>JAWUZG010000222.1:0-1254385 GCA_036785705.1 Acanthornis magna | reverse complement strand
AAGCTAAACTCACAGGGAAGCCCTATGCCACTTGTCTGCTGGATGCGGAGATTGCAGGGACCCCCAGTGCCAGGCTGGGACAAGCCTCCCTTCCTGCTCCTACCTGTGCATATCTCTGAAGGTGCAGGTGACTCTTCCTGGCCAGCAGTCTTCTCCCAGAAGATGTCCTCCAAGTTCAGAATCATGTAATCCACCAGCACCTTCACCTGCACACAGGAAAGCCTTGCTCTCAGCCCTGGGGCCTGACAGTGTGCCAAGCAGCACCTGCCATCACTGCTGAGCCTTGCCTCTGCACACAAGGCACTGCCTCTTGCAGGGGCAGCTCTTGCAGGCAGCTCCTGCACCAGCCTTGGCTGCAGAGAGGCGCTGCCAGGCACAGGCACCTCTGGGCAACCAAGCTGCCGTGGGCCGGCCAGGCTGCAGCCAGCTGCTGAGGACAGCATTACCTTGTCATTCTCAGCCACCATGGCCTCCAAGTGCAGCTGCTCCTCCTGTGCTGGGCTCAGCAGGCTTGGCCCCAGGCAGATGGCCAGGTTGCTGCAGCTCATTCGGCTGCTGGATGCGTGCTGGCCGATGTCTTGCAGCAGTGCCAGCAGCTGCTTGAGGAGGAGAAGGTTGGCTGCAGGCAACTTCATGGCCACCCTGAGGGAAGAGGAAGGCAACGTTCATCACCAGGACCAGGTGGTCCCACAGATGCACCAGAGTGTGGAAAGAGGGCAAAAAGCAGCATCTCCCTCTCAAATACCAAGACACCTACCTCAATATCCATGGACCTCCAACTTTGGTAAGAAAGGCCTCCAGAATGAGGAGGTGATCTCAAAACTTTTAACTATAATCAGCTGGAACTTGAGGGGGAGGCACTTCGGCTGCCCCATCTTCACAGCCTCTCCCTTGGCCGCTTTGCTCCATGCACAGCACTCCTCCTGCAGAGGTACAAGCACATGGCCATGGAGGAAGCCAAGGGCTGCAGAGCCCTGCAGAGCTGCCGTGGAGCTCTTGCCAAGCCCTGACCAGCAGCAGCCCTTGCTGGCCCTTGTCAGCGCCTTGGGCTGACTTGGGGCAGTGCAGAGGGAAAGGTGAGCAGCAGAGGCAGGCGCTTCCATACCTGAAATACTTGAGCTGCCACAGTGTCCTGACTGTATGAGACTTCTGTTGTGTTTTTTCGTCCTCTTCCTTACTGTCTGGTATTCTCTGTCTCTTCTCCAGGCCTCTTCTTCTGGACTTTTCC
Organism: Acanthornis magna; assembly: GCA_036785705.1. Lineage (NCBI taxonomy): Eukaryota > Metazoa > Chordata > Aves > Passeriformes > Acanthizidae > Acanthornis > Acanthornis magna. Next base: position 1,253,157 of record JAWUZG010000222.1, on the reverse strand, counting down.
TTCTCTTTTCCTCTGCCTGGGGGTAACCTGCAAGCCTTTCCATGCATGGTTGGATTGGCTAGGCATAGTCAGGAACCATGAGCTAAGTCTCTTCTTGTTGGACCATCTGTGAGCTGCTTTTACCTGCTTGACTCGGACGGGCTTGTCAGGGCTTCAGCCTTCACCTGCTACTCTGTGGAGGACTTGCAGGTGCTTGCAGGCAAATCTGGAGGTGCCTAGAGCAGAAATTGTGGAGGTGAGAGGTGGCAAGAAACAGCCTGGAGAAATAAGGCATTGGCTGCAAAATCACTCTCTTAGCTGCACAGAGCAGACGCTGCTTTGCATCAGCCCCCACTCGCACGGTTCAGCTGCCCCCAGGGAGATTGGACGCAGCTGGCAGGAGCTGGCATCTGAGCACAAGCTCCCTCATGTGCACATCTCCCCACCTCCCACGTTCATTTGCAAGGCTCTTGTCCACATGCCTAAAGCATTGCAGAAGCAACCTGAGCAGTTTGCGCTTGCATGTGTCAGTGCAGGGACTGCAAGGCAGGCAAAAAACAATCAAGGAAGCAAGGAATGAGAAAGGCTCAAGAGATGGGCTGTCAGCAGGAGGCACAACAGCTCCCTTGGCCTCATGAGAAAGAGCTCGCCTGTCTGGGATTCTTTGTGCCCGGGTATGTGCAGCTGACATACCTCCACCTTTTTGGGCCTGCAGCAGCGTGGGCTCTGTGCCTTCTTCTTGGCAGACGTCTGGCAGCGAGTGGGATGCATGGGAAGAGCTTTGTGCCTGGGGCTCCTCATTGTCTTGGCTTGCAGAGCCACTTTGGTCTCTGTGGTACGGCTCTAGAAATTAAAAGCACCAAAATGCAGCCAAGCGATGTCTTGGAAGACAAGAATACACAAAGAAAAATCCACAAATGAGCCCTGCACCTCTTGACAGCAGGACGTGGAGATTACAGTGACCCCCAGTGCCAGGCTGGGACAAGCCTCCCTTCCTGCTCCTACCTGTGCATATCTCTGTGGGTGCGGGCGACTCTTCCCAGCCAGTAGTCTCCTCCTACATCTCCTCCATATTCAAGATCAGAAACTCCACCAGCACCTTCACCTGCACACAGGAAAGCCTTGCTCTCAACCCTGGGGCCTGACAGTGTGCCAAGCAGCACCTGCCATCACTGCTGAGCCTTGCCTCTGCACACAAGGCGCTGCCTCTTGCAGGGGCAGCTCTTGCAGGCAGCTCCTGCTCCAGCCTTGGCTGCAGAGAGGCGCTGCCAGGCACAGGCACCTCTGGGCAGCCAAGCTGCCGTGGGCCGGCCAGGCTGCAGCCGGCTGCTGAGGACAGCATTACCTTGTCATTCTCAGCCAGCATGGCTTCCAAGTTCAGCTGCTCCTCCTGTGCTGGGCTCAGCAGGCTTGGCCCCAGGCAGATGGCCAGGTTGCTGCAGCTCATTCGGCTGCTGGATGTGTGCTGGCCAATGTCTTGCAGCAGTGCCAGCAGCTGCTTGAGGAGGAACAGTTTGGCTGCAGGCAACATCATGGCTGCCCTGAGGGAAGAGGAAGACAACATTCATCAGCAGGGCCATGTTGCCCACAGTGTGCAGCAGAGTGTGGAAAGAGGGCAAAAAGCAGCATCTCCCTCTCCAAATATCGAGACCTACCTCAATATCCATGGAGCTCAATCTTTTGAAATAAATGCGTCCAGAATGAAAAGCTGATCTCAAAAATGCAACTATAAGTAATTGGATCTAGAATTTGAGGGAGAGGCACTGCGGCCGCCCCATCTTCACAGCCTCTCCCTCAGCAGCTTCGCTCCACGCACAGCACTCCTCCTGCAGAGGTACAAGGTCATGGGCATGGAGGAAGCCAAGGAAGCTCTGCAGAGCCCCTGCAGAGCTGCCATGGAGTTCTTGCCAAGCCCTGACCAGCAGCAGCCCTCGTGGGCCCTTGCCAGCACCTTGGGCTGACTTGGGGCAGTGCGGAGGGAAAGGTGGGCAGCAGAGCCTGGCACATCCATACCTGAGCTTCTTGAGCTGCCCCAGCCTCCTCCATTGCATGTATCTGCTGCTGCCTCTCCTCTGCCTCTTCCTCGCTGGCTCGTAGTCCCCGTCTCCTGCCCAGGCCTCAACTTGCTTACGTTTTCGTCTCTTTTCCTCTGCCTGGGGGTAGCCTGCAAGCCTTTACATGCATGGTTAGATTAGCTAGGCATAGCCAGGAGTCATGAGCTAAGTCTCTTCTTGTTGGAGCATCTGTGAACTGCTTTTACCTGCTTGACTCAGAAGGGCTCGTCAGGGCTTCAGCCTTTGCCAGGGACACTGTGGAGGACTCACAGGTGTTTGGAGGCAAACCTGGAGGTGCCTAGAGCAGAAATTGTGGAGGTGAGTGGTGGCAAGAGACAGCCTGGAAGAGTAAGGTATCAGTTGCAAATCCCTCCCTCAGCTGCACAGAGCAGACTCTGCATTGCATCAGCCCCCACTCGCACAGTACAGCTGCCCCCAAGGAGACTGGAGGCAGCTGGCATGAGCTGGCATCTGAGCACAAGGGCTCTCAAGTCGGCCATGACCCCCCTGCTACTTTCATTTACAAGTATCTTGTCCACTGAGGAGGCATGTGCCTAAAGCACTGCAGAAGCAAACTGTCAGTGCAGAGGCACACAGGCAGGCAGGCAGGCAGGAAAGATGCAAGGCAAAATCTCAAGAGGTGGGTGACAAAATTTGTGCTTTTCTAGGATGTGTTGTGCCTCTGTTTCTGTCGCTGAAATACCTCTGCCTTTTGGGCCTCCAGCGGCATGGCCTCTGCGCTGTCTTCTTGTTTGCTGTCTGGCGCTGAGGGGGATTCATGGCAACAGCTTTGTGCCTGGGGCTCCTCGTCTGCCTGCCTTGCAGGGCCACTTCGCTCCTCCTGGCACAGCTCTAGAAATTAAAAGCACCAAAATGCAGCCAAGCAATGTCTTGGAAGACAAGAGCACACAGAGCAAAAGCCACAAGCGAGCCCTGTGCCTCTTGACTGCAGGACGTGGAGATTGCTGGGACCCCCAGTGCAGGGCTGGGACAAGCCTCCCTTCCTGCTCCTACCTGTGCATATCTCTGTGGGTGCAGGTGACTCTTCCCAGCCAGCAGTCTCCTCCCAGAAGATCTCCTCCATATTCAAGATCAGAAACTCCACCAGCACCTTCACCTGCACACAGGAAAGCCTTGCTCTCAGCCCTGGGGCCTGACAGTGTGCCAAGCAGCACCTGCCATCACTGCTGAGCCTTGCCTCTGCACACAAGGCGCTGCCTCTTGCAGGGGCAGCTCTTGCAGGCAGCTCCTGCACCAGCCTTGGCTGCAGAGAGGCGCTGCCAGGCACAGGCACCTCTGGGCAGCCAAGCTGCCGTGGGCTGGCCAGGCTGCAGCCAGCTGCTGAGGACAGCATTACCTTGTCATTCTCAGCCATCATGGCTTCCAAGTTCAGCTGCTCCTCTTGCGGTGGGCTCAGCAGGCTTGGCCCCAGGCAGATGGCCAGGTTGCTGCAGCTCATTCGGCTGGTGGATGTGTGCTGGCCGATGTCTTGCAGCAGTGCCAGCAGCTGCTTGAGGAGGAGAAGGTTGGCGGCTGGCAACTTCTTGGCCACCCTGAGGGAACAGGAAGACATTCATCAGCAGGGCCATGCTGCCCACATGCGCAGCAGAGTGGGGGAAAAAGGGGAAAAAGTAGCACTTCCCTCTGCAAATAGCAATAGGCCTATCTCGATATCCATGGACTTCCAACTTTGGAAAGAAAGGCCTCCAGAATGAAATCTTTTTCTCAAAAATTATAACTATAAACATCTGGAAACAGAACTAGAGGGAGAGGCACACCGGCTGCCCCATCTTCACAGCTTCTCCCTTGGCAGCATCGCCCCACGCACAGCACTCCTCCTGCAGAGGTACAAGCACATGGCCATGTAGGAAGCCAAGGGTTGCAGAGCCCCAGCAGAGCTGCCATGGAGCTCTTGCCAAGCCCTGACCAGCAGCAGCCCTCGTGGACCCTTGCCAGCACCTTGGGCTGACTTGGGGCAGTGCGGAGGGAAAGGTGGGCAGCAGAGCCTGGCACATCCATACCTGAGCTTCTTGAGCTGCCCCAGCCTCCTCCATTGCATGTATCTGCTGCTGCCTCTCCTCTGCCTCTTCCACGCTGGCTCGTAGTCCCCGTCTCCTGCCCAGGCCTCAACTTGCTTTCCTTTTTGTCTCTTTTCCTCTGCCTGGGGGTAGCCTGCAAGCCTTTACATGCATGGTTAGATTAGCTAGGCATACCCAGGAGTCATGAGCTAAGTCTCTTCTTGTTGAAGCATCTGTGAACTGCTTTTACCTGCTTGACTCGGAAGGGCTCGTCAGGGCTTCAACCTTTGCCAGGGACACTGTGGAGAACTTGCGGGTGCATGGAGGCAAATCTGGAGGTGCCTAGAGCAGAAATTGTGGAGGTGAGTGGTGGCAAGAGACAGCCTGGAGAAGTAAGGCATGGGCTGCAAAATCACTCTCTCAGATGCACAGAGCAGACACTGCTTTGCATCAGCCCCCACTCGCACGGTTCAGCTGCCCCCAGGGAGATTGGACGCAGCTGGCATGATCCGGCATCTGAGCACAAGTCCCCTCAAGTTGGCCATGATCCCCTGTGCTGTTTTAATATGACCATCTTTTGTCCACTGATGAAGAACTAAAGCCTAAAGCATTACAGAAGCAACCCGTCCAGTTTGCAGTAGCATGTGTCAGTGTAGGGGCGGGGAAGGAAGGAAGGAAGGAAGGAAGGAAGGAAGGAAGGAAGGAAGGAAGGAAGGAAGGAAGGAAGGAAGGAAGGAAGGAAGGAAGGAAGGAAGGAAGGAAGGGAAGGAGGGAGGGATGGGCTGTAAGCAGGAGGCACAGCAGCTTCTTGGCCTCGTGAGAAAGAGGCCACTTGTCTGGGACGCATTGTGCCCAGGGGTGTGCAGCTGGCATACCTCTGCCTTTTGGGCTCTCCAGCACCACGGTCTCTGCACTGTCTTCTTGGTGGATGTCTGGCAGTGAGGGACATGCATGGGAACATCTTTTTCCCTAGGGCTGCTCGTCTGCTCGGCTTGCAGGGCCTCTTTGCTCTTCCTGGCGCTGCATTGTCTGAGTCTTCTGCTGCCACTCCTCCTCTTCTTCCTCACTGGCTCATAGACCCTGTCACCTACCCAGGCCTCTTCTCACTGTCGTTTCCTTCCCTTCTCTTCTGCCTGGGGGTACCCTGCAAGCTGTTACATTCAGAGTCGGATTAGCTAGGGGAAGGCAGGAGCCATGAGCTAAGTCTCTTCTTGTTGGAGCATCTGTGAGCAGATTTTACCTGCTTGACTCAGAAGGGCTCGTCAGGGCTTCAGCCTTTGCCAGGGACTCTGTGGAGGACTTGCAGGTGCTTGCAGGCAAATCTGGAGGTGCCTAGAGAAGAAATTGTGGAGGTGAGAGGTGGCAAGAGTCAGCCCGGAGGAATAAAGCAACAATTGCCAAATAGACCTCTTAGCTGCACAGAAAAGACATTGCATTGCATCAGCTCCCTCTCACTCGCACAGTACCACTGCCCCCAAAGAGACTGGAGGCAGCTGGCATGAGCTGGCATCTGAGCACAAGCTCCCTCAAACTGACTCTGCTCGCCACCGCCGCTTTCATTTGCAAGTCTTTTTTCCAATCTTGCAGCACCTGCCTAAAGCATTGCAGAAGCAACCTGAGCAGTTTGCACTTGCATGTGTCAATGCAGGGGCAGGCGGGCAGGAAGGAAGGAAGGAAGCAAGCAAGCAGGAAGCAAGGAATGCGAGAGGCTCCAGAGATGGGCTGTCAGCAGGAGGCACAACAGCTCCCTTGGACTCAAGAGGAAGTCCCCACCTGTCCAGAATGCATTGTGCCCAGGTGTGTGCAGCTGACATACCTCCGCCTTTTGGGCCTGCAGCAGCGTGGGGTCTTTGCCATCTTCTTCTTGTTGCGTATCTGGCAGCCAGGTGAGTGCACGGGGACAGCTGTGTGCCTGGGGCTCCTCATTGTCTTGGCTTGCAGGGCCACTTTGCTTTTCCTGGCGCAGCTCTGCAAAGAAAAAGCATGTGCAGCCAAGCAATGTCTCGGAAGACAAGAACAAAGAAAGCTAAACTCACAGGGAAGCCCTATGCCACTTGTCTGCTGGATGCGGAGATTGCAGGGACCCCCAGTGCCAGGCTGGGACAAGCCTCCCTTCCTGCTCCTACCTGTGCATATCTCTGAAGGTGCAGGTGACTCTTCCTGGCCAGCAGTCTTCTCCCAGAAGATGTCCTCCAAGTTCAGAATCATGTAATCCACCAGCACCTTCACCTGCACACAGGAAAGCCTTGCTCTCAGCCCTGGGGCCTGACAGTGTGCCAAGCAGCACCTGCCATCACTGCTGAGCCTTGCCTCTGCACACAAGGCACTGCCTCTTGCAGGGGCAGCTCTTGCAGGCAGCTCCTGCACCAGCCTTGGCTGCAGAGAGGCGCTGCCAGGCACAGGCACCTCTGGGCAACCAAGCTGCCGTGGGCCGGCCAGGCTGCAGCCAGCTGCTGAGGACAGCATTACCTTGTCATTCTCAGCCACCATGGCCTCCAAGTGCAGCTGCTCCTCCTGTGCTGGGCTCAGCAGGCTTGGCCCCAGGCAGATGGCCAGGTTGCTGCAGCTCATTCGGCTGCTGGATGCGTGCTGGCCGATGTCTTGCAGCAGTGCCAGCAGCTGCTTGAGGAGGAGAAGGTTGGCTGCAGGCAACTTCATGGCCACCCTGAGGGAAGAGGAAGGCAACGTTCATCACCAGGACCAGGTGGTCCCACAGATGCACCAGAGTGTGGAAAGAGGGCAAAAAGCAGCATCTCCCTCTCAAATACCAAGACACCTACCTCAATATCCATGGACCTCCAACTTTGGTAAGAAAGGCCTCCAGAATGAGGAGGTGATCTCAAAACTTTTAACTATAATCAGCTGGAACTTGAGGGGGAGGCACTTCGGCTGCCCCATCTTCACAGCCTCTCCCTTGGCCGCTTTGCTCCATGCACAGCACTCCTCCTGCAGAGGTACAAGCACATGGCCATGGAGGAAGCCAAGGGCTGCAGAGCCCTGCAGAGCTGCCGTGGAGCTCTTGCCAAGCCCTGACCAGCAGCAGCCCTTGCTGGCCCTTGTCAGCGCCTTGGGCTGACTTGGGGCAGTGCAGAGGGAAAGGTGAGCAGCAGAGGCAGGCGCTTCCATACCTGAAATACTTGAGCTGCCACAGTGTCCTGACTGTATGAGACTTCTGTTGTGTTTTTTCGTCCTCTTCCTTACTGTCTGGTATTCTCTGTCTCTTCTCCAGGCCTCTTCTTCTGGACTTTTCCTTCTCTTTTCCTCTGCCTGGGGGTAACCTGCAAGCCTTTCCATGCATGGTTGGATTGGCTAGGCATAGTCAGGAACCATGAGCTAAGTCTCTTCTTGTTGGACCATCTGTGAGCTGCTTTTACCTGCTTGACTCGGACGGGCTTGTCAGGGCTTCAGCCTTCACCTGCTACTCTGTGGAGGACTTGCAGGTGCTTGCAGGCAAATCTGGAGGTGCCTAGAGCAGAAATTGTGGAGGTGAGAGGTGGCAAGAAACAGCCTGGAGAAATAAGGCATTGGCTGCAAAATCACTCTCTTAGCTGCACAGAGCAGACGCTGCTTTGCATCAGCCCCCACTCGCACGGTTCAGCTGCCCCCAGGGAGATTGGACGCAGCTGGCAGGAGCTGGCATCTGAGCACAAGCTCCCTCATGTGCACATCTCCCCACCTCCCACGTTCATTTGCAAGGCTCTTGTCCACATGCCTAAAGCATTGCAGAAGCAACCTGAGCAGTTTGCGCTTGCATGTGTCAGTGCAGGGACTGCAAGGCAGGCAAAAAACAATCAAGGAAGCAAGGAATGAGAAAGGCTCAAGAGATGGGCTGTCAGCAGGAGGCACAACAGCTCCCTTGGCCTCATGAGAAAGAGCTCGCCTGTCTGGGATTCTTTGTGCCCGGGTATGTGCAGCTGACATACCTCCACCTTTTTGGGCCTGCAGCAGCGTGGGCTCTGTGCCTTCTTCTTGGCAGACGTCTGGCAGCGAGTGGGATGCATGGGAAGAGCTTTGTGCCTGGGGCTCCTCATTGTCTTGGCTTGCAGAGCCACTTTGGTCTCTGTGGTACGGCTCTAGAAATTAAAAGCACCAAAATGCAGCCAAGCGATGTCTTGGAAGACAAGAATACACAAAGAAAAATCCACAAATGAGCCCTGCACCTCTTGACAGCAGGACGTGGAGATTACAGTGACCCCCAGTGCCAGGCTGGGACAAGCCTCCCTTCCTGCTCCTACCTGTGCATATCTCTGTGGGTGCGGGCGACTCTTCCCAGCCAGTAGTCTCCTCCTACATCTCCTCCATATTCAAGATCAGAAACTCCACCAGCACCTTCACCTGCACACAGGAAAGCCTTGCTCTCAACCCTGGGGCCTGACAGTGTGCCAAGCAGCACCTGCCATCACTGCTGAGCCTTGCCTCTGCACACAAGGCGCTGCCTCTTGCAGGGGCAGCTCTTGCAGGCAGCTCCTGCTCCAGCCTTGGCTGCAGAGAGGCGCTGCCAGGCACAGGCACCTCTGGGCAGCCAAGCTGCCGTGGGCCGGCCAGGCTGCAGCCGGCTGCTGAGGACAGCATTACCTTGTCATTCTCAGCCAGCATGGCTTCCAAGTTCAGCTGCTCCTCCTGTGCTGGGCTCAGCAGGCTTGGCCCCAGGCAGATGGCCAGGTTGCTGCAGCTCATTCGGCTGCTGGATGTGTGCTGGCCAATGTCTTGCAGCAGTGCCAGCAGCTGCTTGAGGAGGAACAGTTTGGCTGCTGGCAACATCATGGCTGCCCTGAGGGAAGAGGAAGACAACATTCATCAGCAGGGCCATGTTGCCCACAGTGTGCAGCAGAGTGTGGAAAGAGGGCGAAAAGCAGCATCTCCCTCTCCAAATATCGAGACCTACCTCAATATCCATGGAGCTCAATCTTTTGAAATAAATGCGTCCAGAATGAAAAGCTGATCTCAAAAATGCAACTATAAGTAATTGGATCTAGAATTTGAGGGAGAGGCACTGCGGCCGCCCCATCTTCACAGCCTCTCCCTCAGCAGCTTCGCTCCACGCACAGCACTCCTCCTGCAGAGGTACAAGGTCATGGGCATGGAGGAAGCCAAGGAAGCTCTGCAGAGCCCCTGCAGAGCTGCCATGGAGTTCTTGCCAAGCCCTGACCAGCAGCAGCCCTCGTGGGCCCTTGCCAGCACCTTGGGCTGACTTGGGGCAGTGCGGAGGGAAAGGTGGGCAGCAGAGCCTGGCACATCCATACCTGAGCTTCTTGAGCTGCCCCAGCCTCCTCCATTGCATGTATCCGCTGCTGCCTCTCCTCTGCCTCTTCCTCGCTGGCTCGTAGTCCCCGTCTCCTGCCCAGGCCTCAACTTGCTTACGTTTTCGTCTCTTTTCCTCTGCCTGGGGGTAGCCTGCAAGCCTTTACATGCATGGTTAGATTAGCTAGGCATAGCCAGGAGTCATGAGCTAAGTCTCTTCTTGTTGGAGCATCTGTGAACTGCTTTTACCTGCTTGACTCAGAAGGGCTCGTCAGGGCTTCAGCCTTTGCCAGGGACACTGTGGAGGACTCACAGGTGTTTGGAGGCAAACCTGGAGGTGCCTAGAGCAGAAATTGTGGAGGTGAGTGGTGGCAAGAGACAGCCTGGAAGAGTAAGGTATCAGTTGCAAATCCCTCCCTCAGCTGCACAGAGCAGACTCTGCATTGCATCAGCCCCCACTCGCACAGTACAGCTGCCCCCAAGGAGACTGGAGGCAGCTGGCATGAGCTGGCATCTGAGCACAAGGGCTCTCAAGTCGGCCATGACCCCCCTGCTACTTTCATTTACAAGTATCTTGTCCACTGAGGAGGCATGTGCCTAAAGCACTGCAGAAGCAAACTGTCAGTGCAGAGGCACACAGGCAGGCAGGCAGGCAGGAAAGATGCAAGGCAAAATCTCAAGAGGTGGGTGACAAAATTTGTGCTTTTCTAGGATGTGTTGTGCCTCTGTTTCTGTCGCTGAAATACCTCTGCCTTTTGGGCCTCCAGCGGCATGGCCTCTGCGCTGTCTTCTTGTTTGCTGTCTGGCGCTGAGGGGGATTCATGGCAACAGCTTTGTGCCTGGGGCTCCTCGTCTGCCTGCCTTGCAGGGCCACTTCGCTCCTCCTGGCACAGCTCTAGAAATTAAAAGCACCAAAATGCAGCCAAGCAATGTCTTGGAAGACAAGAGCACACAGAGCAAAAGCCACAAGCGAGCCCTGTGCCTCTTGACTGCAGGACGTGGAGATTGCTGGGACCCCCAGTGCAGGGCTGGGACAAGCCTCCCTTCCTGCTCCTACCTGTGCATATCTCTGTGGGTGCAGGTGACTCTTCCCAGCCAGCAGTCTCCTCCCAGAAGATCTCCTCCATATTCAAGATCAGAAACTCCACCAGCACCTTCACCTGCACACAGGAAAGCCTTGCTCTCAGCCCTGGGGCCTGACAGTGTGCCAAGCAGCACCTGCCATCACTGCTGAGCCTTGCCTCTGCACACAAGGCACTGCCTCTTGCAGGGGCAGCTCTTGCAGGCAGCTCCTGCTCCAGCCTTGGCTGCAGAGAGGCGCTGCCAGGCACAGGCACCTCTGGGCAGCCAAGCTGCCGTGGGCTGGCCAGGCTGCAGCCAGCTGCTGAGGACAGCATTACCTTGTCATTCTCAGCCATCATGGCTTCCAAGTTCAGCTGCTCCTCTTGCGGTGGGCTCAGCAGGCTTGGCCCCAGGCAGATGGCCAGGTTGCTGCAGCTCATTCGGCTGGTGGATGTGTGCTGGCCGATGTCTTGCAGCAGTGCCAGCAGCTGCTTGAGGAGGAGAAGGTTGGCGGCTGGCAACTTCTTGGCCACCCTGAGGGAACAGGAAGACAACATTCATCAGCAGGGCCATGTTGCCCACAGCTGTCCCCACAGCTTGCCCCGGGCAGGGGTGCAGCCAGCGGCTGTGCTGCACAGCTCTGCAGGCGCTCTTAGCCAGCGGTCAGGGGTCCCTCGCTCCTGCAGGAAGGAAGCGCGGCGTTACTTCCCAGCTGCTGATTTGCCTCGAACCCACGCAAGGGAAGGATCGATGTGCATTGCCCCAAAATGGGAATGCCAGGCGCCAAGAGCGAGGTGCCCAAAAACACAGCCTTTGAAGGAGACCACCCCCTTCCCAGCAAATGCCAGCTTTGGAGCAATGCCTGCTGCAGAGCTGTAACTGCTGCTCACTAAAACTTACACTTTCAGCTGAGAGATCTTGTCCTCCCTGCTGGCCATCTGCATCGCTGCCATCCAGTCCTCATAAAGGTCTGTGATGAGGAGCTTGGAGGGGATGCTTCTCAGGAAGTCCTGCAATGCCAAGGGCTGCTGGTGAGCCTCGGAGCCCATGGCAGCCCAGGCTGGAGCCTTTGCAGCTGCAGGGCGGGAGGGATCACCTTTAGGATGACGGCCAGCAGCAGAACCGGCTGGCTTGCCATGTCGACAGGCAGGCCACGGTCCAGGGCCTGCCGCAGCTCCTGAACTGCTGTGGCGCTCTCCGCTTTGCGGAAGATGCCTTCTGTTGCGGGCCCTTGCTGGCGCAGGACAGCCAGCAGCTCCTGCAGGAGAGGCAGGAGGGCAAGGATGTGTGTGAGGAGCTGGGCTGGTCCAAGAGCAGTGGCCACGGCCAGAGCTCCTCCCCAGCCTGGGCTCCCTGCCTCCTGCCATCAAGGGGCTGGCAGCAGAAGGCTGAGCCACGGCTGAAGAGCCCTGTGGCCCATGGCTGGGGGCCGTGCATGGGGACATTGGCTGCACAGCAGCCGGACACAGGGATGGGCAGCCCCTGTGTGGGCTGCCTTACCTGGATGGGCCGGGGCAGCACAGTGCCATCCTCTGTGCAGACGGCTGCCAGGGGCTGCCCAAAGAGCGCCCTGCTGCAGCCAGAGCCCTCCTGCCCTGGAGCCCGGGCAGCCCCAGCTGGGCCCCGCCGCAGAGCAAAGGGCCATGGCAGCCACCTCCTCCTCGTCCTGCTGCGGGCACCACTAACGCTGGTCCCTCCTGCTGCAAAGGAAAACGGAACCAAAGCTTGTCACTGGAGACCACCAGGCCAGTGCTGTCGCAGCCTGCCCTGCCCTGCCCTGCCTGCCTAGAGCGCTGTGCAGAGCCATGTGGCACCCCAGGCACACTCAGCTGGCACCTGCAAGTGTGGCTGCGGCTCGGAGGCTCCTGAGAGCTGGTGTGGTGCTGGGATAAGCTGCCCCAGCCTTGGCCCTGCTTTTCTCCAAGGTGTGGGCAGCAGCGGATGTCCCCCCGCGGGTGCCACACCTGCACAGCCACACTCAGGGGACAAGCGAGTGCAGCTCACTGCCAGAGCAGAAACTGGCCTTTCCTCCCCAAACTCACCTGGGCAGCGGCCAAGTTGTCCTCTGGTGTCGGACGGGGCCGTGGCAGGCGCTTGCTGGGGATCAGCCTGCAAGAATCGAGATGCGCTTGCAGAGCAGCCCTGCAGCACAGAGGGCCCCCGGCCAGCCGCCCCCAGCCCCAGCAGCCTGAGCACGGCACACGGCTGGCAGCCTCTGCCCTGCGGCCTCTCTGTCCCCCACAGCAGCAGTGCTGCCGCTGGCAGCAGCAAGGACGTGCTGCCGCTGCCGCTGGCTCCCCATGCCTCTGCTCGCCCCGTGGCACCAGGGAGCCTTGCTTCCCTTCCCCGCACACGAGGCCACTGTGCTAGCCACGCCTTCCTGGCACCCAGCACAGCCAGAGGCTACAGTGGGCAGAAAGGCAGCTCTTCTCACCTTTTCCAGCTCTGCGAGCAGCCGCTCCAGCTTTCTGCCGCTCAATGTCCTCCCCTGCGCAAGAGAGAAGCCATGCAAGAAGGTGAGCAGCCGCGTCTCTGGGGCTGGGCGCACGGAGAAGTGCTCGGGCACAGAGCCCACAGCAGAGAGACACTCACTGCACGGCAGCCGTTCAGCTCCACGGCCACAGCTTTGATGCTCGGCAGGCGGCTCACTCGGGCTCCGGGGCTCCTGTGTAGTGGCAAAAGGGACAGGCAGAGAGCTGGGTGAGCCCACAGCCGCCTGTGGTGCCTTGTCAGGCAGCTGTGCCCGACAGCTGCCCTCAGCCGCAGGGGCAGCTCTCCCCAGCTGAGGAGCTGTGCTGCTGCTGCGGGAGCATCCCCTGCAGCAGCAGCAGCAGCAGCAGCAGCAGCAGCAGCAGCTTACCCCTGCAGTGCGTCCACCCACTGCTCCTTCAGCGCCTGGGAGCTGCAGGAAGAGAGGAGAACCAGCGTCAGGCCCTGCTGTTCCCCAGCACCCTGGGGGTCTACACGCGCGCCCGCATGCCTCTCCCAATGCCCAGGGACACAAGGGCAGGACCAAGCCCTGTGCTGGGCATGGCACAAAGGTGCTGCCCAAGCCCTGGCTCCCTGTGAGCTGCCAGAGCACTGGCTTTTGCCCATGCCTTCTGGCAAGCCAAAGCTGACTGGGGGGGACACAGGCCACTCCCTGCTCCCGCTCTGCACGGAGGCCAGAGGCCATGGCAAGGCTGCCAAAGGCCTCTTGCTTCCCACGGCTGGCAAGCTCTCCTGCCCTGCCACGGCACGTGGCTCCACGACTCACCCAAAGGTGGCAATGCATGAGCCCCTGGGCCAGATGAGGATGATGGAGGTGGCATCCTCAGGGCTGCCCTCCTGCTGCTGCTCTTCTCTGGGCAGCACTGCCTCCTCGCCGCCGCTCAGCACCCACAGCTGGTCCAGGGCCAGGCGGAGCCGTGGGCGCAGGGTGGTGCCTCGGCTGCAGAGAGCAGAGGAAAGCAGTGAGGGGCACGTGGCCTCCCTGGCGTCCCTCGGGGCAGAGCCCTGGCGTGTCCCCCCCCTTGCCCCCACCGCCTGCCAACGTCGGCACACACAGCGGTGCATGGAGCCCTCAGGGGCTGGGAGGCTGGGGCTTAGGCCAGGCTGGCTGTGGCCTGGCACAGGGACAGGGATGGGGCAAAGGCGGCTGGGCCCTGAGGCTCTTACTGCAGCTTGGCGACCACCAGCTCATCCTGGAGGAGGAGAAGGTGCCTCTCACTCCTCTTTGGGCCGTGGCTCAGAACCACGTCTGAGCTCAGCATGGCCTCGTCGCTGCTGAGAACCTTCCTGCAGAGCAGAGAGTGGCAGCCATGAGAAGGGCGGCCCCTTCTGCTGTGGCCTGCGGCCGTGGCCGTGTGTCTTTGGGCTCTGGGGGAGCCTACCTGGAGCCGAAGCAGCTCTTGGCCTGGCCCATCCTGCCTGGCACAGGAGGACCCTGGTCTCGCCTCAAAGACTCTTGCCCTCGCTCACAGTGAGGCTTCCAAGCGGCACTGAAAAGTTGGGCTGGTGCCGCTTGGTCAGAAATTCGCTTTCTCGCCCTTTTGATCCGCACAACAGACAGCACTGGGCTGCTGCTGCCGCCTCTCGTGGACGCTGAGTCCAACTGACCAACGGTCCAAGCCCAACGGAGCCTGGCCTGGGCAGTTGGGGTGGGGCAGTGGGGGTGGGGCTTCCTGCCGGGCCCGGCCAAGGGCGGCTCTGCCCGCGGCAGCCCCGAGCTGGACACACACGAGGCCAAGGCTCAGCTCCCTCCAGCTGCTGCCAAGGCTGTGCCTCCTGCAGCCCTGCCTGCGGTCAGCTGCCTTGGGCTCCAGGGGGGCACTTTGGTGGGAAGGTTCCTCTAGCGCTCGGCTTGGGCTCAGGGCCTGTTGTTGAGGCCTTCATCCTCCAGTGTTTTGTGGTGCAAATCAATGCCCTGGAGAGCTGGAAACAAACAAGTCCCTCTCTAGCCCATTTCACACACAGCAAACAGGATTAGCCTGGCCAGGCTGGACCAGGGCCAAGAGCAAAAGGCCACCACCCTGCATTTGCCCACAGGCAGCTGTCCAGATGATGCCCAAGAATTGGGCAAGAAAATAAAACTCCATAGTCTCATGCCTATAGAGCACATGCTGTTCATTCAGTGCTGGGAGTGAGTGGGATAGCTCCACCAGAATGTCACTCTTCCATTCTTCGCTCACTACTAGCTTTTATACATTTTTTACTTAATCTGCCTATTATACTTTCATACCTTTCATATTGCAGCATATTTTCTAATCACGTCATTATGTAAGCCCTTGTAGCTCATGTGCAGTTCCTGCACGAGGTGGTCGTCAACCTCCTGCTGGTCATCTTTCGGTGAAGGCTCTTAAGCTTTCCTCGGGCTTCAACTTTTCACGCCTACTTCCTGTCCATGCTCTAGAAGATTCTAGAAGATCTAGTCTGCTCAAATAGCCATGGTTCGCTTCTTTGCGGTGAGCTTGTTCTGCAACGCTTGCTGATTTCTAAAGAGTGCTTCATTTGCTTGCCCTGGTACAAAGTTGCTGCTCCCTTCTGCCTGGCTACTGCTGTAAGCATCTCTCCTTGCCTGGGCATCGCACACCAAGAAGGCCACTCGTGCCTTTGGATCTTTTTCTAAGCCATTGCCTGTGGATCTTATGGACCATCTCCTAGTGTTACTGCATTTTTGCCTTCTGCTGCTGCTGACCATAGCATCAACTGCCCTGGGAGTTCCTTCAGGGAACTTCACCAAAAGGGCTTCCAGCATTGCAGCGCTTGTGAGAACTTGTTGCTTCCCAGTTCTCCACTGTCCCTGTGGATTTTGCACCATTTCAGCCCTTGTGTCCATGGCCCTTCCCTCAACCCTAGCCTGCAGCAGTGACAGTCACTGTCACCTCCCCCTGGCTGCACATCATTTGCCCAAGTGCTGCCCAAGGCAGCGGAGCTGGCTCAGGATCCCTGCTTGCTTCTGGCCTCCAGGATGACGTTCAGAGGGACACTTGGAGCGCTTCCTGAAGAACTCCCAGTGCCATGGGCTGTGCATTCCTCCTCCCCAGGTGGCTCCTGCTTGCAGTTCTCTGCCCAGGGGAGTCCCATTTCCTCAGCAGGCCTTTGCAGCGAGTTCTTCCCGAGCGTGTGGCTCTGCTGCCATCGCCAATCTGCGTTTTCAGTGCCCAGCCTGACTGAGACTGGGCCATCTGCTGGGCATGGCTGGAGAATTTCATGGCCAAAATCCTCCAGCACCATCACGTGTCCATCTGCCCATTGCTTTGGACAGCACAAATCTACACCTATTTCATTTGAAACATTTACTTTATTGCTGATTGTTACACTGCTTGGTACTAATGTAGAAATATACACAACTACACTGAAGTTTAAAAATTGCATTTATTGCTGCAAATTGCTACACCCGCGTTGCCAATATATAAATCTACAAATATCAATTGAAGTTAAAAAAACTAATTTATTTTTACACTCATATTACGTAAATAGATACAAATACAAACTTCAGTTAAAAAAATTAATTTATTGCAACCCTCTACAACCGCTCACTATACCCAAAGATCAATTGAAGTCTAACAGTTTCATGTATTACATATTACTACAACTTAGCAGCCCATATACGAATACAGAAATATCAATATCTGTCTCTAAGTAACCCTAGGCCTAGAAGAAAAGAAATAGAATTTCAAAACTATACAAATCCATGTGGATTTAAATATAACTAAGGAAATATACAACCATAAAAATATACATGGTAAATATATAAGAAATCACATATATTACACATAATAAGAAATATGTAAACATATACATAAGAATCCTATCAATATACAACTCTCAATGTACCCAAATAAAAATCCATATAACCCCAACAATACAACTGTAAAGCTGTACAACTCTACACATATGTAAATATAACAAAGCATGGATCTAAATACCCCTATACTTGAAACTATCTAAGCACAATTCTACACATCTAGAAACAGAACTAAATCAGGAGGGATTCAGCTGACGATGGTCACAGGCTCTCCCTTGGTCTCTTCCTCCTGTGCAGCGCAGCCCTCCTGGACAGGGACAGCAGGTGGGACATCTGGGAAGCCAAGGGAACACGGAGTCAGTATGGGGACGTTTCCCTTGGCAGCAGCTGCACTTGTGTCAGGGAAGAGAAAATCTCCGAGGCTCCCCAGGAGGGTTAGAAAGCAAAAGCAGGCGGAGCGGGCCAGGCTGCTGTGAGCGCAGCCCCGGCGGGACTGTCCCGCAGCCCCCGGCAGCCCGGGGGGCACAGGCGGCACAGCTGCCGGGCCCTGCCGGCACAGCTGCCTTGCCCAAGGACAGCCCCTGGGCCAGCCGGGGCAGCTGCGCTGAGCAGCCCCAGCACGGGCAGGGCCCGCTCCTGCCCAGCCGGGCAGTGCCCACGGCCAAAGCCCGCGCCAGCCTCGGCCAAAGCCCGCAGCTCGCAGCCCGTCTCACCGGCGCTGGGGGGCTGCCCGGCGGGGCCGGCCGGCAGCGGCTGCTCCCTGTGCAGCAGGTGGAAGCTGCAGGGCGGGCGCCTGAAGCCGCCCCGCCCGGCCGCCAGCCGCCGCTTCTTGGCGCTGCTGCGGCGCTTGACGCGGAGCAGGAGGTCGGGGCGGTCGCGGCGAAAGCTGGGGTGCCTGTAGTGCAGCCAGGCGCCGGCATCGCCCGGCTCAGCCGCGCCGAGCCAGCCCGGCACCTTGCAGAAGCCGTAGCGGTAGAGCTGGCGCACGAAGCTGGCGAAGCGCGTGGCTCGGAAGGTGTGCGGGGCCGGGCCCTGGGCGCCGGGCGGGCTGAGCAGCTCCCGCTCGAAGAGCGAGCGCTCGATGAGCAGCCCCCGGGCCAGGCTGTCGCAGCGCACGGAGCGGACGCGGGGGCTGTTGAGCAAGCGCCACAGCTTGGCGGGGAAGGTGCGGGCGCTGAGGCCAGCGGGCAGCGGGAGCTCCTCCATGCCGGGGCCGCTCGCCGTCTGTCGCCACAGCGCGGGCCGGACTCGGCGGGGACGAGCGACACAAAGCCGCGGCTGCGGCACAGCGCGGGCACAGCCCCGGGGCGGCTCCCGGGGCGCTGCGGGCACGGCGGGGCGGGGCGGGGGGCAAAGCCTTTCTTTCTCCAGGGGAATTCTTTCTTCTTGTTTTGCTTTGCAGCACAGCCCTCCGAGGCGAGCGCAGCAAGTTGCAGAAAGGGCTCCAATTGAATCATCCCATGGGATGTTCCTGTGTGTCAAGTAAAAGCCACTTCGCTCACTCCTGCATGGCTGAAGGGAGGAAAAAGGTGTTAGGCTGAGTGGCTTCAGTATTTTGGTTGGGGTTGCTAACAGAGTTGCCCACTTCAAAGCAGGCAGGTCAAACGGGACAAGGGCAAATGATGAAAAGGAGAGACCTGAAGACTTTCTTTTGGCCTCCTGTCCAGCCAGCTGGCCGCTTCTTTCTCACAGTCTCTGCCTGTCTTTGGCACATTTTGCACATTTCTCATTCTTTGCAGTCAGCAGCAGCAACAGGAAGGATCAGCAATTTTGTTAGCATTGTCATCAAAGCTAAAATGCTGCCCCATGGGTGAATGTTGCTTTAGCCAAGGAATTAATGGCCTAATGGTAGGTGTAGTGAACTCACACCAGTGTGTTCACCAAGAGGTTTTGCATTTTTCTTTCCTCGGTAATAACTTCATCTCTCCTTTTTCCCCCCCCCATCCGGGGAGAGTTAAAATGCAAAATCCTTCCTGCAGCCAAGTCCTTTCAATGGAGACTAACAAAGGAACTGTTCCAATGATCTGTGCTTAGGGTCACTTGTTATTTTTAGTTTAAATTCTCTCTTGAAGTAGAAACACTTCTGCATTCATAGCTGGGAAAAAATAGACTTTTTTCTCCCACTCTTTTAATTTATACCTTTTTTATGCCTTCGCGTCATTTAAGCCTGAGGGCCCATATGACATGTCCAGTTGAATGGCATAAGCTCATTCCTCATACATAGAGGAGCTCAGAGACACAATGTGGAGAGACAGGGACAAATAACACCCAGTGCCAGCCACAGGGACTGAATGCTGCTGTGCTGTCACCTTATGTTCTAAATCAGGTCTGCTTTCTGCAGTGGCTTTCAGCTAAAAAAGCCAAGCAGAGACTGCAGGACAGGTAATTGGACTGTGACTGCAGTAACAGCAGTGCTCACATTCATGGCTCAGGAATGGCTTCATTTTCCATCAGGAATGTGCCTGCTCCACATCCAGATTGCAAGTCCTTACCTTGCAGGGACAGCAGGAGCCTCCTCTCTGCCACTGGCCTGTTCCTTTCCCTGGAGTCCCTTCAAGTGTTGGCAGCAGAAGCTCCTTGTTGCCTTGAGCCAAATGCGTGGCTGTGTCTTGGCCTTGGTTTGCCAGGTCTCTTTTCCCAAGCATTTGACTCACAGGCTTCTGCCCCAGCCCAGGGACATTTGTTATTTCCATCAGCAGATGGTTTTACACAATGAACCATTTTGGTTTTACCAAAGAGGTGAATCGATAAGATTGTGGTGCTTTACTGTAAACCATGTCCCATTAAGACCAAGAACAAGCTGTTCCTGCAGCTGAGTTTATGGCTCTTCCTACGCTATTTATTCCACACTGCATGACTAAAGAAGAGAAATCCTTTTCCTTTTTAAGTTTAAGCTACAGCTCCGTGCAAATATATGTTAAAAGAGAATAAATGCCATAATCCCCTTCTATTTTTCCATCAATATTGGATACCTCTCTGAAGGATACAGAACAACGCAGAAATGTTGTGCATACAATGAAGAAAACATAATCCAAAATTCCCTCTGGATGAAGAGGTTAGAAAACCTGTTTTAATCCTTGTCGGTGTTTCTCACCGAATCTAGTTAATCTGACAATAATGAAGCTGATTTTCTCCCCGCCGAGGCAGTTTTGCAATGAAGCAGCAGCGTGTCATGATGCTAAATAAGAACATGGCATTGCCTGTAATGTTCGCTGGTGCACAGCAGATCAGCACACAACAGCACAGACTGGGTCAGCACAATTATTCCTCCCCACCCTCCCCTCCCCTGCCCTCTACAGCTGCGGTGCTGCCAGTGAGGGAGTTCTAGAGATGGACCACAACTCTAAAGAGAAATTATTTCAGATTAATGTTTCACAGGCAGGACAGGTTCTATTACCCACAGATTGACAGACCTGTGAGGAATGAGGTGCCACAGCCTGTCATACACTCGTCCAAGCAGAAGGATCAGTGACAAAATAGGGACAAACACCAACATGGTCACTAATCATGGAAATGAGAAGTGCACCAGAGCCAACATCAGTTTAAAAAAGAAAGAAAGTTTATTACAGATTGCTACAAACTCGCTGCTTATGTACAATGATCAATTTGAGGTCAAAGCTGGCTACAGAATGGTACAACTCTGCTGACCATACAGAAAGACACAAATATCCATTTCAGTGCTCATAATCAAGTGTATTATAGGTTTCAAAATAGTGCACATATATATAAGTATGTATATAGAGAACCAAACATTGCTTGAACCATCTAAATATGCACAGAGCAGAAACGAAACTGTACAAATCTACACATGTGTACATTGGATTTTATACATGTCTGAACATAACAGTCTATGGTATATAAATATATTGACATCTGTATAAAAATAACTATACACAGAGTGAAATTTTACGTATCTATACAAATACCAGTGTAGCCACTTAACTTCCATAAACCTGTAATTCAATAAATATACTGGAATAGCTATCTAGCTCTATACACACACAAATAGAACTTGAGGAATATGGAAAGATAACAATCTACAGGCAGAAAGATAACTGGATACATGGATGGGTAGGACAAGATGGAGAAGGAAGCCGGCCGGCCCATTTCCCCACGCTCCCCCTCGGTCGCTTAGTCCTGCACAAAGCAGCCCTTGTGTAAATGAAGAGCACATGAAGATCTGGAAAGCAAAGGGAATCCTGAGCCACGTCTAGTGTGCCCTCAGCCCCACCACAGCCGCGGCCTTCCCAGTCCCTTCTCCGCGCCGTCTTCTTGGCACACGTCTGGCAGTGAGGGACATGCATGGGGACATCTTTTTGCCTGGGGCTGCTCGTCTGCTCAGCTTGAAGGGCCTCTTTGCTCTTCCTGGCGCTGCATTGTCTGAGTCTTCTGCTGCCACTCCTCCTCTTCTTCCTCACTGGCTCATAGTCCCTGTCACCTACCCAGGCCTCTTCTCACTGTCGTTTCCTTCCCTTCTCTTCTGCCTGGGGGTACCCTGCAAGCTGTTACATTCAGAGTCGGATTAGCTAGGGAAAGGCAGGAGCCATGAGCTAAGTCTCTTCTTGTTGGAGCATCTGTGAGCAGATTTTACCTGCTTGACTCAGAAGGGCTCGTCAGGGCTTCAGCCTTTGCCAGGGACTCTGTGGAGCACTTGCAGGTGCTTGCAGGCAAATCTGGAGATGCCAAAAGCAGAAATTGTGGAGGTGAGAGGTGGCAAGAGACAGCCCGGAGGAATAAGCAACAATCGCAAAAGAGACACCTTAGCTGCATGGAAAAGACATTGCTTTGCATCAGCTCCCTCTCACTCGCACAGTACCGCTGCCCCCAAGGAGACTGGAGGCAGCTGGCATGAGCTGGCATCTGAGCACAAGCTCCCTCAAACTGACTATGCTCGCCACTGCCGCTTTCATTTGCAAGTCTTTTTTCCAATCTTGAGGCTCCTGCCTAAAGCATTGCAGAAGCAACCTGAGCAGTTTGCACTTGCATGTGTCAATGCAGGGGCAGGCGGGCAGGAAGGAAGGAAGGAAGCAAGCAAGCAGGAAGCAAGGAATGCGAGAGGCTCCAGAGATGGGCTGTCAGCAGGAGGCACAACAGCTCCCTTGGACTCAAGAGGAAGTCCCCACCTGTCCAGAATGCATTGTGCCCAGGTGTGTGCAGCTGACATACCTCTGCTTTTTGGGCCTGCAGCAGCATGGGCTCTGTGCCATCTTCTTCTTCTTGTTGCATATCTGGCAGCCAGGTGAGTGCATGGGGACAGCTGTGTGCCTGGGGCTCCTCATTGTCTTGGCTTGCAGGGCCACTTTGCTTTTCCTGGCACAGCTCTGAGAAGCAAAAGCATTTGCAGCCAAGCAATGTCTCGGAAGACAAGAACAAAGAAAGCTAAACTCACAGGGAAGCCCTATGCCACTTGTCTGCTGGATGCGGAGATTGCAGGGACCCCCAGTGCCAGGCTGGGACAAGCCTCCCTTCCTGCTCCTACCTGTGCATATCTCTGAAGGTGCAGGTGACTCTTCCTGGCCAGCAGTCTTCTCCCAGAAGATGTCCTCCAAGTTCAGAATCATGTAATCCACCAGCACCTTCACCTGCACACAGGAAAGCCTTGCTCTCAGCCCTGGGGCCTGACAGTGTGCCAAGCAGCACCTGCCATCACTGCTGAGCCTTGCCTCTGCACACAAGGTGCTGCCTCTTGCAGGGGCAGCTCTTGCAGGCAGCTCCTGCACCAGCCTTGGCTGCAGAGAGGCGCTGCCAGGCACAGGCACCTCTGGGCAGCCAAGCTGCCGTGGGCTGGCCAGGCTGCAGCCAGCTGCTGAGGACAGCATTACCTTGTCATTCTCGGCCACCATGGCCTCCAAGTGCAGCTGCTCCTCCTGTGCTGGGCTCAGCAGGCTTGGCCCCAGGCAGATGGCCAGGTTGCTGCAGCTCATTCGGCTGCTGGATGCGTGCTGGCTGATGTCTTGCAGCAGTGCCAGCAGCTGCTTGAGGAGGAGAAGGTTGGCTGCAGGCAACTTCATGGCCACCCTGAGGGAAGAGGAAGGTAACGTTCATCACCAGGACCAGGTGTCCCACAGATGCAGCAGAGTGTGGAAAGAGGGAAAAAGCAGCATCTCCCTCTCAAATACCAAGACACCTACCTCAATATCCATGGACCTCCAAATTTAGTAAGAAAGGTCTCCAGAATGAAGAAGTGACCTCAAAACTTTTAACTATAATCAGCTGGAACTTGAGGGGGAGGCACTTCGGCTGCCCCATCTTCACAGCCTCTCCCTTGGCCGCTTTGCTCCGTGCACAGCACTCCTCCTGCAGAGGTACAAGCACATGGCCATGGAGGAAGCCAAGGGCTGCAGAGCGCTGCAGAGCTGCCGTGGAGCTCTTGCCAAGCCCTGACCAGCAGCAGCCCTTGCTGGCCCTTGTCAGTGCCTTGGGCTGACTTGGGGCAGTGCAGAGGGAAAGATGAGCAGCAGAAGCAGGCGCTTCCATACCTGAAATACTTGAGCTGCCACAGTGTCCTGATTGTATGAGACTTCTTTTGTCTCTCTTCCTCCTCTTCCTTACTGTCTGGTATTCTCTGTCTCTTCTCCAGGCCTCTTCTTCTGGACTTTTCCTTCTCTTTTCCTCTGCATGGGGGTAACCTGCAAGCCTTTCCATGCATGGTTGGATTGGCTAGGCATAGTCAGGAACCATGAGCTAAGTCTCTTCTTCTTTGAGCATCTGTGAGCTGCTTTTACCTGCTTGACTCAGAAGGGCTTGTCAGGGCTTCAGCCTTTGCCAGGGACACTGTGGAGGACTTGCAGGTGCTTGCAGGCAAATCTGGAGGTGCCTAGAGCAGAAATTGTGGAGGTGAGTGGTGGCAAGAAACAGCCTGGAGAAATAAGGCATGGGCTGCAAAATCACTCTCTTAGCTGCACAGAGCAGACGCTGCTTTGCATCAGCCCCCACTCGCACGGTTCAGCTGCCCCCAGGGAGATTGGACGCAGCTGGCAGGAGCTGGCATCTGAGCACAAGCTCCCTCATGTGCACATCTCCCCACCTCCCACGTTCATTTGCAAGGCTCTTGTCCACATGCCTAAAGCATTGCAGAAGCAACCTGAGCAGTTTGCGCTTGCAAGTGTCAGTGCAGGGACTGCAAGGCAGGCAGGAAGCAAGCAAAGAAGCAAGGAATGAGAAAGGCTCAAGAGATGGGCTGTCAGCAGGAGGCACAACAGCTCCCTTGGCCTCATGAGAAAGATCTCGCCTGTCTGGGATTCTTTGTGCCCGGGTATGTGCAGCTGACATACCTCCACCTTTTGGGCCTGCAGCAACATGGGCTCTGTGCCTTCTTCTTGGCAGACGTCTGGCAGCGAGTGGGATGCATGGGAAGAGCTTTGTGCCTGGGGCTCCTCATTGTCTTGGCTTGCAGAGCCACTTTGGTCTCTGTGGTACGGCTCTAGAAATTAAAAGCAAAAGCATTTGCAGCCAAGCGATGTCTTGGAAGACAAGAATACACAAAGAAAAATCCACAAGTGAACACTGCACCTCTTGTCTGCCGGATGCGGAGATTGCAGTGACCCCCAGTGCCAGGCTGGGACAAGCCTCCCTTCCTGCTCCTACCTGTGCATATCTCTGTGGGTGCGGGTGACTCTTCCTGGCCAGCAGTCTCCTCCCAGAAGATCTCCTCCAAGTTCAGCATCATCAAGTCCACCAGCACCTTCACCTGCACACAGGAAAGCCTTGCTCTCAACCCTGGGGCCTGACAGTGTGCCAAGCAGCACCTGCCATCACTGCTGAGCCTTGCCTCTGCACACAAGGCACTGCCTCTTGCAGGGGCAGCTCTTGCAGGCAGCTCCTGCACCAGCCTTGGCTGCAGAGAGGCGCTGCCAGGCACAGGCACCTCTGGGCAGCCAAGCTGCCGTGGGCCGGCCAGGCTGCAGCTGGCTGCTAAGGACAGCATTACCTTGTCATTCTCGGCCAGCATGGCCTCCAAGTGCAGCTGCTCCTCCTGTGCTGGGCTCAGCAGGCTTGGCCCCAGGCAGATGGCCAGGTTGCTGCAGCTCATTCGGCTGCTGGATGTGTGCTGGCCGATGTCTTGCAGCAGTGCCAGCAGCTGCTTGAGGGAGAACAGGTTGGCTGCTGGCAACTTCATGGCCACCCTGAGAGAACAGGAAGACATTCATCAGCAGGGCCATGCTGCCCACATGCGCAGCAGAGTGGGGGAAAAAGGGGAAAAAGTAGCACTTCCCTCTGCAAATAGCAATAGGCCTATCTCGATATCCATGGACCTCCAACTTTGGAAAGAAAGGCCTCCAGAATGAAATCTTTTTCTCAAAAATTATAACTATAAACATCTGGAAACAGAACTAGAGGGAGAGGCACACCGACTGCCCCATCTTCACAGCTTCTCCCTTGGCAGCATCGCCCCACGCACAGCACTCTTCCTGCAGAGGTACAAGCACATGGCCATGGAGGAAGCCAAGGGTTGCAGAGCCCCAGCAGAGCTGCCATGGAGCTCTTGCCAAGCCCTGACCAGCAGCAGCCCTTGTGGACCCTTGCCAGCACCTTGGGCTGACTTGGGGCAGTGCGGAGGGAAAGGTGGGCAGCAGAGCCTGGCACATCCATACCTGAGCTTCTTGAGCTGCCCCAGCCTCCTCCATTGCATGTATCTGCTGCTGCCTCTCCTCTGCCTCTTCCACGCTGGCTCGTAGTCCCCGTCTCCTGCCCAGGCCTCAACTTGCTTTCCTTTTTGTCTCTTTTCCTCTGCCTGGAGGTAGCCTGCAAGCCTTTACATGCATGGTTAGATTAGCTAGGCATAGCCAGGAGTCATGAGCTAAGTCTCTTCTTGTTGAAGCATCTGTGAACTGCTTTTACCTGCTTGACTCGGAAGGGCTCGTCAGGGCTTCAACCTTTGCCAGGGACACTGTGGAGAACTTGCGGGTGTATGGAGGCAAATCTGGAGGTGCCTAGAGCAGAAATTGTGGAGGTGAGTGGTGGCAAGAGACAGCCTGGAGAAGTAAGGCATTGGCTGCAAAATCACTCTCTCAGATGCACAGAGCAGACACTGCTTTGCATCAGCCCCCACTCGCACGGTTCAGCTGCCCCCAGGGAGATTGGACGCAGCTGGCATGATCCGGCACCTGAGCACAAGTCCCCTCAAGTTGGCCATGATCCCCTGTGCTGTTTTAATATGACCATCTTTTGTCCACTGATGAACTAAAGCCTAAAGCATTACAGAAGCAACCCGTCCAGTTTGCAGTAGCATGTGTCAGTGTAGGGGCGGGGAAGGAAGGAAGGGTGAGGAAGGAAGGAAGGAAGGAAGGAAGGAAGGAAGGAAGGAAGGAAGGAAGGAAGGAAGGAAGGAAGGAAGGAAGGAAGGAAGGAAGGAAGGGAAGGAGGGAGGGAGGGATGGGCTGTAAGCAGGAGGCACAGCAGCTTCTTGGCCTCGTGAGAAAGAGGCCACTTGTCTGGGACGCATTGTGCCCAGGGGTGTGCAGCTGGCATACCTCTGCCTTTTGGGCTCTCCAGCACCATGGTCTCTGCACTGTCTTCTTGGTGGATGTCTGGCAGTGAGGGACATGCATGGGAACATCTTTTTCCCTAGGGCTGCTCGTCTGCTCGGCTTGCAGGGCCTCTTTGCTCTTCCTGGCGCTGCATTGTCTGAGTCTTCTGCTGCCACTCCTCCTCTTCTTCCTCACTGGCTCATAGACCCTGTCACCTACCCAGGCCTCTTCTCACTGTCGTTTCCTTCCCTTCTCTTCTGCCTGGGGGTACCCTGCAAGCTATTACATTCAGAGTCGGATTAGCTAGGGGAAGGCAGGAGCCACGAGCTAAGTCTCTTCTTGTTGGAGCATCTGTGAGCAGATTTTACCTGCTTGACTCAGAAGGGCTTGTCAGGGCTTCAGCCTTTGCCAGGGACTCTGTGGAGCTCTTGCAGGTGCTTGGAGGCAAATCTGGAGGTGCCTAGAGAAGAAATTGTGGAGGTGAGAGGTGGCAAGAGTCAGCCCGGAGGAATAAAGCAACAATTGCCAAATAGACACCTTAGCTGCACAGAAAAGACATTGCATTGCATCAGCTCCCTCTCACTCGCACAGTATTGCTGCCCCCAAAGAGACTGGAGGCAGCTGGCATGAGCTGGCATCTGAGCACAAGCTCCCTCAAACTGACTCTGCTCGCCACTGCCGCTTTCATTTGCAAGTCTTTTTTCCAATCTTGAGGCTCCTGCCTAAAGCATTGCAGAAGCAACCTGAGCAGTTTGCACTTGCATGTGTCAATGCAGGGGCAGGCGGGCAGGAAGGAAGGAAGGAAGCAGGCAAGCAGGAAGCAAGGAATGCGAGAGGCTCCAGAGATGGGCTGTCAGCAGGAGGCACAACAGCTCCCTTGGACTCAAGAGGAAGTCCCCACCTGTCCAGGATGCATTGTGCCCAGGTGTGTGCAGCTGACATACCTCCGCCTTTTGGGCCTGCAGCAGCGTGGGGTCTGTGCCATCTTCTTCTTCTTGTTGCATATCTGGCAGCCAGGTGAGTGCACGGGGACAGCTGTGTGCCTGGGGCTCCTCATTGTCTTGGCTTGCAGGGCCACTTTGCTTTTCCTGGCGCAGCTCTGCAAAGAAAAAGCATGTGCAGCCAAGCAATGTCTCGGAAGACAAGAACAAAGAAAGCTAAACTCACAGGGAAGCCCTATGCCACTTGTCTGCTGGATGCGGAGATTGCAGGGACCCCCAGTGCCAGGCTGGGACAAGCCTCCCTTCCTGCTCCTACCTGTGCATATCTCTGAAGGTGCAGGTGACTCTTCCTGGCCAGCAGTCTTCTCCCAGAAGATGTCCTCCAAGTTCAGAATCATGTAATCCACCAGCACCTTCACCTGCACACAGGAAAGCCTTGCTCTCAGCCCTGGGGCCTGACAGTGTGCCAAGCAGCACCTGCCATCACTGCTGAGCCTTGCCTCTGCACACAAGGCACTGCCTCTTGCAGGGGCAGCTCTTGCAGGCAGCTCCTGCACCAGCCTTGGCTGCAGAGAGGCGCTGCCAGGCACAGGCACCTCTGGGCAGCCAAGCTGCCGTGGGCCGGCCAGCCTGCAGCTGGCTGCTGAGGACAGCATTACCTTGTCATTCTCAGCCACCATGGCCTCCAAGTGCAGCTGCTCCTCCTGTGCTGGGCTCAGCAGGCTTGGCCCCAGGCAGATGGCCAGGTTGCTGCAGCTCATTCGGCTGGTGGATGTGTGCTGGCCGATGTCTTGCAGCAGTGCCAGCAGCTGCTTGAGGAGGAGAAGGTTGGCTGCAGGCAACTTCATGGCCACCCTGAGGGAAGAGGAAGGCAACGTTCATCACCAGGACCAGGTGTCCCACAGATGCACCAGAGTGTGGAAAGAGGGCAAAAAGCAGCATCTCCCTCTCAAATACCAAGACACCTACCTCAATATCCATGGACCTCCAACTTTGGTAAGAAAGGCCTCCAGAATGAAGAGGTGATCTCAAAACTTTTAACTATAATCAGCTGGAACTTGAGGGGGAGGCACTTCGGCTGCCCCATCTTCACAGCCTCTCCCTTGGCCGCTTTGCTCCATGCACAGCACTCCTCCTGCAGAGGTACAAGGTCATGGCCATGGAGGAAGCCAAGGGCTGCAGAGCGCTGCAGAGCTGCCGTGGAGCTCTTGCCAAGCCCTGACCAGCAGCAGCCCTTGCTGGCCCTTGTCAGCGCCTTGGGCTGACTTGGGGCAGTGCAGAGGGAAAGGTGAGCAGCAGAGGCAGGCGCTTCCATACCTGAAATACTTGAGCTGCCACAGTGTCCTGATTGTATGAGACTTCTGTTGTGTTTTTTCGTCCTCTTCCTTACTGGCTGGTATTCTCTGTCTCTTCTCCAGGCCTCTTCTTCTGGACTTTTCCTTCTCTTTTCCTCTGCATGGGGGTAACCTGCAAGCCTTTCCATGCATGGTTGGATTGGCTAGGCATAGCCAGGAGTCACGAGCTAAGTCTCTTCTTGTTGGACCATCTGTGAGCTGCTTTTACCTGCTTGACTTGGACGGGCTTGTCAGGGCTTCAGCCTTCACCTGCTACTCTGTGGAGGACTTGCAGGTGCTTGCAGGCAAATCTGGAGGTGCCTAGAGCAGAAATTGTGGAGGTGAGAGGTGGCAAGAAACAGCCTGGAGAAATAAGGCATTGGCTGCAAAATCACTCTCTTAGCTGCACAGAGCAGATGCTGCTTTGCATCAGCCCCCACTCGCACGGTTCAGCTGCCCCCAGGGAGATTGGACGCAGCTGGCAGGAGCTGGCATCTGAGCACAAGCTCCCTCATGTGCACATCTCCCCACCTCCCACTTTCATTTGCAAGGCTCTTGTCCACATGCCTAAAGCATTGCAGAAGCAACCTGAGCAGTTTGCGCTTGCATGTGTCAGTGCAGGGACTGCAAGGCAGGCAAAAAACAATCAAGGAAGCAAGGAATGAGAAAGGCTCAAGAGATGGGCTGTCAGCAGGAGGCACAACAGCTCCCTTGGCCTCATGAGATAGAGCTCGCCTGTCTGGGATTCTTTGTGCCCGGGTATGTGCAGCTGACATACCTCCACCTTTTGGGCCTGCAGCAGCGTGGGCTCTGTGCCTTCTTCTTGGCAGACGTCTGGCAGCGAGTGGGATGCATGGGAAGAGCTTTGTGCCTGGGGCTCCTCATTGTCTTGGCTTGCAGAGCCACTTTGGTCTCTGTGGTACGGCTCTAAAAATTAAAAGCACAAAAATGCAGCCAAGCGATGTCTTGGAAGACAAGAATACACAAAGAAAAATCCACAAATGAGCCCTGCACCTCTTGACAGCAGGACGTGGAGATTACAGTGACCCCCAGTGCCAGGCTGGGACAAGCCTCCCTTCCTGCTCCTACCTGTGCATATCTCTGTGGGTGCGGGCGACTCTTCCCAGCCAGTAGTATCCTCCTACATCTCCTCCATATTCAAGATCAGAAACTCCACCAGCACCTTCACCTGCACACAGGAAAGCCTTGCTCTCAGCCCTGGGGCCTGACAGTGTGCCAAGCAGCACCTGCCATCACTGCTGAGCCTTGCCTCTGCACACAAGGCGCTGCCTCTTGCAGGGGCAGCTCTTGCAGGCAGCTCCTGCACCAGCCTTGGCTGCAGAGAGGCGCTGCCAGGCACAGGCACCTCTGGGCAACCAAGCTGCCGTGGGCTGGCCAGGCTGCAGCCGGCTGCTGAGGACAGCATTACCTTGTCATTCTCAGCCAGCATGGCTTCCAAGTTCAGCTGCTCCTCCTGTGCTGGGCTCAGCAGGCTTGGCCCCAGGCAGATGGCCAGGTTGCTGCAGCTCATTCGGCTGCTGGATGTGTGCTGGCCAATGTCTTGCAGCAGTGCCAGCAGCTGCTTGAGGAGGAACAGTTTGGCTGCAGGCAACATCATGGCTGCCCTGAGGGAAGAGGAAGACAACATTCATCAGCAGGGCCATGTTGCCCACAGTGTGCAGCAGAGTGTGGAAAGAGGGCGAAAAGCAGCATCTCCCTCTCCAAATATCGAGACCTACCTCAATATCCATGGAGCTCAATCTTTTGAAATAAATGCGTCCAGAATGAAAAGCTGATCTCAAAAATGCAACTATAAGTAATTGGATCTAGAATTTGAGGGAGAGGCACTGCGGCTGCCCCATCTTCACAGCCTCTCCCTCAGCAGCTTCGCTCCACGCACAGCACTCCTCCTGCAGAGGTACAAGGTCATGGGCATGGAGGAAGCCAAGGAAGCTCTGCAGAGCCCCTGCAGAGCTGCCATGGAGTTCTTGCCAAGCCCTGACCAGCAGCAGCCCTCGTGGACCCTTGCCAGCACCTTGGGCTGACTTGGGGCAGTGCGGAGGGAAAGGTGGGCAGCAGAGCCTGGCACATCCATACCTGAGCTTCTTGAGCTGCCCCAGCCTCCTCCATTGCATGTATCCGCTGCTGCCTCTCCTCTGCCTCTTCCTCGCTGGCTCGTAGTCCCCGTCTCCTGCCCAGGCCTCAACTTGCTTACGTTTTCGTCTCTTTTCCTCTGCCTGGGGGTAGCCTGCAAGCCTTTACATGCATGGTTAGATTAGCTAGGCATAGCCAGGAGTCATGAGCTAAGTCTCTTCTTGTTGGAGCATCTGTGAACTGCTTTTACCTGCTTGACTCAGAAGGGCTCGTCAGGGCTTCAGCCTTTGCCAGGGACTCTGTGGAGGACTCACAGGTGTTTGGAGGCAAACCTGGAGGTGCCTAGAGCAGAAATTGTGGAGGTGAGTGGTGGCAAGAGACAGCCTGGAAGAGTAAGGTATCAGTTGCAAATCCCTCCCTCAGCTGCACAGAGCAGACTCTGCATTGCATCAGCCCCCACTCGCACAGTACAGCTGCCCCCAAGGAGACTGGAGGCAGCTGGCATGAGCTGGCATCTGAGCACAAGGGCTCTCAAGTCGGCCATGACCCCCCTGCTACTTTCATTTACAAGTATCTTGTCCACTGAGGAGGCATGTGCCTAAAGCACTGCAGAAGCAAACTGTCAGTGCAGAGGCACACAGGCAGGCAGGCAGGCAGGAAAGATGCAAGGCAAAATCTCAAGAGGTGGGTGACAAAATTTGTGCTTTTCTAGGATGTGTTGTGCCTCTGTTTCTGTCGCTGAAATACCTCTGCCTTTTGGGCCTCCAGCAACATGGCCTCTGCGCTGTCTTCTTGTTTGCTGTCTGGCACTGAGGGGGATTCATGGCAACAGCTTTGTGCCTGGGGCTCCTCGTCTGCCTGCCTTGCAGGGCCACTTCGCTCCTCCTGGCGCAGCTCTAGAAATTAAAAGCACCAAAATGCAGCCAAGCAATGTCTTGGAAGACAAGAGCACACAGAGCAAAAGCCACAAGCGAGCCCTGTGCCTCTTGACTGCAGGACGTGGAGATTGCTGGGACCCCCAGTGCAGGGCTGGGACAAGCCTCCCTTCCTGCTCCTACCTGTGCATATCTCTGTGGGTGCAGGTGACTCTTCCCAGCCAGCAGTCTCCTCCCAGAAGATCTCCTCCATATTCAAGATCAGAAACTCCACCAGCACCTTCACCTGCACACAGGAAAGCCTTGCTCTCAGCCCTGGGGCCTGACAGTGTGCCAAGTAGCTCCTGCCATCACTGCTGAGCCTTGCCTCTGCACACAAGGCGCTGCCTCTTGCAGGGGCAGCTCTTGCAGGCAGCTCCTGCACCAGCCTTGGCTGCAGAGAGGCGCTGCCAGGCACAGGCACCTCTGGGCAGCCAAGCTGCCGTGGGCCGGCCAGGCTGCAGCCGGCTGCTGAGGACAGCATTACCTTGTCATTCTCAGCCACCATGGCTTCCAAGTTCAGCTGCTCCTCTCGCGGTGGGCTCAGCAGGCTTGGCCCCAGGCAGATGGCCAGGTTGCTGCAGCTCATTCGGCTGCTGGATGTGTGCTGGCCGATGTCTTGCAGCAGTGCCAGCAGCTGCTTGAGGAGGAGAAGGTTGGCAGCTGGCAACTTCTTGGCCACCCTGAGGGAACAGGAAGACAACATTCATCAGCAGGGCCATGTTGCCCACAGCTGTCCCCACAGCTTGTCCCGGGCAGGGGTGCAGCCAGCGGCTGTGCTGCACAGCTCTGCAGGCGCTCTTAGCCAGCGGTCGGGGGTCCCTCGCTCCTGCAGGAAGGAAGCGCGGCGTTACTTCCCAGCTGCTGATTTGCCTCGAACCCACGCAAGGGAAGGATCGATGTGCATTGCCCCAAAATGGGAATGCCAGGCGCCAAGAGCGAGGTGCCCAAAAACACAGCCTTTGAAGGAGACCACCCCCTTCCCAGCAAATGCCAGCTTTGGAGCAATGCCTGCTGCAGAGCTGTAACTGCTGCTCACTAAAGCTTACACTTTCAGCTGAGAGATCTTGTCCTCCCTGCTGGCCATCTGCATCGCTGCCATCCAGTCCTCATAAAGGTCTGTGATGAGGAGCTTGGAGGGGATGCTTCTCAGGAAGTCCTGCAATGCCAAGGGCTGCTGGTGAGCCTCGGAGCCCATGGCAGCCCAGGCTGGAGCCTTTGCAGCTGCAGGGCGGGAGGGATCACCTTTAGGACGACGGCCAGCAGCAGAACCGGCTGGCTTGCCATGTCGACAGGCAGGCCACGGTCCAGGGCCTGCCGCAGCTCCTGAACTGCTGTGGCGCTCTCCGCTTTGCGGAAGATGCCTTCTGTTGCGGGCCCTTGCTGGCGCAGGACAGCCAGCAGCTCCTGCAGGAGAGGCAGGAGGGCAAGGATGTGTGTGAGGAGCTGGGCTGGTCCAAGAGCAGTGGCCACGGCCAGAGCTCCTCCCCAGCCTGGGCTCCCTGCCTCCTGCCATCAAGGGGCTGGCAGCAGAAGGCTGAGCCACGGCTGAAGAGCCCTGTGGCCCATGGCTGGGGGCCGTGCATGGGGACATTGGCTGCACAGCAGCCGGACACAGGGATGGGCAGCCCCTGTGTGGGCTGCCTTACCTGGATGGGCCGGGGCAGCACAGTGCCATCCTCTGTGCAGACGGCTGCCAGGGGCTGCCCAAAGAGCGCCCTGCTGCAGCCGGAGCCCTCCTGCCCTGGAGCCCAGGCAGCCCCAGCTGGGCCCCGCCGCAGAGCAAAGGGCCATGGCAGCCACCTCCTCCTCGTCCTGCTGCGGGCACCACTAACGCTGGTCCCTCCTGCTGCAAAGGAAAACGGAACCAAAGCTTGTCACTGGAGACCACCAGGCCAGTGCTGTCGCAGCCTGCCCTGCCCTGCCCTGCCTGCCTAGAGCGCTGTGCAGAGCCATGTGGCACCCCAGGCACACTCAGCTGGCACCTGCAAGTGTGGCTGCGGCTCGGAGGCTCCTGAGAGCTGGTGTGGTGCTGGGATAAGCTGCCCCAGCCTTGGCCCTGCTTTTCTCCAAGGTGTGGGCAGCAGCGGATGTCCCCCCGCGGGTGCCACACCTGCACAGCCACACTCAGGGGACAAGCGAGTGCAGCTCACTGCCAGAGCAGAAACTGGCCTTTCCTCCCCAAACTCACCTGGGCAGCGGCCAAGTTGTCCTCTGGTGTCGGACGGGGCCGTGGCAGGCGCTTGCTGGGGATCAGCCTGCAAGAATCGAGATGCGCTTGCAGAGCAGCCCTGCAGCACAGAGGGCCCCCGGCCAGCCGCCCCCAGCCCCAGCAGCCTGAGCACGGCACACGGCTGGCAGCCTCTGCCCTGCGGCCTCTCTGTCCCCCACAGCAGCAGTGCTGCCGCTGGCAGCAGCAAGGACGTGCTGCCGCTGCCGCTGGCTCCCCATGCCTCTGCTCGCCCCGTGGCACCAGGGAGCCTTGCTTCCCTTCCCCGCACACGAGGCCACTGTGCTAGCCACGCCTTCCTGGCACCCAGCACAGCCAGAGGCTACAGTGGGCAGAAAGGCAGCTCTTCTCACCTTTTCCAGCTCTGCGAGCAGCCGCTCCAGCTTTCTGCCGCTCAATGTCCTCCCCTGCGCAAGAGAGAAGCCATGCAAGAAGGTGAGCAGCCGCGTCTCTGGGGCTGGGCGCACGGAGAAGTGCTCGGGCACAGAGCCCACAGCAGAGAGACACTCACTGCACGGCAGCCGTTCAGCTCCACGGCCACAGCTTTGATGCTCGGCAGGCGGCTCACTCGGGCTCCGGGGCTCCTGTGTAGTGGCAAAAGGGACAGGCAGAGAGCTGGGTGAGCCCACAGCCGCCTGTGGTGCCTTGTCAGGCAGCTGTGCCCGACAGCTGCCCTCAGCCGCAGGGGCAGCTCTCCCCAGCTGAGGAGCTGTGCTGCTGCTGCGGGAGCATCCCCTGCAGCAGCAGCAGCAGCAGCAGCAGCAGCAGCAGCAGCTTACCCCTGCAGTGCGTCCACCCACTGCTCCTTCAGCGCCTGGGAGCTGCAGGAAGAGAGGAGAACCAGCGTCAGGCCCTGCTGTTCCCCAGCACCCTGGGGGTCTACACGCGCGCCCGCATGCCTCTCCCAATGCCCAGGGACACAAGGGCAGGACCAAGCCCTGTGCTGGGCATGGCACAAAGGTGCTGCCCAAGCCCTGGCTCCCTGTGAGCTGCCAG
Source organism: Acanthornis magna (assembly GCA_036785705.1). Lineage (NCBI taxonomy): Eukaryota > Metazoa > Chordata > Aves > Passeriformes > Acanthizidae > Acanthornis > Acanthornis magna. Next base: position 1,218,595 of record JAWUZG010000222.1, on the reverse strand, counting down.
AGCACTGGCTTTTGCCCATGCCTTCTGGCAAGCCAAAGCTGACTGGGGGGGACACAGGCCACTCCCTGCTCCCGCTCTGCACGGAGGCCAGAGGCCATGGCAAGGCTGCCAAAGGCCTCTTGCTTCCCACGGCTGGCAAGCTCTCCTGCCCTGCCACGGCACGTGGCTCCACGACTCACCCAAAGGTGGCAATGCATGAGCCCCTGGGCCAGATGAGGATGATGGAGGTGGCATCCTCAGGGCTGCCCTCCTGCTGCTGCTCTTCTCTGGGCAGCACTGCCTCCTCGCCGCCGCTCAGCACCCACAGCTGGTCCAGGGCCAGGCGGAGCCGTGGGCGCAGGGTGGTGCCTCGGCTGCAGAGAGCAGAGGAAAGCAGTGAGGGGCACGTGGCCTCCCTGGCGTCCCTCGGGGCAGAGCCCTGGCGTGTCCCCCCCCTTGCCCCCACCGCCTGCCAACGTCAGCACACACAGCGGTGCATGGAGCCCTCAGGGGCTGGGAGGCTGGGGCTTAGGCCAGGCTGGCTGTGGCCTGGCACAGGGACAGGGATGGGGCAAAGGCGGCTGGGCCCTGAGGCTCTTACTGCAGCTTGGCGACCACCAGCTCATCCTGGAGGAGGAGAAGGTGCCTCTCACTCCTCTTTGGGCCGTGGCTCAGAACCACGTCTGAGCTCAGCATGGCCTCGTTGCTGCTGAGAACCTTCCTGCAGAGCAGAGAATGGCAGCCATGAGAAGGGCGGCCCCTTCTGCTGTGGCCTGCGGCCGTGGCCGTGTGTCTTTGGGCTCTGGGGGAGCCTACCTGGAGCCGAAGCAGCTCTTGGCCTGGCCCATCCTGCCTGGCACAGGAGGACCCTGGTCTCGCCTCAAAGACTCTTGCCCTCGCTCACAGTGAGGCTTCCAAGCGGCACTGAAAAGTTGGGCTGGTGCCGCTTGGTCAGAAATTCGCTTTCTCGCCCTTTTGATCCGCACAACAGACAGCACTGGGCTGCTGCTGCCGCCTCTCGTGGACGCTGAGTCCAACTGACCAACGGTCCAAGCCCAACGGAGCCTGGCCTGGGCAGTTGGGGTGGGGCAGTGGGGGTGGGGCTTCCTGCCGGGCCCGGCCAAGGGCGGCTCTGCCCGCGGCAGCCCCGAGCTGGACACACACGAGGCCAAGGCTCAGCTCCCTCCAGCTGCTGCCAAGGCTGTGCCTCCTGCAGCCCTGCCTGCGGTCAGCTGCCTTGGGCTCCAGGGGGGCACTTTGGTGGGAAGGTTCCTCTAGCGCTCGGCTTGGGCTCAGGGCCTGTTGTTGAGGCCTTCATCCTCCAGTGTTTTGTGGTGCAAATCAATGCCCTGGAGAGCTGGAAACAAACAAGTCCCTCTCTAGCCCATTTCACACACAGCAAACAGGATTAGCCTGGCCAGGCTGGACCAGGGCCAAGAGCAAAAGGCCACCACCCTGCATTTGCCCACAGGCAGCTGTCCAGATGATGCCCAAGAATTGGGCAAGAAAATAAAACTCCATAGTCTCATGCCTATAGAGCACATGCTGTTCATTCAGTGCTGGGAGTGAGTGGGATAGCTCCACCAGAATGTCACTCTTCCATTCTTCGCTCACTACTAGCTTTTATACATTTTTTACTTAATCTGCCTATTATACTTTCATACCTTTCATATTGCAGCATATTTTCTAATCACGTCATTATGTAAGCCCTTGTAGCTCATGTGCAGTTCCTGCACGAGGTGGTCGTCAACCTCCTGCTGGTCATCTTTCGGTGAAGGCTCTTAAGCTTTCCTCGGGCTTCAACTTTTCACGCCTACTTCCTGTCCATGCTCTAGAAGATTCTAGAAGATCTAGTCTGCTCAAATAGCCATGGTTCGCTTCTTTGCGGTGAGCTTGTTCTGCAACGCTTGCTGATTTCTAAAGAGTGCTTCATTTGCTTGCCCTGGTACAAAGTTGCTGCTCCCTTCTGCCTGGCTACTGCTGTAAGCATCTCTCCTTGCCTGGGCATCGCACACCAAGAAGGCCACTCGTGCCTTTGGATCTTTTTCTAAGCCATTGCCTGTGGATCTTATGGACCATCTCCTAGTGTTACTGCATTTTTGCCTTCTGCTGCTGCTGACCATAGCATCAACTGCCCTGGGAGTTCCTTCAGGGAACTTCACCAAAAGGGCTTCCAGCATTGCAGCGCTTGTGAGAACTTGTTGCTTCCCAGTTCTCCACTGTCCCTGTGGATTTTGCACCATTTCAGCCCTTGTGTCCATGGCCCTTCCCTCAACCCTAGCCTGCAGCAGTGACAGTCACTGTCACCTCCCCCTGGCTGCACATCATTTGCCCAAGTGCTGCCCAAGGCAGCGGAGCTGGCTCAGGATCCCTGCTTGCTTCTGGCCTCCAGGATGACGTTCAGAGGGACACTTGGAGCGCTTCCTGAAGAACTCCCAGTGCCATGGGCTGTGCATTCCTCCTCCCCAGGTGGCTCCTGCTTGCAGTTCTCTGCCCAGGGGAGTCCCATTTCCTCAGCAGGCCTTTGCAGCGAGTTCTTCCCGAGCGTGTGGCTCTGCTGCCATCGCCAATCTGCGTTTTCAGTGCCCAGCCTGACTGAGACTGGGCCATCTGCTGGGCATGGCTGGAGAATTTCATGGCCAAAATCCTCCAGCACCATCACGTGTCCATCTGCCCATTGCTTTGGACAGCACAAATCTACACCTATTTCATTTGAAACATTTACTTTATTGCTGATTGTTACACTGCTTGGTACTAATGTAGAAATATACACAACTACACTGAAGTTTAAAAATTGCATTTATTGCTGCAAATTGCTACACCCGCGTTGCCAATATATAAATCTACAAATATCAATTGAAGTTAAAAAAACTAATTTATTTTTACACTCATATTACGTAAATAGATACAAATACAAACTTCAGTTAAAAAAATTAATTTATTGCAACCCTCTACAACCGCTCACTATACCCAAAGATCAATTGAAGTCTAACAGTTTCATGTATTACATATTACTACAACTTAGCAGCCCATATACGAATACAGAAATATCAATATCTGTCTCTAAGTAACCCTAGGCCTAGAAGAAAAGAAATAGAATTTCAAAACTATACAAATCCATGTGGATTTAAATATAACTAAGGAAATATACAACCATAAAAATATACATGGTAAATATATAAGAAATCACATATATTACACATAATAAGAAATATGTAAACATATACATAAGAATCCTATCAATATACAACTCTCAATGTACCCAAATAAAAATCCATATAACCCCAACAATACAACTGTAAAGCTGTACAACTCTACACATATGTAAATATAACAAAGCATGGATCTAAATACCCCTATACTTGAAACTATCTAAGCACAATTCTACACATCTAGAAACAGAACTAAATCAGGAGGGATTCAGCTGACGATGGTCACAGGCTCTCCCTTGGTCTCTTCCTCCTGTGCAGCGCAGCCCTCCTGGACAGGGACAGCAGGTGGGACATCTGGGAAGCCAAGGGAACACGGAGTCAGTATGGGGACGTTTCCCTTGGCAGCAGCTGCACTTGTGTCAGGGAAGAGAAAATCTCCGAGGCTCCCCAGGAGGGTTAGAAAGCAAAAGCAGGCGGAGCGGGCCAGGCTGCTGTGAGCGCAGCCCCGGCGGGACTGTCCCGCAGCCCCCGGCAGCCCGGGGGGCACAGGCGGCACAGCTGCCGGGCCCTGCCGGCACAGCTGCCTTGCCCAAGGACAGCCCCTGGGCCAGCCGGGGCAGCTGCGCTGAGCAGCCCCAGCACGGGCAGGGCCCGCTCCTGCCCAGCCGGGCAGTGCCCACGGCCAAAGCCCGCGCCAGCCTCAGCCAAAGCCCGCAGCTCGCAGCCCGTCTCACCGGCGCTGGGGGGCTGCCCGGCGGGGCCGGCCGGCAGCGGCTGCTCCCTGTGCAGCAGGTGGAAGCTGCAGGGAGGGCGCCTGAAGCCGCCCCGCCCGGCCGCCAGCCGCCGCTTCTTGGCGCTGCTGCGGCGCTTGACGCGGAGCAGGAGGTCGGGGCGGTCGCGGCGAAAGCTGGGGTGCCTGTAGTGCAGCCAGGCGCCGGCATCGCCCGGCACAGCCGCGCCGAGCCAGCCCGGCACCTTGCAGAAGCCGTAGCGGTAGAGCTGGCGCACGAAGCTGGCGAAGCGCGTGGCTCGGAAGGTGTGCGGGGCCGGGCCCTGGGCGCCGGGCGGGCTGAGCAGCTCCCGCTCGAAGAGCGAGCGCTCGATGAGCAGCCCCCGGGCCAGGCTGTCGCAGCGCACGGAGCGGACGCGGGGGCTGTTGAGCAAGCGCCACAGCTTGGCGGGGAAGGTGCGGGCGCTGAGGCCAGCGGGCAGCGGGAGCTCCTCCATGCCGGGGCCGCTCGCCGTCTGTCGCCACAGCGCGGGCCGGACTCGGCGGGGACGAGCGACACAAAGCCGCGGCTGCGGCACAGCGCGGGCACAGCCCCGGGGCGGCTCCCGGGGCGCTGCGGGCACGGCGGGGCGGGGCGGGGGGCAAAGCCTTTCTTTCTCCAGGGGAATTCTTTCTTCTTGTTTTGCTTTGCAGCACAGCCCTCCGAGGCGAGCGCAGCAAGTTGCAGAAAGGGCTCCAATTGAATCATCCCATGGGATGTTCCTGTGTGTCAAGTAAAAGCCACTTCGCTCACTCCTGCATGGCTGAAGGGAGGAAAAAGGTGTTAGGCTGAGTGGCTTCAGTATTTTGGTTGGGGTTGCTAACAGAGTTGCCCACTTCAAAGCAGGCAGGTCAAACGGGACAAGGGCAAATGATGAAAAGGAGAGACCTGAAGACTTTCTTTTGGCCTCCTGTCCAGCCAGCTGGCCGCTTCTTTCTCACAGTCTCTGCCTGTCTTTGGCACATTTTGCACATTTCTCATTCTTTGCAGTCAGCAGCAGCAACAGGAAGGATCAGCAATTTTGTTAGCATTGTCATCAAAGCTAAAATGCTGCCCCATGGGTGAATGTTGCTTTAGCCAAGGAATTAATGGCCTAATGGTAGGTGTAGTGAACTCACACCAGTGTGTTCACCAAGAGGTTTTGCATTTTTCTTTCCTCGGTAATAACTTCATCTCTCCTTTTTCCCCCCCCCATCCGGGGAGAGTTAAAATGCAAAATCCTTCCTGCAGCCAAGTCCTTTCAATGGAGACTAACAAAGGAACTGTTCCAATGATCTGTGCTTAGGGTCACTTGTTATTTTTAGTTTAAATTCTCTCTTGAAGTAGAAACACTTCTGCATTCATAGCTGGGAAAAAATAGACTTTTTTCTCCCACTCTTTTAATTTATACCTTTTTTATGCCTTCGCGTCATTTAAGCCTGAGGGCCCATATGACATGTCCAGTTGAATGGCATAAGCTCATTCCTCATACATAGAGGAGCTCAGAGACACAATGTGGAGAGACAGGGACAAATAACACCCAGTGCCAGCCACAGGGACTGAATGCTGCTGTGCTGTCACCTTATGTTCTAAATCAGGTCTGCTTTCTGCAGTGGCTTTCAGCTAAAAAAGCCAAGCAGAGACTGCAGGACAGGTAATTGGACTGTGACTGCAGTAACAGCAGTGCTCACATTCATGGCTCAGGAATGGCTTCATTTTCCATCAGGAATGTGCCTGCTCCACATCCAGATTGCAAGTCCTTACCTTGCAGGGACAGCAGGAGCCTCCTCTCTGCCACTGGCCTGTTCCTTTCCCTGGAGTCCCTTCAAGTGTTGGCAGCAGAAGCTCCTTGTTGCCTTGAGCCAAATGCGTGGCTGTGTCTTGGCCTTGGTTTGCCAGGTCTCTTTTCCCAAGCATTTGACTCACAGGCTTCTGCCCCAGCCCAGGGACATTTGTTATTTCCATCAGCAGATGGTTTTACACAATGAACCATTTTGGTTTTACCAAAGAGGTGAATCGATAAGATTGTGGTGCTTTACTGTAAACCATGTCCCATTAAGACCAAGAACAAGCTGTTCCTGCAGCTGAGTTTATGGCTCTTCCTACGCTATTTATTCCACACTGCATGACTAAAGAAGAGAAATCCTTTTCCTTTTTAAGTTTAAGCTACAGCTCCGTGCAAATATATGTTAAAAGAGAATAAATGCCATAATCCCCTTCTATTTTTCCATCAATATTGGATACCTCTCTGAAGGATACAGAACAACGCAGAAATGTTGTGCATACAATGAAGAAAACATAATCCAAAATTCCCTCTGGATGAAGAGGTTAGAAAACCTGTTTTAATCCTTGTCGGTGTTTCTCACCGAATCTAGTTAATCTGACAATAATGAAGCTGATTTTCTCCCCGCCGAGGCAGTTTTGCAATGAAGCAGCAGCGTGTCATGATGCTAAATAAGAACATGGCATTGCCTGTAATGTTCGCTGGTGCACAGCAGATCAGCACACAACAGCACAGACTGGGTCAGCACAGTTATTCCTCCCCACCCTCCCCTCCCCTGCCCTCTACAGCTGCGGTGCTGCCAGTGAGGGAGTTCTAGAGATGGACCACAACTCTAAAGAGAAATTATTTCAGATTAATGTTTCACAGGCAGGACAGGTTCTATTACCCACAGATTGACAGACCTGTGAGGAATGAGGTGCCACAGCCTGTCATACACTCGTCCAAGCAGAAGGATCAGTGACAAAATAGGGACAAACACCAACATGGTCACTAATCATGGAAATGAGAAGTGCACCAGAGCCAACATCAGTTTAAAAAAGAAAGAAAGTTTATTACAGATTGCTACAAACTCGCTGCTTATGTACAATGATCAATTTGAGGTCAAAGCTGGCTACAGAATGGTACAACTCTGCTGACCATACAGAAAGACACAAATATCCATTTCAGTGCTCATAATCAAGTGTATTATAGGTTTCAAAATAGTGCACATATATATAAGTATGTATATAGAGAACCAAACATTGCTTGAACCATCTAAATATGCACAGAGCAGAAACGAAACTGTACAAATCTACACATGTGTACATTGGATTTTATACATGTCTGAACATAACAGTCTATGGTATATAAATATATTGACATCTGTATAAAAATAACTATACACAGAGTGAAATTTTACGTATCTATACAAATACCAGTGTAGCCACTTAACTTCCATAAACCTGTAATTCAATAAATATACTGGAATAGCTATCTAGCTCTATACACACACAAATAGAACTTGAGGAATATGGAAAGATAACAATCTACAGGCAGAAAGATAACTGGATACATGGATGGGTAGGACAAGATGGAGAAGGAAGCCGGCCGGCCCATTTCCCCACGCTCCCCCTCGGTCGCTTAGTCCTGCACAAAGCAGCCCTTGTGTAAATGAAGAGCACATGAAGATCTGGAAAGCAAAGGGAATCCTGAGCCACGTCTAGTGTGCCCTCAGCCCCACCACAGCCGCGGCCTTCCCAGTCCCTTCTCCGCGCCGTCTTCTTGGCACACGTCTGGCAGTGAGGGACATGCATGGGGACATCTTTTTGCCTGGGGCTGCTCGTCTGCTCAGCTTGAAGGGCCTCTTTGCTCTTCCTGGCGCTGCATTGTCTGAGTCTTCTGCTGCCACTCCTCCTCTTCTTCCTCACTGGCTCATAGTCCCTGTCACCTACCCAGGCCTCTTCTCACTGTCGTTTCCTTCCCTTCTCTTCTGCCTGGGGGTACCCTGCAAGCTGTTACATTCAGAGTCGGATTAGCTAGGGAAAGGCAGGAGCCATGAGCTAAGTCTCTTCTTGTTGGAGCATCTGTGAGCAGATTTTACCTGCTTGACTCAGAAGGGCTCGTCAGGGCTTCAGCCTTTGCCAGGGACTCTGTGGAGCACTTGCAGGTGCTTGCAGGCAAATCTGGAGATGCCAAAAGCAGAAATTGTGGAGGTGAGAGGTGGCAAGAGACAGCCCGGAGGAATAAGCAACAATCGCAAAAGAGACACCTTAGCTGCATGGAAAAGACATTGCTTTGCATCAGCTCCCTCTCACTCGCACAGTACCGCTGCCCCCAAGGAGACTGGAGGCAGCTGGCATGAGCTGGCATCTGAGCACAAGCTCCCTCAAACTGACTATGCTCGCCACTGCCGCTTTCATTTGCAAGTCTTTTTTCCAATCTTGAGGCTCCTGCCTAAAGCATTGCAGAAGCAACCTGAGCAGTTTGCACTTGCATGTGTCAATGCAGGGGCAGGCGGGCAGGAAGGAAGGAAGGAAGCAAGCAAGCAGGAAGCAAGGAATGCGAGAGGCTCCAGAGATGGGCTGTCAGCAGGAGGCACAACAGCTCCCTTGGACTCAAGAGGAAGTCCCCACCTGTCCAGAATGCATTGTGCCCAGGTGTGTGCAGCTGACATACCTCTGCTTTTTGGGCCTGCAGCAGCATGGGCTCTGTGCCATCTTCTTCTTCTTGTTGCATATCTGGCAGCCAGGTGAGTGCATGGGGACAGCTGTGTGCCTGGGGCTCCTCATTGTCTTGGCTTGCAGGGCCACTTTGCTTTTCCTGGCACAGCTCTGAGAAGCAAAAGCATTTGCAGCCAAGCAATGTCTCGGAAGACAAGAACAAAGAAAGCTAAACTCACAGGGAAGCCCTATGCCACTTGTCTGCTGGATGCGGAGATTGCAGGGACCCCCAGTGCCAGGCTGGGACAAGCCTCCCTTCCTGCTCCTACCTGTGCATATCTCTGAAGGTGCAGGTGACTCTTCCTGGCCAGCAGTCTTCTCCCAGAAGATGTCCTCCAAGTTCAGAATCATGTAATCCACCAGCACCTTCACCTGCACACAGGAAAGCCTTGCTCTCAGCCCTGGGGCCTGACAGTGTGCCAAGCAGCACCTGCCATCACTGCTGAGCCTTGCCTCTGCACACAAGGCACTGCCTCTTGCAGGGGCAGCTCTTGCAGGCAGCTCCTGCACCAGCCTTGGCTGCAGAGAGGCGCTGCCAGGCACAGGCACCTCTGGGCAGCCAAGCTGCCGTGGGCTGGCCAGGCTGCAGCCAGCTGCTGAGGACAGCATTACCTTGTCATTCTCGGCCACCATGGCCTCCAAGTGCAGCTGCTCCTCCTGTGCTGGGCTCAGCAGGCTTGGCCCCAGGCAGATGGCCAGGTTGCTGCAGCTCATTCGGCTGCTGGATGCGTGCTGGCTGATGTCTTGCAGCAGTGCCAGCAGCTGCTTGAGGAGGAGAAGGTTGGCTGCAGGCAACTTCATGGCCACCCTGAGGGAAGAGGAAGGTAACGTTCATCACCAGGACCAGGTGTCCCACAGATGCAGCAGAGTGTGGAAAGAGGGAAAAAGCAGCATCTCCCTCTCAAATACCAAGACACCTACCTCAATATCCATGGACCTCCAAATTTAGTAAGAAAGGTCTCCAGAATGAAGAAGTGACCTCAAAACTTTTAACTATAATCAGCTGGAACTTGAGGGGGAGGCACTTCGGCTGCCCCATCTTCACAGCCTCTCCCTTGGCCGCTTTGCTCCGTGCACAGCACTCCTCCTGCAGAGGTACAAGCACATGGCCATGGAGGAAGCCAAGGGCTGCAGAGCGCTGCAGAGCTGCCGTGGAGCTCTTGCCAAGCCCTGACCAGCAGCAGCCCTTGCTGGCCCTTGTCAGTGCCTTGGGCTGACTTGGGGCAGTGCAGAGGGAAAGATGAGCAGCAGAAGCAGGCGCTTCCATACCTGAAATACTTGAGCTGCCACAGTGTCCTGATTGTATGAGACTTCTTTTGTCTCTCTTCCTCCTCTTCCTTACTGTCTGGTATTCTCTGTCTCTTCTCCAGGCCTCTTCTTCTGGACTTTTCCTTCTCTTTTCCTCTGCATGGGGGTAACCTGCAAGCCTTTCCATGCATGGTTGGATTGGCTAGGCATAGTCAGGAACCATGAGCTAAGTCTCTTCTTCTTTGAGCATCTGTGAGCTGCTTTTACCTGCTTGACTCAGAAGGGCTTGTCAGGGCTTCAGCCTTTGCCAGGGACACTGTGGAGGACTTGCAGGTGCTTGCAGGCAAATCTGGAGGTGCCTAGAGCAGAAATTGTGGAGGTGAGTGGTGGCAAGAAACAGCCTGGAGAAATAAGGCATGGGCTGCAAAATCACTCTCTTAGCTGCACAGAGCAGACGCTGCTTTGCATCAGCCCCCACTCGCACGGTTCAGCTGCCCCCAGGGAGATTGGACGCAGCTGGCAGGAGCTGGCATCTGAGCACAAGCTCCCTCATGTGCACATCTCCCCACCTCCCACGTTCATTTGCAAGGCTCTTGTCCACATGCCTAAAGCATTGCAGAAGCAACCTGAGCAGTTTGCGCTTGCAAGTGTCAGTGCAGGGACTGCAAGGCAGGCAGGAAGCAAGCAAAGAAGCAAGGAATGAGAAAGGCTCAAGAGATGGGCTGTCAGCAGGAGGCACAACAGCTCCCTTGGCCTCATGAGAAAGATCTCGCCTGTCTGGGATTCTTTGTGCCCGGGTATGTGCAGCTGACATACCTCCACCTTTTGGGCCTGCAGCAACATGGGCTCTGTGCCTTCTTCTTGGCAGACGTCTGGCAGCGAGTGGGATGCATGGGAAGAGCTTTGTGCCTGGGGCTCCTCATTGTCTTGGCTTGCAGAGCCACTTTGGTCTCTGTGGTACGGCTCTAGAAATTAAAAGCAAAAGCATTTGCAGCCAAGCGATGTCTTGGAAGACAAGAATACACAAAGAAAAATCCACAAGTGAACACTGCACCTCTTGTCTGCCGGATGCGGAGATTGCAGTGACCCCCAGTGCCAGGCTGGGACAAGCCTCCCTTCCTGCTCCTACCTGTGCATATCTCTGTGGGTGCGGGTGACTCTTCCTGGCCAGCAGTCTCCTCCCAGAAGATCTCCTCCAAGTTCAGCATCATCAAGTCCACCAGCACCTTCACCTGCACACAGGAAAGCCTTGCTCTCAACCCTGGGGCCTGACAGTGTGCCAAGCAGCACCTGCCATCACTGCTGAGCCTTGCCTCTGCACACAAGGCACTGCCTCTTGCAGGGGCAGCTCTTGCAGGCAGCTCCTGCACCAGCCTTGGCTGCAGAGAGGCGCTGCCAGGCACAGGCACCTCTGGGCAGCCAAGCTGCCGTGGGCCGGCCAGGCTGCAGCTGGCTGCTAAGGACAGCATTACCTTGTCATTCTCGGCCAGCATGGCCTCCAAGTGCAGCTGCTCCTCCTGTGCTGGGCTCAGCAGGCTTGGCCCCAGGCAGATGGCCAGGTTGCTGCAGCTCATTCGGCTGCTGGATGTGTGCTGGCCGATGTCTTGCAGCAGTGCCAGCAGCTGCTTGAGGGAGAACAGGTTGGCTGCTGGCAACTTCATGGCCACCCTGAGAGAACAGGAAGACATTCATCAGCAGGGCCATGCTGCCCACATGCGCAGCAGAGTGGGGGAAAAAGGGGAAAAAGTAGCACTTCCCTCTGCAAATAGCAATAGGCCTATCTCGATATCCATGGACCTCCAACTTTGGAAAGAAAGGCCTCCAGAATGAAATCTTTTTCTCAAAAATTATAACTATAAACATCTGGAAACAGAACTAGAGGGAGAGGCACACCGACTGCCCCATCTTCACAGCTTCTCCCTTGGCAGCATCGCCCCACGCACAGCACTCTTCCTGCAGAGGTACAAGCACATGGCCATGGAGGAAGCCAAGGGTTGCAGAGCCCCAGCAGAGCTGCCATGGAGCTCTTGCCAAGCCCTGACCAGCAGCAGCCCTTGTGGACCCTTGCCAGCACCTTGGGCTGACTTGGGGCAGTGCGGAGGGAAAGGTGGGCAGCAGAGCCTGGCACATCCATACCTGAGCTTCTTGAGCTGCCCCAGCCTCCTCCATTGCATGTATCTGCTGCTGCCTCTCCTCTGCCTCTTCCACGCTGGCTCGTAGTCCCCGTCTCCTGCCCAGGCCTCAACTTGCTTTCCTTTTTGTCTCTTTTCCTCTGCCTGGAGGTAGCCTGCAAGCCTTTACATGCATGGTTAGATTAGCTAGGCATAGCCAGGAGTCATGAGCTAAGTCTCTTCTTGTTGAAGCATCTGTGAACTGCTTTTACCTGCTTGACTCGGAAGGGCTCGTCAGGGCTTCAACCTTTGCCAGGGACACTGTGGAGAACTTGCGGGTGTATGGAGGCAAATCTGGAGGTGCCTAGAGCAGAAATTGTGGAGGTGAGTGGTGGCAAGAGACAGCCTGGAGAAGTAAGGCATGGGCTGCAAAATCACTCTCTCAGATGCACAGAGCAGACACTGCTTTGCATCAGCCCCCACTCGCACGGTTCAGCTGCCCCCAGGGAGATTGGACGCAGCTGGCATGATCCGGCACCTGAGCACAAGTCCCCTCAAGTTGGCCATGATCCCCTGTGCTGTTTTAATATGACCATCTTTTGTCCACTGATGAAGAACTAAAGCCTAAAGCATTACAGAAGCAACCCGTCCAGTTTGCAGTAGCATGTGTCAGTGTAGGGGCGGGGAAGGAAGGAAGGGTGAGGAAGGAAGGAAGGAAGGAAGGAAGGAAGGAAGGAAGGAAGGAAGGAAGGAAGGAAGGAAGGAAGGAAGGAAGGAAGGAAGGAAGGAAGGAAGGAAGGAAGGAAGGAAGGAAGGAAGGAAGGAAGGAAGGGAAGGAGGGAGGGAGGGATGGGCTGTAAGCAGGAGGCACAGCAGCTTCTTGGCCTCGTGAGAAAGAGGCCACTTGTCTGGGACGCATTGTGCCCAGGGGTGTGCAGCTGGCATACCTCTGCCTTTTGGGCTCTCCAGCACCATGGTCTCTGCACTGTCTTCTTGGCGGATGTCTGGCAGTGAGGGACATGCATGGGAACATCTTTTTCCCTAGGGCTGCTCGTCTGCTCGGCTTGCAGGGCCTCTTTGCTCTTCCTGGCGCTGCATTGTCTGAGTCTTCTGCTGCCACTCCTCCTCTTCTTCCTCACTGGCTCATAGACCCTGTCACCTACCCAGGCCTCTTCTCACTGTCGTTTCCTTCCCTTCTCTTCTGCCTGGGGGTACCCTGCAAGCTATTACATTCAGAGTCGGATTAGCTAGGGGAAGGCAGGAGCCACGAGCTAAGTCTCTTCTTGTTGGAGCATCTGTGAGCAGATTTTACCTGCTTGACTCAGAAGGGCTTGTCAGGGCTTCAGCCTTTGCCAGGGACTCTGTGGAGCTCTTGCAGGTGCTTGGAGGCAAATCTGGAGGTGCCTAGAGAAGAAATTGTGGAGGTGAGAGGTGGCAAGAGTCAGCCCGGAGGAATAAAGCAACAATTGCCAAATAGACACCTTAGCTGCACAGAAAAGACATTGCATTGCATCAGCTCCCTCTCACTCGCACAGTACCACTGCCCCCAAAGAGACTGGAGGCAGCTGGCATGAGCTGGCATCTGAGCACAAGCTCCCTCAAACTGACTCTGCTCGCCACTGCCGCTTTCATTTGCAAGTCTTTTTTCCAATCTTGAGGCTCCTGCCTAAAGCATTGCAGAAGCAACCTGAGCAGTTTGCACTTGCATGTGTCAATGCAGGGGCAGGCGGGCAGGAAGGAAGGAAGGAAGCAGGCAAGCAGGAAGCAAGGAATGCGAGAGGCTCCAGAGATGGGCTGTCAGCAGGAGGCACAACAGCTCCCTTGGACTCAAGAGGAAGTCCCCACCTGTCCAGGATGCATTGTGCCCAGGTGTGTGCAGCTGACATACCTCCGCCTTTTGGGCCTGCAGCAGCGTGGGGTCTGTGCCATCTTCTTCTTCTTGTTGCATATCTGGCAGCCAGGTGAGTGCACGGGGACAGCTGTGTGCCTGGGGCTCCTCATTGTCTTGGCTTGCAGGGCCACTTTGCTTTTCCTGGCGCAGCTCTGCAAAGAAAAAGCATGTGCAGCCAAGCAATGTCTCGGAAGACAAGAACAAAGAAAGCTAAACTCACAGGGAAGCCCTATGCCACTTGTCTGCTGGATGCGGAGATTGCAGGGACCCCCAGTGCCAGGCTGGGACAAGCCTCCCTTCCTGCTCCTACCTGTGCATATCTCTGAAGGTGCAGGTGACTCTTCCTGGCCAGCAGTCTTCTCCCAGAAGATGTCCTCCAAGTTCAGAATCATGTAATCCACCAGCACCTTCACCTGCACACAGGAAAGCCTTGCTCTCAGCCCTGGGGCCTGACAGTGTGCCAAGCAGCACCTGCCATCACTGCTGAGCCTTGCCTCTGCACACAAGGCACTGCCTCTTGCAGGGGCAGCTCTTGCAGGCAGCTCCTGCACCAGCCTTGGCTGCAGAGAGGCGCTGCCAGGCACAGGCACCTCTGGGCAGCCAAGCTGCCGTGGGCCGGCCAGGCTGCAGCTGGCTGCTAAGGACAGCATTACCTTGTCATTCTCGGCCAGCATGGCCTCCAAGTGCAGCTGCTCCTCCTGTGCTGGGCTCAGCAGGCTTGGCCCCAGGCAGATGGCCAGGTTGCTGCAGCTCATTCGGCTGGTGGATGTGTGCTGGCCGATGTCTTGCAGCAGTGCCAGCAGCTGCTTGAGGAGGAGAAGGTTGGCTGCAGGCAACTTCATGGCCACCCTGAGGGAAGAGGAAGGCAACGTTCATCACCAGGACCAGGTGTCCCACAGATGCACCAGAGTGTGGAAAGAGGGCAAAAAGCAGCATCTCCCTCTCAAATACCAAGACACCTACCTCAATATCCATGGACCTCCAACTTTGGTAAGAAAGGCCTCCAGAATGAAGAGGTGATCTCAAAACTTTTAACTATAATCAGCTGGAACTTGAGGGGGAGGCACTTCGGCTGCCCCATCTTCACAGCCTCTCCCTTGGCCGCTTTGCTCCATGCACAGCACTCCTCCTGCAGAGGTACAAGGTCATGGCCATGGAGGAAGCCAAGGGCTGCAGAGCCCTGCAGAGCTGCCGTGGAGCTCTTGCCAAGCCCTGACCAGCAGCAGCCCTTGCTGGCCCTTGTCAGCGCCTTGGGCTGACTTGGGGCAGTGCAGAGGGAAAGGTGAGCAGCAGAGGCAGGCGCTTCCATACCTGAAATACTTGAGCTGCCACAGTGTCCTGATTGTATGAGACTTCTTTTGTCTCTCTTCCTCCTCTTCCTTACTGTCTGGTATTCTCTGTCTCTTCTCCAGGCCTCTTCTTCTGGACTTTTCCTTCTCTTTTCCTCTGCATGGGGGTAACCTGCAAGCCTTTCCATGCATGGTTGGATTGGCTAGGCATAGTCAGGAACCATGAGCTAAGTCTCTTCTTCTTTGAGCATCTGTGAGCTGCTTTTACCTGCTTGACTCAGAAGGGCTTGTCAGGGCTTCAGCCTTTGCCAGGGACACTGTGGAGGACTTGCAGGTGCTTGCAGGCAAATCTGGAGGTGCCTAGAGCAGAAATTGTGGAGGTGAGTGGTGGCAAGAAACAGCCTGGAGAAATAAGGCATGGGCTGCAAAATCACTCTCTTAGCTGCACAGAGCAGACGCTGCTTTGCATCAGCCCCCACTCGCACGGTTCAGCTGCCCCCAGGGAGATTGGACGCAGCTGGCAGGAGCTGGCATCTGAGCACAAGCTCCCTCATGTGCACATCTCCCCACCTCCCACGTTCATTTGCAAGGCTCTTGTCCACATGCCTAAAGCATTGCAGAAGCAACCTGAGCAGTTTGCGCTTGCAAGTGTCAGTGCAGGGACTGCAAGGCAGGCAGGAAGCAAGCAAAGAAGCAAGGAATGAGAAAGGCTCAAGAGATGGGCTGTCAGCAGGAGGCACAACAGCTCCCTTGGCCTCATGAGAAAGATCTCGCCTGTCTGGGATTCTTTGTGCCCGGGTATGTGCAGCTGACATACCTCCACCTTTTGGGCCTGCAGCAACATGGGCTCTGTGCCTTCTTCTTGGCAGACGTCTGGCAGCGAGTGGGATGCATGGGAAGAGCTTTGTGCCTGGGGCTCCTCATTGTCTTGGCTTGCAGAGCCACTTTGGTCTCTGTGGTACGGCTCTAGAAATTAAAAGCAAAAGCATTTGCAGCCAAGCGATGTCTTGGAAGACAAGAATACACAAAGAAAAATCCACAAGTGAACACTGCACCTCTTGTCTGCCGGATGCGGAGATTGCAGTGACCCCCAGTGCCAGGCTGGGACAAGCCTCCCTTCCTGCTCCTACCTGTGCATATCTCTGTGGGTGCGGGTGACTCTTCCTGGCCAGCAGTCTCCTCCCAGAAGATCTCCTCCAAGTTCAGCATCATCAAGTCCACCAGCACCTTCACCTGCACACAGGAAAGCCTTGCTCTCAACCCTGGGGCCTGACAGTGTGCCAAGCAGCACCTGCCATCACTGCTGAGCCTTGCCTCTGCACACAAGGCACTGCCTCTTGCAGGGGCAGCTCTTGCAGGCAGCTCCTGCACCAGCCTTGGCTGCAGAGAGGCGCTGCCAGGCACAGGCACCTCTGGGCAGCCAAGCTGCCGTGGGCCGGCCAGGCTGCAGCTGGCTGCTAAGGACAGCATTACCTTGTCATTCTCGGCCAGCATGGCCTCCAAGTGCAGCTGCTCCTCCTGTGCTGGGCTCAGCAGGCTTGGCCCCAGGCAGATGGCCAGGTTGCTGCAGCTCATTCGGCTGCTGGATGTGTGCTGGCCGATGTCTTGCAGCAGTGCCAGCAGCTGCTTGAGGGAGAACAGGTTGGCTGCTGGCAACTTCATGGCCACCCTGAGAGAACAGGAAGACATTCATCAGCAGGGCCATGCTGCCCACATGCGCAGCAGAGTGGGGGAAAAAGGGGAAAAAGTAGCACTTCCCTCTGCAAATAGCAATAGGCCTATCTCGATATCCATGGACCTCCAACTTTGGAAAGAAAGGCCTCCAGAATGAAATCTTTTTCTCAAAAATTATAACTATAAACATCTGGAAACAGAACTAGAGGGAGAGGCACACCGACTGCCCCATCTTCACAGCTTCTCCCTTGGCAGCATCGCCCCACGCACAGCACTCTTCCTGCAGAGGTACAAGCACATGGCCATGGAGGAAGCCAAGGGTTGCAGAGCCCCAGCAGAGCTGCCATGGAGCTCTTGCCAAGCCCTGACCAGCAGCAGCCCTTGTGGACCCTTGCCAGCACCTTGGGCTGACTTGGGGCAGTGCGGAGGGAAAGGTGGGCAGCAGAGCCTGGCACATCCATACCTGAGCTTCTTGAGCTGCCCCAGCCTCCTCCATTGCATGTATCTGCTGCTGCCTCTCCTCTGCCTCTTCCACGCTGGCTCGTAGTCCCCGTCTCCTGCCCAGGCCTCAACTTGCTTTCCTTTTTGTCTCTTTTCCTCTGCCTGGAGGTAGCCTGCAAGCCTTTACATGCATGGTTAGATTAGCTAGGCATAGCCAGGAGTCATGAGCTAAGTCTCTTCTTGTTGAAGCATCTGTGAACTGCTTTTACCTGCTTGACTCGGAAGGGCTCGTCAGGGCTTCAACCTTTGCCAGGGACACTGTGGAGAACTTGCGGGTGTATGGAGGCAAATCTGGAGGTGCCTAGAGCAGAAATTGTGGAGGTGAGTGGTGGCAAGAGACAGCCTGGAGAAGTAAGGCATGGGCTGCAAAATCACTCTCTCAGATGCACAGAGCAGACACTGCTTTGCATCAGCCCCCACTCGCACGGTTCAGCTGCCCCCAGGGAGATTGGACGCAGCTGGCATGATCCGGCACCTGAGCACAAGTCCCCTCAAGTTGGCCATGATCCCCTGTGCTGTTTTAATATGACCATCTTTTGTCCACTGATGAAGAACTAAAGCCTAAAGCATTACAGAAGCAACCCGTCCAGTTTGCAGTAGCATGTGTCAGTGTAGGGGCGGGGAAGGAAGGAAGGGTGAGGAAGGAAGGAAGGAAGGAAGGAAGGAAGGAAGGAAGGAAGGAAGGAAGGAAGGAAGGAAGGAAGGAAGGAAGGAAGGAAGGAAGGAAGGAAGGGAAGGAGGGAGGGAGGGATGGGCTGTAAGCAGGAGGCACAGCAGCTTCTTGGCCTCGTGAGAAAGAGGCCACTTGTCTGGGACGCATTGTGCCCAGGGGTGTGCAGCTGGCATACCTCTGCCTTTTGGGCTCTCCAGCACCATGGTCTCTGCACTGTCTTCTTGGCGGATGTCTGGCAGTGAGGGACATGCATGGGAACATCTTTTTCCCTAGGGCTGCTCGTCTGCTCGGCTTGCAGGGCCTCTTTGCTCTTCCTGGCGCTGCATTGTCTGAGTCTTCTGCTGCCACTCCTCCTCTTCTTCCTCACTGGCTCATAGACCCTGTCACCTACCCAGGCCTCTTCTCACTGTCGTTTCCTTCCCTTCTCTTCTGCCTGGGGGTACCCTGCAAGCTATTACATTCAGAGTCGGATTAGCTAGGGGAAGGCAGGAGCCACGAGCTAAGTCTCTTCTTGTTGGAGCATCTGTGAGCAGATTTTACCTGCTTGACTCAGAAGGGCTTGTCAGGGCTTCAGCCTTTGCCAGGGACTCTGTGGAGCTCTTGCAGGTGCTTGGAGGCAAATCTGGAGGTGCCTAGAGAAGAAATTGTGGAGGTGAGAGGTGGCAAGAGTCAGCCCGGAGGAATAAAGCAACAATTGCCAAATAGACACCTTAGCTGCACAGAAAAGACATTGCATTGCATCAGCTCCCTCTCACTCGCACAGTACCACTGCCCCCAAAGAGACTGGAGGCAGCTGGCATGAGCTGGCATCTGAGCACAAGCTCCCTCAAACTGACTCTGCTCGCCACTGCCGCTTTCATTTGCAAGTCTTTTTTCCAATCTTGAGGCTCCTGCCTAAAGCATTGCAGAAGCAACCTGAGCAGTTTGCACTTGCATGTGTCAATGCAGGGGCAGGCGGGCAGGAAGGAAGGAAGGAAGCAGGCAAGCAGGAAGCAAGGAATGCGAGAGGCTCCAGAGATGGGCTGTCAGCAGGAGGCACAACAGCTCCCTTGGACTCAAGAGGAAGTCCCCACCTGTCCAGGATGCATTGTGCCCAGGTGTGTGCAGCTGACATACCTCCGCCTTTTGGGCCTGCAGCAGCGTGGGGTCTGTGCCATCTTCTTCTTCTTGTTGCATATCTGGCAGCCAGGTGAGTGCACGGGGACAGCTGTGTGCCTGGGGCTCCTCATTGTCTTGGCTTGCAGGGCCACTTTGCTTTTCCTGGCGCAGCTCTGCAAAGAAAAAGCATGTGCAGCCAAGCAATGTCTCGGAAGACAAGAACAAAGAAAGCTAAACTCACAGGGAAGCCCTATGCCACTTGTCTGCTGGATGCGGAGATTGCAGGGACCCCCAGTGCCAGGCTGGGACAAGCCTCCCTTCCTGCTCCTACCTGTGCATATCTCTGAAGGTGCAGGTGACTCTTCCTGGCCAGCAGTCTTCTCCCAGAAGATGTCCTCCAAGTTCAGAATCATGTAATCCACCAGCACCTTCACCTGCACACAGGAAAGCCTTGCTCTCAGCCCTGGGGCCTGACAGTGTGCCAAGCAGCACCTGCCATCACTGCTGAGCCTTGCCTCTGCACACAAGGCACTGCCTCTTGCAGGGGCAGCTCTTGCAGGCAGCTCCTGCACCAGCCTTGGCTGCAGAGAGGCGCTGCCAGGCACAGGCACCTCTGGGCAGCCAAGCTGCCGTGGGCCGGCCAGGCTGCAGCTGGCTGCTAAGGACAGCATTACCTTGTCATTCTCGGCCAGCATGGCCTCCAAGTGCAGCTGCTCCTCCTGTGCTGGGCTCAGCAGGCTTGGCCCCAGGCAGATGGCCAGGTTGCTGCAGCTCATTCGGCTGGTGGATGTGTGCTGGCCGATGTCTTGCAGCAGTGCCAGCAGCTGCTTGAGGAGGAGAAGGTTGGCTGCAGGCAACTTCATGGCCACCCTGAGGGAAGAGGAAGGCAACGTTCATCACCAGGACCAGGTGTCCCACAGATGCACCAGAGTGTGGAAAGAGGGCAAAAAGCAGCATCTCCCTCTCAAATACCAAGACACCTACCTCAATATCCATGGACCTCCAACTTTGGTAAGAAAGGCCTCCAGAATGAAGAGGTGATCTCAAAACTTTTAACTATAATCAGCTGGAACTTGAGGGGGAGGCACTTCGGCTGCCCCATCTTCACAGCCTCTCCCTTGGCCGCTTTGCTCCATGCACAGCACTCCTCCTGCAGAGGTACAAGGTCATGGCCATGGAGGAAGCCAAGGGCTGCAGAGCGCTGCAGAGCTGCCGTGGAGCTCTTGCCAAGCCCTGACCAGCAGCAGCCCTTGCTGGCCCTTGTCAGCGCCTTGGGCTGACTTGGGGCAGTGCAGAGGGAAAGGTGAGCAGCAGAGGCAGGCGCTTCCATACCTGAAATACTTGAGCTGCCACAGTGTCCTGATTGTATGAGACTTCTGTTGTGTTTTTTCGTCCTCTTCCTTACTGGCTGGTATTCTCTGTCTCTTCTCCAGGCCTCTTCTTCTGGACTTTTCCTTCTCTTTTCCTCTGCATGGGGGTAACCTGCAAGCCTTTCCATGCATGGTTGGATTGGCTAGGCATAGCCAGGAGTCACGAGCTAAGTCTCTTCTTGTTGGACCATCTGTGAGCTGCTTTTACCTGCTTGACTTGGACGGGCTTGTCAGGGCTTCAGCCTTCACCTGCTACTCTGTGGAGGACTTGCAGGTGCTTGCAGGCAAATCTGGAGGTGCCTAGAGCAGAAATTGTGGAGGTGAGAGGTGGCAAGAAACAGCCTGGAGAAATAAGGCATTGGCTGCAAAATCACTCTCTTAGCTGCACAGAGCAGATGCTGCTTTGCATCAGCCCCCACTCGCACGGTTCAGCTGCCCCCAGGGAGATTGGACGCAGCTGGCAGGAGCTGGCATCTGAGCACAAGCTCCCTCATGTGCACATCTCCCCACCTCCCACTTTCATTTGCAAGGCTCTTGTCCACATGCCTAAAGCATTGCAGAAGCAACCTGAGCAGTTTGCGCTTGCATGTGTCAGTGCAGGGACTGCAAGGCAGGCAAAAAACAATCAAGGAAGCAAGGAATGAGAAAGGCTCAAGAGATGGGCTGTCAGCAGGAGGCACAACAGCTCCCTTGGCCTCATGAGATAGAGCTCGCCTGTCTGGGATTCTTTGTGCCCGGGTATGTGCAGCTGACATACCTCCACCTTTTGGGCCTGCAGCAGCGTGGGCTCTGTGCCTTCTTCTTGGCAGACGTCTGGCAGCGAGTGGGATGCATGGGAAGAGCTTTGTGCCTGGGGCTCCTCATTGTCTTGGCTTGCAGAGCCACTTTGGTCTCTGTGGTACGGCTCTAAAAATTAAAAGCACAAAAATGCAGCCAAGCGATGTCTTGGAAGACAAGAATACACAAAGAAAAATCCACAAATGAGCCCTGCACCTCTTGACAGCAGGACGTGGAGATTACAGTGACCCCCAGTGCCAGGCTGGGACAAGCCTCCCTTCCTGCTCCTACCTGTGCATATCTCTGTGGGTGCGGGCGACTCTTCCCAGCCAGTAGTATCCTCCTACATCTCCTCCATATTCAAGATCAGAAACTCCACCAGCACCTTCACCTGCACACAGGAATGCCTTGTTCTCAGCCCTGGGGCCTGACAGTGTGCCAAGCAGCACCTGCCATCACTGCTGAGCCTTGCCTCTGCACACAAGGCGCTGCCTCTTGCAGGGGCAGCTCTTGCAGGCAGCTCCTGCACCAGCCTTGGCTGCAGAGAGGCGCTGCCAGGCACAGGCACCTCTGGGCAACCAAGCTGCCGTGGGCTGGCCAGGCTGCAGCCGGCTGCTGAGGACAGCATTACCTTGTCATTCTCAGCCAGCATGGCTTCCAAGTTCAGCTGCTCCTCCTGTGCTGGGCTCAGCAGGCTTGGCCCCAGGCAGATGGCCAGGTTGCTGCAGCTCATTCGGCTGCTGGATGTGTGCTGGCCAATGTCTTGCAGCAGTGCCAGCAGCTGCTTGAGGAGGAACAGTTTGGCTGCAGGCAACATCATGGCTGCCCTGAGGGAAGAGGAAGACAACATTCATCAGCAGGGCCATGTTGCCCACAGTGTGCAGCAGAGTGTGGAAAGAGGGCGAAAAGCAGCATCTCCCTCTCCAAATATCGAGACCTACCTCAATATCCATGGAGCTCAATCTTTTGAAATAAATGCGTCCAGAATGAAAAGCTGATCTCAAAAATGCAACTATAAGTAATTGGATCTAGAATTTGAGGGAGAGGCACTGCGGCTGCCCCATCTTCACAGCCTCTCCCTCAGCAGCTTCGCTCCACGCACAGCACTCCTCCTGCAGAGGTACAAGGTCATGGGCATGGAGGAAGCCAAGGAAGCTCTGCAGAGCCCCTGCAGAGCTGCCATGGAGTTCTTGCCAAGCCCTGACCAGCAGCAGCCCTCGTGGACCCTTGCCAGCACCTTGGGCTGACTTGGGGCAGTGCGGAGGGAAAGGTGGGCAGCAGAGCCTGGCACATCCATACCTGAGCTTCTTGAGCTGCCCCAGCCTCCTCCATTGCATGTATCCGCTGCTGCCTCTCCTCTGCCTCTTCCTCGCTGGCTCGTAGTCCCCGTCTCCTGCCCAGGCCTCAACTTGCTTACGTTTTCGTCTCTTTTCCTCTGCCTGGGGGTAGCCTGCAAGCCTTTACATGCATGGTTAGATTAGCTAGGCATAGCCAGGAGTCATGAGCTAAGTCTCTTCTTGTTGGAGCATCTGTGAACTGCTTTTACCTGCTTGACTCAGAAGGGCTCGTCAGGGCTTCAGCCTTTGCCAGGGACTCTGTGGAGGACTCACAGGTGTTTGGAGGCAAACCTGGAGGTGCCTAGAGCAGAAATTGTGGAGGTGAGTGGTGGCAAGAGACAGCCTGGAAGAGTAAGGTATCAGTTGCAAATCCCTCCCTCAGCTGCACAGAGCAGACTCTGCATTGCATCAGCCCCCACTCGCACAGTACAGCTGCCCCCAAGGAGACTGGAGGCAGCTGGCATGAGCTGGCATCTGAGCACAAGGGCTCTCAAGTCGGCCATGACCCCCCTGCTACTTTCATTTACAAGTATCTTGTCCACTGAGGAGGCATGTGCCTAAAGCACTGCAGAAGCAAACTGTCAGTGCAGAGGCACACAGGCAGGCAGGCAGGCAGGAAAGATGGAAGGCAAAATCTCAAGAGGTGGGTGACAAAATTTGTGCTTTTCTAGGATGTGTTGTGCCTCTGTTTCTGTCGCTGAAATACCTCTGCCTTTTGGGCCTCCAGCAACATGGCCTCTGCGCTGTCTTCTTGTTTGCTGTCTGGCACTGAGGGGGATTCATGGCAACAGCTTTGTGCCTGGGGCTCCTCGTCTGCCTGCCTTGCAGGGCCACTTCGCTCCTCCTGGCGCAGCTCTAGAAATTAAAAGCACCAAAATGCAGCCAAGCAATGTCTTGGAAGACAAGAGCACACAGAGCAAAAGCCACAAGCGAGCCCTGTGCCTCTTGACTGCAGGACGTGGAGATTGCTGGGACCCCCAGTGCAGGGCTGGGACAAGCCTCCCTTCCTGCTCCTACCTGTGCATATCTCTGTGGGTGCAGGTGACTCTTCCCAGCCAGCAGTCTCCTCCCAGAAGATCTCCTCCATATTCAAGATCAGAAACTCCACCAGCACCTTCACCTGCACACAGGAAAGCCTTGCTCTCAGCCCTGGGGCCTGACAGTGTGCCAAGTAGCTCCTGCCATCACTGCTGAGCCTTGCCTCTGCACACAAGGCGCTGCCTCTTGCAGGGGCAGCTCTTGCAGGCAGCTCCTGCACCAGCCTTGGCTGCAGAGAGGCGCTGCCAGGCACAGGCACCTCTGGGCAGCCAAGCTGCCGTGGGCCGGCCAGGCTGCAGCCGGCTGCTGAGGACAGCATTACCTTGTCATTCTCAGCCACCATGGCTTCCAAGTTCAGCTGCTCCTCTCGCGGTGGGCTCAGCAGGCTTGGCCCCAGGCAGATGGCCAGGTTGCTGCAGCTCATTCGGCTGCTGGATGTGTGCTGGCCGATGTCTTGCAGCAGTGCCAGCAGCTGCTTGAGGAGGAGAAGGTTGGCAGCTGGCAACTTCTTGGCCACCCTGAGGGAACAGGAAGACAACATTCATCAGCAGGGCCATGTTGCCCACAGCTGTCCCCACAGCTTGTCCCGGGCAGGGGTGCAGCCAGCGGCTGTGCTGCACAGCTCTGCAGGCGCTCTTAGCCAGCGGTCGGGGGTCCCTCGCTCCTGCAGGAAGGAAGCGCGGCGTTACTTCCCAGCTGCTGATTTGCCTCGAACCCACGCAAGGGAAGGATCGATGTGCATTGCCCCAAAATGGGAATGCCAGGCGCCAAGAGCGAGGTGCCCAAAAACACAGCCTTTGAAGGAGACCACCCCCTTCCCAGCAAATGCCAGCTTTGGAGCAATGCCTGCTGCAGAGCTGTAACTGCTGCTCACTAAAGCTTACACTTTCAGCTGAGAGATCTTGTCCTCCCTGCTGGCCATCTGCATCGCTGCCATCCAGTCCTCATAAAGGTCTGTGATGAGGAGCTTGGAGGGGATGCTTCTCAGGAAGTCCTGCAATGCCAAGGGCTGCTGGTGAGCCTCGGAGCCCATGGCAGCCCAGGCTGGAGCCTTTGCAGCTGCAGGGCGGGAGGGATCACCTTTAGGACGACGGCCAGCAGCAGAACCGGCTGGCTTGCCATGTCGACAGGCAGGCCACGGTCCAGGGCCTGCCGCAGCTCCTGAACTGCTGTGGCGCTCTCCGCTTTGCGGAAGATGCCTTCTGTTGCGGGCCCTTGCTGGCGCAGGACAGCCAGCAGCTCCTGCAGGAGAGGCAGGAGGGCAAGGATGTGTGTGAGGAGCTGGGCTGGTCCAAGAGCAGTGGCCACGGCCAGAGCTCCTCCCCAGCCTGGGCTCCCTGTCTCCTGTCATCAAGGGGCTGGCAGCAGAAGGCTGAGCCACGGCTGAAGAGCCCTGTGGCCCATGGCTGGGGGCCGTGCATGGGGACATTGGCTGCACAGCAGCCGGACACAGGGATGGGCAGCCCCTGTGTGGGCTGCCTTACCTGGATGGGCCGGGGCAGCACAGTGCCATCCTCTGTGCAGACGGCTGCCAGGGGCTGCCCAAAGAGCGCCCTGCTGCAGCCGGAGCCCTCCTGCCCTGGAGCCCAGGCAGCCCCAGCTGGGCCCCGCCGCAGAGCAAAGGGCCATGGCAGCCACCTCCTCCTCGTCCTGCTGCGGGCACCACTAACGCTGGTCCCTCCTGCTGCAAAGGAAAACGGAACCAAAGCTTGTCACTGGAGACCACCAGGCCAGTGCTGTCGCAGCCTGCCCTACCCTGCCCTGCCTGCCTAGAGCGCTGTGCAGAGCCATGTGGCACCCCAGGCACACTCAGCTGGCACCTGCAAGTGCGGCTGCGGCTCGGAGGCTCCTGAGAGCTGGTGTGGTGCTGGGATAAGCTGCCCCAGCCTTGGCCCTGCTTTTCTCCAAGGTGTGGGCAGCAGCGGATGTCCCCCCGCGGGTGCCACACCTGCACAGCCACACTCAGGGGACAAGCGAGTGCAGCTCACTGCCAGAGCAGAAACTGGCCTTTCCTCCCCAAACTCACCTGGGCAGCGGCCAAGTTGTCCTCTGGTGTCGGACGGGGCCGTGGCAGGCGCTTGCTGGGGATCAGCCTGCAAGAATCGAGATGCGCTTGCAGAGCAGCCCTGCAGCACAGAGGGCCCCCGGCCAGCCGCCCCCAGCCCCAGCAGCCTGAGCACGGCACACGGCTGGCAGCCTCTGCCCTGCGGCCTCTCTGCCCCCCACAGCAGCAGTGCTGCCGCTGGCAGCAGCAAGGACGTGCTGCCGCTGCCGCTGGCTCCCCATGCCTCTGCTCACCCCGTGTCACCAGGGAGCCTTGCTTCCCTTCCCCGCACACGAGGCCACTGTGCTAGCCACGCCTCCCTGGCACCCAGCACAGACAGAGGCTACAGTGGGCAGAAAGGCAGCTCTTCTCACCTTTTCCAGCTCTGCGAGCAGCCGCTCCAGCTTCCTGCTGCTCAATGTCCTCCCCTGCGCAAGAGAGAAGCGATGCAAGAAGGTGAGCAGCCGCGTCTCTGGGGCTGGGCGCACGGAGAAGTGCTCGGGCACAGAGCCCACAGCAGAGAGACACTCACTGCACGGCAGCCGTTCAGCTCCGCGACCACAGCTTTGATGCTCGGCAGGCGGCTCACTCGGGCTCCGGGGCTCCTGTGTAGTGGCAAAAGGGACAGGCAGAGAGCTGGGTGAGCCCACAGCCGCCTGTGGTACCTTGTCAGGCAGCTGTGCCCGACAGCTGCCCTCAGCCGCAGGGGCAGCTCTCCCCAGCTGAGGAGCTGTGCTGCTGCTGCGGGAGCATCCTCTGCAGCAGTAGCAGCAGCAGCAGCAGCAGCAGCAGCAGCAGCAGCTTACCCCTGCAGTGCGTCCACCCACTGCTCCTTCAGCGCCTGGGAGCTGCAGGAAGAGAGGAGAACCAGCGTCAGGCCCTGCTGTTCCCCAGCACCCTGGGGGTCTACACGCGCGCCCGCATGCCTCTCCCAATGCCCAGGGACACAAGGGCAGGACCAAGCCCTGTGCTGGGCATGGCACAAAGGTGCTGCCCAAGCCCTGGCTCCCTGTGAGCTGCCAGAGCACTGGCTTTTGTCCTTGCCTTTTGGCAAGCCAAAGCTGACTGGGGGGGACACAGGCCACTCTCTGCTCCCGCTCTGCACGGAGGCCAGAGGCCATGGCAAGGCTGCCAAAGGCCTCCTGCTTCCCACGGCTGGCAAGCTCTCCTGCCCTGCCACGGCACGTGGCTCCACGACTCACCCAAAGGTGGCAATGCATGAGCCCCTGGGCCAGATGAGGATGATGGAGGTGGCATCCTCAGGGCTGCCCTCCTGCTGCTGCTCTTCTCTGGGCAGCACTGCCTCCTCGCCGCCGCTCAGCACCCACAGCTGGTCCAGGGCCAGGCGGAGCCGTGGGCGCAGGGTGGTGCCTCGGCTGCAGAGAGCAGAGGAAAGCAGTGAGGGGCACGTGGCCTCCCTGGCGTCCCTCGGGGCAGAGCCCTGGCGTGTCCCCCCCCTTGCCCCCACCGCCTGCCAACGTCGGCACACACAGCGGTGCATGGAGCCCTCAGGGGCTGGGAGGCTGGGGCTTAGGCCAGGCTGGCTGTGGCCTGGCACAGGGACAGGGATGGGGCAAAGGCGGCTGGGCCCTGAGGCTCTTACTGCAGCTTGGCGACCACCAGCTCATCCTGGAGGAGGAGAAGGTGCCTCTCACTCCTCTTTGGGCCGTGGCTCAGAGCCACGTCTGAGCTCAGCACGGCCTCGTCGCTGCTGAGAACCTTCCTGCAGAGCAGAGAGTGGCAGCCATGAGAAGGGTGGCCCCTTCTGCTGTGGCCTGCGGCCGTGGCCGTGTGTCTTTGGGCTCTGGGGGAGCCTACCTGGAGCCAAAGCAGCTCTTGGCCTGGCCCATCCTGCCTGGCACAGGAGGACCCTGGTCTCGCCTCAAAGACTCTTGCCCTCGCTCACAGTGAGGCTTCCAAGCGGCACTGAAAAGTTGGGCTGGTGCCGCTTGGTCAGAAATTCGCTTTCTCGCCCTTTTGATCCGCACAACAGACAGCACTGGGCTGCTGCTGCCGCCTCTCGTGGACGCTGAGTCCAACTGACCAACGGTCCAAGCCCAACGGAGCCTGGCCTGGGCAGTTGGGGTGGGGCAGTGGGGGTGGGGCTTCCTGCCGGGCCCGGCCAAGGGCGGCTCTGCCCGCGGCAGCCCCGAGCTGGACACACACGAGGCCAAGGCTCAGCTCCCTCCAGCTGCTGCCAAGGCTGTGCCTCCTGCAGCCCTGCCTGCAGTCAGCTGCCTTGGGCTCCAGAGGGGCACTTTGGTGGGAAGGTTCCTCTAGCGCTCGGCTTGGGCTCAGGGCCTGTTGTTGAGGCCTTCATCCTCCAGTGTTTTGTGGTGCAAATCAATGCCCTGGAGAGCTGGAAACAAACAAGTCCCTCTCTAGCCCATTTCACACACAGCAAACAGGATTAGCCTGGCCAGGCTGGACCAGGGCCAAGAGCAAAAGGCCACCACCCTGCATTTGCCCACAGGCAGCTGTCCAGATGATGCCCAAGAATTGGGCAAGAAAATAAAACTCCATAGTCTCATGCCTATAGAGCACATGCTGTTCATTCAGTGCTGGGAGTGAGTGGGATAGCTCCACCAGAATGTCACTCTTCCATTCTTCGCTCACTACTAGCTTCTATACATTTTTTACTTAATCTGCCTATTATACTTTCATACCTTTCATATTGCAGCATATTTTCTAATCACGTCATTATGTAAGCCCTTGTAGCTCATGTGCAGTTCCTGCACGAGGTGGTCGTCAACCTCCTGCTGGTCATCTTTCGGTGAAGGCTCTTAAGCCTTCCTCGGGCTTCAACTTTTCACGCCTACTTCCTGTCCATGCTCTAGAAGATTCTAGAAGATCTAGTCTGCTCAAATAGCCATGGTTCGCTTCTTTGCGGTGAGCTTGTTCTGCAACGCTTGCTGATTTCTAAAGAGTGCTTCATTTGCTTGCCCTGGTACAAAGTTGCTGCTCCCTTCTGCCTGGCTACTGCTGTAAGCATCTCTCCTTGCCTGGGCATCGCACACCAAGAAGGCCACTCGTGCCTTTGGATCTTTTTCTAAGCCATTGCCTGTGGATCTTATGGACCATCTCCTAGTGTTACTGCATTTTTGCCTTCTGCTGCTGCTGACCATAGCATCAACTGCCCTGGGAGTTCCTTCAGGGAACTTCACCAAAAGGGCTTCCAGCATTGCAGCGCTTGTGAGAACTTGTTGCTTCCCAGTTCTCCACTGTCCCTGTGGATTTTGCACCATTTCAGCCCTTGTGTCCATGGCCCTTCCCTCATCCCTACCCTGCAGCAGTGACAGTCACTGTCACCTCCCCCTGGCTGCACATCATTTGCCCAAGTGCTGCCCAAGGCAGCGGAGCTGGCTCAGGATCCCTGCTTGCTTCTGGCCTCCAGGATGACGTTCAGAGGGCACTTGGAGCGCTTCCTGAAGAACTCCCAGTGCCATGGGCTGTGCATTCCTCCTCCCCAGGTGGCTCCTGCTTGCAGTTCTCTGCCCAGGGGAGTCCTGTTTCCTCAGCAGGCCTTTGCAGCGAGTTCTTCCCGAGCGTGTGGCTCTGCTGCCATCGCCAATCTGCGTTTTCAGTGCCCAGCCTGACTGAGACTGGGCCATCTGCTGGGCATGGCTGGAGAATTTCATGGCCAAAATCCTCCAGCACCATCACGTGTCCATCTGCTCATTGCTTTGGACAGCACAAATCTACACCTATTTCATTTGAAACATTTACTTTATTGCTGATTGTTACACTGCTTGGTACTAATGTAGAAATATACACAACTACACTGAAGTTTAAAAATTGCATTTATTGCTGCAAATTGCTACACCCGCATTGCCAATATATAAATCTACAAATATCAATTGAAGTTAAAAAAACTAATTTATTTTTACACTCATATTACGTAAATAGATACAAATACAAACTTCAGTTAAAAAAATTAATTTATTGCAACCCTCTACAACCGCTCACTATACCCAAAGATCAATTGAAGTCTAACAGTTTCATGTATTACATATTACTACAACTTAGCAGCCCATATACGAATACAGAAATATCAATATCTGTCTCTAAGTAACCCTAGGCCTAGAAGAAAAGAAATAGAATTTCAAAACTATACAAATCCATGTGGATTTAAATATAACTAAGGAAATATACAACCATAAAAATATACATGGTAAATATATAAGAAATCACATATATTACATATAATAAGAAATATGTAAACATATACATAAGAATCCTATCAATATACAACTCTCCATGTACCCAAATAAAAATCCATATAACCCCAACAATACAACTATAAAGCTGTACAACTCTACACATAAGTAAATATAACAAAGCATGGATCTAAATACCCCTATACTTGAAACTATCTAAGCACAATTCTACACATCTAGAAACAGAACTAAATCAGGAGGGATTCAGCTGACGATGGTCACAGGCTCTCCCTTGGTCTCTTCCTCCTGTGCAGCGCAGCCCTCCTGGACAGGGACAGCAGGTGGGACATCTGGGAAGCCAAGGGAACACGGAGTCAGTATGGGGACGTTTCCCTTGGCAGCAGCTGCACTTGTGTCAGGGAAGAGAAAATCTCCGAGGCTCCCCAGGAGGGTTAGAAAGCAAAAGCAGGCGGAGCGGGCCAGGCTGCTGTGAGCGCAGCCCCGGCAGGACTGTCCCGCAGCCCCCGGCAGCCCGGGGGGCACAGGCGGCACAGCTGCCGGGCCCTGCCGGCACAGCTGCCTTGCCCAAGGACAGCCCCTGGGCCAGCCGGGGCAGCTGCGCTGAGCAGCCCCAGCACGGGCAGGGCCCGCTCCTGCCCAGCCGGGCAGTGCCCACGGCCAAAGCCCGCGCCAGCCTCAGCCAAAGCCCGCAGCTCGCAGCCCGTCTCACCGGCGCTGGGGGGCTGCCCGGCGGGGCCGGCCAGCAGCGGCTGCTCCCTGTGCAGCAGGTGGAAGCTGCAGGGAGGGCGCCTGAAGCCGCCCCGCCCGGCCGCCAGCCGCCGCTTCTTGGCGCTGCTGCGGCGCTTGACGCGGAGCAGGAGGTCGGGGCGGTCGCGGCGAAAGCTGGGGTGCCTGTAGTGCAGCCAGGCGCCGGCATCGCCCGGCACAGCCGCGCCGAGCCAGCCCGGCACCTTGCAGAAGCCGTAGCGGTAGAGCTGGCGCACGAAGCTGGCGAAGCGCGTGGCTCGGAAGGTGTGCGGGGCCGGGCCCTGGGCGCCGGGCGGGCTGAGCAGCTCCCGCTCGAAGAGCGAGCGCTCGATGAGCAGCCCCCGGGCCAGGCTGTCGCAGCGCACGGAGCGGACGCGGGGGCTGTTGAGCAAGCGCCACAGCTTGGCGGGGAAGGTGCGGGCGCTGAGGCCAGCGGGCAGCGGGAGCTCCTCCATGCCGGGGCCGCTCGCCGTCTGTCGCCACAGCGCGGGCCGGACTCGGCGGGGACGAGCGACACAAAGCCGCGGCTGCGGCACAGCGCGGGCACAGCCCCGGGGCGGCTCCCGGGGCGCTGCGGGCACGGCGGGGCGGGGCGGGGGGCAAAGCCTTTCTTTCTCCAGGGGAATTCTTTCTTCTTGTTTTGCTTTGCAGCACAGCCCTCCGAGGCGAGCGCAGCAAGTTGCAGAAAGGGCTCCAATTGAATCATCCCATGGGATGTTCCTGTGTGTCAAGTAAAAGCCACTTCGCTCACTCCTGCATGGCTGAAGGGAGGAAAAAGGTGTTAGGCTGAGTGGCTTCAGTATTTTGGTTGGGGTTGCTAACAGAGTTGCCCACTTCAAAGCAGGCAGGTCAAACGGGACAAGGGCAAATGATGAAAAGGAGAGACCTGAAGACTTTCTTTTGGCCTCCTGTCCAGCCAGCTGGCCGCTTCTTTCTCACAGTCTCTGCCTGTCTTTGGCACATTTTGCACATTTCTCATTCTTTGCAGTCAGCAGCAGCAACAGGAAGGATCAGCAATTTTGTTAGCATTGTCATCAAAGCTAAAATGCTGCCCCATGGGTGAATGTTGCTTTAGCCAAGGAATTAATGGCCTAATGGTAGGTGTAGTGAACTCACACCAGTGTGTTCACCAAGAGGTTTTGCATTTTTCTTTCCTCGGTAATAACTTCATCTCTCCTTTTTCCCCCCCCCATCCGGGGAGAGTTAAAATGCAAAATCCTTCCTGCAGCCAAGTCCTTTCAATGGAGACTAACAAAGGAACTGTTCCAATGATCTGTGCTTAGGGTCACTTGTTATTTTTAGTTTAAATTCTCTCTTGAAGTAGAAACACTTCTGCATTCATAGCTGGGAAAAAATAGACTTTTTTCTCCCACTCTTTTAATTTATACCTTTTTTATGCCTTCGCGTCATTTAAGCCTGAGGGCCCATATGACATGTCCAGTTGAATGGCATAAGCTCATTCCTCATACACAGAGGAGCTCAGAGACACAATGTGGAGAGACAGGGACAAATAACACCCAGTGCCAGCCACAGGGACTGAATGCTGCTGTGCTGTCACCTTATGTTCTAAATCAGGTCTGCTTTCTGCAGTGGCTTTCAGCTAAAAAAGCCAAGCAGAGACTGCAGGACAGGTAATTGGACTGTGACTGCAGTAACAGCAGTGCTCACATTCATGGCTCAGGAATGGCTTCATTTTCCATCAGGAATGTGCCTGCTCCACATCCAGATTGCAAGTCCTTACCTTGCAGGGACAGCAGGAGCCTCCTCTCTGCCACTGGCCTGTTCCTTTCCCTGGAGTCCCTTCAAGTGTTGGCAGCAGAAGCTCCCTCTTGCCTTGAGCCAAATGCGTGGCTGTGTCTTGGCCTTGGTTTGCCAGGTCTCTTTTCCCAAGCATTTGACTCACAGGCTTCTGCCCCAGCCCAGGGACATTTGTTATTTCCATCAGCAGATGGTTTTACACGATGAACCATTTTGGTTTTACCAAAGAGGTGAATCGATAAGATTGTGGTGCTTTACTGTAAACCATGTCCCATTAAGACCAAGAACAAGCTGTTCCTGCAGCTGAGTTTATGGCTCTTCCTACGCTATTTATTCCACACTGCATGACTAAAGAAGAGAAATCCTTTTCCTTTTTAAGTTTAAACTACAGCTCAGTGCAAATATATGTTAAAAGAGAATAAATGCCATAATCCCCTTCTATTTTTCCATCAATATTGGATACCTCTCTGAAGGATACAGAACAACACAGAAATGTTGTGCATACAACGAAGAGAACATAATCCAAAATTCCCTCTGGATGAAGAGGTTAGAAAACCTGTTTTAATCCTTGTCGGTGTTTCTCACCGAATCTAGTTAATCTGACAATAATGAAGCTGATTTTCTCCCCACCGAGGCAGTTTTGCAATGAAGCAGCAGCGTGTCATGATGCTAAGTAAGAACATGGCATTGCCTGTAATGTTCGCTGGTGCACAGCAGATCAGCACACAACAGCACAGACTGGGTCAGCACAGTTATTCCTCCCCACCCTCCCCTCCCCTGCCCTCTACAGCTGCGGTGCTGCCAGTGAGGGAGTTCTAGAGATGGACCACAACTCTAAAGAGCAATTATTTCAGATTAATGTTTCACAGGCAGGACAGGTTCTATTACCCACAGATTGACAGACCTGTGAGGAATTAGGTGCCACAGCCTGTCATACACTCGTCCAAGCAGAAGGATCAGTGACAAAATAGGGACAAACACCAACACGGTCACTAATCATGGAAATGAGAAGTGCACCATAGCCAACATCAGTTTAAAAAAGAAAGAAAGTTTATTACAGATTGCTACAAACTCGCTGCTTATGTACAATGATCAATTTGAGGTCAAAGCTGGCTACAGAATGGTACAACTCTGCTGACCATACAGAAAGACACAAATATCCACTTCAGTGCTCATAATCAAGTATATTATAGGTTTCAAAATAGTGCACATATATATAAGTATGTATATAGAGAACCAAACATTGCTTGAACCATCTAAATATGCACAGAGCAGAAACGAAACTGTACAAATCTACACATGTGTACATTGGATTTTATACATGTCTGAACATAACAGTCTATGGTATATAAATATATTGACATCTGTATAAAAATAACTATACACAGAGTGAAATTTTACGTATCTATACAAATACCAGTGTAGCCACTTAACTTCCATAAACCTGTAATTCAATAAATATACTGGAATAGCTATCTAGCTCTATACACACACAAATAGAACTTGAGGAATATGGAAAGATAACAATCTACAGGCAGAAAGATAACTGGATACATGGATGGGTAGGAGAAGATGGAGAAGGAAGCCGGCCGGCCCATTTCCCCACGCTCCCCCTCGGTCGCTTAGTCCTGCACAAAGCAGCCCTTGTGGAAATGGAGAGCACATGAAGATCTGGAAAGCAAAGGGAATCCTGAGCCACGTCTAGTGTGCCCTCAGCCCCACCACAGCCGCGGCCTTCCCAGTCCCTTCTCCGCGCCGTCTTCTTGGCACACGTCTGGCAGTGAGGGACATGCATGGGGACATCTTTCTGCCTGGGGCTGCTCGTCTGCTCAGCTTGAAGGGCCTCTTTGCTCTTCCTGGCGCTGCATTGTCTGAGTCTTCTGCTGCCACTCCTCCTCTTCTTCCTCACTGGCTCATAGTCCCTGTCACCTACCCAGGCCTCTTCTCACTGTCGTTTCCTTCCCTTCTCTTCTGCCTGGGGGTACCCTGCAAGCTGTTACATTCAGAGTCGGATTAGCTAGGGAAAGGCAGAAGCCATGAGCTAAGTCTCTTCTTGTTGGAGCATCTGTGAGCAGATTTTACCTGCTTGACTCAGAAGGGCTCGTCAGGGCTTCAGCCTTTGCCAGGGACTCTGTGGAGCACTTGTGGGTGCTTGCAGGCAAATCTGGAGATGCCAAAAGCAGAAATTGTGGAGGTGAGAGGTGGCAAGAGACAGCCTGGAGGAATAAGCAACAATCGCAAAAGAGACACCTTAGCTGCATGGAAAAGACATTGCATTGCATCAGCTCCCTCTCACTCGCACAGTACCGCTGCCCCCAAAGAGACTGGAGGCAGCTGGCATGAGCTGGCATCTGAGCACAAGCTCCCTCAAACTGACTATGCTCGCCACTGCCGCTTTCATTTGCAAGTCTTTTTTCCAATCTTGAGGCTCCTGCCTAAAGCATTGCAGAAGCAACCTGAGCAGTTTGCACTTGCATGTGTCAATGCAGGGGCAGGCGGGCAGGAAGGAAGGAAGGAAGCAAGCAAGCAGGAAGCAAGGAATGCGAGAGGCTCCAGAGATGGGCTGTCAGCAGGAGGCACAACAGCTCCCTTGGACTCAAGAGGAAGTCCCCACCTGTCCAGAATGCATTGTGCCCAGGTGTGTGCAGCTGACATACCTCTGCTTTTTGGGCATGCAGCAGCATGGGCTCTGTGCCATCTTCTTCTTCTTGTTGCATATCTGGCAGCCAGGTGAGTGCACGGGGACAGCTGTGTGCCTGGGGCTCCTCATTGTCTTGGCTTGCAGGGCCACTTTGCTTTTCCTGGCACAGCTCTGAGAAGCAAAAGCATTTGCAGCCAAGCAATGTCTCGGAAGACAAGAACAAAGAAAGCTAAACTCACAGGGAAGCCCTATGCCACTTGTCTGCTGGATGCAGAGATTGCAGGGACCCCCAGTGCCAGGCTGGGACAAGCCTCCCTTCCTGCTCCTACCTGTGCATATCTCTGAAGGTGCAGGTGACTCTTCCTGGCCAGCAGTCTTCTCCCAGAAGATGTCCTCCAAGTTCAGAATCATGTAATCCACCAGCACCTTCACCTGCATACAGGAAAGCCTTGCTCTCAGCCCTGGGGCCTGACAGTGTGCCAAGCAGCACCTGCCATCACTGCTGAGCCTTGCCTCTGCACACAAGGCACTGCCTCTTGCAGGGGCAGCTCTTGCAGGCAGCTCCTGCACCAGCCTTGGCTGCAGAGAGGCGCTGCCAGGCACAGGCACCTCTGGGCAGCCAAGCTGCCGTGGGCTGGCCAGGCTGCAGCCGGCTGCTGAGGACAGCATTACCTTGTCATTCTCAGCCATCATGGCCTCCAAGTGCAGCTGCTCCTCCTGTGCTGGGCTCAGCAGGCTTGGCCCCAGGCAGATGGCCAGGTTGCTGCAGCTCATTCGGCTGCTGGATGTGTGCTGGCCGATGTCTTGCAGCAGTGCCAGCAGCTGCTTGAGGGAGAGCAGGTTGGCTGCAGGCAACTTCATGGCCACCCTGAGGGAAGAGGAAGGCAACGTTCATCACCAGGACCAGGTGTCCCACAGATGCAGCAGAGTGTGGAAAGAGGGAAAAAGCAGCATCTCCCTCTCAAATACCAAGACACCTACCTCAATATCCATGGACCTCCAAATTTAGTAAGAAAGGTCTCCAGAATGAAGAAGTGACCTCAAAACTTTTAACTATAATCAGCTGGAACTTGAGGGGGAGGCACTTCGGCTGCCCCATCTTCACAGCCTCTCCCTTGGCCGCTTTGCTCCGTGCACAGCACTCCTCCTGCAGAGGTACAAGCACATGGCCATGGAGGAAGCCAAGGGCTGCAGAGCCCTGCAGAGCTGCCGTGGAGCTCTTGCCAAGCCCTGACCAGCAGCAGCCCTTGCTGGCCCTTGTCAGCGCCTTGGGCTGACGTGGGGCAGTGCAGAGGGAAAGATGAGCAGCAGAAGCAGGCGCTTCCATACCTGAAATACTTGAGCTGCCACAGTGTCCTGATTGTATGAGACTTCTTTTGTCTCTCTTCCTCCTCTTCCTTACTGGCTGGTATTCTCTGTCTCTTCTCCAGGCCTCTTCTTCTGGACTTTTCCTTCTCTTTTCCTCTGCCTGGGGGTAACCTGCAAGCCTTTCCATGCATGGTTGGATTGGCTAGGCATAGTCAGGAATCATGAGCTAAGTCTCTTCTTCTTTGAGCATCTGTGAGCTGCTTTTACCTGCTTGACTCAGAAGGGCTTGTCAGGGCTTTGACCTTTGCCAGGGACACTGTGGAGGACTTGCAGGTGCTTGCAGGGAAATCTGGAGGTGCCTAGAGCAGAAATTGTGGAGGTGAGAGGTGGCAAGAAACAGCCTGGCGAAGTAAGGCATGGGCTGCAAAATCACTCTCTTAGCTGCACAGAGCAGACGCTGCTTTGCATCAGTCCCCACTCGCACGGTTCAGCTGCCCCCAGGGAGATTGGACGCAGCTGGCAGGAGCTGGCATCTGAGCACAAGCTCCCTCATGTGCACATCTCCCCACCTCCCACGTTCATTTGCAAGGCTCTTGTCCACATGCCTAAAGCATTGCAGAAGCAACCTGAGCAGTTTGCGCATGCAAATGTCAGTGCAGGGACTGCAAGGCAGGCAGGAAGCAAGCAAAGAAGCAAGGAATGAGAAAGGCTCAAGAGATGGGCTGTCAGCAGGAGGCACAACAGCTCCCTTGGCCTCATGAGAAAGAGCTCGCCTGTCTGGGATTCTTTGTGCCCGGCTATGTGCAGCTGACATACCTCCACCTTTTGGGCCTGCAGCAGCATGGGCTCTGTGCCTTCTTCTTGGCAGACGTCTGGCAGCGAGTGGGATGCATGGGAAGAGCTTTGTGCCTGGGGCTCCTCATTGTCTTGGCTTGCAGAGCCACTTTGGTCTCTGTGTTACAGCTCTAGAAATTAAAAGCACCAAAATGCAGCCAAGCGATGTCTTGGAAGACAAGAATACACAAAGAAAAATCCACAAGTGAACACTGCACCTCTTGTCTGCCGGATGCGGAGATTGCAGTGACCCCCAGTGCCAGGCTGGGACAAGCCTCCCTTCCTGCTCCTACCTGTGCATAGCTCTGTGGGTGCAGGTGACTCTTCCTGGCCAGCAGTCTCCTCCCAGAAGATCTCCTCCAAGTTCAGCATCATCAAGTCCACCAGCACCTTCACCTGCACACAGGAAAGCCTTGCTCTCAACCCTGGGGCCTGACAGTGTGCCAAGCAGCACCTGCCATCACTGCTGAGCCTTGCCTCTGCACACAAGGCACTGCCTCTTGCAGGGGCAGCTCTTGCAGGCAGCTCCTGCTCCAGCCTTGGCTGCAGAGAGGCGCTGCCAGGCACAGGCACCTCTGGGCAGCCAAGCTGCCGTGGGCCGGCCAGGCTGCAGCCGGCTGCTGAGGACAGCATTACCTTGTCATTCTCAGCCAGCATGGCCTCCAAGTGCAGCTGCTCCTCCTGTGCTGGGCTCAGCAGGCTTGGCCCCAGGCAGATGGCCAGGTTGCTGCAGCTCATTCGGCTGCTGGATGTGTGCTGGCCGATGTCTTGCAGCAGTGCCAGCAGCTGCTTGAGGGAGAGCAGGTTGGCTGCTGGCAACTTCATGGCCACCCTGAGGGAACAGGAAGACATTCATCAGCAGGGCCATGCTGCCCACATGCGCAGCAGAGTGGGGGAAAAAGGGGAAAAAGTAGCACTTCCCTCTGCAAATAGCAATAGGCCTATCTCGATATCCATGGACCTCCAACTTTGGAAAGAAAGGCCTCCAGAATGAAATCTTTTTCTCACAAATTATAACTATAAACATCTGGAAACAGAACTAGAGGGAGAGGCACACCGGCTGCCCCATCTTCACAGCTTCTCCCTTGGCAGCATCGCCCCACACACAGCACTCCTCCTGCAGAGGTACAAGCACATGGCCATGGAGGAAGCCAAGGGTTGCAGAGCCCCAGCAGAGCTGCCATGGAGCTCTTGCCAAGCCCTGACCAGCAGCAGCCCTTGTGGACCCTTGCCAGCACCTTGGGCTGACTTGGGGCAGTGCGGAGGGAAAGGTGGGCAGCAGAGCCTGGCACATCCATACCTGAGCTTCTTGAGCTGCCCCAGCCTCCTCCATTGCATGTATCTGCTGCTGCCTCTCCTCTGCCTCTTCCTCGCTGGCTCGTAGTCCCCGTCTCCTGCCCAGGCCTCAACTTGCTTACGTTTTCGTCTCTTTTCCTCTGCCTGGGGGTAGCCTGCAAGCCTTTACATGCATGGTTAGATTAGCTAGGCATAGCCAGGAGTCATGAGCTAAGTCTCTTCTTGTTGAAGCATCTGTGAACTGCTTTTACCTGCTTGACTCGGAAGGGCTCGTCAGGGCTTCAACCTTTGCCAGGGACACTGTGGAGAACTTGCGGGTGCATGGAGGCAAATCTGGAGGTGCCTAGAGCAGAAATTGTGGAGGTGAGTGGTGGCAAGAGACAGCCTGGAGAAGTAAGGCATGGGCTGCAAAATCACTCTCTCAGATGCACAGAGCAGACACTGCTTTGCATCAGCCCCCACTCGCACGGTTCAGCTGCCCCCAGGGAGATTGGACGCAGCTGGCATGATCCGGCATCTGAGCACAAGTCCCCTCAAGTTGGCCATGATCCCCTGTGCTGCTTTAATATGACCATCTTTTGTCCACTGATGAAGAACTAAAGCCTAAAGCATTACAGAAGCAACCCGTCCAGTTTGCAGTAGCATGTGTCAGTGTAGGGGCGGGGAAGGAAGGAAGGAAGGAAGGAAGGAAGGAAGGAAGGAAGGAAGGAAGGAAGGAAGGAAGGAAGGAAGGAAGGAAGGGAAGGGAGGGAGGGAAGGAGGGAGGGATGGGCTGTAAGCAGGAGGCACAGCAGCTTCTTGGCCTCGTGAGAAAGAGGCCACTTGTCTGGGACGCATTGTGCCCAGGGGTGTGCAGCTGGCATACCTCTGCTTTTTGGGCTCTCCAGCACCACGGTCTCTGCGCCGTCTTCTTGGCGGATGTCTGTCAGTGAGGGACATGCATGGGAACATCTTTTTCCCTAGGGCTGCTCGTCTGCTCGGCTTGCAGGGCCTCTTTGCTCTTCCTGGCGCTGCATTGTCTGAGTCTTCTGCTGCCACTCCTCCTCTTCTTCCTCGCTGGCTCATAGTCCCTGTCACCTACCCAGGCCTCTTCTCACTGTCGTTTCCTTCCCTTCTCTTCTGCCTGGGGGTACCCTGCAAGCTGTTACATTCAGAGTCGGATTAGCTAGGGGAAGGCAGGAGCCACGAGCTAAGTCTCTTCTTGTTGGAGCATCTGTGAGCAGATTTTACCTGCTTGACTCAGAAGGGCTCGTCAGGGCTTCAGCCTTTGCCAGGGACTCTGTGGAGGACTTGCAGGTGCTTGCAGGCAAATCTGGAGGTGCCTAGAGAAGAAATTGTGGAGGTGAGAGGTGGCAAGAGTCAGCCTGGAGGAATAAGGCAACAATCGCCAAATAGACCTCTTAGCTGCACAGAAAAGACATTGCATTGCATCAGCTCCC
The DNA here is from genome assembly GCA_036785705.1 of Acanthornis magna. NCBI lineage: Eukaryota > Metazoa > Chordata > Aves > Passeriformes > Acanthizidae > Acanthornis > Acanthornis magna. Next base: position 1,178,981 of record JAWUZG010000222.1, on the reverse strand, counting down.
TCTCACTCGCACAGTACCACTGCCCCCAAAGAGACTGGAGGCAGCTGGCATGAGCTGGCATCTGAGCACAAGCTCCCTCAAACTGACTCTGCTCGCCACTGCCGCTTTCATTTGCAAGTCTTTTTTCCAAGCTTGCAGCACCTGCCTAAAGCATTGCAGAAGCAACCTGAGCAGTTTGCACTTGCATGTGTCAATGCAGGGGCAGGCGGGCAGGAAGGAAGGAAGGAAGCAAGCAAGCAGGAAGCAAGGAATGCGAGAGGCTCCAGAGATGGGCTGTCAGCAGGAGGCACAACAGCTCCCTTGGACTCAAGAGGAAGTCCCCACCTGTCCAGAATGCATTGTGCCCAGGTGTGTGCAGCTGACATACCTCCGCCTTTTGGGCCTGCAGCAGCGTGGGGTCTGTGCCATCTTCTTCTTCTTGTTGCATATCTGGCAGCCAGGTGAGTGCACGGGGACAGCTCTGTGCCTGGGGCTCCTCATTGTCTTGGCTTGCAGGGCCACTTTGCTTTTCCTGGCGCAGCTCTGCAAAGAAAAAGCATGTGCAGCCAAGCAATGTCTCGGAAGACAAGAACAAAGAAAGCTAAACTCACAGGGAAGCCCTATGCCACTTGTCTGCTGGATGCGGAGATTGCAGGGACCCCCAGTGCAGGGCTGGGACAAGCCTCCCTTCCTGCTCCTACCTGTGCATATCTCTGAAAGTGCAGGTGACTCTTCCTGGCCAGCAGTCTTCTCCCAGAAGATGTCCTCCAAGTTCAGAATCATGTAATCCACCAGCACCTTCACCTGCACACAGGAAAGCCTTGCTCTCAGCCCTGGGGCCTGACAGTGTGCCAAGCAGCACCTGCCATCACTGCTGAGCCTTGCCTCTGCACACAAGGCACTGCCTCTTGCAGGGGCAGCTCTTGCAGGCAGCTCCTGCACCAGCCTTGGCTGCAGAGAGGCGCTGCCAGGCACAGGCACCTCTGGGCAGCCAAGCTGCCGTGGGCCGGCCAGGCTGCAGCCAGCTGCTGAGGACAGCATTACCTTGTCATTCTCGGCCACCATGGCCTCCAAGTGCAGCTGCTCCTCCTGTGCTGGGCTCAGCAGGCTTGGCCCCAGGCAGATGGCCAGGTTGCTGCAGCTCATTCGGCTGCTGGATGTGTGCTGGCTGATGTCTTGCAGCAGTGCCAGCAGCTGCTTGAGGAGGAGAAGGTTGGCTGCAGGCAACTTCATGGCCACCCTGAGGGAAGAGGAAGGCAACGTTCATCACCAGGACCAGGTGGTCCCACAGATGCACCAGAGTGTGGAAAGAGGGCAAAAAGCAGCATCTCCCTCTCAAATACCAAGACACCTACCTCAATATCCATGGACCTCCAACTTTGGTAAGAAAGGCCTCCAGAATGAAGAGGTGATCTCAAAACTTTTAACCATAATCAGCTGGAACTTGAGGGGGAGGCACTTCGGCTGCCCCATCTTCACAGCCTCTCCCTTGGCCGCTTTGCTCCGTGCACAGCACTCCTCCTGCAGAGGTACAAGCACATGGCCATGGAGGAAGCCAAGGGCTGCAGAGCCCTGCACAGGTGCCATGGAGCTCTTGCCAAGCCCTGACCAGCAGCAGCCCTTGCTGGCCCTTGTCAGCGCCTTGGGCTGACTTGGGGCAGTGCAGAGGGAAAGGTGAGCAGCAGAGGCAGGCGCTTCCATACCTGAAATACTTGAGCTGCCACAGTGTCCTGATTGTATGAGACTTCTTTTGTCTCTCTTCCTCCTCTTCCTTACTGTCTGGTATCCTCTGTCTCTTCTCCAGGCCTCTTCTTCTGGACTTTTCCTTCTCTTTTCCTCTGCATGGGGGTAACCTGCAAGCCTTTCCATGCATGGTTGGATTGGCTAGGCATAGCCAGGAGTCACGAGCTAAGTCTCTTCTTGTTGGACCATCTGTGAGCTGCTTTTACCTGCTTGACTTGGACGGGCTTGTCAGGGCTTCAGCCTTCACCTGCTACTCTGTGGAGGACTTGCAGGTGCTTGCAGGCAAATCTGGAGGTGCCTAGAGCAGAAATTGTGGAGGTGAGAGGTGGCAAGAAACAGCCTGGAGAAATAAGGCATTGGCTGCAAAATCACTCTCTTAGCTGCACAGAGCAGACGCTGCTTTGCATCAGTCCCCACTCGCACGGTTCAGCTGCCCCCAGGGAGATTGGACGCAGCTGGCAGGAGCTGGCATCTGAGCACAAGCTCCCTCATGTGCACATCTCCCCACCTCCCACGTTCATTTGCAAGGCTCTTGTCCACATGCCTAAAGCATTGCAGAAGCAACCTGAGCAGTTTGCGCTTGCATGTGTCAGTGCAGGGACTGCAAGGCAGGCAAAAAACAATCAAGGAAGCAAGGAATGAGAAAGGCTCAAGAGATGGGCTGTCAGCAGGAGGCACAACAGCTCCCTTGGCCTCATGAGAAAGAGCTCGCCTGTCTGGGATTCTTTGTGCCCGGCTATGTGCAGCTGACATACCTCCACCTTTTGGGCCTGCAGCAGCGTGGGCTCTGCTCCTTCTTCTTTGCAGACGTCTGGCAGCGAGTGGGATGCATGGGAAGAGCTTTGTGCCTGGGGCTCCTCATTGTCTTGGCTTGCAGAGCCACTTTGGTCTCTGTGGTATGGCTCTAGAAATTAAAAGCACCGAAATGCAGCCAAGCGATGTCTTGGAAGACAAGAATACACAAAGAAAAATCCACAAATGAGCCCTGCACCTCTTGACAGCAGGACGTGGAGATTACAGTGACCCCCAGTGCCAGGCTGGGACAAGCCTCCCTTCCTGCTCCTACCTGTGCATATCTCTGTGGGTGCGGGCGACTCTTCCCAGCCAGTAGTCTCCTCCTACATCTCCTCCATATTCAAGATCAGAAACTCCACCAGCACCTTCACCTGCACACAGGAAAGCCTTGCTCTCAGCCCTGGGGCCTGACAGTGTGCCAAGCAGCACCTGCCATCACTGCTGAGCCTTGCCTCTGCACACAAGGCGCTGCCTCTTGCAGGGGCAGCTCTTGCAGGCAGCTCCTGCACCAGCCTTGGCTGCAGAGAGGCGCTGCCAGGCACAGGCACCTCTGGGCAGCCAAGCTGCCGTGGGCCGGCCAGGCTGCAGCCGGCTGCTGAGGACAGCATTACCTTGTCATTCTCAGCCAGCATGGCTTCCAAGTTCAGCTGCTCCTCCTGTGCTGGGCTCAGCAGGCTTGGCCCCAGGCAGATGGCCAGGTTGCTGCAGCTCATTCAGCTGCTGGATGTGTGCTGGCCGATGTCTTGCAGCAGTGCCAGCAGCTGCTTGAGGAGGAACAGTTTGGCTGCAGGCAACATCATGGCTGCCCTGAGGGAAGAGGAAGACAACATTCATCAGCAGGGCCATGTTGCCCACAGTGTGCAGCAGAGTGTGGAAAGAGGGCGAAAAGCAGCATCTCCCTCTCCAAATATCGAGACCTACCTCAATATCCATGGAGCTCAATCTTTTGAAATAAATGCGTCCAGAATGAAAAGCTGATCTCAAAAATGCAACTATAAGTAATTGGATCTAGAATTTGAGGGAGAGGCACTGCGGCCGCCCCATCTTCACAGCCTCTCCCTCAGCAGCTTCGCTCCACGCACAGCACTCCTCCTGCAGAGGTACAAGGTCATGGGCATGGAGGAAGCCAAGGAAGCTCTGCAGAGCCCCTGCAGAGCTGCCATGGAGTTCTTGCCAAGCCCTGACCAGCAGCAGCCCTCGTGGACCCTTGCCAGCACCTTGGGCTGACTTGGGGCAGTGCGGAGGGAAAGGTGGGCAGCAGAGCCTGGCACATCCATACCTGAGCTTCTTGAGCTGCCCCAGCCTCCTCCATTGCATGTATCCGCTGCTGCCTCTCCTCTGCCTCTTCCACGCTGGCTCGTAGTCCCCGTCTCCTGCCCAGGCCTCAACTTGCTTACGTTTTCGTCTCTTTTCCTCTGCCTGGGGGTAGCCTGCAAGCCTTTACATGCATGGTTAGATTAGCTAGGCATAGCCAGGAGTCATGAGCTAAGTCTCTTCTTGTTGGAGCATCTGTGAACTGCTTTTACCTGCTTGACTCAGAAGGGCTCGTCAGGGCTTCAGCCTTTGCCAGGGACTCTGTGGAGGACTCACAGGTGTTTGGAGGCAAACCTGGAGGTGCCTAGAGCAGAAATTGTGGAGGTGAGTGGTGGCAAGAGACAGCCTGGAAGAGTAAGGTATCAGTTGCAAATCCCTCCCTCAGCTGCACAGAGCAGACTCTGCATTGCATCAGCCCCCACTCGCACAGTACAGCTGCCCCCAAGGAGACTGGAGGCAGCTGGCATGAGCTGGCATCTGAGCACAAGGGCTCTCAAGTCGGCCATGACCCCCCTGCTACTTTCATTTACAAGTATCTTGTCCACTGAGGAGGCATGTGCCTAAAGCACTGCAGAAGCAAACTGTCAGTGCAGAGGCACACAGGCAGGCAGGCAGGCAGGAAAGATGGAAGGCAAAATCTCAAGAGGTGGGTGACAAAATTTGTGCTTTTCTAGGATGTGTTGTGCCTCTGTTTCTGTCGCTGAAATACCTCTGCCTTTTGGGCCTCCAGCGGCATGGCCTCTGCGCTGTCTTCTTGTTTGCTGTCTGGCACTGAGGGGGATTCATGGCAACAGCTTTGTGCCTGGGGCTCCTCGTCTGCCTGCCTTGCAGGGCCACTTCGCTCCTCCTGGCGCAGCTCTAGAAATTAAAAGCACCAAAATGCAGCCAAGCAATGTCTTGGAAGACAAGAGCACACAGAGCAAAAGCCACAAGCGAGCCCTGTGCCTCTTGACTGCAGGACGTGGAGATTGCTGGGACCCCCAGTGCAGGGCTGGGACAAGCCTCCCTTCCTGCTCCTACCTGTGCATATCTCTGTGGGTGCAGGTGACTCTTCCCAGCCAGCAGTCTCCTCCCAGAAGATCTCCTCCATATTCAAGATCAGAAACTCCACCAGCACCTTCACCTGCACACAGGAAAGCCTTGCTCTCAGCCCTGGGGCCTGACAGTGTGCCAAGCAGCTCCTGCCATCACTGCTGAGCCTTGCCTCTGCACACAAGGCGCTGCCTCTTGCAGGGGCAGCTCTTGCAGGCAGCTCCTGCACCAGCCTTGGCTGCAGAGAGGCGCTGCCAGGCACAGGCACCTCTGGGCAACCAAGCTGCCGTGGGCTGGCCAGGCTGCAGCCGGCTGCTGAGGACAGCATTACCTTGTCATTCTCAGCCATCATGGCTTCCAAGTTCAGCTGCTCCTCCTGTGCTGGGCTCAGCAGGCTTGGCCCCAGGCAGATGGCCAGGTTGCTGCAGCTCATTCGGCTGCTGGATGTGTGCTGGCCGATGTCTTGCAGCAGTGCCAGCAGCTGCTTGAGGAGGAGAAGGTTGGCTGCAGGCAACTTCTTGGCCACCCTGAGGGAAGAGGAAGACAACATTCATCAGCAGGGCCATGTTGCCCACAGCTGTCCCCACAGCTTGCCCCGGGCAGGGGTGCAGCCAGCGGCTGTGCTGCACAGCTCTGCAGGCGCTCTTAGCCAGCGGTCGGGGGTCCCTCGCTCCTGCAGGAAGGAAGCGCGGCGTTACTTCCCAGCTGCTGATTTGCCTCGAACCCACGCAAGGGAAGGATCGCTGTGCATTGCCCCAAAATGGGAATGCCAGGCGCCAAGAGCGAGGTGCCCAAAAACACAGCCTTTGAAGGAGACCACCCCCTTCCCAGCAAATGCCAGCTTTGGAGCAATGCCTGCTGCAGAGCTGTAACTGCTGCTCACTAAAGCTTACACTTTCAGCTGAGAGATCTTGTCCTCCCTGCTGGCCATCTGCATCGCTGCCATCCAGTCCTCATAAAGGTCTGTGATGAGGAGCTTGGAGGGGATGCTTCTCAGGAAGTCCTGCAATGCCAAGGGCTGCTGGTGAGCCTCGGAGCCCATGGCAGCCCAGGCTGGAGCCTTTGCAGCTGCAGGGCGGGAGGGATCACCTTTAGGACGACGGCCAGCAGCAGAACCGGCTGGCTTGCCATGTCGACAGGCAAGCCACGGTCCAGGGCCTGCCGCAGCTCCTGAACTGCTGTGGCGCTCTCCGCTTTGCGGAAGATGCCTTCTGTTGCGGGCCCTTGCTGGCGCAGGACAGCCAGCAGCTCCTGCAGGAGAGGCAGGAGGGCAAGGATGTGTGTGAGGAGCTGGGCTGGTCCAAGAGCAGTGGCCACGGCCAGAGCTCCTCCCCAGCCTGGGCTCCCTGCCTCCTGCCATCAAGGGGCTGGCAGCAGAAGGCTGAGCCACGGCTGAAGAGCCCTGTGGCCCATGGCTGGGGGCCGTGCATGGGGACATTGGCTGCACAGCAGCCGGACACAGGGATGGGCAGCCCCTGTGCGGGCTGCCTTACCTGGATGGGCTGGGGCAGCACAGTGCCATCCTCTGTGCAGACGGCTGCCAGGGGCTGCCCAAAGAGCGCCCTGCTGCAGCCGGAGCCCTCCTGCCCTGGAGCCCGGGCAGCCCCAGCTGGGCCCCGCCGCAGAGCAAAGGGCCATGGCAGCCACCTCCTCCTCGTCCTGCTGCGGGCACCACTAACGCTGGTCCCTCCTGCTGCAAAGGAAAACGGAACCAAAGCTTGCCACTGGAGACCACCAGGCCAGTGCTGTCGCAGCCTGCCCTACCCTGCCCTGCCTGCCTAGAGCGCTGTGCAGAGCCATGTGGCACCCCAGGCACACTCAGCTGGCAGCTGCAAGTGCGGCTGCGGCTCGGAGGCTCCTGAGAGCTGGTGTGGTGCTGGGATAAGCTGCCCCAGCCTTGGCCCTGCTTTTCTCCAAGGTGTGGGCAGCAGCGGATGTCCCCCCGTGGGTGCCACACCTGCACAGCCACACTCAGGGGACAAGCGAGTGCAGCTCACTGCCAGAGCAGAAGCTGGCCTTTCCTCCCCAAACTCACCTGGGCAGCGGCCAAGTTGTCCTCTGGTGTCGGACGGGGCCGTGGCAGGCGCTTGCTGGGGATCAGCCTGCAAGAATCGAGATGCACTTGCAGAGCAGCCCTGCAGCACAGAGGGCCCCCGGCCAGCCGCCCCCAGCCCCAGCAGCCTGAGCACGGCACACGGCTGGCAGCCTCTGCCCTGCGGCCTCTCTGCCCCCCACAGCAGCAGTGCTGCCGCTGGCAGCAGCAAGGACGTGCTGCCGCTGCCGCTGGCTCCCCATGCCTCTGCTCGCCCTGTGGCACCAGGCAGCCTTGCTTCCCTTCCCCGCACACGAGGCCACTGTGCTAGCCACGCCTCCCCAGCACCCAGCACAGACAGAGGCTACAGTGGGCAGAAAGGCAGCTCTTCTCACCTTTTCCACCTCTGCGAGCAGCCGCTCCAGCTTCCTGCTGCTCAATGTCCTCCCCTGCGCAAGAGAGAAGCCGTGCAAGAAGGTGAGCAGCCGCGTCTCTGGGGCTGGGCGCACGAAGAAGTGCTCAGGCACAGAGCCCACAGCAGAGAGACACTCACTGCACGGCAGCCGTTCAGCTCTGCGGCCACAGCTTTGATGCTCGGCAGGCGGCTCACTCGGACTCCGGGGCTCCTGTGTAGTGGCAAAAGGGACAGGCAGAGAGCTGGGTGAGCCCACAGCCACCTGTGGTGCCTTGTCAGGCAGCTGTGCCCGACAGCTGCCCTCAGCCGCAGGGGCAGCTCTCCCCAGCTGAAGAGCTGTGCTGCTGCTGCGGGAGCATCCCCTGCAGCAGCAGCAGCAGCAGCAGCAGCAGCAGCAGCAGCAGCAGCAGCTTACCCCTGCAGTGCGTCCACCCACTGCTCCTTCAGCGCCTGGGAGCTGCAGGAAGAGAGGAGAACCAGCGTCAGGCCCTGCTGTTCCCCAGCACCTTGGGGGTCTACACGCGCGCCCGCATGCCTCTCCCAATGCCCAGGGACACAAGGGCAGGACCAAGCCCTGTGCTGGGCATGGCACAAAGGTGCTGCCCAAGCCCTGGCTCCCTGTGAGCTGCCAGAGCACTGGCTTTTGTCCTTGCCTTTTGGCAAGCCAAAGCTGACTGGGGGGGACACAGGCCACTCCCTGCTCCCGCTCTGCAAGGAGGCCAGAGGCCATGGCAAGGCTGCCAAAGGCCTCTTGCTTCCCACGGCTGGCAAGCTCTCCTGCCCTGCCACGGCACGTGGCTCCACGACTCACCCAAAGGTGGCAATGCATGAGCCCCTGGGCCAGATGAGGATGATGGAGGTGGCATCCTCAGGGCTGCCCTCCTGCTGCTGCTCTTCTCTGGGCAGCACTGCCTCCTCGCCGCCGCTCAGCACCCACAGCTGGTCCAGGGCCAGGCAGAGCCGTGGGCGCAGGGTGGTGCCTCGGCTGCAGAGAGCAGAGGAAAGCAGTGAGGGGCACGTGGCCTCCCTGGCGTCCCCCGGGGCAGAGCCCTGGCGTGTCCCCCCCCTTGCCCCCACTGCCCGCCAACGTCAGCACACACAGCGGTGCATGGAGCCCTCAGGGGCTGGGAGGCTGGGGCTTAGGCCAGGCTGGCTGTGGCCTGGCCCAGGGACAGGGATGGGGCAAAGGCGGCTGGGCCCTGAGGCTCTTACTGCAGCTTGGCGACCACCAGCTCATCCTGGAGGAGGAGAAGGTGCCTCTCGCTCCTCTTTGGGCCGTGGCTCAGTACCACATCTGAGCTCAGCACGGCCTCGTCGCTGCTGAGAACCTTCCTGCAGAGCAGAGAGTGGCAGCCATGAGAAGGGTGGCCCCTTCTGCTGTGGCTTGCGGCCGTGGCCGTGTGTCTTTGGGCTCTGGGGGAGCCTACCTGGAGCCGAAGCAGCTCTTGGCCTGGCCCATCCTGCCTGGCACAGGAGGACCCTGGTCTCGCCTCAAAGACTCTTGCCCTCGCTCACAGTGAGGCTTCCAAGCGGCACTGAAAAGTTGGGCTGGTGCCGCTTGGTCAGAAATTCGCTTTCTCACCCTTTTGATCCACACAACAGACAGCACTGGGCTGCTGCTGCCGCCTCTCGTGGACGCTGAGTCCAACTGACCAACGGTCCAAGCCCAACGGAGCCTGGCCTGGGCAGTTGGGGTGGGGCAGTGCGGGTGGGGCTTCCTGCCGGGCCCGGCCAAGGGCGGCTCTGCCCGCGGCAGCTCCGAGCTGGACACACACGAGGCCAAGGCTCAGCTCCCTCCAGCTGCTGCCAAGGCTGTGCCTCCTGCAGGCCTGCACACCGTCAGCTGCCTTGGGCCCAGGGGCTCTTTGGCCCCTCCAAATCGCTCAGCCTGGCCTCCAGCAGGACCTGCTTTCACAGCTGCCCCTTCCCCAGCTTCTACTGCTGCAAGGGCTTCTTCCTCCTCCTCCTCCTTCTCCTCCTCCTTCTTCTCCTTCTCCTTCTCCTCCTCCTCCTCCTCCTCCTCCCAAGCTGCAGGACTTGCCTCTTCTGCAGGACTTGCCTCTTCTGCTGCACATTCAGCTGCAGCAGCTTCTTGCCAGGCCTTCTCCAGCCCCTCAAGGTTCCTCTGCCTGCCAGCAGCTCCACCCTCCTGCCCACCAGCTTCTCCCAGAGGCCACATGCATGCCCTCTGCCTGCTCTTTGAGAGGACACTCTGATGCCATAAGATTTTTGCTTTTTATATATTTTTCCTCAGTCTGTAGTTCTGTAGACTATGATTGTGTAATTCTATCATTTCTTAGCTACCTGTAGTACTTCTACCCTGTCAGGCAAACACATTCCAGGAAATCTAGTCTAATCTTGCTCCTTCAGTCAATCAAGGCTATTTCACTTCCCCATGTATTTAGATACAAAAAATGGGTGGCTAGAAGCAAGGCAGAGGCTTCAGTGGGGCTCCGAACCAAGAGGGGGAATTACTTCATTAACTGTGCTTCTAATTCGGAATTCTTGCCAATCATGCTAATTGGAGAAACTTATAAAGGTGCCAAAGCCCTGTCTCACATGTGCATTTCACCATGAGTGCACCTGGGGGACTGTCAAGAAACAGTAACCGCTTTTTAGCATCTGAATCTTGTTTGGCTCTTGATTTTCAGGCCTCCAAGGCAATAACTCAGCCCATCAGCTGCATCACTCAAGGGCAGCAGCGCCTGCAGAGGACAGCACAGGGCAGCCAGGCCTGCACCTTGCTAGCAGGCAAGCTCTGCCCAAGGCCTCAGCAACTCAGGGGGAAAGCCACATTCCTTTTGGCCATGAGGCGCCCAGTGCTGCTCCTCTGCATCCCCCTAAGTCCCAGTCCAGGCTGTCCAAAGGCTCCCAGTTTGCCTGAGGATGGCCCATCCCTTCTGTGTGCTGCCGGGACGGGTGCCTCAGACACAGAGGCACAGGGGCTGTGCTGTGCCCTCGCTTGCTGCGGGGAGAGCCCCCAGGCCACCTTCTTAGGTGGCACCTTGGCTGCGCTCACGGTGCTCACAGCGGCGGCAGGAGGCTGCCTGCGGCTCTGGAGGCCAAGGCTAAAGCTCAGGGGTGGTCCTTGATGGGCAGCTGATTTCCCTATGCTCAAACCCAAAAAACAGGACATGAGAAAGGCCTAGAAGCATAGAGAGCTTTGGGTTGGCGTGTCCTGAAAGAAGTGAGATGCCCTCGTGCACTGGGGCTTGCTTTCCTTGGCCCACTTTCCCCATGGCAGGTGGAGCTTTCCTTAGTGGGCCCTTGCAGCGCCTTCTCCCTGAACGTGGGGCTCTGCCGCCTCCCCAAAGCCTTGGACGCTTTGCTGCCGTGCCTTTGCGCACCTGGGGATGGGCGGGGCACGCCTGCCTCTTGTCCCTCAGCCCCCATCATCACTCCTTGCCAAAAGCCTCCCAGATCCTAAGGCGCACATCTGCTAAATGCTCCGAATAACACAAATCCACAGCCCGTTCAGTTTCAAAATGCCACGGTTTGCACATTGCTACAGCGGCGCTGCCTGGAGAGAAGTGCACCAAAGCCAACTTCCCTTGAAAAAGGGAATTTATTACAGCTCACCAGGACTGCACTGCTTCTATACAATTAACAAGTTCTGTTCCTAGCTTCCTACAGATTGTTCCATCTCTGCTGACTACGGGGGAAGATACAAACACCAGTTCACACCACATAATGTCTAACAGGTTACAGAGTTGTGCCTATACTGATCCATGTTGGGATAGAAAGAGACAAACACCCATCGCAGTCTGTAAATACCCACAGAGCTAGAACAAAACTGTACAACGCGACGCATGCTTCCATAGACATTCATATATAGATAAAACTGTACTATGTGACACATGTTTACATAGAAATTTATGCAGAGATCAACACAACTATCGGTGGTGTGTAAATATATTGTCATCTCTATAAAAATGGCTGTACGCAGCTAAAAAAAGGAAACAGGACTATACAAACACCAAAGCACCCAGCGATGCCTCCATACCCCTGTAACAAAAGACATAGAACTGTGTAGCTGTACAACTTGTTATGTACCGAAATAGAACTGGAGACAGACAGAGACATAACGATACGCAGGCACACCGATAAGCCGGGACATATAGGGGTAGAGCAAGATACACAGGGAACCCAGCCAGCCCAGTCCAGGAATGGGGCAAAGAAGAATATATCGCCCCTCTTGGAATGGCTTGGGGATGCTCTGATGGGAAATTGGATTTGCATTTGTCATTAGAACAACATGCTGGGCTTAGGTGTGGAATTGGAATCCCCTCCCTTGGCCCCAGACGCATCTTTACTTTCGCTAAAGTGTCTAGAGAACGTCACTATGGCAGTGGTCCCTCTGCAAAGGCAACACAAAGGGCAGAATGAGCAATTGAGGGAATTGACTTTCCAGATTACTATACCACTGGACAAAAAATAATCCCTACTCCTGGAAAATGTCTTTACTGCCTATGTTACCTTAAAAAGACACCAATTTGTATTCGAAGATATCACCTGGTGATTAAATGTATTAAGCAATTAGTCACAACATGCATTGGGAGAATTAAACACCCAAGTCCAGCAAACTACTAAAAGGACTTGGCAAAACAGATTAGCCATGGATATGATATTGTTAAAGGAACAAGGAGTTTGTGGAATGTTGAATTTGACAGAAACTGAGTGTTGCAGAACAATTTACAATGCCTCTACCTCCTTTGAGGAGGCATGAGCTAAGATGAGAGAAAAAAGGAAGCCTAGCAGAAATTTGTCTCATGCAATGCAACCACGAGAACTGTTTGATAGTTCATGGATCACTACCATCCTAGAGTCTCTTGGACTCACAGGGTGGGGAAGAGGGTTAGCTCCAATGGGAATAACAGCTGTCACTGGAATTGTGTTCCTAATTGCTGGCATTGGCCTGGCTGAATGCATGATACAACACTTGCTCCTTTCCTTCTCTCCCTCTGTACACTACACTCAAATCACCACTGACGGCAGACAAAAAAGGCTGACACTCCAAATGGAGGCAAGCATCAGCTTCAGCTCAACTATTTATTATCCCACAGTACAGTCTTTTATACCCTCTTTGCCACACCCATAACAGGTGCACCTTGTTACCTTACAGTTGGTTAGCAAACTCTCCACACATGTCCTTTCTGCTTGGTTCCCTTATAAGGTTGTTTATTTCTCTTGTTTATTACTCTTCTTCTCTTGATAAGCTGTAATTTATCAAGATCCAGGCTGCCTGCAGCCTTTTCCTATCTTATCACACACCACCACCGAAGAAAGCTACCTCGATGTCTCGTGAAATAATGCCAAATCACGGGCTGGGATGTAAGAGCTTGACAATAAGAGAAAGGCTTCAAAAAGTGCTTCGTCATTATGTCTGCTTCGCTCCCCCCACCCTGTCTCAGCAGCAATTAAGGTAGCAGAGTGCTGGTGACCTATCCTATGCTTTTTCAGGTAACCTTAGCTTTTTCTAACTCTTCTCTACTTTCTCTTTCTTTCTCTTTGCCTCTTACTATTAACTAAAAAGATATACATTTTTTGGCATCAAATTTAATCTCAAGTGGTTTTTATCTCATTTTTTGAAAATCCTTTCAACCTTCAAAGTTCTTTCTGTTTTATGCACAGAAACTTAATTTTGTTTGCTCATCTGTGTTTAAACCAGTTTGTAACAACCACCTAATTGACGATGGAGTATGCACAAAGTCCTTTCCCTCAATTTCTGGAAAAATATCTGTGAAGATGTGTCCAAACTTTAGGGAAAAGCCCTACGTGTTTCAAGGGTCTGTGTAGGAGACTTCTGCCTCTGTGAAAGTTTGTGTAGATTTTAGAGTTTATAAGGTGAAGTGTCTGTCAGTCAGAAATTCCAGCTTATTTCCTGACATCTTGCTCTCAAGGCAATTTGTTCCTTGTCAGCAGGGATGTTTATTGTATCCCATCTCTCCGGTGGCAGAAATAACTCCTTTACTAGATGCCTATCCGACCTGGGTTAACTCACCCATTCAAGGGAGCGGGGGGAATGCCTGGAATTATCGCACCCGCTGATCGAACAGATGAGCTCTGCTGTGGTAGGGGGAAACGTCCTGCCACAGTCTGCTGATCCCAGAGCCAGCCAGGTTGTGCTCTGTGCTCCAAAGACTGTTCAGAGTGGGCACAAAAAGTGCTGCGTGCACAGCTGAGAGTCCTGGAAGGTGCTCCCAAGAACATCCTGCTGCGGCAACAGGGCTCTGCTCTCTGGCTGAGAACAGCCTGGCTTTGCTGCTGTGACCGCAGGCAGGAGCTGAGGCAGGTGCAGAGGCAGCAGGCAGCTTGTGTTTGCAGAGGGCCTGGGGCTGCCCGTCTGAGCCTACACCTGGAAACACACTTGGGGCAGGGTGAGCTAGAGCTGGAGTGCCTGTTCTGAAAGGACCAGGAGTAATTCAGCCTTGCCAGGGGTTCTTAAGAGCGTGTTGGTGTTCCCCAGGAAGTCACCATTTGGGGCAATGCCTTTGGAGGAAAGGGGCTTGCTTCTCAAGGCAAGTGCTTCCCAAGGAGCTGCCAGTGAGGCAGGTGCAACTGTCTCCCTTTGGCTCCCTGTGATGCTTTCAGTCCTTGAGGCCTGTTGCACTTGGCAGAGGGGCAGGGGAAGGGAGAAGGCTGCGAAGAGCAGCTTTGGCATCTGCCCGCACCTGCGGAGACCAAGCCAAGCAGCTGCAGCAGGGTGTGTTACTCCCCTTTTGAGAGAGCTCTGAGCAGGAGCATCTCTGTCCAGCTGAGAGCCCCGAAGCTCTCCTGGAGAGCTGTGAATTAAAAGCCCTTCACGCACACCCTTGTCCCATCTTACCTGCCTGGTGTGTTTAAAGTCTTGGCAAGACACATTTGCCTCTTGCTTGGCAGAAGCTGCTCTGGGCCAGGGCCAGCACAGAGCCGGGCTCTGTGGGCCAGGCAGCGTGGAGTCTTGGCTGATCTTGGTGTGTCCCTGGCCTCAGAAAAGACTTGCAAGCTTTGGCTCCCAGAGCGTCCTGCTCATAGGCTCTTGCTGTGCATCCTGGGGAGCACAAGGCAGGCATTTCTGGCAGCTGGGCATTAGCAGGCCTTAAAACGGGGGCATGTTCTTGAGCAAGGCCAGCTGAGATCCCCTGAGAGGAGCTGAGTGCTCCTTGCTCCTCTCTGCTGACACGTGAGCGTTTGCTGCTTTCGGGGTGACCCAGGCTGTGTGAGGGGCTGCTACGTGTACACGGGACAGCCAGTCCTGTCCCCCTGGGTCACAGCAGTGCCTCGCAGCAGTCCTGCACGCAGGTCACGATGCTGGCCAAGAGAGGTCCTGCAAGCTGAGGCAGCTGATTTGAAGCTGGCGCGGGTACCTACAGGTCAAGCACCGCCGTGTTCCCTCAGGATACACCAGCGCTGAGGGGTCTCCCCAGAGCTGACTGGTGCCTCCCACAGCTGGTGGCACCAGGTGCTTTCCTGCAGAATGTTCTACCTTACCTGCCCCTCTCGAGAGTAAAGAGGGAGCTGCAGAAAGAGCTTGCCACGCTGCTCTCGATCCTTTACGAGCAGTGCTGCTTAACTGGAGAAGACTGAGCTGACTGGAGCTGTGCAAATGAGACAGCCATGCACAGGAAGGGTCACAAGAATGACCCAGGAGCCGTAGGCCTGGCAGCCTGAGCTGGGTAGCGGGGAAGGCCTTGGAGCAGATCCTCCCAAGTGCCATCCCACGGCACGTGCAGGGAAGCAGGGGGTCTGCCGGAGGTCGGGAAGGCTCTGCACAGGGATCGGGCCAGGTGGGGGTGTTGAGGGGTCCCGTGGAGGTGTTGGGGGAGGTTGATGTTTATGGGGGCGTTGGGGAAGGAGTTGTCTGGAAGCTGAGAGGTCTAGGCTGGAATTTGATTCAGCTCCAAGGCAGCATCTGTGCTTTTGCACAGCTTTGGTTATGGAGGGCAGAAAGAGTACCTGTGACTTCTGTTCGTGGTCCTGATTCTCATGCAGGGAAGAGGGGTGAGCTGCATTTTATTGGCCACTTAGATATCTGTGTCAGAGAGAGGATTAGTCTTTTTGCAGTACACTCATTTGTTTGGGGTATTTTTGTAACACTGAGGGGACTTTCATTCCTTGAGAGCTTTTATTCCTGAAGAGAATTTTTATATTCTCATCCCTTCACAGGAAACCAAAGAATGGCCTTATTTTTCCCCTCTATTTTGTTCTTGGTTTTCGTAAGTGACTCTCAATGGATGAAAATAAGGTAAATGAGTTACTGGTTTGAGATGGGAAGCAAACCTGCAAATCTTTTGCATTCTCAGGCCACACCAATCGATTTGGGAAGTTTGCAGCTTGTTTGAACTACATGAGTTGAGCAATGGGAAGTAATACTTTCCTGATAGGATGCCAGATTCTTCTGTGCCTCTGTGGCAAAGGTGTTTGTGTGCTGCAGGAGATCACTTCAATGAGAAAAGAACTCCAGGACAGACTGACATCTTCTGACAGGTACCAAGTGCTGGCACCAGTGGCTCCAGGTGCTCCTGCCGAGGGCCAGCTGCAGGAAGGAGCACGGACAGCAATGCACGCTGCCCTTGGCTGCCCTCTGGCAGAAAAACCCCCGGAGGCACAGGTCTCTGGGGCAGGAGTCAGGCAGCAGCGCTGCCAGGGCTCGGGGGCTGAGAGAGACCAATCTGATTTTTATTCGTGCCTCAAGATATGTTATACATGAGGTGAAAAATTCTTTGAGGGGCTGTACACACGCTGGGAGCTCTGTGCCCCGGGAGGCTTCGCCTGGCAGGCAGTCAGGGCAGAGAAAGCTTCCAGCACTGCTCTGCAAGCGACCCCCCCTTGCCGCTGGGGCAGATCCGCGGATGCCCGGCAGAAAACGCGCAGGCAGGCACGCTCCAGGAGGGCCAAGCACATCAAGGCAGTGAACTGCGACACAACCGCGGCCATTTCCTTTGGGCTTTCCTGGAGGGAGCGGCGGCTCGCCCGGAGGGTCAGCTCTGCCCCCCTCCCCGCCTCGCTTTTTCCCTCGCTGAGCTGCTGCTCCTTCCCTGGCTGTCTGTCCTGCCCGGCCCTGTCCTGCCGCGCTTCGCCGCTTCCGCGAGGCAGCTCCGTCGCCGCGACACCCTCGTGCTCTGCCGTTTGCCCAAAGGAGCTGCCGCTGCCTGCACCCGGCCCCGGCCCCGGCCCCGGCCCCGGCCCCGGCCCCGGCCCCGGCCCCGGCCCCGGCCCCGGCCCCGGCCCCGGCCCCGGCCCCGGCCCCGGCCCCGGCCCCGGCCCCGGCCCCGGCCCCGGCCCCGGCCCCGGCCCCGGCCCCGGCCGCTCCCGAGTGCGCCCTTAGCCTCGGCAGCCTGTTCCTCGCCCAACGCAGGCACACACAGCTGCTGCTGTTTGGAAATAGCGCCCTGCCGGCCCCGGGCAGACAGAGTGCACTGAGGAAGAGTCCTTTGTTCGCAGTTCAAACAGGTGTGGACGTTAAGCAACAAAGCCAAATGAAAGCAAGGCCTCCCTGCGCCCGCCCTCTCCTCAGGCTCCTCCGTTTCCGCCTCCTGCCCTGAGGGCCGCGGGGGCGAGACAGCGTCCTGAGGGCAGCGCCGGGATCGGGATCGTCCTGAGGGCAGCGCCCGGATCGGGATCGTCCTGAGGGCAGCGCCCGGATCGGGATCGTCCTGAGGGCAGCGCCGGGATCGGGATCGCCCGGTGAGCAGGGCTGGCATTGCCCGGGCAGCGCCTGGATCTGCTGGGAAGCTCCTGGATTGTCTGGGCAGTGCCTGAATCCCCGCGGCAGCTCTGGCTCCCCTGGGCAGCCCGAAATATCCCCAAATATGACAAAATGTGGCAAAATGTACCCAAAATATCCCAAAATGTGACAAAATGCGGCAAAATGCACCCAAAAGATCCCAAAATGCACCCAAAATACCCCAAAATGCAGCAAAATGCACCCAAAATACCCCAAAATGCGCCCGAAATACCCCAAAATGCGCAAAATGCACCCAAAATACCCCAAAATATCCCAAAAGAGGACAAGGACCCGGGGGGGGAGTTGGGAACATCGGGAGGGGGTCGGGACAGCCCCGGAGGGACAGGGATGGGGACATCGGGAGGGGTTGGGTGTGGTGGGACAAGCCCCAGCTCCTGCCATTTCCCGAGGCAGCTCCACCTCCTCGGCTGGAGGAACCCTGGGGGGCAGAGCCCAGGGCCATGAGCTCCGCCCCAGGGGCTGCCCGGGGCGTGGCCAGGGCTGAAGCCCCGCCCCCTCTCCAGAATGTTCTGTCTGTTCAGGTTGTGGTTGGTTTGTATGTGTTGTTCCCTCCCCTGCTTGTTCCTGATTGGGTGCCGGACACTTGGACCCGCCCCCTTCCCGCTCTCCCATTGGTTGGGCGCGCCCATATAAAAGCGCTGCACGAAGGCGGCAGCTCGCACTTGTGTTCGAAGGAGCTGCTGTTCGCTGTGGCTGGAGCCAGTGCCATAGGTGAGGGCGGTCGGGGAGAGCAGGCGCACGCCGCAGTACGACACTGGGGACATCGGGAGAGCTTGGGGACATCGGAAGGGGGACGGGGTCATCGGGAGGGAGTTGGGGACATCGGGAGAGGGATGGGGACACATGGGAAGGGTTGGGGACAGCCCCAGAGGGACAGGGATGGTCCCGGAAATGGTTTGAAATGGGACAAAATGCAACTGAAATGCAGCAAAATGCACCCAAAATATCCCGAAATGGGACAAAATGCACCCAAAATGCAGCGAAATGCATCCAAAATATCCCGAAATGGGACAAAATGCACCCAAAATGCAGCGAAATGCACCCAAAATATCCTAAAGTGCACCCCCCCCGCCAAGTGACCCCACAGTGGTTGGACCCAATGGAAAACCCCTGGGACACCCCCAATGTCCCCAATGTCCCCAAATCCCCAAAATTCCCCCAATGTCCCGAAATCCCCAATGTCCCCAAATCCCCCACTATTCTCATTGTCCCTAAAATTCCCCAAAATTCCCCCATGTCCTCAAATGTCCCCAATCCCCCAAATCCTCCAAAATCCAAAGATCCCCAATATCCCCAAAATTCCCCCAATCCCCCAATGTCCTGAATTCCCCAAATCCCCCAAATATCCCCAAAATTCCCCCAAATCCCTGAAAATGCCCAAAATCCCCCATTGTCCCCAATCCCCCAAATCCCCCAAATGTCCCCCATCCCTCCAATGTCCCCAATGCTCCCAAATGTCCCAAAATCCCCAAAACTCCCCCAATGTCCCCAATCCCCCAAAAATCCCGAAATGCCTCAAAATCCCTCCATCTCCCCCAATGTCCCCAATCCCCCCCAAAATCCCCCAAATCCCCTAAATGTCCCCAATCTACCAAAATTCCCCCACTGTTCCCAATGTCCTCAAATCCCCAAAACCCCTAAAATCCCCCAAATATCCCCACCGTCCCCAATCCCCCCAAAATCCCCCAAATATTGTGAAAATCCTCCAATGTCCCCCAAATCCCCCAAAATCCCCCAATCGCCCAAAAATCCCCAAATCCCAAAAATGCCCCAAATTCCCCAAACGTCCCCAAAATCCCCAAAGCTCCCCAAATCCCCCTAATGTCCCAAAATCCCCCGAATGTTCCCAATCCCTCCAAATGTCCCAAAATCCCCCAAATCCCTGAAAATCCCCAAAATTTTCCCAAATCCCCCTAATGTCCCCAAATTCCCCAAAATTCCCCCAAATCCCTCAAATTTCCCCAAAATCTCCAAAATTTGGGGTTTCCCACCCCCAGGATGCCCCAAAAACCCCCAAAATTCTCCAAAATCCCCTAAAATTTGGGGTCTCCCACCCCCATGAGCCTCCAAAATTCCCAAAAATTCCGCAAAAATCTCCATATTTGGGGTCTCCCACCTCCAAAATGCCCCAAAATCCCCCAAATTTGGGGTCTTCCACCCCCAGGACCCCCAAAATTCCCAAGAATTCCCCCAAATTCCCCAAAGATCTCCAAAATTTTGGGTCTCCCATCCCCAGGACCCCCCAAATTCCTCAAAATTCTCCAAAATCCCCCAAGATTTGGGGTCTCAGACCTCCCAAAACTTCCCGGGACTATCCAAAATTCCCCAAAATCTCCAAAATTTGGGGTCTCCCACCCCCAGGACCCCCAAAATTCCTCAAAATTCCCCAAATTTGGGGTCTTGCATCCCGAAAATGCCCCAAATTCCCCCAAATTGGGGTTTTTGCAACCCTGGGACACCAAAATTGCCTCAAATTTACTCAAAATTGAGATTCCCCCAGCCCTGGGATCCCCAAAAGCCCCAAATTTGGGTGAATTTGGGAATTTTTTGGGTTCTCAGCGTTGCGAAAATCGAATTTCGGTGGATGTTGGGTGAATATTGGGCGACTTTGGGGCATTTCGAGGGTCCCAGTGTGAAGAAATCCAATTTTGGGTGAATTTTTGGGGCAATTTGGGGCATTTTTGGGGACTCAGGGTGAGAAAAGCCCAATTTTGGGTGAACTTGGGGCATTTTGAGGGTCTCAGGGTCACAAAAATCCCAATTTTGGGTAAATTTGGGTTAAATTTGGGGCATTTTGGGGGTCCCAGGCATGAAAAACCCAAATCTTGGGTGAAATTTAGGTGAATTTGGGACATCTTGGGGGTCCAAGACATGAAAAAATCCCAATTTTGGCTCAATTTAGGGCATTTTGGGGCATTTTGGGGGTCCCAGGGTTTCAAAAACCCACAAATTTGGGTCAGTTTGGGGCAAATTTCTGACATTTTTTGGGTCCCAGGCATGAAAAAATGCCAATTTTCGGTCAATTTTGGGCATTCTTGGGACATTTTGAGGGTCCAAGGACCACAAAAACCTCAATTTTGGGTGAATTTGGGGCATTTTGGGTATCCCAGGCATGAAAAAAAACCAATTTTGGGTAATTTTGGGGCGATTTGGGTCATTTTTGAGGTCCCAGTGTGAAAAAAACCTCAGTTTTGGGTGAATTTTGGGCATTTTGGGGACATTTGGAGAGTCCCAGGTCAGAAAATCCCAATTTTGGGTGAATTTTCAGTGAACTTTTTTTGAATTTTGGGCATTTTGGTTGTCCCAGTTGTGAAAAAACCCAAATTTTGGGTGAGTTTTGGACATTTTGGGGGTTTCGGGTCAAAAAACCCCCAAATTTTGGGTGAATTTGGGGCAAATTTCTGACATTTTTGGGTCCCAGGCATGAAAAAAATCCCAATTTTGGGTCAATTTAGGACATTTCCAGGGGCGCACATGGGGAGCGCATGGCCAAGGGGACTTTGGGGGAAATTTTGGGGTTTTGGGGTGAAATTTGGGGTGAATTTTGGGGTTTTGGGGCGAAATTTGAGGGTTTTGGGGTCTCCGAGATTTGTGGGTTTTGGGGGAATTTGGGAGTTTTGGGCTGAAATTTTGGGGTTTTGGGGTCTCTGAGGTTTGGGGGAATTTTGGGAGGAATTTTGGGGATTTTTGGGGGGATTTTGGGGTTTTTGGGGCAAAATTGGAGGGTTTTGGGGTGTCTGAGGTTTGGGGAAAATTTGGGGGTTTTGGGGTCCCTGAAATATGGGAGTTTTAGGGAGAATTTTGGGGGTTTTGGAGATTTTGGGGTTTGGGGTGAAATTTGAGGGTTTTGGGGTCTCTGAGATTTGTGGGTTTTGCGGAAATTTGGGGGTTTTGAGGTCTCTGAAGTTTGGGGCAAAATTTGGGGATTTTTGGGGGGAATTTGGGGGTTTTGGGGCAAAATTGGGGAGTTTTGGGGTCTCTGAGGTTTGGGGGAATTTGGGGTTTTGGAGCGAAATTTGGGGGAGAATTTTGTGGTTTTGGGGTGAAATTTGAGGGTTTTGGGGTCTCTGAAGTTTGGGGGAATTTGGGGTTTTTGTGGGAATTTTGGAGTCCCTGAGATTTGGGGAATGTTGGGGTTTTGGGAGAATTTTGGGATCCCTGGGGGTGCCAGGGATTTTGGGGGGAAATTTGGGGTTTTGTAACCTCTGAGATTTGGGGGAATTTTGGAGTTTTGAGGTGAAATTTGGGGTTTTGAGGTCTGTGAGGTTTTGGGGGAAATGTTGGTGTTTTGGGGTCCCTGGTGTTCCAGGAAATCTCCTCAAGTTTGGGATTTCTCTGCAGGAATTTCCCCAAATTTGGGATTTCTCTGTGGAAATCTCCCCAAAATTGGGATTTTTTTTGGGAAATCTCCCCAAATTTGGGATTCATGTTCCGGGGCCGTTTTGGGGCTGATTTTAGGGCTCATTTTGAGGGCTGATTTTGGGGCTGATTTTGGGGTTTTTGGGGCTGATTTTAGGATATTTTTTGGGGTCTTTGGGGCTGATTTTGGGGCTGATTTTGGGTCTAATTTTGGGGTTTTTTTGGGTTTTTTTGTCTCTCACATGCAACTCCTCCGTTTCTACGTGCGCCCCCACATTTTGGAGCTGATTTCGGGGCTAATTTTGGGGGGTTTGGGGCTGATTTCACTGAATTTTGGAATATTTTTTTGTCTCCCAGATGCAGCTGCTGAGGTTCTACATGCGCCCTCACATTTCGGGGAAATCTCCCCAAATTTGGGATTTCTTTGGGGAAATCTCCCCAAAATTGGGATTTCTCTGCGGAAATTTCCCCAAATTTGGGAATTTCTCTGTGGGAGATTTTCCCCAAATTTCAGGGACATTTCCCCAAATTTGGGATTTCTTGGGAGAATTTCCCCTATTTTTGGGGGGAATTTCTCTAACTTTTGGGACTTTGCTTGGGGAATTTCCCCAACTTTGGGAATTTCTCTGCAGAAATTCCCCCAGTTTTCAGGGACATCTCCCCAAATTTGGGATTCCCATTTTGGGGTCATTCCGAGGCTGATTATGGAGTTTTTGGGGTCATTTCACTGAGTTTTGGGACATTTTTTCTCCCTCAGAGGCAGCTGCTCCGTTTCTACGTGCGCCTGCTCATTTTGGGGCTGATTTTGGGATATTTTTAGGGCTGATTTTGGGGCTAATCTTGGGGTTTTTGGGGCCATTTCAGGGCTGATTTCAGGGCCATTTTGAGGCTGATTTTGGGGCTGATTTTGGGGCTGATTTTGGGGCTGATTTTGGGGCTGATTTTGGGGCCATTTTGGGGCCATTTTGGGGCTGATTTTGGGGCTGATTTTGGGGTTTTTGGGGCCATTTCAGGGCTGATTTTGGGGCTGATTTCGGTGCTAATTTTGGGATTTTTGGGATGTTTTTTGTCTCCCAAATGCAGCTCCTCCATTTCTATGTGCGCCTGCACATTTCAGGGCTGATTTTGGAGTTTTTGGGGCCATTTCGGGGCTGCTTTCGGGGCTGCTTTCGGGGCTGATTTTGGAATATTTTTGGGGTTTTTTGGGGCTGATTTTGGGATATTTTTGGGGGTTTTTGGGGCCCGAGCCGTCCCAGTGGACATTCCCGTTAACGGCAGGGGGTGGGGAAGCCCAGCGCCCAGGCGGAGGCTGATTCAATTCTTCCCGGGGAAGGGATGAGCGGGCGAGGGAGCCGCGAGTAGCGGGGGCTGCTCTCCGCACCTCTCTGGCACCCCAGCCCAGCCTGCCCATGGTGCGGCCCTGCTGCCTTCGCCTCCCGGCTCCGCTTCTCTGTCTCTCTCACGCTGCCGTCCCTGTTATAAGTTAGAGTCAAAATAGATTGACGGGAGCCAAGCCAATTAAGATAATTTGGTTTATGAAGCAAGCGACAGCAAGCAAAACAGCACTGGGTGACCGGGGAGTCTCCGCTCCACCGACGGCTCACACCCACCCCTTCTAATGTCTCTGGTTTTATACCTTTCTTGTTCCGGTACACGTATATCTTCCGGGAGTACTCTGCGTCGGCGCGGGCTGTTGCTAGGGGGTCTTCTTCTGCCTTCTGGTGGTCGCGAGGCTGAAGGCCGTAGTCTTCCTCGGGGGGGCTCATACATTGCTTACTTCACTGGATATAGGTCATCCTGACCTTACTTCGTTATCTGTTCCCTCTGTTCTTGCTTAGACACCTGTTTTTCCTGGCCTTGCTTAGCTTTTTGTTTGGCCTTGCTTAGACAAGACTTGTGAGCTTCCTGACTCAGTTTTAGCTATTTATTCCCTGGCTTAAGCAAGATTTGATTAACAAACACAAAGTTATTTATTACAGTCTCCTCTCGGGGTCCCCGGGCAGGTGAGCCCTTCACGCCGTTTCTGAGGCACTCTCGGGGGCTGATGACTTGCGCCAGGCGAGCGAGCTGCTGAAACGCTGCTGCACGGCAGCCTGGGATGTTCCCTTGAGTCCTAGGAGGACGCGAGGCAGGCTGGCTGGCATGGCACGGGAGTGTCCGGCTGAGCACGAGCGGCTGCATGTGACAGCAGACAGACACCCTGTTCAGAAACTTGGGTGTGCCACTTACCGGCTGTTGTTGTAAGTACCGGGTTAGTTTTTTGGTGTGCTGTTTTTTAAGTCCTCGTGTGCTGTTTACTGTATGTACTTTCAGTTCTGTTTAGTCTCCCTGTGTCAATAAATCTTTAAAGCGCAAAATCTGCAGTAAGCTTTTATTCCCTCTTCCTTTTTTTCTTTTTTTTTCCCCATACCCAAGGCAGGTTTGAAATTGAAGCACAAGCTATGAATTAAGGACAGGAACTAGCCGTGTTGCTTTTAGGTGTCACTCAGTGTCACTGGCATGTTACGGTTGGGGAATCCAATTTCCCCCTTGTTTGGGTATCCATTAAATCAGGTTAGGGTTGATTTTTAATAGTGTGTAACAAAATTGGAACTTGGGTATGGAATCAGATTTATGGGCCTGTGTCTGTACAACACTGTCATTTTAAAAGCTCTTTTTTCCTCCCCCTTTCTTCCATCATGCATACTGTGAGAACCTTCACCAGCTAGGTGCAGTGCTAACTTTTTTTCTCCTGTCATCATACCTGCTACTTTTGGTTTGTAGGAGGTTATCTGTATCAGGTTCTTTTGAAATGTTGAGCTTTTTCACTTAGTTTTTCCTCTGTGCAACACAACATCTGCCTACCTATATTTTCTAGAGTTATTAGTCAGTTTGTTATTCGTTAGTGGTGTAGAAAAGCTGTTATTATGGAATTACTTGAAAGATTGTAACTGGAACCAGATTTTAAGGCAGATCTGTGGACGTTGTTTATGTACAGGAAATACAGCTTGAGAGTTTTGGCAATGTGTAACCTGCACAAGAAAGAAGGGAATGAAAGCTGCACTTTATTTTGCTGTTTAGCATTATCAGTATGAGTCTGGGAGTCTTACATGAAAAAATCCTGACAGAAGAGAGGATGAAAGGAGTGAGTCTTGTTTTCCTGGCTAAAACAACAATTCCAATCTTGCAAAGGAATGGGAAATCTAGTATGGGTTTATAAGAATGAAGCTACTATTAGAAATAAACTGGAACACAAAGTAGAAATAAAGTGCTCAAAAAGAGAATAATTGCTTTTAAATATAAGCTGATTGAATCGCTCTGTGGATGCTGTCTGTTTCTAAATCAAAAGCAAGTAAACAATAAAGCAGTTTTGGAGCCTTTTGAGCTTAGGTGACTGGTGTGAATTCGCACTATGATGACAGAGGACATAAGTTATTACCCTCTGCAGGCAATTTTGGTCTTACTCCAGGTCTTAGCGCATGTATCCAGGTGATAAAGCTACTACCCTAAATGACTCTCCTGCTGAGCTGCCTCAGCCGAGAATCCGGCAGTGGCATTTCTTGCCAGCTCTGCCCCTCTAGTAATTACCCCCAGTAGCAGTAGTCACTGGCAGAATTGGGGTGAGGAATATGAATGTGGTTTTGTGCAGAAACAAGCAAGATTCCCTATTGTGGATATGTCTTCTGTGTCTTCTGTACTCAATGTGCCTGTGTCATAGGTTTGGGTTTTTTTAATCTGTACAAGCACGAGTTTAGGGAGCCCCTGATAAAAGACTCCATTAACAGATTCCAATACCATCAGCTCCTTTCAAAGTGAACTAAATGTAGTGAATTGAATGCATTTTATAGCACATCTCACAAGCCCCAAACCAGGGTGGTTATCTGAGTATCTCAGCCATTTTGGGTGCAGATCTTTGTGTTCTGGTTTTGCTTTGTGTTCAAAGGATCTATTGGAAAAGTTAAATGTGGCCAGGGTATTGCAGCAGAGAGCTCTCCCATCCTTGTGTGTCTGGTCTAGGTGATAGTGATACCACTGACACATCTTCAAAATTCAGATAATTGCAGAGCTGAATCTCTTTGGATATTAAACTGAATATATTATTTAAATATATTTTGTTAAAATACCTTCTTAAAAACTTGTTTTTACATCTCTCATAGGACAGATAATATTGCATAATTCAAAGAACTTTTCAAATTTAAATCATTGTTTGACAAAACAGGAGATAATTTTGTGTATTAAAAAAATCTGATTATCTGGGCAGATACTGTAGCGAGCTCAGGAGTACATATTCTGCTTATGTACCAGAAGGTGTATATTCCTGTGTTGTCAGTCTGTGTATTTTTAATAAATGTATGTTTTCTAGAGAGCCTCCTGCTGGTCTCTCTCTTCCTGGGTAGTACTGCTGCCTAAGCATGTAGCTCAGTGTGCTGGAAAGATGAATGTATGATTTTATGATACCTGCTTTTAAAATATTGCCCAAAATCATCATCTTTTTGAACTACATCTAGTCAAGAGCATGCAATTCAAAAGCTTCCTACCTGTGATTTTCCTTTCTGTTTCTAGAAGTTGGAGGACCTCCCAGAAACGTCACTGGAAGAACCCTGTCGTGTTCTGTCTTACTTGGTTTCATTGATGCTTTTATATCAATAATATAATTTATTGCTTTTCTTAATAACTGAGTACTAACACATGAGACTATTTAGTTGTGACAAAATTGCATGTTTATATTTAAAAATAACTTGAGGAAGCTGTGAGTAAAGTTATTTTTACTCAATACAGACAGTATTGTGTAAGGGGCTTGTCATGTGGTAAGGAGTAGGAATTTTTGAATGGCTTTTCCTGCTTAACAGAAGCATTTACCAGTTAAACTCTCTGTTTTTCATTGGTTTTGTAAGTGCTTTTTTAGGTTAACGAAAAGGTTTAGAAAACTTGGAATAGTTTCAGTTCTTACCAGCACCCCCATTAGGATGAGAATGTAAATTATTTTGGGCAAGGCACACCCACAAAACACAAGCCCATTCCCCAAAGGCTGTGCAATCTCTAATGTTCCCTGGAATTCTTATTTTAAATTTTTGTTGTAAAGGGCAGTAAGAACCCATAGTGGCCTTAGCAAGTAGCCTGTGTGCTTCCACTGACCCAGTGGCTCTACTTGTGCATGGGGTTCAGTGAGACAGATCACAGAATAAGCTGATGATCCCACAGGGATCATCGAGTCCAGCTCCTGGCCCTGCACAGCACCATCCCCAAGAGTCTCACCGTGTGCCTGAGAGGATTGTCCCAACTTTGGGTGGAGAGTAATGAAGGCAAAAGGAATACTTGACATCTTTTGCAGGAGCAGTGGTAAAGCACTTCTGACCTACCACTGAGCTGAGACTCGCTGGCAAAGTTAACACTGGCGTAAGATGAGGTGAATCTCGGGAGGAAAGAAATGTGTTGTACATTGGTTATTGCAGGGTGAGTTTGAGGAAGATCTGTATTTGGCTCAAGTGCGTTTGTAGTTTGTGAGTGATCTGAGGGGTACCTTTTCTGCCTGGGTGTTGGACCATGTTGTTGTTCACCTTGAGGGGTATATAACCCAAGTGTGTGTGATTCATCATTTGATTTGATCCTGAGGTTCTTGTTAAAAGATCATGGGAGCGCTGTCTGAATAAAGAAGGGAAATTAGGCTTTCTGTTTTTAAATGGCTTATGAAAACAGATACAGGATCAGCAGCTTCCAAGATGGAAGGTATTTCACTGCCAAATCTTTTCAGCGTTTCACTTAAACTATTCGGTTTTAGTCAGTATTTGTGTATTTAATTAAATACCATGTTTCCAAAAGGCGCGTTTATCCTCTCCTCTAGGCACTCCTTGACGTATTTAAAAAATATATTTTTACCAACAGACTCCTCTAGGGACTTTCCATTCCTTATAATTAGCATATAATTATCACCCAGCAGCTGAAGGCATAGTTAAAATTTTGTGATCCCCCCAAAGAGGCCTTGCAAGGCCTCCCCAAAGGTCAGGAAAAAGCAGCATTCTCCTGTATGGAATAGCAGCAGTTTTATGGGCTGAGATATTCAGTGTGAGCAATACAGTGGCTGTTATCAGATCAGAGAGAGGTCATTTCTGGTAGAGAAATTAAAATGTATGGTAAAATACAGGACCCTTTTTTTTTTTTTTTTTTTTTAATTATGATTAAAACCATGTTACTTAGATGTACAGAAATTCTATTTGGTTTTGTTATTCCAGTTGAAATTTTAAGATCTATTTCTCTTAGCTGTGGTTTACCTGAAGAACTGCGTGTTTTGGAAGATGCAGTCACTCCCACGTTCTCCTAGTTGAGGAAGGGGGAAAGTCCACATTTGGGTTATGGCTTTGAGCTGTGTGGGATATACTAAATAATTGTGTCAACGTGTAATAAAGCAGATGATCGTCATCTCCCAGTGGGGGTTAACAGAATGGGCTGTGAACGTGGTCTGTAAAGCTGGGGGATGAACAGATTCAGAGCACCACTGCAGAGCAGGGCTTGGTGGTGCTGGCGGATGGGAGGCTGGACATGACCCGGTGTTCCATGCTCACAGCCCAGAAAACCAGACGTGTCCTGGGCTGCCTTGAAAGCAGCATGGCCAGCAGGGCAAGGCAGGGGATTCTGCCCCTCTGCTCCTCTCTGGTGAGACCCTGCCTGGAACACTGTGCCCAGGTCTGGGGTCCCCAGCTCGAGAAGGACATCAGCCTATTGGAGTGAGTCCAGAGTGGGGTCCTGAAGATGATCAGAGGTGGCTAGAACACCTCTCCGATGAGTAAAGGGTGAGAGAACTGGGTTTGTTCAGACTGGAATGTAGGGATGAGCTAATTTTGATCTTCCAGTACCTGAAGGAACCGTAAAAGAAGGATGGAGAGAGACTTTTTACATGGGCATGTAATGATAGGACAAATAGGAATGCCTACCAACTGAAAAGCAGTAGGTTTAGATTAGATATTCTTCACTGGGAAGGTGGTGAGGCACTGGAACAGATTACCCAGAGGAGTTGTAGATGCCCCATCCCTAGAAGTGTTCAAGGCCAGGTTGGATGGGGCTTTCAGCAACCTGGTTTAATGGAAGGTGGGAGGGAGGGTGGAGCTAGATGACCTATAAGGTCCCTTCCAACCCAAGGCATTGTGTGATTTCATGAACCTTTGGTGGTTTAAGGCAAGTTATTTTGAACCAGATGGTAGCATAAAAGTTGCAGATTCTCTTACTTGGGGAAGGTGCTTGAGAGCTATACGTGTTGGTTTAAGAAACTGGATTTTCTACATAAAATCTTGTGGTTCATGAAGTAGAGCACTGATTAGAAGTGAAGATGATATAATGAAAGGCCTTCCTGCTGTAACTGAATGACCTCTGGGAGGATGTAGCTTGGCACCCACTTTGGAAGCTTTTGGCTTCCAGAGCAATTTCAGTGAAAGGCACTTTCCTTTTTCTCTAGTTTCACTCTGCGGTTGAAAACAAATTGTACTTGACTACATTTGCTGAAGTACTGAGTACTGTGAGAGTATAAGCTGTTGCAGCTTTGTTTGCAGCAAGTTGGAGCTTTAAGAGAGAGTTGCTGAACGTTTTGACTTCCAGCATCTAAAGCTTTTTGGAGATGAATCTGTCATCCTGCAGGGTATCTTTCTTATGCCTTATGGCAGTAAGTAGAAACTTGTCATTAAATAACACCACCTTGTACAGCATATCCCATTATGTCAGAAAGTGTCTGTACACAAAACTAAAAACGGACAGAACAATCTCTGGAGTTGCAACGTAAGTTGAAAGTGAGTATTGGGTACCATCCTGGCTTTTAAATTAATGAAGAAACACCCGGTCTTTAAACACAGTCACAAATGATTCTGTGATGTGTGCTTAAGTTGAATATTACTGTGGTAATTGCAAATTATTGTTGGTTATGAAGGAGGAAGAGCTCAAATACCCCATTCTTGCTTTGTCACACATATAATTATGTCAGACATTGTTTTGAACTTCACTGTGAATTGGCTAGACTTAGCAATTGGTAGCTGTACTATATTCAAGTATCCTATCTAGTATGGTATTTTCTTTGGTGCATACCCCTTGGTTTCTCATTTTACTACCTAGGCTTCTTTTCCTCTAGGAGTAAGTTACATTGATTATAGAAGAAAGCAGTCTTCCAAAAACAACTTGTCTTACATTTTGGTCCAATTGCTATTAAATCTCATGTTGTACATGCAGATGCAAACAGTAGAAGAGACTTGGATATTTCAGATTGGAACTCCAGCGGTGTATGGCATATGCAGAGGAGGTGGTGAGATTATATTTAGGAATAGATGTTTCTTTAAATGGATGTTTCCAGATACTTGGAATTGTATTCTAAATGTATTTACTTTTTAGAAGCAATGGAAATTGGAGAGGGTTGTGAATCTGTATCTGTCGGTACTAGTGAAGAAATTCTGCCTGGCTTGATTCTTGTTTCAATTAGGCACTTGTCAAAACTTTGAGGCCTGTGTTGTTAGAAGACTTTTCCTGGTGGTGTTTAGAAAACGATGTAAATGTGAATCCTTAGAATTATCCAGTTGAGATTTTAAACAGGTTGTTATAGTATTTTTGGTTTTGGTTTTTGGTTTTGTTTTTTTAAATCAAGCTGGAATCCAACCTTGGAATTAAATCACAGATTTCATATCTAGAGATGAAACTGAAGTAACAAAGGAGCAGGGTATCAAAACTGCAGGCTTAACTGCCTAACTATATCAAAATGGTGAATTCTTTTAATTGATTGAATAACAGTTTTGACAGTAGACTTCTAATTTACATCATGTTGCTTCATAATTGCCATTTTCCTGTTGCATTTAATCTGAGATCTATAGTACTGAGTTGATATGCGTGATCTGATGCCATGTGTGACTAGCTCTCTAGCATCTGGAGATGGTAAAGCTTATCACTCATTTAGCAGTTAAAAATGGCTCAACAAGTCATAAAGGATGAGGAAAGCAGAATAGTTTTTTAGAAGTAACTCTATTCTGCTGTTGCAAAGTCTGTTAGTACTTGAGAGGAGAATTTTCCAAGTGCTGAGCTTGTTCAAAGCTTCGTAACTCCACTGAGTAGGTTTTATGTGGATACAAGCGAAGGTAAGTGCTTTCTGTCTTAAAAGACAGGGTTTTTTTTTAAGTAGTGTCCTTCTGTAGATGAATGTGCAAGTAATATTATCTTAAATTTGAAAGTGTCTTGGGAATTGTACTAATCACACAAAATCCTGTAAATTATAATAATGTGTCCCATAATCTTCACTAGCTTTCGCCTTTTGCCCCAGATAAGAGGATAAAAATATTTCAGCATCCTTCTTTACTTAGAGTTGAAATGGTTGAAGTCTTGCAGTATTCTTAGGCTGAACTTGATATGACCCAGTGTGTCTGAAGTTGCAACTTCTACTTCATTCAGAATGCTTGACACAGGGCGATTAAGAATTGCTGAAAATTTGAATTCTTCCTTCCCTTGTGTTTTTATTCTCAAACAATCTTTACAAAGGGCTGTTTTTGGAGAGCAGAGTACAGTCTTTTGTTTCTGCATAAAACTGATGGCTGCAAATGAAAGAATAAAGAAGGCTCTCTATTCCTGTTCGCCAGCCTTTGTTTCAGTGGGCATTGTTTCAGTTTATAAGAGCTGTTTAGTACATACAGATTACTGGAAAGACTGAAAGATTCCCAAGCACATCGGTGCAGACTTGTGAAAAATCCTGCAATCTCCTCTGCTGCCTACCCATTGCCTCTTTGTTTCAAAGATACCATGAAAGACTTTTTTTTTCCTTTTCCATCACATTTACTTTGAAGTCACCTTTTGTACAGTAGTTTAAATGAGTTTTACTATTTTTCTTCCAAATTGTGGAAACCTTATCAAGCCTGGGATTTGGGTTCTAAAGCTGAGGAAACTGGCTGGTTGAAATTTTAGTTATTTTTGATTTGCCATCTTTTTATCTTAAAAACTCAGTATGTAAATAGACTGTTGGCACTTGGGTACAGAGCCAGGTTCCAGTTTTGTAGGTAGTCCCGTGGTGTCTAAACGGTTGCTTTATTTGCTTTCTTTTTAGGGTCTCCATGTAAACATACTAAGGTACATAAGCAATTGTACACAGGTGAGATACCCGTGTAGAAATTAAGTCACAAGTAAATCCACACCACAGTGAAACCTGATAATTACAAGTTCTCTTACTGAGCATGCCTGGATAGTGTATTATCTTGTGAGTTAGTAAATTTTTTTTTTCTTGTTTTTGCTAGTGCCGGTGTTGAGCTGCACAGTTAAGACTCTCTTGGTGTAAATGCAATGCAATGGGTTACAAATGCCCCTTTATATTAGTGATGAAATTGCTCTAACAGGGCTTTGCAGGCTGAGTTTGGCCGTGTGTGTCAGTGGAGAGAGTTCGCTTCCGCCTGGTCCCTTTCCTTGAGGAAACGCTTGTGGTTTGAGGTGCTGCTGTCCTGCCTCTGCTTTAATGCTCTCTTTCCCTGAGGAAACACCATCATCTCCTCTTTCTCCCTCCCTCTTTTTTCTTTTTCCTGTAGGGCTTTCTTTGCAGGTGTATGCAGACATGCTGACACGGCCTTGAGTCGGTCTGTTTGATGGAAGCCCATCTGGGAAAGCAAACAGGAAAATCTAATTGAAGTCTGGAGCAGATTGAAGTACGATATAATCGCACAGTTGCTTGTGCTGTCCAAGACCGTGTACTACATCTGGGCATGCACATGGATGGGCCTTTGTTTGGCATGTCGGTGTGTTTGAGATTGTGCAAGGGCTCGCACGATTTCTTGGATGTATCTCAGCCCAGGCTGGTGTGGGAGCTGAGCTGTCTGCTGTGTGCAGTGTGAAAGGGATTTTGCCAGTGTGTGCTCATGTAGCCACATGAGAGGTGGGCCATTGTCTTGTGCAGCACTAAAGTGAGACAAAACCAATCCACTGAAAAGAAATCTTAGTCCTTTGCCACGGAAAATATTTGCTTTTGTTGGTTTGTTTTTTCCCAAATAGGCAACAAGCTGTCCTAGAAAATAACTTTGCTACCAGAAGCAGCTTCTGAACATGGAAGACTACAGAACAAACAAGTTTCCAAATGCTGTATTACATTTCTTAATGAAAAGGCATTTATGAAACTCTTTTAAGAATGTGATTTGAGGGTAAACTTTTTTAATAAGTGAGAGAACAAACAGTTTCAGTGGCTCAGCTCTTCCAGTGTGCAAAATTAATGAGCTACTTTCCTTTTAACTTAATGTCCCTTTGAAATAGGAGATTGCATTGGAAACATTTGGCTTTGTATGGTATCTGTTTGAACGCTAACACAAATGTAAATTCTGTTAACTTACTGCAAATGTGATGTTTTGTCTTAGTTTACTTATTCTGGTGCAGCTTCACACAGAAATACTCTAAATAAAGCGTTTTAATGCAGTGGTTGAAGTTATTCCTCTCAAGTAATCTGGCTGTGAAAAAGTTGCCGATGGGTTTTGTGCAACATTTATTTCCAGAGGAAGGAATGTTTTTATTCGCCGTATGATTCCCCTTCAGTCTCGATGTCTGGTTTAGTGGAAATGTTCAGTCGTCAGAAGAATCAAGATGGTATATTATTTAGATCTTACCAGACGAGTGGGATTTGTTCCTTCCGTTCCAGTTGTCAGAAAGATTAACCCTTTGCCCTCGCGGTCCTAGTTGCCGTTGTTCAGAAACAAAGATTGTGCTTGTACAAGATAGCCGCGAAGCGGAGTGTGTGCCAACTGGAATGTTCCTCTGGTGAATGTGGGTTGCAGGTATTACATAAATTCTGTCTTGTGTTTCAGGCACCCCTAAAGGCAACCTGTGAAGATGTGTCATGCAAGACTGGATTTCCTGAAGATGTTCACAGTGCAGTAGTGCCAAGGAGTGTACGTGGAGGACAGCCTCTTCTCAATGGTATTGTTGGAAAACATATTTTGAACTTTTTTGTTTCTTTAAGTTGTAACCGTAAGTCACTTGACCATTTCCATCCTTAAATAGGGCACATACTCTTGCAGGAAAGGACATCAGCTGCTCTGTGATTATTTCTTGATCACTGTCATAGGACTTGGAAAATATGTTGGCATTAGTGGCAGTACATGCACCTCTGACTGTAATTTGAAAACACTGAGTGTTGCAGAACTTCCCATTATTGTCCTCTAATTCTCATTCTCAGCACAGCATTCACGCTTATGTTTCTTACTACCTTTGACAATATGTATGCCATCAGTCTATACTGGAGCCTGTGTGTGTATGAGGAGGTAAATAAAATTTCCTTTCTTCTTTACATCTCTCTTAGAAGAACTGCCATTACACCCACTCCTAGTGCTCATATTAATGCAGAGATCGTTCCCTTACTGCTCTTTCATGGCAATCTGAGGAGAGACACCTATGGAAAGCAAGTAATGGGACAGGCAACATGAGAGAGTGGCTGTCTGTGAGCCCCTGGTCAGTGCCTGCAGCAGCGCAGGCTCTGTAAGGAGCCGTGCCAGGAGAGACGGGACAGTGTCTCAGGGACAGCGCGCTGCTCTCTCACCCTGGCACCTCCCTGCATCTGAATGGCACGGTGCCCAGGCTGGGGATGCCCTGCTCGCCTTGTGTTCGGTGAGTGCAAGCCCTTTCCTCCGCCGGGGGTGCCCTGCAGTCAGTACATCTGCCCACGGATGGCCCAGGTTGGGAATTCAGTTTGGTGTTCTTTTTGTGTCTTTATTTTTCAGGGATAGGGTAGGACACAGAGGCAGATGCTCTGAATGTTTCCTAGGTTTTCCAGCCAGCTAAGTTTCAGAATACAAGTTTGCAGAAGTACAACATTTTTTAAAAATCTGCATTGGTTTGTCTGTTTTCTGAACCGCTAACAATTTTTTTTAATCTAATTTGGAAATTGTGGAACTAAGAGCATCAGTTGTAGGCAGTTTCAAATACAGCTTAAATAAGGACTAATTTAATTTAATTTGTTGTTTCTTTCACATATAAATTTGGCTACACAGTTTGAGACGTTCAAACAAAAAACAATTCTAATGAGTCTGCAAAACAAATGAAGTAAAAGCTGTAGTCTTGATTTTACATGCGGTATGTAGCAGTCCCTCGTTAATTATATTTTACAGACCTGGTTTGTGCTTTCTTAGAAGCATAATGGAAACTTGAATGCAGGATGAATTGATTAGCTTTAGTGTATTTAAACTTGAGTTATTAAAGCTTTCTCTGTTCAATTTTAAGGAAGTATAGTCTACAAGCAATGACTTTTATTAAAGGATGGCTTAGAAATTTATGTATTGAAGTAAATGTTCTGCCAATTAAGAAAAAAATAAAGAGGAAGGAGAATATTCCTCACTTTCCCACTGAATGGACATTAACAGATGGCTCTCCTATAGACTCCTTTAATAGCCATCGGCATGAGGACTCCTGGCTGTGTGATGAGCAGACATGGATGGGTGGCAGAAGCAGGGGTGCAGAGCACAGCAGACAAGTGCTTTCCGAATGTGCTGCCTTGAAACCACCCAATGTTTGTTACAGGTGAACTGTCATGCCACCAGTTCCTCTTGAAATGGAGATCACACAAGTTTTGAGATCTGCTCTGTCCCGAGAAAGTTCTCTCTACTCTGTATGGAATC
Organism: Acanthornis magna; assembly: GCA_036785705.1. NCBI lineage: Eukaryota > Metazoa > Chordata > Aves > Passeriformes > Acanthizidae > Acanthornis > Acanthornis magna. The sequence continues at coordinate 1,144,011 of JAWUZG010000222.1, read as the reverse complement.
AAGGCAGTTTTCGCAGTTTTTCCCTTTTTCCACCAGTTAGGAACCACAGTAGACCGGGCATGAATTGTCAGTTGTGATTGCCTTCTGCCTTGTGATGGATGACTGGTAGGTATCAGAATTTCTGCAGTGATGTAGGAAAATGTGTGGTTCACTGGTTTTTTTTTAAAATAATTTGGAATCCCATGGTTGGCTGGCTCTTAGTAGGCAGAAGTGCAGGGAAATAACATTTCTTCTCCAAACTGACTTTCTAAATGACTTTCACACGTGGATACCTGGCATTCATACCTCAGCACTCCTTAACCTCAGCTGGTATTTATTCTCCTTCCCTGTCCCCTGTGTTCCAAACACGTGGGTGTCTGGGAAGTTGAGCTGCTATTAGTCAGATCATGAAACACCCAAAGTTGGTAAATACCTTGAATGCATCCTTGGTTTTTACCTCTGTTGAAACCTTCTGATGTGACACTTTTTCGCCATTTGAGAGCTTCATAACCTGGCTTCCACATGGAACTAGGTTGTAAAGATGGTGAAGCCAAGTGTAAATAGGAGTTAGAAGCAAATGGCCACATTTGGCCCTTAGTAAGTGGCAAAACTCCAGTTGGGCTTGCGTGACCTGCTGGAGCAGCCCTCTACTCGGCATGGGCTGGGGTGGCAGAACACAGTGCTCAGCACAAGGCAGAGGTTTTCAAAGGCAATTATCGAATTAGCAGACTTTGGTAAGTAGCTGCCTTTGGACAGCCAGCTTTCTCTTCAAGTGTCACAGGTTGGTTACTCCAGCGAGGCTCAAAATGAGTAGCGCTTTGAGATTTTTCTGGATGGTCTGGAGTATGGGATAAACTACAGTTCATGAATGTAAAAGTAGAGAAGAAAAGGGAACTAGAAAAAAAGACTAGAAGAGTCTGTTAGAAACAACACTGGTGTATTGAAATATCTCTAAAGGATATAATGACAAATTGAATACAGGTAGGGAAATGACATTGCCTAAAATAACCTGATTATATTCTATTTATTTTGACAGCAATTTCTGTATCTTATTTTCTCAGTTTGCAGGTTCAAACAGCATTTTTCTGGCTGGTGTAGACAACCCATGTATCAAAAAATCAAATATTAAATAATTGTTTCAAGCTGCTTTCAGGAGGTTCTAAAATCCAACCAGATTTAAAGGTGGTGAGGGAAAATGCAAGTTAGGATGTACTTTAGTTGTTTGTGATTGTAACTGTTCACCAGGATGTCAAAAACCCAGTCCTCTTGAAGGTCATCTATAATTGTAGTAAAGGATGTCTCATGGGCATTTCACACGCCACTCCAACAAGCCATGAACTGAAATATGAGCATGTGCACTATGTTAGTAGGACTAACAGATCATCTTACAGGTACAGAAGTAGCCAGTATGAATAAATTACTAATTTATAAGGGAAGGTGGGGGAGGTGTTATGTGGGGTTTCTCGTGTAGTTTTCTCCTGCTTCTCTCTCTGCGAAGCAAAGACTTGTTAAATACAGAGTGTTCTCGGAGGGTGTTCAGATATTATGTATGCAGATAGCTAGACAGTTCAAGCAGAGTAAAAGTGGTATCTAATAGGTAGTTGTACCTAAGATACTTCCTTATTCTTTTCTTTTGTCTGCTGCAAAACAAACCCTAGTGGATTAAATCCCCCTGGGTTTTCCATTTCATGATGCACACTCTGAACTGTATTACTGAAGTATGTGTGTTATTAGCACTTGGCATTTGTTGCAATTTCCATGATGTCTGCTAAGTGAGCCTTTGCCTTGAGGTTGATGCTTAGGCATTGAGAAGAGCATTCAAGAGGAATAGTAGCATTCCAACAAATTTACGGAAGGAAGCACACCAGTTTGCATGTATGCATGTGGATGTTATCTTGAAGTGAACTGAATCTTTTTAAGTGCAAAAAATCCATATGGCAAACTCAGTCTCACGATCAAAATGAGTAATAAAAAATCTGTATTAATATTGTATATTGCACATGAATATAATATATTAATGAAAAAATTGGTGTTAATATGGCCCATTGTATAATGTTTTGCTCAGTCCTTGTTTGGATCAAGAAATTCTGATATTTGCCTAAGACAAAAAGAGCAGAAGCAGGTTGTCAAAGAGTGCAAACCAACATGAGTAGCTGAAAAGAGCGCTTTATTGTCTGAGAAATGGTTCTTGGTAATTGAAGATTTACCAAGGTACATGAGGTTAGACATGTATTTTATAGATGCTATGAATCACTCCTCTCATTAGACCTGAGTATGAGTGGTGGTGATCTCTAGTGCACTTTAAATGAATTTGCATGTCTAGTTCTTAATGTTTTGTACGCTACACATCTGTGCATATGTTGTAATTACTTCCATGCGAGCGTGTTAAAATGAAAGCTTCCTTTAATACCATGGAGCTGTAGATTTTCATTTTACAATGTTGTAGTCTCAGAGGTCCTCTTTTATTCTTTATTTAATAGAATATACTTGCCTTGGTTTTAGGACAAGAAAAGACTCAAATTAGGATATTAGTGGTCTTTTGTCTTATGGTATAGTATTTAATAATAATCATATGCTAATGCTAAATACATTTTTTTCTGCTGTTTAAAGACCCTACTTCTATAAATCCTTGTGCACAGCCTTCTTTTGAGCCTGTGAACCGACTGCGTTTACTCCCATGTTGCATATTACTGCTTTGATATGACTGAAGGTATTCTCTTCAAAACTGAAACAGTTATGTTTGAGTTTGATTGAATACTTCCTAGGATTTTCAAATGATACACTTCTGAAAAGCAGATACTTTCGGAAGATGCGCAAGATACTCAGAAATACTTAAAAATCCATGAGCTATTTTTATGGATTATGATACTCTTATCTGCTCATTTATGCAGAGTGTTACTAAAAAGCAGTAAAATCAGACACTTGATTACTGTTTCTACTGCATATAAAGTGACTAAGATTCTACAGAGTATATCTAGTTAACCTTTCTTTTTAAATGGAAAAAAGAATCTGTGATTGATCTGTCAACATAAAATGACTTGTGGAAAGCATGCCTCCCTTTCCTGTGGTTTTCAGAAAAGAACATGGCTGCATAAGCAGTCATTATTCACAGTAAAAAAAATATTTCCTGTAGCATTTTTGCAAAAAAATCTTTGCCTAAAAACCTACTGTCAGAAATCACTCTTTGTTCATACTAGTTGAATACTGAAAAATGAAGCAAAGGGATCTAAATCGAATTTACAAGACTGATAACCATGTGGTTGGGGGGAGAGTAGCTACTGCACAACCTGTACTCTGTCAAGGGAATTCAATTATAGATGGTTATACTTGACTATAATTCGTTAATGTGTGCTCCTTGCAAAGGGAGAGTAATTCTCACATTGACAATTTGATATGTTTTTACCAGGATAGTGTCAGAGGAAGGGATTTTCATTGAATTTCATCATACACAGTTGCCTGGAGGAAGAATTATCAATGAAGTGGTTAGCAGGGTGGTTTTTCCTTGGCTTTATTTTTGTGCTACTGGAGTCTATACGTAAGGAGATGGGGGAAAAGAAATGCCCTTCTTTATGAATTTAAATATCTAAAATATTAAAATATTCTGTTACTATTAGAAAATAATTTTTTATACAATATTGTTGTGATATCTTAGTCTTTTGGACCATAATGACTAATACGCATTTTAGCTTTCATCTTTTTGAAAAACAGTAATGATCAAAGTTTAGATTCATCTCCATTCTCTTTCCCACTTTGTACTTCTCAGAAGTAAGTCTGAGAAGAGCCAGAGGTTCAAAGACACTCTTTTGAAGGGCAGATTTTGAGAGCAGTCATAGCTGAGATGAGAGGTTAGCAGAGGCGCAGAGCTATGGGTTATGTTGCTGGCTGGTGGTTTTTTTTTTTGGTTTTTGCCTTAGGTGAACTGTGAACTGTTTGTGAGAGTTTTGTTGTGAACAGTGGTGGCGTTTCGAGGATGCCAAGCTTCCTCCGTGTTTGGGGCCTGAGTGGTCTGTGCCTCTGTAACCAACTACAAGTAGCACTGTTTAATAGTCCAGTTGTTAAGTTCTTACATCATTAAATGTAGTGACTTTTGAGTGAGCTCTTCTTGGGCATATGTTTATTTTTGTGCTGGGGCATATAGTCTACCCAGCTCTGAAGGTGGCCCAATCAAAATTGCAGAATTAGGACTGTGGTAGTGATTTGTACATACTAGAATAGTTGCTTTAAGTAGTAGTTTTATGTTCTTGGCTCAGAATCATGCATTTTCTCAATTGGCTGTTTCATTTCAACGTAGTGTTGCAGTGAGCTGACTCAGGCCATGTTGAAAAATGTGGGAGGTCAATTGGATGGTTAACATCTGGGAGCTGGATCTTCTGCCTGTCAATTTTCTCCTCCCATGTGAACAGCAAACGAGAGGGTCTGTCACCTCCAAATTCTGCAGACCTGTAGATTATAGCAAAGGAAGTCATTGTACATGATAAAGCAGGTAGGATGGACTTGAGGAGCCATAGGGATTGCTTAAATATATGAAAACTTATGCAAGGGGCTGAGTATTTATTAGAATTTCAGAAAAGTATTCTCTCTGCTTATGAGGATGACCTGAGGCAACCTCTCTAAGGAGGATCAGGGGAGGAGCCCTGCTGGTAAAAGCCCTTCAGCCTTTTACCCAGATTTGTTCTTCCAGGGCTCAGTGCTTTATGGACATGGCTCTTCTCCCCTAGGTGAGGCTGGACTTTCACAGGAAAAGACCTTCAAACTCTGGGATCTGTGTGGAAAGAGAAGTATCCCTGCCCAGTCCTGCAAGATCAAAATTAAGACAGTTGATGCTGTATCATTTATTTAGAGTAGTAATGTGCTTTGTCTCATTTTTGTACTTGATGGACCCTTTTAAAGTACAGTCTTTTCTGTCAGGAGAGGGCAAATGGAGGATTTTGGATAACTGAAAGGGTGCAGTAAGGAAAATTTAGTCTGTCATCTGAACATCAGCTTGGTCCTTGAAGTTCAAATACAAGACAGTATGATTCTTCTTCTGAGTACCTTTATGAAAACAGTGCATTACAGAAGAAAGCATATGATGCATGACATTTAGTAGTGATTTTTCTTGAGAGGGACCTTTAGGTTTTGAAGCTGAATAGTTTGTGCATGGTTTAGCACAATATAAAAAGTCCAATAACTGAAATGAGGCATAAAGCGTCATTTCATCTTTGCTATGTGGATTTCAGCACGACCTTCATAATGATGTTTTGCACTTCTGTTGCCCATACAATCAAAATATTTCATAATGCTTTGGAAACATTAAAGAGCAATCATTGGTTATAAAAGCACACTTTCATTTTTTTAGTTACTGTTATTTGCAGTTACCCAGAAGGTAAGTGGTGGTGAAAAGAATTGGGTAAAGAAGGCAGTAACCTGTTACCAGTTCTGTTTCATGCACATCATATCTTTATACAATCGGTTTTACTGACTTCTTGTTCCAGTGTTTGTCTTCCAGACATGACAAAAGGAAGGAGGGAGGGAATTAGACAAGAACAGGTAATTCCTAAGTAGGTAAATGGACGTGTGGTAAATAACATGGCTTAAAAAAAAAAAAAAAAACCTAAAAAAAAACCAACGCAAAGACAAAAACCCAAACCAAAACAAAAAAACAAAGGTCTTTAACTTAGGTTTTCTCTGTGAGGTATTTACTGCCTCCTTCATCTTGTCAATGAGGGATGAGGAAACTCAGTCACAGAGCTCATAAATAATCTACTGGAGATGGCACAGCTGAATCACAGGCTGATGTGGGCACAGAATGTAATGGTTTTAACAGATTTCTGGGTTTCTGCCTTAGCCCCATTTTCAGAGAAGGTGCTGGAAGCATGGTTGTGTTTGCAGTTGTGGTTGCAGTGTAATTAAATTTTTTGAGTGTTTTTAATGAATTGGCTTGACTGGATCTTTGCAAGGCTTGAGGTGCAAATCCCTGCAGCCATCAACTGGCAACCAACTGAGAGGTACCACAGGACATGGAAGGAGCTGGTTTTCTTGCTGGCAGAGGGGTGAATCTGTAGGAGGAGGGGTGTTCCTGTCTAGGGTTAAAATCTCTGCCTAGCAGGCCACAGAATGTCATTGTTACGTGGTGTGGACTGACCCCTAAAGTGCAAGTCTTAACTCATAATGTTATCACATGTGATAATAGCAGCAGCAAGTATCTCTGCCTTAGAGTTCGTTCTTAATGCGTTTAATGTCACACTGAATTCAAGTGGGCAGCTTTTTCAATTTTTTTCTCGTTTGTCTTTTTGTGTCTGTTTTACAGGGAGGTTTCAAAGCTGTGACGGAAACAAAAAAATACACTTTGGGAGCAGTGAGCCAGAAGATTTCAGAGCAGGTGAAGATGGTGTGGTCTATGCAGAGCGAAGCTTTCAGCTTTCAGCAGAGCCCACAGAGTTTGTTGTGTCTGCTCAAGACGAGGAAACCCAGCAAGAATGGCAGATGAGAGTGAAGCTAACCCCTGAACCAGTCTTTCCAGGGGCTTCAGAAAAGGTAAAACAACAGCTAAATGCAGCCTGTACAAACGTATCTCCACAAAAAGGCCTAAAAATAGGGGTTTAATGCTGCGTGTCATGCACCTCTCCATGAGCCAGCTTATTAATGAACATCTAGTGCATGCAAAGATGGAGCTTTAGAAGGAACTTCTATAGTCGTTTTTTCTGTAGTTTTGCTAAGGCATGGGAAGACATGCCTGTTTAACTACACAGGATTCTTTATGTTTGAGCTTTTTGTTTGTATAGCTTGAGATTTATACCTGAATTTGTCTCACACAACCATTTCTTTATTTTAAATTGCTTGAAAGTATTACAGTATTTATTCAAGTGGTTAAATATAACCACAAAATAAACAAATCTGTGATAGGATGCATCGGTCACATTTATTAGATGGGAGCTGTAGATTTACAGCAGTAAGTAGGAAAGCACTTCCAGCAGGGAATGTTGGCTTTGTCTTCTCCCGTCATAATCAAATTGGAGATTGTAAATTATTCATGACTCCAGCACTACTTGGTAAGGAAGATAGTCTCCCTCTGCTGGAAGCTGCCATAGGATGAACCGTGTACTGTAACAAAAATCAGACATAGCAATATGCAATTAGCTATGTGTTTGCTTTAGAAAAGTGTATTAGGTTGTCTGTTTTCCTGTTGTATTACCTGTTACCTGCTGTTTCTTGCCTTCTCCTTGGTGAAGGAGAAGTGCTTAGTTTACAGACAAAGAACAAAATTTATTCATAGATTAACATACCTGTAATAGGTACACATTAAAGATTTAAGCATAATGTCAAAATAGGTAATGCGGTTATGCAAGACATTTTTCCTGAGAACACACTGGAGACCACTGCTGTGTAATACTCGGGTTTTTGTTTGCTTACTTGGTGATTGTGTTAAATCTGCTAAGGCATGTTTTTAACACTGGAAATACTGTCATTTTGTTCATGGAAGCATAGTAAAGGAGCAGATGCTTAGATGTGCCAGAGCATGCCCTGTTTATTCCAAAAACACTATTTAAAAAAGTTTTTCTTTTAAAAGATTTGGAAAATGTTTTTGTCGCCCCGTTTCCAACCTTTAGCAAGCTAGCTGTGTGTGCTGTCATCCAAAGGATGAAATGACTGCAGATGTAGAAGGGAATAGGAGGAGAATGTTGACAGCCAGCAGAGATTAATACCCAGTGTGTAAAGTGGGTCATCTACTGCATCCGTCATGGCTGACGTAGGTTTAAAATAATTACAGCATTAATTCTGTGGGATTTAATAGGGTCATAAATATTTGAGACATTCCTTACCAGTATGTATTAAACTTCTCTTGGAACTCAAATTATATTATAGCACACCCAGATCTAAATTTAGTGTACAGTAGCACATTACCTGAACTGAAGCTCTAGCTAATGAGAAATACATCAAGACATACTATTAAATTCTGCAAAATATTAACTACTTCTCAGAAAGTGCAGAATAGTTTATGCATGTAGTAGTGCAGTAGTGCCATGTTATAAATGGTTTATAATTCGCTTTCTTCTCCTAGTTAAGTAAGAAAAAACAAGGTTCTTACAACTTTGCAGTGCAGTTGTAAATGGTATTGGTTATTTTCAAGTTGCACTGTGAATGCAAATAAAACAGTTCAATGAACACACAGCAAAGACAGCCTTTCAGTCAATTATGTCATTGTACCTGAGTTACTTTATAATGTCTGCTAGTAATTCTTCTTCTAACATGTGTTTAATTTTATCTTGTACCTGGGAAAGGACCAAAGGAAAATTGAAGAAATCATATTTCCATGGCAACAATGCAAGCACAGCAGCCCTCTGAAGAGGCAGAAGAGAGGCTGGATTTTGCCTTCAGTCGACCTACCAGAAAATTCCAGAGGACCTTTTCCTCAGGAATTATTTAGGGTAAGGAAGTTAATAGAAGTGTGGTTTCAGTGTCCCTCAGAGAGCTCTTGAAGAGATTTTTGTGTAAATGATGTCCTGTTCATCATCCAGACATTTATCAGAGTCTCTTGGGCTGGTTTCTTGTTACCACTTCTGCATTGCGTGCTGGGATGCATCTAATTTCCTGGGGTTTAAGTTGTCCCTATGCTTCTGTACTGGTGGAAGATGACCTTGTTTTGGGAGATAAGTGTGTTCAGGGGTATCTCTGCTTGTTCAGGAGTTCTCCAGTCTCCTTCGCTGGAGTTCTCTGCCTGGGAAATGGTGTGGGAGTGAGCAGGAAGCAGAGTGCACCAGGAGACCAAAGGGAGCAGGATCTGATGGGGGTGAGGGGAGCAGCTGTTCCACAGGACTCTGCTGCCCAGAAGTGGCCACTGCCAGGAGCCAAGCTCCTCTCCGGGCTGGCTTCCAACCACGGTACTGGCTGGTCATGATCAATTTGTTGGAACTTGGCAGACCGTTAGCCCAAGCTGATATGCTGCAGTTTCACTCTGTTCTGTTTGATGTGTGTGCTTGTGATTCAGCTGCTCCTCACACATGCACTGCCCTTCAGTTCTTTCCTTGGAAGATGAAACAAGTTCAGTCTCTAAGCAAAAATGGTGAGTTTGTAAAGAGCTGGCCTGTAATGGAAGAGAGTCTGTACTGTGGGCTGGGAAGATAGAGGAGAAGGGGAAAAACACAAACCAGACTTAATTTCATGTGTAATTTTATGATAGGGTATGTTTTCTCTAGGAGCTAAACAATTCTGCTTAAGGTAAAAATACTGATTTTTGTTTAACACCAATCATTTTTATTCTGAGAAATAGCTAGGGACAATTTCACATTTCTGAAAATCCATTGACCAGCGTTCTAACAGAGTGCTGTTGGGAACTTCAAACTTCATACCAACTCTGTACCATTTCCAGAATAACTACTTTTGCAGGTTCAGCTGAAGGAGCAAGGAGAAAATAAAGAGAGCTGCTGCTTGTTTCAGCTGCAGTCCCATCCAGCGGTTGCTTGTAGCTAATGTCAACTTCATCTTTTCTGACCCCCAGATTAGGTCCAATCGTGATCAAAGCCGTTCGCTGCGGTACAGTGTGACTGGCCCAGGGGCTGACCAGCCTCCAACAGGCATCTTCATCATCGACCCCATCTCAGGACAGCTGTCTGTGACAAAGGCTTTAGACTGGGAGCAGATTGCTTCTTTTCTTGTAAGAGTTTAATTTACCATAAATCAGATTATCAAATTGAAGATGAACATCTGCTTCAAACATGACTTGAGCAGCCAGCGTTTAGTTTTGTATGAGATACGATTTGAAGAGTTTGTAGCAGATTTGTATTTATTGTACTTAATAAGGCTAACTCTTACTATATTTAAGCAGCTGAAGTACATTAACATACGTAAACAGTGATTAAATGTATTTAGATAACGTAATTTTAAAAGATTGAAATATGGATACTGTGGCTTATATTTCAAGTACAGGCCATTGATCACAATCTCCACTGAATTGTATACTTTTCAAAAGTCTATTTTTAATTCAGCAACTTAAATTAGGTTGTGAGTGCTATTAGAATTGCAGCAGCTGTGATTTGAGAAATGGATGGGAAGAATAACGTACTAATTTTTATTTTAGGGGCAAATCTAAACATTTTAATAGAATTGTAATTATGAAAATTATATTCTTTGCTCTAAAGAAATGGACAAAGTAGACCCTACAGATTCCAGTATTAGTGGAAAAGGAAAGTTTCAATGAAGAGGGAGGGCAGGCTGTGACCTAAAGTTGTCTGTGCTTTTGGGAGACCATGCTGAAATCATTACAAAAGTCACCCAACTCCTAGAGAGAATTTTCCAGCATGTTGTGGATTAAAACACTCCCTGCCTTGTGGTCCAGGGAGCCCTTTGAGTGCTGGTCCCAAACAGAGGACGCAGCGGGAGGCGTGAGCGAAAGGTTCTCTCAAACAACAACTCCAGCATCTGTAAGATTTTAACTGAGCAATTTTGGCAATTCAGAATTTTACTGACTTAGGAATTTACATGGATATGAATAATTTCCAGAGTGGTGAGTTAATAATGCCATCTTGCTGCTTTCTAGTAGTTTTGTAGCCATAAGATATTTGGGTGTATATATATAAAGTGGGCATCAGCAGGACTGCTGTAGCAGAAAGTTGCTGTTTTCCCTAGCAATGTCCGTGCTCTGGTCTAAACACATAGATTTACATTTAAATCTGCATATTTTTAGAAAACGTTTTCTAATAGCCAGTATTAAAACCAGAATTCTATATGACAGCAGGCACTAGTAGTAATCAAAATTACATGATCTAATATAATTTTCATCAAATGAAGGAAGTCTGTAGCTTAGAATAGTTTGGAAGTCTGAACAACAGTTCCATTAACAACTTGAAAACTTAAAAGGTCGATATGAGGGAGCATACACAATACACTGAGCTAAAAATGCCTGGCCTGAAACTTCCTGTCACTATTATTATATCTATTTACACCTGTACGTTGTGCAAATTCTAATACTTTTAATGATTTCTGCAGCTGAGAGCACACGCAGTGGATGTAAATGGAAACCAGGTGGAAAATTCTACTACCATTGTTATTAATGTCATTGACATGAATGACAATAGACCTGAATTCTTACACCAGGTTTGGAATGGGACAGTCCCTGAGGGATCAGAGCCAGGTAATACATGGGAGGCAGGGGTATTATCTTGAAGTGTCATATTTACAGTATCATTTTGAAGGTGATTAAGGGGGTGGCTTCAGACTTAGTAAAACTTTGAAAGGTGTCTTTAGTGTTTTGAGCAAAATCTCAGATACTATCTTCTTATTTCACCCTATTTTCAAAGCACTTTTTAGCATACTAGGATTCATTTCCAAAAGACAAAATTGCTGTGTACATGAACTAAAACCAGGGAAAGCTTTAAGAATATGACATCTGGTTCATGTTTTTGAAAATCCTAATTATAACATCACAGTTCTTACATTTATTTTTATGATAGACATTGATGTTCATTTAGTTGACAGGTCAGGGTATAAGAGACTTCCAAAATGTCACTAGATCCAGTTCTGGTTTTGATTCCCAGAGGCTTTGCAAATACTGGGATTTGAAATCAGTATCATTTGAATTCTCAAGAAAACCTAAGTGTTGTTCAGATCTCATTAAAATTCTAATCAGCTCAGGCTAAAGTTTGCAGTATGGCTGAAACCACTTTCTTAATTTGTCAGAAGTGCAAAATGAAAGGTTAGCACCAGAAATGCGTTTTCTAACTTCGCAGCATTTGCTTGGCATTTGAGATATATCTCAAAGACTTCAGAAAGAATATTATTTCTATTGATTTTAAGTCACTATCAGTATGTCCACCAATTCTGAGCAATAAGTATATTTCCTTTGGCCCAATTAATAACGTAAGTATGTAAAAATCAGATGTTCTCTTGTTACAGAAATGTTATTTGTGGCAGAATTGTAGGATTTCAGTGTTTACGTAGCTTGTTCAGTTATAAGCAAATCTAGTATTTTATAATCACAGAGTATTTTTATCTCCTCTTATGTATTTTAATTACTCTGTTGGTGAGTCTTGAGTTTAACCGGTTTGTTTTAAGTAAAGAAGGAATGTGCAGATTTTACCAAAAGAAATACATACTTTGACCGCTGCTGTAAAGTGATCTTGTATAACCTGAGTGTAAACTGTTTATATAACATCAATTATTTATCCTGCTGCTAGGAACCTACATGATGACTGTTACTGCCATCGACGCCGATGATCCCAACACACAGAATGGGATGCTGAGATACAGAATTTTGTCCCAGGCCCCGAGCAGCCCCTCTCCAAACATGTTTACAATCAACAATGAAACTGGTGACATTGTCACTGTAGCAGCTGGGCTTGACAGAGAGGTATGGCAGGTCTTAATCCTGTGGGCTGGGTTGTATTTAATGTTGTAAAGATGCACAGCTCGGGGGTGTGGGTGGGTGAGAGGCTGGACATGAGCTGACAGTGTGTGTTGGGGAAGAAGAAATAGGAAAGTCTTACAGAAATTATTGCCTGGCAAAAGATACTGAGAATATTGAAACCTTAGGAGAGATTGAAATGAAGACAAGTTTTGAAATACCAATCAGTGAATAGCTGGAGGGAAGGCTTATCAACCTATTGTTCTCACAACAGCCACTCTAGGGTGGATCCAAAAATCCAGCTGATCTTAATCAACCCAACAAGAGGTTGAAGAACCAGTTTTTCAGGATTTAAATATGTAACAGCGTATGGTAATACAAGGAGTCTCATAGGCTATATGTAAATGATGTAGAATTTGTATCTTGTCCTAGATTGGTTAGTAGAAATTAGAATATTCATCATAGAACCTGATTTACGAGTTTGCAAGGGACAAATTGGCCCCTTCTGCCTCCCTTCTGCCCCTTCGGAACTTCCTCTCTCTCTCTCCCACCTCCCTTACCTGCCTTGGGGCTGCGCCCTGCAGCTCCCTGGCAGGCCCCCCTTCCCACACTCTCTTTTGCGATAAACCTGCACGCTTGGAGACTGTCTCCTGAGAGCTCTGTCAAAGCCATCCGTTCACCGCAGAGGTATCCACGGCAGCCCCCCCGCGATTTCTTTTCTACAAGTGTGCACTTGCAGGCAGTCATAGCCAGGGCTGCATCAAAAGCAGCATGGCCACCAGGTCGAGGGAGGTGATTCTCCTCTGCTATTCTGCTCCTGTGAGACCCCACCTGGAGTGCTGCATCCAGATCTGGGCTTCTCAGCACAGGAAAGACATGGACCTGCTGGAGCAAGTCCAGAGGAGGGATGTGAAGATCATCAGAAGGCTGGAGCACCTCTGTTGGGGAGGAAGAAAAAGGAAAATATTATAGAAATTATTACCTAGCAAAAGATGCTGAGAGTATAGAAACTATAAGCTAGATTGAAATGAAGGCAAGCTTTGAGATACCAAACCCCAGTTACTGAATAACAAGAAAACAATGGTATGGCCACTGAAGGCTCACCACCCTCTCTGATAGAACAATACCCCTCGGTGATTAGACAATAGCCCCTGCCTGCCTGCAGGTCCAAAGGGCAGAGCAGAGCCTACCAACTTAGCATAAGGTCCAAAAAAGCAGTTTTTAGGGTTTAAAATATTATGCCATATGGTAATACAAGGATGCTCATAGGCTATATGTAATGCTATAGAATTTATATCTTGTCCTAGATTGGTTAGTGAAAATTAGAATATTCAGCACCGAACATGATTTATTGTATTGTAAGCAGCGACGACGGTACCCTTACACCCTTAACCCTTACCGTTCTATTTTGTATTCCGCATTCCCGATTGCTGTACCTCTCTCTCTCTCACCTCTCTGACCTGCTCTGGGCTGCGCCTGGTGGTTCATAGCAGGTCTCTTACCCCCACGCTCTTTATTACAATAAACCGCATGCTCTACCAACTGAGGTCCACGTCAGGCGTTCAGATTTCTACACACCTCTCCTGTGAAGACAGGCTGAGAGGGCTGGGACTGTTCAGCCTGGAGTAGAGAAGGCCCTGGGGAGCTGCCTTCCGGTGTCTAAATGGGAACTCCAGGAGAGCCTGGAGAGGGGTATTGAATAGGGCAAGGAGAAATTACTATAAACTGAAAGCAGGTGGATTTCGAGCAGATAAAAGAAAGAAATTCTTTACTGTGAGGGTGGTAAGACACTGGAACAGGTTGCCCAGAGAAGTTCTGGGTGCCCCATCCCTGGAGGAGTTAAAGAGCAGGTTGGATGGGGCTCTGAGCAACCCGCTGGAGTTGGAGGTGTCCCTACCCAGGGCAGGGAGTCTGGTACTAGATGATCATTATGGTCACTTCTAGTCCAAACAGTTGATGATGCTGTGAAATATTTCTCCCCCTCCTCAGTCTTAACTTAGTCCTTCTCTTCACCCTTTTGACATTGGTCACTGTCTAAGTCCCAGAGTACAAAAATGCAGAGGACAGAAAATGACGTTGGGGATGAAAACTGGACCTACATATTCCATACATGTAGTTACTCTTGGCTGTGTGGGGTCATGGAAGGGATCTTGTCCCATAAGTCTGTTTGCGCTTAAGAAACAGGTACACACTAAAGCAGAGCAATGCAATAATAATAATAATAATAATAGAGACATAATCTGTCAGTAATTCACTGCTGTGTGCTGGGCAAGGCCCATTCTGTCTAGACAGTTCTTCACTGTGCTCACCACCGGAGAAGGAGGGTACCAGATCCTCTGCTCTAATTCACCCATCTGTGAGGTTGGGAATAAAAATATTTCACTCCCAACTCCAAATCTGTCACATGGACTAACTGTGCTTTTAAACCACTTGAAAACTTCACAAGAGATAAGCATTATTTTATAAACGAGCTATAAAATCCAAACAAATCTCTTTTGAACACATCTTGTTTCAACTTCTGTTTTACTAACCTCATTTTAGCTCATTAAATCCGAAGTACTGGATTTGCTGTTCATTTTTTAGCTGCTTGTTTATAGTTATTTAAAATGGAGAATAAAAATGCTTTCTAAGTTCTGGGTTTGCTATTAATATTCTGATGCATTTCAGTTTGAAAGGGGCAATCAGAAGATTTGAAAAGCTAAACAGACTGTTAGATATTGCAATTAATTTTTGAGGTTTTATTAACATTCATTCTGTTTAAGTTGGTTTTGAAGAGAAGGGATTTGAGCAAAGGAAAACCCTGAACTTTACAGTATTGCCCTATTAAATTAAAAGAATGATGGGCAGCTTTGCACTTGTTTTTAAAATCCCCTGGTCATCTTTGACAGATGAACTGTCAGAAGGACATAGCCATAATTCTTGAGGTTTTATCACTTGGTGACTAGCTGTACTGGAGGGATTTAACTCGGAAGAAACCAGCTGCCTGTGGAGCTTAGACCCTCACATTAACAGCTGGAAAAGCCTTGTCATTCATCATCAGTTTTCCTGATGGATCACTCAGCTGATACCCAAATGTGTATATAGAAACATTTCCTGAGCATACTGGATATTAGTCATTAACATGAAATCATTCAAGTATTAAATTAGACTAATATGAAATAAAATGGTTTCCTTCTCAAGCCATTGCTTTGCTTCCTCCATTTCCTGAGTCATTTTGTGGAAGTCAACTAAATGAAAATGACCGGGAGTCTAGAAGGCCAAAGCTGAATCGTGTTCTGACACTGGGCTGGGGAGTGCCTTGTTGTCCATGTACCCCAGCTGGTCTTCCCACTTCTGCCTTTCCACTCTTTCCTGTAAGTAGTGTCTCTCTTTATAAAGCTCTAATTAAAGTCATAAAATGCTAGACAGAATTTTAAATTCTTAAATAATGTGACACATTATTTATGGGAGCGTAACTGTTGTAGACATTTAAAAAAAAAAGAAAAAAGTGGTTCCTCTGATAGCATTCCTCATCTGCTGGTATTTTAGATTAACATGCACAATCTATTGTCTGTGCTAACATGCACAGGAGGAGATTTGCTTAGGTAAGGAAACACAGCTTAAGGCAGAAGAAATCTTTCATTTGTTATCTCCAAAGATGCTGTTTCATGAGATCCAGCTGCTCTTATTTCTTCTGCTATTGCTGTGGAATTCACTTCAGCATTAAAACATCTGCCTTACTGCTGGAGGTGCTGAAGAAGTCAGGGAGGGTACTTAAATTTACACACTGACATTCCTGCCTCACGTGAGGTTAATTCAGTGAAGTGCTCTTTTATTTGGCCTGTGTTGAAGTGGAAAGATGTGAACTGATGAGCTCTGCGTTCTTTCTTGGAGCTGCCGGTTCGTTTTTGGATGCGTTGCTGCTAAGTCTCTGTGCAGGCTGCTGACACATGCTCCACAGCTTATTCCTGGCTGCTTCTCAAAGCACAGTAAAAAGAGGAGACCCACCGCCCCCAATTTCCCCATGCTTGGAAAGTTGTGTGCTTGTTGATTTCTGAAATTTCATTCTCAGCACTTGATCTGCTTTATGTGAGTGTTGAGAAGAGGGGAAAAAACCAAGGAACCAAACAAAAACACTGATAGTCTGTCTTTTGGGGCACTTTCTGGGGAAGTTTCTAGTGTGCTGGTTCTGTTGGAATTAAATAAGATGATTATAAGGAAGCTGAGTCTCTGTGTAATAATAATGGAGTTTCCTTAATGAAATGTGCTTCTTGGGATCAATGTGTTAAGACCCAGATGAATCAGAAGCACCTGCTGTTTCAATAACGTTGAATCATATGGCAGCGAGATTTGCTTCAATACTGCTTTAGATTTTATTGCTTCACAGTAAGTAAAGTATAATTTTTTTTCCTGGATGAAAGTGGTAAAAGTATTTCTTTGATTCCCTCGTGACTGCTTCTCTTGTTGGTGTCATGACAAAAACCTTCAGGATGTTTAAAGCCTTTTGAAGGTCATTTTGCAAGTATATTTTCCAAGCTAGAATTCATATATGTAGTTATGCATTATTGAGCATATATACTACATTTCTGTAGACTTAATTCTAGTCTTGCTTTTTTAAAGAATCGTGGGGTACATATATAACAATGCACATTTGGGGTGTCTTGTAAGGGTTTCTGTGTGAAAGAGCACATGAACATAAATTATTATCTTCAGTGGGAGATAAAGATGCATACAGCTTACTTTTAAAACTTTTCAGTCAGTGACTCATATTTGCTGCTTGGAAATGTGCATAACTGTTAAAGCCCTCACGTCTGTCATACTGTCTGGCCAAAATTTGAAAGAAAGCTAAATACAATCAGTGGAATTGTCCTTGCTTATTTTTTGTATCAACACCTGTAATTCCCTTTGGTAAATGGTGTGATTCTTGGGGTGTCCTACCTAGGGTCACGAGTTGGACACTCTGATCCTGATGGGTCCATTCCAACTCAGCATGTTTCATGAATCTATAAATTGTTTCCATGAGAAGTGATCTGTTATATACCCCACTCTTCAGATAGTGGAAGAAAATAATGTACCAAGTGGAAAAAAAACCCCAAACCATAAAAAATAATGCTTTTCTTGAAATATTTTTGTTTTGTCAGAAGGTTTTTCCCAGTGTTAGTAAACTGTTTGTGAAAGTGCTGTTTCAAAGTAATGGCAGCTTTTTATGTTTGTGTCCTTTCTTTTGGGAAGAACTGAATGGTAACACCTCTCTCTGAGGAAGGACGATGAACTGGTAAATGAAGGAGCATGCACTATATCTGAGTGCAGTGAGTTAAAATAAACTTTTCAGCAACTCTGCACAGAAGATGTCTTTGTGATTTTCCTTTTTCTTTTGGGATAGAACCTTGTCGATGTTGTTTTAAACAGCTCCCCAGGCTGAGGTCAGGTCTCTGCCAGGCGTTTCTGGTGCTTAGGGACCCTGGCCCCGCTCCAGCTGTGAGGAGGGAGCAAGTGCTCGGCTCAAGGGTGGGGGCAGAGGGGGCCCACGGCCGCCATACTCTGCAAGGCTGTTTAACATTGATGGAAATAGCCCGTTTGGTGCTTCCCTCCCCCTTCCTCCGAGTGTCCTTACTCATCTCTGTTGGCCTCGACATCTTTGGTTTCCATAGAGATCACAAGAAGTTGCAGCAGCAGTTTTATACTCAGACTTGGCTGAAACAAAACCTTGGCAGTTGTGGCCGTTTGGCCGACAAATCTACCTTGGCTCAGTGCTCTCAAATGCTTTTGAGAACTTTCCCTGTTTTAGTTTAAACTGCACTCAGGTTCTCTTTTCGCTATTTGAAAAATGCTGTTAAACCTGTGATCATGCATTAACTGTCTAAAGTGGTTTGATGTTTTAGAGTAGGAAGCAGTCAGCCTGTCCTTACCTTGATGGTCTTCGAAGAAAGTCAGGCAGTAGTTCAATATGGGCAACCTGCTGCTGTATTCCTGTGGCACAAACTTTGCTCCTGTCATTTTGGGTGATGCTAACGAGAATAAACAGTGCGATAGGCTCCATTGCTTAGCGGAGTGCAATTTTGGGAACACCTGCTGTCCTGCAGTAATGTTAGTTTTGTCTAAAACTTACGTTGTCATTTTGTGTTTTAGAAAGTACAACAATATACATTAATAATTCAAGCTATGGACATGGAAGGAAACCCAACATAATGGTCTTTCAAACACAGCAACTGCTGTCATCGCTGTGACAGATGGCAATGACAATCCTCCAGAGTTCACTGCCATGACTGTAAGTACAGGATGGGAGTTACTGAAGGATGTGCATATTTATAACCGTTCTCTGTTTTTCTCATTATATTCACAGACAGTAAATATTGCTTATTAAATACCACACTGGCAGGCAGAATTAAAATATGTGCAGAATCTATATCCCTTACGTACAATGTTCTGCTTTTGGCCAAAAGGCAAAAGCTGACAAGGGAATCAAGCCATTGGTTCTCTGGGTGGCCTCAGGTAAACATCATACGATAAATTGTCAGAGCTTCAGTGAAGAGAGATGGGCTGCTCCTCTTTGACGAATGTTCAGCGCGGCGTGGCTCTTGGTGATTCTCCAGGCGAGGTCAGGTGTTCCTTTGGTTTTTGCAGTTCTGTGGGGAAGTACCAGAAAACAGGGTGGATGTGATGGCAGCGAATCTGACGGTCACAGATAAAGACCAGCCTCACGCGCCGGCGTGGAATGCCGTGTACCGAATGACTGGAGGAGACCCCACGGGCCGGTTCGCCATCCTGACCGATCCCAGCAGCAACGATGGGCTGGTGACTGTCGTGAAGGTAGGGCATGCTTGCATTTCAGAGTTAAGCAGAGATGGAAGAAGTGGGAGAGCACTGAAGAGGGGGGAATGTGAATTCCTGAGGCCAGCATGAATCTGGAATAAAATGGATGGGTACTGTCTGTCTTGTGGAATTTAGCAATCTGTCTCTTCAAATGTTACCTTGCTTATGCTATCAACAGTACTCCATCTGATCAGTTTTTAAAATCAGGCTAGGTTGTTAAAAATTACAAATTTTGAAGCTTTATGTGCCAAAAGTTAGAAATTACTCCATGAAAAAGTGTCAGCTTAGTATTTTTTGCTAGTCTAAAGGAACAGCTTCCTACCTCCTCAATTAGTAGTCCTGCATGTTGTCTGCACATTTTATGTCAAGATGTTCCATTAAGGAACAGATACAGGCAGTCAAAGCACAATCAGAGAGGAAAAAATGATAGGTGGGAGGGTACTTAACAAGAGACATTTAAAGACTGGCTATTTTTAAAACCTCATTTAAATACCTTTTGTGGAATAACCTGTCTATCTTCGTGCTCTAGCCAACAGAGCTCTGTGTTGAGGGATGACTTATTTCAAGTGATAGTAACAATGTGGTTCTATAATTAAACCTGCCAAGCAGTAGCCACCTTTGCTCGTGACCCTCTGATAAGTGTCTCATCTCTGAGTTGGACGGCTCTGGTTTTGGCTGATCCATTTCAAAGTCAAATGTGCGATGCCAGTATTCCCATTTGGAAATTAAAATATTCACTTTTTATTTTCTTCTTTGGTTTTTTGTTTTGCTTTGTTTTGTTTTGTTTTAATTCTCCCAGTATCTAGGTGACAAAAAGATACAACCTTTGTACAGCATTAATAGTAATTCACACTGGGCTTTTTTAAGAACTGTCTCTGGTGTATAACTGCTCTTCCCCAGAGGTACCAATTGTTATATTGCAATCTTCCGGGAAGAATTATGAGAGTGTCTGTGCTTTTCAGCACTCCATTAAGTGCCCAGACATGGAAAGAGTTGGAAACCTGCCTACAGTTTTTATTGGCAGTGCAACGAGTTGATCTGTCAACCTGTAATGAAGATGAGATTGTCTCTTGTCACTTAGTTCATACGGTCACGTGCCAGCTGCCCCTGTAAGGTACAGGGTTTCTTCAAGTCTGGAATCTGTGTGAGTACTACAGTGCATAGTACAGAGGCAAATCCTGTCCCCAGGAGAGCCTCAACCCTATGCAGCATGACAGAGGAACTCTTGACTCAAACTGCTTTTACTTCTCCTTAAATTGGACTGCGGCTCAGTGAGGAAATCTCCAAATTGAAGGTTGTCTGCACTGGGAAGATGGGAGCTGTAGGTGTACCAGAAATGGGGTTGGCTGGGATTACCGAGAGTCTTTCTGATGAGATGTTAAGGGCATTAGAATCTCTGGTCTGTGGGAATAGCTATGGTCATGAACTTGTTTGAAGGAAGCTTTCATCCTCAGAACAGAAAGAGACAGCTTTCTCTCCCCAGGAGAGATCATCAGGAGGCACACATGAGTGCCTGGCACAAAGCTGGGAGCTCCTTCATCATTTTGTTATTAAACTGTTTGTTTCCTCATGTGTCTCTGATGGTAGAACCAGAGTAAGTGAAATCCAGGAATGACAAGGTTTCTAGCTCTTCTGACTTCAAAACTGTTGCTGCTGCTGCTAAGCAAAACCCCAGCCCACAGGCTTGGGTTGAGGTGATGATACTGTGTTCTCTTCCGACTCTGTGCTCGTTTTTGAGAAAAGCAGTACAAGTAATCTTTAAAAATGTGCTTTAAACTTAAAATGTTACTGTGTGTTCGTCGCTACTGTGAGTAAACGTTAACACTTCCTGCTCTTTGCTCTTTCCAGCCTCTTGACTTCGAGACCAACAGGACGTTTGTACTTACCGTAGCTGTGGAAAATCAAGTGCCTTTGGCTGAGGGGATTCAGCATCCTCCTCAGTCAACAGCAACCGTGTCCATTACGGTCATTGATGTGAATGAGAGCCCGTATTTTGTTCCAAACCCCAAGCTTGTGCGTCAGGAAGAAGGGCTACCTGCCGGTAGCATGCTGACAACTTTCACTGCTCAGGACCCAGATTGTTCCATGCAGCAAACGCCTCTAAGGTCTAGAGAAACATTTTGCAGTATCTGTGTTATGGAATGGGTGGGGGCCAAAGAGAAGAGATGTGAAATGACTGCATTTACTGTAGCACGCAGCTGTCCCAACACACCCCTGTGGTTTTTGTGCAGCTCTCCCTAAAGGGATTTTTGGCTGTAGAGAAGGTGAACTGAAAAGTATTCATAGGTGTGTAAACTGGGTTGTTTTCTCATCTGAGTCCTATTTCATCAAGGTAGAATGCAGTTATGCATCTGTGGTAAAGTATATGTTCCATCCTAACAAATTCAGTCAGAGCACACACGTGCTTCTGTGAACTAAGATGATTTGCAATTTAAATTCACCAGTAATTTTCACATGGCAGCAGAATCAGATTGTTGATGAAATCTGAAGGGTTTTCTTTTCATTTTTTCTCCAGCAATGTAAAGTGGTGCTGCTGTCTGTGAACTCTTGCACTGATAACTATGATCATAATTTGATCACAATTTTTCTTATGTCTAAAACTGCTACATGAGTGTGCCTCTTATAAGACGTTCATTATCTGCGAAGCTAAGGCTGTGAGTAGCCATGGGTCAGAACTCACCTTATCCAGCGTTTTTTTAATTAGCTCAGATAGAAGAAACTCCAGAACTTATATTCTGTCTTTCCTTCCAAAATCAGGATCATCATAATTTTATTTTCTCTTGATTTTTGGTTAGCTATTTGTGATACTTTGCTCATTTCTGGATGTAGGCATCATAGACATGACACCATGAGGACTTTGATACTAAGATAGCTTGCGCATGATTAATGTCAAAGGGCAAATTTATCAGATGGAAGAATCGTTTTGAAAGACACTTCTCTTTCAAATTATGATGAGAAGCATGCAGTAAAACCAGGGCCTCTGAAAATGAAGTGATATTGAAGTGCTGGAACAGTGTGAGTTAGTGCAACTGTAACACTATCCATTTTTACCTCTCTCCTGCTCTCAGCACTCTGACAAGGTGAGAGGTAGTATGAACAGCTCTGTAGGTGTAGAAAAACCAAGAAGGATCCTGGTTGAATATTTTGAGTCTGAGTATTAATGTTACATCGTTTATGGTAATGGTATGATTTCCTCCAGTTACATGATAACTTGCAGGGCAAGGCACTTCAAGAATTTAAATATAGGACTGGTTTTAAAACATATTTCCAAGAATTCTAGTGACAGGGCTTGATAAATGGAAATTTGTAAAATGCTATCTTCAAATTCCAAAAATGTATTCAGAATACAAATTAAAATACTAATACTGTCTTTGTTTTCAATATTTATTTTTGAAGATAAATAACAGAACTTATGGTTAAATGCGCAGGTACTCAAAACTTTCAGATCCTGCAAACTGGCTGAAAATTGACCCTGTTAATGGACAAATCACTGCTACAGCTGTTTTGGACAGAGAATCAATATATGTGGAAAACAGTATGTACAGTGCAACGTTTCTTGCTTCTGATAATGGTATGTATCAATATTTTGTATTTTTTTTCCAAAGGCTTTCTTCTCTGTGGTTGAATGGCATTCAGTTTTATTGGGGCAGAAAACAGGATATGCTTAGAATACATCCCATTGGATGTATTACTATCAGACTGTGTGTATTTCCCAGCTACTTGGAAAATGGGGGGAAAAAAATAATTCTCTGAGTTTGCAGAAAAACACTGGCTTAGTTCCATGAGTTGAGTTGACAGAAAATTGAAAAAGCCCTGCCTGGGAAGTGTGGTAGGTTGAGTGAGCTTTATGGGGAGTGACGTGTTGGTGGAGGGGCTTTGTATTTTCCCACATTGAGGGAAAAGTATCTTTTTGTTGTCAGTTTGTTAATGACAATTAACACTGCTCAGAAATGAGTCCTTTGATTTCAGCTGGAGTGCTGTCCTGTTCATAGCTGATAGCAGTAAGGTGGACAGGCACAGTTAGGAACATTCTTGCATTAGAAGGGAAAACTGAAACACTGGGACTATTTGCCTAGGAAAGAAGACGTGGTAAAATTTTGTGAACTGGAAGCTAGATCAGCTGTTTCTGTACCTTGGCTCTGTTCTGGAGAAAAAACATAAATGGAACTGGAAGATTATGGGAGGTGGAATGAGAACCATTGCTAGTTATGCCGAAAAATTCAGTGCCAAATGTTCATATAAATGTGTGATTCCACCCCCGTTTATGGAAGCATCACACATTCAATGTGGATAGCAGAAATGTCTGGAAATAGTGAGCTGAAAGTCAGTATTAGAAAGAATTTAAATAGCACATTTATGGTAAATGGTGATCTTAAGCCTTCAAAGTTAGGAAATAATTTGTCCAGAGGACAAACTATCCCAATTTTGCACCTTCTTCTTTGAAGCCTTTGATGTGGACCATCTCTGGAGATGAACTGTTGGTCTGGTCAGTGAAGTGGATGAGTCCCTGATTTGTCGATCTGCAGTTATTTGCTGAATTTTGCTGAGTAGGGCCGTTTTTCTGAGAACAGACTGCATAAGAATTAGTGTGTTAGCAAAGCAGTGACAGTGTTAGATTGGTTCTGTAAAGACAGAATCCCAAAACTGAGGTAAACGTATAAAAGTGTCGGTGCAGCTTCATTTAAATAACTTTGCAATTGGAAGCAGGCTTCATGTTATTTCCTTTTCTTTAAGGAATACCCCGGATGAGTGGAACTGGCACGCTTCAGATCTACCTGCTGGACATCAATGATAATGCCCCCCAAGTGCATCCAAAAGAAGCCAGAATTTGTGAAACAGTGCAGCCTAATGCTATTAACATCACTGCTGTAGACCCTGACATAGATCCAAATGCAGGCCCGTTTGCCTTTGAACTGCCTGACACACCTGCTAGTATTAAGAGGAATTGGACCATTGTTGGAATTAGTGGTAATCAACATTATGGAAATCTTCGTAGTTTTAAAGAAACTTCCGCAAATGTTTTTTTTCTTTGGTATTATTTCACAACATCCATGAATTTGGTTAATATGAACAAGAAATCACCTTAGTGTAAGTTCCCCAAAGAACAAGAAATTTTGAGAGAGAAAAGATGTTCACAGCAGTCAAGAAGTCCATTACCCTGAGTGTCACATAGTGGTTTGAGCAAGAATTTAACCCTGAGTTCAAACATGAGCCATTTCTGCCAATACTAATTGAAACCCACACAAGCAATACCTTCCTTTTTAACCAGTGCCTTATTTTCACACCCAGGCGATCACGCCCAGCTCTCCTTAAGAATCCAGTTCCTGGAGGCTGGTATCTACGGTGTGCCCATAGTAATTACAGATTCTGGAAATCCACACGCATCCAGCACTTCCTTGCTGAAAGTGAAAGTTTGCAAGTGTGACTTATACGGAGACTGCACTGCTGTTGGCCGGATTGTTGGTGCAGGGTTGGGCGCTGGTGGCATCGCTGCAATTCTGCTTTGTATCATCATCTTGCTCAGTGAGTAGATAGTTCTGTTAATTCTAACTCCTTCACTCTTGTTTTGCAAGTACAATGTTATGTTTTAGTATCAGGTACCTTAACAAAGACGGGGAATTTTTAAAGGCTCAAGTGCAGGAATTGTTGCTGCATAGTTCTGTGTTTTGGACAAGTATGAAAACTTTCTGACAGTACAGGATTTGGAGTCTGAGAAAGTACAGCTAGTAGCTGTTTGGCAGTCAAGCCCTGCAGTGGGTTTGTGAAAGAGATTTTCTGTTTCTACCCATGGACACTTGTGATGTTACCTCAGTGAGTAACCAGGTTGAAGATGTGATTGGTCCCCAGACGTCTCATCTCTCTTGGGCTGCCAGTATTGTGTGATTTGGTTCCACCCCTAGCAGGTAACAGTGTGTTACCTGATGCTACTGCTATTGTGCTTCAGATTAATGAAAATAGGTTTTCATTAATTCAGATTAATGAAAATAGGTTTCTGGGAAGTAATACATCACAGCCCTTCACGTAAGGCCTGACAAGAAAGGCAGATATGCAGGAACAATGGTGTGTATGTTTAAGTACTGCATAAAGTTGTACTAGTATTTTATTTTGTGTGAAGTGCATTCAGTAAGGGAAATGACTAAAAATCATGAGTAAGTGTCTGTCCAGTGTAGTAAATTAGATGCTAGCTCTCCTACACATTACAGTTAACTGATTGCCTATTGTGGTGGAACACAAGGGAGAGATTAGCCTGTTCATAGTACACTATGCACCAGTCTAGAACACAGAAAATTATGGAAAGGAGTAAAAAAAAATTTGAGCCTGGCTAAGCACGTGATTCTACATGAGCACACAGGACAATTGCTTTCTTGATACAAGATACTTTTTTAATGCTAGGTATGAAACTAACAGAGCCTTACTGAAGGAGAGATTTCTTTCTGATTCTAGTGGTTTATGAACCGTGGTCTTTCTAAGTTCTTTTCATGACAAGTTTATTTTGCAGATGTGGAATGGATTTGTTACTTACAACCTTGAATATGTGATTGATTTCCAAGCTAAGTTGCCTATCATGGTCTGAGTTTAAACATCTCTTGCTTAAGCTGCCTCTGTCTATTTTTTCATTTAAAAAAGCCTGTGTCTTATCCAGAATGGTCAAATCCAACTTTATTGGCCTTTTTTTTTTTTTTTTTTTTAAATCTTGTTAAATTTCTATTGTTTTCCATGGCTGTTTTTCAGAATCAAGATGTGGTTTTGTCTCTTCCATTTTTGCATTATGGTTATAGTTTTAATGTTCATGGTATGGATGAAACGCCGTGGTAAAGAGCGTCGGGCTATGCAGCTCTCGATTGATCCTGAAGATGATGTGAGGGACAGCATTCTGAAATATGATGAAGAAGGGGGTGGCGAAGAAGATCAGGTGAGGAAAGTTTTATGGGTTTTATATACATATTTTCACTTCTCTCTGCATTTTATCCATTTTCTGTGCATTAAAACACTGTGCTGGTAATTTTACAATTAAATACTGAAGGCAATAAGTGATGTTTTCAAAACTTTAAATAAAATATAGCTTTCTCATTTTGGTTTCATTGCCCTCTTTAAACTTTCTTCATCCCTTATCTGGGAACTTGTTGTACAGAAACACCAGTGCAGGGTGCCTAATGTCATCTAAACCAAATCTGACCCTTTCTTGGTGGTGGGTGAATGCCTTTCTAGGTGCATAGTAATGTTGGCTATTGGCAGATTTGTCATCACTGGGATTTCAAGCTTGGAAAGTATTTAGGTTTCAAGTAGCTGTCAGGGCACATCTGTGTTTATTCAAATACCTTTCCAGGCAGGTGCCATATGCATTTACTCTGATGTCACCTCTGGTTGAATCACTGCTATGTCAGAGGACTAGGAGTGATGTGTATATGCTAAGAATAGCTTCTTTTCCCCCTCTCCCTCCAAGTTGGTGGATTTTCATGCAGTGTGATTTCCTTCCTTCAGAGGACGTTTATTAAGTGCTTTATGAACATGACAAACAGCAGATTTATGCACATGATTAATAGTAGAAGTAAGTGTAGTAATTACAAAGAGAACAGTGCGTATAATAGAGTCTAAGAAATTTTCCAGTTAAAAGCCTTGAAAAATTAAGTGCAATTCTTCCACACGTCCCCAGTCTCAGTCATCTGGCACTTGAGTTATCTGAAAAGTGTCTCCCTTCACTGAGACTACACACTTTCATAGTTTCTTTCTGCTCATTTGTTTGTTTGTCTAAAATTTGTGTTCCCCTTAGTAATTTCCATGCTTCCTGCATTTCCCCAAGTACTGTTCCTACTTCTGGCTTTTCTGCATAGTGCTCTTCTTAGGCAATTTTCAAAGGAAACTCCAGTTTATGCAGTTTTGGAAAATGGCTTGTGTTGTTAAATAAAGTGAAAACAACCCTTTGAGTCTATGCATGTATTCCAGTTGTTTGTATGTAGTTTGAGTACAAGAACTGCATCCTGTTTGCACGTCTGTTATTGTACAGAAAAGCTACGAGCTTAAAAGAAAATTAGGAAAACTCAGTCTTATGAAAACCAATTTTTCAGTTCACATATTCCCAGCTCTTGTTAATCTGGAATTCTCTGGAGGATCCGTTCAGCAGTTGTCATGGAGCTTGCTTTTTAATTACTGTCCACACAACCCTCAGGACAGAGTGAGTTAGGTTCTCTGAGTATAGTCCATTGGGAAGTCATAGGTGATGCTCGGGTAGTGTTAGGAGAGATTGTGCTGCAGGTCAGAAATGTCAAGCATTGTATCAGTGTACAATGAGGGCAAAACAGGAATGGTTCGGAGGTCTCTCCTCTGTCCATCCTGTGCTGTGCTCCTCTCCAGTGGCAGTGCTGTCTTTGTGAGAGGTTCAGTGAGGGCACTGTGGCAGGAGGTAACATCCTGTGAATGCTGCAGAGATTAGCACCATGTAAACCATCCATAATCGCAGCCTTTCACCAGCAGTGGATGAATGTGCTGCGTGCAGTGAGAAGAAAACTGCCAATGGGTGGACTAGCAGTAAAAGAGTAAGAAATGTGAAATTAGGACCATTTCCTCTCACAGTGGGCATAGAAAGCATCTAGGCATAGAGAATTTTCAGGGCTTTACAAAAGACTGAATACTTTTTAGTCACTAAACGCTTTCTTACTTTC
The DNA here is from genome assembly GCA_036785705.1 of Acanthornis magna. NCBI lineage: Eukaryota > Metazoa > Chordata > Aves > Passeriformes > Acanthizidae > Acanthornis > Acanthornis magna. The sequence goes on along the minus strand of JAWUZG010000222.1, from coordinate 1,116,261 downwards.
TTAAGATGAATTTTATAGCCATGATTGCGATTTAGTTCTCTTCACTGCCAGCCACTTTGTTCAGGTACACTGGTCCCTTTTTTGATCCATTGACAGCAGGCCAGTCTCTGGGGGTCTAAAACACCTTAAACACTCCAAATGTAGAAAACATGTCAGGAAAAGAAGAGCTCATACAAAGTATAACAAGCTTTTATGACCACTTCTACTGTAGCCATTTTTATACAACTAGTAGGCACAGTGGGTGTAGGTTCTCTGATAACTTCAAAAGTAGGAATTTGTTCCTATTCAGAATGGATGAAGAGAGAGCACGCACTTTTTAACTTACTTTTCTGTCTGCAATGGATAATGTAAGTCAGTTTTGTCTTGCTTCTCAGGGAGATTATTTTACTTTATTTTGGTTTGATATTTTGTAAAACCTAAATTCTGCCTGTGCTTAACTAGATAATAATAGTCCCTGGGTTTGTTTCTTCTTGTTTCCCTCCTGGTCCCCCTCACCTCCTGTGGCCAGGGGAAAGAAGGAGAATTATATTTCATTGGGGTTTATTTGGTTTTGTGCACATTTTATGTGAGATTTAAGAACTTAGAATGCAAAGCTTTTTGTATGTCCCAACAAGTTCTTTGCAAGCAGTAACTCATTTTTGCAAGTCGCGGCTTAGCAAAATACTGCCTGAGCAAAGCTGTGTACAGAGCATTGCAGGCAAAAGGTATTGGCTGTAAAGATCTTTGCATTTTTGTCAGTGTTAATGAAAACATTCAAGAGTCAAAGTGAGTGTTCTAGAAAGGACGGGACTACTAACATCAAAACTGTATTTTCAGAAAGAGGCCTCATAGGGTAAAACTGCCACTGTTCTATTAAAATCAAGAAAAATTGTTTCATGTCAATCTTGGATCCATAAGTCATCAGTAAATGACAGGACAATGCTCTGCGTCAATATTAACTTTTTTATGGTGCACCAGCCCTAAAATCCTGAGGATTGATTAAACAAGCAGCTTCAGTGGAAGGCAATACCGAGATGACTCAAACACAGAGCCATCCAGCCCAGGGTGCATCTCATGCAGTGAAATAAAAGGGAATTTTAAAGCCTCATGTGCATCTCAGTGAAAACAATATTTTAAAAGCTTCAGACATTTTCATAATCAGTACCATTTAAAATTACTTCTATTTATAGCCAGCAAATTACTTTTTTCTTCTCTAGAAGGGAAACTTGAAGATTTACCCTGTGTGGCCTCATATTTCCCAGATGTTTAGGTTATTTGAAGATACAACTGTTAGGGCTTGAAGGTACATGATAGAACTTAGATCTCTCTGTATGCTGAACCAAATTACTTTTAAACTGGAGGTTTTTATCTTAAAATAATTTTATTTATTTGAGAGGTTTAATTTATTTATTTTGAAGCTATGCAGTTGGGTTTCTTAGCTCTCACAGCAGACTCAGAAACTCTTAAAGCATGTTCAGCATGTTCCTTTCAGACTCTCTCTGCATTCTATCAGAGTGATGTCTCCCATAAGAAATTAGATGAGTTCAAATTCCATCTAGTTCCTCTGAGTCACAGCAACTGCCAACAACAAGTTGGAATTTCTGTTTGGTTTTGTTGGTGTGTTTGTTTTTTTCTCCTGTGTCAGCAATTCCAAGGAATTATCATGTGAAATATGTAATAAAAGTCCAAGTTCAGTCCATTGTGAAGATCTTCTCTTAATCCCATCTGAGGCCATCTTGGCCTGCTTTGTTCACTCTTGACAGACTGAATGCTTGTCAAGAAAATTAAGGATCTTGAATGATTCATAGTCGTCTTCTAGCCTGGCATGATGTACCCAGGGTCATGTGATCTCCACAGCAGCTGAGAAAAATGCTATTCATTCTCTAAGCCAGAAAAGCTTTTGATCTGTGGGTCATAGCTGAAGTCAGCCTGTTCGCCACTGAAAAGCATTGTCAACACTGGAAATACTCTGGACTTTTTTCACCTAGAAAAAATGGCCTGAAAAACAGGCTCCAGAAGGTGTACAGCATTCCTGTCATTCTAGGCAGAAACTGTCTGGGTTTTGTGAAGGGTGACTGTGCTAGCAGAAGCTGGGAATAAGGGAGGAATGACAGGCAGCAGAGATATTCCAGGTTGAAAGTTTTGGATTCTTTTAGGATTATATTTACTATTTTCTACTTCTAGCAATTTAGCTACTTGACTTAGAGGTGATGGGCCATGAGAGGGTTTGAGTCAGCATCATTCCACAGCAGTCAGTGGGACTGGTTTGGGAGGGGACAAGTGTTTGTTTTGTGCTTAGTTTTTTTGTCTGTCTTTTGGTGGTTTTTTTTTTGTTAAACCTTGGTATTTGGTTTTGTTTTTCCTAAAATTACATCTGAATCTTAAACCCATGGGCGTGGGAGACAGTATAGCTCATTATATTCTGAAACAGAATGTTCAGATTACGAAACTGGTAGTGAGTGCCTCTCTTGATTATTAATGGACCACGTGATCGGTAGCTTGTAGTGGTTTAGCAAATGGGGAGGTGTGAGGTGCAAATGATGATTATTCTGTGCTGATACAGTGTGCTCTGAACTTGTAGCACCACTCTCAGTTCCAGTTACCAAAACCTGCTGCTGACTGCATGTTGAAGCACTCCGCATGTGTCTGCAGTGTAGTTCACACGCACAGCACGTCACAGCCCATAACCATCACAAACTCATTTTTGTCACATATCTCGGGCCATTTGCGTGACCTACGACGAGGCAGTGGGTGCTTGACTGGGATATGTGCAGCATATGTCAGCCTGATAACTGTGATGCTTTTTTTTTCATCTAATTGCTTTTGTAGACATCTCATCGCACAGGATGATTCTCTTCTCTCCTTTGAGTTAATTTCTATAATGTTTTTTGAATTTTAGTAGTACTTGCTCATGCAGGTGGTCCTGTTGAAGCAAGTTGCCTGAGCCAAGTGGGTGGTATGCTTTTAAAGTATTGCAGATGAGCTGTTTTGAACATGTAGGATAATCTAGCCCTCAAATCTTTTCAGCACAGGAATTTTCAATGCAATGATTTTACTGTTATTCAAAGTAGTTTTCTTTCTGAGGATTCTTCATGGTCCTTCCTACATCACTTTTTTTTTTTTTACAGTAGTCAATGGTAGCATTTATTTTAATGGTGTTAATTGCACTAAAAATAAAAGATGAATGGTTTATTGTTATGTATGCAGGATCTAAATTCTGAACAGAAATTGCTCCTTGATAGAAAGGGTAGCTGTGTTCCAGCATTTATGTGTCATAGATAAAAGCAAATTAGGCAATGCTTCTGAATTTTTGTGGGGGGGGTTTTGGGGGTTTTTTTCTTATTGTCATAACTCTTCATATGCCCACGTTTTGAGATAACATTAGTCTTCTGTGTTGGGTCTTGTTAATAACCTCTGTTGTAAACATGATAATGGTCCTTACCTACTCCAGGAACTTTATACATCCATGTGATTAGATTTTCTTTTTCACCACCCTGAGTGTTACTCAGATCATTTACTCTCACTTTTTAACCTTCATTTTGCATTGCATTAAGAACAGAACATGTTTTATGTTCTGAAATTTCGAACATAATGAATGAAATAAAGGTTGCTAAGATATTCCCCATGAATATACAATACTATAATTAAAAGGTAGTTATTGCAGGGATTGTGTTTGCTTACTAAGACATTAGCTTCACTTTTTGAATAAGCGACTCATACAGTGCTCCTGTGGAGGAATTACTGTTATTCCTTGGTGAATCTTTATCTCATTATATGAAAAGTAATGTTTTCATAATTCCATTACAAAATGGTTTTGTTTTATTTTATCGAGTCTAGAACCTCTGCCTGTTAGTGTGTTTTATCTGCAGCTCAAGTTCAGCTTTCACCTTTTTTATTATTAAAAAAGATAAGCTAGCTTTTTCTTTATATTTAAAATCATTACCTTGTAGCACTCCAGATGCATCTATAATAAAAACAAATGGGAAAAGCAATGTGGCAGAAAGTAATCTAAAAGCAAGTGACAAAGCTCAACTGTTGGTGTAGGCAGTTGAACTATCCTCCCACCTGCAGCCTCCATCTAGTCAGTCCTCTGTCTTTGCTTTTTTTGAAGTCCCATTATTTCAGCAAATGTAAGATTTAGGGTGGGTTGGAACATTTTGCAGAGCTCAGGCAATATTTGAAGTGCAAATTTCTAATAGCTTTTTAGGTGATGTTTGGTGGGCTTGGGGGTAAAATATATAGCAGGATTGGTTTTCACTTCCTTTTTTTTTCTTTTTAAAAGATCTCAGTGGGAACACACAGCAATAAAATACTTCTTTCCTTACTTCCCCATCCCATTTCTCTATTGGAGTAGACAGTAATTGCCTTTGGAACACAAAGGCAAAGCAGAACACATGTTTTATCCATAGGTACTTCCAAGTCATAATTAGTTCTGTTCTCTTCAGAAAATAAAAACCCTGAGTTTATACTGAGGCACCACCCTCTAAAAGGAGCTGGTGAAATGTAAATTTCTGCTACTGTTGCTTTATATGCACCTAAACCACTGCAGCCGATTGTGTTCAGTGAATGACACAGTTCTCACCATCCAATTAAGTCAAAGTGATCTGGTGACAATTAATGAAGTTGATTATTTCTTGTATGGGGATAGAGCTGAGCTTGCATATTTCTTTGCAATGGGTGCATCTCTTGAAAATGAGAAACAGGTATAGTGGTTTTGTTACATTATTCATATGTCCAGACCTACGTTCATGCCTAACCAAAGCTTTAGTTTTGTAGAAGGTAAAAACGCAAGTCATCCCTAGAAGTGTGTCACACAGTCTCGTGAACAGCCAGGAAATAAACTGAGAGCTCTGAGATAATAGAGAGGCCAGATGCATAAATCATCAGTGAATGTCACTCACATTTCCAGACACTAGGCTGTGGTAGTGGAAAGCTCAGTTCACATGTAATATATTACAATATTTTCAGAGTTTTCCTTTCTCAAAAAAAAAAGTCACTGCTGTCTATGCATAGCATTTTATAGTTTTAGTATATGATGGTTTCATTCTTTTGTTTAGAACACCTAATCAGGATGAAAGAAATGAAAGATGTTTAGAAGTTTCTGAGAAACTCTTGATTCCTGGCCTACCCCCTCTTTCTTGTTTTTTTAATTTTTCAGGGATTGGTAGGATCTGGTAACTGTCAGTCAGAAAGTGAGGTACTTTTTAAAAAAATCTCTCCTTCTGTAACTGATGACTGCTGTATGAGGGATTATTACTCGGGTGCTGTTCAGTGAGTGAATATCTGCCTTGTCCAAGAGGAAGCTGTTTGAGGAGGAGATTTTTGAAGGCTGCTTTATCTTGTTTCTCAGTGATTACTGGGGAATATAAAATGGTCTTTCCTTCTCTTCTGGATGTTTCTTCTGTTCAAGTTGAGGTACTGAGATATGTGAACTGTGCTTTGAACTACTGCGTGGATGTTCTTAAAGAAGTGCTTTTGGGGGTTTTAGAGCCTTCTGCATACACTTACAGTAAGGTGGTTAATTCGTAGGACAGTCTTTGCTTAAAGCTGTTAGAACTAAGTGAATAGCTAATAACATCAATATTGTAATCAGCTTGGAGGGGAGAGGGGGTTAGTGGGGTTTGGGGGGCAGTGAGATTGATTGATTGATTGATTGATTGATTGATTTCACAAGATGCAACTTCTAATAAAATGCCCTTCTGGCACATGAAGGTTGTCTTCTCTTTAACCACCAGTTATCAAATAAGTAGCTCTATTGGCTCCAGTGATAATAGATCCCTTCATAAACAAGTGGAAAGTCAAAGAATCATTCCGTTTGCTTCACTTAGATCCCTGTTGTAGAATGTGAGGTTTCTGTTTCCCTGTTGACTGTAGGCTTGGACTATCAGACTAGTCCAAGTTTCTGGTTTCTAAAGGCTTGAGTTCTTCTAGATGCAAAATGGGAGCAAACTAATATGTCTTCGCAATCTTCCAGTGGAGAAAAACTAATTAGGTTCTCATTTCCGTCAATAATCAAAGTTTGTCAAGAAGTTTGAGGAGAAAAACACGAACTGATCTTCTGTTTGGGTTTGCTCAAGTCCAAACAGATGGAAGGTGATTTTTTCTAGAATTGCTGGAGTTAGGGCTAAACAGCACAAAGAAATACCTCTGACAAAAATTGGCAGCTGTATGAATTAGATGCTCACAGCTCTCACTGAAGTGCATTTCCAGTGGAGGGCCGAATCTTGTTCCCCAAGGAGCTGCTAGCAGTCCCTAAGCAGGTTTTAACTATGAACAGGTTCTATGGGAAAAGACTGGAGCAAAACCAAAACACTGTTGACTTGCGGTCCTGAATTTAAGAGTGAAAATGATGACCCAGAATACTGCTCACAGCTGGCTGTCCCAGCATATCCCAGCATCTTTTGTTCTCTCTTAGATATGCCAGTCTTCCGTTTAGCTGTCACTCCTACAGTTAACTATCCTAACAAACTCTGCTTGAGGCTAACCTTTAAGTCTGTTCAGGAGCTTTAGGTAATAAGTGAAAAGCCTTCCCACTTTCCTATCTGTGAAAGCAGCACTGAGTGAAGAGATGGAACTTCAGCAGCTCTAAACAGCTCATGACCTGGCACTTGAAAACGTTTTTCCTTTGTTTCCTTCCCTCCTTTTTGTAATAATTGAGTAAAGTTGACTTTAGACAGAATGTTGAAACAGCTGGAGTCATTGCATGATGCTGTGTTTGCCTGGCACTGAGCCGCTTGGGGAGGTGGTGGATGAGTTGGCCATACCCCACTGATGTGCAGTTAATGATTTTAATGATTTTAATGATGGGTTTGAGAGGCTGAGGTAATAAGTACAACACATCTTTTCCCTTCTGGACATTATTAGACCTGCAAGATCGATTTTCTCTGATAGAAGGCTAAATGACAGTGTCATAAATTACCTTCAAAAAGAAAACCAAGGTGGCAGTCCATGTCAAGACAGGTTCTGCACTGCTGTTACCTCATGGATCTTTGCTGTCTTTTTAGCTATTAGAGCCTGGATATATCTCAATCTATTAAATCCACAAAAAAAGGATGCTCTTAGATGTGGACATAATAGACTGACAGACTTGATTTATATTTCTGTATGACCACTAACCAGTAAAAGAATTGTGTACATATGTGGGTGGGGGAAAAAAATATGGTCATAGAATTGAAATGAACAGAGAAGCTCTTCTGGTTTTAATACATCGTTATTTAACCATACCAGTTTGAATTCCTCCACAATGAAATGCTTAGATTCTTAAAAAAAAAAAAAAAGTTTTTTCATTTCTCCCTGTTGGTGTTTTCCACCTTTATCTTTTGGGTGGATATGAAAACACGTCACATATTTATAAATTCTAAAAAGTACATTCTTCTCTGTTTGATAGGATTTTCTGTAGCATGTCTCTAAACTATTTTGATTTATTTTACATAATAAAAAGGGAAAGGATAAAAAGTTCTGTTCTGATTACTTTTCTTGGTTTCATACTGCTTCCTGGAGATCACTTATTATTCTGTTTGGTACATGAAGTACCAAAGGGTAGGAGTTACAGCTCTGCCCCAAGGAACTTGTAATCTAATTAAAGCATATGAAACTGCATTCTCAGATCTCAGTGGAGCTGTTCCACCTTTTTTGACTATGTATTTGTTTGCAGTCATCTGAGAACCCAAGTAAGAAATCAGAAGCTGTAGTGGATTTGATAATCAGTTACAGTTCTCCCCACAAACTACCATCACTGCTGTCAAAAGAATTTCTCCTCCTGTTGAAAAGTTTGGGTTTGGGGTCACAGGAGGTCATACTCTCAAAGAGGATCTGCATCCCATGAGATAACAGCAGCAGTAAAAGCTTGCATTCCTTCCTTTAGGACCCAATAAGGAACTAATGAAAATCTTACAGTCTGCACAGAGAACTTGCAGCAAGTTGAGATTATAAATAATATATTTACCAGAACAGCACTGTTGAAAAATGGGTATTTTTGATGGATAGAGTAGCTTATTTAGGATGCTTCTTAGCTGCTTGGATTATTTGTGGGGGAGGGTATCTGTCATACACAGAGTTGCCATGAGCCCCCATCTGCTGATAGTTCTTGAATGGCTTTTTAAGCCTTTTTTAAAGCCTTGAATGGCTTTTTTTAAGCCTTAAGTTCTTTGTTGCACATTCTCACCAGTGCCCTGTGTAAAGGCATCCTAGAGCATGACTTTCTTCTAGACATGGCACCAGTGAGGGGAATGACAATGATGGGATGCATCACACTGTGCGAAGAGAATTCAGGCATATCTATGTTAAATGCATAAACATTGATCTAATTAAATTTTTTTACATACATACGTACTGCTTATTGGAATTCATACTGCTATGCTAACTTCATCAGTCTGCCAGAGTTTGAAACTGCAGCATCAAGTACTTAATGAACAGATTCATGAGTAATCTCTAGAAAGTGCTTAGAATTAAGGCCAAATCTGAGGAGCTTTGTACTTCTTATGACATTTTTCTCCCTTTGGCTTTCATATTATGGAAGCCATATGAAATCAGCAAGGAGTTTTACATTCATTCTTTGAAGGTATTATAAAATACTGCAAAACAGTGTGCTTGCCTTTTTCTCAGGGTGTGTGATATTTATTTTCTTAGAAACATAAGAGTTGGATTTGGCATCTTTGCTCTATGCTGTAAATCATCATTGCTAGGGAAAGAGTTTAGTCTCTTAATAGTACTACTCAAATCCCTGCTTCTCAAGGGAAAACTTACAGAAGCTCTACAAATCTGATGGAATAGAATCAAATCAGGAGATTCAGGGAGCATAAATCAAGTAACATTCTGTTGGTATGCAAATAACAATCTTATTGACTTATTCTCAGTAAGCATCACAATCCTGAAAATAGGACTTCTGATGAAATGATACTTTGCATTTTCCCTTTCTTCCTTCTCATGTTTCTCCCTAGCAGATATTGTTTGAAATTCTGCTAACGTACTGTCTCTGTTTCATATTTTGCAGGAGTGTGACTCGAGCCAGCTCCAGCAGCCTGACACTGTGGAACCAGATGTCATCAAACCTGTTGGAATCGGACGTCTTGATGAAGGGCCAATCCATGCAGAACCTCAGGATCCAGTCAGATCAGCTGCTCCTCGTCCTGGGGACATTGGGGACTTCATTAATGAGGTAGAGGAGTGGAGAGAGTTTCCTCCTAAGATCTGATAAGCTTTTGTATTTTGTTTATTCTACTTCGCATGAGTAGCTGTTATGTTAGAACATAATAACTTTTTAAAACTTCCTTAGACAATGAAAATTGTCTCGCTAGACAGAAGTAAATATGTTCTTTTAAAATGCAGAGAAATTTAATTAACTCATTCAAACAGAAAGGGAAGATATATCAATTAACTTCTGTGCATTCATATTAATTACATTCATAATACATTATCAGCTGCAACCACAATATCTCCAAGCAGGATTATGCAATGGGCTCCAAGTAATAAACAGAATAACAAAACTGTAGTATAGCCTAAATTAATTTATTAATTCACAGTAATTTAATAATGGAAGAAGTTCATTTTCATTCTCCTCATACATTACCCTTTGAATCCAGATAATAGTGGAAATTCAGTACCTTCAATAAGACGGAAAGAATTCCATTAAATACAATTAGTGAGCAGGGCAGCTAAATTAAATGTTATGTAAGTGCTTTTAATACTTCTCATAGAGCTTTCAAAGATTTTGCATTATCTTTGATTCTTCAATCTAATACATGTAATTGAGATTCAGACTATACCAGAGTACTCGTAGCTCTGAAAGAAATGATCCTCATTATTTCTATCACTGGTTAGTCTTAAATCATTGGTGTTGTGGTACTTACAATAGAACATGTTGCTTGTGCTTGCTGGTTACAGAAAAAAAAGCTAACCCAGAATTTACTACTGCTTTTGCTTCATTCTGTACATGAATTGTAGTAGTTAATTATTTTCTCTGATTTTTTCACATCTTCCTTCTCAGCTAGAGCCGGACACATATTGCAGAGTATTGCAGAACTGTTTCTGCCAACATGTTTATTCTTGTTCGCCTTGGAGAAAAGTCAGGCTAATATACTAAAGTCTTTTGTGTTAGAAAGCTGCAGAAAATTGAATTTGCCCCTTTTAAGGTGTACAGCGATACAATTGTCAAAAAACTTAGAAGGGAATTGACTAGCAGGGAATGTACAAATATTCTTGTAAGATGTATTTTAAGAGACTCCAGTTTTTTGCATGCCCTACACTTCTAATTATTACAGTTATAATTGGCTTCTGGAAAATAGTGAAGACATGGGACAATAAAAGGCCCACATTGTTGCCCAGGGCATTGTACACACAAGAACTTCCTTGTGTTTCTGTTCAGTAAGAGATTCCCATCCTGTTCTCACACAGCTGTGACCAGACAGTGCCCACCTGGCAGGCAGTTGTGAAGAACACGGGTTTTTCTTGTTCTCAGAGCAGCTGAGAAGCTCTGCTCTGGAGCAAAGGCAAGGAATGGGGGTGATTCTGCTGGAAAGCCAGAAAGGGCCAGAGGGTTCCAGCCTCCTACAATTTTTAAATGACTTAGCAAGCTGTTCTTGCAATATTATTTTTCAGTAGGTTGTCGCTCTTGAAGATGATAGCATCGATGTGAACACATGGAGCTGAAGAAACAGCACTTGCTGTCATGATTTAACCCAGTGCGTTCATTCTGCAGTACAGATGAACATGGAGTCGTTTTCTTCCTGCTGTCTATTGTATTATATCAGTACCTCCCTTTATGCTTCCCCATGCCATCCACCAAAAAAGAAAGCTTCTCCCAGCTATTCATGCACAGTAAAATAATGTCATTAATGTCATTGATTAGGATAATATATGGAAATATATATGAAGTTAAAGAAAACATGCCAATTTTCCTATTCATACACAGTAAAATAATGTCATTAATGTCATTGATTAGGACAATAGATGGAAATATGTATGAAGTTAAAGAAAACATGGCAATTTTTCTATTCATACACAGTAAAATAATGTCATTAATGTCATTGATTAGGATAATATATGGAAATATATATGAAGTTAAAGAAAACATGCCAATTTTCCTGTCTGCAAGTTAGCTCAGAATTAATTATATCCTCTGATTGAAAGGAACTTTGTGAGGTAATTTCTGTGTTTTAAGCGTTATATATTTAGCTTCTCTTCTTCATCTCTTCTTTTTTTCTTAGGATTTCACAGCAAGGTACTATTTTACTGTGGGACATTCCACCTAACCCTCTCTCTAGCAAATCGTAGCTACTCAAAGATTTCCATGTTCTGTCTATTTTCCCAGAAGTCTGAGCAAAATGGACATTTTATTTCTCTGAAATAGCATCATCTTAATTTGTGTTTTATACAAAAAATTTCCCATGGCAAATGTGATTCTAAAATGCCTACGGCGGGGGGGGGATGAGTTTTTCATAGTAGTATTCAGTGTTTCAGTTAAATTTCAAAATTATCAGTGTCTGGAACAGAAACTTTCAGGCTGCACAGGTTTTCAGACTCTCCAGAAAATTGCACCTGCAGTCCTGATACGATTAAACCCAAGCAATTTGGTAAGTTTCTCTCAGTTTTACTTGAGGTAAATTGAAGAAATATCTTGAGTAAAGCCTGTACCAGACGTTTCTTAAGGCAGTTCCTACAGAAGATAAGCTGAGCTGTGGAAACAACATAGCAAGATAAGAATGAGCAAAGTCCGTATCTCTCTGCATCCAATTTCAGTATTATTAGACATAATTCTTCCCTTGGGCGTCTCTAACCCAAACCACCCACAAAACTAGCCCAGTCACTAGCTGAGCAGGGAGAGGCTGCCTTGGAATTGTCAGGACTTCGGTAGCAAAGTCTGCATTACCCCCTTGGTTTGAAAAGATTCAACACTTTCGGAGATCAGCCTGATCTTTTGGAGGACTTGACCCTATTCCAGGAGATGCTAGTCAGAATGATCTTTTGGGATGCTGGTCCACATGTGGGAATTAATTTAGTCTGTTGAATTCTCACCAGCACCTCAGACACACAGACAGCATGGTTTGGATTAGCTTCTGAATTACTCCAGCTTTTGACAAAAAAAGAACTATAGGTCGTTGATTTCGGATACTGGAGGGTTCAGCTCCTATTGCCAAGGAAGTGTGGGGGTTTTCTTTCTTCGTGTTTTCATTACAGAGTCATAGAAACAAAAGAAAAAGGCCTAGTGGGTCATTTAGGCTTTTTTCCTTTTAGCAGTGCTCTCTTTCTTCTGGTGTATTATTCTCTATCTGTCATCCCTTGTATTAAATCTACTTAATGAGACATACCTAAGAGTATTCTGTAGTGTTCTAGTGTCTTCTCAGTAGAAAAGTTAGAATTATGATAAAAAGTCATGCATTTTTATAACACAAAGTTGAGATAACATGTAAAAAGCTAGAACTGTGTAAAATGGGAAGGTTCCAGAGGTGTCTGATAGTCAAAATATGTTTTGCAGGCATAAGCTAAATGACCTCAGGGACTTTCTTGTTTTGTCTGTTTCAATGGATAGATAAATCTCTAATTTAAGAGGGGAAGGGAAAAACCTCCTTTTCTTCCAGTCCAGTGTACAAACAAGTCAGTGAAATAAGTTATGTGTTATTAAGAATCCTCTGAAGACCTCGTTTTCCATTTTGAGCCTTTTAAAGCCTCAATTTAGAGGAGTGTGGAGCATAATTAACATGTAGAATAGTCAGGATTTGCAGGACAGTATAAATTAGACCTGTTTGTTAATCCTATTTTGTTAATCCTGTTTTCAAGACCCACCTATATTGTCCCTAGAAATCTCAAGCAAGTTACATTGTGGTGGAGAGTTTGTGGCTAAGAATATATTTATAATCAATAGAGGACACAGCCTGAGGTAAATTTAAATTGCAAACTAAAGGTCTCGTGCCGTGGGGACATGGAGGACCCTCAATTCATTCTACACAAATGGTTATTGGTACAGTGCATCTCCATGCAGAATGGAGTCCCTCGATGGTTCCTGTTTTCTCTTGTCAAGTCAAAAAATGGTTCCAGATACAAACGTTTGGTTTTTTGTTTCTTTCCCTGAAGGTCTCTGTTCTTCCTTTCCTTCTTATCAAAAGTCTGCTGAATCTGATTAAGTGGTAGGATTAATGAAAACAGAAGCATTAGATTTTGTCATGTTCCATGTTAGTTGAAGATTTGAGGGGTTTGCTTTAATTTGAGAGAAATGGAGAATGCTACCTGTATTAAGGCAAGTATAACTTAAGGTTACTGTTGTTCCTCAGTCAAGCCACTGTAGTTTCTCCAGTTCTGCCCTTTATCTCCTCCTTAGTGAAAGCTCTACTGCTTTATATATATAAAAGAGGAAAAGGAAAAAAGTGAGTCTGTCCAAGGTTGCGAGCTGGCCTTTCTATTTCTGTGGCTCTTCTGTGACTGCTTGTTGTGCACTCTAGCACATGCAAGGAAGTGTGACAATTCCCTGTCCCAGCAGGTTCCCCTGCTCCTGACGATGTGCCCCCGGAAATTCTGTTGTTGAACAAGCTTCTCACTCTAATAAAAACTTTGGCTTTTCAGATCAGGAAATTATAAACCAAGTAACTGTAACAACTCTGCTGCTCTGAGGTTCTTGAACACATCTGGCAAAAACTGAGATCTCTTTTCAGAAGCGACTGACAACACCTTGGCAGCAAACTCAGTAGAAGCCACTCCTGGCAGCCATTTGTTGCTTTTTCAGTTGTGCTTTACAGCAGGCTGTGTATCCACACCGCCTCCACCCACTGAAAGGGACAGCATAATAAACAGAAAAGGTGGCAATGCTGAAACCAAAGGGAGCTTCATCAGCTGCTGTCGCTGCCAGGGCTGTCTGATTTGCTGTAGAACCCAACAGCAAAGCGCAGCAGTACACTCGGTATGCTCAAAGAGTTGGCTTAGCAGAGGGAAAGAGAAAAAATCGTATTTCTTTCTCGTTTTAGTATGTAACTTGCGACACAAATACAGCAGAAATCTTGGTTGTCATTTGAAGAGTGAGACACGAAGTTCAGTCATTACACTGTGAACCAGAAGATAGGTGCAAATGTCAGTGTAACTTGTGCTGCGCGGTTGAATCAATACCTCCAAAACAGGACCCGTAACAACGTTCTCTGAATGAAATGGATTACACCGCTAGCACAGCCTTTGAAAAAGTGAATTTGTTAGTGAGATCCTATCCTGTAAGTCAGTAACTCAAAACCAGTTTCCTTTTCTTAAATGCTATCATGATAGCAGCAGCAAATTGAAAAAAATTACAACTTCCCCTTTGGAAAAACAGATGGAAAGAGGCTGCCTTCTGCCTTGTGATGGATGACTGATAGGTATCAGAATTTCTGCAGTGATGTAGGAAAATGTTTTGTTCACTGTTTTTTTTTTTTAAATAAATTGGAATCTCATGGTTGGCTGGCTCTTTGTAGGCAGAACTGCCAGGAAATAACATTTCTTCTCCAAGCTGACTTTCTAAATGACTTTCACATGTGGATACCTGGCATTCATGCCTCAGCACTCCTTAACCTCAGCTGGTATTTATTCTCCTTCCCTGTCACCTGTGTTCCAAACACATGGGTGTCTGTCACCCCACGCAGGCTTAAGGAAAGATTTAAAGCCCATAAGGCCAGTTACTGCCTCGGAAGTAAAGTTGCCTTTGTGCCTCAGCAGCAGAAGTAAGAGAAAGCCTTGGAACTGTTTCCCCCTTGGAAGGTGGAGAAGGGGAGTCTTCCAACACTTGCTATTGCCTTTTCAAAATCTCTCGTCTTTTGTGCTTATTATGGCCATCAGGTTAGAAAATTCCAGAGAGAGATAACAAGCATCACCAATTATCTCATAATTCAAAATTGCCCTTTTAACGCAGGCTGTTAATAACCTGCTTGATGTTGTTGTACCACATGAAATGATCATTTCAAGGCCAACTTTTGTTCTTTATTAGAGGTCATTAGCTTGATAAATATGCTGGGCTTTTCCACCACTGATTTGGAAATTATTTTAGGTATATTTTGCACAATCCTGAATTGTTTTAGATAGGTAGTAAAGAACCAGGATTCAGTTCTACCTTATCAATGTCATACGCTTTAGTTAATGGGTTTAGTATGTATATACTCCATAGTACATATTTGTAGGAGAAAAATCAGCATCTCGTTCCATTTTGTGATACTTGAACTAAACACAACTAAGAGTAAAATGTACTTTCCTAAATCCAGAATCTGTTAAATATTTTGAAGGAGCACACTCACTCCTTCAAATAAGTGGGAGTATAATAAA
The DNA here is from genome assembly GCA_036785705.1 of Acanthornis magna. NCBI lineage: Eukaryota > Metazoa > Chordata > Aves > Passeriformes > Acanthizidae > Acanthornis > Acanthornis magna. The sequence continues at coordinate 1,101,015 of JAWUZG010000222.1, read as the reverse complement.
GCCATTCTTTAAGTAAATAAACACTAAAAATTAAAAGTAAAACCAGCACAAATAGAACTGGTAAAAGTTAATAGTCAGCAATTTAAAATCTTAGCACAGCCTTATAGAATTCTGGAAGATACATTATCCCTTGTCAGTGGCTGCCAGAGTAGATCCTATTCAAAGCAGAAGATCTTGAAAAAGCATTGCTAATCCCATGGAAGAAACTGTGAGGTTGAAAAAAATACAAATTATAAGAGGGCTTTTTGACTTCAGGCTTCAGCCTTTTATATTCAGCTTGTAAATCTTCCCCAGATAAGCACAGAAAAATTGTCTCATTCTAAAATAAGTTATTCATGCAACTGTTTAGGTTTGGACTTATGTAGGAAAACAGGGAATGAAGAGGCTTTTCTCTGGAAGAAGTGTGGTTCTTTCCTGGCTTTTCCTCTCCAATTTCCCAGCATTTCCTCCAATTCAATTTGTGTTAGTTTTAATTTGGGCTATTCAGCTCCACAGACTGAAAATCTAAAACTGCTGAAGACCCACTATTCGTGTGTTGATAACTTCAGTACTTTGAAATGAGGAAACAAAAACAGTCATCATCTTGTATTCAGCTTTGATGTCACTGTGTGTTTTTTCTGAAGAGCAGGTGGATCTCGTGGGTGGCTGTGGCAAAACATAAAAGGCTTAAGACAACACACCATAATATTTTTCTCACAGCAGCCTACAGAGGTACATGAGCTTGCAGGACTAACTAAATATGGATTTTGGCACATACAGATGGACTGCAGGCTAGAAAAGTCAGGGGATATGCTGTTGGCCTTGTGAGATGACTGCTAAAGCGAATCTTTGCAAACATACCTATTTCTCCTTCCTCATTTGTCTGTGTAACCATTCCCACATTGCCCACGGTGCAGGTTGTGAGCTGTACATCTTTGAAACTGTTTATTTACTAGCTTTATTCTCAGTGCCATGACTCTATTTTAAGGTTTCCTTAGGGCTGTAATGGTAGCTACATTTAAAATGTCCAGTGCTGTAATGCTGGAAACCTGGCCATTCTAAAAGGACTTACAAAAATGTAAATCCTGAATGGTTTTTCACTGAATGGCAGAAGAGGAAGAACTTTGTTTTCTCAAGTGGGTGCTTGATAGATAACTGCACTGCAAATATTCCAGATACGCTTTTGTCTCGCTCTCAGATACAGAACTTTATCTTCTTTTCTCTCTCTCCTTCTTGCAGGGACTTAAAGCAGCCGACAGTGACCCTACAGCCCCACCCCAGGACTCCCCCTTAGTCTTTAACTCTGAAGGAAGAGGCTCCACTGCAGGATCCTCGAGCTCTCTTCTCTCCTCAAGCAGTGGTGGTGAGCAAGACTATGACTACCGAAATGACTGGGGCCCATGTGTCAGGAAACTTGTTGAGATGTACTGCGGAGGTGATGACTGAACTTCAAAGTGAGCTTTGGTTTTGGGCAAGTACAAACATTTCAACTGATATTCCCCAAAAGCATCCAGAAACTAGGCTTTAACTTTGTGGTCGACTAGCACAAGTGCTTGCTGAAGGCTTTGGCTTAGGCTGCAAACCAATTTGGGCTCCGTGGAATATCAGTGATCCAATGCTGTTTGGAAAAAAATATTGAGCTCAGTTACACTTGAATTTTACAGCACAGAAGCACTGGGATTTTATGTGCCTTTTTGTACCTTTTTCAGGTCGGAATTAGTTTTATGTTTAAGGCTTTAATGATACTGATTTTTGAAATGATGCATTAAAGAGACAAAATATGTTGGGGTGGGGAGGAGTAAGGTGAAACACAATATACTTCAACATGCTTTTGTTACATCGCATTGCTTTTATTAAAATAAGGAGATTAAAAATAAACCAAAAAATCCTCATGGAACAATTTTATTATCTGGGAGAGAAGACCATGAGGTGGAACAATGTACATTACTTCTAGTTTTAGATGTTAGAGGACTTTTTTCACTAAAATTCTAAAACTTATGCTGCTGGTTGCAAATAAAGGGAGTTTTCATATCACCAGTTTGTAGCAGATTTTTTTTGTTCTTATGCTAGAATGTTAGACACATTTTGGTCTTAATCCATGTACACTTTTTGGTTTTGTTTGTTGTTTTTTTTTTTAATTTCTAGTATTTTTTTCCCACTTCACAGTAAAAAATGGTATGTGTACGTAATGTTTTATTGGCATAGTCTGTGGAGAAGTGCAGAAACTTCAGAATTATTATTTGTATTATTTGGACTATGGATTCAGGTTTTTGCATGTTTATGTCTTTCGTTATAGATAAAGTATTTACAAAACAGGTTGCAAACAAGTGACATTGATTCAATTGTTGAACTGTAGTTAGAGTACTCAATTTTTTTTAAATTTTTTTTTTGTTTGTTTGTTTGTTTGGGGAGGGAGAAAAGTTCTTAGCACAAAAAAGTTTTACATAATTTGTACCAAAAAAAGGGGGGAATGGGAGTTGGCCTGATACTGGTGGCACGAGAAAATATACAGTATGTTTTGGGGGTGGGGAGGGGAGGAAGGAGCTTTCAAACTGGAGAGACTTCTGAGAACAGCTTTGCCTCTGTATTGTGTACCAGAATACGAATGATACACCTCTGACCCCAGTGTTCTGAATAAAATGCTAGTTTTGGATCTGGTGCTTGGTTTGGCATTTTTTCTTCTACCTGAGCAGCCCTGACTACAGTAAATAAAATGTACGCAAAATGTGTTTGAGTGCTGTGAGAAGTTGTGTGCGCTTCTTTAGCATTTCGTACTGCTGGACTGGAAACAAGCTGCATGTAGGAGAATGCCCAGCACAAATTTGGAAGGCGGGTTCCCAGTAAAAGCGAAGTGATCTGTGCTGGGATTTCTGGGAATTCACAATTTTCAGTTCCCCACTGATGGCTAGCTCGTTGGTTTAATGTGCATTATCTAAATAATAGAAATTGCATCACTTTTGGCTTATTTCTAGATTGGCAGTTTAATGAGCGTGTGATTATGCTGCGGATTGCATAAATAAAATAAATTGTGGATTGTGGCAGTCATCTGCCGCCTGGACTATTTTGTGCTGAAGTGAAGACAAGCCCCTGCTAACCTGAATACACATCAAATCATATCCTTCAAGGAGGTGCTGACGGTCATGGAGCTCTATCAAAAAGCCCCATCAGGAGATCTGTCATTACTAAACGTGTCTGACCTGTTACCATGATTTCCTTGCAAACAAAGCAAGCATAGTAGGTACAGCAGCTCTGCCTTCGTTCTCTTGCAGCAATCTGCTCAGGTTAATGCCTACATTTACAGACATTAAGGATCTAACTGCGAATAGTGTGAAGCTCAAACTCAGCAGAAACACCACAGTTCCCCAGTGGACAGGGAAGGGAACCAGGCCCTGGGCGTGGCAGAGCCACCAGGGCCAGCTGGGTGGGCAGCGAGCTCATCTGAGGGGGAAGGTCTTCACTGGTGCCACATCTCTGCTTCCTCAGCACTCACACCATAATTTACATCATTCGACTGCGACTTTGGGAGGTAAATCCTGAAATCTAAGTTGGGGAATGTTAGATGCTACATGGGGGTTGTCTCCACTGTGCTTTTCATGGCCGCATCTCCTTCCTTCTTGCTTCTGATGAAAGGTAGCAATCCTCTGAGGTTGGGATATACTATTTCAGCCTCTGCACACCTGGCTATCATTTATATTGTTCATTTGCAACTATAACTTAACGCTGTAATAAAGCCTTGATTTTTGGGTAATGTATCAAAGTTACCAACGACCACCTTTAAGCTATTTCCAAATTCAATTTGTAGTATAAGGAAAAAAGGATGTAGATAGGACGTGGAAAATGAAAATCTGACCAGGCATAGCTATGTAAGGAAAACTTCCATAAAGGGCAGGATTTAAACTGTAAATGCATGTTAAACAAGCAAAAGACTAAGCAGCTTTGTTTCCATTGGGTTCCAGAACCTCGCAGCAGTCTCCTGCACTCCAGGAGCAGCCGCTGTTTGCCATTTCAGCCTTTGCTTTCATGAGGTTCCATAACCTCCTCGTGGTCGCCTGGGCCCAGGGAGGCCCCACTGTGTCACATGAGAGCCTCGGGGCCAAGAGATTCCATGGCCTCAAAATGCTCTGCAGCCCCCAATTTTCCCTGTTTCCCTCTCCTTTTCCCCGGACCGCCTTCCCCCTGCCCCCAGCGCTGGGCTGGGAGCAGCCGAGAGCCCCGCGCTGCCCATCCCGACCTGTCCCGGCTCCATCCCTGCTCCTCCCGCGGCCTGCGAGGGCTGTGGGGAACGGCGGAGGAGGAAGAGGAGGAGGAGGGAGGAAGGAGCAGCGCGGGAAGCTATGGAGGGAGGAGAAGCGGGAGAAGGGATTGGGGGAAGGAGGAGAAGGAGGTGGGATTGGGGCGGAGAGGAGGAGCGGAAGACTGCCAGAGGGGGAGGAGCGGGAGGAAAGCGAGGGACAGAGGAGAGGCAGAAAGGAGCCACGCGGTTTGGGTCTCCCTGAATTCGCAGCCCCCCCTGGACCATCGCCGCCCCATCCCGCAGGTGAGGGGGGAGGGGGAGCTCGCCCCAAGTATCCGAGGGGTCCCTGGGTTTGTGTTTTTTTGGGGGTGATCTTTGGAGCTTGCAGGACTCCAAACCCGAGCCGCAAATGCCCCACGGGAGGACATCGGGGGTTCCCAGGAGGTGTTTCTGGGGTGTCCCGATGGCGGTGCGGGCAGAGCCCCGATGGGGGCGGGGGGATGCGGGTCTCCCCGGGGTGGGGGTTGGGCTCTGCCCGGGCCGGGCCCTCCAAGCTCTGCCCGGGGCCACGTGCGGACCGGCGGGGGAGGGGGGACAGCGGTTTTGGGGACCCCCGGGAGAGGAGAGCCCCAGAAGTGCAGAGCGAGGACCCCGTGAGGGGGAATCCCTGGGATTGCCGGGACCCCTGGCGGGGGGGTCTGGGGGCTGGAGGGGCGGGATGGCCGGAAAGGAGTTCAGGGCTGCCAGGTCCCACAAGTGGCTGCTCCCAGTATGAGCCCAGTCACTCCCAATATGATCCTGGTCACTTCCCCGTAGTCTCTGTAGGATCCCTGTTGCTCCCAGTATGAACCCTGTCACTGCCAGTCATTCCCTATTGTGATGCAGTTTGCTCCCAGCACGGTCCCAGTTCCTGCCAGCACATTCCCAGTCTCTCCCAGTATGGTCCCAGTCACCACCTGCATGGTCTCAGGCACTCCCAGTATATCCCAGTTGCCCTGAACATTCTCATAATCATTCCCAAGCACTCCCAGTTCCCTCAGCATGGTTCAGTTGCCCCCAGGATTATCCCAGTCACTGCCAGTAGATCCCAGTTGTCAGCAGCATGCACCCTGTCATTCCCAGTTGCTCCCAGTGTATCCTCAGCTTTCTCCCAGCATGGGCCTCGTAGCTCCCAGTAAGCCCCAGTCAGGGTCCATTGACACCCACTATCATCCCAGTATGATCCCAGTCTCTCCCAGTATGATGCTAGTGGCCCCCAAAGTGATCCCAGTTGCTCCCTGTCAATGCCAGCATGAGCCCAGTGGCCTCCAGTATGATCCCTGCGACTCCCTGTCTCTCCCAGTATATCCCAGTTGCCCCCAGCATGCTCCCGGTCATTCCCACTTCCTCCCAGTTGCTTTCAGCCTGATTCCAGTTGGCCACAGCTGCTCCAAGTCAATCCCAGTATGATTGCAGACTCCCTCAGTGTGATCCCAGTCTCCCCCAGCATGGGCCCAGATGCTCCCACTGTGATCCCAGTATGATCCCAGTTGCCCCCAGCATAGTTCAGTTCTTCCCAGTTCCTTGCAGTATGATCCCACTTGCCCCCAGTGGCCCCAAGTACAGTCCAGTCCCTCTCAGCAGGGTCCCAGTCATGCCCAGTTGCCCCAGTGTGGTCCCAACTGTTCCGAGGGTGGTTCCAATCAGCCCAGTATGGTTACAGACACTCCCAGTATATCCCAGTTACCCTCAGCATGCTCATAGTCATTCCCAAGCAGTCCCAATTGCCCCAGTAAGGTTCTAGTTCCCTCAGAATGATCCCAGTCTTTCCCAGTTACTCCCAGTTGCCTCCAGCGTGGTTCCAGTTTCAGTCACTTGCCCAAAGTGTGGTTCCAGTTTGTCCCAGTATGATCCCAGTTTCCCCAGCTGTGGTCTCATTCCCCCTCAGCATGGTTCCAGTAGCTTCCAGTTGATCCCAGTTGCTCCCAATGTGTCCAGAGTTTCCTCCCAACATGGGCCCAGTAACCCCCAGTCAGGTTATGCAAATGCCCCTGGGGGGGACATTGAGGGATCCCCGGGTGATGGTTTTGGGGGGTCCTGGTGGCTGCTGCTAGCAGATCCCCACAGGCTGGGGGTTGGGCTCTGCGTGGGGCCACGTGGGGATCACACAGGATTGGTGGGCAACTGGGGACACCGGTTTTGGGGACTCCTGGGAGAACTGTGGGAGGGGGGAATGGAGAGGGGCGATAGTGGAGCTGGGGGACCTCCAGTAACCTGGATGGGGAGACCTGGGACCCTGAAATAGGGACACCGAGAGGGAAGACTTTTGGGATTCCTGGGATCCCCAGTAGTCTGGGGAGGGCAGAGACACTGGAGAGGGGGGATCCCCAGTACACATGGTACCCCCAACAACCCAGCCAGGGGGAAGCCAAGAAACCCAAAGAGGAGAGATCAGATACGGGGAATTTTTGTGAGAGTCTTTTTTGGGGCTGCATCTTGGTGGTCTGGAGGTTTTTATGAACCCCGGATGTTTCCTGACTCCTAAAGAAGGAATTGGACAAAGCAGTCTTCAAACCCAATGCAGTCAACCTTGTTTTCCCTCCAAACCAGGATTTCCCATTCCCAAACCTTGGCTGGATGGAGGAGGAGGCTTTGAGGAAGAGGAAGATGCCCCAGAATCCCCAGGCAGGTGAGGAGGAAGTCAGTGCCCCTTTCCCCCTCTCTCCTCCATGTCCCAGCTGAGCATCACCCCCGGCTGCAGGACAACCCCGCTGCCAACGCTGTCCTGCCTGGGACGGGTTGGGGGGAGGTCCTTCCCCTTCCCTCTGTCACAGAGGCAAATCCCAAATCCTCTCCTTGTCCTTCCTCCCCCAGAACATGAACTGAGGACCAGGGAGGAGAAATCCTTGGGGCAGAACCTCGTGGAAGAGGCCATTTTGAGCATCTCCACAGTGCAGGAATCCAATGTGGAGGAAAAGCCACGGAGGTCTCACACGAGGAGGGGCTCCAAAGCCAGCCCAGGGTGCTCTGAGGAGGAAAGACCCACCCTGTGCTGGGAAGGTGACCAGAGCTTCAGCCAGAGCTCAGGCGAGGTGATCCATGAGCAGCTTCAGGATGGGGAGAAGTCCTTCAGGTGTGGGAAATGTGGGAAGAGCTTCAGCCAGAGGAGCAATTTGACCTGGCACCAGAGGATCCACACCAGGGAACGGCCCTGCGAGTGTGGGGAATGTGGGAAGAGCTTCAGAGTCAGCTCCAGCCTGATTGTCCATAATAGGATCCACACGGGGGAGAAGCCCTATGAGTGTGCCAAGTGTGAGAATAGCTTCAGCATGAGCTCCAGCCTGATTGTTCACAAGAGGATCCACACTGGGGAGAGGCCGTATGAGTGTGGGGAATGTGGGAAGAGCTTCAGCCAGAGCTCCAGCCTGATTGTCCACCAGTGGAGTCACACTGGAGAGAGGCCCTATGAGTGTCCTGAGTGTGGGAAGAGGTTTCAGACCTCCTCCCGTCTCCTCGTGCATCAGCGGATTCACACAGAGGAGAAGCCCTTCCGCTGCCCTGACTGCAGGAAGGGCTTCAAGCACAACTCCCACCTCATCACCCACCGGCGCATCCACACCGGGGAGAGGCCCTATGAGTGTTCCGAGTGTGGGAAGAGCTTCTCCAGGAGCTCTAGCTTGACCCGACACCAACAGAAGCACCAATAAGGGAAGCCCTGTGAGTGCCCTGAGTGCAGGAAGAGCTTCATGCACTGCTCCAACTCCATCCCCCATCCGAGGAGCCACATTGGGAAGAGCCCTGGTGCCCCACATTCCCTGTGACCCACATTGGGAAGACACCTGGCAGGTGGTCTCCACATCCTTCTGGATCTCCATAGGCACCTGGGTGAACACAGGGGCAGGAACATCCATGGGGACTCTGACTGAAATCAGAAATTCATTGGGAAGAGTGGATTTGTAGACTTTACACTCACAAAAATCTCACCTGCTCTGTCCAAGTGTTTCTTCTGGTGGCATCAAGCAGTGCTGGATGATCTTGGAGGTCTTTTCTAACTTAATTTCGTTCTTCATTCTGTCAAAACAACCCAAAATGAGGTTTAAATACAGAAATTAAACAAAGGGATCTAAAGCCACACCATTTTACTTTGATTGGAAGGTCAATATGTGGTTGGTTCATAGGATTATTTGGGAAGGTTTGGGTGTTGTGGGGCTGCTGACCCGGGCAGACAGGGCCACGATCTCGTAGCTGTGCTGACAGAACACGGGGTTCAGATGAGCCTCTCTGTCCTCCAGGAGTTCCAGTTGTCTGTCCCAGTCCCTGGCTTGGGTCTCCCCATTTGGGGTGCATCCCCCAATGTGGCCAAATTGCTGCTGAAATGCCCAAGCTGCTCCTGGCTGTGGATGTTCCTGTCCACCAACCTCTCCTCATCAGGGCCATGGGGTCTGGCAGGGGCTTTGTGGCTCTTGGGAGCATTTGTGGTGCTAGGAGGGAGGTTGGGAGCTTCTGTGAGGGAGATATACATTACTATGAAAAAAAGAAAATAACGGCACAGCTTGTTCCGATGGTACTTAGAGTTTCTTGTGCGATCTCCGAGCTGGCTCCGAGCCAGAAACCAGTGGGGTGGGAGAGACATTGCTGCTGAGGGGCTGAATATTTCGGAAACTAAAGTATCGAGTAACAACTGGAGGTGGCAGAGGTCTGTGATAAATGAGTGAATGATAAATGCTGCCTTTCGCATATATGAATTTAACATTCACAAGTGATGTGTACTGTATAAAAAGAATAGTGTTAAGATAAAAATATAATTAAGTGGAAAAAGGTTAGGGTAAATTGTAACTTCGAAATAGTTGTGATATGTTAGAAAATGTAGTAATAAATACATGGTAATAAATGTCTTTTAAGTGGATAAACCACAGAGCCGGGGATCAAGACATGTTAAAGAAACAAAGAAGATAACCACAGGCATCCCAGGAAGTCTGTTATCTCGACTCATACCTCCCAAAAGGAACTGTCACCTACAAATTAAGTTGGAACTGAGGAAACATAGACGGGAGGATTTCAGCCTTCAGTTCTGAGGCAATCCAGAGGATCCGAGACTCCAAGACAGGCGCCGTGCTGGCAGAAGGGGGCAGGGATAGGAGGGGGGAGTTGAATGAAGTGTAAATTACCTTCAAGGCTTCATGAATATGTAACAGTTAAAGAAAGTACTTCAGTTCACAGTACAATGGATGGGTGCGCCTCTGGCAAAATTGCTAAGCGCCCAGTGCTGTTTTTGCCTTTGCTCTATTAATAAATGTTCAAAATTACGTAGTAAAAATTTCAGCTTGTGAACTTGTGGTAGTTTTGCCTGGCCCAGTTTTTGCCAGTGGATAGGGTGGGGTACAAAGATGGCTCCTGCATGTCCTGAGTAAAGATTCTGGAAATTTCTCCACCATGTCCAGCAGAGCCAATCTGTGATGGCTCTGAAGATGATGGACATGCTGCTGGCCAAACCTGGGCCAATTCGAGATGTTAGTTACGCCTCTGTGAAAACATATTTAAGAAGAAATCAAAACAAAGTGGGCACGCACTTCTTTGTAGCCAGGGAAGGAGGAGGAGGAGGTAAAAATATGTGAGGGAAACAACATGGAGGCACCAAGGTCAGTGGAGAAGGTGTGGGAGGAGGTGCTCCAGGCGCCGGAGCTGAAAACCCTCTGCCAGCCGTGGTGAAGAGCATGGGGGAGCAGGTGGTCCCCCTGCAGCCCATGGAGTCCAGGGGATGCAGAGAACCCCCCACAGCCGTGGGGAGGTGCCCACGCCAGAGGAGCAGGTGGAGGCCTGCAGGAAGATGTGATCCAGTGGGAGTCCCAGAGACTGAGAGTTGCAAAGGCCTTGCAGGAGAGAGAAAGGCCTTGCTCCCGGGATGGAAACAGCCTGGCCTCAGCTTGGGAATCTGCAACCTGGAGAGAATCTCGGACAGCAGCAATCGGGCGGGGCTGCTCGTGAGATTGGACCCACGCCAAAGAAGTTCGCAGAGGACTGTCTCTCGTGGGAGGGACCCCCATGGCTAAGTAGAGGATTCTTTTCCCCTGATGGACTGACCCTGACCAAAGGAAAACCCCCATGCTCTGCCCCCACCCCGGAGCTGTTGGTTAAAAGGAAGGAGGGAGGGGGTGAGCTGAGAAACGGCCTTAATAGAGAGAGGGGTGAGCAGAAAAACAGTGTTTGTAGCAGAAGAATTGTGGCGTTGGACTGACTAAGAAAAGCCACATATCTTGCCCCAACCCGGATCTGCTGGTTGAATGGAAGGAGGGGGCGAATAGAGAAACAGTGTCTGTAGTAGAAGAATTGTGATGGACTGACTTAAAGAAAAAAAACCCCACACCCTGCCCCTGCCTGGGAGTTGTTGATTAGTTAGAAAGGTGGGAGGGGGTGAGCTGGGAAGCGGTGCCTTAAGAGGGAAGGGGGGTCAGTGAAGAAACGGTGTCTTGAGAGCTTATTTTTATCTCTGATTTATCCTCCGACTCTGTTAGACTAATAAATCACTTTTTTTTGCAACTTTAAGTTTCCCCGCCTGCTTTTGCCCTGAATCTAGTGCGTCCCCTTATCAGTGGTCTTATCTCAACTCATAAGTCCAGTGTTTTGTGTTAATTTTCCCTCTCCTCTGCATAGCTGCAGCAGGAGAGAGCATAGAGAGCAAACGTCGTAGGTGCCTGGCATTTAGCCAGGGTCAAACCCACGACAGAACTCATTTATATCAGGTCCCAGAGCACACGTTGGATTCCTTCATTTCAAGTTGAAAGCTCAGCTCCACTTTTCACTCTGATTTGTAATGATGAATGTAAACATTCAACAAAATTCCCATAGAAAGACCCCAGTGGCCCCTATTATAGTCCCAGTCCCTCTCATCAGTGTCCCAGTCACGCCCAGTGTGGCCCCAGACTTGCTCCCACTTGCATCCAGCATGGTCCCAACTGTTCTGTGTGGTTCCAGTTACAGACACTCCCAGTATATCCCAGTGTCCCTCAGCATGCTCCTAGTCATTCCCAGGCTCTCCCTGTTTCACCATGTAAGGTTTCACTTAAATCAGAATGATCCCAGTTTTTCCCAGTTACTCCCTGTTGCCTCCAGCATGATCCTGGTTTCAATCAGTTTCCCAAAGTGTGGTCCCAGTTTGTCCCAGTATGATCCCAGTTGCCCCAGCTGTGGTCTCAGTCCCCCTCAGCATGGTTCCAGTAGCTTCCAGTTGATCCCAGTTGCTCCCAATGTGTCCAGAGTTTCCTCCCAAGATGGGCCCAGTAACCCCCAGTCAGGTTATGCAAATACCTCTCAGGGGGACATTGAGGGGTCCCCAGGAGTTGTTTCTGGGGGGTCCCAGTGGTGGTGTTGCCAGAGCCATGGCGGGGAGGTGTGGGTCTCCCCATGATCTGGCTTGGGCTCTGCCCGGGGCCACGTGGGGAACGCACAGGACCAATGGGAGATGGGACACCAGTTTTGGGGACCCCGGGGAGAGCTGTGGGAGGTGGGAGTGGAGAGGGGCAATAGCAGAGCCGGGGGACCCCCAGCAAGCTGGCAGGGGTCCCCTGGCACCCTGAAACAGGGGCACTGAGAGGTGGGACCCCCAGGAGCCCCGGCAGCCTGCAGAGAGAGACGGGGAGAGGGGATCCCTGGGACCCCCAAAATCGCCAGATTCTCTAGGTGGGACCCCACAGAGAGGAGACCCCCAGAACTCCAAAGTGGGGAACTTGGAGAGGAGGACCCCTGGGATTCCTGGGACCCCGGCAGTCTGGGGAGGGTGAGGACACTGGAGAGGGGGGCATCCCATTCACACGGGACCCCCAACAACCCAGAGAGGAGGGATGCCAAGAACCGCAAAGAGGAGAGACCAGAGAAGGGGAACGCCTGAGAGTCTTTTCTGGGGTTGAATCTTGCTGTTCTGGAGGTCTTTATGGACCCCAGATGCCCAGTGACTTCTAGAGATGGAATTGGACAGGGTGACCTTTAAACACAATGTAGTCACCCCTTGTTTTCTCCCAAACCAGGATTTCCCATTCCCAAACCTTGGCTGGATGGAGTAGGAGGCTGCGAGGAAGAGGAAGATGCCTCAGGATCCCCAGGCAGGTGAGGAGGAAGTCACTGCCTCTTTCCTCCTCTCTTTTCCTCCATCTCCCAGTCCAGCATCACCCCCGGCTGCAGGACAACCCCGCTGCTGACGCCGTTCTGCCGGGGACGGACTGGGGGATATCCTTCCCCTTCCCACTGGCATGGAGGCAAATCCCAAATCCTCTCCTTGTCCTTTTTCCCCCAGAACACGAGCTGATGACCGGGGAGGAGAGATCCTTGGGGCAGAACCTCATGGAAGAGGCCATTTTGATCAGCTCCCTGGCACAGGAATCCAATGGGGAGGAAATGCCCCAAAGATCCCACACGAGGAGAGGATGCAAACCCAGGGCAGAGCGCTCTGAGGAGGAAAGACCCATCCTGTGCCAGGAAGGTGACCAGAGCTTCAGGCAGAGCTCAGAGCAGGAGGTCCATGAGCAGCTTCATGATAGGGAGAAGTCCTTCAGGTGTGGGGAATGTGGGAAGAGCTTCAGCCGGAGCTCCAACCTGATCGTCCACCAGAGGATCCACATGGGGCAGAGGCCCTATGAGTGTAGAGAATGTGGGAAGAGCTTCAGCCAGAGCTGCAGCCTGATTGTCCATCAGCGGAGCCATACTGGGGAGAGGCCCTATGAGTGTCCCAAGTGTGGGAAGAGGTTTCAGTCCTCCTCCAGCCGCCTCCTACATGAGCAGATTCAAAGAGAGGAGAGGCCCTTCCACTGCCCCAACTGTGGGAAGAGCTTCAAGCAGAACCGCAGCCTCATTGGGCACCGACGCATCCACACCGGGGAGAGGCCCTACGAGTGTCCTGAGTGTGGGAAGAGGTTTCAGACCAGCTCCGATGTCCTCGTACATCAGCGGATTCACAGAGAGGAGAGGCCCTTCTGCTGCTCTGACTGCAGGAAAGGCTTCAAACGCAACTCCAACCTCATCATGCACCGGCGCATCCACACCGGGGAGAGGCCCTATGAGTGTTCCGAGTGTGGGAAGAGCTTCTCCAGGAGCTCTCACTTGATCCAACACCAATGGAGGCACCAATAAGGGAAGTCCTGTGAGTGCCCTGAGTGCAGGAAGAGCTTCGTGTGCTGCTTCAACTTCATCCCCCATCAGAGGAGCCACGTTGGGAAGAGCCCTGGTGCCCCACATTCCCTGTGACCCACACTGGGAAGACACCTGGCAGGTGGTCTCCACATCCTTCTGGACCTGGATGAACACAGGTCCCCTTCTAATGTACATTCCCCTGCACTTTTTTTCTTCCTGTCTCTGTTCTTTTTCTCTAAGTCCAGGGATTTAGCACGGCCTAGGGTGAGTAACAGTCTGTGTCAATTAATGGAATTCCTATGGAATTTATGGTTCCTCCCATTGCTGTTTTCACCTATCAGTGTCTGGCCTTATCTACCAGCAGGCCCCACAGTTTGTAAAGACATCTCCCTCTCATTCCTTTCATGATTAAGCTTTTAAACAAGATATACTAACAATAGAAATAGCAAACAGACTGACCACAAGAAGAGCTGAACCAGCACACATCGACAGTGTGGAGTGAGAGGTGAAAAGTGCACTAATGAGGAAGACTTTGGGCCTTCGTCCCAAAGACCCCTGCCCAGGACCACCAGAAGGCACTGCACAAGCACAAGTAGGAGTGAACTTATGTAAATAATTTCTTGGAACTAATCATAGTAACTCCACCTAATGTTGCATATGTATGAACTTATAATGAATATGTATACCTTTGCGTAGTAAAAGCTGAGCAAGGAAACATTCGGCATGCGTGTTTGGAGGAAAGATCCCCCGTGCATCCAAGCGCTGAACAAACAAATAACTGCTTTAGAGACCTTTGTCTGTAGAGTTTTATTATCGTCCTCTTTGGTGGGATTCATCTGGAGGGACTCACTGCACTGGGATGGGACTGAAGCTCACCCGGAGCAGTGCCTGGTGACTGCCCTGGGGGCCTCACCCTGCTCCCACGGGAATGCTGCTGCTGTCCTTTGCTCAGGTGAGTGTTGGACAAACCCCAGCCCAGCCGCAGCGGTGCTCAACTGCCCCCAGCAGCAGCAGCAGCAGCAGCAGCAGCAGCCGGGGGATCCCCAGTGCCCCCTGGGGCGGTGACATCTCTGCTGTCCCCAGACCCTGCCGTCTCCATGTCCCTGCGGCTGGTGGGCAGCAGGAGCTGGTGCGACGGGCACAAGGAGATCCTGCAGGGCAGATGTGGGGCAGAGTCCTGGAGGAGCAGTGGGACGTGCAGGGGCCAGCATTGTGTGCTGGCAGCTGCGGGGTGGCAAGGCAGAGACAGCCGACACCCCCCGAAAGCTCAGCGGGGCCGGGACCCGTGGGCTGTGAGGGGTCTGCTGGGCAGGGCACGAGGCCCACCTGGCCCTCTGCAGCACCTCCCTGCCCGAGCAGCACCGTCTGCAGAGCTTGTGGAGGGCGATGGAGTCACATGTTGGGGTGAGCAGCAGTGCAGGGCACCCCAGGTGACAGGCTGGGTGGCCCTGACAGCCACCGTGGGTGGTCCTGCCACAGGGAAAGGGCAGGTTCAGTGCTGGAGGCACCACTGAGAGCAGAAGTGCCACCAGCAGATCCAGGGATGGGGAGGAAATGCACGAGGGCTTCAGATGGGCAAACAGCAGTGCTGACAAACAGGGACACCACGGCCACGTGAGGGAGGCACGTGGAAAAGACTTTGTGCCAGCCCTGCTCAGAGGGGACTCTCAGCACAGCCCTGAAGATCTGCACATAGGAGAAAACAATGAACACGAAACACTCAGAGCCTAAACAGGCACTAACCACGATAAGCCAAACTTCCCAGAGGTAATGTGTGAGCAGGAGAGCTTCAGGATCTGGGGCATTTCACAGAAGAACTGGCCCAGGCCATTGCCCTGGCACAGGGGCAGGGAAAATGGATTGGCTGTGTGCAGCAGAGCAGTGAGAAAGCCACTGGCCCAGGCAGCTGCTGCCATGTGGGCACAAGCTCTGCTGCCCAGGAGGGTCCCGTGGTGCAGGGCTTTGCAGATGGACACAGAGCGGTCACAGGACATGACTGTGGGAAGAAAACACTCTGCAGATGCAAAGCAAAGAAAGAAAAACAGCTGAGCAGCATATTCTGCATAGGAGATGGCCCTGGTGTCCCAGAGGGAATTGTGCATGGCTTTGGGGACAGTGGTGCAGATGGAGCCCAGGTCGAGCAGGGAGAGGCTGAAGACGAAGAAGAACATGGGGGTGCTGTTCCAAACGAGTGTTTGAGATGATTTAAAGAATCACCAGCAAGGGGGGGTAGGTAAAAACCAGACTTTATATAAAGTGATGGCACAACAGAGTTCATTGGCAAGGTTCACTCTACTCCTGACTAGATGGTTAAGGGACACTGAGGAAAAAAGCAACAAACAGATTCCAGTCAATCAACCCAAACTGAAATAAACCAAGAACTATCTGTGTGTGTGTGTGTGTGTGTGTGTGGCAAAAGGATAGAAAAGGGTAAAAATGGAATATGGCCCAAAGGCTTAACAGCACTTAACAGTACTTGAAGTCATAACTTAACAACTTAGCAAAGGAACCACACTTAAGAGCATTTAACTTAACAGAACTTTAATTAAACTTACTAACAGGCCTAATTTAGATACCCAAAGGACTTAAACACCTAAGAGAGCAGCATTTTTCCTGTATTTGCCATGAGCAGATGTGAAAGCACACAGACAGAGTCAGTGCCAGGAACCTGTCAGAAATTCCCCTCGAGGGCAGGGAAATGCTCACTCTGGATGCTTTTGCATCTCCCCAGCGGGCGAAGGGTTGAGCCTCGAGGAGTGGGGGATCGGCCCAGGCTCCCTCGTTGTTCGGGGATGCCCCGAGTGCAGCAAACGGGAGAGTTCCCGGCTCCGAGAGGCCCCACTCAGAGGGAGGTCGCTGCTCCAGGACAGCTCCAAGGGCTCATTTGGCACCGCTCTTGATAGGGCCCCAAGAGATGGGCTTTAGGCACAGCAATGGCTCATCCTGGCCGCACTTGGCATCAACAGCTTGCTTTGACACTGTGACAACAGCGATGTTGTGCCATTGAGGGAAGAAAAACAGTTGCCAAGGCTGCTCCTAAAGCAAGCAGGAGCTTGTTGGACAGCAGCAGTGCCTGGGAGCAGACAGTGTTTGTGATCAGCTGCACAGGAGCTGAGCCCAGGGGCTGCTGGTCAGGGCTGAGGCCTAAGGAGCATTTCTCAGATCGCAGGGCACCTGGAAAGGTGTGGGAGGGGATAATTCACACCCTCAGTGTGCTCCCAGTCCCTCCCAGTGTTTCCATGTCCATGCTCCAAGTGCTGCTCACAGCCCTGAGCCGTGGGGATGGCAATGTCCTGCTCCCTTCGCGGGGCAGTGTCACACCTGAGCCAGGTGTGCAGGGCAGGACCTTGCCCAGAGCCCAAGCGCTGTCCCACCTGCAGGAGCTGCTTCCCATCGGCCTCTTCCTGCTGCGGCCCCAAGCCCAGCTTGGAGCTAAACAAAGGGCGCTGGCTCGGGGTCATCCCCCGGTGGGGGGTGCGCACCCCCTCTGCCCCCTCCCCAAATTCCCTCCCGGGGGCAGCAGGAGCTGGGTCAGGAGCCCTGTGGGGAGGGAAAAGGGGTGACACTGGGATAGGGGGGGCACACACGCTCTGGGGGAGACACACGACCCCTGGGGACCCCCCCTCACCTTCTCCCACAGCACCAGGAGGAGGAACCCCAACATGGAGCCCCCAAACCCTGGCAGCATATTGGGGGGCAGGGTCTGGGGGCAGCTCTGGGGGTCTGGGGGGTCACAACTGCCCTGAAACCCCTTCCCAGCCCCAGAGCCAATGCCAGACCTCTCAAACCACCTCACAGCTTCCCCTAGGATCCCCCAATCTAGTCCGTGACACATAAATGGCCCCCAGAGACACCGAAAGCCCTTTCCCATCTCCCCCAAGACCCACCCAATACTTCTCCAAGCCAAACAGCCCAGCCTGGACCCCAAACCTCCCTCACAGACCCCACCAAGACCTCTCTCAGCACCACAGATGCCCCCCAGAACCACAAAAGCCCCTCCCAATCCCCACAGGATCCCCAAATGCCCCTCGCAGGCCCCCATGGCACTGACCAGGAGAGGTTCCCGGACAGGAACATCCACAGCCAGGAGCAGCTCAAGCACTTCAGCAGCAATTTGGGCACTTTGGGGGGCACACCCCAAATGGGGAGACCCAGGCCAGGGACTGGGACAGACAACCGGAATTCCTGGAGAACAGATGGGCTCAGGTGGACACGTTCTGCTGGCACAACTATGAGATCATGGCACTGTCCCTTGGCCTGGGCAGCCCCAGAACACCCAAACTGTCCATGAACCCCAAATTCACCCTCAAATCCCAGGAAAATGGTGCAGGTTTAGATCTCTTTGTTTCATTTCTTTATTTTTACCCCAATTTTGGTAGTTTTGACAGGATGAAGAAGGAAATTATTTAGGTTGGAAAAGAACTCCAAGATCTTCCAGCATTGCCTGATGCCACCAGAAGAAACAATTGGAAAAAGCAGGTGAGATTTTTTTGGCTGTAACAGTAAGAAATCAGCTCTTGCCAAGGAATTTCCAATGTCAATCTGAGTCCCAATGGATATTCCTGCCCCTGCATTTGCCCAGGTGGCTACAGGGAATCTGAGGAGGTGGAAGCCACCAGCCAGGTGTCCTCCCAATGTTGGTCACAGGGAGTGTGGGTCACCAGGGCTCTGCCCAATCTCTGTCCTCCGAGGGATGAAGAAGTTGGAGCAGCACATGAAGCTCTTCCCACAGCTGGGGCACTCGCAGGGCTTCCCTTACTGGTGGCTCTGTTGGTGTTTGGTCAAGTTTGAGCTGCTGGAGAAGCTCATCCCACATTTCCCACACTCGTAGGGCCTCTCCCCAGTGTGGATCCTCTGGTGGCAGACCAGGTTGGAGCTGCAGCTGAAGCTGATCCTACATTGCCCACACTCGTAGGGCCTCTCCCCGGTGTGGATGTGCTGGTGGGTGATGAGGTGGGAGTTGCGTTTGAAGCCCTTCCTGCAGTCAGGGCAGTGGAACGGCCTCTCCTCTGTGTGAATCCGCTGATGCACGAGGAGATCTGAGCTGGTCCGAAACCTCTGCCCACATTCCCCACACTCGTAGGGCCTCTCCCCTGTGTGGATCATCTGGTGGCCCATCAGGAGGGATCTCTTGCTGAAGCCCTTTCCACATTCCCCACACTCGTAGGGCTTCTCCCCATCATGAAGCTGCTCGGGGACCACCAGGTCCAAGCTCTGGCTGAACCTCTGGACGCCTTCCCGGCACAGGGTGGGTCTTTCCTCCTCAGAGCACCCTGGGCTGGGTTTGCAGCCCCTCCTTGTGCGGCATCTCTGGGGCTTTTCCTCCTTCTTGAACTCCTGTGTCATGGAGCCACTCAAAATAGCCTCTTCCACCAGGTTCTGCCCCAAGGCTTTGCCCTCCCTGGGCTCCGTCTGCAGCTCATTGCCTGGGGAGGAAGGACAAGGAGAGGATGGGATTTGCCTCCATGCCACAGGGAAGGGGAAGGACATCCCCCCAGTCTGTCCCTGCAGGACAGCGTTGGCAGCGGGGTTGTCCTGCAGCCGAGGGCGATGCTCAGCTGGGACATGGAGCAGAAGAGAGTGGGAGAGGAGCACTGACTTCCTCCTCACCTGCCTGGGGGTCCCGGGGTATTTTCCTCTTCCTCACAGCCTCCTCCTCCATCCGGCCAAGGTTTGGCAATGGGAAATCCTGGTTTGGGGGAAAAAAAGGTGTGAGTGCCTTGGGTTGGGGGTTCCACCTGCCCAAGTCTATCTCTAGAAGTCACCAAGTCTGTTGTGTCTATAAAATCCTCCAAAAATCAAGAGTGACTCCAAAAAAAGCCTCCCAAGTGTTCCTCCTTCCCAGTCTCCTGTCTTTGGGGTGCTGGGGTTCCCCCTTCTCAAAGCTGCTGGGACTCCCGTGGGTCCTGGGGATCCCCCTTCTCCAGGCTCCTGCTTAGGGATGCCGTGGGGTTTCGGTGGTCCCAGGGGTCCCTTCTTCCCTGATGCTGCTTTGGCTCCCAGGGCTCCCAGGGTCCCCCTCTTCAGGCTCCCCCCACTCCAGGCACTCGGGGCTTCCCCCTCTCTCCGCCGCCCCTTTCAGCATCACAGTGTCCCGGCCCTGCCTCATCTCCAGGCTCCCCCACCCCTCCAGGCTGCCGGGGGTCCCCCAGCTCCACTATCACCCCTCTCTGCTCTCTCCACTCCAGGAGTCCTGCGTTCCACCCCCACAGCTCTCCTGGGGATCCCCAAAACCAATGCCCTGTCCCACCAATACTGGGCAATTCCTACATGGACTCCCCCCCAATATTCCCCCAAAGTTTATTTATGGTTCAGCTTTGGAGTCCTGCAAGATTCAAACATCCCCTACGGCCCAAAAAACCCCCACCAGGGACATGCAATGATATCTGGGGCTCAATTACAGAATCTGTGAGTTCCAAGCAACCCTTGAAAAAAAAAATAATCCTCTCGGAGATCCCCTGGTAGATTTGGGGTGAGCTCTCCCTCCCTAGTCGCCTGTGGAATGCGGGGGGGCAATAATCCCGGCGCCGGGGGTGCTGCAGACACAGTGGGTGGTGAAACCTCATGGTTCTCCTGCTCCTCCTTTTCCTCCTCCTCCTTCTCCCTCCTCTTCCTCCCACAAATCCTCTGCTCTCACCCCAGACCCACCTTCCCCACCCTCCTCTGCCCCACAGCTGTCGCAGCGCAGGCTACTGGGAGAGGGTAACCCCCCGATCAGCCCCAGGGGTGGACAGGGGGCTTGGGGATCCCCCCAGTGCAGATCCACCTCCCCCAGAGCCCCAGGGAATTGCTCTGGGGATCAAGTGCTGGGGAACATGGCTGGACCCCCATGGAACCAGCCCTCATCCATCCCAACCCCACCTTTCCCTCCCCTCTCCTCCCCTTTCCCATCCTTCTCCCAATCCACACACCCCTCCCAACACAATTTCGGTCTCCCATCCCCCTCCCACTCTCTTTGGGGTTCCCAGACCCCTCTTTTTTCATGCTGTTCTGCCCTTTCACCATCATCCCCTCAATCCCTAATCTTCCTCTCCCATGATTGGTTTTGGGGCTTCCAGGCCCCTCCTGACCACTTTGGGGGTCCCAATCCCCATGTCGCTCACTTTGGGGTCCCAGCCCCCGCCCCCCTTCTCACCGCGCCCCCCGCTCACCCCGCGGCCGGGGGCACTCCCAGCACCACCAGTGCCACCAGGACGGCCCCAGCTGCCCCCACACGGCCCATGCCCAGCGCCGGGCAGGTGCCCACAGCCCCAAAGCAGCCGCGCTCTGCCCTGGGGGGTTCCCAAAGCGGCCCCGCCCCGCGCGGCACTGCGAGCACCAGGCCGGAGCAGTGCGGAGCGCGGGCGGGCGGCATCAGCCGTGCCCGGGCAGGGCCGGGCCCCGCGGGACAGCTCCCCCCGCACTCGGCCCCAACGGGACAGCGCCCAGCGGGGGGGCCCGGCCTGCCCGCCCCACACCTCCCCCTCCCCAAATTCCGCTCCCGGCGCCGCTGGGGCCCAGGGGGGCGCAGCTGGGCTCCAGAGCTGCCGGAGACACGTGTCCCCCGCTGCCAGTGCCACCCCCGAAGGATTAGGGCTACCCCAAAACTCCCTCACAGGTGGCCGATACCCCGCAAGCCCCGAAGGAGTGCGGTCCCCCCGCCTTCATCACCCCCAACCTTCGGCTGCCTCATCCCAGGCCCCAGCCCACCCATCCCCCTCCCCCACACTTCAGCCCACACCCCAATCCACATCCCACCCTGCCCGGGACCCAGCCCACCCCATCCCACTCCTCCCGCCAGCCGCCACTGCGACCCCCAAAAACCCGCGTGCCGGGGACTCCCCAGTATCCCCCCAGGGGCATCTGCGACTCACATTTGGAGTCCTGCAACATCCAAACATCCGCCCCCTCCCCCCCCCCCGCAAAAAAGTCAAACAAAGCCTCCTAGGATCAACCAAAGATATTTGGGGCTCGGTTCTGGAGCCCTACAAGGTCCAAAAATCCCTCCCTCCCAAAAAGAACCCCACGCACCGCACAAGATCTCTGAGGCGAGCTCCCCCTGCCCGGTCACCTGCGGGATGCGGGGGGCGATGCTCCCGGGGCCGAGGGCTGCGGACACACAGAGCGATGGACTCACGGGGCAGCTCCTTTTCCTGTTTCTCCTTCTGCTGCACCCCTTGATCCCTCCTCTTCCTCCCGCTTCCCTCCTCCATCTCTCCTCCCCCCCCGCCCTTCTTCCTCCGTGACTCTCCTCCTTCTCGCCTGCTCCTCCTCCTCCTCCTCCTCCTGTTCTTTGGCATTCCCATCCCGGCTTTGTCTGACATCACTCCTGGGGCCATCCCGTGCTGTGAAAAGCTGCAGGGGTGCAGGGGCAGTCGGGAATTTTGTTTTCTCAGTCTCTGGGGTGAAAGGAAGCGCTGTGAAATCCGTCATGGTAAAGAAAGGAGAAATGGCAAGTGATGGAAATGGACACCACTGTGGACTCCGTTTATGCCTCTGGATTGCAAAAGCTGACAGACCCCGAGCGCCGGCGGACACCCGTCCCTGCCGTCAGGTCCCAAGGGATCAGAGGTGCGGCTGGTGGGGCTGGAAGCTCCGTGCAGCAGCTCCGCTCCCGCGGCCCAAAGCTCGGGCTGGAGCGTGGGGTGTGGGACACAGCCCCGTGCTGGGGGCAGAGCCGCTGCTGGGGCCATCGCTGTGTGCAGGGCATCCTTTCTGGGCCTCGTGCAGCTCCAAGCTGCCGAGGACTCCCCGAGGCTTTCTGGGGCTGTCCCTCCTCCCCAGATCTGTTGGGTTTAATGGCCGAGTGCGGCACCCCCGTGCCCTGTGGCAGCAGCCGGTGCCGGGCCACAGCCCCGGGAGCCGAGCTAATGCCCGGCCGTGCCCGGGAGGGGCTGAGGGCAGGGGAGTTCAGAAGGCTCCCCCGCGCCCCTCGCTGCACACGGAAAGGTATTTTAGTGCATGGGAGCGATTTTCCGGGGTTTCTGGGCTCTGTGGGGCCGAGGCAGCGGCAGCGGGACCCTCGGGGCCCGGCCCGTGGGGGCGGCCGGGGCTGAAAAGTGCTTGGCGGCCCCAGCGCGGTGCGTGAGGGCTGAGCGGAGCTGTTGGGAACAAGCCCCGGAACCGCCGCGGTGCCTGAGGGCTCAGAGCGGGGAGAGGCCCTGCGAGCGTGGGCAATGTGGGATGAGCTTCAGCCACAGCTCCAGCCTGATCTGCCACCAGAGGATCCACACCGGGGAGAGACCCTACGAGTGTCCCGAGTGTGGGAAGAGCTTCATCCTCTGCTCCAACTTCATCACCCATCGGAGGACTCACTTTGGGAAGACACCTGTCTGGTGGTCCTTTTATTTTGGCATGAATTTTCTTTTGATTCATCTTCATGCCTTCAAAACATACTGTCCTGGGGTGGCGTAAATTATATTTTGTATTCCCTATCGTTTGTATGTTTGACCAGAAATATGGTTCTGTAGCTTTAACTGTGTCTTGCAGCCAAGAGAAGCTCTGCCAGCGCGGGATGTTTTGAAAACTTTTTCCCTGGACTGTTCTACGGGGGAGTGAGAAGGAAGGGACACTGGTTTTTTTGTTTTTTTTTTCCCTTGGGTCAGCTGCTGCTGCTGGTTGCTGCTGCCACCGGTGTGGCTGCTGCTTGGGGTTTTTTTTTTTTTTTTTGTTTTTTTCCTGGGATTGTTTTTCGTTGCTTTCTGGACCTTTTTCCCCGACTTGCTTTCTCATCTGAGAACCTGAGGAGCCCCGGAGGACAGAGGACAAGAATCGTCCAGGGAGCCACTGGAGGGACTCCACCGGGCCCCTTGGGGACCCCGGAAAGGGGAAGCTACGCCTGAGGAAAAGGACACTAAAGTTCATCAGCTGTTTATTCAGGTTTAATGACCCCTTTTTCCCTTTCCCCTTCCACTGTGTGGTGTGTTAATTAAACAGTTCTTATCCCACTTTCAGCTGAGATATTCTGTTTGCTGTGGGGGGAGGGGTGCTGGAAGTTTTGCTGTGGGGAGGTGTTTTATTCAGAACACTTTCCACCTAGGAAAATTTTTTCTAATCCTAGACACATACAAAACTGGGATAAAAATTAACAAATTGATCAAAGGCATCTAAAGCCTCTGTCTTTACTAGTGTTTGGGGGGAATCTGGGATTCGGAGAAATATTTGGGAGTATTTGGGTGCTTTGGGGGTATTTGGTGTAGTTTTCTCCATTGCTTTGCACTCCTAAATACAAGAGGGATCAATCTGTCACCTCAAAACCACTCAGTGCCACTGAAACGTACTCAATGCCAGCCCAAAATTACTGGATTCCACAGCCCCTGAGGGTGGAATGGGGTTGGAAGGGGATGTGGTGAAGTGGGATGCAGATCAGGAGGGGTGAGATGGGCATTGGGTGGGGCAGGATGGTTGGGATGGTACTATGAATGAATTCACAAGCTGAAATTTTAGCAACATCACCTGGAACATTTATTTATAGAGCAAAGGCAAAAACAGCTGGACACTTAGCAATTTTGCCAGAGGCGCAATCCATTCATTTTACTGTGAATTTAAGTACTTTCTTTAATTGTTACATATTCATTAAGCCTAGAAGGAAATTTACACTTCACCCAACTCCCCACCTCTGATCCTTGCCCCCTTCTGCTAGCACAACGCATGTCTTGGAGTCTCGGACCCTCTGGATTGCCTCAGAACTGAAGGCAGAAATCCTCCCCTCTATGTTTCCTGAGTTCCAACTTAATTTGTAGATGGGAGTTCCTTTGGGAGGTGTGAGTCAAGATAACAGACTTGCTGGGATGCCTGTGGTTATCTTCTTTGTTTCTTTAACATGTCTTGATCCCTGGCCCTGTGTATTATCAACTTAAAAGACATTTATTACCATGTATTTATTACTACATTTTCTAACATAGTACAACTATTTCAAAGCTACAATTCACCCCAATCTTGTTTCTACTTAATTATATTTTATCTTAACACTATTTTTTACACAGTACATTATCACTTGAAAATGTTAAATTCATATATGTGAAAGCCAGCATTTATCATTCACTCATTTATCACAAGGGGGCTTGGGAGGGGTGGAATGGGGGAAATAGGGTTTGGGAAGGGGTCCTTGAAGTCCAAGAGGGGTGGGATGGGTTGGGGAGTGGATTGGGAGAGTGGGGCAGGGTCTGGAATAAGACAGCCGAAGGCTGGCGATGATGGAGGGAGGGGGAACTTGTTCCTGAGTGTGTTTTTGGGTATTCCACATTCCTGAAGGGGTTTTGGGGCAACCCACATTTTGGAGGTGGTTTTGGGGTACTCCCCAGTTCTTGGGGGTTCATGAGAGCAGCTCCATGGAGCTCCATTGCTGGGGTGGTTGCCCTGGGCACGAGCTCTGAGCTGAACCCAGAGTCTGTTGCCTCGGTGCTGGAGAGCAGAGAAATGATGAATAGCCCCAAACATCTGGAGTGTGTGTTTGGGGGGACAGGGCAAGTTCTGCGTAGGTGGGGCAGTCACTGCCCCACCCTCAGCCACTGCAGCCTCTGGCCCAGCCCCAAAGTGGCTGCCAAGCCCCTGGCACCCCGAAAACCCCACCTGTGAGAGGGACCAGAGCAGGTAAAGGCTGTGGCACAGGTGTGACACTGACACGTCCCATGGCCCCGGTGCTCACAGCAGCTGAGATGGTGCTGGATCCAAGGCCGGGACTGTGGATTTTTCCTTTTCTCTCTTCTCTCTCTCCTCTCTCTTCTCCTGACTTCCTCTTCTCAAAATCTGGATAACTCAAAGTTGGATGTTTTAGAGTTTCTGTTAGAGTTTCTGTTTTGTGAAGTGTATTACTGTAATTCCATGTTTAATATAAGCGATAAGCTAAGTAAAATACTATTTCTCTGTCAAATTGTTACAACAGAAGTTATAAGTTAGGGTAAATACCATTAAGTACTGTTCTTTTGCTAAATTATTAAGGTGTAAGTTACGGTTGAGGTATCAGTACTCTTAAGTTTGAGGGCTGTTAAACTTTTAGGCCCTATTCCTTTTATCCTAGACCTCACTGTCCTTTTGTCACACACACACACACACACACACACACACACACACACACACACACAGGGCCAGTTCTTGGTTCATTTCTGATTTGACGGACTGGATTTTGCTTTGTTATTGCTTTGTTTCTTTGGTGTGCCTGAACTGTCCAGTCAGGAGTAGAGTGACTCTTGCCAAGGAACTTCATTGTGCTGTTGCTTAATATTAAATCTGGTTTTTGCTGATCCCTTGCTGGGGATTTTTTAAGCGCTCTCAACCCCTCGTTCATAAGAGGGTGAAGGAGCCCTGGCCCAGGTTCTCACCCTGGGGGACACAGGGACACTGCCGGGGGGTCCTTGTCCCCCTGTCCCACCCCCCACAGCCCCGTCCCCCTGTCCCTATGTCAGGCTCTGGGGGTCGATCTCATGGAACATCCTCTGGGGGAGGCTGCGGTGCCAGGGGGCAAGGGGGGACCTGGGGGGACAGGGGACCCTGCTGTGCACGAGCAGCGTTGGACTTCTCTGGGGGGAGCTGTGAGGGGGGCTGGGGCAGAGTGACCTCCCCAGTGACCTCACACAGCCCCTGTGATGTCACAGCCAACTCTGGGATGTCAACGGCAACTCTATTAGATAACAAAACCTCCTTGTGATGTCATAAAGCTGCACTATGATGTCACCACCCAATCTGTGGTGTCAGAGCCTGCTCTGTGATGTCACAAACCACTCAGTGATGTCACAGATTCCTCTGTGCTGTCACTCAGTGATGTCACACAGCTCAGTAATCTCAGAGCCTGCTCTGTGATGTCACACCATCCCCTTTATGATGCTGTAGCTGTTCCATGGCCTCACACAACCAACTCAGAGATGTCATAGCCCAGTCTGTGACCTCACACAACCCACTCTGTGATGTTACACTGCCCTTTTCAGACATCACAGCTGCTCTGGGGCTCTGTGACACAGCCCCAGAGGTGCCTATGGCTATGACACAGCCCCCTCTGGGCCATGGCACAGCCCCTGCCAATGCTGAGCACCTGGGAGCTCTGGCTGTGCCCTGCTGATGTCCCTGAGCTGCCCTGGCAGTGGCCCAGCCCTGCTGGGCTGTGCACAGGAGCTGCTCCTGGGCAGAGCTGTCTCTCTGCAGCGCTGCCGCTTGCCAGGAGCTGCCTCTGTGCCAGGAGCCCGGCCCAGCTCAGCAGCACAGCCACAGCACAGGGACTCGAATGAGCCTCGCGGGGCTTTGCTGCTGTTTACATCAGACTCAGTCCCTCCGAGTGTGTTCAAATAACTTCTCAAGAAGTCAAAGTTAAACTGAAATACTGACGTCTCTTGTACTTTAAATAGGTTCCACTGAGTGACACAACTGAGAAAGTGTCGCCAGGTTCCAGTCAGAGCAGAAAACATCCTGCAGAAGTTGACTCTGTCAGGTCCTCAAGGTAAAACAATCCCAGGGATGGGTTTGCCTTTGCTTGAGGCAGGACTGATCCAAACTGTCTTCCCTAACACATTTCTCATAGGCACCATGGAGACTTTATCCCCCTTCTATGGCCCATGGATGATTTGATTGGGCAGGGCTGGCTCGATTGGTGGAGCCTCAGGTCTTCACTGACCAGTGGCCTTGGCTAAATGCAGCTCCCAGTGTTTGAAGGTGCCACCAGCCACTGCTTTCAAGGTGGTTTTCAGCAGTCCCTTGCACTGTTCAGCTTTCCCAGGGCTGGTGCCTGACAGGGAATATGAAACACCCACTCAGTGCTGTGCTCTCTGGCCCAGGTGTCCATGAGGCTGTTCTGGAAATGAGTCCCATTGTGCGACTCACTTCTTCCTGGGGGCCCTGTCCCCCCAGGACTTGCTTTTCCAGGCCCAGGGTGGTGTTCTGGGCAGTGCCGTGAGGCACAGGGTGCGTCTCCATCCCTGCAGGGGCTGTTGGCACCACTGTCAGCAGCAGCGCTTGCCCTGGCAGCTCTGTGGCACTGTGATGTCATCCATCTGCCAGGCCCCCCCAGACTGGCATTTCCACCATCGTCCCCCACACCACAGGGGCTTTGCCCGCTTGGCCCTGCTTGAGCACAGCACACGTTCCACAGTCATGGATAACCTGGAGATGCTGTCCGTGGTTAAATCCACCTCTCGGTCACCCGCCCATCTGGAGGTTGCATCTCTTCCCTGATGACCTGAGGCAACAAAGAATCCTGATCCGTCTCCCTGCTCTGGAAAAGATCCCTGAGAGGGGCACAGATGGGAATATGCACAGGGTGAGCTCCCACACCCCCATGAGCAGCCCAAGCCACATTGTGCCCAGGGACTCTGGACCTATTCCAGCAAATGCTCAGATCAAATTTGTTTCCAGCCTGCTCTGGGCAGGTCTGTTGTTATCTAACCCATTGTGCCCCACACCGGCCCCAGAAAAGTGCTGCCCCACATCCACACAGCCCCTTTCCAACCACAGCCTCCTCTAACTTCCCATTTGCTATTGTCTCTCAGTGTTCACATGTTGATTGTGAAGCCACTTCTGCTCCAGGAGCCTGATTGGAAAGCAGTTGGCCCCAGCAGCTTGGGGACAAGATATGAATCACAAAAATGCTGCTGCCAGCAGAGACAAGACAGGGACAGAGGAAAGGGGAGAGCCAGGCCCAGGGGACATGGCTGCAGTGGTGATGGCTGTGAGGTCACTGCCACTGCAGCAGCCTGGCTGGCCCTCAGCTGACATTCTGGCCAGGAGCGTTGCGAGGTCACCCAGCACATCAGAGACCCCACAGAACGGGAATTCCACCCTTGGGGAGGTGAAGGATTGAGGCACGTGACAGAGGCCCCACCTGGGCTCTGATTCTGGGGTCATCTCTGCTCCACAACCCACCCAGCCCTGGCACACAGGGAGGCCAGCCAGGCTCATGGCCACCCTGCTCTGCACCAGCCCTGCAAGCAGGGAAAAATCTTTCCTTATCTCCAGGTTGAACATCCTCTATTTCCCCCAACAGCCTTGCCTTTCATCCTCTTGACATGCTCCTGACAAGCTTTTCCTTCCTAAAATCTACAAAGTCACCATATCTCCATTTCCCCTTTGCAAACTGTCCTTGCTGACACCTCCTGGCTGTGGCTTCACGAGCCCTGTCAGAGCCAGCCCTGTCCCTGCACTGCCCCAGCTCTGCTGCCCCACAGCTGCTGGATCAGGAAGGGCCGAGCCATGGGGGAGGGAAATGCACGGGGATTCCTCCTGGGAGGGACCTCAGGATGTTTCCAGGCCAAACCAAAGCCCGGTCAGTGGAGAAAGGGACACAAGGATGGGCTGTTTGTGTGCTCTGCCACAGCAGGATCAGATGCAGAGCTGCAGAGATAGCCAGCCAATGTGGATCCCTGCAGGAGCTGATCTCACACAGCGGCTCCCAGGCCTCTGCTCCTCGCCGCTTGCTCTGCTTTGATGTTCCCTGGGTTGCAGCTGAAGCCAGCGGGGCTGGGCTGCAGAGAATTTGGGAGAGAAACCCATCAGTGTCCATCTCAGCCTGTGTGAGCGTGCAGGGGCAGGACTCAGCCCAGGGCTAGTGGGGCAGGGCCAGGGCCTGGGGAAGGGATGGAAAAAGGCAAGTGCCCGAGAGAGGAGGCTGCTGTGTGCCCTTGGTGGCATGGCCAGAGCAGGGAGGGGGCCCAGGACATTTGTCAGCCCCAGCCTCTGTCCCCAGCCATTGGCAGCCCTGGCTGCCCAGCCCAGGTGTGCGGTGAGTTTGGCTGTGGCCAGCTCCATCCTCCTGCGGGGCTCAGGGCCTGTTCCCGGCAATGGCCAGCCCTGGCTGGGTCTGTGCTGGCCCCGAGCCCGGCAGAGCCTGGGGCAGGGCTGCGTGGGAAGGCCCACAGGTGGCCCGGCCTGTGCAGGAGCTTGGAGAGGCTGCCCAGCAGGGAGGCCATGGGGGCACCGAGCCCCAGGGGCTGCCGTGGGCACCACGGCACAGGGGCCGTTCCCACCCGCAATGCTCCTGGCCTGGGCTGGGCCTGCCCAGGGGGGCTGTGGCACCATGGCTGGGCCAGCGGGGCACAAAGGGGCCACGGAGCTGCTGCCGGGGTGACAGCAAGGCCAGCACCAGGCAAGGAACTGCTTATCTATTCAGCCTGCATTAGGAGATACTTGGATCCAGTATCAATTGGAGATTGCACATATTAATGTATTAACAGGAAAAACAGCCTAAGCAGGACCTAAAAAATCTTCTCTCACTGTTTTTTAAAGTAGTATATATTTCCTTAAATTCATTTCCTAAATCTGCTGAATTAGTCACAGACGATTTGGAAATTTAAATTATTCCCAGAGACTGGGCATGTTAAGGTATTTTGAATGTTAATGAGGCCTCGAGCACTGAATTCCTGAAGATCCGAAGTCTGAACAAGCCTCTGGAGAAGTAAAATTCAGCAGCAACCTCCAAGTTGCTGCTCTGTGATGCCATACAGCCACACGGTGATGTCACAGTCTGCTCTGTGATGTCACAACCCATCCTGTGACATCACAGGCGGCTCTAAGATGTGACACAACCAACCACAGCCCACAGCCACAGCCCATGCTATGATGTCACAGCCTCCTCTGTGATGTCACAACCCACTAAGTGATGTCACACACCTCACACTGTGACCTCACAGCCTGCTCTGTGATGTCACACAGTCCCCTCTGTGATGCTGTAGCTGCTCATTGACCTCACACAGCCAACTCTGTGGTGTCACACTGCCCCGTTCTGACATCACAGCTGCTCTGGGGCTCTGTGACACAGCCCCAGAGGTGCCTATGGCTATGACACAGCCCCCTCTGGGCCGTGGCACAGCCCCTGCCAATGCTGAGCACCTGGGAGCTCTGGCTGTGCCCTGCTGGTGTCCCTGAGCTGCCCTGGCAGTGGCCCAGCCCTGCTGGGCTGTGCACAGGAGCTGCTCCTGGGCAGAGCTGTCTCTCTGCAGCGCTGCCGCTTGCCAGGAGCTGCCTCTGTGCCAGGAGCCCGGCCCAGCTCAGCAGCACAGCCACAGCACAGGGACTCGAATGAGCCTCGCGGGGCTTTGCTGCTGTTTACATCAGACTCAGTCCCTCCGAGTGTGTTCAAATAACTTCTCAAGAAGTCAAAGTTAAACTGAAATACTGACGTCTCCTGTAGTTTAAATAGGTTCCACTGAGTGACACAACTGAGAAAGTGTCGCCAGGTTCCAGTCAGAGCAGAAAACATCCTGCAGAAGTTGACTCTGTCAGGTCCTCAAGGTAAAACAATCCCAGGGATGGGTTTGCCTTTGCTTGAGGCAGGACTGATCCAAACTGTCTTCCCTAACACATTTCTCATAGGCACCATGGAGACTTTATCCCCTTCTATGGCCCATGGATGATTTGATTGGGCAGGGCTGGCTCGATTGGTGGAGCCTCAGGTCTTCACTGACCAGTGGCCTTGGCTAAATGCAGCTCCCAGTGTTTGAAGGTGCCACCAGCCACTGCTTTCAAGGTGGTTTTCAGCAGTCCCTTGCACTGTTCAGCTTTCCCAGGGCTGGTGCCTGACAGGGAATATGAAACACCCACTCAGTGCTGTGCTCTCTGGCCCAGGTGTCCATGAGGCTGTTCTGGAAATGAGTCCCATTGTGCGACTCACTTCTTCCTGGGGGCCCTGTCCCCCCAGGACTTGCTTTTCCAGGCCCAGGGTGGTGTTCTGGGCAGTGCCGTGAGGCACAGGGTGCGTCTCCATCCCTGCAGGGGCTGTTGGCACCACTGTCAGCAGCAGCGCTTGCCCTGGCGGCTCTGTGGCACTGTGATGTCATCCATCTGCCAGGCCCCCCCAGACTGGCATTTCCACCATCGTCCCCCACACCACAGGGGCTTTGCCCGCTTGGCCCTGCTTGAGCACAGCACACGTTCCACAGTCATGGATAACCTGGAGATGCTGTCCGTGGTTAAATCCACCTCTCGGTCACCAGCCCATCTGGAGGTTGCATCTCTTCCCTGATGACCTGAGGCAACAAAGAATCCTGATCCCTCTCCCTGCTCTGGAAAAGATCCCTGAGAGGAGCACAGATGGGAATATGCACAGGGTGAGCCCCCACACCCCCATGAGCAGCCCAAGCCACATTGTGCCCAGGGACTCTGGACCTATTCCAGCAAATGCTCAGATCAAATTTGTTTCCAGCCTGCTCTGGGCAGGTCTGTTGTTATCTAACCCATTGTGCCCCACACCGGCCCCAGAAAAGTGCTGCCCCACATCCACACAGCCCCTTTCCAACCACAGCCTCCTCTAACTTCCCATTTGCTATTGTCTCTCAGTGTTCACATGTTGATTGTGAAGCCACTTCTGCTCCAGGAGCCTGATTGGAAAGCAGTTGGCCCCAGCAGCTTGGGGACAAGATATGAATCACAAAAATGCTGCTGCCAGCAGAGACAAGACAGGGACAGAGGAAAGGGGAGAGCCAGGCCCAGGGGACATGGCTGCAGTGGTGATGGCTGTGAGGTCACTGCCACTGCAGCAGCCCGGCTGGCCCTCAGCTGACATTCTGGCCAGGAGCGTTGCGAGGTCACCCAGCACATCAGAGACCCCACAGAACGGGAATTCCACCCTTGGGGAGGTGAAGGATTGAGGCACGTGACAGAGGCCCCACCTGGGCTCTGATTCTGGGGTCATCTCTGCTCCACAACCCACCCAGCCCTGGCACACAGGGAGGCCAGCCAGGCTCATGGCCACCCTGCTCTGCACCAGCCCTGCAAGCAGGGAAAAATCTTTCCTTATCTCCAGGTTGAACATCCTCTATTTCCCCCAACAGCCTTGCCTTTCATCCTCTTGACATGCTCCTGACAAGCTTTTCCTTCCTAAAATCTACAAAGTCACCATATCTCCATTTCCCCTTTGCAAACTGTCCTTGCTGACACCTCCTGGCTGTGGCTTCACGAGCCCTGTCAGAGCCAGCCCTGTCCCTGCACTGCCCCAGCTCTGCTGCCCCACAGCTGCTGGATCAGGAAGGGCCGAGCCATGGGGGAGGGAAATGCACGGGGATTCCTCCTGGGAGGGACCTCAGGATGTTTCCAGGCCAAACCAAAGCCCGGTCAGTGGAGAAAGGGACACAAGGATGGGCTGTTTGTGTGCTCTGCCACAGCAGGATCAGATGCAGAGCTGCAGAGATAGCCAGCCAATGTGGATCCCTGCAGGAGCTGATCTCACACAGCGGCTCCCAGGCCTCTGCTCCTCGCCGCTTGCTCTGCTTTGATGTTCCCTGGGTTGCAGCTGAAGCCAGCGGGGCTGGGCTGCAGAGAATTTGGGAGAGAAACCCATCAGTGTCCATCTCAGCCTGTGTGAGCGTGCAGGGGCAGGACTCAGCCCAGGGCTAGTGGGGCAGGGCCAGGGCCTGGGGAAGGGATGGAAAAAGGCAAGTGCCCGAGAGAGGAGGCTGCTGTGTGCCCTTGGTGGCATGGCCAGAGCAGGGAGGGGGCCCAGGACATTTGTCAGCCCCAGCCTCTGTCCCCAGCCATTGGCAGCCCTGGCTGCCCAGCCCAGGTGTGCGGTGAGTTTGGCTGTGGCCAGCTCCATCCTCCTGCGGGGCTCAGGGCCTGTTCCCGGCAATGGCCAGCCCTGGCCGGGTCTGTGCTGGCCCCGAGCCCGGCAGAGCCTGGGGCAGGGCTGCGTGGGAAGGCCCACAGGTGGCCCGGCCTGTGCAGGAGCTTGGAGAGGCTGCTCAGCAGGGAGGCCATGGGGGCACCGAGCCCCAGGGGCTGCCGTGGGCACCACGGCACAGGGGCCGTTCCCACCCGCAATGCTCCTGGCCTGGGCTGGGCCTGCCCAGGGGGGCTGTGGCACCATGGCTGGGCCAGCGGGGCACAAAGGGGCCACGGAGCCGCTGCCGGGGTGACAGCAAGGCCAGCACCAGGCAAGGAACTGCTTATCTATTCAGCCTGCATTAGGAGATACTTGGATCCAGTATCAATTGGAGATTGCACATATTAATGTATTAACAGGAAAAACAGCCTAAGCAGGACCTAAAAAATCTTCTCTCACTGTTTTTTAAAGTAGTATATATTTCCTTAAATTCATTTCCTAAATCTGCTGAATTAGTCACAGACGATTTGGAAATTTAAATTATTCCCAGAGACTGGGCATGTTAAGGTATTTTGAATGTTAATGAGGCCTCGAGCACTGAATTCCTGAAGATCCGAAGTCTGAACAAGCCTCTGGAGAAGTAAAATTCAGCAGCAACCTCCAAGTTGCTGCTCTGTGATGCCATACAGCCACACGGTGATGTCACAGTCTGCTCTGTGATGTCACAACCCATCCTGTGACATCACAGGCAGCTCTAAGATGTGACACAACCAACCACAGCCCACAGCCACAGCCCATGCTATGATGTCACAGCCTCCTCTGTGATGTCACAACCCACTAAGTGATGTCACACACCTCACACTGTGACCTCACAGCCTGCTCTGTGATGTCACACAGTCCCCTCTGTGATGCTGTAGCTGCTCATTGACCTCACACAGCCAACTCTGTGGTGTCACACTGCCCCGTTCTGACATCACAGCTGCTCTGGGGCTCTGTGACACAGCCCCAGAGGTGCCTATGGCTATGACACAGCCCCCTCTGGGCCGTGGCACAGCCCCTGCCAATGCTGAGCACCTGGGAGCTCTGGCTGTGCCCTGCTGGTGTCCCTGAGCTGCCCTGGCAGTGGCCCAGCCCTGCTGGGCTGTGCACAGGAGCTGCTCCTGGGCAGAGCTGTCTCTCTGCAGCGCTGCCGCTTGCCAGGAGCTGCCTCTGTGCCAGGAGCCCGGCCCAGCTCAGCAGCACAGCCACAGCACAGGGACTCGAATGAGCCTCGCGGGGCTTTGCTGCTGTTTACATCAGACTCAGTCCCTCCGAGTGTGTTCAAATAACTTCTCAAGAAGTCAAAGTTAAACTGAAATACTGACGTCTCCTGTAGTTTAAATAGGTTCCACTGAGTGACACAACTGAGAAAGTGTCGCCAGGTTCCAGTCAGAGCAGAAAACATCCTGCAGAAGTTGACTCTGTCAGGTCCTCAAGGTAAAACAATCCCAGGGATGGGTTTGCCTTTGCTTGAGGCAGGACTGATCCAAACTGTCTTCCCTAACACATTTCTCATAGGCACCATGGAGACTTTATCCCCCTTCTATGGCCCATGGATGATTTGATTGGGCAGGGCTGGCTCGATTGGTGGAGCCTCAGGTCTTCACTGACCAGTGGCCTTGGCTAAATGCAGCTCCCAGTGTTTGAAGGTGCCACCAGCCACTGCTTTCAAGGTGGTTTTCAGCAGTCCCTTGCACTGTTCAGCTTTCCCAGGGCTGGTGCCTGACAGGGAATATGAAACACCCACTCAGTGCTGTGCTCTCTGGCCCAGGTGTCCATGAGGCTGTTCTGGAAATGAGTCCCATTGTGCGACTCACTTCTTCCTGGGGGCCCTGTCCCCCCAGGACTTGCTTTTCCAGGCCCAGGGTGGTGTTCTGGGCGGTGCCGTGAGGCACAGGGTGCGTCTCCATCCCTGCAGGGGCTGTTGGCACCACTGTCAGCAGCAGTGCTTGCCCTGGCGGCTCTGTGGCACTGTGATGTCATCCATCTGCCAGGCCCCCCCAGACTGGCATTTCCACCATCGTCCCCCACACCACAGGGGCTTTGCCCGCTTGGCCCTGCTTGAGCACAGCACACGTTCCACAGTCATGGATAACCTGGAGATGCTGTCCGTGGTTAAATCCACCTCTCGGTCACCAGCCCATCTGGAGGTTGCATCTCTTCCCTGATGACCTGAGGCAACAAAGAATCCTGATCCCTCTCCCTGCTCTGGAAAAGATCCCTGAGAGGAGCACAGATGGGAATATGCACAGGGTGAGCTCCCACACCCCCATGAGCAGCCCAAGCCACATTGTGCCCAGGGACTCTGGACCTATTCCAGCAAATGCTCAGATCAAATTTGTTTCCAGCCTGCTCTGGGCAGGTCTGTTGTTATCTAACCCATTGTGCCCCACACCGGCCCCAGAAAAGTGCTGCCCCACATCCACACAGCCCCTTTCCAACCACAGCCTCCTCTAACTTCCCATTTGCTATTGTCTCTCAGTGTTCACATGTTGATTGTGAAGCCACTTCTGCTCCAGGAGCCTGATTGGAAAGCAGTTGGCCCCAGCAGCTTGGGGACAAGATATGAATCACAAAAATGCTGCTGCCAGCAGAGACAAGACAGGGACAGAGGAAAGGGGAGAGCCAGGCCCAGGGGACATGGCTGCAGTGGTGATGGCTGTGAGGTCACTGCCACTGCAGCAGCCCGGCTGGCCCTCAGCTGACATTCTGGCCAGGAGCGTTGCGAGGTCACCCAGCACATCAGAGACCCCACAGAACGGGAATTCCACCCTTGGGGAGGTGAAGGATTGAGGCACGTGACAGAGGCCCCACCTGGGCTCTGATTCTGGGGTCATCTCTGCTCCACAACCCACCCAGCCCTGGCACACAGGGAGGCCAGCCAGGCTCATGGCCACCCTGCTCTGCACCAGCCCTGCAAGCAGGGAAAAATCTTTCCTTATCTCCAGGTTGAACATCCTCTATTTCCCCCAACAGCCTTGCCTTTCATCCTCTTGACATGCTCCTGACAAGCTTTTCCTTCCTAAAATCTACAAAGTCACCATATCTCCATTTCCCCTTTGCAAACTGTCCTTGCTGACACCTCCTGGCTGTGGCTTCACGAGCCCTGTCAGAGCCAGCCCTGTCCCTGCACTGCCCCAGCTCTGCTGCCCCACAGCTGCTGGATCAGGAAGGGCCGAGCCATGGGGGAGGGAAATGCACGGGGATTCCTCCTGGGAGGGACCTCAGGATGTTTCCAGGCCAAACCAAAGCCCGGTCAGTGGAGAAAGGGACACAAGGATGGGCTGTTTGTGTGCTCTGCCACAGCAGGATCAGATGCAGAGCTGCAGAGATAGCCAGCCAATGTGGATCCCTGCAGGAGCTGATCTCACACAGCGGCTCCCAGGCCTCTGCTCCTCGCCGCTTGCTCTGCTTTGATGTTCCCTGGGTTGCAGCTGAAGCCAGCGGGGCTGGGCTGCAGAGAATTTGGGAGAGAAACCCATCAGTGTCCATCTCAGCCTGTGTGAGCGTGCAGGGGCAGGACTCAGCCCAGGGCTAGTGGGGCAGGGCCAGGGCCTGGGGAAGGGATGGAAAAAGGCAAGTGCCCGAGAGAGGAGGCTGCTGTGTGCCCTTGGTGGCATGGCCAGAGCAGGGAGGGGGCCCAGGACATTTGTCAGCCCCAGCCTCTGTCCCCAGCCATTGGCAGCCCTGGCTGCCCAGCCCAGGTGTGCGGTGAGTTTGGCTGTGGCCAGCTCCATCCTCCTGCGGGGCTCAGGGCCTGTTCCCGGCAATGGCCAGCCCTGGCCGGGTCTGTGCTGGCCCCGAGCCCGGCAGAGCCTGGGGCAGGGCTGCGTGGGAAGGCCCACAGGTGGCCCGGCCTGTGCAGGAGCTTGGAGAGGCTGCCCAGCAGGGAGGCCATGGGGGCACCGAGCCCCAGGGGCTGCCGTGGGCACCACGGCACAGGGGCCGTTCCCACCCGCAATGCTCCTGGCCTGGGCTGGGCCTGCCCAGGGGGGCTGTGGCACCATGGCTGGGCCAGCGGGGCACAAAGGGGCCACGGAGCCGCTGCCGGGGTGACAGCAAGGCCAGCACCAGGCAAGGAACTGCTTATCTATTCAGCCTGCATTAGGAGATACTTGGATCCAGTATCAATTGGAGATTGCACATATTAATGTATTAACAGGAAAAACAGCCTAAGCAGGACCTAAAAAATCTTCTCTCACTGTTTTTTAAAGTAGTATATATTTCCTTAAATTCATTTCCTAAATCTGCTGAATTAGTCACAGACGATTTGGAAATTTAAATTATTCCCAGAGACTGGGCATGTTAAGGTATTTTGAATGTTAATGAGGCCTCGAGCACTGAATTCCTGAAGATCCGAAGTCTGAACAAGCCTCTGGAGAAGTAAAATTCAGCAGCAACCTCCAAGTTGCTGCTCTGTGATGCCATACAGCCACACGGTGATGTCACAGTCTGCTCTGTGATGTCACAACCCATCCTGTGACATCACAGGCGGCTCTAAGATGTGACACAACCAACCACAGCCCACAGCCACAGCCCATGCTATGATGTCACAGCCTCCTCTGTGATGTCACAACCCACTAAGTGATGTCACACACCTCACACTGTGACCTCACAGCCTGCTCTGTGATGT
Organism: Acanthornis magna; assembly: GCA_036785705.1. NCBI lineage: Eukaryota > Metazoa > Chordata > Aves > Passeriformes > Acanthizidae > Acanthornis > Acanthornis magna. The sequence continues at coordinate 1,063,536 of JAWUZG010000222.1, read as the reverse complement.
CACACAGTCCCCTCTGTGATGCTGTAGCTGCTCATTGACCTCACACAGCCAACTCTGTGGTGTCACACTGCCCCGTTCTGACATCACAGCTGCTCTGGGGCTCTGTGACACAGCCCCAGAGGTGCCTATGGCTATGACACAGCCCCCTCTGGGCCGTGGCACAGCCCCTGCCAATGCTGAGCACCTGGGAGCTCTGGCTGTGCCCTGCTGGTGTCCCTGAGCTGCCCTGGCAGTGGCCCAGCCCTGCTGGGCTGTGCACAGGAGCTGCTCCTGGGCAGAGCTGTCTCTCTGCAGCGCTGCCGCTTGCCAGGAGCTGCCTCTGTGCCAGGAGCCCGGCCCAGCTCAGCAGCACAGCCACAGCACAGGGACTCGAATGAGCCTCGCGGGGCTTTGCTGCTGTTTACATCAGACTCAGTCCCTCCGAGTGTGTTCAAATAACTTCTCAAGAAGTCAAAGTTAAACTGAAATACGGACGTCTCCTGTAGTTTAAATAGGTTCCACTGAGTGACACAACTGAGAAAGTGTCGCCAGGTTCCAGTCAGAGCAGAAAACATCCTGCAGAAGTTGACTCTGTCAGGTCCTCAAGGTAAAACAATCCCAGGGATGGGTTTGCCTTTGCTTGAGGCAGGACTGATCCAAACTGTCTTCCCTAACACATTTCTCATAGGCACCATGGAGACTTTATCCCCCTTCTATGGCCCATGGATGATTTGATTGGGCAGGGCTGGCTCGATTGGTGGAGCCTCAGGTCTTCACTGACCAGTGGCCTTGGCTAAATGCAGCTCCCAGTGTTTGAAGGTGCCACCAGCCACTGCTTTCAAGGTGGTTTTCAGCAGTCCCTTGCACTGCTCAGCTTTCCCAGGGCTGGTGCCTGACAGGGAATATGAAACACCCACTCAGTGCTGTGCTCTCTGGCCCAGGTGTCCATGAGGCTGTTCTGGAAATGAGTCCCATTGTGCGACTCACTTCTTCCTGGGGGCCCTGTCCCCCCAGGACTTGCTTTTCCAGGCCCAGGGTGGTGTTCTGGGCAGTGCCGTGAGGCACAGGGTGCGTCTCCATCCCTGCAGGGGCTGTTGGCACCACTGTCAGCAGCAGCGCTTGCCCTGGCGGCTCTGTGGCACTGTGATGTCATCCATCTGCCAGGCCCCCCCAGACTGGCATTTCCACCATCGTCCCCCACACCACAGGGGCTTTGCCCGCTTGGCCCTGCTTGAGCACAGCACACGTTCCACAGTCATGGATAACCTGGAGATGCTGTCCGTGGTTAAATCCACCTCTCGGTCACCCGCCCATCTGGAGGTTGCATCTCTTCCCTGATGACCTGAGGCAACAAAGAATCCTGATCCCTCTCCCTGCTCTGGAAAAGATCCCTGAGAGGAGCACAGATGGGAATATGCACAGGGTGAGCTCCCACACCCCCATGAGCAGCCCAAGCCACATTGTGCCCAGGGACTCTGGACCTATTCCAGCAAATGCTCAGATCAAATTTGTTTCCAGCCTGCTCTGGGCAGGTCTGTTGTTATCTAACCCATTGTGCCCCACACCGGCCCCAGAAAAGTGCTGCCCCACATCCACACAGCCCCTTTCCAACCACAGCCTCCTCTAACTTCCCATTTGCTATTGTCTCTCAGTGTTCACATGTTGATTGTGAAGCCACTTCTGCTCCAGGAGCCTGATTGGAAAGCAGTTGGCCCCAGCAGCTTGGGGACAAGATATGAATCACAAAAATGCTGCTGCCAGCAGAGACAAGACAGGGACAGAGGAAAGGGGAGAGCCAGGCCCAGGGGACATGGCTGCAGTGGTGATGGCTGGGAGGTCACTGCCACTGCAGCAGCCCGGCTGGCCCTCAGCTGACATTCTGGCCAGGAGCGTTGCGAGGTCACCCAGCACATCAGAGACCCCACAGAACGGGAATTCCACCCTTGGGGAGGTGAAGGATTGAGGCACGTGACAGAGGCCCCACCTGGGCTCTGATTCTGGGGTCATCTCTGCTCCACAACCCACCCAGCCCTGGCACACAGGGAGGCCAGCCAGGCTCATGGCCACCCTGCTCTGCACCAGCCCTGCAACCAGGGAAAAATCTTTCCTTATCTCCAGGCTGAACATCCTCTATTTCCCCCAACAGCCTTGCCTTTCATCCTCTTGACATGCTCCTGACAAGCTTTTCCTTCCTAAAATCTACAAAGTCACCATATCTCCATTTCCCCTTTGCAAACTGTCCTTGCTGACACCTCCTGGCTGTGGCTTCACGAGCCCTGTCAGAGCCAGCCCTGTCCCTGCACTGCCCCAGCTCTGCTGCCCCACAGCTGCTGGATCAGGAAGGGCCGAGCCATGGGGGAGGGAAATGCACGGGGATTCCTCCTGGGAGGGACCTCAGGATGTTTCCAGGCCAAACCAAAGCCCGGTCAGTGGAGAAAGGGACACAAGGATGGGCTGTTTGTGTGCTCTGCCACAGCAGGATCAGATGCAGAGCTGCAGAGATAGCCAGCCAATGTGGATCCCTGCAGGAGCTGATCTCACACAGCGGCTCCCAGGCCTCTGCTCCTCGCCGCTTGCTCTGCTTTGATGTTCCCTGGGTTGCAGCTGAAGCCAGCGGGGCTGGGCTGCAGAGAATTTGGGAGAGAAACCCATCAGTGTCCATCTCAGCCTGTGTGAGCGTGCAGGGGCAGGACTCAGCCCAGGGCTAGTGGGGCAGGGCCAGGGCCTGGGGAAGGGATGGAAAAAGGCAAGTGCCCGAGAGAGGAGGCTGCTGTGTGCCCTTGGTGGCATGGCCAGAGCAGGGAGGGGGCCCAGGACATTTGTCAGCCCCAGCCTCTGTCCCCAGCCATTGGCAGCCCTGGCTGCCCAGCCCAGGTGTGCGGTGAGTTTGGCTGTGGCCAGCTCCATCCTCCTGCGGGGCTCAGGGCCTGTTCCCGGCAATGGCCAGCCCTGGCCGGGTCTGTGCTGGCCCCGAGCCCGGCAGAGCCTGGGGCAGGGCTGCGTGGGAAGGCCCACAGGTGGCACGGCCTGTGCAGGAGCTTGGAGAGGCTGCCCAGCAGGGAGGCCATGGGGGCACCGAGCCCCAGGGGCTGCCGTGGGCACCACGGCACAGGGGCCGTTCCCACCCGCAATGCTCCTGGCCTGGGCTGGGCCTGCCCAGGGGGGCTGTGGCACCATGGCTGGGCCAGCGGGGCACAAAGGGGCCACGGAGCCGCTGCCGGGGTGACAGCAAGGCCAGCACCAGGCAAGGAACTGCTTATCTATTCAGCCTGCATTAGGAGATACTTGGATCCAGTATCAATTGGAGATTGCACATATTAATGTATTAACAGGAAAAACAGCCTAAGCAGGACCTAAAAAATCTTCTCTCACTGTTTTTTAAAGTAGTATATATTTCCTTAAATTCATTTCCTAAATCTGCTGAATTAGTCACAGACGATTTGGAAATTTAAATTATTCCCAGAGACTGGGCATGTTAAGGTATTTTGAATGTTAATGAGGCCTCGAGCACTGAATTCCTGAAGATCAGAAGTCTGAACAAGCCTCTGGAGAAGTAAAATTCAGCAGCAACCTCCAAGTTGCTGCTCTGTGATGCCATACAGCCACACGGTGATGTCACAGTCTGCTCTGTGATGTCACAACCCATCCTGTGACATCACAGGCGGCTCTAAGATGTGACACAACCAACCACAGCCCACAGCCACAGCCCATGCTATGATGTCACAGCCTCCTCTGTGATGTCACAACCCACTAAGTGATGTCACACACCTCACACTGTGACCTCACAGCCTGCTCTGTGATGTCACACAGTCCCCTCTGTGATGCTGTAGCTGCTCATTGACCTCACACAGCCAACTCTGTGGTGTCACACTGCCCCGTTCTGACATCACAGCTGCTCTGGGGCTCTGTGACACAGCCCCAGAGGTGCCTATGGCTATGACACAGCCCCCTCTGGGCCGTGGCACAGCCCCTGCCAATGCTGAGCACCTGGGAGCTCTGGCTGTGCCCTGCTGGTGTCCCTGAGCTGCCCTGGCAGTGGCCCAGCCCTGCTGGGCTGTGCACAGGAGCTGCTCCTGGGCAGAGCTGTCTCTCTGCAGCGCTGCCGCTTGCCAGGAGCTGCCTCTGTGCCAGGAGCCCGGCCCAGCTCAGCAGCACAGCCACAGCACAGGGACTCGAATGAGCCTCGCGGGGCTTTGCTGCTGTTTACATCAGACTCAGTCCCTCCGAGTGTGTTCAAATAACTTCTCAAGAAGTCAAAGTTAAACTGAAATACTGACGTCTCCTGTAGTTTAAATAGGTTCCACTGAGTGACACAACTGAGAAAGTGTCGCCAGGTTCCAGTCAGAGCAGAAAACATCCTGCAGAAGTTGACTCTGTCAGGTCCTCAAGGTAAAACAATCCCAGGGATGGGTTTGCCTTTGCTTGAGGCAGGACTGATCCAAACTGTCTTCCCTAACACATTTCTCATAGGCACCATGGAGACTTTATCCCCCTTCTATGGCCCATGGATGATTTGATTGGGCAGGGCTGGCTCGATTGGTGGAGCCTCAGGTCTTCACTGACCAGTGGCCTTGGCTAAATGCAGCTCCCAGTGTTTGAAGGTGCCACCAGCCACTGCTTTCAAGGTGGTTTTCAGCAGTCCCTTGCACTGCTCAGCTTTCCCAGGGCTGGTGCCTGACAGGGAATATGAAACACCCACTCAGTGCTGTGCTCTCTGGCCCAGGTGTCCATGAGGCTGTTCTGGAAATGAGTCCCATTGTGCGACTCACTTCTTCCTGGGGGCCCTGTCCCCCCAGGACTTGCTTTTCCAGGCCCAGGGTGGTGTTCTGGGCAGTGCCGTGAGGCACAGGGTGCGTCTCCATCCCTGCAGGGGCTGTTGGCACCACTGTCAGCAGCAGCGCTTGCCCTGGCGGCTCTGTGGCACTGTGATGTCATCCATCTGCCAGGCCCCCCCAGACTGGCATTTCCACCATCGTCCCCCACACCACAGGGGCTTTGCCCGCTTGGCCCTGCTTGAGCACAGCACACGTTCCACAGTCATGGATAACCTGGAGATGCTGTCCGTGGTTAAATCCACCTCTCGGTCACCAGCCCATCTGGAGGTTGCATCTCTTCCCTGATGACCTGAGGCAACAAAGAATCCTGATCCCTCTCCCTGCTCTGGAAAAGATCCCTGAGAGGAGCACAGATGGGAATATGCACAGGGTGAGCTCCCACACCCCCATGAGCAGCCCAAGCCACATTGTGCCCAGGGACTCTGGACCTATTCCAGCAAATGCTCAGATCAAATTTGTTTCCAGCCTGCTCTGGGCAGGTCTGTTGTTATCTAACCCATTGTGCCCCACACCGGCCCCAGAAAAGTGCTGCCCCACATCCACACAGCCCCTTTCCAACCACAGCCTCCTCTAACTTCCCATTTGCTATTGTCTCTCAGTGTTCACATGTTGATTGTGAAGCCACTTCTGCTCCAGGAGCCTGATTGGAAAGCAGTTGGCCCCAGCAGCTTGGGGACAAGATATGAATCACAAAAATGCTGCTGCCAGCAGAGACAAGACAGGGACAGAGGAAAGGGGAGAGCCAGGCCCAGGGGACATGGCTGCAGTGGTGATGGCTGTGAGGTCACTGCCACTGCAGCAGCCCGGCTGGCCCTCAGCTGACATTCTGGCCAGGAGCGTTGCGAGGTCACCCAGCACATCAGAGACCCCACAGAACGGGAATTCCACCCTTGGGGAGGTGAAGGATTGAGGCACGTGACAGAGGCCCCACCTGGGCTCTGATTCTGGGGTCATCTCTGCTCCACAACCCACCCAGCCCTGGCACACAGGGAGGCCAGCCAGGCTCATGGCCACCCTGCTCTGCACCAGCCCTGCAAGCAGGGAAAAATCTTTCCTTATCTCCAGGTTGAACATCCTCTATTTCCCCCAACAGCCTTGCCTTTCATCCTCTTGACATGCTCCTGACAAGCTTTTCCTTCCTAAAATCTACAAAGTCACCATATCTCCATTTCCCCTTTGCAAACTGTCCTTGCTGACACCTCCTGGCTGTGGCTTCACGAGCCCTGTCAGAGCCAGCCCTGTCCCTGCACTGCCCCAGCTCTGCTGCCCCACAGCTGCTGGATCAGGAAGGGCCGAGCCATGGGGGAGGGAAATGCACGGGGATTCCTCCTGGGAGGGACCTCAGGATGTTTCCAGGCCAAACCAAAGCCCGGTCAGTGGAGAAAGGGACACAAGGATGGGCTGTTTGTGTGCTCTGCCACAGCAGGATCAGATGCAGAGCTGCAGAGATAGCCAGCCAATGTGGATCCCTGCAGGAGCTGATCTCACACAGCGGCTCCCAGGCCTCTGCTCCTCGCCGCTTGCTCTGCTTTGATGTTCCCTGGGTTGCAGCTGAAGCCAGCGGGGCTGGGCTGCAGAGAATTTGGGAGAGAAACCCATCAGTGTCCATCTCAGCCTGTGTGAGCGTGCAGGGGCAGGACTCAGCCCAGGGCTAGTGGGGCAGGGCCAGGGCCTGGGGAAGGGATGGAAAAAGGCAAGTGCCCGAGAGAGGAGGCTGCTGTGTGCCCTTGGTGGCATGGCCAGAGCAGGGAGGGGGCCCAGGACATTTGTCAGCCCCAGCCTCTGTCCCCAGCCATTGGCAGCCCTGGCTGCCCAGCCCAGGTGTGCGGTGAGTTTGGCTGTGGCCAGCTCCATCCTCCTGCGGGGCTCAGGGCCTGTTCCCGGCAATGGCCAGCCCTGGCCGGGTCTGTGCTGGCCCCGAGCCCGGCAGAGCCTGGGGCAGGGCTGCGTGGGAAGGCCCACAGGTGGCACGGCCTGTGCAGGAGCTTGGAGAGGCTGCCCAGCAGGGAGGCCATGGGGGCACCGAGCCCCAGGGGCTGCTGTGGGCACCACGGCACAGGGGCCGTTCCCACCCGCAATGCTCCTGGCCTGGGCTGGGCCTGCCCAGGGGGGCTGTGGCACCATGGCTGGGCCAGCGGGGCACAAAGGGGCCACGGAGCCGCTGCCGGGGTGACAGCAAGGCCAGCACCAGGCAAGGAACTGCTTATCTATTCAGCCTGCATTAGGAGATACTTGGATCCAGTATCAATTGGAGATTGCACATATTAATGTATTAACAGGAAAAACAGCCTAAGCAGGACCTAAAAAATCTTCTCTCACTGTTTTTTAAAGTAGTATATATTTCCTTAAATTCATTTCCTAAATCTGCTGAATTAGTCACAGACGATTTGGAAATTTAAATTATTCCCAGAGACTGGGCATGTTAAGGTATTTTGAATGTTAATGAGGCCTCGAGCACTGAATTCCTGAAGATCAGAAGTCTGAACAAGCCTCTGGAGAAGTAAAATTCAGCAGCAACCTCCAAGTTGCTGCTCTGTGATGCCATACAGCCACACGGTGATGTCACAGTCTGCTCTGTGATGTCACAACCCATCCTGTGACATCACAGGCGGCTCTAAGATGTGACACAACCAACCACAGCCCACAGCCACAGCCCATGCTATGATGTCACAGCCTCCTCTGTGATGTCACAACCCACTAAGTGATGTCACACACCTCACACTGTGACCTCACAGCCTGCTCTGTGATGTCACACAGTCCCCTCTGTGATGCTGTAGCTGCTCATTGACCTCACACAGCCAACTCTGTGGTGTCACACTGCCCCGTTCTGACATCACAGCTGCTCTGGGGCTCTGTGACACAGCCCCAGAGGTGCCTATGGCTATGACACAGCCCCCTCTGGGCCGTGGCACAGCCCCTGCCAATGCTGAGCACCTGGGAGCTCTGGCTGTGCCCTGCTGGTGTCCCTGAGCTGCCCTGGCAGTGGCCCAGCCCTGCTGGGCTGTGCACAGGAGCTGCTCCTGGGCAGAGCTGTCTCTCTGCAGCGCTGCCGCTTGCCAGGAGCTGCCTCTGTGCCAGGAGCCCGGCCCAGCTCAGCAGCACAGCCACAGCACAGGGACTCGAATGAGCCTCGCGGGGCTTTGCTGCTCTTTACATCAGACTCAGTCCCTCCGAGTGTGTTCAAATAACTTCTCAAGAAGTCAAAGTTAAACTGAAATACGGACGTCTCCTGTAGTTTAAATAGGTTCCACTGAGTGACACAACTGAGAAAGTGTCGCCAGGTTCCAGTCAGAGCAGAAAACATCCTGCAGAAGTTGACTCTGTCAGGTCCTCAAGGTAAAACAATCCCAGGGATGGGTTTGCCTTTGCTTGAGGCAGGACTGATCCAAACTGTCTTCCCTAACACATTTCTCATAGGCACCATGGAGACTTTATCCCCCTTCTATGGCCCATGGATGATTTGATTGGGCAGGGCTGGCTCGATTGGTGGAGCCTCAGGTCTTCACTGACCAGTGGCCTTGGCTAAATGCAGCTCCCAGTGTTTGAAGGTGCCACCAGCCACTGCTTTCAAGGTGGTTTTCAGCAGTCCCTTGCACTGTTCAGCTTTCCCAGGGCTGGTGCCTGACAGGGAATATGAAACACCCACTCAGTGCTGTGCTCTCTGGCCCAGGTGTCCATGAGGCTGTTCTGGAAATGAGTCCCATTGTGCGACTCACTTCTTCCTGGGGGCCCTGTCCCCCCAGGACTTGCTTTTCCAGGCCCAGGGTGGTGTTCTGGGCGGTGCCGTGAGGCACAGGGTGCGTCTCCATCCCTGCAGGGGCTGTTGGCACCACTGTCAGCAGCAGTGCTTGCCCTGGCGGCTCTGTGGCACTGTGATGTCATCCATCTGCCAGGCCCCCCCAGACTGGCATTTCCACCATCGTCCCCCACACCACAGGGGCTTTGCCCGCTTGGCCCTGCTTGAGCACAGCACACGTTTCACAGTCATGGATAACCTGGAGATGCTGTCCGTGGTTAAATCCACCTCTCGGTCACCAGCCCATCTGGAGGTTGCATCTCTTCCCTGATGACCTGAGGCAACAAAGAATCCTGATCCCTCTCCCTGCTCTGGAAAAGATCCCTGAGAGGAGCACAGATGGGAATATGCACAGGGTGAGCTCCCACACCCCCATGAGCAGCCCAAGCCACATTGTGCCCAGGGACTCTGGACCTATTCCAGCAAATGCTCAGATCAAATTTGTTTCCAGCCTGCTCTGGGCAGGTCTGTTGTTATCTAACCCATTGTGCCCCACACCGGCCCCAGAAAAGTGCTGCCCCACATCCACACAGCCCCTTTCCAACCACAGCCTCCTCTAACTTCCCATTTGCTATTGTCTCTCAGTGTTCACATGTTGATTGTGAAGCCACTTCTGCTCCAGGAGCCTGATTGGAAAGCAGTTGGCCCCAGCAGCTTGGGGACAAGATATGAATCACAAAAATGCTGCTGCCAGCAGAGACAAGACAGGGACAGAGGAAAGGGGAGAGCCAGGCCCAGGGGACATGGCTGCAGTGGTGATGGCTGGGAGGTCACTGCCACTGCAGCAGCCCGGCTGGCCCTCAGCTGACATTCTGGCCAGGAGCGTTGCGAGGTCACCCAGCACATCAGAGACCCCACAGAACGGGAATTCCACCCTTGGGGAGGTGAAGGATTGAGGCACGTGACAGAGGCCCCACCTGGGCTCTGATTCTGGGGTCATCTCTGCTCCACAACCCACCCAGCCCTGGCACACAGGGAGGCCAGCCAGGCTCATGGCCACCCTGCTCTGCACCAGCCCTGCAACCAGGGAAAAATCTTTCCTTATCTCCAGGTTGAACATCCTCTATTTCCCCCAACAGCCTTGCCTTTCATCCTCTTGACATGCTCCTGACAAGCTTTTCCTTCCTAAAATCTACAAAGTCACCATATCTCCATTTCCCCTTTGCAAACTGTCCTTGCTGACACCTCCTGGCTGTGGCTTCACGAGCCCTGTCAGAGCCAGCCCTGTCCCTGCACTGCCCCAGCTCTGCTGCCCCACAGCTGCTGGATCAGGAAGGGCCGAGCCATGGGGGAGGGAAATGCACGGGGATTCCTCCTGGGAGGGACCTCAGGATGTTTCCAGGCCAAACCAAAGCCCGGTCAGTGGAGAAAGGGACACAAGGATGGGCTGTTTGTGTGCTCTGCCACAGCAGGATCAGATGCAGAGCTGCAGAGATAGCCAGCCAATGTGGATCCCTGCAGGAGCTGATCTCACACAGCGGCTCCCAGGCCTCTGCTCCTCGCCGCTTGCTCTGCTTTGATGTTCCCTGGGTTGCAGCTGAAGCCAGCGGGGCTGGGCTGCAGAGAATTTGGGAGAGAAACCCATCAGTGTCCATCTCAGCCTGTGTGAGCGTGCAGGGGCAGGACTCAGCCCAGGGCTAGTGGGGCAGGGCCAGGGCCTGGGGAAGGGATGGAAAAAGGCAAGTGCCCGAGAGAGGAGGCTGCTGTGTGCCCTTGGTGGCATGGCCAGAGCAGGGAGGGGGCCCAGGACATTTGTCAGCCCCAGCCTCTGTCCCCAGCCATTGGCAGCCCTGGCTGCCCAGCCCAGGTGTGCGGTGAGTTTGGCTGTGGCCAGCTCCATCCTCCTGCGGGGCTCAGGGCCTGTTCCCGGCAATGGCCAGCCCTGGCCGGGTCTGTGCTGGCCCCGAGCCCGGCAGAGCCTGGGGCAGGGCTGCGTGGGAAGGCCCACAGGTGGCCCGGCCTGTGCAGGAGCTTGGAGAGGCTGCTCAGCAGGGAGGCCATGGGGGCACCGAGCCCCAGGGGCTGCTGTGGGCACCACGGCACAGGGGCCGTTCCCACCCGCAATGCTCCTGGCCTGGGCTGGGCCTGCCCAGGGGGGCTGTGGCACCATGGCTGGGCCAGCGGGGCACAAAGGGGCCACGGAGCCGCTGCCGGGGTGACAGCAAGGCCAGCACCAGGCAAGGAACTGCTTATCTATTCAGCCTGCATTAGGAGATACTTGGATTCAGTATCAATTGGAGATTGCACATATTAATGTATTAACAGGAAAAACAGCCTAAGCAGGACCTAAAAAATCTTCTCTCACTGTTTTTTAAAGTAGTATATATTTCCTTAAATTCATTTCCTAAATCTGCTGAATTAGTCACAGACGATTTGGAAATTTAAATTATTCCCAGAGACTGGGCATGTTAAGGTATTTTGAATGTTAATGAGGCCTCGAGCACTGAATTCCTGAAGATCAGAAGTCTGAACAAGCCTCTGGAGAAGTAAAATTCAGCAGCAACCTCCAAGTTGCTGCTCTGTGATGCCATACAGCCACACGGTGATGTCACAGTCTGCTCTGTGATGTCACAACCCATCCTGTGACATCACAGGCAGCTCTAAGATGTGACACAACTAACCACAGCCCACAGCCACAGCCCATGCTATGATGTCACAGCCTCCTCTGTGATGTCACAACCCACTAAGTGATGTCACACACCTCACACTGTGACCTCACAGCCTGCTCTGTGATGTCACACAGTCCCCTCTGTGATGCTGTAGCTGCTCATTGACCTCACACAGCCAACTCTGTGGTGTCACACTGCCCCGTTCTGACATCACAGCTGCTCTGGGGCTCTGTGACACAGCCCCAGAGGTGCCTATGGCTATGACACAGCCCCCTCTGGGCCGTGGCACAGCCCCTGCCAATGCTGAGCACCTGGGAGCTCTGGCTGTGCCCTGCTGGTGTCCCTGAGCTGCCCTGGCAGTGGCCCAGCCCTGCTGGGCTGTGCACAGGAGCTGCTCCTGGGCAGAGCTGTCTCTCTGCAGCGCTGCCGCTTGCCAGGAGCTGCCTCTGTGCCAGGAGCCCGGCCCAGCTCAGCAGCACAGCCACAGCACAGGGACTCGAATGAGCCTCGCGGGGCTTTGCTGCTGTTTACATCAGACTCAGTCCCTCCGAGTGTGTTCAAATAACTTCTCAAGAAGTCAAACTGAAATACTGACGTCTCCTGTAGTTTAAATAGGTTCCACTGAGTGACACAACTGAGAAAGTGTCGCCAGGTTCCAGTCAGAGCAGAAAACATCCTGCAGAAGTTGACTCTGTCAGGTCCTCAAGGTAAAACAATCCCAGGGATGGGTTTGCCTTTGCTTGAGGCAGGACTGATCCAAACTGTCTTCCCTAACACATTTCTCATAGGCACCATGGAGACTTTATCCCCCTTCTATGGCCCATGGATGATTTGATTGGGCAGGGCTGGCTCGATTGGTGGAGCCTCAGGTCTTCACTGACCAGTGGCCTTGGCTAAATGCAGCTCCCAGTGTTTGAAGGTGCCACCAGCCACTGCTTTCAAGGTGGTTTTCAGCAGTCCCTTGCACTGTTCAGCTTTCCCAGGGCTGGTGCCTGACAGGGAATATGAAACACCCACTCAGTGCTGTGCTCTCTGGCCCAGGTGTCCATGAGGCTGTTCTGGAAATGAGTCCCATTGTGCGACTCACTTCTTCCTGGGGGCCCTGTCCACCCAGGACTTGCTTTTCCAGGCCCAGGGTGGTGTTCTGGGCGGTGCCGTGAGGCACAGGGTGCGTCTCCATCCCTGCAGGGGCTGTTGGCACCACTGTCAGCAGCAGCGCTTGCCCTGGCGGCTCTGTGGCACTGTGATGTCATCCATCTGCCAGGCCCCCCCAGACTGGCATTTCCACCATCGTCCCCCACACCACAGGGGCTTTGCCCGCTTGGCCCTGCTTGAGCACAGCACACGTTCCACAGTCATGGATAACCTGGAGATGCTGTCCGTGGTTAAATCCACCTCTCGGTCACCAGCCCATCTGGAGGTTGCATCTCTTCCCTGATGACCTGAGGCAACAAAGAATCCTGATCCCTCTCCCTGCTCTGGAAAAGATCCCTGAGAGGAGCACAGATGGGAATATGCACAGGGTGAGCTCCCACACCCCCATGAGCAGCCCAAGCCACATTGTGCCCAGGGACTCTGGACCTATTCCAGCAAATGCTCAGATCAAATTTGTTTCCAGCCTGCTCTGGGCAGGTCTGTTGTTATCTAACCCATTGTGCCCCACACCGGCCCCAGAAAAGTGCTGCCCCACATCCACACAGCCCCTTTCCAACCACAGCCTCCTCTAACTTCCCATTTGCTATTGTCTCTCAGTGTTCACATGTTGATTGTGAAGCCACTTCTGCTCCAGGAGCCTGATTGGAAAGCAGTTGGCCCCAGCAGCTTGGGGACAAGATATGAATCACAAAAATGCTGCTGCCAGCAGAGACAAGACAGGGACAGAGGAAAGGGGAGAGCCAGGCCCAGGGGACATGGCTGCAGTGGTGATGGCTGTGAGGTCACTGCCACTGCAGCAGCCCGGCTGGCCCTCAGCTGACATTCTGGCCAGGAGCGTTGCGAGGTCACCCAGCACATCAGAGACCCCACAGAACGGGAATTCCACCCTTGGGGAGGTGAAGGATTGAGGCACGTGACAGAGGCCCCACCTGGGCTCTGATTCTGGGGTCATCTCTGCTCCACAACCCACCCAGCCCTGGCACACAGGGAGGCCAGCCAGGCTCATGGCCACCCTGCTCTGCACCAGCCCTGCAACCAGGGAAAAATCTTTCCTTATCTCCAGGTTGAACATCCTCTATTTCCCCCAACAGCCTTGCCTTTCATCCTCTTGACATGCTCCTGACAAGCTTTTCCTTCCTAAAATCTACAAAGTCACCATATCTCCATTTCCCCTTTGCAAACTGTCCTTGCTGACACCTCCTGGCTGTGGCTTCACGAGCCCTGTCAGAGCCAGCCCTGTCCCTGCACTGCCCCAGCTCTGCTGCCCCACAGCTGCTGGATCAGGAAGGGCCGAGCCATGGGGGAGGGAAATGCACGGGGATTCCTCCTGGGAGGGACCTCAGGATGTTTCCAGGCCAAACCAAAGCCCGGTCAGTGGAGAAAGGGACACAAGGATGGGCTGTTTGTGTGCTCTGCCACAGCAGGATCAGATGCAGAGCTGCAGAGATAGCCAGCCAATGTGGATCCCTGCAGGAGCTGATCTCACACAGCGGCTCCCAGGCCTCTGCTCCTCGCCGCTTGCTCTGCTTTGATGTTCCCTGGGTTGCAGCTGAAGCCAGCGGGGCTGGGCTGCAGAGAATTTGGGAGAGAAACCCATCAGTGTCCATCTCAGCCTGTGTGAGCGTGCAGGGGCAGGACTCAGCCCAGGGCTAGTGGGGCAGGGCCAGGGCCTGGGGAAGGGATGGAAAAAGGCAAGTGCCCGAGAGAGGAGGCTGCTGTGTGCCCTTGGTGGCATGGCCAGAGCAGGGAGGGGGCCCAGGACATTTGTCAGCCCCAGCCTCTGTCCCCAGCCATTGGCAGCCCTGGCTGCCCAGCCCAGGTGTGCGGTGAGTTTGGCTGTGGCCAGCTCCATCCTCCTGCGGGGCTCAGGGCCTGTTCCCGGCAATGGCCAGCCCTGGCCGGGTCTGTGCTGGCCCCGAGCCCGGCAGAGCCTGGGGCAGGGCTGCGTGGGAAGGCCCACAGGTGGCACGGCCTGTGCAGGAGCTTGGAGAGGCTGCCCAGCAGGGAGGCCATGGGGGCACCGAGCCCCAGGGGCTGCCGTGGGCACCACGGCACAGGGGCCGTTCCCACCCGCAATGCTCCTGGCCTGGGCTGGGCCTGCCCAGGGGGGCTGTGGCACCATGGCTGGGCCAGCGGGGCACAAAGGGGCCACGGAGCCGCTGCCGGGGTGACAGCAAGGCCAGCACCAGGCAAGGAACTGCTTATCTATTCAGCCTGCATTAGGAGATACTTGGATTCAGTATCAGTTGGAGATTGCACATAGTAATGTATTAACAGGAAAAACAGCCTAAGCAGGACCTAAAAAATCTTCTCTCACTGTTTTTTAAAGTAGTATATATTTCCTTAAATTCATTTCCTAAATCTGCTGAATTAGTCACAGACGATTTGGAAATTTAAATTATTCCCAGAGACTGGGCATGTTAAGGTATTTTGAATGTTAATGAGGCCTCGAGCACTGAATTCCTGAAGATCAGAAGTCTGAACAAGCCTCTGGAGAAGTAAAATTCAGCAGCAACCTCCAAGTTGCTGCTCTGTGATGCCATACAGCCACACGGTGATGTCACAGTCTGCTCTGTGATGTCACAACCCATCCTGTGACATCACAGGCAGCTCTAAGATGTGACACAACCAACCACAGCCCACAGCCACAGCCCATGCTATGATGTCACAGCCTCCTCTGTGATGTCACAACCCACTAAGTGATGTCACACACCTCACACTGTGACCTCACAGCCTGCTCTGTGATGTCACACAGTCCCCTCTGTGATGCTGTAGCTGCTCATTGACCTCACACAGCCAACTCTGTGGTGTCACACTGCCCCGTTCTGACATCACAGCTGCTCTGGGGCTCTGTGACACAGCCCCAGAGGTGCCTATGGCTATGACACAGCCCCCTCTGGGCCGTGGCACAGCCCCTGCCAATGCTGAGCACCTGGGAGCTCTGGCTGTGCCCTGCTGGTGTCCCTGAGCTGCCCTGGCAGTGGCCCAGCCCTGCTGGGCTGTGCACAGGAGCTGCTCCTGGGCAGAGCTGTCTCTCTGCAGCGCTGCCGCTTGCCAGGAGCTGCCTCTGTGCCAGGAGCCCGGCCCAGCTCAGCAGCACAGCCACAGCACAGGGACTCGAATGAGCCTCGCGGGGCTTTGCTGCTCTTTACATCAGACTCAGTCCCTCCGAGTGTGTTCAAATAACTTCTCAAGAAGTCAAAGTTAAACTGAAATACGGACGTCTCCTGTAGTTTAAATAGGTTCCACTGAGTGACACAACTGAGAAAGTGTCGCCAGGTTCCAGTCAGAGCAGAAAACATCCTGCAGAAGTTGACTCTGTCAGGTCCTCAAGGTAAAACAATCCCAGGGATGGGTTTGCCTTTGCTTGAGGCAGGACTGATCCAAACTGTCTTCCCTAACACATTTCTCATAGGCACCATGGAGACTTTATCCCCCTTCTATGGCCCATGGATGATTTGATTGGGCAGGGCTGGCTCGATTGGTGGAGCCTCAGGTCTTCACTGACCAGTGGCCTTGGCTAAATGCAGCTCCCAGTGTTTGAAGGTGCCACCAGCCACTGCTTTCAAGGTGGTTTTCAGCAGTCCCTTGCACTGTTCAGCTTTCCCAGGGCTGGTGCCTGACAGGGAATATGAAACACCCACTCAGTGCTGTGCTCTCTGGCCCAGGTGTCCATGAGGCTGTTCTGGAAATGAGTCCCATTGTGCGACTCACTTCTTCCTGGGGGCCCTGTCCACCCAGGACTTGCTTTTCCAGGCCCAGGGTGGTGTTCTGGGCGGTGCCGTGAGGCACAGGGTGCGTCTCCATCCCTGCAGGGGCTGTTGGCACCACTGTCAGCAGCAGCGCTTGCCCTGGCGGCTCTGTGGCACTGTGATGTCATCCATCTGCCAGGCCCCCCCAGACTGGCATTTCCACCATCGTCCCCCACACCACAGGGGCTTTGCCCGCTTGGCCCTGCTTGAGCACAGCACACGTTCCACAGTCATGGATAACCTGGAGATGCTGTCCGTGGTTAAATCCACCTCTCGGTCACCAGCCCATCTGGAGGTTGCATCTCTTCCCTGATGACCTGAGGCAACAAAGAATCCTGATCCCTCTCCCTGCTCTGGAAAAGATCCCTGAGAGGAGCACAGATGGGAATATGCATAGGGTGAGCTCCCACACCCCCATGAGCAGCCCAAGCCACATTGTGCCCAGGGACTCTGGACCTATTCCAGCAAATGCTCAGATCAAATTTGTTTCCAGCCTGCTCTGGGCAGGTCTGTTGTTATCTAACCCATTGTGCCCCACACCGGCCCCAGAAAAGTGCTGCCCCACATCCACACAGCCCCTTTCCAACCACAGCCTCCTCTAACTTCCCATTTGCTATTGTCTCTCAGTGTTCACATGTTGATTGTGAAGCCACTTCTGCTCCACGAGCCTGATTGGAAAGCAGTTGGCCCCAGCAGCTTGGGACAAGATATGAATCACAAAAATGCTGCTGCCAGCAGAGACAAGACAGGGACAGAGGAAAGGGGAGAGCCAGGCCCAGGGGACATGGCTGCAGTGGTGATGGCTGTGAGGTCACTGCCACTGCAGCAGCCCGGCTGGCCCTCAGCTGACATTCTGGCCAGGAGCGTTGCGAGGTCACCCAGCACATCAGAGACCCCACAGAACGGGAATTCCACCCTTGGGGAGGTGAAGGATTGAGGCACGTGACAGAGGCCCCACCTGGGCTCTGATTCTGGGGTCATCTCTGCTCCACAACCCACCCAGCCCTGGCACACAGGGAGGCCAGCCAGGCTCATGGCCACCCTGCTCTGCACCAGCCCTGCAACCAGGGAAAAATCTTTCCTTATCTCCAGGCTGAACATCCTCTATTTCCCCCAACAGCCTTGCCTTTCATCCTCTTGACATGCTCCTGACAAGCTTTTCCTTCCTAAAATCTACAAAGTCACCATATCTCCATTTCCCCTTTGCAAACTGTCCTTGCTGACACCTCCTGGCTGTGGCTTCACGAGCCCTGTCAGAGCCAGCCCTGTCCCTGCACTGCCCCAGCTCTGCTGCCCCACAGCTGCTGGATCAGGAAGGGCCGAGCCATGGGGGAGGGAAATGCACGGGGATTCCTCCTGGGAGGGACCTCAGGATGTTTCCAGGCCAAACCAAAGCCCGGTCAGTGGAGAAAGGGACACAAGGATGGGCTGTTTGTGTGCTCTGCCACAGCAGGATCAGATGCAGAGCTGCAGAGATAGCCAGCCAATGTGGATCCCTGCAGGAGCTGATCTCACACAGCGGCTCCCAGGCCTCTGCTCCTCGCCGCTTGCTCGGCTTTGATGTTCCCTGGGTTGCAGCTGAAGCCAGCGGGGCTGGGCTGCAGAGAATTTGGGAGAGAAACCCATCAGTGTCCATCTCAGCCTGTGTGAGCGTGCAGGGGCAGGACTCAGCCCAGGGCTAGTGGGGCAGGGCCAGGGCCTGGGGAAGGGATGGAAAAAGGCAAGTGCCCGAGAGAGGAGGCTGCTGTGTGCCCTTGGTGGCATGGCCAGAGCAGGGAGGGGGCCCAGGACATTTGTCAGCCCCAGCCTCTGTCCCCAGCCATTGGCAGCCCTGGCTGCCCAGCCCAGGTGTGCGGTGAGTTTGGCTGTGGCCAGCTCCATCCTCCTGCGGGGCTCAGGGCCTGTTCCCGGCAATGGCCAGCCCTGGCCGGGTCTGTGCTGGCCCCGAGCCCGGCAGAGCCTGGGGCAGGGCTGCGTGGGAAGGCCCACAGGTGGCCCGGCCTGTGCAGGAGCTTGGAGAGGCTGCTCAGCAGGGAGGCCATGGGGGCACCGAGCCCCAGGGGCTGCCGTGGGCACCACGGCACAGGGGCCGTTCCCACCCGCAATGCTCCTGGCCTGGGCTGGGCCTGCCCAGGGGGGCTGTGGCACCATGGCTGGGCCAGCGGGGCACAAAGGGGCCACGGAGCCGCTGCCGGGGTGACAGCAAGGCCAGCACCAGGCAAGGAACTGCTTATCTATTCAGCCTGCATTAGGAGATACTTGGATTCAGTATCAATTGGAGATTGCACATATTAATGTATTAACAGGAAAAACAGCCTAAGCAGGACCTAAAAAATCTTCTCTCACTGTTTTTTAAAGTAGTATATATTTCCTTAAATTCATTTCCTAAATCTGCTGAATTGGTCACAGACGATTTGGAAATTTAAATTATTCCCAGAGACTGGGCATGTTAAGGTATTTTGAATGTTAATGAGGCCTCGAGCACTGAATTCCTGAAGATCAGAAGTCTGAACAAGCCTCTGGAGAAGTAAAATTCAGCAGCAACCTCCAAGTTGCTGCTCTGTGATGCCATACAGCCACACGGTGATGTCACAGTCTGCTCTGTGATGTCACAACCCATCCTGTGACATCACAGGCAGCTCTAAGATGTGACACAACCAACCACAGCCCACAGCCACAGCCCATGCTATGATGTCACAGCCTCCTCTGTGATGTCACAACCCACTAAGTGATGTCACACACCTCACACTGTGACCTCACAGCCTGCTCTGTGATGTCACACAGTCCCCTCTGTGATGCTGTAGCTGCTCATTGACCTCACACAGCCAACTCTGTGGTGTCACACTGCCCCGTTCTGACATCACAGCTGCTCTGGGGCTCTGTGACACAGCCCCAGAGGTGCCTATGGCTATGACACAGCCCCCTCTGGGCCGTGGCACAGCCCCTGCCAATGCTGAGCACCTGGGAGCTCTGGCTGTGCCCTGCTGGTGTCCCTGAGCTGCCCTGGCAGTGGCCCAGCCCTGCTGGGCTGTGCACAGGAGCTGCTCCTGGGCAGAGCTGTCTCTCTGCAGCGCTGCCGCTTGCCAGGAGCTGCCTCTGTGCCAGGAGCCCGGCCCAGCTCAGCAGCACAGCCACAGCACAGGGACTCGAATGAGCCTCGCGGGGCTTTGCTGCTCTTTACATCAGACTCAGTCCCTCCGAGTGTGTTCAAATAACTTCTCAAGAAGTCAAAGTTAAACTGAAATACGGACGTCTCCTGTAGTTTAGATAGGTTCCACTGAGTGACACAACTGAGAAAGTGTCGCCAGGTTCCAGTCAGAGCAGAAAACATCCTGCAGAAGTTGACTCTGTCAGGTCCTCAAGGTAAAACAATCCCAGGGATGGGTTTGCCTTTGCTTGAGGCAGGACTGATCCAAACTGTCTTCCCTAACACATTTCTCATAGGCACCATGGAGACTTTATCCCCCTTCTATGGCCCATGGATGATTTGATTGGGCAGGGCTGGCTCGATTGGTGGAGCCTCAGGTCTTCACTGACCAGTGGCCTTGGCTAAATGCAGCTCCCAGTGTTTGAAGGTGCCACCAGCCACTGCTTTCAAGGTGGTTTTCAGCAGTCCCTTGCACTGTTCAGCTTTCCCAGGGCTGGTGCCTGACAGGGAATATGAAACACCCACTCAGTGCTGTGCTCTCTGGCCCAGGTGTCCATGAGGCTGTTCTGGAAATGAGTCCCATTGTGCGACTCACTTCTTCCTGGGGGCCCTGTCCACCCAGGACTTGCTTTTCCAGGCCCAGGGTGGTGTTCTGGGCGGTGCCGTGAGGCACAGGGTGCGTCTCCATCCCTGCAGGGGCTGTTGGCACCACTGTCAGCAGCAGCGCTTGCCCTGGCGGCTCTGTGGCACTGTGATGTCATCCATCTGCCAGGCCCCCCCAGACTGGCATTTCCACCATCGTCCCCCACACCACAGGGGCTTTGCCCGCTTGGCCCTGCTTGAGCACAGCACACGTTCCACAGTCATGGATAACCTGGAGATGCTGTCCGTGGTTAAATCCACCTCTCGGTCACCAGCCCATCTGGAGGTTGCATCTCTTCCCTGATGACCTGAGGCAACAAAGAATCCTGATCCCTCTCCCTGCTCTGGAAAAGATCCCTGAGAGGAGCACAGATGGGAATATGCACAGGGTGAGCTCCCACACCCCCATGAGCAGCCCAAGCCACATTGTGCCCAGGGACTCTGGACCTATTCCAGCAAATGCTCAGATCAAATTTGTTTCCAGCCTGCTCTGGGCAGGTCTGTTGTTATCTAACCCATTGTGCCCCACACCGGCCCCAGAAAAGTGCTGCCCCACATCCACACAGCCCCTTTCCAACCACAGCCTCCTCTAACTTCCCATTTGCTATTGTCTCTCAGTGTTCACATGTTGATTGTGAAGCCACTTCTGCTCCAGGAGCCTGATTGGAAAGCAGTTGGCCCCAGCAGCATGGGGACAAGATATGAATCACAAAAATGCTGCTGCCAGCAGAGACAAGACAGGGACAGAGGAAAGGGGAGAGCCAGGCCCAGGGGACATGGCTGCAGTGGTGATGGCTGGGAGGTCACTGCCACTGCAGCAGCCCGGCTGGCCCTCAGCTGACATTCTGGCCAGGAGCGTTGCGAGGTCACCCAGCACATCAGAGACCCCACAGAACGGGAATTCCACCCTTGGGGAGGTGAAGGATTGAGGCACGTGACAGAGGCCCCACCTGGGCTCTGATTCTGGGGTCATCTCTGCTCCACAACCCACCCAGCCCTGGCACACAGGGAGGCCAGCCAGGCTCATGGCCACCCTGCTCTGCACCAGCCCTGCAACCAGGGAAAAATCTTTCCTTATCTCCAGGCTGAACATCCTCTATTTCCCCCAACAGCCTTGCCTTTCATCCTCTTGACATGCTCCTGACAAGCTTTTCCTTCCTAAAATCTACAAAGTCACCATATCTCCATTTCCCCTTTGCAAACTGTCCTTGCTGACACCTCCTGGCTGTGGCTTCACGAGCCCTGTCAGAGCCAGCCCTGTCCCTGCACTGCCCCAGCTCTGCTGCCCCACAGCTGCTGGATCAGGAAGGGCCGAGCCATGGGGGAGGGAAATGCACGGGGATTCCTCCTGGGAGGGACCTCAGGATGTTTCCAGGCCAAACCAAAGCCCGGTCAGTGGAGAAAGGGACACAAGGATGGGCTGTTTGTGTGCTCTGCCACAGCAGGATCAGATGCAGAGCTGCAGAGATAGCCAGCCAATGTGGATCCCTGCAGGAGCTGATCTCACACAGCGGCTCCCAGGCCTCTGCTCCTCGCCGCTTGCTCGGCTTTGATGTTCCCTGGGTTGCAGCTGAAGCCAGCGGGGCTGGGCTGCAGAGAATTTGGGAGAGAAACCCATCAGTGTCCATCTCAGCCTGTGTGAGCGTGCAGGGGCAGGACTCAGCCCAGGGCTAGTGGGGCAGGGCCAGGGCCTGGGGAAGGGATGGAAAAAGGCAAGTGCCCGAGAGAGGAGGCTGCTGTGTGCCCTTGGTGGCATGGCCAGAGCAGGGAGGGGGCCCAGGACATTTGTCAGCCCCAGCCTCTGTCCCCAGCCATTGGCAGCCCTGGCTGCCCAGCCCAGGTGTGCGGTGAGTTTGGCTGTGGCCAGCTCCATCCTCCTGCGGGGCTCAGGGCCTGTTCCCGGCAATGGCCAGCCCTGGCCGGGTCTGTGCTGGCCCCGAGCCCGGCAGAGCCTGGGGCAGGGCTGCGTGGGAAGGCCCACAGGTGGCACGGCCTGTGCAGGAGCTTGGAGAGGCTGCCCAGCAGGGAGGCCATGGGGGCACCGAGCCCCAGGGGCTGCCGTGGGCACCACGGCACAGGGGCCGTTCCCACCCGCAATGCTCCTGGCCTGGGCTGGGCCTGCCCAGGGGGGCTGTGGCACCATGGCTGGGCCAGCGGGGCACAAAGGGGCCACGGAGCCGCTGCCGGGGTGACAGCAAGGCCAGCACCAGGCAAGGAACTGCTTATCTATTCAGCCTGCATTAGGAGATACTTGGATTCAGTATCAATTGGAGATTGCACATATTAATGTATTAACAGGAAAAACAGCCTAAGCAGGACCTAAAAAAATCTTCTCTCACTGTTTTTTAAAGTAGTATATATTTCCTTAAATTCATTTCCTAAATCTGCTGAATTAGTCACAGACGATTTGGAAATTTACATTATTCCCAGAGACTGGGCATGTTAAGGTATTTTGAATGTCAATGAGGCCTCGAGCACTGAATTCCTGAAGATCAGAAGTCTGAACAAGCCTCTGGAGAAGTAAAATTCAGCAGCAACCTCCAAGTTGCTGCTCTGTGATGCCATACAGCCACACGGTGATGTCACAGTCTGCTCTGTGATGTCACAACCCATCCTGTGACATCACAGGCAGCTCTAAGATGTGACACAACCAACCACAGCCCACAGCCACAGCCCATGCTATGATGTCACAGCCTCCTCTGTGATGTCACAACCCACTAAGTGATGTCACACACCTCACACTGTGACCTCACAGCCTGCTCTGTGATGTCACACAGTCCCCTCTGTGATGCTGTAGCTGCTCATTGACCTCACACAGCCAACTCTGTGGTGTCACACTGCCCCGTTCTGACATCACAGCTGCTCTGGGGCTCTGTGACACAGCCCCAGAGGTGCCTATGGCTATGACACAGCCCCCTCTGGGCCGTGGCACAGCCCCTGCCAATGCTGAGCACCTGGGAGCTCTGGCTGTGCCCTGCTGGTGTCCCTGAGCTGCCCTGGCAGTGGCCCAGCCCTGCTGGGCTGTGCACAGGAGCTGCTCCTGGGCAGAGCTGTCTCTCTGCAGCGCTGCCGCTTGCCAGGAGCTGCCTCTGTGCCAGGAGCCCGGCCCAGCTCAGCAGCACAGCCACAGCACAGGGACTCGAATGAGCCTCGCGGGGCTTTGCTGCTCTTTACATCAGACTCAGTCCCTCCCAGTGTGTTCAAATAACTTCTCAAGAAGTCAAAGTTAAACTGAAATACGGACGTCTCCTGTAGTTTAAATAGGTTCCACTGAGTGACACAACTGAGAAAGTGTCGCCAGGTTCCAGTCAGAGCAGAAAACATCCTGCAGAAGTTGACTCTGTCAGGTCCTCAAGGTAAAACAATCCCAGGGATGGGTTTGCCTTTGCTTGAGGCAGGACTGATCCAAACTGTCTTCCCTAACACATTTCTCATAGGCACCATGGAGACTTTATCCCCCTTCTATGGCCCATGGATGATTTGATTGGGCAGGGCTGGCTCGATTGGTGGAGCCTCAGGTCTTCACTGACCAGTGGCCTTGGCTAAATGCAGCTCCCAGTGTTTGAAGGTGCCACCAGCCACTGCTTTCAAGGTGGTTTTCAGCAGTCCCTTGCACTGTTCAGCTTTCCCAGGGCTGGTGCCTGACAGGGAATATGAAACACCCACTCAGTGCTGTGCTCTCTGGCCCAGGTGTCCATGAGGCTGTTCTGGAAATGAGTCCCATTGTGCGACTCACTTCTTCCTGGGGGCCCTGTCCACCCAGGACTTGCTTTTCCAGGCCCAGGGTGGTGTTCTGGGCAGTGCCGTGAGGCACAGGGTGCGTCTCCATCCCTGCAGGGGCTGTTGGCACCACTGTCAGCAGCAGCGCTTGCCCTGGCGGCTCTGTGGCACTGTGATGTCATCCATCTGCCAGGCCCCCCCAGACTGGCATTTCCACCATCGTCCCCCACACCACAGGGGCTTTGTCCGCTTGGCCCTGCTTGAGCACAGCACACGTTCCACAGTCATGGATAACCTGGAGATGCTGTCCGTGGTTAAATCCACCTCTCGGTCACCAGCCCATCTGGAGGTTGCATCTCTTCCCTGATGACCTGAGGCAACAAAGAATCCTGATCCCTCTCCCTGCTCTGGAAAAGATCCCTGAGAGGAGCACAGATGGGAATATGCACAGGGTGAGCTCCCACACCCCCATGAGCAGCCCAAGCCACATTGTGCCCAGGGACTCTGGACCTATTCCAGCAAATGCTCAGATCAAATTTGTTTCCAGCCTGCTCTGGGCAGGTCTGTTGTTATCTAACCCATTGTGCCCCACACCGGCCCCAGAAAAGTGCTGCCCCACATCCACACAGCCCCTTTCCAACCACAGCCTCCTCTAACTTCCCATTTGCTATTGTCTCTCAGTGTTCACATGTTGATTGTGAAGCCACTTCTGCTCCAGGAGCCTGATTGGAAAGCAGTTGGCCCCAGCAGCATGGGGACAAGATATGAATCACAAAAATGCTGCTGCCAGCAGAGACAAGACAGGGACAGAGGAAAGGGGAGAGCCAGGCCCAGGGGACATGGCTGCAGTGGTGATGGCTGTGAGGTCACTGCCACTGCAGCAGCCCGGCTGGCCCTCAGCTGACATTCTGGCCAGGAGCGTTGCGAGGTCACCCAGCACATCAGAGACCCCACAGAACGGGAATTCCACCCTTGGGGAGGTGAAGGATTGAGGCACGTGACAGAGGCCCCACCTGGGCTCTGATTCTGGGGTCATCTCTGCTCCACAACCCACCCAGCCCTGGCACACAGGGAGGCCAGCCAGGCTCATGGCCACCCTGCTCTGCACCAGCCCTGCAACCAGGGAAAAATCTTTCCTTATCTCCAGGCTGAACATCCTCTATTTCCCCCAACAGCCTTGCCTTTCATCCTCTTGACATGCTCCTGACAAGCTTTTCCTTCCTAAAATCTACAAAGTCACCATATCTCCATTTCCCCTTTGCAAACTGTCCTTGCTGACACCTCCTGGCTGTGGCTTCACGAGCCCTGTCAGAGCCAGCCCTGTCCCTGCACTGCCCCAGCTCTGCTGCCCCACAGCTGCTGGATCAGGAAGGGCCGAGCCATGGGGGAGGGAAATGCACGGGGATTCCTCCTGGGAGGGACCTCAGGATGTTTCCAGGCCAAACCAAAGCCCGGTCAGTGGAGAAAGGGACACAAGGATGGGCTGTTTGTGTGCTCTGCCACAGCAGGATCAGATGCAGAGCTGCAGAGATAGCCAGCCAATGTGGATCCCTGCAGGAGCTGATCTCACACAGCGGCTCCCAGGCCTCTGCTCCTCGCCGCTTGCTCTGCTTTGATGTTCCCTGGGTTGCAGCTGAAGCCAGCGGGGCTGGGCTGCAGAGAATTTGGGAGAGAAACCCATCAGTGTCCATCTCAGCCTGTGTGAGCGTGCAGGGGCAGGACTCAGCCCAGGGCTAGTGGGGCAGGGCCAGGGCCTGGGGAAGGGATGGAAAAAGGCAAGTGCCCGAGAGAGGAGGCTGCTGTGTGCCCTTGGTGGCATGGCCAGAGCAGGGAGGGGGCCCAGGACATTTGTCAGCCCCAGCCTCTGTCCCCAGCCATTGGCAGCCCTGGCTGCCCAGCCCAGGTGTGCGGTGAGTTTGGCTGTGGCCAGCTCCATCCTCCTGCGGGGCTCAGGGCCTGTTCCCGGCAATGGCCAGCCCTGGCCGGGTCTGTGCTGGCCCCGAGCCCGGCAGAGCCTGGGGCAGGGCTGCGTGGGAAGGCCCACAGGTGGCCCGGCCTGTGCAGGAGCTTGGAGAGGCTGCCCAGCAGGGAGGCCATGGGGGCACCGAGCCCCAGGGGCTGCCATGGGCACCACGGCACAGGGGCCGTTCCCACCCGCAATGCTCCTGGCCTGGGCTGGGCCTGCCCAGGGGGGCTGTGGCACCATGGCTGGGCCAGCGGGGCACAAAGGGGCCACGGAGCCGCTGCCGGGGTGACAGCAAGGCCAGCACCAGGCAAGGAACTGCTTATCTATTCAGCCTGCATTAGGAGATACTTGGATTCAGTATCAATTGGAGATTGCACATATTAATGTATTAACAGGAAAAACAGCCTAAGCAGGACCTAAAAAATCTTCTCTCACTGTTTTTTAAAGTAGTATATATTTCCTTAAATTCATTTCCTAAATCTGCTGAATTAGTCACAGACGATTTGGAAATTTACATTATTCCCAGAGACTGGGCATGTTAAGGTATTTTGAATGTCAATGAGGCCTCGAGCACTGAATTCCTGAAGATCAGAAGTCTGAACAAGCCTCTGGAGAAGTAAAATTCAGCAGCAACCTCCAAGTTGCTGCTCTGTGATGCCATACAGCCACACGGTGATGTCACAGTCTGCTCTGTGATGTCACAACCCATCCTGTGACATCACAGGCAGCTCTAAGATGTGACACAACCAACCACAGCCCACAGCCACAGCCCATGCTATGATGTCACAGCCTCCTCTGTGATGTCACAACCCACTAAGTGATGTCACACACCTCACACTGTGACCTCACAGCCTGCTCTGTGATGTCACACAGTCCCCTCTGTGATGCTGTAGCTGCTCATTGACCTCACACAGCCAACTCTGTGGTGTCACACTGCCCCGTTCTGACATCACAGCTGCTCTGGGGCTCTGTGACACAGCCCCAGAGGTGCCTATGGCTATGACACAGCCCCCTCTGGGCCGTGGCACAGCCCCTGCCAATGCTGAGCACCTGGGAGCTCTGGCTGTGCCCTGCTGGTGTCCCTGAGCTGCCCTGGCAGTGGCCCAGCCCTGCTGGGCTGTGCACAGGAGCTGCTCCTGGGCAGAGCTGTCTCTCTGCAGCGCTGCCGCTTGCCAGGAGCTGCCTCTGTGCCAGGAGCCCGGCCCAGCTCAGCAGCACAGCCACAGCACAGGGACTCGAATGAGCCTCGCGGGGCTTTGCTGCTCTTTACATCAGACTCAGTCCCTCCGAGTGTGTTCAAATAACTTCTCAAGAAGTCAAAGTTAAACTGAAATACTGACGTCTCCTGTAGTTTAAATAGGTTCCACTGAGTGACACAACTGAGAAAGTGTCGCCAGGTTCCAGTCAGAGCAGAAAACATCCTGCAGAAGTTGACTCTGTCAGGTCCTCAAGGTAAAACAATCCCAGGGATGGGTTTGCCTTTGCTTGAGGCAGGACTGATCCAAACTGTCTTCCCTAACACATTTCTCATAGGCACCATGGAGACTTTATCCCCCTTCTATGGCCCATGGATGATTTGATTGGGCAGGGCTGGCTCGATTGGTGGAGCCTCAGGTCTTCACTGACCAGTGGCCTTGGCTAAATGCAGCTCCCAGTGTTTGAAGGTGCCACCAGCCACTGCTTTCAAGGTGGTTTTCAGCAGTCCCTTGCACTGTTCAGCTTTCCCAGGGCTGGTGCCTGACAGGGAATATGAAACACCCACTCAGTGCTGTGCTCTCTGGCCCAGGTGTCCATGAGGCTGTTCTGGAAATGAGTCCCATTGTGCGACTCACTTCTTCCTGGGGGCCCTGTCCACCCAGGACTTGCTTTTCCAGGCCCAGGGTGGTGTTCTGGGCGGTGCCGTGAGGCACAGGGTGCGTCTCCATCCCTGCAGGGGCTGTTGGCACCACTGTCAGCAGCAGCGCTTGCCCTGGCGGCTCTGTGGCACTGTGATGTCATCCATCTGCCAGGCCCCCCCAGACTGGCATTTCCACCATCGTCCCCCACACCACAGGGGCTTTGCCCGCTTGGCCCTGCTTGAGCACAGCACACGTTCCACAGTCATGGATAACCTGGAGATGCTGTCCGTGGTTAAATCCACCTCTCGGTCACCAGCCCATCTGGAGGTTGCATCTCTTCCCTGATGACCTGAGGCAACAAAGAATCCTGATCCCTCTCCCTGCTCTGGAAAAGATCCCTGAGAGGAGCACAGATGGGAATATGCACAGGGTGAGCTCCCACACCCCCATGAGCAGCCCAAGCCACATTGTGCCCAGGGACTCTGGACCTATTCCAGCAAATGCTCAGATCAAATTTGTTTCCAGCCTGCTCTGGGCAGGTCTGTTGTTATCTAACCCATTGTGCCCCACACCGGCCCCAGAAAAGTGCTGCCCCACATCCACACAGCCCCTTTCCAACCACAGCCTCCTCTAACTTCCCATTTGCTATTGTCTCTCAGTGTTCACATGTTGATTGTGAAGCCACTTCTGCTCCAGGAGCCTGATTGGAAAGCAGTTGGCCCCAGCAGCATGGGGACAAGATATGAATCACAAAAATGCTGCTGCCAGCAGAGACAAGACAGGGACAGAGGAAAGGGGAGAGCCAGGCCCAGGGGACATGGCTGCAGTGGTGATGGCTGGGAGGTCACTGCCACTGCAGCAGCCCGGCTGGCCCTCAGCTGACATTCTGGCCAGGAGCGTTGCGAGGTCACCCAGCACATCAGAGACCCCACAGAACGGGAATTCCACCCTTGGGGAGGTGAAGGATTGAGGCACGTGACAGAGGCCCCACCTGGGCTCTGATTCTGGGGTCATCTCTGCTCCACAACCCACCCAGCCCTGGCACACAGGGAGGCCAGCCAGGCTCATGGCCACCCTGCTCTGCACCAGCCCTGCAACCAGGGAAAAATCTTTCCTTATCTCCAGGCTGAACATCCTCTATTTCCCCCAACAGCCTTGCCTTTCATCCTCTTGACATGCTCCTGACAAGCTTTTCCTTCCTAAAATCTACAAAGTCACCATATCTCCATTTCCCCTTTGCAAACTGTCCTTGCTGACACCTCCTGGCTGTGGCTTCACGAGCCCTGTCAGAGCCAGCCCTGTCCCTGCACTGCCCCAGCTCTGCTGCCCCACAGCTGCTGGATCAGGAAGGGCCGAGCCATGGGGGAGGGAAATGCACGGGGATTCCTCCTGGGAGGGACCTCAGGATGTTTCCAGGCCAAACCAAAGCCCGGTCAGTGGAGAAAGGGACACAAGGATGGGCTGTTTGTGTGCTCTGCCACAGCAGGATCAGATGCAGAGCTGCAGAGATAGCCAGCCAATGTGGATCCCTGCAGGAGCTGATCTCACACAGCGGCTCCCAGGCCTCTGCTCCTCGCCGCTTGCTCGGCTTTGATGTTCCCTGGGTTGCAGCTGAAGCCAGCGGGGCTGGGCTGCAGAGAATTTGGGAGAGAAACCCATCAGTGTCCATCTCAGCCTGTGTGAGCGTGCAGGGGCAGGACTCAGCCCAGGGCTAGTGGGGCAGGGCCAGGGCCTGGGGAAGGGATGGAAAAAGGCAAGTGCCCGAGAGAGGAGGCTGCTGTGTGCCCTTGGTGGCATGGCCAGAGCAGGGAGGGGGCCCAGGACATTTGTCAGCCCCAGCCTCTGTCCCCAGCCATTGGCAGCCCTGGCTGCCCAGCCCAGGTGTGCGGTGAGTTTGGCTGTGGCCAGCTCCATCCTCCTGCGGGGCTCAGGGCCTGTTCCCGGCAATGGCCAGCCCTGGCCGGGTCTGTGCTGGCCCCGAGCCCGGCAGAGCCTGGGGCAGGGCTGCGTGGGAAGGCCCACAGGTGGCACGGCCTGTGCAGGAGCTTGGAGAGGCTGCCCAGCAGGGAGGCCATGGGGGCACCGAGCCCCAGGGGCTGCCGTGGGCACCACGGCACAGGGGCCGTTCCCACCCGCAATGCTCCTGGCCTGGGCTGGGCCTGCCCAGGGGGGCTGTGGCACCATGGCTGGGCCAGCGGGGCACAAAGGGGCCACGGAGCCGCTGCCGGGGTGACAGCAAGGCCAGCACCAGGCAAGGAACTGCTTATCTATTCAGCCTGCATTAGGAGATACTTGGATTCAGTATCAATTGGAGATTGCACATATTAATGTATTAACAGGAAAAACAGCCTAAGCAGGACCTAAAAAAATCTTCTCTCACTGTTTTTTAAAGTAGTATATATTTCCTTAAATTCATTTCCTAAATCTGCTGAATTAGTCACAGACGATTTGGAAATTTACATTATTCCCAGAGACTGGGCATGTTAAGGTATTTTGAATGTCAATGAGGCCTCGAGCACTGAATTCCTGAAGATCAGAAGTCTGAACAAGCCTCTGGAGAAGTAAAATTCAGCAGCAACCTCCAAGTTGCTGCTCTGTGATGCCATACAGCCACACGGTGATGTCACAGTCTGCTCTGTGATGTCACAACCCATCCTGTGACATCACAGGCAGCTCTAAGATGTGACACAACCAACCACAGCCCACAGCCACAGCCCATGCTATGATGTCACAGCCTCCTCTGTGATGTCACAACCCACTAAGTGATGTCACACACCTCACACTGTGACCTCACAGCCTGCTCTGTGATGTCACACAGTCCCCTCTGTGATGCTGTAGCTGCTCATTGACCTCACACAGCCAACTCTGTGGTGTCACACTGCCCCGTTCTGACATCACAGCTGCTCTGGGGCTCTGTGACACAGCCCCAGAGGTGCCTATGGCTATGACACAGCCCCCTCTGGGCCGTGGCACAGCCCCTGCCAATGCTGAGCACCTGGGAGCTCTGGCTGTGCCCTGCTGGTGTCCCTGAGCTGCCCTGGCAGTGGCCCAGCCCTGCTGGGCTGTGCACAGGAGCTGCTCCTGGGCAGAGCTGTCTCTCTGCAGCGCTGCCGCTTGCCAGGAGCTGCCTCTGTGCCAGGAGCCCGGCCCAGCTCAGCAGCACAGCCACAGCACAGGGACTCGAATGAGCCTCGCGGGGCTTTGCTGCTCTTTACATCAGACTCAGTCCCTCCGAGTGTGTTCAAATAACTTCTCAAGAAGTCAAAGTTAAACTGAAATACGGACGTCTCCTGTAGTTTAAATAGGTTCCACTGAGTGACACAACTGAGAAAGTGTCGCCAGGTTCCAGTCAGAGCAGAAAACATCCTGCAGAAGTTGACTCTGTCAGGTCCTCAAGGTAAAACAATCCCAGGGATGGGTTTGCCTTTGCTTGAGGCAGGACTGATCCAAACTGTCTTCCCTAACAGATTTCTCATAGGCACCATGGAGACTTTATCCCCCTTCTATGGCCCATGGATGATTTGATTGGGCAGGGCTGGCTCGATTGGTGGAGCCTCAGGTCTTCACTGACCAGTGGCCTTGGCTAAATGCAGCTCCCAGTGTTTGAAGGTGCCACCAGCCACTGCTTTCAAGGTGGTTTTCAGCAGTCCCTTGCACTGTTCAGCTTTCCCAGGGCTGGTGCCTGACAGGGAATATGAAACACCCACTCAGTGCTGTGCTCTCTGGCCCAGGTGTCCATGAGGCTGTTCTGGAAATGAGTCCCATTGTGCGACTCACTTCTTCCTGGGGGCCCTGTCCCCCCAGGACTTGCTTTTCCAGGCCCAGGGTGGTGTTCTGGGCAGTGCCGTGAGGCACAGGGTGCGTCTCCATCCCTGCAGGGGCTGTTGGCACCACTGTCAGCAGCAGCGCTTGCCCTGGCGGCTCTGTGGCACTGTGATGTCATCCATCTGCCAGGCCCCCCCAGACTGGCATTTCCACCATCGTCCCCCACACCACAGGGGCTTTGCCCGCTTGGCCCTGCTTGAGCACAGCACACGTTCCACAGTCATGGATAACCTGGAGATGCTGTCCGTGGTTAAATCCACCTCTCGGTCACCAGCCCATCTGGAGGTTGCATCTCTTCCCTGATGACCTGAGGCAACAAAGAATCCTGATCCCTCTCCCTGCTCTGGAAAAGATCCCTGAGAGGAGCACAGATGGGAATATGCACAGGGTGAGCTCCCACACCCCCATGAGCAGCCCAAGCCACATTGTGCCCAGGGACTCTGGACCTATTCCAGCAAATGCTCAGATCAAATTTGTTTCCAGCCTGCTCTGGGCAGGTCTGTTGTTATCTAACCCATTGTGCCCCACACCGGCCCCAGAAAAGTGCTGCCCCACATCCACACAGCCCCTTTCCAACCACAGCCTCCTCTAACTTCCCATTTGCTATTGTCTCTCAGTGTTCACATGTTGATTGTGAAGCCACTTCTGCTCCAGGAGCCTGATTGGAAAGCAGTTGGCCCCAGCAGCATGGGGACAAGATATTAATCACAAAAATGCTGCTGCCAGCAGAGACAAGACAGGGACAGAGGAAAGGGGAGAGCCAGGCCCAGGGGACATGGCTGCAGTGGTGATGGCTGTGAAGTCACTGCCACTGCAGCAGCCCGGCTGGCCCTCAGCTGACATTCTGGCCAGGAGCGTTGCGAGGTCACCCAGCACATCAGAGACCCCACAGAACGGGAATTCCACCCTTGGGGAGGTGAAGGATTGAGGCACGTGACAGAGGCCCCACCTGGGCTCTGATTCTGGGGTCATCTCTGCTCCACAACCCACCCAGCCCTGGCAC
Organism: Acanthornis magna; assembly: GCA_036785705.1. Taxonomy (NCBI): domain Eukaryota; kingdom Metazoa; phylum Chordata; class Aves; order Passeriformes; family Acanthizidae; genus Acanthornis; species Acanthornis magna. The sequence continues at coordinate 1,031,268 of JAWUZG010000222.1, read as the reverse complement.
ACAGGGAGGCCAGCCAGGCTCATGGCCACCCTGCTCTGCACCAGCCCTGCAACCAGGGAAAAGTCTTTCCTTATCTCCAGGTTGAACATCCTCTATTTCCCCCAACAGCCTTGCCTTTCATCCTCTTGACATGCTCCTGACAAGCTTTTCCTTCCTAAAATCTACAAAGTCACCATATCTCCATTTCCCCTTTGCAAACTGTCCTTGCTGACACCTCCTGGCTGTGGCTTCATGAGCCCTGTCAGAGCCAGCCCTGTCCCTGCACTGCCCCAGCTCTGCTGCCCCACAGCTGCTGGATCAGGAAGGGCCGAGCCATGGGGGAGGGAAATGCACGGGGATTCCTCCTGGGAGGGACCTCAGGATGTTTCCAGGCTAAACCAAAGCCCGGTCAGTGGAGAAAGGGACACAAGGATGGGCTGTTTGTGTGCTCTGCCACAGCAGGATCAGATGCAGAGCTGCAGAGATAGCCAGCCAATGTGGATCCCTGCAGGAGCTGATCTCACACAGCGGCTCCCAGGCCTCTGCTCCTCGCCGCTTGCTCGGCTTTGATGTTCCCTGGGTTGCAGCTGAAGCCAGCGGGGCTGGGCTGCAGAGAATTTGGGAGAGAAACCCATCAGTGTCCATCTCAGCCTGTGTGAGCGTGCAGGGGCAGGACTCAGCCCAGGGCTAGTGGGGCAGGGCCAGGGCCTGGGGTAGGGATGGAAAAAGACAAGTGCCCGAGAGAGGAGGCTGCTGTGTGCCCTTGGTGGCATGGCCAGAGCAGGGAGGGGGCCCAGGACATTTGTCAGCCCCAGCCTCTGTCCCCAGCCATTGGCAGCCCTGGCTGCCCAGCCCAGGTGTGCGGTGAGTTTGGCTGTGGCCAGCTCCATCCTCCTGCGGGGCTCAGGGCCTGTTCCCGGCAATGGCCAGCCCTGGCCGGGTCTGTGCTGGCCCCGAGCCCGGCAGAGCCTGGGGCAGGGCTGCGTGGGAAGGCCCACAGGTGGCCCGGCCTGTGCAGGAGCTTGGAGAGGCTGCCCAGCAGGGAGGCCATGGGGGCACCGAGCCCCAGGGGCTGCCGTGGGCACCACGGCACAGGGGCCGTTCCCACCCGCAATGCTCCTGGCCTGGGCTGGGCCTGCCCAGGGGGGCTGTGGCACCATGGCTGGGCCAGCGGGGCACAAAGGGGCCACGGAGCCGCTGCCGGGGTGACAGCAAGGCCAGCACCAGGCAAGGAACTGCTTATCTATTCAGCCTGCATTAGGAGATACTTGGATTCAGTATCAATTGGAGATTGCACATATTAATGTATTACCAGGAAAAACAGCCCTAAAGTTGACCTAAAATTTTTTTGTATGAAAAATCTAGGGAAGCAGGAGTGTCGGGTTTGGCAGACCATAATCTAGCATGCCCTGTGACCTGAAATAATAGTAACAGCCCTGATGAATGGGACCCCCTTATTGGAGTGTAATCAGAGACCTGAGAAACAGTGATGCACCATGGGTTTGCTACTCATTTTGTGCAGTCTGTGCTGTGAGGTATCTTTACCAATGAGCTTACTCCTTTTGACTGTCAGCCACTGGCCCAAACTTGCTTCACTCTGACTCAGATGATGATTTTTGAGTCACAGTGGAGACGGCTCATGAATGAGGTCGCTATGGGTAATTTAGAAGGTTCTCAAGATGACCCTTGTTTTGGAGCAGGTCAGGCTCAGCTCATGGGGGACCCTCCGCTCAACGCCCCACAATTACAAGCCCGACTGCATTCCTTAGTGTTGCAGCAAGGGAAAGAGCTCACATTTCAAGCAATGCAGCGTGTAGCAGATGTAGGGGCTCCTCGTCAGTCGTGGGCAACAGTTAAGCAAAAGTCAAGTGAGCCGTATATAACATTTATAGATCGTCTTAGGGAGGCAATTGAGAAACAAGTTGACAATGCAGCAGCTCAAGACACTTTGCTTTTGCAATTAGCTAAAGACCATGCGAATGAGGACTGTAAGCAAGCTTTATTGCCGCTGCAGAATCCTACATTAGTAGATATGATCGAGGCCTGCAGCAAAGTTGGAACAGTGAAGCATCAGATGGAGGAGATTGCAAAGCAAGTTGCTGCAGTTGTGCAAGTTTCCAAGAATTGTTTTTGGTGTGGTCAAGGAGGGTCTCTCAAGAGAGATTGCCCTAACCAACCTTGTGGCCACTCAGGGCCAGGGAACAGCAGGCAACACACTTTGGGGTTGTGTGCACGCTGTGGCAAGCCAGGGCACTATGCCAAACAGTGCTGCTCTAAGTTTAATAGCCAGGGACGAGCGCTGCCACTTAAAGGGCAGCTGGGAAACGGGAAAAAGAACCTGGTAGGGATGCATGCCCAGACACAGATACGTCCAACCAACCTCCTTCAGGCTTATGTGGCAAACTCAGTGCCAGAACCAAAGGGAGCGCCAGAGTGGATGTCACCACAGCTGCCTCAGTCATCACAAGTGACACCAAAGTGCACAAAATACTGTTAGATGCCTTTGGACCTTTGGGATATGGGCTAAGTGCATTGCTGGTGGGATGCTCAAGTGTTACCTTGCAAGGGCTGTTTGTGTTACCTGGAGTTATTGATGCAGACTGCCTTGGGCAGATTTGTGCCATGGTGGGGACACCATCGCCCCCAGGTACCATAGCTAAGCAGAGTCGTATTGCCCAATTGATACCTTCTGTGGCGCAAGTGCCTAGTGCAGAACCTGTAGAAAGAGGGACTGAAGGGTTTGGGTTTACAGGTACCCCCCAGGTTTTTTGGACTCAAATGGTTGCTGACTCTAGGCCTAATATAAAGTGTTGTTTAAAACATGTACAAGGTTCCCCCTGCAAGTGACTATTACTGGGGGGAGTATATGATTGACACTGGAGCTGGTGTTACTATTGTTTCAAAGAAACAATGACCTTCTTCTTGGCCCACAGAAATTTCTGCAGCTGTGGCAGGAGTTGGGGGAACAACTGCCAGTTACCAAAGCTTACTACCTGCGAACATTATTAATCCTGATGGGCAAGTGGCTACAATTCGTCCTTACGTAATCTCAGTACCCTCAAATTTATGGGGACGTGACTGTTTGACTCAATGGGGAGTCACCCTGACAACAGAAAAGCAGAATTTTTTGTAGGGGCCACTGAGGAGGGCGGTCAACACAGACCTACCATCCCATTACAGTGGCTGACCACACGACCTGTATGGGTTGATCAGTGGCCCCTGACTCATGAAAAAGTGACCGTTCTCAAGGATTTAGTCAGTGAACAGCTGGCACAAAATCATACTGAACTATCACAGAGTCCTTGGAACACACTAGTGTTTGTGATCAAAAAGAAGTGTGGTAAATGGAGACTCCTACATGATCTCCGCCAAATTAATGAAGTCATGCAAAGTATGGGAGCATTGCAGCCAGGTATGCCTTCCCCAGCTATGATTCCAGCTACTTGGGATGTTTATATTATTGATTTGAAAGAGTGCTTTTTTACCATACTCTTACACCATGATGATGCTCCCAAGTTTGCTTTTACTTTTCCTTCTGTAAACAATAGTGAATTGGGAAAAAGACACCCAACATTGGACTGTGTTGCCTCAAGGAATGAAGAACAGTCCTACGATTTATCAGTGTTAAGTGGCACAAACGTTATCAGGGGTCAGGAAACAATTTCTGCAAATTTATCGTTATCATTATATGGATGATATCTTAGTCGCTGCGCCAACTGCAGAGCAGCTCGATGTGGTAATGCCTGTGATGCAAGAAGCTTTAACAAACTATGGTTTGTGTGCTGCTCCTGAGAAAATACAGCGACAAGCTCCCTGGAAATATTTACGAATGAAAATTTTAGATCAAACTGTCGAACCTCAAACAGTGACTGTTCAGCATTCTATGCAAACATTGAATGACTTGCAAAAATAGTTAGGTACAGTTAATTGGATCAGACCATTGTTGGGATTATCAAACATGCTGTTGGCACCACTTTTTGATTTATTAAAAGGTGATCCTTCCTTGTTATCTCCCAGGAGCTTGTCACCAGAAGCGCTTGAAGCATTAAAGCAGGTAGAACTAGCAAGAAAAGGAAGAAAAGCCTGGAGAGTAGTTACCACCATACCTCTCAGTGTATATATTTTACTGTCTCAGGATCATCCTGTGGGCCTCATAGCCCAATGGCATGACAGTTGGCAGGACTCTTTACATTTTTTGGAATGGGTATTTTTATCGTACCAGCGCAAGAAAACGGTTACCACCCACTTAGAACTGATAGCTCATGCAATTTGCAAAGCCAGGCAGAGGTGTGCTCAGCTGTCAGGGCAAGAACCAGCCATTATGACTGTACCCTTAAGCTCTGAGTATTGGAACTGGTGTGTGGCCAATAGTTCTGTTTTGCAAATGGCCATGGTAGAGTTGCTAGGAAAAATATTATTTCACCACCCTGCACATAAATTTTTGCAGATGCATCTAGAACTGCAAATTGCAGAGTTATCACTATATTCATCGACCCTCTTACAAGGGTGCACGGTTTTTACCGATGGATCAGGGCGAACAGGAAAAGTAGTTGTCACCTGGAAGGAGGGAGATCAGTGGCATGACCTTATAGGCAGCCAAGATGGATCCCCTCAGTTGGCAGAGTTATGGGCAGTGATAATGGCTTTCAAAGCCTGGCCTTGTGAAAATTTAAATGTTGTATCTGATTCTCAATGTGTGCAATATAGTTCGTCGATTAGATCGTACTGCTTTTAAAAAGTAAATAACAAGGAATTGTTTTATCTGCTAAAAACATTATGGCACATGTTACGCAAACAAACTGCACCATTTTATATTCTCCATGTTCATAGTCATACCAACTTGCCTGGGTTTACTGCAGAAGGAAATGCTCATGCGGATAAGCTGACAGCCCTGGTGTGGGCTGCCCCGGTACGAGAACATTGCAACAGGCGATTCAGTCACATCAATTTTTCCATCAAGGGGCTCGTGCCCTACGACATCAGTTTCATCTTCCGTCTGTGGCTGCACGTGATATTATTGCCTCATGCTCTGACTGCCAGCAACATGTTACCATGACCCACGATGGGACAAACCCCAGAGGGCTACAAGCTCTTCAAGTGTGGCAATCTGATGTTACTCATCTTTTGGAGTTGGTTGCCTTAAATATGTACATGTTTCTGTGGACACCTATTCTAAGGCCTGCTGGGCCTCTGCACATTCAGGAGAGAAGGCAAAAGATGTGATTTCGCATTGGCGTGGTGCTTTTGCAGCTTTAGGTGTGCCGCGCATTATAAAGACTGACAATGGTCCTGGTTACGCAGCTCAGTGCACCCAACAATTCTTGCAACTTTGGGGTGTTCACCATGTCACCACCATCCCACATTCTCCTGCTGGTCAAGCTATCATAGAGCATCTTCATTCTACATTTAAAGCCTTCCTTCAAAAACAAAAAGGGGGAATGCAGGGTGAAACCCTGCAGGCAAGAATTTGGAAAGTTGTGTTTACATTGAACCATCTTACTATTTCTCCCTCGTGTACAATGCCTGTTATCCTAACTCATTTTTTGTCATTACAGTCACCAAGTGATGGGACCCATGGCCCTGCTCCAGTCTGGGTTTGCAATTTGCAAACACGAGTCTGGGAGAGTCCATGGGATCTTGTCACTTGGGGACGTGGATATGCTTGTGTCTCTAGAGATGCTGGAGTTAGGTGGGTGCCTGCTCGTTGTGTTCGACCTGTATTGGGTAACAGCCCTCAGAGCAATGGACCTGGCTGCAGCTTGCCTAACTCCCTGGAATACGGAGAGTATGTCTAAAATGTCATATATCTGTTACCTTTTTGATGTTTTGTTTGGTACTGACGTGAGTTTGCCTTTGTGTTACAGGTTAAGGTGATAAGGTGATAAGGGTTTGTCTGAGGGAAGTGGCCTCTGCGTTAGACAAGGCAGGGGAAAGACCTGTGATTTTTGTTATTATCCCATGGCCATGGGGTGAAGATTTTGATAGCACATGCTGTACAGATTTAAAAGATGTATCAAAATCAATTCACAAACACATTCAGGAATTGGAAGCCCCACAGAGGATGCTTGTACTGTGCTTGCTGTCTTGTCTGTGAAAGGGCCCCTGCAGAGGATGGTAAACATGTCATTTGTGATTGAAAAACAAAAAGGGGGAATTGTGGTAAGATAGGAAAAGGCTGCAGGCAGCCTAGACCTTGATAAGTTATAGCTGTGCCCCTAAACAAGAGAAATAAACAACCTCATAAGGGAACCAAGCAGAAAGGGCACGTGTGGAGAGTTTGCTCACTCACTGTAAGGTAACAAGGAACACCTGTTGTGGGTATGGACAAAAAGGGTATAAAAGGCTGTACCACAGGATAATAAACAACTGATGCTTGCCACCACTTCGAGTGTCAACTTTATTGTCCATGGTCAGGTCTAGACTGGCCCCACAAGGGTGAGTTATTTCTGGCCTAAGGGGCCCATGATGGCTCAGGTCATCAGGGAAGAGATGCAACCTCCAGATGGGCTGGTGACCAAGAGGTGGATTTAACCATGGACAGCATCTCCAGGTTATCCATGACTGTGGAACGTGTGCTGTGCTCAAGCAGGGCCAAGCGGGCAAAGTCCCTGTGGTGTGGGGGACGATGGTGGAAATGCCAGTCTGGGGGGGCCTGGCAGATGGATGACATCACAGTGCCACAGAGCCGCCAGGGCAAGCGCTGCTGCTGACAGTGGTGCCAACAGCCCCTGCAGGGATGGAGACGCACCCTGTGCCTCACGGCACTGCCCAGAACACCACCCTGGGCCTGGAAAAGCAAGTCCTGGGGGGACAGGGCCCCCAGGAAGAAGTGAGTCGCACAATGGGACTCATTTCCAGAACAGCCTCATGGACACCTGGGCCAGAGAGCACAGCACTGAGTGGGTGTTTCATATTCCCTGTCAGGCACCAGCCCTGGGAAAGCTGAACAGTGCAAGGGACTGCTGAAAACCACCTTGAAAGCAGTGGCTGGTGGCACCTTCAAACACTGGGAGCTGCATTTAGCCAAGGCCACTGGTCAGTGAAGACCTGAGGCTCCACCAATCGAGCCAGCCCTGCCCAATCAAATCATCCATGGGCCATAGAAGGGGGATAAAGTCTCCATGGTGCCTATGAGAAATGTGTTAGGGAAGACAGTTTGGATCAGTCCTGCCTCAAGCAAAGGCAAACCCATCCCTGGGATTGTTTTACCTTGAGGACCTGACAGAGTCAACTTCTGCAGGATGTTTTCTGCTCTGACTGGAACCTGGCGACACTTTCTCAGTTGTGTCACTCAGAGAAACCCACTTAAACTACAAGAGACTTCAGTATTTCAATCTCACTTTGAGTTCTTGAGAAGTTATTTGAACACACTTGGAGGGACTGAGTCTGATGTAAACAGCAGCAAAGCCCCGCGAGGCTCATTCGAGTCCCTGTGCTGTGGCTGTGCTGCTGAGCTGGGCCGGGCTCCTGGCACAGAGGCAGCTCCTGGCAAGCGGCAGCGCTGCAGAGAGACAGCTCTGCCCAGGAGCAGCTCCTGTGCACAGCCCAGCAGGGCTGGGCCACTGCCAGGGCAGCTCAGGGACACCAGCAGGGCACAGCCAGAGCTCCCAGGTGCTCAGCATTGGCAGGGGCTGTGCCACGGCCCAGAGGGGGCTGTGTCATAGCCATAGGCACCTCTGGGGCTGTGTCACAGAGCCCCAGAGCAGCTGTGATGTCAGAACGGGGCAGTGTGACATCACAGAGTGGGCTGTGTGAGGTTATTGGCATCATAGAGGGGACTGTGTGACATCACAGTGTGGGCAATGTGGCAACACTGAGTGGATTGTGACATCTCGGGAGTTGGTTGTGTGAGGTCATGGATCAGCTACAGCATCACAGAGGGGCCTCCAAGAGAACAGACTGAGCTATGTGACATCACTGAGTGGGTTGTGCCATCACAGAGGTGGCTGTGACATCACAGAGTGGGCTGTGGCATGACTGGTTGTTTGTGTCACATCTTAGAGCTGGCTGTGATGTCACAGAGTTGGCTGTGACATCACAAACCAGATTGTGACATCACGGTGTGGGTGTATGACATCACAGAGAAGGCTGTGAGGTCACAGAGTGTACTGTGTGACATCACAAAGGTGACTGTGACATCACAGTGAAAGCTGTGACATTACAGAGGTGTGGGTAACAACACAGAGCAGGCTGTGATATCAAGGAATGGCTGTGTGACATCCCAGAGTGGGCTGTGACATCACAGGGGCTGTGTGAGGTCACTGGGGAGGTCACTCTGTCCCAGCCCCCCCTCACAGTGCCCCCAGAGAAGTCCAACCCTGCTCGTGCACAGCAGGGTCCCCTGTCCCCCCGGGTCCCCCCCTGCCCCCCGGAGCCGCAACCTCCCCCAGAAGATGTTCCACGAGATCGACCCCCAGAGCCTGACATGGGGACAGCGGGGGCAGGGATGGGACTGTGGGGGGTGGGACAGGGGGACAGGGACTCCCCAGCAGTGTCCCTTTGTCCCCCAGGGTGAGAGCCTGGGCCAGAGCTCCTTCACCCTCTTACGAACGAGTGGTTGAGAGCGCTTAAAAAATTCCCAGCAAGGGATCAGCAAAAACCAGATTTAATATTAAGCAACAGCAGAACAAAGTTCCTTGGCAATAGTCACTCTGCTCCTGACTGGACAGTTCAGGCACAGCAAGGAAACAAAGTAACAAAACCAACCAAATGCAGTCAATCAAACTACAAATGAACCCTGTGTGTCATTGTGTGACAAAAGGACAGTGAGGGCAAGGATAAAGGGAATACAGTCTAAAAACTTAATAGCCCTCAAAATTAACAGCACTTAACCTATACCTTAACCATAACTTATACCCCAAACTTAATACTTTAGCAAAATAACAGCACTTGACAGTATTTACCCTAACTTATAAGCAATGACGTAACAATTTACCAGAGGAATAACACTTAACAGTGTTAAACTTATTTTATAACTTACATTAAAATTAAAAACTTAGCAAAAAAACAACACTTAGCAGCATTTAACATAGCTTATACCTTAGGACTGAACCTTACTTACAGCTCTAACCTACTCAGATATCCAAGGGACTTCAACACCTCCGAGAGCAGCATTTCTCCCCCATTTGCCAAAGCACAGGCACACATGTGTGCACACAGACACAAAGAGTCAGTGCCAGGGACCTGCTAGAAATTCCCCTCGAGGGCAGGGAAATGCTCACTCCCGATGCTTTTGCATCTCCCCAGCAGGTGAAGGGTTGAGCCTCGAGGAGTGGGGGATCGGCCCAGGCTCCCTCGTTGTTCGGGGATGCCCCGAGTGCAGCAAACGGGAGAGTTCCCGGCTCCGAGAGGCCCCACTCAGAGGGAGGTCGCTGCTCCACGACAGCTCCAAGGGCTCATTTGGCACCGCTCTGGATAGGGCCCCAAGAGATGGGCTTTAGGCACAGCAATGGCTCATCCTGGCCGCACTTGGCATCAACAGCTTGCTTTGACACTGTGACAACAGCGATGCTGTGCCATTGAGGGAAGAAAAACAGTTGCCAAGGCTGCTCCTAAAGCAAGCAGGAGCTCATTGGACAGCAGCAGTGCCTGGGAGCAGACAGTGTTTGTGATCAGCTGCACAGGAGCTGAGCCCAGGGGCTGCTGCTCAAGGCCCAGGCCTAAGGAGCATTTCTCACATCCAGGGCTGGCCTGGAAAGGCGGTGCTGGGGGATAATTCACGGCCTCAGGGTGCTCCCAGTTGCTCCCAGGATTTCCATGTCCGTGCTCCAAGTGCTGCTGCCAGCCCTGAGCCGTGGGGATGGCAATGTCACGCTCCCTTCGCGGGGCAGTGTCACACCTGAGCCAGGTGTGCAGGGCAGGACCTTGCCCTGAGCCCAAGCGCTGTCCCACCTGCAGGAGCTGCTTCCCATCGGCCTCTTCCTGCTGCGGCCCCAAGCCCAGCTTGGAGCTAAACAAAGGGCGCTGGCTCGGGGTCATCCCCTGGCGGGGACTGCGCACCCCCTCTGCCCCCTCCCCAAATTCCCTCCTGGGGGCAGCAGGAGCTGGGTCAGGAACCCTGTGGGGAGGGAAAAGGGGTGACACTGGCATGGGGGGATCACACACGCTCTGGGGGGCACAGGACCCCTGGGGACACCCCCTCACCTTCCCCTGCAGCACCAGGAGAAGGAACCCCAACATGGAGCCCCCAAACCCTGGCAGCATTTTGGGGACAGGGTCTGGTGGCAACTTTGGGAGTCTGGCAGGTCACAATGGCTCTAAAACCCCTTCCCAGCCCCACAGCCAATGCCGGACCCTTCACACCACCTCACAGCTCCCCCTAGGATGCCTCAAATTCAGTCCGTGACAAAGAAATGGCCCCAAGAGCCACTGAAAGCCCTTTCCCATCTCCCCCAAGACCCACTCCGTACCTTTCCAAGCCAAACAGCCCAGCCTGGATACCAAAACACCCTCACAAACCCCACCAAGCCCCGTCCCAGCATCACAAATGCCCCCAGGAACAACAAAACATCCTCCCTATCTGCACAGGATCCCCAAATGCCCCTCCCAGCCCCCCATGGCACTGACCAGGAGAGGTTACTGGACAGGAACATCCACAGCTGGGAACAGTTTGGGCACTTCAGCAGCGATTTGGGCACTTTGAGGGGCACACCCCAAATGGGGAGACCCAGGCCAGGGACTGGGACAGACAACCGGAATTCCTGGAGAACAGATGGGCTCAGGTGGACACGTTTTGCTGCCACAACTATGAGATAGTGGCACTGTCCCTTGGCCTGGGCAGCCCCAGAACACCCAAACCCTCTATGAACCCCAAATTCACCCTCAAATCCCAGGAAAATGGTGCAGATTTCAAACTCTTTGTTTCATTTCTTAATTTTGACATCAATTTTGGTAGTTTTGACAGGATGAAGGAAATTATTTAGGTTGGAAAAGACCTCCACAATCCTCCAGCATTGCTTGATGCCACCTGAAGAAACAACTGGAAAGAGCGGGTGAGATTTTTTTCGGTGTAAAGTTAATAAATCAGCTCTTCCCAATGAATTTCCAATGTCAATCTGAGTCCCAATGGATGTTCCTGCCCCTGCGTTTGTCCAGGTGGCTACAGGGAATCTGAGGAGGTGGAAGCCACCAGCCAGGTGTCCTCCCAGTGTTGGTCACCAGGAGTGTGGGTAAACAGGGCTCTCCCCAATGTGGGTCATCTGAGGGGTGATGAAGTCGGAGCAGCACACAAAGCTCTTCCCACAGTCAGGGCACTCGCAGGGCTTCCCTTACCAGTGCCTCTGCTGGTGTTGGGTTAAGTGAGAGCTCCTGGAGAAGTTCTTCCCACACTCGGGACACTCATAAGGCCTCTCCCCTGTGTGGATGCGCCGGCGAGTGATGAGGTTGGAGTTGTGCTTGAAGCCCTTCCTGCAGTCAGGGCAGCAGAAGGGCCTCTCCTCTGTGTGAATCTGCAGATGCTTGAGAAGATCTGAGCTGGTCTGAAACCTCTTCCCACACACGGAACACTCATAGGGCCTCTCCCCAGTGTGGATGCGCCGGTGGATGATGAGGGTGGAGTTGCGTTTGAAGCCCTTCCTGCACTCAGGGCAGCGGAAGGGCCTCTCCTCTGTGTGAATTCGCTGATGCACGAGGCAATCGGAGCTGGTCCGAAACCTTTTCCCACATTTGGTACACTTGTAGGGCCTCTCCCCAGTGTGGATCCTCTGGTGGATCATCAGGAGGGATCTCTTGCTGAAGCTCTTTCCACATTCCCCACACTTGTAGGGCTTCTCCCCACCATGGAGGTGCTCATGGACCACCAGGGCTGAGCTCTGGCTGAAGCTCCAGATGCCCTCCGGGTACAGGGTGGGTCTTTCCTCCTCACAGTGCCCTGGGCTGGGTTTGCAGCCCCTCCTTGTGTGGCATCTCTGGGGCTTTTCCTCCCTCTTGAACTCCTGTGTCATGGAGCTGCTCAAAACGGCCTCTTCCACCAGGTTCTGCCCAAAGGCTTTGCCCTCCCTGGACTCTGTCTGCAGCTCCTTGTCTGGGGAGGAAGGACAAGGAGAAGCTTTGGGATTTGCCTCCATGCCACAGGGAAGCGGAAGGACATGCCCCAATCTGTCCCTGCAGGACAGCATTGGCAGCGGGGTTGTCCTGCAGCCGGGGGTGATGCTCAGCTGGGACATGGAGCAGAAGAGAGGGGGAAAGCGGCACTGACTTCCTCCTCACCTGCCTGGGGGTCCTGGGGCATCTTCCTCTTCTTCACAGCCTCCTTCTCCATCTGGCCAAGCTTTGGGAATGGGAAATCCTGGTTTGGGGGAAAAAAAGGTCTGAGTGCCTTGGGCTGGGGGTTCCTCCTGCCCAAGTCTATCTCTAGAAGTCACCGAGTGTTTTTTGTCTACAAAACCCTCCAAAAATCAAGAGTGACTCCAAAAAAAGCCTCCCAGGAGTTCCCCCTTTCCAGGCCCCTGTCTTTGGGCTGCTGGGGTTCCCCCTTCTCAAAGCTGCTGGGGCTCCCGTGGGTCCCGGGGATCTCCCTTCTCCGGGCTCCTGCTTAGGGATGCCGTGGGGTTTCGGTGGTCCCAGGGGTCCCTTCTTCCCTGATGCTGCTTTGCTTCCAGGGCTCCCAAGGTCCCCCTCTTCAGGCTCCCCCCCACTCCAGGCACTCGGGGCTTCCCCCTCTCTCCGCCGCCCCTTTCAGCGTCACAGTGTCCCGGCCCTGCCTCATCTCCAGGCTCCCCAACCCCTCCAGGCTGCCGGGGGTCCCCCAGCTCTGCTATCACCCCTCTCTGCTCTCTCAACTCCGGGAGTCCTGCGTTCCACCCCCACAGCTCTCCTGGGGATACCCAAAACCAATGTCCTGTCCTACCAATACAGAGAAATTCACACATGCACCCCACCCAATATTCCCCAAAATGCATTTATGGATCAGTTTTGGAGTCCTGCAAGATCCAAATTTTCCCTCTGATAAAGAAAATCCTCGCCAGGGACATGCAGTGATATCTGGGGCTCAATTCCAGAATCTGTGAGTTCCAAACACTCCTCCAGAAAACAACCCTCCGGAAGACCCCTCTGATAGATTTGGGGTGAGTTCCCCCTCCCTGGTCACCTGTGGAATGTGGGGGGGCAATGATCCTGGAGCCGGGGGTGCTGCAGACACAGTGAGTGGTGAAACCTCATGGTTTCTCCTGCTCCTCCTTTTCCTCCTCCTCCTCCTCCTCCTCCTCCTCCTCCTCCTCTCTCTCTCCTCTTCCTCCTGCTCCTCCTCTGCTCTCACCCCAGACCCCCCATCCCCACCCTTCTCCAACCCACAGCTGCTGAAGCACAGGCTGCTGGAACGGGGGAACCCCCGATCAGCCCCAGGGATGGACAGGGGGCTTGGGGACCCCCCCAGTGCGGATCCACCTCCCCCAGAGCCCCAGGGAATTGCTCTGGGGATCAAGTGCTGGGGGACAGGGCTGGACCCCTAAGGAACCACCCCTCTTCCATCCCAACCCCACCTTTCCCTCCCCTCTCCTCCCCTTTCCCATCCTTCTCCCAATCCACACACCCCTCCCAACTCAATTTCCGTGTCCCATCCCCCTTCCGCTCTCTTTGGGGGTCCCAGACCCCCCTTTTCCCCTGCTCTTCTCTCCCTTTCCCCAACGTCCCCTCAATCCCCAACGCCCGTCTCCCATGATTGGTTTTGGGACTTCCAGGCCCCTCCTGACCACTTTGGGGGTCCCAATCCCCATTTCGCTCACTTTGGGGTCCCAGCCCCCGCCCCCCTTCTCACCACACCCCCCGCTCACCCCGCGGCCGGGGGCACTGCCAGCACCACCAGTGCCACCAGCACGGCCCCAGCTGCCCCCACACGGCCCATGCCCAGCGCCGGGCAGGTGCCCACAGCCCCAAAGCAGCCGCGCTCTGCCCTGGGGGGGTCCCCAAAGCGGCCCCGCCCCGCGCGGCACTGCGAGCACCAGGCCGGAGCAGTGCGGAGCGCGGGCGGGCGGCATCAGCCGTGCCCGGGCAGGGCCGGGCCCCGCGGGACAGCTCCCCCCGCACTCGGCCCCAACGGGACAGCGCCCAGCGGGGGGGCCCGGCCTGCCCGCCCCACACCTCCCCCCTCCCCAAATTCCGCTCCCGGCGCCGCTGGGGCCCAGGGGGGCGCAGCTGGGCTCCAGAGCTGCCGGAGACACGTGTCCCCCGCTGCCAGTGCCACCCCCGAAGGATTAGGGGTACCCCAAAACTCCCTCACAGGTGGCCAATAACCCACAAGCCCCGAAGGACTGGGGTCCCCCCGCCTTCATCACCCCCAACCTTCGGCTGCCTCATCCCAGGCCCCAGCCCACCCATCCCCCTCCCCCACACTTCATCCCACACCCCAATCCACATCCCACCCTGCCCGGGCCCCAGCCCACCCCATCCCACTTCTCCCGACAGCCGCCACCGAGACCCCCAAAAACCCGCGTGCCGGGGACTCCCCAATATCCCCCCAGGGGCATTTGCGACTTGCATTTGGAGTCCTGCAAGATCCAAATATCCGCCCCCTCCCCCACCCCCCCAAAAATCCCAAACAAACTAACTCTCCCAGGATCAGCCAAAGATATTTGGGGCCCGGTGCTGGAGTCCTGCAAGGTCCAAAAATCTCCCCCTCACAGAAAGAACCCCACGCACCGCACAAGATCTTTGGGGCGAGCTCCCCCTGCCCGGTCACCTGCGGGATGCGGGGGGCGATGCTCCCGGGGCCGAGGCTTGCGGACACAGAGAGCGATGGACGCACGTGGCAGTTCCTTTTCCTGCTTCTCTTGCTGCTCCACCCCCTTGATCCCTCCTCTTCCTCCTGCTTCCCCTCCTCCATCTCTCCTCCCCACCCGCTCCTTCATGATACTCTGCCCCTCCTCCTCCTGTTCTTTGGCATTCCCATCCCGGCTGTGTCTGACATCACCCCTGGGGTCATCCCGTGCTCAGCAGAGCATCCTGTGCTCTGTCAGCACTCTCTGCTCCTTAGGGAAGGATTATCCCTATCTCTATCTCTATCTCTATCTCTACATCTCCATCTCCATCTATATCTATATCTATATCTATACATCTGTATCTATATCTATATCTATTTATATATATATATACACACATACATATATATATATACACACACACATATATATATAAAATAAGTTAGATTACTACTCCATGCTGCCACCAAGGAGGTTCCCCTTCCCCAGGGCAGAACCCTGCAAGGAATGTTTTAGACACACAGGAAGTTCTACAATAAACACAATCCAGAGTTGGCTGAAGGCAGAATTAGACCAACTGCTGAAGGACAGAGAAGCTTTGAACTCCTTGCAGCTCAAAGCAGGCAGTGAATTGTTGGGAGGTGTGTGAGTGAGCCAAGGGTGAGGGGAAGGGAAATGCAGAGAGGCCTGGCAGTGCTGCTGTGCAGACAGGCTGCTGGGAAGGGCACTGCAGCCCTGCCCTGGGCCAGCTGTGATGGTGGATTCTCATGGCAGCCTGCACTGGCCATTGCCAGGGGCTGTAGCCATGGACACTGCGCTGAGCCCACAGCAGCAGCCATTGCTCAGGGCTGGTGGCAGTGCCCAGAGGCAGAGGGGATGCGGTGCTGGGGGCTTGTGCCATGGCCACCTGGCCTGTGCCGCGCTGGCTGGGCAGGCGCCGCGGAGCAGCAGCAAAGCCCAGGGCCAGGGCCAAAGGCCAGGTCAGCCACACAGAAAGGGTCAGTGCTGGGGACTGTTTCCATGGCAACCCTCACTGGGACACCAGCCCTGGGTCACCTGGCATGGCGCTTGCCATGGAAACCCCTGGCAGGGACTGATGCCAGGGACACTTGCACTGAGACCCTGCTGGGGTCGGGTGCCATGGCAACCACCACAGGGCCACAGTGGCACCGAGGTTGCCATGGCAACCAGCACAGAGCCCCTTCCCACTCTCCAATGCCACCACAACCTGCAAGAGACACTTGGCTGAGGTTGGGTCCATGGCAAACAACCTTGGCTGTGCTGTGCTGGGCATTGTCACGGTCACAAAGGAGCTGTGGAGCCGTGGCGATGGCGGATGGCCATGGGCTGCTGCTCTGGGCTGGGCCAGAGGGAATTTCCTTGCCAGGCCTTTCTCTGGGGCTGTGATTTGGGGCTGTGCTGAGCACAGCGTTGAGCACACACAGATGGTTTTGTTCTCGCTCAGCTTGCACAGAGCCAAGGCCTTTCCTGCCCCTCGTCCGGCCACGCTGGGGAGGGGCTGGGAGTGCACGGGAGCTTGGGAGGGGACACAGCGGGACAGGTGACCCCAAATGAGCCCGGGGATATCCCAGACCATAGGACATCATGCTCAGTGTGTACAGTGGAGGGAACAAGGAGGAAGAGGGGACATTTGGGGTGATGGTTTCTGTCCTCCCAGGGAACACTTAGGCAGGAGGGGGCCCTGTTTTGCCATGGGCAGGGTCAGGACCAAAGACGCAGACACCAACTGAAGGAACAGTGTCATTTATAGAAAGCAAAACTGCAAAGAATTCCAAAAGGAGAAGCTCAGCAAAGCACATGATCATTAGCAAATTATCACAACAGGAGAAGCTCAGCAATGCACCTAATCATCACAACCAAAGATTGTCTATAACGATTTAGAAAGATCCATCACCAGTTACCCTCAGACTTTACCATCACCCACACCCACACATCAGCTGGGGGAGCTGTCACTGCCAAGGACTGCAGAGCCACTCCCAGACACTGGGAATTCCTGCAGCTGCGTCCAACCACAGGTGAGGCTTCCAACCTTGCTGGGAGAGGGCCCAGCTTGCACAGTGCTGAATAAACAGACAGCACTTCTAGTGCAACAACATCTGGTTTCATTCTCCTCCTGGTTTCTCCCAAAGCCTGGCCAGGGCTCAAGGAGGAGCCAAGGGAGTTGACTTTGACCATACACCCCCAAACAAAGACAGATATGGCCTTGCCCAGTTTCAAAATACAGAAAGGTACATCCAGGTTTTACCAGTGAACAGATACATAGATCATATTTCTAATAATGCATCATTAATGAGCGGATACAAATATAACCTTTGGCTGGAAGGTTCATCTAGAGGTCAGCTTTGGCCCAGGGTCTGTTGTTCACGCCTTAGTACTTCAATGGGTCCTTTGACCTACAGATGAACTACAACCTTCATAACAATTCTTTCCATGACAGAGTCTTAGATTTAGGCATTAGGCATAAAGGCATAGTGTCTTCTCTTCAATTAAGTGCTGTTCAAGTTTATGACTCAGGCCTATAATTTGCATTCTTTTTAAAACATGCCTAATCTGTTGATATTCTCTGTTCCTTACCAAAACCCCCAATTTCCTTGAGACTGTGTCTCTTTTCAGACAAGTCTCAGTGCTCCATTTCTCAGCACAAAGTGTTACAACAACTCTGCCATGGAATCATAACACATCAAGTGCACACACGGCAATGATTACAGTGACTGCCACAAATGCATTTTGCAGCAGCCTCCAATTTGGCAGCCATGGAGCCAATCCCACCAGGAAGAATTTCTTTCTTTCTGCCACTCTTCTACTGCTCTTTCTATCGAGGGCATTCCTGACTGTTGGACTTCAAACCCATCACTGATACAAGTGCAACACTCCTGTCCTAGAAGAGCACAGGTTCCTCCCTGGACAGCAAGCAGATCATCTAAGGCCATGCAGTTCTGTAGAGCCCCATTTGTGTTTGTTGGAGCTCACAGGATGTGCTATTCAGTATTTTAGCAGTATCATTTGCTACTTCTCCTAATAATCAATTTATCTCATTAACACAAACTCCATAGGACAAGGCAATGCACATGGGGCACAGGGTGAACGAGAATCCTTGGCTCTCTGAAATCAAAGGCACTCTTGGGGTGGAAAATGTTCCCTTGGCCCCAACTCTTCCCTGTGGTTGTTGCCAAAGTACCCAAAATGGTGGCACTGCAGCTGAGAGTGGTGTAACACTGACCCTGAGCAGCTCCAGCACCCCAAGCTCTATTGACATTGGGAGTGATGTTCAAGCACAGAAATCCTTTCACACTGTGGCCTCTAACTAGAACAGGGTTTGGTTTCTCCTGAAGGAAAATCCTAGTGAATCCTGTAAAACTGATCAATGTATTCCTCTGTTCCACAGCACACTTTTCTTTAATTACCCCTTCACAGGCTCCGTTATGAGTCAGAGCCCATTGAGAGAGTTCTGGCCACCCCATAGTGTGGGCCCTGCAAGGGGATCCCATTCCTCCCAACATTAGTTGAGAGCATACCCAGCAATTAGTTACATGGAGTATTTTGGCTACTTTGATCTTTACATTTTCATAAGAATTTTCATGACTAATCCCTTGGTGAAACTCTAGAGGTGTTTCTGGTGAACAAAGATTCTGGTTGATTATCGAGATACAACTTACAGACATCAGCAGTACTTTAGTGACAAGGTTATTCATTCTTTTTCCTCAGTGTCATTTGGCTTAGGAACAATAATGCCACTGTCCATGCAGCTGGCTCCTTTTTAATTCCCAAATAATGCCCCCAAGGTCCTTTGCTGTTCAGCTTTACCGCGGTGTCTGTGGCTAACAAGACTTGGTGGGGTCCTTTCCCCTTCGGCTGGAGAGGTGCCGGCTCCCAGTCCTTGAGGGGCACGCAGGCTCCTGCTTGGAATTCGTGTGGAAGGCACTCAGTGGCACATCAGTGTTCACATCGAGCCCCGTGGATCAGAGCATTTTCCCAAGGGACCGCTGGGGCAAACAGGAAATTTGGTCTGGCAGGATCTGTAAAACAACATCCTATCACATCTACTTGTTCTCCCATTGAACACTTGGCTGCAGGGGCATATTCCCATAGTTCTTGCCCCGGTTTCAGGATTCAAACTGTGCTGTCTTTCCCCAGAGCTGTTCCTTCAGCTGCCTTGGGAGGGCCATTTGGCCTCTGGACCCACACATTGGCTCTATTGTTAGGACTGGTGGATCCAAACCCTTTATCTCCACAAGCAGTGGTGATTTGAGGTGGATCTCCTTTTATCACAATTGTTTTTAAAACTGTAATATCAATACTTGTCCTACCTTGTCATGGGGTTGAATAATCCAATCTTATTCACTATTGTTTAACAGAATTGCTTGAACTTCTCCTCGATAATCTGCATCTGTTCCTCCTCCCATGACATGAACACCTTGCAAGGCCAGGCTCCAGTGAGCAGTTATCAAACCAAAGTGTCCTGGAGGAATCTGAATTCCTGTTTTGGTATTGATAACTCTCGTTTGCTTCAGATTTATCTTAATTAATTCAATTTCATTTTTCAGAGTAACAGACAAAGCATTCCACATCACACTATCAGCAAACCCTATAAAAACAGCCAATTTCATCCCTTCCTCCTGTATTTGTTGTAAACAATCTCACAATGTTTACCATTGCCATTTGGGTCCTGCCCAGTCATTTTCTGTAGGGTATTTAGTGTAACATTCCGGAGCAACCAAAGCTAACAAATTAGTATTGTCAGCATTATGTCACATCATAAATTTTTAATTATAAAGAAATATATATATTTCTGTATTAGATTTTATATATATATATATATAATTATATTATTAGTCGAAGTAGTAGAATTATTTCACTTGAACAAACAAATCTGAGCTCAGGATTAAAACCTTCTTCTGTCACTCCATGTGGGAGCATTCCAACAACTCCTGTTCCTTCTGTTGGTGCTGTTTCCAATATGCTGTTAACAAAATGCATCCTGGTCTTCCCAAAACCA
This sequence comes from Acanthornis magna, assembly GCA_036785705.1. Taxonomy (NCBI): domain Eukaryota; kingdom Metazoa; phylum Chordata; class Aves; order Passeriformes; family Acanthizidae; genus Acanthornis; species Acanthornis magna. The sequence goes on along the minus strand of JAWUZG010000222.1, from coordinate 1,011,579 downwards.
CAAGTTCTTTTCCTTTTTAAAACACAATGTTTGGATGCATTTTAATACACCCAGTGGTTCAGCTGCTTTTAAGCAACTTCCCCATTGCTCACACGGTGCTCCAACCTCAGCCCACTCCAGAGACAGCGAACCATAGGGAAGGTGTTCCCATCCTGGAATTTCAGAGGGGACAGATTCCTTACATTTACATTTAAAAAGTGACATTTTGTGGTGATCCAGCCAGGCTATGCCAATTTTGTTTTGCCACAGGGCAGTGGCAGCACCACAGACACCAACTGAAGGGATCAGTGTAATTTCCTATTGTTCAAAGCAGCAAAGACTTACAAAAAGAGAAGCTCAGAAATGCACCCAATCATCACAACCAAAGATTGCCTATAATGATTTAGAAAGATCCATCACCAGTTACCCTCAGACTTTACCATCAGCCACACCCACACATCAGCTGGGGGAGCTGTCACAGCCAAGGACTGCAGAGCCACTCCCAGACACTGGGAATTCCTGCAGGTGTGTCCACCCACAGGTGAGGCTTCCAACCTCACTGGGAGAGGGCCCAGCTTGGACAGTGCTGAATAGACAAACTGACAGCACTTCTAGTGCAGCAACATCTGGTTTCATTCTCCTCTTGGTTTCTCCCAAAGCCTGGCCAGGGCTCAAGGAGGAACCAAGGGAATTGACTTTGACCACACATCCCCAAACCAGGCCAGATGTCGGATTTTGTGGCCTTGTCCTGCTTCCAAATACAGAAAGGTCAATACATGATACATTAATGAGTGGATACATCTATCACAATGCTAACGATCATGGATATTTCGTTAAGAAGCAGATACAAAGACGACCTTTGGTAGGAAGGTCCATTGAGGTCACCTTTGGCTCAGGGCCTGTTGTTCAGGCCTCAGTCAGGCTTCTTGTTCAGGCCTCGGTGCTTCAGGGACGTGGTTTAGTGGTGGGCTGGACAGTGCGGGGTGAACGGCTGGACTTGATCAGCTCAGAGGTCTTTTCCAACTGAAAGGATTCTGTATTTCCAGTATTTTATCTGCTGCATTCAGCTAGTTCCACATTAGCAGTATTACTTTCCTCAGAAAGTTCCCTCTTGGTCAGCCCTTGAGGCCTAAGCCTTCAGCTCCTCTAGCTCCTGGTGCTATGCTGCTCATGCTGAACGAGGTGACTCGGAGACAAGAATACAGTTCATCCAATTCCTTCTGGGACACTGAGAGGGGAGGGTGTGAAAACAGCAGCATTGTTTGGTGTCACCTCCTCTCTGCCCTTCACGCCTTTCAGCGCTTTGAAACAGCCAAGAGCTTTCTTCCAGAGAGCAAGGAAGCAGCTGTTCCTTCTGCCAGGGCTCGCTCTCCACTCTCTGCACTTGACTGCTTTTGTCCCTCTTGCTGTGCCCTCTGTTCCCCCTCTGCTCGCTGGCTGCTGCCCAGGACTGTGGAGTTGGCACAGATCAAGTGGTCGAGACCCTCATTTCTCTGCCCCTGCAGCTGCCTGGGCACAGCAGCCTTTTCCATCTGGAGGCTCCATATGGACAGGGAGGCCCCACCTGCGCTCCTTGCACAAGCTCCAGGAGCCCAGGGCCTGCCATCTCAAGTCCCTGCTGGCACTGAGGGCTCCCAGGTGCCCCAGGCTGCTGTGACACCACTGCAAACGGGAGGGGAGAGTGGCAGGGACTGTGTTCAAAGACAGCTCCATTTGCTGCTGCTGCTGCTGCTGTGGCTGTCCTTGGGCCAGCCCTGCCCCAGACTCAGGGATCAGCTCCAGGCACTGCTGCTGCTCCCTCGGGATCAGCCACACTTTGGCTCTTGCTCTCCATGCCAGCAGAAGCGGTGGCTGAAGCAGCAGGTGCTGACAGTGCCCCAAGCCCCGGGGCCGGAGGGGTCCCTTGGCTGCGGGGCTGGGAGGAGCTGCCCCTTGTTCTCCTCTGCCTCACGCCAAGCTGGGCCCCTCACCAGTGGGGCAGCACAGCAAACAGGGAGCCTGCCAGTCTCTTCCAGCCGTGTCTGCTAACAGTTTGGACCGTGCAGCTTCAGGGGGACAAAGGCAGCTGCTTCTGCTCCCTCTGCGTGTCCCCGTGTCCAGCAGTGCTGCTCCATCAGTCTGTGACAGCAGTGGGGAAAAGCCTCAGCCCTGCAGGGCCAGGAGCTGCCGGGCTCTGCCTGAGCAGCTCAGCCAGCGGGAAGGGAGCTGCTTCACATGGGAACCAGGAGCAAAGGACATTCCTTTTTTAGGACATGTTTTCTGTTTCAAGGAAAAAGAAAAGGGAAAAGGAAAATGAATAAAAACCTAGATGAAATGTGAAAGATAAAAACAAAACTCAAGTGTGTAGTGAAAAATCTTCTGTAACTTTGGATTAAGAGGTAACTGATTTTTTGTAAAAGTGAACTCAATTATTTATTTTGTCAATATGCTGATGGCATGCATCCATCATACTGACCTCAACAGCCTTTTTAACAGGTTTTGGGGTTTGTTTCCAATATTAAGTTATTTTAAATTGTGGTTGAAGCAATATGAAATTGATTGTGCCCTGCGAGCTCCAGGCAGGACTGGGAATCTAAACTCTGCTGAACCCCATCTCATTAGGAAGACGACCTTCCTTCTCACCCCATGAATGAGCTGCACATTCCCTTTGAAATTGTCAGTGGTTTCTTAAAGATGCAAAGTCCCACTTACGGCTTTTTGCTCAGGTTTGAAAGTGGAAAAGGGCAATTCTTCATTCATCAGCTCCAGACTGCACTGCCTTAGGAACACGGCCCACTCACCAGGTTTGGCCCACTCGTGGCACTTCTAGAGGAGGAAGAAAGTGCAATTGCACAATTCCAACCCAAAAGAAATGAAGAGTGGGACAGACAAAACACCCTGTGGAGATACAGGCATTCAGCTGGGACTGTGGAGGGTTTGGGCTCTTGCCAATTGGATGTGTATCCCTCACTGCAATCTCTGGGCCTGCAGGAGAGCCTCACTCACCTGCCAAAGCAAAAAGCTCCATCGGAGTACTCGGAACAGGCTCGTCTGATGCAAAGCCGTCAGAGCAATGGGAGGGCAGAGCAGGCCCAGCCGTGCCCGGGGCTGAGCCCCAGCAGAGCCCTGGCAGAGCCCAGAGCAGCCTCAGCATCCACAGAGCGTGGCTGGAAGGAGACAAACCAGAAACCGCCCATCAGCTGAAGGCTCTTGTCCCCCTTGTCCCAAGCGCCCGCAGTGCCCAGGCCGTGCTGGCTGTGCTCAGAGCTGTGCCCAAAGCTCCCCATCATTGCTGCCTTTGGGAGGAGAGCAGGAGGGCAGCACATGTGCCCAGCCTCCAGCCAGCCATGGCAGATCCACCTCCTCAGCAGCTGCCCAGAGCGGGATGCTCCTGTGCTCGCTGCCATCTCCCCAGAGCCGTTGTCCCACCCCTGCCCAGAACATGGGGATCCATCTCACGGCATCTGCTGCTGCAAGAAAAGCTGCTCCCAAATGATGTCCTCACCCTTCTCCAAGGGCACGTCCGAGCTACTCCACAGCTGGTCCCAGCACTGCCCGATCCAGACCGGACACCAGTGAGAGCTCTTCCTTTAAAAAGCAAACAGCAAATTAATGAGAAGACATTACAAACAAAAAGTGGAAACAAGAAAAAAGTTACAACGTTATCACTGTCAGGAGCTCAAGGAAGGACTGACCCCTCCACGCCTGGGAAAAACCCACTCACGGGTGAGGGAATCCCATGCTTTGTCCCTTCCCCCTGCACTGCTCCCCAAAAGAATGGGAAGCCAGGGCAAACAAGGGCAGTGGAACAGCCCAAGCCCTTCCTCCCCTGCCAAACAAACCAGCCGCTGCATGGCTTCTGGAGTCCCACCTCTGCTCCCCCCAGGGGGGTTTGTTTTGCTCGGGGTGGCTGCCCCAGCTCCAGCCCCAGCCCGGGGCATGGTGGGTGCTGGGGGCTGTTGGCAGGGCCAGGAGCCAACTCCCATTTGGGAACCACCCCAGACCATCCCCCCGAGCCCTGCCAAAAAGCAGCTTGGCAGCCAACTGAGGAATGAGCTGCATCTGCCCCAGCAAAGCGGGGAGCCTTTGGTGCCCGACCAGGCTGTGCAATGCCCAGATCTGGGAGCATGTCCCTGGCTGTGGACTCATCTGCAAATGTGCTGTGGACCCTGCCTTTGAAGGTGTCCCAATCAAAGTCCATCGTCTTCAGCTTACCAGGGGCCAGGCGGAGGAAGAGGTTGTCATCCTTGATGTCGTCCTCGATGTCTCCAGCAGCAGCCTCTCACGGTCCACTCATAAACGGACGCGTGATGGTTCGTTTCACCTATGATCATGGAGTGCAACAAAGAAAGGACAACAAGTCAAGGGAGACAGATTTCAACCTAAACTGGAACTTTATTAATCGTGCCTGTAAAGAGGCTTGCAATAGAAAGAGAGAGAGAGAATAATGGGAAAGATAGGGAGGAAAGGGAGGAAAAGGGGGTTGATAGCTACCACCACGGGTCTACAGATGTCCGGCGTCTCTGGAAGGTCCCGGTCCAGAAGGCGTTCCTCTGCTTCTGTCTTCGATCGATGTGATTTCGCGGTGGGGAAGATCTTCGCAGTTCAGTTGAGTTCACCTGGTGGAGCTTCTCCAGGGGCTCCTTCTTCCCTGTGGGTGAGACAAGGCTGCCTGTTCTGCCCAGGGTCCCAGCTGAAGCCCATGAAGCAGGACAAGCAAAAGCAGCTTGGATGGTGGCCAGCAGTGCTGGCAAGAGCAGCTCAGCTCCAGCACGAGAGCTGTGTGTTCCCATCTGATGGCCCCTGCTCAGTGATACAGGCATGGCCATAAAGGCTGCCTTTCTTGGATTTTTATTGCTAAGGCATTTGTGTGCAGCTGTTACTTACCAGGCCCCTGGATCAAACAGGCCATGTAGCTCTCTCCCTTCATCTACTGCGGGTGAAGATTGCGCATCCAAGGATGATGAAACAAGTCCTTTAATGACGGCCTGGCCAAGGGCTCCACGGATAAACACGATCTTATCAGATCTTGGCACTCTGGGGAGAGAAACCAGAAAGTGCCAGTGAGTTGGAGACGCCTGCTGTCTACTTTACCCCACTCTTCCTGAGCATGCCCAGCCTATGTTGGATATGCTCAGAGCTGTGCCGAAACATCCCAATCAATCCTTTGTTTTGGAGGAGAGCGGGAGAGCAGGACATGTGCCACCTCCTCAGCAGCTGCCAGAGTGGGATGCTCATGAGCCTGCTGCTCTCTTCCAGCACTGGTATTCCCCCCGTGCTGCAGAGATGAGTATGCACCTTGAGACAGCCATTGTGGCAGCGAGAGCTGGCGCCGTCTGATGTTCTGGTGTTTCCTGAAAGGGTGCTTCCCGCAGACCATCAGGTGCAGCAAGATGCCCAAGGACCAGACTGTAGCTGGCTCGCCGTAGTACCAGCGGAATTTCTTCCATTCTGGTGGGCTGTACGACCGTGTTCCTATGGAATACAGATGGAGTTCATCAGGGGAACGCTGCCTGCTCCCAGAGCCTCGCCCCAGCATCCCTGGGCACGCAGGGGCTGCACCAATGGCATGCGGTGTGACCCGCTGCCTTCTCGCCAGCACCTGTGACTTGTGTACAAACTTGGGGTTCTAAAAGAAGCCACTGATGTTGGAAGAGGGCAGTGGGAGCCCTGGGAAGGCCCAACCATTACGCTCAAAGGAAAATCCCACTCAGTGGTGGGGAAAAACCATGCCTTCAATCTCCCTGCCTGCATTGCCCCAAAAAACATTCACAGGCCAAGGCAAACAAGGTGAGCAGAGCGGTCCAAGCCATTTCTCGCCTGCACACCAACTGGCCGGTGCACAGGTTCTGGCCCCCGCTCTCTGCTACCCCCATGGGGGTTTCTGTCAGGCTAGCTGCCCCAGTCCCAGCCCCAGTCCTGGGCAGAGTGGGTGGCAAAGGCTGCCAGCACGAAGCTGCCCCTCCAACCACCCGTGCTCAAGAGCGACTTGACTGAAGACACAATGCCATGACTGGCAGCTAAAAGGGAGAATCCCCGGTGCCACACTCAGGTTGTGCTGTGAGATGCCGGCACTGGGAGCAGACCCCTGGCTGGGCTCACCTGCAAAGTGAGTGTACGCTGTCTTCTGGAGGTAGGTGCCACAGCCAAAGTCAATCAGTTTGGCCTGTCCCGTGCACAGGTCGATGAGGATGTTTTCTGGTTTTATGTCCCTGTGCAGGACACCACAGCTGGTGCAGTGCTCCACGGCCACCAGGACTTGGCGGAACAGCGCCCGCGCCACCTCCTCCGGCAGGACTCCACGTGCCAGCATTAAATTAAACAGGTCCTGGGACTGCTGCGGGCGCTCCATGACAATCAAAAAGCTGTTGGGGAGCTCAACCCACTCCAACAGCTGGATGACGCCTTGGAAGCCTGTGGACACCCTGGCCAGCAGAACAATCTCCATGGGCGCGCTGGTGCCGTCGGGCTGCGGGAGGAGCACGATGCCGTCAGCGGGGCTGATGCGGTGCCGGGGCCCTGGAGCCCCTCAGCCAGCCCGGGATGCTCTGCGCCCTCCGCTGACCCACGCCCGCTCTCTCCCTCGAGGTGTCCTGGCGGCTCCCACCCTGCCGGGCGCCGGCTCCTCGCCGCCCGGCACGCCCCGGCTTCTGCCGCTGGCCCCGCTCACTCACCAGCTCGCCCCAGTGCCGGATGCGATCCTTCGACACGTATTTGATGGCGACCTGCAAGCCAAGGGGAGCAGCGGGCTGAGCTCGACGCCCGCCCTGCCCAGCCTCACCCTCCTTCTCCTCCGCCCTCCTCCTCCTCCAGCGCCCGCCGCCGGCCCCGCCGCTCACCGGTGCGCCGTCCGCCAGCCGCGTCGCCGCAAACACGCTGCCGAAGCCGCCGCTGCCCAGCAGGGAGCCCACCCGGTACCGCTCCTGCAGGGGCTCCTGCACCTTCCCTGCAAGGGAGACGCGGCTCTCACACACGGGCCCCGAGCGCCTCTCAAGCGCCCCGGGCCGGCCATCCCCCTCTGAACGGGGCACCGGCGGCTCGGGACCGGCGGCCGCGCTGCCGAGCGGCGGAGCTCGGGCCGGGGAAGCCGCAGCGGAGGCGGCGGGAGCGGCCGCGCCGCCTGTGTCCCCTGCGGACCCCGGGAGGAAGCGGGGCCGGGGCAGGAGCCGGGGCCAGAGCCGGGGCCGGAGTCGGGACAGGCGGAGCCAGGGGCTCGCCACGCTGCCCAAGACCCAGGCACTGATGCCCTCCCAGCAGCGCCACAGCCAGGACGCCGAGAGCCGGGAGGGGACGAGACCCCGACGGGGCGCCCGGGGGCGGGGAGGGGGCAGCCCCGCCTGGGGCCGGGGGCGGGCCGGGGCCATGGCCCGGCCCGGCGGGGGGAAAGGGAGACGGGAAAGAGAGGGGTAGAGCAAGCAAGGGACACCGGGAGAGGGTGCGGGACCCTGGGAGAGGGTGCGGGACACTGGGAGAGGGTGCGGGACACTGGCAGAGGCAGAGGAGGAACAAAAGTAAAGCAGAGTCTTATCCCGCTGCCGCCGCTGCCGCCGCTGCCGCCGCTGCCGCCACTGAAGCGCTGGGACGGTTTGCCCGCTCGTCCGTTTGTCCGTTCCCGGTTTGTCGGTTCCCCGCGGGCCCCCGCGCGCCCCGGGGCTACACCGGCCGCTCCACTCCGGGACTGAACCGAAGTCACGGAGCATCTCTTCCTCTCTCACCCACGCCAAAGCCACCGTCATTTTTAGCTGCTTCTTCTTCTTCTTCTTCTTCTTCTTCTTCTTCTTCTTCTTCTTCTTCTTCTTCTTCTTCTTCTTCTTCTTCTTCTTCTTCTTCTTCTTCTTCTTCTTCTTCTTATTCTTCTTCACTATCGCACCCTGAGGTGATGATGTTCACCACCCCAGGCCTGCCCCCCTCCATCTTACAGTTGTTTCCATATTTTCAGGCCCTAAGGCAACGAACATGTCCTTGAATCTGTATTCAGAGAGCCTTGTTTTGGCTAAAGGAGCTGGGAACAGAGCATTTGAGCACTTTGTAAGAAGCACAGAACTCCAGCAAGCTACAGATCCATGAAAAGTAAAAAACTAGAAATAGCAGAAGGCATCAGTTTATGTGTCACCTCCTCTCTGCCCTTCATGCCTTTCAGGGGTTTGAAACAGGAAAGAGCTTTCCTAAAGAGTAAAATGAAGCAGTGTGTTACTTCTCCCAGGTCTCACTCTTTCCAGTCTCTGCGCTTGACTAGTTTTGTCCCTCTTTCTGTGCCCTTTGCCCCTGCTGTGCTCAGTGGCTGCTACCCAAGACTGTGTAACTGGCACAGATCAAGTGGTCGAGACCCTAATTTCTCTGTCCTTTGAGCTGCCTGCTCACAGCGGCCTTTTCAGTCTGGAAGCTCGATATGGAGAGGGAACGCCCACCTCTGTTCATGGCACAGCCTCCAGGAGCCCAGGGCCTGCCATCTGAAGTCAGTGCATCGAGGGCTGCCAGGGGCCTCAGGCTGGTGTGACACCACTGCAAATGGCAGGGAATAGTGGCAGGGGGTTCTTTTGAAAGGTCCATTTGCTGCTGCACCCTGTGTGTGTCCAGCCCTGCCCCAGACTTAGGGATCAGATTGAAGCACTGCTGCTGCTCCCTCTGGAGTCAGTGAGAATTTAGTTGTTGGTTTCAGTGCCAGCAGAAGTGGTCGCTGAAGCAGTGGGTGCTGACAGTGCCCCAAGGGCCGGAGCCAGAGGTGTCCCTGGGCTGCCTGGGTGGGGGGCAGCTGCCCCTTGTTCTTACTCTTCCTCACGCAAAGCTGTGCTGGTCAGAGGTGTGTCAGCACAGCGAACAGGGAGCCTGCAAGTCTCTTCCATCCTTGTCTCTTGAGATTTTTGACCTTTGAGCTGAAGGTGTACAAAGGCAGCTGCTTTTGGTCCCTGTGTGTATCCCCGTGTTAAGCAATGCTGCTGAATGTGTCAGTAGCACAGCAAGGGGCAAAAGCCTCAGCCCTTGAGTGCGAGGAGCTGCCAGGCTCTGGCTGGGCAGCTCAGCCAGCGGGAAGGGAGCTGCTCCACACGGGAACAAGGAGCAAAGGAGTGTAGCACCTCCTTCTTGGGCAGACCCCAGCCTCAGTGGGGGAATAGCAGAGTGGTCCTGGTGCACTGATGCGTCTGCACCGCAGGTGGTGTGCCTGCAAACACATGGTTTGAGAATATCTGCAAAAGAATTCTGCAACTCTTGACTGGATCGGGATGTCACCAGTGCTAAACTCCAGTTTAGTCCAAAGCAACCAGTTTACACCTATGCTGGTGTCTGCTAGATTTTTTTCTTCAGGGTATCCAGACAAAAGTAAGCAGAGGAGGAGCCTACATTTTCATTGTTTATCAGAAATGTATCTCATTTTGCTGTACATTCCTTTTTCAGGATGTGTTATCTGTTTAAAAAAAAAAAAAAAAAAAAAAAAAAAGAACAGAAAAAACCAAAAAAAAAGAAAGATAAAAACAAAAAAACAAATGTGTAGTGAAAACTCTTCTGTAACTTTGGATTAAAAGGTAACTGATCTTTTTAAAAAGAGAACTGAGTTATTTACTTGGTAAATGTGCTGATGGCATGGATCCATCTTACTGACCTCAGCATCCGTTCTTTAAAGATTTTGGGTTTTGTTTCCAATACTAAGTTATTTTAAATTGTGGTTGAAGCAATAGGAAATTGAAATATGGATTGTGCATGACTGTGTCTTGAGTGTAAAAATATTGCCGTTTGAAACTTGGACCTAAAGTATTGCAAATCAAAGTTATCAATACCAATGGATTGTGTGACAGCAGCTTTTCCTATAGGACGTGCAGCATCAGAAAGACTTCGTCAGTGTGACTGTGGGTGCTCATAGCTTTGTCCTGCGCCACTCTATGGTGTCATGAAATGGGACTTAACCTGCCGCTGGCCCAGCTCAGCCTCTGCCACCGCAGCTCCTTGGACCTTGTGTCCCCAAAAGCAGAGAGAAAGTGTTGCTGCTGCTCCCCCTTTTGCACAAATGCACAGCGAGCTGGCAGTTTCCCAGGTCTTGTGTCTCCATTGTGCCATATTCCTAAAGAACCAGCACCCCCTCCTGATGAATACAGCAAGTGACCCGGATGGCTGTCAGCTCCACTTCCTGCCTAGAAATCTTGAAACTGCTTCTAAATGCTGCTCCCCTCAGCTCTTGGACACCTACTCACACAGAGCTGGGGAAAAAATCCCCTGGCCACCAGCTTCTAAGGTGAGTTATGCCAAAGTTAGAGGTGTGTGGGAAATCTCTAGCCATCCGTATAGTTTTAATTTATCTATAGATGGGTGTGTGCATGTATCATTTTTGTATATAAAGGCAACACAGCTGAGGGCTGAAGAGCAGGTCTGAATTACACTAAAACCTCACCCAAGCCCTGAAACTTTGTTCTTCAGCCAAGGACAGCAGGAGTCCCCAAACCTGGGGCATGGTCTTCCTGGTGGTGAGGGACATCAAGGAAGGCTACAGTGTGATGGAGACTGATGAGCTGGAAACTCACTAGAGGAAAAGAGGAAGCAGTTGCAAAGTAAAAGGCAGGTGGGGGAGAGAACGGAGAACAGAGAAGATACAGCTTGAGCAAGCTGAAAAATGGCATTTGGGGTCATAACAGATGGATTACATTTCAGAAGTGATTGAACAAGTTTATTTTTTGGGGAGTGTCATGTTTCCCCTTGGCGGTGGACGCTCTGCAAACTTTGGCTGCATTGCCAAAATGAGCGAGCAAGGCTCTGCTGCAGTTCACACCGTTTCTTCTGTTTCTTCTGCTTCCGGCGCGGTGCTGAGGCGCAACAGAGCCCTGGCAGAGCTCGGAGCAGCATCAGCATCCACGCTGGAGCTCGGCTGGAAGGAGAGAAACCAGAAAGTGCCTGTCAGTTGAGGGCTCCTGTCCCCATTGTCCCTACAGCCCACAGTGCCCAGGCCATGCTGGCCAGGCTCAGAGCGGTGCCCAAAGCTCCCTGGCATTGCTGCCTTTGGGAGGAGAGTGGCAGGGCAGGACATGTGCCAGCGCCCGCAGCCAGCCATGGCAGATGCACCTCCTCGGCAGCTGCCCAGAGCGGGATGCTGCCGTGCTCGCTGCCATCTCCCAAACGCCCTTGGCCCAGGCAGGCCAAGAAGATGGGCACCCACCTCACGCCATCCACCTCCAGCCAAAAAGCTGGTCCCAAACGATGTCCTCTGTCTTCTCCAAGCGCACGTCTGATCCACGCTGTAGCTCTTCCAAGCACTTCCTGATCCCGACTGGACACCACCTAGAATGCTTCCTTTTAAAAAAAAAACAAAAACAAACAAATAAAATAGATTACAGACACTGAAAATGGGAAACAGGAAAAAAGTAAAATCTTATCTCTGTGAGGGACTTGAGGAAGGCCTAACCCCTACATGCTAGGGAAAACCCACCCACAAGTGAGGGAATCCCATGCTTTGTCCCTTCCCCCTGCCCCCCCAAAATCATGGTAACCCAAAGCAAGCAAGGGCTGCAGCAAGCAAGTGCAGTAGCCCGAGCCCTTCCTTGCCTGCAAACTAAAGCAGCCTGTGCATAGGTTCGGGAGTCCCCACCTCTGCTCCCCCAGGGGGGTTGGTTTGTGTCGGGCTGGCTGCCCCAGCTCCAGCCCCAGCCCGGGGCACGGTGGGTGCTGGGGGCTGTTGCTAGGGCCAGGGGCCAACTCCCCTTTCGGAGCCAGCTCAGCCCATGCCCCCAGTGCTGCCAAAAAGCAGCTTGGCAGCCGACTGAGGAATGAGCTGCATCTGCCCCAGCAAAGCGGGGAGCCTTTGGTGCCCGACCAGGCTGTGCAATGCCCAGATCTGGGAGCATGCCCCTGGCTGTGGACTCATCTGCAAATGTGCTGTGGACCCTGCCTTTGAAGGTGTCCCAATCAAAGTCCATCGTCTTCAGCTTACCAGGGGCCAGGCGGAGGAAGAGGTTGTCATCCTTGATGTCGTCCTCGATGTCTCCAGCAGCAGCCTCTCACGGTCCACTCATAAGCGGACGCGTGATGGTTCGTTTCACCTATGATCATGGAGTGCAACAAAGAAAGGACAACAAGTCAAGGGAGACAGATTTCAACCTAAACTGGAACTTTATTAATCGTGCCTGTAAAGAGGCTTGCGATAGAAGGAGAGAGAGAGAATAATGGGAAAGATAGGGAGGAAAGGGAGGAAAAGGGGGTTGATAGCTACCACCACGGGTCTACAGATGTCCGGCGTCTCTGGAAGGTCCCGGTCCAGAAGGCGTTCCGCTGCTTCTGTCTTCGATCGATGTGATTTCGCGGTGGGGAAGATCTTCGCAGTTCAGTTGAGTTCACCTGGTGGAGCTTCTCCAGGGGCTCCTTCTTCCCTGTGGGTGAGACAAGGCTGCCTGTTCTGCCCAGGGTCCCAGCTGAAGCCCATGAAGCAGGACAAGCAAAAGCAGCTTGGATGGTGGCCAGCAGTGCTGGCAAGAGCAGCTCAGCTCCAGCACGAGAGCTGTGTGTTCCCATCTGATGGCCCCTGCTCAGTGATACAGGCATGGCCATAAAGGCTGCCTTTCTTGGATTTTTATTGCTAAGGCATTTGTGTGCAGCTGTTACTTACCAGGCCCCTGGATCAAACAGGCCATGTAGCTCTCTCCCTTCATCTACTGCGGGTGAAGATTGCGCATCCAAGGATGATGAAACAAGTCCTTTAATGACGGCCTGGCCAAGGGCTCCACGGATAAACACGATCTTATCAGATCTTGGCACTCTGGGGAGAGAAACCAGAAAGTGCCAGTGAGTTGGAGACGCCTGCTGTCTACTTTACCCCACTCTTCCTGAGCATGCCCAGCCTATGTTGGATATGCTCAGAGCTGTGCCGAAACATCCCAATCAATCCTTTGTTTTGGAGGAGAGCGGGAGAGCAGGACATGTGCCACCTCCTCAGCAGCTGCCAGAGTGGGATGCTCATGAGCCTGCTGCTCTCTTCCAGCACTGGTATTCCCCCCGTGCTGCAGAGATGAGTATGCACCTTGAGACAGCCATTGTGGCAGCGAGAGCTGGCGCCGTCTGATGTTCTGGTGTTTCCTGAAAGGGTGCTTCCCGCAGACCATCAGGTGCAGCAAGATGCCCAAGGACCAGACTGTAGCTGGCTCGCCGTAGTACCAGCGGAATTTCTTCCATTCTGGTGGGCTGTACGACCGTGTTCCTATGGAATACAGATGGAGTTCATCAGGGGAACGCTGCCTGCTCCCAGAGCCTCGCCCCAGCATCCCTGGGCACGCAGGGGCTGCACCAATGGCATGCGGTGTGACCCGCTGCCTTCTCGCCAGCACCTGTGACTTGTGTACAAACTTGGGGTTCTAAAAGAAGCCACTGATGTTGGAAGAGGGCAGCGGGAGCCCTGGGAAGGCCCAACCATTACGCTCAAAGGAAAATCCCACTCAGTGGTGGGGAAAAACCATGCCTTCAATCTCCCTGCCTGCATTGCCCCAAAAAACATTCACAAGCCAAGGCAAACAAGGTGAGCAGAGCGGTCCAAGCCATTTCTCGCCTGCACACCAACTGGCCGGTGCACAGGTTCTGGCCCCCGCTCTCTGCTACCCCCATGGGGGTTTCTGTCAGGCTAGCTGCCCCAGTCCCAGCCCCAGTCCTGGGCAGAGTGGGTGGCAAAGGCTGCCAGCACGAAGCTGCCCCTCCAACCACCCGTGCTCAAGAGCGACTTGACTGAAGACACAATGCCATGACTGGCAGCTAAAAGGGAGAATCCCCGGTGCCACACTCAGGTTGTGCTGTGAGATGCCGGCACTGGGAGCAGACCCCTGGCTGGGCTCACCTGCAAAGTGAGTGTACGCTGTCTTCTGGAGGTAGGTGCCACAGCCAAAGTCAATCAGTTTGGCCTGTCCCGTGCACAGGTCGATGAGGATGTTTTCTGGTTTTATGTCCCTGTGCAGGACACCACAGCTGGTGCAGTGCTCCACGGCCACCAGGACTTGGCGGAACAGCGCCCGCGCCACCTCCTCCGGCAGGACTCCACGTGCCAGCATTAAATTAAACAGGTCCTGGGACTGCTGCGGGCGCTCCATGACAATCAAAAAGCTGTTGGGGAGCTCAACCCACTCCAACAGCTGGATGACGCCTTGGAAGCCTGTGGACACCCTGGCCAGCAGAACAATCTCCATGGGCGCGCTGGTGCCGTCGGGCTGCGGGAGGAGCACGATGCCGTCAGCGGGGCTGATGCGGTGCCGGGGCCCTGGAGCCCCTCAGCCAGCCCGGGATGCTCTGCGCCCTCCGCTGACCCACGCCCGCTCTCTCCCTCGAGGTGTCCTGGCGGCTCCCACCCTGCCGGGCGCCGGCTCCTCGCCGCCCGGCACGCCCCGGCTTCTGCCGCTGGCCCCGCTCACTCACCAGCTCGCCCCAGTGCCGGATGCGATCCTTCGACACGTATTTGATGGCGACCTGCAAGCCAAGGGGAGCAGCGGGCTGAGCTCGACGCCCGCCCTGCCCAGCCTCACCCTCCTTCTCCTCCGCCCTCCTCCTCCTCCAGCGCCCGCCGCCGGCCCCGCCGCTCACCGGTGCGCCGTCCGCCAGCCGCGTCGCCGCAAACACGCTGCCGAAGCCGCCGCTGCCCAGCAGGGAGCCCACCCGGTACCGCTCCTGCAGGGGCTCCTGCACCTCCCCTGCAAGGGAGACGCGGCTCTCACACACGGGCCCCGAGCGCCTCTCAAGCGCCCCGGGCCGGCCATCCCCCTCTGAACGGGGCACCGGCGGCTCGGGACCGGCGGCCGCGCTGCCGAGCGGCGGAGCTCGGGCCGGGGAAGCCGCAGCGGAGGCGGCGGGAGCGGCCGCGCCGCCTGTGTCCCCTGCGGACCCCGGGAGGAAGCGGGGCCGGGGCAGGAGCCGGGGCCAGAGCCGGGGCCGGAGTCGGGACAGGCGGAGCCAGGGGCTCGCCACGCTGCCCAAGACCCAGGCACTGATGCCCTCCCAGCAGCGCCACAGCCAGGACGCCGAGAGCCGGGAGGGGACGAGACCCCGACGGGGCGCCCGGGGGCGGGGAGGGGGCAGCCCCGCCTGGGGCCGGGGGCGGGCCGGGGCCATGGCCCGGCCCGGCGGGGGGAAAGGGAGACGGGAAAGAGAGGGGTAGAGCAAGCAAGGGACACCGGGAGAGGGTGCGGGACCCTGGGAGAGGGTGCGGGACACTGGGAGAGGGTGCGGGACACTGGCAGAGGCAGAGGAGGAACAAAAGTAAAGCAGAGTCTTATCCCGCTGCCGCCGCTGCCGCCGCTGCCGCCGCTGCCGCCGCTGCCGCCGCTGCCGCCGCTGCCGCCGCTGCCGCCGCTGCCGCCGCTGCCGCCGCTGCCGCCGCTGCCGCCGCTGCCGCCGCTGGGACGGTTTGCCCGCTCGTCCGTTTGTCCGTTCCCGGTTTGTCGGTTCCCCGCGGGCCCCCGCGCGCCCCGGGGCTACACCGGCCGCTCCACTCCGGGACTGAACCGAAGTCACGGAGCATCTCTTCCTCTCTCACCCACGCCAAAGCGACCGTCATTTTTAGCTTCTTCTTCTTCCTCTTCTTCTTCCTCTTCTTCTTCTTCTCCTTCTTCTTCTTCTTCTTCTTCTTCTTCTTCTTCTTCTTCTTCTTCTTCTTCACTATCGCACCCTGAGGTGATGATGTTCACCACCCCAGGCCTGCCCCCCTCCATCTTACAGTTTTTTCCATATTTTCAGGCCCTAAGGCAACGAACATGTCCTTGAATCTGTATTCAGAGAGCCTTGTTTTGGCTAAAGGAGCTGGGAACAGAGCATTTGAGCACTTTGTAAGAAGCACAGAACTCCAGCAAGCTACAGATCCATGAAAAGTAAAAAACTAGAAATAGCAGAAGGCATCAGTTTATGTGTCACCTCCTCTCTGCCCTTCATGCCTTTCAGGGGTTTGAAACAGGAAAGAGCTTTCCTAAAGAGTAAAATGAAGCAGTGTGTTACTTCTCCCAGGTCTCACTCTTTCCAGTCTCTGCGCTTGACTAGTTTTGTCCCTCTTTCTGTGCCCTTTGCCCCTGCTGTGCTCAGTGGCTGCTACCCAAGACTGTGTAACTGGCACAGATCAAGTGGTCGAGACCCTAATTTCTCTGTCCTTTGAGCTGCCTGCTCACAGCGGCCTTTTCAGTCTGGAAGCTCGATATGGAGAGGGAACGCCCACCTCTGTTCATGGCACAGCCTCCAGGAGCCCAGGGCCTGCCATCTGAAGTCAGTGCATCGAGGGCTGCCAGGGGCCTCAGGCTGGTGTGACACCACTGCAAATGGCAGGGAATAGTGGCAGGGGGTTCTTTTGAAAGGTCCATTTGCTGCTGCACCCTGTGTGTGTCCAGCCCTGCCCCAGACTTAGGGATCAGATTGAAGCACTGCTGCTGCTCCCTCTGGAGTCAGTGAGAATTTAGTTGTTGGTTTCAGTGCCAGCAGAAGTGGTCGCTGAAGCAGTGGGTGCTGACAGTGCCCCAAGGGCCGGAGCCAGAGGTGTCCCTGGGCTGCCTGGGTGGGAGGCAGCTGCCCCTTGTTCTTACTCTTCCTCACGCAAAGCTGTGCTGGTCAGAGGTGTGTCAGCACAGCGAACAGGGAGCCTGCAAGTCTCTTCCATCCTTGTCTCTTGAGATTTTTGACCTTTGAGCTGAAGGTGTACAAAGGCAGCTGCTTTTGGTCCCTGTGTGTATCCCCGTGTTAAGCAATGCTGCTGAATGTGTCAGTAGCACAGCAAGGGGCAAAAGCCTCAGCCCTTGAGTGCGAGGAGCTGCCAGGCTCTGGCTGGGCAGCTCAGCCAGCGGGAAGGGAGCTGCTCCACACGGGAACAAGGAGCAAAGGAGTGTAGCACCTCCTTCTTGGGCAGACCCCAGCCTCAGTGGGGGAATAGCAGAGTGGTCCTGGTGCACTGATGCGTCTGCACCGCAGGTGGTGTGCCTGCAAACACATGGTTTGAGAATATCTGCAAAAGAATTCTGCAACTCTTGACTGGATCGGGATGTCACCAGTGCTAAACTCCAGTTTAGTCCAAAGCAACCAGTTTACACCTATGCTGGTGTCTGCTAGATTTTTTTCTTCAGGGTATCCAGACAAAAGTAAGCAGAGGAGGAGCCTACATTTTCATTGTTTATCAGAAATGTATCTCATTTTGCTGTACATTCCTTTTTCAGGATGTGTTATCTGTTTAAAAAAAAAAAAAAAGAAAAAAAAAAAAGAACAGAAAAAACCAAAAAAAAAGAAAGATAAAAACAAAAAAACAAATGTGTAGTGAAAACTCTTCTGTAACTTTGGATTAAAAGGTAACTGATCTTTTTAAAAAGAGAACTGAGTTATTTACTTGGTAAATGTGCTGATGGCATGGATCCATCTTACTGACCTCAGCATCCGTTCTTTAAAGATTTTGGGTTTTGTTTCCAATATTAAGTTATTTTAAATTGTGGTTGAAGCAATAGGAAATTGAAATATGGATTGTGCATGACTGTGTCTTGAGTGTAAAAATATTGCCGTTTGAAACTTGGACCTAAAGTATTGCAAATCAAAGTTATCAATACCAATGGATTGTGTGACAGCAGCTTTTCCTATAGGACGTGCAGCATCAGAAAGACTTCGTCAGTGTGACTGTGGGTGCTCATAGCTTTGTCCTGCGCCACTCTATGGTGTCATGAAATGGGACTTAACCTGCCGCTGGCCCAGCTCAGCCTCTGCCACCGCAGCTCCTTGGACCTTGTGTCCCCAAAAGCAGAGAGAAAGTGTTGCTGCTGCTCCCCCTTTTGCACAAATGCACAGCGAGCTGGCAGTTTCCCAGGTCTTGTGTCTCCATTGTGCCATATTCCTAAAGAACCAGCACCCCCTCCTGATGAATACAGCAAGTGACCCGGATGGCTGTCAGCTCCACTTCCTGCCTAGAAATCTTGAAACTGCTTCTAAATGCTGCTCCCCTCAGCTCTTGGACACCTACTCACACAGAGCTGGGGAAAAAATCCCCTGGCCACCAGCTTCTAAGGTGAGTTATGCCAAAGTTAGAGGTGTGTGGGAAATCTCTAGCCATCCGTATAGTTTTAATTTATCTATAGATGGGTGTGTGCATGTATCATTTTTGTATATAAAGGCAACACAGCTGAGGGCTGAAGAGCAGGTCTGAATTACACTAAAACCTCACCCAAGCCCTGAAACTTTGTTCTTCAGCCAAGGACAGCAGGAGTCCCCAAACCTGGGGCATGGTCTTCCTGGTGGTGAGGGACATCAAGGAAGGCTACAGTGTGATGGAGACTGATGAGCTGGAAACTCACTAGAGGAAAAGAGGAAGCAGTTGCAAAGTAAAAGGCAGGTGGGGGAGAGAACGGAGAACAGAGAAGATACAGCTTGAGCAAGCTGAAAAATGGCATTTGGGGTCATAACAGATGGATTACATTTCAGAAGTGATTGAACAAGTTTATTTTTTGGGGAGTGTCATGTTTCCCCTTGGCGGTGGACGCTCTGCAAACTTTGGCTGCATTGCCAAAATGAGCGAGCAAGGCTCTGCTGCAGTTCACACCGTTTCTTCTGTTTCTTCTGCTTCCGGCGCGGTGCTGAGGCGCAGCAGAGCCCTGGCAGAGCTCGGAGCAGCATCAGCATCCACGCTGGAGCTCGGCTGGAAGGAGAGAAACCAGAAAGTGCCTGTCAGTTGAGGGCTCCTGTCCCCATTGTCCCTACAGCCCACAGTGCCCAGGCCATGCTGGCCAGGCTCAGAGCGGTGCCCAAAGCTCCCTGGCATTGCTGCCTTTGGGAGGAGAGTGGCAGGGCAGGACATGTGCCAGCGCCCGCAGCCAGCCATGGCAGATGCACCTCCTCGGCAGCTGCCCAGAGCGGGATGCTGCCGTGCTCGCTGCCATCTCCCGAATGCCCTTAGCCCAGGCAGACCAACAAGATGGGCACCCACCTCACGCCATCCACCTCCAGCCAAAAAGCTGGTCCCAAACGATGTCCTCTGTCTTCTCCAAGCGCACGTCTGATCCACGCTGTAGCTCTTCCAAGCACTTCCTGATCCCGACTGGACACCACCTAGAATGCTTCCTTTTAAAAAAAAAAACGAAAACAAATAAATAAAATAGATTACAGACACTGAAAATGGGAAACAGGAAAAAAGTAAAATCTTATCTCTGTGAGGGACTTGAGGAAGGCCTAACCCCTACATGCTAGGGAAAACCCACCCACAAGTGAGGGAATCCCATGCTTTGTCCCTTCCCCCTGCCCCCCCAAAATCATGGTAACCCAAAGCAATCAAGGGCTGCAGCAAGCAAGTTCAGTAGCCCGAGCCCTTCCTTGCCTGCAAACTAAAGCAGCCTGTGCATAGGTTCGGGAGTCCCCACCTCTGCTCCCCCAGGGGGGTTGGTTTGTGTCGGGCTGGCTGCCCCAGCTCCAGCCCCAGCCCGGGGCACGGTGGGTGCTGGGGGCTGTTGCTAGGGCCAGGGGCCAACTCCCCTTTCGGAGCCAGCTCAGCCCATGCCCCCAGTGCTGCCAAAAAGCAGCTTGGCAGCCGACTGAGGAATGAGCTGCATCTGCCCCAGCAAAGCGGGGAGCCTTTGGTGCCCGACCAGGCTGTGCAATGCCCAGATCTGGGAGCATGCCCCTGGCTGTGGACTCATCTGCAAATGTGCTGTGGACCCTGCCTTTGAAGGTGTCCCAATCAAAGTCCATCGTCTTCAGCTTACCAGGGGCCAGGCGGAGGAAGAGGTTGTCATCCTTGATGTCGTCCTCGATGTCTCCAGCAGCAGCCTCTCACGGTCCACTCATAAGCGGACGCGTGATGGTTCGTTTCACCTATGATCATGGAGTGCAACAAAGAAAGGACAACAAGTCAAGGGAGACAGATTTCAGCCTAAACTGGAACTTTATTAATCGTGCCTGTAAAGAGGCTTGCGATAGAAGGAGAGAGAGAGAATAATGGGAAAGATAGGGAGGAAAGGGAGGAAAAGGGGGTTGATAGCTACCACCACGGGTCTACAGATGTCCGGTGTCTCTGGAAGGTCCCGGTCCAGAAGGCGTTCCGCTGCTTCTGTCTTCGATTGATGTGATTTCGCGGTGGGGAAGATCTTCACAGTTCAGTTGAGTTCACCTGGTGGAGCTTCTCCAGGGGCTCCTTCTTCCCTGTGGGTGAGACAAGGCTGCCTGTTCTGCCCAGGGTCCCAGCTGAAGCCCATGAAGCAGGACAAGCAAAAGCAGCTTGGATGGTGGCCAGCAGTGCTGGCAAGAGCAGCTCAGCTCCAGCACGAGAGCTGTGTGTTCCCATCTGATGGCCCCTGCTCAGTGATACAGGCATGGCCATAAAGGCTGCCTTTCTTGGATTTTTATTGCTAAGGCATTTGTGTGCAGCTGTTACTTACCAGGCCCCTGGATCAAACAGGCCATGTAGCTCTCTCCCTTCATCTACTGCGGGTGAAGATTGTGCATCCAAGGATCACGAAACAAGTCTTCTAATGCTGGCCTGGCCAAGGGGTGCACGGATAAACACCACCTTATCAGATCTTGGCACTCTGGGGAGAGAAACCAGAAAGTGCAAGTGAGTTGGAGAAGGCTCCCGTCCCAGCAAAAGCTGCTGGGAAGGGCACTGCAGCCCTGCCCTGGGCCAGCTGTGATGGTGGATTCTCATGGCAGCCTGCACTGGCCATTGCCAGGGGCTGTAGCCATGGACACTGCGCTGAGCCCACGGCAGCAGCCATTGCTCAGGGCTGGTGGCAGTGCCCAGAGGCAGAGGGGATGCGGTGCTGGGGGCTTGTGCCATGGCCACCTGGCCTGTGCCGCGCTGGCTGGGCAGGCGCCGCGGAGCAGCAGCAAAGCCCAGGGCCAGGGCCAAAGGCCAGGTCAGCCACACAGAAAGGGTCAGTGCTGGGGACTGTTTCCATGGCAACCCTCACTGGGACACCAGCCCTGGGTCACCTGGCATGGCGCTTGCCATGGAAACCCCTGGCAGGGACTGATGCCAGGGACACTTGCACTGAGACCCTGCTGGGGTCGGGTGCCATGGCAACCACCACAGGGCCACAGTGGCACCGAGGTTGCCATGGCAACCAGCACAGAGCCCCTTCCCACTCTCCAATGCCACCACAACCTGCAGGAGACACTTGGCTGAGGTTGGGTCCATGGCAAACAACCTTGGCTGTGCTGTGCTGGGCATTGTCATGGTCACAAAGGAGCTGTGGAGCCGTGGCGATGGCGGATGGCCATGGGCTGCTGCTCTGGGCTGGGCCAGAGGGAATTTCCTTGCCAGGCCTTTCTCTGGGGCTGTGATTTGGGGCTGTGCTGAGCACAGCGTTGAGCACACACAGATGGTTTTGTTCTCGCTCAGCTTGCACAGAGCCAAGGCCTTTCCTGCCCCTCGTCCGGCCACGCTGGGGAGGGGCTGGGGGTGCACGGGAGCTTGGGAGGGGACACAGGGGGACAGGTGAGCCCAACTGACCCCGGGGATATCCCAGACCATAGCACATCATGCTCAGTGTATACATTGGGGGGAACAAGGAGGAAGAGGGGACATTTGGGGCGATGGTTTTTGTCTTCGCAGGGAACACTTAGGCAGGAGGGGGCCCTGTTTTGCCGTGGGCAGGGTCAGCACCAAAGACACAGACACCAACTGAAGGAACAGTGTCATTTATAGAATGCAAAACTGCAAAGAATTCCAAAAGGAGAAGCTCAGCAAAGCACATGATCATTAGCAAATTATCACAACAGGAGAAGCTCAGCAAGGCACCCAATCATTCCTACTAAAGATTGTCTATAACGATTTAGAAAGATCCATCACCAGTTACCCTCAGACTTTACCATCACCCACACCCACACATCAGCTGGGGGAGCTGTCACAGCCAAGGACTGCAGAGCCACTCCCGGACACTGGGAATTCCTGCAGGTGTGTCCACCCACAGGTGAGGCTTCCAACCTGGCTGGGAGAGGGCCCAGCTTGGACAGTGCTGAATAGACAAACTGACAGCACTTCTAGTGCAGCAACATCTGGTTTCATTCTCCTCTTGGGTTCTCCCAAAGCCTGGCCAGGGCTCAAGGAGGAACCAAGGGAGTTGACTTTGACCATACACCCCCAAACCAGGCCAGATGTGGCCTTGTCCAGTTTCTAAATAGAGAAAGGTAAATACAGGTTTCATGAGTGAACAGATACATAGATCATATTTCTAATAACGCTTCATTAATGAGAGGATACAAATACAACCTTTGGCTTGAAGGTTCATCTAGAGGTCAGCTTTGGCCCAGGGCCTGTTGTTCAGGCCTTAGTACTTCAATGGGTCCTTTGACCTACAGATGAACTACAACCTTCATAACAATTCTTTCCATGACAGAGTCTTAGATTTAGGTATTAGGCATAAAGGCATTGTCTCCTGTTCTTCAATAAAGTGATGTTCAAGTTCATTACTCAGAGCTATAATGTCCATTCCTTTTAAAACATGCCTACTCAGTTGTTATTCTCTGTTCTTTATCAAATCCCCCAATTTTCTTGAGACTGGGTCTCTTTTCATGAGATTGTGTCTCTTTTCAGACAAGTCTCAGTGCTCCATTTCTCAGCACAAAGTGTTACAACAACTCTGCCATGGAACCATAATACACCAAGTGCACACACTGCAATGATTACAGTGACTGCCACAAATGCATTTTGCAGCAGCCTCCAATTTGGCAGCCATGGAGCCAATCCCACCAGGAAGAATTTCTTTCTTTCTGCCACTCTTCTACTGCTCTTTCTATCGAGGGCATTCCTGACTGTTGCACTTCAAACCCATCACTGATACAAGTGCAACATTCCTGTCCTAGAAGAGCACAGGTTCCTCCCTGGATGGCAGGCAGATCATCTAAGGCCATGCAGTTCTGTAGAGCCCCCATTTGTGTTTCTTGGAGCTCACAGGATGTGCTATTCAATATTTTAGCAGTATCATTTGCTACTTCTCCTAATAATCAATTTATCTCATTAACACAAACTCCATAGGACAAGGCAATGCACATGGGGCACAGGGTGAACGAGAATCCTTGGCTCTCTGAAACCAAAGGCACTCTTGGGGTGGAAAATGTTCCCTTGGCCCCAACTCTTCCCTGTGGTTGTTGCCAAAGTACCCAAAACGGTGGCACTGCAGCTGAGAGTGGTGTAACACTGACCCTGAGCAGCTCCAGCACCCCAAGCTCTATTGACATTGGGAGTGATGTTCAAGCACAGAAATCCTTTCACACTGTGGCCTCTAACTAGAACAGGGTTTGGTTTCTCCTGAAGGAAAATCCTAGTGAATCCTGTAAAACTGATCAATGTATTCCTCTGTTCCATAGCACAGTTTTCTTTAATTATCCCTTCACAGGCTCTGTTACGACTCAGAGCCCATTGAGAGAGTTCTGGCCACCCCATAGTGTGGGCCCTGCAAGGGGATCCCATTCCTCCCAACATTAGTTGAGAGCATACCCAGCAATTAGTTACATGGAGTATTTTGGCTACTTTGATCTTTACATTTTCATAAGATTTTTCATGACTAATCCCTTGGTGAAACTCTAGAGGTGTTTCTGGTGAACAAAGATTCTGGTTGATTATCGAGATACAACTTACAGACATCAGCAGTACTTTAGTGACAAGGTTATTCATTCTTTCTCCTCAGTCTCATTTGGCTTAGGAACAATAATTCCATTGTCCTTGGAGCTGGCTCCTTTTTAATTCCTGAATAATGCCCCCAAGGTCCTTTGCTGTTCAGCTTTACCGCGGTGTCTGTGGCTAACAAGACTTGGTGGGGTCCTTTCCCCTTCGGCTGGAGAGGTGCCGGGTCCCAGTCCTTGAGGGGTACGCAGGCTCCTGCTTGGAATTCGTGTGGAAGGCACTTAGTGGCACATCAGTGTTCACATCGAGCCCCGTGGATCACAGCATTTTCCCAAGGGACCGCTGGGGCAAACAGGAAATTTGGTCTGGCAGGATCTGTAAAACAACATCCTATCACATCTACTTGTTCTCCCATTGAACACTTGGCTGCAGGGACATATTCCCATAGTTCTTGCCCAGGTTTCAGGATTCAAACTGTGCTGTCTTTCCCCAGAGCTGTTCCTTCAGCTGCCTTGGGAGGGCCATTTGGCCTCTGGACCCACACATTGGCTCTATTGTTAGGACTGGTGGATCCAAACCCTTTATCTCCACAAGCAGTGGTGATTTGAGGTGGATCTCCTTTTATCACAATTGTTTTTAAAACTGTAATATCAATACTTGTCCTACCCTGTCACGGGGTTGAATAATCCAATCTTATTCACTATTGTTTAACAGAATTGCTTGAACTTCTCCTCGATAATCTGCATCTGTTCCTCCTCCCATGACATGAACACCTTGCAAGGCCAGGCTCCAGTGAGCAGTTATCAAACCAAAGTGTCCTGGAGGAATCTGAATTCCTGTTTTGGTATTGATAACTCTCGTTTGCTTCAGATTTATCTTAATTAATTCCATTTCATTTTTCAGAGTAACAGACAAAGCATTCCACATCACACTATCAGCAAACCCTATAAAAATAGCCAATTTCATCCCTTCCTCCTGTATTTGTTGTAAACAATCTCACAATGTTTACCATTGCCATTTGGGTCCTGCCCAGTCATTTTCTGTAGGGTATTTAGTGTAACATTCCGGAGCAACCAAAGCTAACAAATTAGTATTGTCAGCATTATGCCACATCATAAATTTTTAATTATAAAGAAATATATCTATTTCTGTATTAGATTTTATATATATATATATATATAATTATATTATTAGTAGAAGTAGTAGTATTATTTCACTTGAACAAACAAATCTGAGCTCAGGATTAAAACCTTCTTCTGTCACTCCATGTGGGAGCATTCCAACAACTCCTGTTCCTTCTGTTGGTGCTGTTTCCAATATGCTGTTAACAAAATGCATCCTGGTCTTCCCAAAACCACAAGTTCTTTTCCTTTTTAAAACACAATGTTTGGATGCATTTTAATACACCCAGTGGTTCAGCTGCTTTTAAGCAACTTCCCCATTGCTCACACGGTGCTCCAACCTCAGCCCACTCCAGAGACAGCGAACCATAGGGAAGGTGTTCCCATCCTGGAATTTCAGAGGGGACAGATTCCTTACATTTACATTTAAAAAGTGACATTTTGTGGTGATCCAGCCAGGCTATGCCAATTTTGTTTTGCCACAGGGCAGTGGCAGCACCACAGACACCAACTGAAGGGATCAGTGTAATTTCCTATTGTTCAAAGCAGCAAAGACTTACAAAAAGAGAAGCTCAGAAATATACCCAATCATCACAACCAAAGATTGCCTATAATGATTTAGAAAGATCCATCACCAGTTACCCTCAGACTTTACCATCACCCACACCCACACATCAGCTGGGGGAGCTGTCACAGCCAAGGACTGCAGAGCCACTCCCAGACACTGGGAATTCCTGCAGGTGTGTCCACCCACAGGTGAGGCTTCCAACCTCACTGGGAGAGGGCCCAGCTTGGACAGTGCTGAATAGACAAACTGACAGCACTTCTAGTGCAGCAACATCTGGTTTCATTCTCCTCTTGGGTTCTCCCAAAGCCTGGCCAGGGCTCAAGGAGGAGCCAAGGGAGTTGACTTTGACCACACATCCCCAAACCAGGCCAGATGTCGGATTTTGTGGCCTTGTCCTGCCTCTAAATACAGAAAGGTCAATACATGATACATTAATGAGTGGATACATCTATCACAATGCTAACGATCATGGATATTTCGTTAATGAGCAGATACAAAGATAACCTTTGGCAGGAAGGTTCATTGAGAGGTCACCTTTGGCTCAGGGCCTGTTGTTCAGGCCTCAGTCAGGCTTCTTGTTCAGGCCTCGGTGCTTCAGGGACGTGGTTTAGTGGTGGGCTGGACAGTGCGGGGTGAACGGCTGGACTTGATCAGCTCAGAGGTCTTTTCCAACTGAAAGGATTCTGTAATTCCAGGGTTTTATCTGCTGCAATCAGCTAGATCCTTGTTAGCAGCATTACCTTCCTCAGAAAGTTCCCTCTTGGTCAGCTCTTGTGGCCCAAGCCTTCAGCTCCTCTAGCTCCTGGTGCTAAGCTGCTCATGCTGAACGAGGTGACTCGGAGACAAGAATACAGTTCATCCAATTCCTTCTGGGACACTGAGAGGGGAGGGTGTGAAAACAGCAGCATTGTTTGGTGTCACCTCCTCTCTGCCCTTCACGCCTTTCAGCGCTTTGAAACAGCCAAGAGCTTTCTTCCAGAGAGCAAGGAAGCAGCTGTTCCTTCTGCCAGGGCTCGCTCTCTCCACTCTCTGCACTTGACTGCTTTTGTCCCTCTTGCTGTGCCCTCTGTTCCCCCTCTGCTCGCTGGCTGCTGCCCAGGACTGTGGAGTTGGCACAGATCAAGTGGTCGAGACCCTCATTTCTCTGCCCCTGCAGCTGCCTGGGCACAGCAGCCTTTTCCATCTGGAGGCTCCATATGGACAGGGAGGCCCCACCTGCGCTCCTTGCACAAGCTCCAGGAGCCCAGGGCCTGCCATCTCAAGTCCCTGCTGGCACTGAGGGCTCCCAGGTGCCCCAGGCTGCTGTGACACCACTGCAAACGGGAGGGGAGAGTGGCAGGGACTGTGTTCAAAGACAGCTCCATTTGCTGCTGCTGCTGCTGTGGCTGTCCTTGGGCCAGCCCTGCCCCAGACTCAGGGATCAGCTCCAGGCACTGCTGCTGCTCCCTCGGGATCAGCCACACTTTGGCTCTTGCTCTCCATGCCAGCAGAAGCGGTGGCTGAAGCAGCAGGTGCTGACAGTGCCCCAAGCCCCGGGGCCGGAGGGGTCCCTTGGCTGCGGGGCTGGGAGGAGCTGCCCCTTGTTCTCCTCTGCCTCACGCCAAGCTGGGCCCCTCACCAGTGGGGCAGCACAGCAAACAGGGAGCCTGCCAGTCTCTTCCAGCCGTGTCTGCTCACAGTTTGGACCGTGCAGCTTCAGGGGGACAAAGGCAGCTGCTTCTGCTCCCTCTGCGTGTCCCCGTGTCCAGCAGTGCTGCTCCATCAGTCTGTGACAGCAGTGGGGAAAAGCCTCAGCCCTGCAGGGCCAGGAGCTGCCGGGCTCTGCCTGAGCAGCTCAGCCAGCGGGAAGGGAGCTGCTTCACACGGGAACCAGGAGCAAAGGACATTCCTTTTTTAGGACATGTTTTCTGTTTCAAGGAAAAAGAAAAGGGAAAAGGAAAATGAATAAAAACCTAGATGAAATGTGAAAGATAAAAACAAAACTCAAGTGTGTAGTGAAAAATCTTCTGTAACTTTGGATTAAGAGATAACTGATTTTTTGTAAAAGTGAACTCAATTATTTATTTTGTCAATATGCTGATGGCATGCATCCATCGTACTGACCTCAGCAGCCTTTTTTAACAGATTTTGGGGTTTGTTTCCAATATTAAGTTATTTTAAATTGTGGTTGAAGCAATAGGAAATTGATTGTGCCCTGCGAGCTCCAGGCAGGACTGGGAATCTAAACTCTGCCAAACCCCATCTCATTAGGAAGATGCCCTTCCTTCTCACCCCATGAATGAGCTGCACATTCCCTTTGAAATTGTCAGTGGTTTCTTAAAGATGCAAAGTCCCACTTATGGCTTTCTGCTCTGGTTTGAAAGTGGAAAAGGGCAATTCTTCATTCATCAGCTCCAGACTGCACTGCCTTAGGAACACGGCCCACTCACCAGGTTTGGCCCACTCGTGGCACTTCTAGAGGAGGAAGAAAGTGCAATTGCACAATTCCAACCCAAAAGGAATGAAGAGTGGGACAGACAAAAGATCCCGTGGAGATACAGGCATTCAGCTGGGACTGTTGAGGGTTTGGGCTCTTGCCAATTGGATGTGTATCCCTCACTGCAATCTCTGGGCCTGCAGGAGAGCCTCACTCACCTGCCAAAGCAGAAAGCTCCGTCGGTGTGCTCGGAACAGGCTCGTCTGATGCAAAGCTGTCAGAGCAATGGGAGGGCAGAGCAGGCCCAGCCGTGCCCGGGACTGAGCCCCAGCAGAGCCCTGGCAGAGCCCAGAGCAGCCTCAGCATGCGCAGAGCGCGGCTGGAAGGAGACAAACCAGAAACCGCCTGTCAGCTGAAGGCTCCTGTCCCCCTTGTCCCAAGTGCCCGCAGTGCCCAGGCCGTGCTGGCTGTGCTCAGAGCTGTGCCCAAAGCTCCCCATCATTGCTGCCTTTGGGAGGAGAGCAGGAGGGCAGCACATGTGCCCAGCCTCCAGCCAGCCATGGCAGATCCACCTCCTCAGCAGCTGCCCAGAGCGGGATGCTCCTGTGCTCGCTGCCATCTCCCCAGAGCCGTTATCCCACCCCTGCCCAGAACATGGGGATCCACCTCACGGCATCTGCTGCTGCAAGAAAAGCTGCTCCCAAATGATGTCCTCACCCTTCTCCAAGGGCACGTCCGAGCTACTCCACAGCTGGTCCCAGCACTGCCCGATCCAGACCGGACACCAGTGAGAGCTCTTCCTTTAAAAAGCAAACAGCAAATTAATGAGATTACAAACAAAAAGTGGAAACAAGAAAAAAGTTACAACGTTATCACTGTCAGGAGCTCAAGGAAGGACTGACCCCTCCACGCCTGGGAAAAACCCACTCAGGGGGAGGGAAGCCAAAGCTTTCTCCCTTCCCCCTGTACTGCTCCCCAAAAGAATGGGGACCCAAGGCAAACAAGGGCAGTGGAGCAGCCCAAGCCCGTCCTCCCCTGCCAAACAAACCAGCCGCTGCACGGCTTCTGGAACCCCACCTCTGCTCCCCCCAGGGGGGTTTGTTTTGCTCGGGGTGGCTGCCCCCAGCTCCAGCCCCAGCCCAGGGCATGGTGGGTGCTGGGGGCTGTTGGCAGGGCCAGGAGCCAACTCCCATTTGGGAACCACCCCAGACCATTCCCCCCAAGCCCTGCCAAAAAGCAGCTTGGCAGACGAAGGGGGGAACCTTTGGTGCACAGGCAGGCTGTGCAATGGCCTCATCTGGGAACATCCCTCTGGCTCTGGACTCACCTGCAAATGTGGAGCATTTCTTTGAAGAATGTGCCAAATTCGACGTCGATCATCTTCAGCTTGCTGGTGGCCAGGTCGAGGAAGAGGCTGTCATCCTTGAGGTCATCCTTGGTGTCTCCAGCATCAGCCCCACCTGGTACAGCTTCTCCAGGGGCTCCTGCTCCTTCCCTGGGGGCACACCAGGCTGTCAGTGTTCTGCCCCGGGCCCCAGCCATCAATGAAGCAGACAAGCAAAACCAGGCTGGATGGTGGCCACCAGTGCTTGCCACACCAGGCCTCCAGCTCAGCTCCAGCACAAGAGCTGCATGTTCCCTTCTGATGATCCCTGCTCAGAGCTTCATGCAGGCAAAAAAAGTCTGGTTTGTTTAGCTTTTGATTGCCAAGAGATGTGTGGAGCTGTTACCTGCCAGGCCCCTGCATCAAAGTGTGCACGTGGATCTCTCCCATCTCTAGAGCAGATGAATACCTTGCATCCAAGGATCATTGAAGAGGTCTTCCAATGATGGCCTGTCCGAGGGTTGCATGGACAAACACCTCTTAATAACATCCTGGCACTCTGAGGAGAGAAACCAGAAACCACCGGTCAGTTGGAGAAGGGTCCCGTCCGCTTTGCCTGCCCTGTTCCTGTGCCCAGGCCATGCTGGGTGTGCTCAGAGCTGTGCCTAAACTTCCCCATGGATTCTTTGTTTTGGAGGAGAGCAGGAGAGCAGGACATGCGCCACCTCCTCAGCAGCTGCCAGAGCTCATGAGCCTGCTGCTCTCTCCCAACACTGGTATTCCCCGAGTGCCACAGAGATGAGGATCCACCTTGAGAGAGCCGTCGTGGGAACACGATCCACCCCCAGATGATCTCCTGGCCCCTCCTGAACAGGTGCTTCCCAACCACCAGGTGGTACAGCAGGAGGCCCAGGGACCAGATCATTGCTGCCTCGCCATGGTAGCGTTGGTGGTGGATCCACTCTGGTGGGCTGTAGGACAGGGTTCCTGTGGAATATAGACAGAGTTCATCAGGTGGATGCTGCTGCTCCGAGAGCCTCGCCCCAGCATCCCTGGTCATGTGGGGGCTGCACCAGTGGCACACGGGGTGACCTGCTGCCCTCTCGCCACCACCTGTGTCTCGTGTACAAACTTGGGGTTGGAAAAGAAGCCACTGGTGTTGGAAGAAGGCAGCAGAAGCCCTGGGGAGGTCTGATCATGACATGCAAAAGAAAAACTCACCCAGTGGTGGGAAAAACCACTCTCATCCCTGCCTGCATTGCTCCCAAAAGCATTAATATGCCAAGGCATCAAGGGCAGCAAAGCAGTCTAAGCCCTTCCTCGCCTGCACACAATCTGGCCAGTGCACAGGGTCTGACCCCCCTCTCTCCTACCCCATGGGGGTTTTTGTTGGACTGGCTGCCCCAGCCCCAGCCCCAGCCCAGGGCAGAGTGGGTGCTGAAGGTGGTCAGCAGGGCTGGGAGCTGGATCCCCTCCCACCCCCACCCAAAAGTAACTTGGCTGAAGAATTAATCCCATGCTCAGCAGCAACAGGGGAAGCCCCAGTGCTATACTGTCACCAAAGCACCGTGGGTAGCAGTGATGGAAAGAGGCAATTGCAGTTGTACTGATAAAATTCAGGTGACTACCAGAAGAGGGGCAACAGCAGCTGTGATCTCCGATTCCCAAGGCAAAGGCAAGAACAGCCGCGTGCTGGCACCTCAGGGTGAGTAAAACAGTGCCGCAAACAGTGCTGGAACCCGATGGGTTCTTTCTCTGAAGGTTGGTTCAGGGCAGCACAGCCGGGCCCTGAGCAATGACGGCTGTTTGGGGGTGATTGTTGCTCTGCTCCAGAGTTCCTCTGGAAAAACCCCTGGGGAAGCCAAGGCAGGAGCAGCTGGGAAGGGCTGGCGCTGCTGCTGCTCCTGCCCGGGAGCCGTGGCTGGGCCGGGCCGGCGCCCACTGCGCTGCGGCTCCTGCTCCTGCCAGAGCCGGGCGGGACTTGGGGACAGCGAATGGACACGGGGGGACAGCAAAGGCCGTGGGGCTACAGTGATGTTGGCGCTCGGGCCAGCGCCAGCACAGAGCTTGGGCCCCGACATTAACCCAGAGGGGAACCCGGGGGAAAGGCTCCATTTCAGCCTTTCTTTACTCATCGCTGTGAAGGGACCGAAAGAAAAGGAGAACAAGCAGGGCCTGATCCCTTCTCCTTTGGGAGGAGCCCTGAGCCTGTGCTGTGAGGGACCGTGAGTGACCTTGAGGGACTGTGAGGAGCTGTGGGTGGCCTTGAGGGGCCGTGAGGAGCAACAAGGAGCCGTGAGTGTCCACGAGAAGCCTCAGCCCTGGCAGGAGGAGGTCCCACCATGTCCCTAGGGCAGCACAGACGTGAAGGGCTGTGAGCGCTGATGTGGTGCCAGAGTGGGCTTGGGGCATCTGGGAGGGGATGAGACCCTTCCCCAGCTCCAAATCACACCAAAACCCCCATTAATATGGCTTTCTGTCTTTAAAATGCACTGGGAAATTGGAATTGACTGTAAAGCTTAATCCCAACAGGATAAGGAAGGGAATCTTCCCAGTGAGGTGGCATGCAGCCACTAATAACAATGTGTAAGAGTTTAAAGTACAACACTAATAAATAATACTAATAATTAATAGTAACCACAATAACAAGAAATAAACCCCCAAATCCCAACACACAGCACCACACCAAAAGGACAAACCTCATTTTTCTTTGCTAACTCAAGGCTCATGAGAAACAGTCCCATTTACGTTCTGCCCCTGCAGATAAACGAGGCCATTTACAGTGTTTAATACAAGCTACAACTGAGGGCAGAGGGAAGAACAGGGAGATATCTCCACTTTCCATATCAAACCTGGCAGGTCACGGACAGCTGTTGTGGCACAATCCCTTATCACCAAAAGGCACAACACTGTCAAGTTCTGTCCAGGTGGTGCTTTGCTTCAACAAAGGAAAACTCCTGGTTCAGGGTCACCTTCACTGTTCAAGCAAACACTTCAAGATCTAAAACAATGCTTTCCCTAATGCCAGAGTGTAAGCAATCAAGCTTTTTCTTTTCTGCTGTACGCACAAGCTACTCATTAAATACCCGGTGTCTGGAAAACATCCCAACAGATGCACTGATCAGAGTTCTGAGTGCACATTACCCACAACAGGCTCATCAGGGAATGACAGTGATCTTAATACTAATTCACTGTACATGGGAGTGGCTAACTCGGAGCTCAGGATCAAATTCTTTGGGCACTTTTCCCTCGTATTCTTTGGGCACTTTTCCCACTCCTGCCATTATCACAATCTCAGCTCACTGCATCTGCAAATTAACAAAAACTCCTTAGTTTGTGTATTTAATGAGACTGTGTTAGTAATAAATTTCACAGCCAGACATGCAGAATTATTGAATATCAGTAATTGCTTCACTGTATATTGAAAAGACATTCATATAAAGCAAATCGCTGTGAAACCAAATGGTGAGGATCATTCTGGCAAGAACAGCCATTTTTACACACCTATATACTGTCAGAAGCACAGACCTATGATTCCTCTTGCACCTGGATCACAGGGAAGAGCCTGGTTCTCCAGGACACATTCCATGGGGCTTGGAGCAGCAGCCCAGTGCCAGAGATCCAGGGACCACAGGGTACAGTGCTAGGAAAAGGCATTTGGCAGCAGCTCCAAAGGGCCTGGGAAAGCAGAACTCCTGCAAAATGATCTGCACTGATCTATAAAATATCATTCTGATTGACAGAGATCGACTGAACAGTGTGACACTGTTAAGAAAGCATTCCTTTATCCCAGGGTGACCCACCTTGCACACGACCACCTCGGCAGTTTTCTCACGAGTTTCTGGATCCTTTACACTACGACACTTCCTGAATTCCCCCCCAAAGTCCTGCCCACTCCGTACCTCATCCACATGCACTGTCCATTGTCCGGAGCCACAGCCCCTTTTGGGGGTCAGTTCCATGTTGTCGCTCTTGACGCGTGCCCAGATCACACGTGCTGACTTAAGGCTCTCTTATCTTATTGCTGTGAGGCCCTGGCATTCCTCTTTAGTTAGGCACTGTCCTAACTTCCTCTTATTTCCTTCATTTAGTGTTCCGGGGAGTGCAAGTCCTTGTAACTGGACCACGGGTGTGCAGTTTTCACTGATCTTCTCAGTCCCTGGTTCTCTTTGCCCTCAAGCAGTTTCCTGTTACAGACTAACAGGTAAGCAACCGAGCAAAAAGTTAAACTTATAGGTATGAAGTTACAGAGTTTAAACAGAACTACAAAATCCAGAAAAATACCAAATTCTTTGTATAGCTCCTTCCAAAACTTTAGATTTGAAATTAGAGGATGAGGTACTTGGCAAAATTTAAACAGGGAAGGATCCAGAGTCCCAGCCTTGGATCCAGCGCCATCTCAGCTGCTGTGAGCTCCAGGGCCGTGGGACGTGTCAGTGTCACACCTGTGTCACAGCCTTTACCTGCTCTGGTCCCTCTCACAGGTGGGGTTTTCGGGGTGCCAGGGGCTTGGCAGCCACTTTGGGGCTGGACCAGAGGCTGCAGTGGCTGAGGGTGGGGCAGTGACCGCCCCACCTATGCAGAACTTGCCCTGTCCCCCCAAACACACACTCCCAATATTTGGGGCCATTCATCATTTCTCTGCTCTCCAGCACTGGGGCAACAGACTCTGGGTACAGCTCGAAGCTCGTGCCCAGGGCAACCACCCCAGCAACGGAGTTCCATGGAGCTGCTCTCATAAACCCCCAAGAACTGGGGAGTACCCCAAAACCACCTCCAAAATGTTGGTTGCCCCAAAACCCTTTCAGGAATGTGGAATACCCAAAAACTCACTCAGGAACAAGTTCCCCCTCCCTCCATCATCTCCAGCCTTTGGCCGTCTCATTCCAGACCCTGCCCCACTCTCCCAATCCACACCCAATCCATCCAACCCCTGCTGGACATCAAGAGCCCCTTCCCAAACCCTATTTCCGCTGTTCCACCCTTCCCAAACCCCATCCCACCCATTCCAGCCCATCCAATGCCCTTCTCACCTCTCTGGATTTGCATCCCACTTCACCCAATCCCCTTCCAACCCCATTCCACCCTCAGGGGCTGTGGAATTGAGTAATTTTGGGCTGCCATTGAGTAGTTTTCACTGGCCTTGAGTGGTTTTGAGGTGACAGATTGATCCCTCTTGTATTTACGAGTGCAAAGCAATGGAGAAACCGACACCAAATACCCCCCAAACCCCCAAATTCCCCCAAATATCTCCACAAGTTCCAGATTCCCTCCAAACACTAGTAAAAAGTAAAGGCTTTAGATGTCTTTGATCAATTTGTTAATATTTACCCCAATTATGTGTGTTTTGAATAAATGAAAGAGAATCAAAAGAAATTTGAGGCAAAAAAAAAAAAAAAAGGATCACCAGCCAGGTGTCTTCCCAATGTGAGTCCTCCGATGAGCAATGAAGTTGGAGCAGATGATGAAGCTCTTCCCACACTCGGGACACTCGTAGGGCCTCTCCCCGGTGTGGATCCTCTGGTGGCAGATCAGGCTGGAGCTGTGGCTGAAGCTCATCGCACATTGCCCACACTCGCAGGGCCTCTCCCCGCTCTGAGCCCTCAGGCACCGCGGCGGTTCCGGGGCTTGTTCCCAACAGCTCCGCTCAGCCCTCACGCACCGCGCTGGGGCCGCCAAGCACTTTTCAGCCCCGGCCGCCCCCACGGGCCGGGCCCCGAGGCTCCCGCTGCCGCCGCCTCGGCCCCACAGAGCCCAGAAATCCCGGAAAATCGCTCCCATGCACTAAAATACCTTTTCGTGTGCAGCGAGGGGCGCGGGGGAGCCTTCTGAACTCCCCTGCCCTCAGCCCCTCCCGGGCACGGCCGGGCATTAGCTCGGCTCCCGGGGCTGTGGCCCGGCACCGGCTGCTGCCACAGGGCACGGGGCTGCCGCACTCGGGCATTAAACCCAACAGATCTGGGGAGGAGGGACAGCCCCAGAAAGCCTCGGGGAGTCCTCGGCAGCTTGGAGCTGCACGAGGCCAAGAAAGGATGCCCTGGACACAGTGATGGCCCCAGCAGCGGCTCTGCCCCCAGCACGGGGCTGTGTCCCACACCCCACGCTCCAGCCCGAGCTTTGGGCCGCGGGAGCGGAGCTGCTGCACGGAGCTTCCAGCCCCACCAGCCGCACCTCTGATCCCTTGGGACCTGACGGCAGGGACGGGTGTCCGCCGGCGCTCGGGGTCTGTCAGCTTTTGCAACCCAGAGGGATAAACGGAGTCCACAGTGGTGTCCATTTCCATCACTTGCCATTTCTCCTTTCTTTTCCATGACGGATTTCACAGCGCTTCCTTTCAGCCCAGAGACTAGGAAAACAAAATTCCCGGCTGCCCCTGCAGCCCTGCAGCTTTCCACAGCACGGAATGGCCCCAGGGGTGATGTCAGACACAGCCGGGATGGGAATGCCAAAGAACAGGAGGAGGAGGAGCAGGAGAGGAGGAGGAGGAGAACCACGGAAGAGGAAGGGCGGGTGGGGAGGAGAGATGGAGTAGGAGGAGCGAGAAGAAGAGGAGGGAGGGAGGCGGAGCAGAAAGAGGAGCAGGAGCAGGAGCTGCCACGTGCGTCCATTGCTCCCTTTGTCCGCAGCCCTCGGCCCCGGGAGCATCGCCCCCCGCATCCCGCAGGTGAGCGGGCACGGGGAGCTCGCCCCAAAGATCCTGGGCGGTGCGTGGGGTTCTTTTTCGGAGAGGGGGATTTTTGGACTTTGTAGGACTCCAGAACCGAGCCCCAAATATCTTTGGTTGATCATGGGGTGGTATTTTCCTTTTTTTTTTGGAGGTGGGCGGATGTTTGGATCTTGCAGGACTCCAAATGTGAGTCGCAAATGCCCCTGGGGGGATATTGGGGAGTCCCCGGCACGCGGGTTTTTTTGGTGGCGGCTGGCGGGAGAAGTGGGATGGCGTGGGATGGGGCCCGGGCAGGGTGGGATGTGGATTGGGGTGTGGGATGAAGTGTGGGGGAGGGGGATGGGTGGGCTGGGGCCTGGGATGAGGCAGCCGAAGGTTGGGGGTGATGAAGGCGGGGGGACCGCACTCCTTCGGGGCTTGCGGGGTATCGGCCACCTGTGAGGGAGTTTTGGGGTACCCCCTAATCCTTCGGGGGTGGCATTGGCAGCGGGGGACACGTGTCTCCGGCAGCTCTGGAGCCCAGCTGCGCCCCCCTGGGCCCCAGCGGCGCCGGGAGCGGAATTTGGGGAGGGGGAGGTGTGGGGCGGGCAGGCCGGGCCCCCCCGCTGGGCGCTGTCCCGTTGGGGCCGAGTGCGGGGGGAGCT
Organism: Acanthornis magna; assembly: GCA_036785705.1. NCBI lineage: Eukaryota > Metazoa > Chordata > Aves > Passeriformes > Acanthizidae > Acanthornis > Acanthornis magna. Next base: position 975,366 of record JAWUZG010000222.1, on the reverse strand, counting down.
GTCCCGCGGGGCCCGGCCCTGCCCGGGCACGGCTGATGCTGATTCGCCCCCAGCAGGCCCAGAGACACTTCAGAGACAAAGTCAGAGAAGTGAGTATTTGCTTTATTCGGCGCGCCGGGTGTGGGCGATCGCTCCTCCAAACATACACACCCCGGCTCTTCCAGCATACCATGTTATGGGTAACATTCATGAATATTCATCACATTCCCTGGGATAGGAGTGGTTATACAAATAATTTCTCAGAAATCATTAGTATCATTAGCATGTGTGCCACGCCTGTGCTGTGTGTCCTGGTGATCTTTGGGGGTCTTTTCGTGATGAAGTTCTGTAGTCTTCATCACAATGTACTTTTCACCTTTCTCTCTGGAGCGTGTGCAGTCCTTGGTGGGATGATTGAGTGGTTTCTGTGATGGCCTCAAACAGATTCTTGTCCCTCTTATCTTGAGAAGATTAAGGGAATTCTGTTTTCCTAGGTTTTAGAATTTACATATTCTGTCTCTCAATAGTTAACTTGAGTTACCTATGGACTACCCATTTCTCAATCCCCCCTTTTTTTCTTGGTCATTTGTAATACTTTACAAATCTTGTATGTCACGAAAGTTAGTATCTTTCTTTAGCTTACTTCTAAGTTTGTACTTTTGCCATTGAGCATAACCATGGCGATTCCAAGTACATAATATCATACAACAATAACTACTAATACAGACAGTAAATAACAATGCAGTAATACAAATGACTATTACAAACAATTGTTTAAGCCTGGATAAGTTGGATAACCGTGCTGTAAGTTTGTCCTATACCTTTTTAAACTCTTAAGAAATGTCATTTGAGGTGATCTAATGCAATGTTCACTTTGGATAAATAATTTTATGATTATGAGATATTTTATTCTAGCCTATCTATCTGTTCTTACTTGTCCCTTCTCTTCTTGTTTGTAATTTAAATCATTAGTGTTGTATGGTGGGGGTTTCTTACCTATAAGGATGCTAGAAGGGATTAAAGCTAGGGCTTGAATTTGAACCCCACCAGCCACTGCCTTTGCTGTTTTGTCTGCCATAGCATTTCCCAGTTCAGGGATGGTGTTACCCTGGGAGTGCTTTTTACAGTGCATTATAGCCACTTTTGAAGGTTTTAGCACTGCTTCCAGCAACTGTAAGATTTCAGTAGCTTGCTGATTTCTTTCTTCTGTGAGTTTAATAAACCCCTCTCTTTCCAAATAGCTCCGTGAGCGTGTACAACCCCAAAAACATGCCTTGAATCAGTCCAAATGTTGACAGGCTTTCCTTCGGCTGATGCCAGGGCTCGAGTTAGGGCTATTATCTCAGCCTTTTGAGCAGATGTCCCCACAGGTAACGGTTTTGCCTCAATGACAGCATCTGTGGTTGTAATTGCATACCCAGCAAGGCGCTTACCATTTTTGACATAACTGCTTCCATCAGTGTACCAGTTTTTCACATTTTCCAGCAGAGAGTCCTTTAGCTGGAGTCAACGCAGTCATGCTGTACAGGCTCCTCAGTAACTCTGCCCTGGAGGTAAGCTGCTGGATTAAGATGTTGCTTATTTGGATACTCACATCCTCCGATTCTGCTAGGACAGCTTGATATTTGAGAAAGCAAGATGGGGCTAACCAGTGATTTCCTTTCTGCATGAGCACTGCTGACACTGTATGAGCACAGCTGCCACTGCACGCAGGCAGGCAGGCCATCTTCGGCTGACCACATCCAATTGCTTGGAGAAATAAGCCACTGGCCTTTTGTAGGGTCCCAGCTTCTGTGCCAAAAGTCCCAGTGTCAGTCTTTGCTTCTCATGTGAGAACAACAGAAAAGGTTTAGTGACAAACTGCTTCCTTCTTACTGTCTCCCAAGGCTCTCTCTCTCCCCTGCTAGTTCATATCCCAGAAATGGAACTCACTGGAGGGCTAACTGAACTTTTTAGGAGAGACTTTATATTGACTTAGTCCCAGAAAATTTAAAAGACTTACAGTCTTCACGGGTAGGTCATCAACATACTGCAGAAGTGTACTTTCTTCAAGTGGTGGTGTCCAGTCTTCTAGTTTTTTTAACTCCTTGATCTCTAAACATCGTGGGGCTATTTTTGGATCCTTGTGGCAATACAGTCCATGTAAATTGGCTTTTTCTCCCTGTTTTGGGGTTTTTAAAAATTTCCTGACTGCTTTTAGCTAATGGCAGACAAAAGAAAGCATCTTTTACGTTTAAAACTTCACTGACACTGGCTGTGCCCCTTCCAGCAGTTTAATAACCACTGGGGAAGCTTGTTTTGATTTCTTTGGAATTTTAACATCCTATAAACTTTAAGGGACTTAAAAAGTGGGCATTTTTGTTTTCCCTGTGGCCTTAATATTTTGGACATGATCATTGTCCTGCCCCGATATAGTTTTCAGGCTCTTAGGAGCACATACAGCTCTGCTGTTTGAGCTGACTATGTGGGTGGCAACCTCCCCCTTCTTTTTACTTTTTTCTTATTAATGATACTGTATTTTTCAAATTGTTTTTCTTCTGTCACTCTTGAAGACTCACTAACAAACACATTCTATCCCCCAGGCCAGGTAGTGCCCTGCAAAATCTTCCTTAGCCTGGCTTTGGAGATCTATCAGCTGAATGCTGTCATGGGTTTCTGCCCAGCCCCCACTCTCCCTGGCCCCTTAAACAGGAGGCTGGGTCAAAACTCCCCTTATTTCTTAATTCTAAATTCTCTTGTTCTACTAAACCAGATTCATCATACTGTAATAACCGAGCACTGGTTATCCACCTGGACTTTTTTTTTTTTTTTTCAGTCAACAAAGCTCCTACTTAGTGTGAAACTTTAACAATTAGATATCTTTTTATCATTAACCCTGGGGCCTCAGTTACTATCAAGGCTGTGGCTGCAGGGCCATTGTAGCCATTGTGGACAATGCAGCTAGCCTCTGGCTACATTCTGAGACATCTTGAGACAGTGAGTTGCTTTTGGCTACTGGATCTAGCAACTTAGAAAAATAAGCAACAGGCTACTGCATTCTCCAAAAGCAACTGCCAAATTCCCCAAAGCATGGGGAAACAACACTTAGCAGGGTACCTTCCCCACACCTTTGGTGGGATTTCTAGCAGACAAAGCAGAAAGGAAAGAGGAAAGCATACTGGAATTCATATGAATGGTAACTGCTATTTTAAATTTTAAAGCATCTTTCAGTGGTAGAGCTCAAAGCTCGGCAGATCTGTCCATGATCTCTAGCGATTTCTGAAGGCAGTATTTCCCTTCTGTGGGGGCTTAGCATTCCTAAACGCTAGACAAATATGCATGTAACAACAGCAGTTAGAAATGTGACGATCACCAATAGAATTTACTTGGTCTTAGCACTTTGTTAGAATGGCCAGCTATCCTTTTGAAACCTTTTATTTTAAAGATACTTAATTTTTTGTCCGATTTAGCCATTGTTTTATGTGCATGTGTTAAAGGGTACCACCTTCCCCCCTTTTTTTGCTTACTCACCCTTTTGCATCCAAAGCCGTACCTTTTACAATCATTACAAGGTTCTGTTAGGATAGCTGACTGTTGGTAATAGTGTTTTGGAAATACAAAAAAACATTTTTGTGTTAACAGATTAATTGTTTTACAGATCTCAGTTGCAAGGGCAGTCAGTGGTTCTTCTTGCTTCTGTGGCTTGAGTGGTTCCTTGTCTTACATCTGCATACACTTGAGCATTGAAAGGTGTTAATGGTATTAAAAAAACTTGCCCATTGATAACACAAGCTAGAGTGGGGAGAAGGATGTGGTTTTGCTTCTTTCACCCCTCCTTTTGGAAATTGGTATATTTTCCCTTAGCTAGTTTTATTTTGCAACAGAACCAGTTTTGTCACCCTTCTCTGCAATTAGGCAGAGCTTGATTTTGAGGGAGAGATATCATTCACACACCTTCCCATCAGCAGTGTCAATTTGCATTTCTAAGGCAACCTCTCTGCCTGAAATGCCTTGGTCAAGCAAGCACACACAAGAAAGATCCAAAACAATACTCAATCAAACATCTAAAAGTTATGTTTTAACACTTTCATAGTAAATTACTCTTAGTTCATGGGCGTCCCCGCATTGATTTGATGTGCCAGCACTTACACAAACTAACCACACACACGAGTACACACGCATTTAAAGAAAAAACTCAGAAGCACTTGAACTGATTCGCCCCAAGCAGGCCCAGAGACACTTCAGAGAAAAAGTCATAGAAGTGAGTATTTGCTTTATTCGGCGTGCCGGCTGTGGGCGACCGCTCCTCCAAACACACACACACCCCGGTACTTCCAGCATACCATGTTATGGGTAACATTCATGAATATTCATCACATACCCTGGGATAGGAGTGATTATACAAATAATTTCTCAGAAGTCATTAATATCATTAGCATGTGTGCCATGCATGCGCTGTGTGTCCTGGTCGTCTTTGGGGGTCTTTTCCTGATGAAGATCTGTAGTCTTCATCACAATGTACTTTTCACCTTTCTCTCTGGAGCATGTGCAGTCCTTGGTGGGATGATTCAGCGGTTTCTGTGCTGGCCTCAGATTCTTGTCCCTCTTATCTTGAGAAGATTAAGGGAATTCTGTTTTCCTAGGTTTTAGAATTTACATATTCTGTCTCTCAATAGTTAACTTGAGTTACCTATGGACTACCCGTTTCTCAATGCCGCCCATCCGCGCTCCGCACTGCTCCGGACTGGTGCTCGCAGTGCCGCGCGGGGCGGGGCTGCTTTGGGGACCCCCCCAGGGCAGAGCGCGGCTGCTTTGGGGCTGTGGGCACCTGCCCGGCACTGGGCATGGGCCGTGTGGGGGCAGCTGGGGCCGTACTGGTGGCACTGGTGGTGCTGGGAGTGCCCCCGGCCGCGGGGTGAGTGGGGGATGCGGTGAGAAGGGGGGCGGGGGCTGGGAGCCCAAATGGAGCAAAATGGGGATTGGGACCCCCAAAGTGAGCAGAAGGACCTGGAAGCCCCAAAACCAAGCATATGGAATGAGGGTTGCGGATTAAGGGTGCTATGGTGAAAGGGAGAGAAGAGCAGGGGAAAAGAGGCGTCTGGGACCCCCAAAGAGAGCGGGAGGGGGATGGGACACGGCAATTGAGTTGGGAGGGGTGTGTGAATTGGGAGAAGGATGGAAAAGGGGAGGAGAGGGGAGGGAAAGGTGGGGTTGCAACGGAAGAAGGGCAGTTCCATGGGGGTCCAGCCCTGTCCCCCAGCACTCAATCCCCAGAGCAATTCGCTGGGGCTCTGGGGGAGGTGGATCTGCACTGGGGGCGTCCCCAAGCCCCCTGTCCATCTCTGGGGCTGATCGGGGAGTTCGCCCCACCCAGCAGCCTGTGCTGTGGCAGCCATGGGGCAGAGGAGGGTGGGGATGGGGGGTCTGGGGTGAGAGCAGAGGAGGAACGGGAGGATGAGGAGGGAGAGAGGAGGAGCAGGAAAAGGAGGAGCAGGAGAACCATGAGGTTTCACCACCCACTGTGTCTGCAGCACCCCCGGCTCCAGGATCATTGCCCACCCTGCATTCCACAGGTGACAAGGGAGGGGGAACTCACCCCAAATCTACCTGGGTGTCTTCAGGAGGGTTGTTTTTTTCTGGAGGAGTGTTTGGAACTCACAGATTCTGGAACTGAGCCCCAGATATCATTGCATGTCCTTGGTGAGGATTTTCTTTATCGGAGGGAAAAATTGGATCTTGCAGGACTCCAAATCTTTAGGGAATATTGCGGGGGGTGTCCATGTGGGAACTGCCTAGTATTGGTGGGACAGGACATTGGTTTTGGGGATCCCTAGGAGGTGGAACGCAGGACTCCTGGAGTGGAGAGAGCAGAGAGGGGCGATAGCGGAGCTGGGGGACCCCTGGCAGCCTAGAGGGGTGGGGGAGCCTGGAGATGAGGCAGGGCTGGGACACTGTGACGCTGAAAGGGGCGGCGGAGAGAGGGGGAAGCCCTGAGTGCCTGGAGTGGGGGGGAGCCTGAAGAGGGGGACCCTGGGAGCCCTGGGAAGCAGCATCAGGGAAGACAGGACCCCTGGGACCACCAAAACCCCACGGCATCCCTAAGCAGGAGCCTGGAGAAGGGGGATCCCCAGGACCCACGGGAGCCCCAGCAGCTTTGAGAAGGGGAAACCCCAGCACCCCAAAGACAGGAGACTGGAAAAGGGGAACTGCTAGGAGGTTTTTTTTGGGGTCACTCTTCATTTTTGGAGGATTTTATAGACACAAAACACTCAGTGACTTCTAGAGGTGGACTTGGGCAGGAGGAACCCCCAACCCACGGCGCTTACACCTTTTTTCCCCCAGACCAGGATTTCCCATTCCCAGACCTTGGCTGGATGGAGCAGGAGGCTGTGAGGAAGAGGATGATGGCCCAGGACCCCCAGGCAGGTGAGGAGGAAGTCAGTGCCCCTTTCCCCCTCTCTTCTGCTCCATGTCCCAGCTGAGCATCGCCCCTGGCTGCAGGACAACCCCGCTGCCGACGCTGTCCTGCAGGGACAGACTGGGGGGATGTCCTTCCCCTTCCCTGTGGCATGGAGGCAAATCCCATCCTCTCCTTGTCCTTCCTCCCCAGGCAATGAGCTGCAGATGGAGACCAGGGAGGGCAAAGCCTTGGGGCAGAACCTGGTGGAAGAGGCCGTTTTGAGCGGTTCCTTGACACAGGAGTTGAAGAGGGAGGAAAAGCCCCAGAGATGCCGCACAAGGAGGGGCTGCAAACCCAGGCCAGGGCGCTCTGAGGAGGAAAGACCCACCCTGTGCCAGGAAGGTGTCCGGAACTTCAGCCAGAGCTCGGCCCTGGTGGTCCCTGAGGAGCTCCATGATGGGGAGAATCCCTACAATTGTGGGGAATGTGGGAAGGGCTTCAGCAAGAGATCCCACCTGATGGACCACCAGAGGATCCACACAGGGGAGAGGCCCTACGGGTGTTCTGTGTGTGAGAAAAGGTTTCGGACCAGCTCAGGTTTCCTCAGGCATCAACAGATTCACACAGAGGAGAGGCCCTTCCGCTGCCCTGAGTGCAGGAAGGGCTTCAACCGCAACTCCACCCTCATCACCCACCGGCGCATCCACACCGGGGAGAGGCCCTATGAGTGTGGGGAATGTGGGAAGAGCTTCAGCTGCAGCTCCAACCTGATCTGCCACCAGAGGATCCACACTGGAGAACGGCCCTATGAGTGTGGGGAATGTGGGAAGAGCTTCAGCAGCAGCTCCAACCTGATCAACCACCAGAGGATCCACACAGGGGAGAGGCCCTATGAGTGTTCCGAGTGTGAGAAGAGGTTTCCGACCAGCTCAGAACTCCTCGTGCATCAGCGGATTCACACAGAGGAGAGGCCCTTCCGCTGCCCCAACTGCAGGAAGGGCTTCAAGCGCAACTCCCACCTCATCAGGCACCGGCGCATCCACACTGGGGAGAGGCCGTATGAGTGTTCCGAGTGTGGGAAGAGCTTCTCCAGGAGCTCTCACTTGACCCAACACCAGCGGAGGCACCGGTAAGGGAAGCCCTGCGTGTGCCCTGAGTGTGGGAAGAGCTTTGTGCGCTGCTCCAACTTCATCACCCCTCAGATGACCCACATTGGGGAGAGCCCTGTTTACCCACACTCCTGGTGACCAACACTGGGAGGACACCTGGCTGGTGGCTTCCATGTCCTCAGATTCCCTGTAGTCACCTGGACAAACGCAGGGGCAGGAACATCCATTGGGACTCAGATTGACATTGGAAATTCATTGGGAAGAGCTGATTTATTAACGTTACAGCCAAAAAATCTCACCCGCTCTTTCCAATTGTTTCTTCTGGTGCCATCAAGCAATGGGGGATGATCTTGGAGGTCTTTTCCAACCTAAATAATTGCCTTTTTCATCCTGTCAAAACTACCAAAGTTGGGGTAAAAATAAATGAAACAAAGAGATTGAAATCTGCACCATTTTCCTGGCATTTGAGGGCGAATTTGGGGTTCATGGAGGATTTGGGTGTTCTGGGGCTGCCCAGGCCAAGGGACAGGGCCACGATCTCATAGTTGTGGCAGCAGAACGTGTCCACCTGAGCCCATCTGTTCTCTAGGAATTCCGGTTGTCTGTCCCAGTCCCTGGCCTGGGTCTCCCCATTTGGGGTGTGCCCCTCCAAGTGCCCAAATCACTACTGAAGTGCCCGAGCTGCTCCCGGCTGTGGATGTTCCTGTCCACCAACCTCTCCTGGTCAATGCCATGGGGGGCTGGGAGGGGCATTTGGGGATCCTGTGGGGATTGGGAGGGCCTTTTGTGGTTCTTAGGGACATCTGTGGTGCTGAGAGGGGTCTTGGTGGGGTCTGTGAGGGAGGTTTGGGGTCCAGGCTGGGGTGTGTGGCTTGGAGAGGTATTGTGTGGGTCTTGGGGGATATGGGAAAGCGCTTTCAGTGGCTCTTGGGGCCATTTATGTGTCACGGACTGAATTTGAGGGATCCTAGAGGGAGCTGTGAGGTGGTTTGAGAGGTCTAGCATTGCCTCTGGGGCTGGGAAGGGGTTTCAGGACAGTTGTGACCCCCCAGACCAACAAAGCTGCCACCAGACCCTGCCCCCAAGATGCTGCCAGGGGTTTGGGGATTCCATGTTGGGGTTCCTCCTCCTGGTGCTGCGGGAGAAGGTGAGGGGGAGTCCCCAGAGGTCGTGTGTGTTCCCCAGAGCGTGTATGCCCCCCCATGCCAGTGTCACCCCTTTTCCCTCCCCACAGGGCTCCTGACCCAGCTCCTGCCACCCCCAGGATGGAATTTGGGGAGGGGGCAGAGGGGGTGCGCAGCCCCCGCCGGGGGATGACCCCGAGCCAGCGCCCTTTGTTTAGCTCCAAGCTGGGCTTGGGGCCGCAGCAGGAAGAGGCCGATGGGAAGCAGCTCCTGCAGGTGGGACAGTGCTTGGGCTCAGGGCAAGGTCCTGCCCTGCACACCTGGCTCAGGTGTGACACTGCCCCGCAAAGGGAGCAGGACATTGCCATCCCCACGGCTCAGGGCTGGGAGCAGCACTTGGAGCACGGACATGGAAATCCTGGGAGCAACTGGGAGCACCCTGGGGCCGTGAATTATCCCGCAGCACTGCCTTTCCATGCCAGCCCTGGATGTGAGAAATGCTCCTTAGGCATGGGCCTTGAGCAACAGCCCCTGGGCTCAGCTCCTGTGCAGCTGAGCACAAACACTGTCTGCTCCCAGGCACTGCTGCTGTCCAATGAGCTCCTGCTTGCTTTAGGAGCAGCCTTGGCAACTGTTTTTCTTCCCTCAATGGCACAGCATCGCTGTTCTCACACTATCAAAGAAAGCTGTTGATGCCAAGTGTGGCCAGGATGAGCCATTGCTGTGCCTAAAGCCCATCTCTTGGGGCCCTAGAAACAGCGGTGCCAGATGAGCCCTTGGAGCTGTCCTGGAGCAGCAACCTCCCTCTGAGTGGGGCCTCTCGGAGCCGGGAACTCTCCCGTTTGCTGCACTCGGGGCATCCCCGAACAACGAGGGACCCTGGGCCGATCCCCTATTCCTCGAGGCTCAACCCTTTGCCCTCTGGGGAGATGCAAAAGCATCTGGAGGGAGCATTTCCCTGCCCTCGAGGGGAATTTCTGACAGGTCCCTGGCACTGTCTCTTTGTGTCTGTGTGCACACACGTGTGCCTGTGCTCTGGCAAATGGGGGAGAAATGCTGCTCTCGGAGGGATTGCAGTATCTTGGTACCTAAGTTTGGCCTGTAAGTAAGGTTCAGTCCTAAGGTATAAGCTAAGTTAAATGCTGCTAAGGGTTGTTTTTTGCAAAGTTGTTAAGTTTTAGATATAAGTTAAGGTTAATATATTGTTTTCTTCAGTTTGAGTGCTGTTAAGCTTTTAGGCTGTATTCATTTTATCCTTGCCACCACTGTCCTTTTGTCACACACACACACACACACACACACACACACTGTTAGTTTCTGTATTGATTGCATGGATTTGGTTGGTTTTGTTGTTGCTTTTTTTCCTTGGTGTGCCTGCACTGTCCAGTCAGGAGCAGAGTGACTCTTGCCAAGGAACTTTCTTGTGCTGTTGCTTAATATTAAACCTGGTTTTTGCTGATCCCTTGCTGGGGATTTTTTAAGCGCTCTCAACCCCTTGTTTGTGAGAGGGTGAAGGAGCCCTGGGCCAGGCTCTCACCCTGGGGGACACAGGGACACTGCCGGGGGGTCCCTGTCCCCCTGTCCCACCCCCCACAGCCCCGTCCCCCCTGTCCCCGTGTCAGGCTCTGGGGATCAATCTCATGGAACATCCTCTGGGGGAGGCTGCGGCGCCGGGGGGCAGGGGGGGACCCGGGGGGACAGGGGACCCTGCTGTGCACGAGCAGCATTGGACTTCTCTGGGGGAGCTGTGAGGGGGAGCTGGGGCAGAGTGACCTCCCCAGTGACCTCACACAGCCCCTGTGATGTCACAGCCAAATCTGGGACTTCACAGAGCCTGCTTTATGATATCCGAGGATGACAGAACCTGCTTTATGTCCCGTTTTCCTCACAGTCTGCTCTGTGACATCACAACCTGCTCTGTGATGTCACACACTGTGGGAACTGCAGGCATCTCGTAAGAACTTCTTTCCCATGGGAGAGGCCTGTTTGTCCAGTTCACACTATTCCTCTCTAGCTCAAAACAAGCAGGAATCCATAAACAATGATAATAAGAGACTCGCAGGTGGTGTTATTGCAAGATGTTGTTCTAACTGTAGGTAGCCAATGACATTGTGGGTGATGAACTGAGAGCCAATGGATGTGTGACATGAATGTTAGAAATAATATAAAAAGGCTTTGGAAAATAAAGACTTACTTGTTCCTTTTCTCTGACTAAGAAGCTGTTGTGGTGAACTTTTTACTTGTTGTGACCGTCTCGACAGTGACAGCTGCTGACTCCGATGTGATACAGCAACAGCTTCGGGTAGCGATCGGCGAATCGCTGAGATACGGCAGAGAAGCAAATTGCCGAGAGCAGTGTGCGCGGCTGGAGACGGAGCCCCAGCGAAGCATAAGAACGAAGGATATCGCTCAGGTCCAGACCGGACTTTTTGGACACCTGGAACGCAGGTGAGCCGCTGGGGAACAGCCAAGAAAAATGGGTATCATTTGTCTAAACCAGGAAAAGACTGTGCTGTTTGCATGGAGGGCCTTGTTGAGGGCCCTGCTGTTGTGGCACAGGAGCCTGAGCGTAGAGATTGCCTCTAGAAATACCTTTGCTGCGACGATCTGGGAGCGAGCGGAACAACTTATCTTTAACTCTGCTTCCCGAGGCTGTGGATCTGCCAAGTCTTTGATGAGTGCCTGGAGGGCAGTGCAGGATGCCTTAAAAAGCGGTAGAAGAAAGCAGTGAGAGAGAGAGATATGCAGACTGCTTCTTTTGTCAAAATCGTAGGAGGCAGCTCCAAAAAAGGAGGACGAAATAGCTGAAAAATTACTAACGATGTAGCACTTGGTTCGGGACTCGTATCTGCAATTCCCACAAAATCACATTGATCAAAGACAGAGGCAGAGGAACACCTTCTGGACCAGGACCCTCCAGAGATGCTGGACATCTGTGCACCCATGGTGGTAGCTATAAACCGCCTTTTCCTCCCTTTCCTCCCTATCTTTTCCTTTATTCCCTCTCTTTCTATCGCAAGCCACTTTATGGGCACAATTAATAAAGTTCCTGTTTACATTGAAATTTAACTCCCTTGACATGTTGAATTATTTTTTGCTTTACTTTCTTTTTTTTTTTTGCACTCCAAGATCATAGCTGAAATGAACCATCATGGATCCGCTTATGAGTGGACCATGACAGGTGTAACACAGACAGGGAACGTGTGGGCCAGGGCACCAATGCCGCTCTGACACCCGGGGCCTGGGGAGCACTGAAATCAGCAGGTGCGGCAGAGTTCCCACCGAAGCAGACCTGCCACCCCCCGAGCCCTGGCAGTGTCAGTGCCATCTCCTGACCCAGAGACCTGTGCCCCCGGGGGTGCTTCTCTGCCAGAGGGCAGCCAAAGCCAACATTGCTGCATTGGTGTCTGTGCTCCTTCCTGCAGGTGGCTGTTGGCAGGAGCAGCTGCAGCAACTGGTGGCAACAGTTGGGATCTGCCAGAGGATGTTGCACCTTCCTGGAATGATTCTTTTTCATGGAAGAGATTAGCAGGAGCACAAGAACACCATCAGCTGCTGAGTTTCACAGGACAGAGAGATTCCACAGAGACACTGTCAAGTTTCCTTGGGCTTTCCTGACTGCCTTTCTTGCACTCAGGCAAAAAAAGAATCGGCCCAGCCTCTGCCATTCAGTGCTCCAGTTGCTGTGTGTGTGGCTGTGGCAGCTCCTGTCTAAACACAACTGGGTGCCTGCTGAGCATGGCAATGGACGGCCACAAACAGGGAGGTTCCCCAGTGTACGTCAAGGGAGTCACCTGGGGAAGTGCAGGGGGGAGGGATAACTCTGGGAGGAGAAGCTGTTCTGTGTCTCTGATGATGGTGCCAGCATCCTGAAGGAGCAGCCCAGGGAAGTGCTGGAAGCAGAAGTGTCCCGCCCTTTTCTGCTGTCACAGGGACACGGGACAGGCCTGTTGCCACAGGTCCACAAGACTTGATGCAGGAAAAATGCAGGGCCATGCACTGCTGCTAGGGAATGGCCTCCAGCAAGAGCAAAGCAGGATCCTCTAGCAGCAAAGCCTGTGCCTGTGAACCAGGCCATCTTCTCAGCAGACACCAAAGTGCTTCCCTCCAGCCCTGAACCTGCGCCACAACTGCCTGCTTTGCTTCAGCACCTGCTGCTTCTTCCTCTGTTCCAAGCAAGTCCAGGATTTCATTTCAAAGCTCGTGCACGAGTCGTCTTTAAGGTGCCTGCATGGAGGAGAGGGACGGCAGCTGCAGCCCAGGGCTCGTGTCCCATCAGAGTCACTCTCTCACGATGGCACCAATGCCATGGGCTCAGGATGCCTGACTCTGTGCCATGGTTTGACCCTAGCCAAATGCCAGGCACCTATGACATCTGCGCTCTTCGCTGTCTCCTGCCACAGATGTGCAGAGGAGAGAGAAAAAAAGTTGACACACAGACACAAAGGGCTTATGAGTTGAGATAAGGAACTGGGGGAGAATGTACTGAGGGCAAAGTATTTTGAAACTTAAAAGTTGCAAAGTGATTTATTGCTAACTTAACAGAGTCAGAGGTGGCAAATGAGAAGTAAAACTAACTCCTTAAGACATTGTTTTTCCACTCACTCCCTTCCCTCCTTCCCCCCAACAGCACAGGGCGACAGGGTATGGGGGTTTGGTCAGTCCATGACAGAGGTTTTCTTTGGGTGCTCAGGGAGAGGAGTCCTCTATGTTGCCATGGGGTCCCTCCACGGGAGACAGTCCTCTGTGAACTTCTTTAGTGTGCGTCCAAATCTCAGGAGCAGCAGCCTGCCTGAATCTGCTGCAACATGAGTCCCTCGTCCACAGGCTGCAGACCTCTGAGGCCAGGCTGTTCCACCCCAGGAGCAAGGCCTTTCTTTCTTCTGGGACTCCCACTGGATCACACTTTCCTCCAGGCATCCACCTGCTCTGGTGTGGGCAACTCCCCATGGGCTGTGGGTGGATCTCTGTGCCCCTCGTGGACTCTATGGGCTGCAGGGGGACAATAACCTGCTTCACCATGGTCTTCACCATGGCTAGCAGAGGGTTTTCAGCTCTGGCGCCTGGAGCACCTCCTCCCCCACCTTCTCCACTGACCTTGGTGTCTCCATGTTGTTTTCTCTCACATATTCTCACCTCCTTCTCCTTCTCTGGCTAAAAAGAAGCACGTGCTCACATTGTTTTGATTTCTTCTTAAATATGTTTTCACAGAGGCGTAACTAACATCTCTAATTGGCCCAGACTTGGCCAGCAGCATGTCCATCATCTTCAGAGCCACCAGAGATCGGCTAAGCTGGACATGGTAAAAACTTTCAGAATATTCACACAGAACACACAGGAGCCATCTTTGTGCCCACCCACCCACCCATTAGTGAAACTGGGCTAAGCAAAACCAACACAGCTGGTCTATAAAATATCGTTCTGATTCACACAGATCAACTGAACAGTGTGACACTATTAAGAAAGCATTCCTTTATCCCAGGGGGACCCGCCTTGCACACGACCACCTCGGCAGTTTTCTCACGAGTTTCTGGATCCTTTACACTACGAGACTTCCTGAATTCCCCCCCAAAGTCCTGCCCACTCCGTACCTCATCCACATGCACTGTCCATTGTCTGGAGCCACAGCCCCTTTTGGGGGTCAGTTCCATGTTGTGGCTCTTGACGTGTGCCCAGGTCACACGTGCTGACTTAAGGCTCTCTTATCTTATTGCTGTGAGGCCCTGGCATTCCTCTTTAGTTAGGCACTGTCCTAACTTCCTCTTATTTCCTTCATTTAGTGTTCCAGGGAGTGCAGGTCCTTGTAACTGGACCATGGGTGTGCAGTTTTCACTGATCTTCCCAGTCCCTGGTTCTCTTTGCCCTCAAGCAGTTTCCTGTTGCAGACTAACAGGTAAACAACTGAGCAAAAAGTTAAACTTATAGCTATGAAGTTACAGAGTTTAAACAGAACTACAAAATCCAGAAAAATACCAAATTCTTTGTATAGCTCCTTTCAAAACTTTAGATTTGAAATTAAGAGGATGAGGTACTTGGCAAAATTTAAAGCAACATGGAAGGATCCACAGTCCCAGCCTTGGATCCAGCGCCATCTCAGCTGCTGTGAGCTCCAGGGCCGTGGGACGTGTCAGTGTCACACCTGTGTCACAGCCTTTACCTGCTCTGGTCCCTCTCACAGGTGGGATTTTCAGGGTGCCAGGGGCTTGGCAGCCACTCTGGGGCTGGACCAGAGGCTGCAGTGGCTGAGGGTGGGGCAGTGACTGCCCCACCTACGCAGAACTTGCCCTGTCCCCCCAAACACACTCCAGATGTTTGGGGCCATCCATCATTCCTCTGCTCTCCAGCACTGAGGCAACAGACTCTGGGTACAGCTCAGAGTTCGTGTCCAGGGCAACCACCCCAGCAATGGAGCTCCATGGAGCTGCTCTCATGAACCCCCAAGAACTGGGGAGTACCCCAAAACTGCCTCCAAAATGTGGGTTTCCTCAAAACCCCTTCAGGAATGTGGAACACCCAAAAACTCACTCAGGAACAAGTTCCCCCTCCCTCCATCATCGCCAGCCTTCGGCTGTCTCATTCCAGACCCTGCCTCACTCTCCCAATCCACACCCCAACCCATCCCACCCCTCTTGGACTTCAAGGACCTCTTCCCAAACCCTATTTCCCCCATTCCACCCCTCCCAAACCCCCTTGTGATAAATGAGTGAATGAGAAATGCTGGCTTGCGCATATATGAATTTAACATTTACAAGTGATAATGTACTGTGTAAAAAATAGTGTTAAGATAAAATATAATTAAGTAGAAACAAGGTTGGGGTGAATTGTAACTTCAAAATAGTTGTAATATGTTAGAAAATGTAGTAATAAATACATGGTAATAAATGTCTTTTAAGTTGATAAAACACAGAGCCAGGGATCAAGACATGTTAAAGAAACAAAGAAGATAACCACAGGCATCCCAGCAAGTCTGTTACCTTGACTCACACCTCCCAAAGGAACTGCCATCTACAAATTAAGTTGCAACTGAGGAAACATAGATGGGAGGATTTCTGCCTTCAGTTCTGAGGCAATCCAGAGGGTCTGAGACTCCAAGACAGGCGCCGCGCTAGCAGAAGGGGGCAAGGATCAGGAGGGGGGGAGTTGGGTGAAGTGTAAATTTCCATCTAGGCTTAATGAATATGTAACAACTAAAGAAAGTACTTAAGTTCACAGTAAAATGAATGGATTGTGCCTCTGGCAAAACTGCTAAATGTCCAGCTGGTTTTGCCTTTGCTCTATAAATAAATGTTCCAGATGATGTTGCTAAAATTTCAGCTTGTGAATTCATTCATAGTACCATCCCAACCATCCTGCCCCACCCCATGCCTATCTCACCCCTCCTGATCTGCATCCCACTTCACCACATCCCCTTCCAATGCCATTCCACCCTCGGGGCTGTAGAATCCAGTAATTTTGGGCTGGCATTGAGTAGGTTTCAGTGGCACTGAGTGGTTTTGAGGTGACAGATTGATCCCTCTTGTATTTAGGAGTGCAAAGCAATGGAGAAAACTACACCAAATACCCCCAAAGCCCCCAAATACTCCCAAATATTTCTCTAAATCCCAGATTGACCCCGAACACTAGTAAAGAGGGAGGCTTTAGATGTCTTTGATCAACTTGTTAATTTTTATCCCAGTTTTGTGTGTTATGAATAAATGAAAGAGAATCAAAAGAAAATTCAGGCAAAAAAAAAAAAAGGATCACCAGCGAGGTGCCTTCCCAATGTGGGTCCTCTGATGGCTGATGAAGTTGGAGCAGAGGATGAAGCTCTTCCCACACTCGGGACACTCGTAGGGCCTCTCCCCGGTGTGGATGCTCTGGTGGCAGATCAGGCTGGAGCTGTGGCTGAAGCTCATCCCACACTGCCCACACTCGCAGGGCCTCTCCCCGCTCTGAGCCCTCAGGCACCGCGGCGGTTCCGGGGCTTGTTCCCAACAGCTCCGCTCAGCCCTCACGCACCGCGCTGGGGCCGCCAAGCACTTTTCAGCCCCGGCCGCCCCCACGGGCCGGGCCCCGAGGGTCCCGCTGCCGCCGCCTCGGCTCCACGGAGCCCAGAAACTCCGGAAAATCGCTCCCAGGCACTAAAATACCTTTCCGTGTGCAGCGAGGGGCGCGGGGGGAGCCTTCTGAACTCCCCTGCCCTCAGCCCCTCCCGGGCACGGCCGGGCATTAGCTCGGCTCCCGGGGCTGTGGCCCGGCACCGGCTGCTGCCACAGGGCACGGGGCTGCCGCACTCGGGCATTAAACCCAACAGATTTGGGGAGGAGGGACAGCCCCAGAAAGCCTCGGGGAGCCCTCGGCAGCTTGGAGCTGCACGAGGCCCAGAAAGGATGCCCTGGACACAGCGATGGCCCCAGCAGCGGCTCTGCCCCCCCAGCACGGGGCTGTGTCCCACACCCCACGCTCCAGCCCGAGCTTTGGGCCGCGGGAGCGGAGCTGCTGCACGGAGCTTCCAGCCCCACCAGCCGCACCTCTGATCCCTTGGGACCTGACGGCAGGGACGGGTGTCCGCCGGCGCTCGGGGTCTGTCAGCTTTTGCAACCCAGAGGGATAAACGGAGTCCACAGTGGTGTCCATTTCCATCACTTGCCATTTCTCCTTTCTTTTCCATGACGGATTTCACAGCGCTTCCTTTCAGCCCAGAGACTAAGTAAACAAAATTCCCGGCTGCCCCTGCAGCCCTGCAGCTTTCCACAGCACGGAATGGCCCCAGGGGTGATGTCAGACACAGCCGGGATGGGAATGCCAAAGAACACAAGGAGGAGGAGCAGGAGAGGAGGAGGAGAGTCACGGAAGAGGAAGGGCGGGTGGGGAGGAGAGATGGAGGAGGAGGAGCGAGAAGAAGAAGAGGGATAAAGGGGGAGGAGCGGGAGGAAGAGGCAGGACGGAGGCGGAGCAGCAGCAAGAGAAGCAGGAACAGGAGCTGCCACGTGCGTTCTTCGCTCTGTGTCCGCAGCCCTCGGCCCCGGGAGCATCGCCCCCCGCATCCCGCAGGTGAGCGGGCACGGGGAGCTCGCCCCAAAGATCTTGTGAGGTGCGTGGGGTTCTTTTTTTGGGGGGAGGGGATTTTTGGACCTTGTAGGACTCCAGAACCGAGCCCCAAATATCTTTGGTTGTTCCTGGGAGGGTTTTGGGGTTTTTTTTTGGGCAGAGAGGTGGCAGATGTTTGGATGTTGCAGGACTCCAAATGTGAGTCGCAAATGGCCCTGGGGGGATATTGGGGAGTCCCCGGCACGCGGGTTTTTGGGGGGGTCCCAGTGGCGGCTGGCGGGAGGAGTGGGATGGGGTGGGCTGGGGCCCGGGCAGGGTGGGATGTGGATTGGGGTGTGGGCTGAAGTGTGGGGGAGGGGGATGGGTGGGCTGGGGCCTGGGATGAGGCAGCCGAAGGTTGGGGGTGATGAAGGCGGGGGGACCGCACTCCTTCGGGGCTTGCGGGGTATCGGCCACCTGTGAGGGAGTTTTGGGGTGCCCCTAATCCTTCGGGGGTGGCATTGGCAGCGGGGGACACGTGTCTCCGGCAGCTCTGGAGCCCAGCTGCGCCCCCCTGGGCCCCAGCGGCGCCGGGAGCGGAATTTGGGGAGGGGGAGGTGTGGGGCGGGCAGGCCGGGCCCCCCCGCTGGGCGCTGTCCCGTTGGGGCCGAGTGCGGGGGGAGCTGTCCCGCGGGGCCCGGCCCTGCCCGGGCACGGCTGATGCTGATTCGCCCCCAGCAGGCCCAGAGACACTTCAGAGACAAAGTCAGAGAAGTGAGTATTTGCTTTATTCGGCGCGCCGGGTGTGGGCGATCGCTCCTCCAAACATACACACTCCGGCTCTTCCAGCATACCATGTTATGGGTAACATTCATGAATATTCATCACATTCCCTGGGATAGGAGTGGTTATACAAATAATTTCTCAGAAATCATTAGTATCATTAGCATGTGTGCCACGCCTGTGCTGTGTGCCCTGGTGGTCTTTGGGGGTCTTTTCGTGATGAAGTTCTGTAGTCTTCATCACAATGTACTTTTCACCTTTCTCTCTGGAGCGTGTGCAGTCCTTGGTGGGATGATTGAGTGGTTTCTGTGATGGCCTCAAACAGATTCTTGTCCCTCTTATCTTGAGAAGATTAAGGGAATTCTGTTTTCCTAGGTTTTAGAATTTACATATTCTGTCTCTCAATAGTTAACTTGAGTTACCTATGGACTACCCGTTTCTCAATCCCCCCTTTTTTTCTTGGTCATTTGTAATACTTTACAAATCTTGTATGTCGCGAAAGTTAGTATCTTTCTTTAGCTTACTTCTAAGTTTGTACTTTTGCCATTGAGCATAACCATGGCGATTCCAAGTACATAATATCATACAACAATAACTACTAATACAGACAGTAAATAACAATGCAGTAATACAAATGACTATTACAAACAATTGTTTAAGCCTGGATAAGTTGGATAACCGTGCTGTAAGTTTGTCCTATACCTTTTTAAACTCTTAAGAAATGTCATTTGAGGTGATCTAATGCAATGTTCACTTTGGATAAATAATTTTATGATTATGAGATATTTTATTCTAGCCTATCTATCTGTTCTTACTTGTCCCTTCTCTTCTTGTTTGTAATTTAAATCATTAGTGTTGTATGGTGGGGGTTTCTTACCTATAAGGATGCTAGAAGGGATTAAAGCTAGGGCTTGAATTTGAACCCCACCAGCCACTGCCTTTGCTGTTTTGTCTGCCATAGCATTTCCCAGTTCAGGGATGGTGTTACCCTGGGAGTGCTTTTTACAGTGCATTATAGCCACTTTTGAAGGTTTTAGCACTGCTTCCAGCAACTGTAAGATTTCAGTAGCTTGCTGATTTTTTTTTTCTGTGAGTTTAATAAACCCCTCTCTTTCCAAATAGCTCCGTGAGTGTGTACCACCCCAAAAACATGCCTTGAATCAGTCCAAATGTTGACAGGCTTTCCTTCGGCTGATGCCAGGGCTCGAGTTAGGGCTATTATCTCAGCCTTTTGAGCAGATGTCCCCACAGGTAACGGTTTTGCCTCAATGACAGCATCTGTGGTTGTAATTGCATACCCAGCAAGGCGCTTACCATTTTTGACATAACTGCTTCCATCAGTGTACCAGTTTTTCACATTTTCCAGCAGAGAGTCCTTTAGCTGGAGTCAACGCAGTCATGCTGTACAGGCTTCTCAGTAACTCTGCCCTGGAGGTAAGCTGCTGGATTAAGATGTTGCTTATTTGGATACTCACATCCTCCGATTCTGCTAGGACAGCTTGATATTTGAGAAAGCAAGATGGGGCTAACCAGTGATTTCCTTTCTGCATGAGCACTGCTGACACTGTATGAGCACAGCTGCCACTGCACGCAGGCAGGCAGGCCATCTTCGGCTGACCACATCCAATTGCTTGGAGAAATAAGCCACTGGCCTTTTGTAGGGTCCCAGCTTCTGTGCCAAAAGTCCCAGTGTCAGTCTTTGCTTCTCATGTGAGAACAACAGAAAAGGTTTAGTGACAAACTGCTTCCTTCTTACTGTCTCCCAAGGCTCTCTCTCTCCCCTGCTAGTTCATATCCCAGAAATGGAACTCACTGGAGGGCTAACTGAACTTTTTAGGAGAGACTTTATATTGACTTAGTCCCAGAAAATTTAAAAGACTTACAGTCTTCACGGGTAGGTCATCAACATACTGCAGAAGTGTACTTTCTTCAAGTGGTGGTGTCCAGTCTTCTAGTTTTTTTAACTCCTTGATCTCTAAACATCATGGGGCTATTTTTGGATCCTTGTGGCAATACAGTCCATGTAAATTGGCTTTTTCTCCCTGTTTTGGGGTTTTTAAAAATTTCCTGACTGCTTTTAGCTAATGGCAGACAAAAGAAAGCATCTTTTACGTTTAAAACTTCACTGACACTGGCTGTGCCCCTTCCAGCAGTTTAATAACCACTGGGGAAGCTTGTTTTGATTTCTTTGGAATTTTAACATCCTATAAACTTTAAGGGACTTAAAAAGTGGGCATTTTTGTTTTCCCTGTGGCCTTAATATTTTGGACATGATCATTGTCCTGCCCCGATATAGTTTTCAGGCTCTTAGGAGCACATACAGCTCTGCTGTTTGAGCTGACTATGTGGGTGGCAACCTCCCCCTTCTTTTTACTTTTTTCTCATTAATGATACTGTATTTTTCAAATTGTTTTTCTTCTATCACTCTTGAAGACTCACTAACAAACACATTCTATCCCCCAGGCCAGGTAGTGCCCTGCAAAATCTTCCTTAGCCTGGCTTTGGAGATCTATCAGCTGAATGCTGTCATGGGTTTCTGCCCAGCCCCCACTCTCCCTGGCCCCTTAAACAGGAGGCTGGGTCAAAACTCCCCTTATTTCTTAATTCTAAATTCTCTTGTTCTACTAAACCAGATTCATCATACTGTAATAACCGAGCACTGGTTATCCACCTGGACTTTTTTTTTTTTTTTTTTTTCCAGTCAACAAAGCTCCTACTTAGTGTGAAACTTTAACAATTAGATATCTTTTTATCATTAGCCCTGGGGCCTCAGTTACTATCAAGGCCCTGGCTGCACAGCTTTGCAGACAATGTAGCTAGCCTCTGGCTACATTCTGAGACATCTTGAGACAGTGAGTTGCTTTTGGCTACTGGATCTAGCAACTTAGAAAAATAAGCAACAGGCTACTGCATTCTCCAAAAGCAACTGCCAAATTCCCCAAAGCATGGGGAAACAACACTTAGCAGGGTACCTTCCCCACACCTTTGGTGGGATTTCTAGCAGACAGAGCAGAAAGAAGAAAGTATACTGGAATTCATATGAATGGTAACTGCTATCTTAAATTTGAAAGTGTCTTTCTGTTGCAGAGCCCAAAGCTCAGCAGATTGGTTTATGATTTCTAGTCAGTATCTCCCTTCTGTGGGGCTTAGCATTCCTAAACGCTAAACAAACAAATATGCACATAACAACAACAGTTAGAAATGTGACAATCACCAATAGAACTTACTTGGTCTTAGCACTTTGATAGAATAGCCAGCTATCCTTTTGAAACCTTTGATTTTAAAGATAATTAATTTTTTTGTCTGATTTAGCCGTTGTTTTATGTGCATGTGTTAAAAGGGTGCCACCTTCCCTCCTTTTTTGCTTACTCACCCTTTTGCATCCAAAGCCATACTTGTTACAATCATTACAAGGTTCTGTTAGGATAGCTGACTGATCTAGGAACAGCACTGTTGGTAATAGTGTTTTGGAAATACAAAAAACCATTTTTGTGTTAACGGATTAATTGTTTTACAGATCTCAGTTGCAAGGGCAGTCAGTGGTTCTTCTTGCTTCTGTGGCTTGAGTGGTTCCTTGTCCTACATCTGCATACACTTGAGCATTCAAAGGTGTTAATGGTATTAACACTTGCACAATGATAACACAAGCTAGAGTGGGGAGAAGGATGTGGTTTTGCTTCTTTCACCCCCCCCCCCTTTTTGGAAATTCTTATATTTTCCCTTAGCTAGTTTTATTTTGCAACAGAACCAGTTTTGTCACCCTTCTCTGCAATTAGGCAGAGCTTGATTTTGAGGGAGGGATATCATTCACACACCTTCCCTTCAGCAGTGTCAATTCGCATTTCTAAGGCAACTTCTCTGCCTGAAATGCCTGAAATGCCTCAGTCAAGCAAGCACACACAAGAAAGATCCAAAACAATACTCAATCAAACATCTAAAAGTTATGTTTTAACACTTTTGTAGCAAATTACTCTTAGTTTACAGGCGTCCCCGCATTGATTTTATCTGCCGGCGCTTACACAAACTAACTACACACACGAGGACACACACATTCAAAGAAAAAAACTCAGAAGCACTTGAACAAACTTTGCTCAAAAAAAAAACCCATTCCCAGTAACTTAGGCAGGAGACTTTATCTCCAAAATACCTAGCAATTGCATTTTAACCCAAGCAGGAGACTTTAAGTCTAAGATCACACATCCCAACAGACTTTTCTGGGTTATTTTCTTGCTTTCTGATGATCCCATCCTTTGTCTGTCTGTTCTCTCTCTCTTCTTCAAGGCAAACCTTTCTGCTCGTCTCCTCCCACTCTTTTCTACAAAGTTACGTTTCTCACTTCTTTCTTACACACAAACTTTCCCGCAGGTCCACAAGGCCACGGCACTCTTTGCCAGTTTTCTCTTTATTTTCTTGCCCGTCCACAAAGCCACGCTACTCTTAACATTATCTACACCTTCATTCTTCACAAGTTCTTTTCTAGTCTGATATCAAACTCTCTCCTCCAGCAGCTTGGACACCACACACTCCTTCGAGTCACTTCCTCTCACAATTAATACAACCACTCCAAGTTCAAGCCTGACAACTGTTTCCACACACTAAACACAGGATTTAAAAAGGGAAATCAAATGGAGCTATATTAGAGAGGTGTTGGGGGTCTGGATGTTCTCAATTTAATAGCTAAAACCTTTCTCCTTCAATAATACAGTCTGCCCCCACCAGATACTCCAAACCAATGGTTTATATATGTTTTACACTCATTCACGCTTTGCCAATCACTTTGCTTTTCCCTGGCCGTTTCTGCCGCCAGATAACAGAACCGCAGGTAGAGCTCCGCATTCACTTCGGTTCAGAACACATCTCATTCGTTCTCACTCATACAGTAAAAACATAAGGACAGACAACACAAAAGTAGCAGTGCAATGGTGCACTACAGCATCTAACCCTGGGGTCCAACCCATTAAAGGTACCTTACCTGACAGTGGGGTCCAACCCCTGGGGGATTCAACCCCTGCCCGGGACTAATTTTGGGAGACCCAGTCTCGACCCACCCTCAGGGACTTGTACCCCAGACCTGCAGGTATTTTTTTTTTTTAAATAGCAAATACCTTAATTTGGTGCAGATGGTCCTTGGTCTGCCCCCGCCGTGAGCCAAAGGACAGCTGAGCTCCCCCTGAAAATTCAGGGTCGCAACTGGGAGGTCTGCTTACCCCTGGATCTGGCAGCTGAGCAGAGTTAGGCTCCCATCTGGAGGTGCCAATTTGATTCTCCCCAAGCAGGCCCAGAGACACTTCAGAGACAAAGTCAGAGCAGTGGGTATTTGCTTTATTTGGTGTGCCG
Source organism: Acanthornis magna (assembly GCA_036785705.1). NCBI lineage: Eukaryota > Metazoa > Chordata > Aves > Passeriformes > Acanthizidae > Acanthornis > Acanthornis magna. The sequence continues at coordinate 951,646 of JAWUZG010000222.1, read as the reverse complement.
CGTGTGGGGGATCGCTCCTCCAAACACACACACCCCGGCACTTCCAGCATACCATGTTATGGGTAACATTCATGAATGTTCATCACATTCCCTGGGATAGGAGAGGTTATACAAATCATTTCTCGGAAATCCTTAATATCATTAGCATGTGGGCCACGCCTGTGCTGTGTGTCCTGGTGATCTTTGGGGGTCTTCTCATGATGAAGTTCTGGTAGTCTTCATCACAATGTACTTTCCACCTTTCTCTCTGGAGCATGTGCAGTCCTTGGTGGGATGATTGAGTGGTTTCTGTGATGGCCTCAAACAGATTCTTGTCCCTCTTATCTTGAGAAGATTAAGGGAATTCTGTTTTCCTAGGTTTTAGAATTTACATATTCTGTCCCTCAGTAGTTAACTTGAGTTACCTATTGACTACCCATTTCTCATTTTTGGACCTTGTAGGGCTCCAGAACCGAGCCCCAAATATCTTTGGTTGATCCTAGGAGGGCTTGTTTGTTTGAATTTTTTTTAGGGAGGGAGGGGGCGGACTTTTGGATCTTGCAGGACTCCAAATGTGAGTTGCAAATGCCCCTGGGGGGATATTGGGGAGTCCCCGGCACGCGGGTTTTTGGGGGGTCCCAGTGGCGGCTGGCGGGAGAAGTGGGATGGGGTGGGCTGGGTCCCGGGCAGGGTGGGATGTGGATTGGGGTGTGGGCTGAAGTGTGGGGGAGGGGGATGTGTGGGCTGGGGCCTGGGATGAGGCAGCCGAAGGTTGGGGGTGATGAAGGCGGGGGGACCGCACTCCTTCGGGGCTTGCGGGGTATCGGCCACCTGAGAGGGAGTTTTGGGGTAGCCCTAATCCTTCGGGAGGTGGCACTGGCAGCGGGGGACACGTGTCTCCGGCAGCTCTGGAGCCCAGCTGCGCCCCCCTCGGCCCCAGCGGCGCTGGGAGCGGAATTTGGGGAGGGGGAGGTGTGGGGCGGGCAGGCCGGGCCCCCCCGCTGGGCACTGTCCCGTTGGGGCCGAGTGCGGGGGGAGCTGTCCCGCGGGGCCCGGCCCTGCCCGGGCACGGCTGATGCCGCCCGCCCGCGCTCCGCACTGCTCCAGCCTGGTGCTCGCAGTGCCGCGCGGGGCGGGGCCGCTTTGGGGACCCCCCCAGGGCAGAGCGCGGCTGCTTTGGGGCTGTGGGCACCTGCCCGGCGCTGGGCATGGGCCGTGTGGGGGCAGCTGGGGCCGTCCTGGTGGCACTGGTGGTGCTGGGAGTGCCCCCGGCCGCGGGGTGAGCGGGGGGTGCGGTGAGAAGGGGGGCGGGGGCTGGGACCCCAAAGTGAGCGAAATGGGGATTGGGACCCTCAAAGTGGTCAGGAGGGGCCTGGAAGCCCCAAAAGCAATCATGGGAGAGGGGGGTTGGGGATTGAGGGGACGATGGTGAAAGGGACAAAAGAGCAGTGGAAGAGGGGTGTGGGACGCCCAAAGAGAGTGGGAGGGGGATGGGAGACTGAAATTGAGTTGGTAGTGGTCTGTGGATTGGGAGAAGGACGGAAAAGGGGAGGAGAGGGGAGGGAAAGGTGGGGTTTGGACGGAATAAGGGCGGTTCCATGGGGGTCCAGCCCTGTTCCCCAGCACTCAATCCCTGGGGCAATTCCTTGGGGTTCTGGGGGAGGTGGATCTGCACTGGGGGGGTCCCGAAGCCCCCTGTCCATCCCTGGGGCTGATCGGGGGGTTCGCCCCACCCAGCAGCCTGTGCTGTGGCAGCCATGGGGCAGAGGAGGGTGGGGAAGGGGGGTCTGGGGTGAGAGCAGAGGAGGAGCAGGAGGAAGAGGAGAGAGAGAGGAGAAGCAGCAGAAAAAGGAGGAGCAGGAGAACCATGAGGTTTCACCACCCACTGTGTCTGCAGCACCCCTGGCTCCAGGATCATTGCCTCCCCACATTCCACAGGTGACCAGGGAGGGGGAGCTCACCCCAAATCTATCAGGGGGTCTCCGGGAGGGTTTTTTCTTTTGGAGGGGTATTTGGAACTCGCAGTTTCTGGAATTGAATCCCAGATATCTTTGCATGTCCCTGGTGAGGATTTTCTGGGCCAGAGGGGATGTTTGGATCTTGCAGGACTCCAAAGCTGAGTCTGAAATGGACTTTGGGGGAATACTCGAGGGGATCCATGTGGGAATTGCCCGGTATTGGTGGGACAGGACATTGGTTTTGGGGATCCCCGGGAGAGCTGGGGTGTAAAACACAGGACTCTCAGAGTGGAGAGAGCAGAGAGGGGCGATAGCGGAGCTGGGGGACCCCTGGCAGCCTGGAGGGGTCGGGGAGCCTGGAGATGAGGCAGGGCCAGGACACTGATGCTGAAAGGGGCGGCGGAGAGAGGGGGAAGCCCCAAGTGCCTGGAGTGGGGGGGAGCCTGGAGAGGAGGACCCTGGGAGCCAAAGCACCATCATGGAAGAAGGGACCCCTGGCACCACCGAAACCCCACGGCATCCCTAAGCAGGACCCTGGAGCAGGGGGATCCCCAGGACCCACAGGAGCCCCCGCAGGTTTGAGAAGGGGAAACCCCAGCACCCCAAAGACAGGAGACTGGAAAGGGGGAACTCCTGAGAGGCTTTTTTTGGGATCACTCTTGATTTTTGGAGGATTTTATAGACGCAAAGCACTCGGTGACTGCCGCATGACGTGTGGTGGTCGGCAATGGAACAGACGGGACAGATTGCATTGGATGGAAAAAGCTGATTTTATTGATACAGAGCTGCGTATTTATACCTTTTCAGCAGTAGCTAAAAACAGATTCTTATATAAGCAGTGATCACTATAACAACCTTATCTATGTTTTTCATAACATCGCAGAGCTAGAAGCTAGCACTAACCAGTACAGGTACATACCTAACATGCTTTTCTCTTATGCTCTCTATTTTGTGGTAGGCCGCACCGCTTGCCATGGTTTGCGACCTTGCAGTATTTCTGCGTTCACTTCTGACATGAGTTTAGCAGTGCTCTCACTTCTGCTTTCTAGCTGGAACTCCACATCTCCCCCTTTCTTTTCCACAAGCAAGATTTTCTTTGCTGACTTGTCAATTAGTTTCTGAACGCATTGCAAAACACATGGCAAACAAAGCATCATAAGCAACAAAATGGCTAAATTCCTGTTTTAGCTAAGTGCTTGAGCCAGCCAGTCAGTCCCCATCCTCCAAGCAGGTTTCCAAGGCAGTCGTTGTCACCTACAACTCTCAGTTTGGTGACACTCTCTCGAAGGGCCTGTATGTTAGCATGGATAGACAAAGAGAGATCAGACAGGTTCATGCAGCATAAGCCTTCAAAATCATCACAACCGTGCCCGTGTGCTAAAAGCAAGAAATCAATTGCAGCTCTATTTTGCAGTGTAGCATGTCTTACGCTATCAGCATCAGTTAGTAAGCCTGTTAAAGCAGAGCCAGTAGCATTAGTTTGTTTTGCAAGCTAGCAGCCAAGGTTATTCAGTGTTTTCAGTGCATGTGCCGTTCCAATAGATGAGATGATAGCAGCAAACACTCGGGCTCCTAGGTTCCAAGATTCCACATTGTCATCACAATCCTGACTGTATGTGTGAGTGCTGCGTTTTGTGCGCTTGTACAAAGGTGGTAAGCTTCTTTGAAAAGATTGGAAAGAGTGAAACATGGTTAGTTGCTGGAAAGTGCAAGGACCTCCTACAGCTTTTCCTGGTATTCCCTTCCAAGCTGTGTTTTCACATATTAAAAAGATACTGTCTAACAACCCAATAGCAATGCTTCTGGGAGTAATTGGTTGGGGCAAAGTATGATTGCACCAGGCAGAGGCATTGGTGTAAATTCCTGTTCCTGAAATGTCAAGGCCGAATTTTTTGTCAGGATTTCTGGCAGTATAATTTAGATAGAAACACGCAAAAGATTGCATGGATCCAAAAATATCTAATTCTTGGGGTGGCATAGAGAGGGGGGGAAAATTAAGAGCCTTCTTTACTCCTAATCCTGTGTCGTTAGAGAAGTACCATCTGGCTGGTTCACCAGCTTTTTTGCGCCAAGTTTCTTGGCACCACCAGATTGGCTCAATTCGACCTATAGCAGTGCACTCTCTCCTGACTGTTAAATTGTACAAAGCATCCCATTCACTTTTCACTAGAGGTATGGCCACCAGACAGGTTTGGAAAGGGTCACCAGGGGAGGTCATGGAAAGGCACAGCGTGGATTCGTTTAAAGCTTCAGCCAGCGTAAGCCAAACATTGTGTTCTGGAAGGGGTGGCATCGCAGCCACCTCTCCTTCGTCGAGAAGGAGTCCTACTAGGAGGACCAGACTGACAAGGCGGATCTGAGTCCCAAAAGTACCAATGTGGGAGCCAGCCATACCCTTGTCCACACAAAAATTTTAAAATGATGCAGTTACCATAAGAATAGCACAAAGGATCACACTGTGGGCAATGGGCACGGTGGTGATGTGATATGCAATACCACCGCCTGTGACACTTTTAACAGTGACACAAAACCCACACTTGTTGGGAATAATCTTTACATATAAAACAGGGTATAGGGTTATTTTCTAGTTCAATTTTTTCTTTAAAGTGTCTCCAGTGCTGCTCACAAATTGAGACCTGGCTGGAGATTATAGTTTGTACTGTATCTGGAGTGGGTCATCCACTGAAGTTGAAGTGCGTGTAAAGTCTGTAATTCCTCTGGAGTTAAGTAAAAGTTGGTTAAGATGGTAGTCAGGTGGATATGACTTCTGCTGAGGCCAAGGAGGTGACTTGGCCAATCTCTGGAACTGAGGCCGAGGCTGGGACGGCTGGGATTTCCTCTGGTAATGTGCCAGGGTGGTCAGGATTTTCAGGATCCTCAGAGGAGGTATTCAAGGATTCTCTGAAGGGTTTCACGTTCTTCACGTTCTAGCTGGGATCCACTTCGGGCCAGTCTCTGCGGAAACACAGGCAAAACCCCTTCCCCATGTGATGGGGGATAGGTCCCATGATCTCACCTGTTTCCGGGTCCTTCACAAGGGCTGGGGCTTTCTGTTTGACTTCTAGCTGTCGGTTATTGCCAAAGTGCCTAACAATTGGAGGGTTGGGATCCGTTAGGGAACAATTTAAGAAATTAAAAACATACAATGCTTTCTGTAATCATTCAGCTGGAGTGGCATTCCCCATTCCCCCTTTTTGTTGTAATAAAAGACGTTTAAGTGAGCAATGGGCTCTTTCAATGATAGCTTGGCCTGTTGAGGAATGAGGAATTCCAGTTTTGTGTATCACTGCCCAGAGGGCAAGAAAATTTGCAGCTCTCTGGGAAATATACGCTGGGCCATTATTAGTTTTGATCTGTGAGGGAATTCCCAAGACTGCAAAGGCACCTGCAAAGTGACGACAAACATCTTTTGCTGTCTCTCCTGTATGACAGGAGGCAAACAGGGCACCTGAGAAGGTGTCTGTCGAGGAATGTATATATTTAAGTCGACCAAATTTGGGAAAAGGTGTAACATCTGTTTGCCAAATTTCGAGGCTTTGGAGTCCTCTCGGGTTAACACCTCCAGCTGGAGAGGGAAAGGAGTGCCTTTGGCACTTTGGGCACACAGCCACAATGCTAGAGGCTTGGCGAGAAGGTAAAGCGAAAGTTCTTGCCAGCGCAGCAGCATTTTGGTTAAAAATGAGTGACTGATTTTTATCTGGGAAAAACGATCAGGTACCACCTGTGCAGGCAGTGTTAGTAGGTCTGCTTGGCGATTTCCTTCTGCAATAAAACCAGGTAAAGTAGTGTGAGATCTAACATGCATTACAAAATATGACTCTTTTCTGTTATCTAAAAGGAAAACAAGTTGCTGTAGCCAATAAAAGAAGTTTGCATTAGGTACATCTTTTAACACAGCAGCTTCAGCTCTTTCTACGAGTCCTGCAACATAAGCAGAGTCAGTTATTAGGTTAAAAGGAAAGACCAGCATTCAAAGGGTCATACAATGGCTGCTAATTTAACAATTTGAGGGGATCCTGAAACAGTGATGACATCTGAGTCCCGTCCGTTCAGATTTGCATTCCACTACAGTATTATTGACTTGTGGGTGCGACCAGATCCATCTGTAAAAACAGTTAATGCTTGTAATGGGATTTTGCTTCTCTTGGGTCGTGTTAAGAGATGAAAACTGACTGCCACGAGTTTGTGCTTTGGAGGGTGTGTAGAAAGTTGTCCAGAGAAGTCGGTGAGAGCCATTTGAAACACTTCAGATTCTTGAAGTAGCCACTGTGAGTAAACAGTAGTAACAGGCAAACAAATCAAACAGAAATCTACACCTGCAAGTGTGACAAGCCTTTGTCTAGCTTTTATGATGAGCAAAGCAAACATTTCATGTTGAGTGCTGACCGTTTTGGACATGGTGTGGCAAAAAAATCCATTCAATAATTACTAAAGGGTCTGGCAAATTAGGGTCCCACTGAAAAATGAAGGCATGGGGCTGCTTGGCTGGATTTAAAATTATTAAAGGAAAAGGCAACTCAGGAGCCCATCGGGCTGCTTGTTGGTTTGAAATAGCATCAGCTACTTTTTGTAATGCTTGGCAAGCTTCCAGTGTAAGCTGCTGAGATGATAATAAATCTGCTTCCCCTTTTAACAGAGCAAACAGAGGGCTTAAATCTGCATTTGAGTTTCCTAACAAGGAACGAAATCAATTAATTGTTCCTAAAAGTTTTTGAGCATCATGCAAAGTACAAATGTTGGTTTGAATTTGTAAGGGCTGAGGGGAAATCCTCTGGGTCTTAATTCGCCAGCCAAGGTATTTCCAAGGGGGTTGATGCTGACCGTTTTCAGGAGCAGCACAAAGTCCTGCTTGGGTTACAGCATTGCTGACAAGGGCTAGGCCTTTCTCCATAACTTCTTGTTTTTCTGCAGCAATTAGAATGTCATCCATGTCATGATATAAAAGAGTGTCAGGCATGTCCCGACGAATGGGGCTGAGAATTTTTGCAACAAACCACTGACAAATAGTGGGGCTGTTTTTCATGCCTTGGGGCAACACAGCCCAGTGATACCTTTGCAAGGGTGCATACATATTGGTGCTTGGGACAGAAAAGGCAAATTTTGGTGCATCCTCAGGATGCAAGAGGATATCAAAAAAGCAATCCTTTAAATCAGTGACTGTCAAATGCCAGTCTTGAGGGATCATGGTAGGAGATGGGAGGCCAGGTTGAAGTGCTCCCATGTTCTCCATAACAGCATTAATTTTACAGAGGTCATGGAGCAAGCGCCACTTGCCGGATTGTTTTATGGTAATCGCTATAACAACCATATCTATGTTTTTTAATAACATTGCAAAACTAAAAGCCAGAACTGACCAGTACAGATACATACCAAACATGCTTCTCTCTTATGCTCTGTATTTTGTGGTAGGCCGCACTGCCTGCCATGGTTTGCAGCCTAACAGCGTTGCTGTGTTCACTTCGGACTTAAGATTAGCAGTGCTCTCACTTCTCCTTTCTAGCTGTAATTCCACATTGCCCAGGGCTGGGGCTCACAGCTTGGCCCTTTGGATTCCTGAAACACATCCAGGTTGGCTCAGCATCAGAGACACTTTTCCCTTGCTTGTCCCCACCTGCCATCACTGCCTGCAGTGCTCTGCTCTAACTGGAACCAGGAGACACTTTCTCAGTCATGTCTCACTGTGGGATTTATTAGAATTGTAAGAAACTTCAGTGTTTCAATTTAACTTTGAGTTCTTGAGAAGTTATTTGAACACACTTGGAGGGACTGAGTCTGGTGTAAACAGCAGCAAAGCCCCGCGAGGCTCATTCGAGTCCCTGTGCTGTGGCTGTGCTGCTGAGCTGGGCCGGGCTCCTGGCACAGAGGCAGCTCCTGGCAAGCGGCAGCGCTGCAGAGAGACAGCTGTGCCCAGGAGCAGCTCCTGTGCACAGCCCAGCAGGGCTGGGCCACTGCCAGGGCAGCTCAGGGACACCAGCAGGGCACAGCCAGAGCTCCCAGGTGCTCAGCATTGGCAGGGGCTGTGCCACGGCCCAGAGGGGCTGTGTCATAGCCATAGGCACCTCTGGGGCTGTGTCACAGAGCCCCAGAGCAGCTGTGATGTCAGAAAGGAGCTGTGTGACATCCCAGAGTGGGCTGTGTGAGGTCACAGACTGGGCTATGACATCACAGAGTTGGTTGTGTGAGGTCAATGAGCAGCTACAGCATCATAGGGGGGACTGTGACATCACAGAGCAGGCTCCAAGGTCACAGAGTGATCTGTGTGACATCACTGAGTGACATCACAGAGCAGGCTGTGACATCACAGAGCAAGCTCTGATGCCACAGATTTTGTGGTGACATCATAGAGCAGTTTTATGACATCGCAAGGAGGTTTTGTTATCTAATAGAGTTGCCGGTGACATCCCAGAGTGGGCTGTGACATCACAGGGGCTCTGTGAGGTCACTGCGGAGGTCACTCTGCCCCAGCCCCCCCTCACAGTCCCCTCCCGAGAAGTCCAATGCTGCTCGTGCACAGCAGGGTCCCCTGTCCCCCCGGGTCCCCCCCTGCCCCTGGCATCGCAGCCTCCCCCAGAGGATGTTCCACGAGATCGACCCCCAGAGCCTGACACGGGGATGGGGGGGGACGATGCTGTGGGGGTGGGACAGGGGGACAGGGACCCCCCGGCAGTGTCCCCGTGTCCCCCGGCATAAGAGCCTGGGCCAGGGCTCCTTCACCCTCTTACTAATGAAAGGGTAAAAGTGCTTAAAAAATCCCCAGCAAGGGATCAGCAAAAACCAGATTTAATATTCAACAACAGCACAACAAAGTTCTTTGGGAAGAGTCACTCTGCTCCTGACTGGACAGTTCAGGCACAGCAAGGGAAAAAAGAAACAACAAAACAAATCAAATCCAGTCAATCAAACTAGAAATGAACTGAAACCTGGACCTCTTTGTGTGTGTGTGTGTGTGTGTGTGTGTGTGTGTGTGTGTGTGTGTGTGTGTGTTTAGGTGTGTGTGACAGAACAAGAGTGAGGGCAAGGATAAAAGGAATACAGCCTAAAAGCTTAACAGCCCTCAAACTTAACAGTACTGAACTTATACTTTAACTATTCCATACCTTAAATGTAACAATTTAGCAAAATAACAGGACTTAACAGTATTTACCCTAACGTATTTTATATATATATACAGACATACATATATATACATGAATATGTAAATAAATAACTATAACTATAAATGTAAATATAAATATATATATATATATGTATATATATATATATATGTATATATATATATATATATATGTATATAATCTTCCCTAAGGAGCAGAGAGTGCTGACAGAGCACAGGATGCTCTGCTGAGCACGGGATGGCCCCGGGGGTGATGTCAGACAAAGCTGGGATGGGAGTGCCAAAGAACAGGAGGAGGAGGAGCGGGCAGAAGAGGAGGACGAGGGACAGAGAAGGAGAAAAGGCGGGGCGGAGGGATAAAGGGGGAGGAGCGGGAGGAAGAGGAAGGGTGGAGCAGCGGCAGAAAGAGAAGCAGGAAAAGGAGCTGCCATGTGCGTCCCTCGCTCTGTGTGTCCGCAACCCTCGGCCCCGGGAGCATCGCCCCCCGTATCCCGCAGGTGACCGGGCAGGGGGAGCTCGCCCCAAAGATCTTGTGAGGTGCGTGGGGTTCTTTTTTGGGGTGGGGGGATTTTTGGACCTTGTAGGACTCCAGAACGGAGCCCCAAATATCTTTGTTTGATCCTGGGAGGGTTTGTTTGTTTTTTATTGGGGGGGGAGGGAGCGGATGTTTGAATGTTGCAGGACTCCAAATGTGAGTCGCAAATGTCCCTTGGGGGATACTGGGGAGTCCCCGGCACGCGGGTTTTTGGGGGTTCCCAGTGGCGGCTGGCGAGAGAAGTGGGCTGGGGCCCGGGCAGGGTGGGATGTGGATTGGGGTGTGGGATGAAGTGTGGGGGAGGGGAATGGGTGGGCTGGGGCACCTCTGGAGCCCAGCTGCGCCCCCCTGGGCCCCAGCGGCGCCGGGAGCGGAATTTGGGGAGGGGGAGGTGTGGGGCGGGCAGGCCGGGCCTCCCCGCTGGGCGCTGTCCCGTTGGGGCCGAGTGCGGGGGGAGCTGTCCCGCAGGGCTCGGCCCTGCCCGGGCACGGCTGATGCCGCCCGCCCGCGCTCCGCACTGCTCCGGCCTGGTGCTCGCAGTGCCGCGCGGGGCGGGGCTGCTTTGGGGACCCCCCCAGGGCAGAGCGCGGCTGCTTTGGGGCTGTGGGCACCTGCCTGGCGCTGGGCATGGGCCGTGTGGGGGCAGCTGGGGCCATCCTGTTGGCACTGGTGGTGCTGGGAGTGCCCCTGGCCGTGGGGTGAGCGGGGGGGGCGCGGTGAGAAGGGGGGCGGGGGCTGGGACCCCAAAGTGAGCGAAATGGGGATTGGGACCCCCAAAGTGGGCAGGAGTGGCCTGGAAGCCCCAAAATGGGCTCTCATGGGAGAGGGGGGTTGGGGATAGAGGGGACAATGTTGAAAGGGCAGAATAGCAGGGGAAAAGAGGGGTCTGTAACCCCCAAATAGGGCAGGAGGGGGATGGGACACGGAAATTGACTTGGGAGGGGTGTGTGGATTGGGAGAAGGATTGGAAAGGGGAGGAGAGGGGAGGGAAAGGTGGGGTTGGGATGGAAGAAGGACAGTTCCATGGGGGTCCAGCCCTGTTCCCCAGTACTCGATCCCCGGAACAATTCCCTGGGGCTCTGTGGGAGGTGAATCTGCACTGTGGGGGTCCCCTAGCCCTCTGTCCATCCCTGGGGCTAAGCTGGGGGTTCCCCCATCCCAGCAGCCTGTGCTGCGGCAGCTGTGGGTCGGAGAAGGGTGGGGAAGGGGGTCTGGGGTGGGTGCGGAGGAAGAGGAGAGAGAGAGGAGGAGGAGCAGGAAAAGGAGGAGCAGGAGAACCATGAGGTTTCACCACCCACTGTCTGCAGCACCCCCGGCTCCGGGATTATTGCCCCCCCCACATTCCACAGGTGACCAGGGACGGAGAGCTCGCTCCAAATCTATCAGGGGTCTCCAGGAGGGGGGTTTTTTTTGAGGAGTATTTGGAATTCACAGATTCTGGAGTTGAGCCCCAGATCTCCCTAGTGGGGATTTTTTGGGCCAGAGGGAATGTCTGGATCTTGTACGACTCCAAACAGAGCCATAAATGCGCCTTGGGGGAATATTGGGGGGGTCAATGTGGGAATTGCCTGATACTGGAGGGAAAAGGCATTGGTTTTGGGGATCCACAGGAGAGCCGGGGTGTGGAACACAGGACTCCTGGAGTGGAGAGAGCAGAGAGGAGTGATAGCAGAGCTGGGGGACCCCCGGCAGCCTGGAGGGGTGGGGGAGCCTGGAGATGAGGCAGGGCTGGGACACTGTGACGCTGAAAGGGGCGGCGGAGAGAGGGGGAAGCCCCGAGTGCCTGGAGTGGGGGGGAACCTGAAGAGGGGGACCCTGGGAGCCAAAGCAGCATCAGGGAATAAGGGACCCCTGGGACCACCAAAACCCCACGGCATCCCTAAGCAGGAGCCCGGAGAAGGGGGATCCCCAGGACCCATGGGAGCCCCAGCAGCTTTGAGAAGGGGAAACCCCAGCAGCCCAAAGACAGGAGACTGGAAAGGGGGAACTGCTTGGAGGCTTTTTTTGGGGTTACTCTTGATTTTTGGAGGATTTTATGGACCCAAAACACTCAGTGACTTCTAGAGGTGGACTTGGACAGGAGGAACTCCCAAACCAAGGCACTCACACCTCTTTTTCCCCCAAACCAGGATTTCCCATTCCCAAACTTTGGCCAGATGGAAAAGGAGGCTGTCAGGAAGAGGAAGATGCCCCAGGACTTGCAGGCAGGTGAGGAGGAAGTCAGTGCCCCTTTCCCCCTCTCTTCTGCTCCATGTCCCAGCTGAGCATCGCCCCTGGCTGCAGGACAACCCCGCTGCTGACACTGTCCTGCAGGGACAGATTGGGGGCATGTCCTTCCCCTTGCCTGTGGCACGGAGGCAAATCCCATCCTCTCCTTGTCCTTCCTCCCCAGGCAATGAGCTGCAGACGGAGACCAGGGAGGACAAAGCCTTGGGGCAGAACCTCATGGAAGAGGCCGTTTTGAGCGGTTCCTTGACACAGGAGTTCAAGAGGGGGGAAAAGCCCCAGAGATGCCACACAAGGAGGGGCTGCAAACCCAGGCCAGGGCGCTCTGAGGAGGAAAGACCCACCCTGTGCCGGGAAGGCGTCCGGAGCTTCAGGCAGAGCTTGGCCCTGGTGGTCCATGAGCAGCTCCATGATGGGGAGAAGCCCTACAATTGTGGGGAATGTGGGAAGGGCTTCAGCCAGAGATCCGACCTTATGGTCCACCAGAGGATCCACACAGGGGAGAGGCCCTATGAATGTTCTGTGTGTGGGAAGAGGTTCCGGACCACCTCCCATCTCCTCGTGCATGAGCGGATTCACAAAGAGGAGAGGCCCTTCCGCTGCCCTGTGTGCAGGAAGGGCTTCAAGCAGAACTCCACCCTCATCATCCACCGGCGCATCCACACAGGGGAGAAGCCCTATGAGTGTGGGGAATGTGGGATGAGCTTCAGCCAGCTCACCAACCTGATCCGCCACCAGAGGATCCACACTGGAGAACGGCCCTATGAGTGTGGGCAATGTGGGAAGAGCTTCAGCTGTAGCTCCCACCTGATCCGCCACCAGAGCATCCACTCAGGGGAGAGGCCCTATGAGTGTTCTGAATGTGGGAAGAGGTTTCCAACTAGCTCAGAACTCCTCGTGCATCAGCGGATTCACACAGAGGAGAGGCCCTTCCGCTGCCCTGACTGCAGGAAGGGCTTCAAGCACAGCTCCACCCTCATCAGGCACCGGCGCATCCACACTGGGGAGAGGCCCTATGAATGTCCTGAGTGTGGGAAGAGCTTCTCCAGGAGCTCTCACTTGACCCGACACCAACAGAGCCACCGGTAAGGGAAGCCCTGCAAGTGCTCTGAGTGTGGCAAGAGCTTTGTGCGCTGCTCCAACTTCATCACCCCTCAGACAACCCACAATGGTCAGAGCTCTGGTGACCCACACTCCTGGTGACCAACACTGGGAGGAGACCTGGCTGGTGGCTTCCGTGTCCTCAGATTCCCTGTAGTCACCTGGGCAAACGCAGGGGCGGGAAAATCCATTGGGACTCAGATTGACATTGGAAATTCATTGGGAAGAGCTGATTTATTAACGTTACACCCAAAACAGTCTCACCAGCTCTTTCCAATTGTTTCTTCTGGTGCCATCAAGCAATGGGGGATGATCTTGGAGGTCTTTTCCAACCTAATAATTTTCTTTTTCATCCTGTCAGAACTACCAAAATTGGGGTAAAAATAAAGAAATGAAACAAAGAGATTGAAATCTGCACCATTTTCCTGGCATTTGAGGGTGAATTTGGGGTTCGTCAAGGATTTGGGTGTTCTGCCCAGGCCAAGGGACTGTGCCCCTGTCTCATAGTTGTACCAGCAGAACATGTCCACCTGAGCCCATCTGTTCTCCAGGAATTCCAGTTGTCTGTCCCAGTCCCTGGCCTGGGTCTCCCAATTTGGGGTGTGCCTCTCCAAGTGCCCAAATCACTACTGAAGTGCCCGAGCTGCTCCCGACTGTGGATGTTCCTGTCCAGCAACATCTCCTAGTCAGTGCCATGGGGGGCTGGGAGGGGCATTTGGGGATCCTGTGGGGATTGGGAGGGCCTTTTGTGGTTCTTGGGGACATCTGTGGTGCTGAGAGGGGTCTTGGTGGGGTCTGTGAGGGAGGTTTGGGGTCCAGGCTGGGATGTGTGGCTTGGAGAGGTATTGTGTGGGTCTTGGGGGAGATGGGAAAGGACTTTTGGTGTCTCTTGGGGCCATTTATGTGTCACGGACTGAATTTGAGGCATTCTAGGGGGAGCTGTGAGGTGGTTGGAGGGGTCTGGCATTGGTTGTGGGGCTGGGAAGGGGTTTCAGGGCAGTAGTGACCCCCCAGACCCCCAAAGCTGCCACCAGACCCTGCCCCCCAAGGTGCTGCCAAGGGTTTGGGGATTCCATGTTGGGGTTCCTCCTCCTGGTGCTGAAGAAGACGGTCGGGGGAGTCCCCAGGGGTCGTGTGTGTTCCCCAGAGCGTGTATGCCCCCCCATGCCAGTGTCACCCCCTTTTCCCTCCGCACAGGGCTCCTGACCCAGCTCCTGCTGCCCCCGGGACGGAATTTGGGGAGGGGGCAGAGGGGGTGCGCAGCCCCCGCCGGGGGATGACCCCGAGCCAGCGCCCTTTGTTTAGCTCCAAGCTGGGCTTGGGGCCGCAGCAGGAAGAGGCCGATGGGAAGCAGCTCCTGCAGGTGGGACAGTGCTTGGGCTCAGGGCAAGGTCCTGCCCTGCACACCTGGCTCAGGTGTGACACTGCCCCGCGAAGGGAGCAGGACATTGCCATCCCCACGGCTCAGGGCTGGCAGCAGCACTTGGAGCACGGACATGGAAATCCTGGGAGCAACTGGGAGCACCCTGAGGCCGTGAATTATCCCCAGCACTGCCTTTCCAGGCCAGCCCTGGATGTGAGAAATGCTCCTTAGGCCTGGGCCTTGAGCAACAGCCCCTGGGCTCAGCTCCTGTGCAGCTGAGCACAAACACTGTCTGCTCCCAGGCACTGCTGCTGTCCAATGAGCTCCTGCTTGCTTTAGGAGCAGCCTTGGCAACTGTTTTTCTTCCCTCAATGGCACAGCATCGCTGTTCTCACACTATCAAAGAAAGCTGTTGATGCCAAGTGCGGCCAGGATGAGCCATTGCTGTGCCTAAAGCCCATCTCTTGGGGCCCTATCAACAGCAGTGCCAAATGAGCCCTTGGAGCTCTCCTGGAGCAGCGACCTCCCTCTGAGTGGGGCCTCTCGGAGCCGGGAACTCTCCCGTTTGCTGCACTCGGGGCATCCCCGAACAACAAGGGAGCCTGGGCCGATCCCCCACTCCTCGAGGCTCAAGCCTTCGCCCGCTGGGGAGATGCAAAAGCATCGGGAGTGAGCATTTCCCTGCCCTCGAGGGGAATTTCTGACAGGTCCCTGGCACTGACTCTTTGTGTCTGTGTGCACACACATGTGCCTGTGCTCTGGCAAATGGGGGAGAAATGCTGCTCTTGGAAGTGTTGCAGTCCCTTGGATATCTGGGTCGATTAGAGCTGTAAGATTCAGTCCTAATGTATAAGGTAAGTTAAATGCTCCTAAGGGCTTTTCGTCTGCAAATTTGGTGAGTTTAATACAAGCTATAAACTAAATTAAACACTGTTAAGTCTTATAAATTGTTAATTCATCGGTTATAAATTAGGTTAAATACTGTTAGGTGCTGTTCTTTTGCTGAATTGTTACCTTTAAGGTATAATTTATGGTTAAGGTACGAGTTAAGTGCTCTTAAGTTTGAGTGCTTGTTAAGCTTTTATCCTTGCCCTCACTGTCCTTTTGTCACACACACACACACACACACACACATACACAAGGACAGTTCTCAGTTCATTTCTGGTTTTCTTGTCTGGATTTCCTTGATTTTGGTATTGGTTTCTTCCCTTGCTGTGCCTGAACTGTCCAGTGAGGAGTAGAGTGACTCTTGCCAAGGAACTTTGTTGTGCTGTTGCTTAATATTAAATCTGATTTTTGCTGATCCCTTGCTGGGGATTTTTTAAGTGCTCTCAACCCCTTGTTCGTAAGAGGCTGAAGGAGCCCTGGGCCAGGTTCTCACCCTGGGGGACACGGGGACACTGCCGGGGGGTCCCTGTCCCCCTGTCCCACCCCCCATGGCCCCATCCCCCCGTCCCTGTGTCAGGCTCTGGGGGTCAATCTCGTGGAACATCCTCTGGGGGAGGCTGCGGCGCCGTGGGGCAGGGGGGGACCTGGGGGGATAGGGGATCCTGCTGTGCATGAGCAGCGTTGGACTTCTCTGGGGGGAGCTGTGAGGGGGGGCTGGGGCAGAGTGACCTCTGCAGTGACCTCACAGAGCCCCTGTGATGTCACAGCCCACTCTGGGGTGTCACACAGCCATTCTTTGATATCACAGCCTGCTCTGTGTTGTTACCCACAGCTCTGTAATGTCACATCCCTCACTGTGATGTCACAGTCAGCTTTGTGATGTCACAACCCACTCAGTGCTGTCACAGGGCACTCTGTGACCTCACAGCCTGCTCTGTGATGTCATACACCCACACCATGATGTCACAATCTGGTTTGTGATGTCACAGCCAACTGTGACATCACAGCCAGCTCTAAGATGTGACACAACCAACCAGTCGTGCCACAGCCTACTCAGTGATGTCACAGCCTGCTCTGTGATGGCACAACCCACTCAATGATATCACACAGCTCACTCTGTGACCTCGGAGCCTGCTCTGTGATGTCACACAGTCCCCTCTGTGATGCCGAAGCTGATCCATGACCTCACACAACCAACTCAGAGATGTCATAGCCCAATCTGTGACCTCACACAACCCACTTTGTGATGTCACACTGCCCCTTTCTGACATCACAGCTGCTCTGGGGCTCTGTGACACAGCCCCAGAGGTGCCTATGGCTATGACACAGCCCCTCTGGGCCATGGCACAGCCCCTGCCAATGCTGAGCACATGTGAGCTCTGGCTGTGCCCTGCTGGTGTCCCTGAGCTGCCCTGGCAGTGGCCCAGCCCTGCTGGGCTGTGCACAGGAGCTGCTCCTGGGCACAGCTGTCTCTCTGCAGCGCTGCCGCTTGCCAGGAGCTGCCTCTGTGCCAGGAGCTCGGCCCAGCTCAGCAGCACAGCCACAGCACAAGGTGCTGGTTCTGCTGTGCCTCCCAAGGGAGCTGTGCAGGGCCAGGTGACAAGGTCCCGCAGCTGTGTTGCTTCTGCAGTGTCACAATGGTCCATTGGTTCCATGAGTTTCCGTACTGTCACCAATGGAGTCCTTGGTTCCCCTGTGTCACAATGGCCGCTTGGGTCCATGAGGTTCCACAGTGTCACCATGGTCTCCTTGGGGTCATGAGGTTCCACAGTGTCACCATGGTCTCCTTGGCTCCTCAGGGTCACAATGGACAATTGGTTCCATCAGACCCCATTTTATCACTATGTCTGCTTGATTCCCTGAGCTTCTGCACTGTCGCCAATGGTTCCTTGGTTCCAGTGATGCCCTGCTGCGTCCCAATGGATATTTAGTTCCGTGAAGTTCTTCAGTGTCACCAAGGTCTCCTTGCTTCTGCAAGGCCCTGCAGTGTCACAGTGCCCCATAGGTTCCATGAGCTCCCATACTGTCAGCAATGGTCTCCTGAGTTCCAACAAGGCCCTGCTGTGTCCCCGTGCCCCCTTCATTCCAGGAGGTTCCGTGGTGTCACAATGGACTCCTGGGTTTCCTGAGGCCCCACTGTGTCACAATGACCCCTTGGTTCCATGAGGCGCCACAGAGTCACAATGGTCTCCCTTCATCTCTGAGGCCCTGCAGTGTCACCATGGTCTCCATGGTTCCATGTGGCCCCAAAGTGTCACAATGGTCTCTGGGATTCCATTGGGAACACAAAAGCTTTGCAGAAACATTGAGCAACACCTGCTTAACACACCTGGGCACATCTGTTTGCATTCAAAAGAGGGGTTAAAGGAGACAATGGCACCATCAACTTCCATCTGCAACAGAGATCAAGGGAATGGACAGGGACAGAGAATTCTGCTTCAAGATACAGAGAATTGTGCTTACAGAGATCATTTCTAGTCACATTGTCCCTTGGAGGAAGGTGACATCATTTGAGGCAGCCTGTACTGAGCATGTGGCTCTTGAGTGGGGTTTGTTGTTTAGGAAACCTGCTCAGGCTTTGCCATTCTTCCTCACAAACAGGAAAGCTTCTGCTGGGCCTGTGTGCAAGCAGAGCCCTGAGGAGAGCAGGTGGCACATGGAGCACTGGGCTGGGACACGCAGCTGCAGAACTCAGGGGACAAGTTTGTGATGCAGGGAACAGCGATGGCAGTGCCAGCTGGGCCATGTCAGCCATGGTGAGGTTGGGGGTGAGGAGCAGCTTGTCCCAACAGGGTCAGCCTGCAAGAGCCTCATTCTTCTGCATGCCCACACCTCCTAAGGAGACACCTCTTCTCTGAAAATAAAAATAAAAGAAATATTTCCTTGATTCAAAAGAAAAGCCATGGGATGCACTTTGCAATCTTCCTCCTTAACAGAACTCCAAACTGACTCCAATGAGTTGTACAGACCCTGAACACTTGAAGACAATTGAAGGAAGAGAAAGAGCTCCTGAGAACTTTCTGTATTTTAATGAGTCCCACAGTGGATTTGGGGCTGAGTCCATGACCCTCAGGGACAGAGAGAAGGTTGCAGAAGCTGCTCAAGGAGGCAGAAGCAAAACTCCAAGTCCCTTGGGGCATCACTGGGCCCCACTGAGGGCAGGGACTGCCAAAGCCTCCGCAGGGACTGGTGAGAGCAGATCCTTGGGATGTGCCAGGATTGCAGGGAGCCAAAGGCTGTGAGCAGGGAACTGGGATGCTGAGAGAAGCCGGGCCTGGTTGGAGGAAGCAGAAAGGCCAAGGGCTGAGCCCAGGCCTGGGACAGCAGGGCCTGTCCCTCACGGGTGGCTCGGCGCTGTTTGTGGGGCAGTGGATGTGAGGGGGAGGAAGGACAAATGTCCCTGCCAGCCTGCTCAGGGAGGGCCGAGGGAGAACCAAAGTGCAGACCCTCAGAGGAAAGTTCCTTGGCTGGGGCCTCCAGAGGCAGTGCCAGAGCCCAGGGGACAAAGGCCTGGGTGCCTGTGGCCCTGCCAGCCCTGCCCAGCCCTTGGCCATCTCTCCTGCAGCCTGTGCCACCCTGTCCGTGCTGCTCCTGTGCCCTGGCCGGCTGCACACGCCCATCTCGCTGTGCCCCCAGCATTTCTCAGCCCAGCATTGCTTTGCCGTCCCTGCTGTCCCTGCACCCAACGCTGCCGGTTCCTGGCACACAGAGCCACGGCATCAGCCAGTCTCATGCTGCGAGACCTCGTGCACCAAAATTCTACCCTTGCAGGGACTTTTCTTTTTCCTCACCTCCACTCTGAACCTTTGGAGCTGCACTTTGGGGAGGTTTCCTTCTTTCAGCTACAGAGAGCAGCTCTGTCTCTTGCTCTTTACAAACAGAGAAGGGCTGCTGGGAGATGTGGTGCTCGGAGGCCATTGGGGGCACAGTGACCATGAAATAATTGAGTTTTCAATATTCAGTGAAACAAGGAGAGGCATCAACAAAACTTCTCCAGTGGACTTCCAGAGGGCAGACTTTGGCCTGTTTTGAATGCTGATTTGGAGAGTACTGCATAAGGAACTGACTTTTCTAAAGGAAACAGCCTTTAAAAACAAAGGGGTCCAGGAAGAATGGACATAACTTGCTGTTTTGTGCTTTTTGGTGGTTTTGGGTTTGTTTTTGTTTTTTTTTTGTTGGGTTTCTTTTGTTTTTTCTTTTGGTGATGTCTTTTGGTTTTTTGTGGATTTTTTGGTGGGTTTTTTTGTTTGTTTGTTTTGTGGGGGGGTTTTTGTTATTTTTGGTGGGGGTTTTGGTAGTTTTTTAGGTTCTTGCGGGATTTTTTGTGGGTTTTTTTTGTTTGGGCTTTTTTTTTTTTTTTAATTGGTGGCATTATTGTTTGTTTGTGGGGTTTTATTGTGGGGTTGCATCCCCAGGCTTCACCTGGAGGTTGATCCCGACATGAATCCCCTCTGATTTCCCCATGAGACTTACAGGAACAACCCCCCAGAGCTGCTCCAGGGGCTCCTTCCCAATGATTCCTAAGGATTGGATGGAAGGTGGGAAGCAAATCAGGGAGTGCTGAGTGGGTTTTGTCTCTTCCATGTGATGCTGGTAGAATTCCCGGGACGATCCAGAGACTCCTGGTGGTGGCGGCCACTCTGCTGAGCCAGACAGTGCTGGGAATGCTCCTGGGAATGTGCCGGGAAAGGCTCTGCCCTCCAGGAATGTCCCCGTGCTCCCGATCCCAATAAAGAGCAGCATTGCTGCCATCTCCTGGGGTCCTCTGTGGGATGGGGAGGGGACACAGGCAGCCTTGGGATGGGAATCCATCCTCCGGGACAGGGCTGGGATTGGGGATGTGGAGCTGCGGCTGCCTGGAAGTGATTCCCAAAGCCCCCAGCCCTTGGATTTGGGAGGTGCAGGTGGATTCTCCAAAGGTGGTATCCTTGGGAAGGGATCCTAAACAAGGGGTGGCTCCAGTTTCAGGGAATTATGGGTGTTTTGGGGTTTTAAATTGTTTCCTTGTAGCAGGACTCCCCTGGAGGTTCAACCCGGATGGACGACAGGACACCAATATGGTTAAAGTCGAGCTCCACTTATTTCCAAAAGTTACATTATTTTATCTACTTTGCTGATGATCATAGGTCTCACCTAACTACGTGATTAGTTACATGATAATGCTCACGTGCCTTAAGCTATTGCTAATTGGTTATCTCATGCCAGGCTACCACAAGTTCCTCCCTTGCTTACGGTTTTTCGTGTTCAGGGGGGGGCTTCTCTCTAACTTGTTTACAACTTGCCTTAGTTTCTTGTTTTTGTCCTTCAAGGACATCTCAAGGACTCTTCTCTAAACTTTAGTCATGCTGTGTTGCCGACGGTGAGGGAAGCAAGACACGCAACCCAGTATGAGTTATAAACAAGCTTCCAGTGTATTTACGTTGTTAACTGCTTATATGCTGTTACAGTTAATTATGCCTACTAGTCATAAGGTCATTGGTCAGCTACAAAGGGTTACATTTACATATCCCTCCCATACAGGGCCCCTCCTATCACGAATCCTCCTCATTCTTTCAGCCACAAGTTCTTTCTTTGGTGTTCTTCCCCAGCGTCAAGGACACACTGTCCTTGGCTCTTCTCCTGCCAGCATACTTCCAGTTCTTGCGGCCTAAGGGCTTCTTAGTTTACACCTCACTTTGCTCGCACAAGGCCTCAAGCCATACTGCAACAATTCCCCCTTTTTCTTTTTGTGCGAGCAAGGCCTGATTGATGTACTTTTCCATCATTCTGTGAATTAGCATAGAGCAGCATTGAACAACATTCTGAAAGTTATTATTGTCAAAAGCAACAACAACACTGTCTTGCACAAATTCTTGAGCCACTCAGTGATTCTTCAGCTTTGAGCAACCTTTCTACCTTAACTTGTTACTATGCAGTTACTTAAAATAATTTTGCTAGCAAGTACTACTTTAGTTAATTGAAACTGTGAAAACAATATACAACATTGCTCTAAAGTCTCTGTCAAGCTCAAATCTTGATTAAAGAGTCCATGGTTTCTTCTGAACTCTGGTTCTTGATTTTGACCAGATGAGCAGGTAATTGCTTTAAACTTCTTGGTGATAGAACACATGCATACTCTCTTCTCTAGGTTAACAGGTTACTTGAGCTTTGTTATTGCGTGTTATTACACTCTCAGTTGTGGGTTTTGCATTATGAGTGAAGGTGATCAAGGCAACAGGTGCAACTACTAATATACATAAGAGAAAGAGAACAGTACTTCAAAAATACACAGATTATTAACCATTTAACTATTAGCTACTACCCTGAGTCGACAATCACTGGAAAGTCCCATTTTACAGGCGAGACCTGAAGACCTTTCCCGGGCAAAGCTTTCAAGTTTACCTGAAAGGGGTTCCAGTTCTTATCAAGCCGAATTGGTGAGCCAAAATGACTCAATTGCATTTTTAGAGCAGAAACATCTGGGATTAAAGATTCAGTACCCGATCAACTTAGGGCCAGGGCTTGGCCAGAGCCCAGGCCTTAACTGAAAGGGTCTCCCTAAATCATCTTACAAACAAGCCTCTATTAATATCAATTCTTTAAAACAATACACTTCTTACAGATAACTACACAGGGTTATGTGAAAATTTCTAAAGCAGCCGGCGTTGTCATTTAGTTATAACTAAGTAATCAATGGTACCATAAACAAACTGAACACACATCTAGAATTGTTAATACAGTAACAGTAACTGTTCTGAAAAAGTGAGATTATATTTTTTACACATCTATGCATATATGACAGTAAAGCAAAATGAAAACAAGAAAGAGAAGCACTAAGCATTTTATAATTAATAATATTCATGACTTGAAATTGGTATTCGTTCTTCTGTGTTACCTATAGAAGGTAAAGCTGCAAAGGCTGTTATAAACAGTCATCTTGATTGACTAATGTAGAACATTCAGAACCATAAGATTTGTGATGAAATTAAGGATTTGACAAATTACGTCTTCACTTACTTGTCTTACCAATTCTTTATCATGAACATTTCAGTTGACTTTATCTTATCTTTATAGCAAAAGAACTGTAAAGAACTCTTTCCCCTTTTCCTTTTTTTTTTTGTTTTGTTTTATTTTGCATGTTTCGACAGAACTTAAACTTTAACTTCGCTTAAAACTAAGATAAATCTAACAGAGCTTAAAGTTAATATAATTGAAACTGAAGAGAAATTAATCTTCAGCACTTAAGAAGTAACTTTTATCTCACAGGCATCTCTATGTAGATTTACATGCCGGCAAAATACAAATTAACACAGGCAATTCACACACACACACAAGGAAACAAACTTTATAGCAGCTGCAAGATTTACTGCAGGTATCAGACTTGCTTTTTCTAAAGGCACCAGGAGGCTAACTCACTCTTAGGCCACAAAATACTTTACAGAATTGGCCTCAGGATGTCATCCTGCCAGTTCTGCCATTTTTTAACAACAAACCATGCAGAGAGGGCTGAAACTCCTTGGGGTAACAAGTTTTACCCCTCTGCCAGCTGTCACAAATTCACTGAACACCACCACCACTCACAAACATGGGAACTCTCTTCACTCAACCACAAGCCTCCGTTTTGCCTTTTTTTTTTTATCCACTTTTAACATGTGCACTTGCTTTCTCTTTTCTTTCCTTCAGAGGTTACTAAAATTTAACTTGTTAATAGAACTTAAAATCAACAGACTTCACAAAAATTTTGATCAACTCAAAGTTGACAGGTCTGACCTATAAACTCAAAATACATAAAAGACTCGAACAACATTCTTAGTACATTTGCTGCAGCACTTTCACACCTGTATGCACATGCACACAGATACTGGTTAAAGTATACCTGTGGAAAGAAAAAACAAATCTTTTTAATTTAGAGAAGTAGTCACTCTGGGTGCCTTTGCAAGCGTTTAACTTTAAATCTACTAAACTAGATACAAGGTCAAGGGTATACTTTGAGAGTTTCAGATACAGCAGAACTCAACCTATTTTGACCTCTTCCGTATAAGAAACTACTGAAAATTCATCATACAGCAGGTAAACATCAGCGAATAATATCAAGAAAAATAACTGAGTTGTAAATGAAATAGCAGCAACGTAGAACTTTAGAGGGTGGAATTTTCATAGGATTAACTGGAAAGATCATAAAGGTGTGGCAGATACATCGTGATCCTACATAAATCAGTTTGGGGACTGACCTATGGCAACTATAAACATTATTGAAAATGCCTGTTTCACAGTCAGTACTCCTCTGAGATAAGTGCAAGTTTACTAAGATGTTTTCGAGGTGCAGCTTTACTCACAGGAATGATAGCATCGTACATCTTGGCAAATTGCATCTAAAACCTGCTTAATTCGCAGATGGTAAGACAGCTTTCTGTAAATATGATTACAATAGGTTTGAGACGTAAAGAAGACATCAAAGACATAATCATATAATACTGCCATGACTCTGGACACGCATCCTACTCAGTGTTGTGGATGTATAGAACTGACACATGTATACAAGCAGCTGTAGTTACGGTTTTAACTGATTGCGAAGGAGTGTACTAGTGTATGTTTGACTGTGGCCTCTGCCACAAGGGCAAAGAACATCAAGAACTCAGGTACTGAGCAGACAACTGAGCGAGTGCATTTAATGAGGTAAGATCACATTGAGTTACTTTTCTGGGCAATTAATGTACTTAAACTATTTTGATGTTAAGTTCATGTGCAAGCTATAGGTGACAAGGAAGAACAAGTACTCTTGAATCTGTGAACAGCTGTACTAGCTGGAAATGCTGTCACATGTGTCTTTATGGCAAAACAGTCACATTTAAATTTTCTTATTAGAGCTGTATAGGCAAACAGGTAAAGCCGGCACTACACTGTCTTTACAGTAGGGAACCATGAGCTAATTATGGCTGATTCTCAAAAGCTTCTGCAGATAACAAATATGGAGTCAGGCCTAGCATGGGCCTCACACAGTTAATTGCTCCTAGAAGCTTTGTAAATCATTCAATGTTTTGACATCAGGATTTAAAGTCAATTGCTGTAGCTATACATCTTGTCCAGTTAACATCCATGCTACACATTTCAAATAGGAGTTTGAATGTATGCTGAGTAAGACTAAGACACTAGATCTGTGTATAAACCAAGATATTGGACATATAAGGATAAATGATGCTTTGAGGAGACAACTTGAAAATTCAACTTTGCTAATTTCGTATGGGATCTTACTGTGCTGTTTAATTATGTTTTATTATTTGGTTTGTCTTAGGCAGCTCAAGGAATCTCAAGGCCAAACAGCAACAGTTGTTGAAGGGGTGCCAAGTTAGTTTCACAAACCTTGAGGCTAGGTAGAAAAACAAAATAGATTTTACCCTCTGGGAAAAACAAATTTTACACCATGGTTTTAGCATTAACTCCCAAGTTTTATCAGAGTTGGGTAATATTAGAACTTCAAGTTGCAGATCACAATAAAGCTGAGGTAATATATAAGTAACTAAGTAGAACATAAAATTATTTGTTCAAATTAAATACGTCAGGTATATCTATTAAAACCTGTCAGCTGAAAACTGACTTCTTAGCACCCACACAGCAAAGTTTAGAATTCCGAAGTAGTGTGTTTTCCCTTCAGACATCTCACCAAAAGGTACTCTGTCCCAGTAAGATCTAGGAAAAACAGAAAGCCTGTGAAATTCCTTAAAGGAAACATACACAGTCAGAAAGCGGGGGGGGGGAGGTGCTGCTGTGATTTAAGGCAGATTGTCATGATTCACATACCAGTTCTGTAGAGCTGAGATAAAATGTGCAGGGAAAGGTCAACTAACTTAACAATTTACAAGACTTTCAGAGCACCAGAGGTACACATAAAACACTTTCTAAAGTACTCAGCAACAAACCTTTCAGCCCAACCCTCTCATTTAACCAAGCTGTTATCATCATTGCTTTCTCGTTTCAAAAAGCTGGAAACAAATTCAAAATACAGCTCAGTTGCACTAATTAAAAGAGCACTTGGAAGATACATTTGCAAATCGAACTGTGCAGGCCAGGAGAGGCCTCCGTGGCACCCACCTTCTCCCTGCTGCCGGGGCAGGGGGGGCTTGCCAGGTGGGGGAAAGCAAAGGGTGGGGGGGTAGGAAGCAGCAAGCAATTGCTGTTTCTTCTGTGTGGCTTTCTTGCCTCCCTTGAAGACATCCCGAGATGGCTCTGCCAGGGTCACTGGACACGTCGCACGGTCAGTTGCTCTGCCAGTCGGTCGCAGCTGAGTCAGCTCTCCGGCCGAGGGATGAGCACCGGCGACAGTGGGACGATGCAGGACTGGGGATCCGGACTGTGAGCCACCGTGCAGCTCCCGGGAGGAGAGGTGTTAATATCAAGGCTTGCCTCATGTAGAAAGCAGTTACAGAGTTCCGTAAGGAATAATAAAAGGTGATCCGATGTGGAGAATATTTTGCAACACTCCTAAACTGCACCAACTTTTCGGGACAGTTTCAGGGGAAGAGCACAATCTTCAAGTAGGGGGGGAGGGTCGGAGAAGGCGTACAATTTGTTTACGGGTGAAGCAGCTCTAGCAGGTAGATTAAGAGGTAACGCTTGCAAGGTTTTTGCAAAATCTTGGATGGCAATTGAAAAATCAGTAGAAGTCAATGGACAAGCCTCAACCTCCCTGTCCACAGTTGCCCCCACCCCCTAATCGCCTCTGACAGCATCAGGGCCTTGAGAGGGGGATTGGGAATCAGCCTCTATGAGAGGTTGTGTCCTCGGCCTTGGCCGCCTCCGGTGGTGGGGGTGGCGGGGGCGGAGCTTCAGTTTCCGCCGATTTTGGGGGTGGTGAGGAAGAGGGACGGCGGGACCGGGGCGGGGAGGGATCGGCACTCGCAAGGGAATGTCCAGCGTAGTGGAAAAAAGTTTGTTGATAGGAAAAGCTTGCAGGGGCTCTCTGATTTCATAGCATGTAAAACATCTCCTGTGGTCTTCCATAAAGGAGCGCACTTTGTTGCCTCCTTTGCTTTCCTGCCGCCTGCAGCTACAGTGTCCCAGAGTGCCTTCCCAATCGCCTCCCAGGTGCAGATTTCAAAAGCTACAGAGGCACCCAATGTCAGTCTGTGCTCCCACGCCCAGCTAAAAAAGCTTTTCAAAGCCAAGGCATCATATTTCTGTGCTCTCTTAGAGAGAATAAATTGGAGGAGGTTTCGGACCACGTCCCGTTCATGCTCGTCCTGCCCCATCTCCCCCTATGGCCGCTCACCTCTTCTTGGTGAGATTCCACGTCCTCTTGACATATACCGGAGCTCTGTTCCACCACTTCCTGCACGGGACTGCAGGGATACTTTAAGCCATTCATCACTTCATCCTGCTGGGGCTCGCAGGGATATCCGACCGCCTTCTCCGCACCTGGAACGCACAAGCAGTTCATTACGAACTAACTGAGGCACGTCGGGGTCACCACTATGTTGTGGAGGATCTCATGGGTCATCACACACAGACCAATATGATCAGGTGAAGCTGTTTATTACAGATCAGAAGGCTACTTATATACATTTTTTACTTCTCTATATGCAAGCAATACATTGGTTACTAGCTACTTGTTTACACATCTAAGCAAATCACAGGAGTGATGGTGAGCTGTCATACAAACGCTGCTGCTGCTGCTGCTGCTCTGCCCCGCTAAGATTCTACAACCTGCCGTTCACACACTCCGTTGTTTACATTCTTGGAATTGCTAGACTTGGCAGCTAATTCCCCACAGCTGCACTTCAAGGACATATTTACCTTCTTGCTTATTTTGCTCAGCTAAGTTAAGGCTGCATTGTGCATGTCTCAGTGCCTAGACTATTAAGAATCCCTCAAAAGAACCCCAACATGGAGCCCCCAAACCCTGGCAGCATCTTGGGGGCTGGGTCTGGTGGCAGCTTTGGGGGTCTGGGGGGTCACTACTGCCCTGAAACCCCTTCCCAGCCCCAGAGCCAATGCCGGACCTCTCAAACCACCCAACAGCTTCCCATAGGATCCCCCAAAAAAGTCCGTGACACATAAATTGCCCCAAGAGACACCGAAAGCCCTTTACCATATCCCCCAAGACCCACCCAATACCTCTCCAAGCCACACACCCCAGCTTGGACCCCAAACCTCCCTCACAGACCCCACCAAGACCTCTCTCAGCACCACAGATGCCCCCAAGAACCACAAAAGGCCCTCCCAATCCCCACAGGACCCCCAAATGCCCCTCCCAGCCCCCCATGGCATTGACCAGGAGAGGCTGGTGGACAGGAATATTCACAGCCAGGAGCAGCTCGGGCACTTCAGCAGCGATTTCGGCACTATGAGGGGCATACCCCAAATGGGGACACCCAGGCCAGGGACTGGGACAGACAACCGGAATTCCTAGAGAACAGATGGGCTCAGGTGGACACGTTCTGCTGCCACAACTATGAGATCATGGCACTGTCCTTTGGCCTGGGCACTCCCATTTGAGACACTCGTAAGGCCTCTCCCCTCTGTGGATCCTCTGGTGGCGGATCAGGTTGGAGCTCTGGCTGAAGCTCTTCCCACATTCCCCACACTCATAGGGCCGTTCTCCAGTGTGGACCCTCTGGTGGGAGATCAGGCTGGAGATGCAGCTGAAGCTCATCCCACATTGCCCACACTCGTAGGGCCTCTCCCCGGTGTGGATGCGCCGGTGGATGATGAGGTGGGAGTTGTGCTTGAAGCCCTTCCTGCACACAGGGCAGCGGAAGGGCCTCTCCTCTGTGTGAATCTGCTGGTGCATGAGGAGGTTGGATCTGGTCTGAAACCTCTTCCCACACTCGGGACACTCGTAGGGCCTCTCCCCAGAGTGGATCATCTGGTGGCGGATCAGGAGGGATCTCGTGCTGAAGCCCTTCCCACATGCCCCACACTTGTAGGGCCTCTCCCCAGTATGGATGTGCCGGTGCCTGATGAGGGTGGAGTTTTGCTTGAAGCCCTTCCTGCACTCAGGGCAGCGGAAGGGCCTCTCCTCCGTGTGAATCCGCTGATGCATGAGGAGGTTGGATCTGGTCTGAAACCTCTTCCCACACTCGGGACACTCGTAGGGCCTCTCCCCTGTGTGGATCCTCTGGTGGACCATCAGGCGGGATCTCTTGCTGAAGCCCTTTCCACATTCCCCACACTCGTAGGGCTTCTCCCCATCATGGAGCTGCTCAGGGACCACCAGGTCCGAGCTCTGGCTGAAGCTCTGGACGCCTTCCCGGCACAGGGTGGGTCTTTCCTCCTCAGAGCGCCCTGGCCTGGGTTTGCAGCCCCTCCTTGTGCGGCATCTCTGCGGCTTTTCCTCCCTCTTGAACTCCTGTGTCATGGAGCCGCTCAAAACGGCCTCTTCCACCAGGTTCTGCCCCAAGGGCTTGCCCTCCCTGGTCTCCGTCTGCAGCTCATTGCCTGGGGAGGAAGGACAAGGAGAGGATGGGATTTGCCTCCATGCCACAGGGAAGGGGAAGGACATCCCCCAATCTGTCCCTGCAGGACAGCATTGGCAGCGGGGCTGTCCTGCAGCCGGGGATGATGCTGGGCTGGGAGATGGAGCGGAAGAGAGGGGGAAAGGGGCAGTGACTTCCTCCTCACCTGCCTGCAGGTCCTCGTCCATCTTCCTCTTCCTCACAGCCTCCTTCTCCGGCTGCCCAAGGTTTGGGAAAAGGGAAATCCTGGTTTGGGGGGAAAAAAAGGTGTGAGTGCCTTGGGTTGGGGGTTCCTCATGCCCAGGCTCAGCTCAGGCAGTGACTGGGTGTTCTGTTTCTATAAAATCCTCCAAATATGAAGAGTGACCCCAAAAAAAGCCTCCCAGCAGTTCCCCCTTTCCAGTCTCCTGTCTTTGGGGTGCTGGGGCTCCCCCTTCTCAAAGCTGCTGGGGCTCCCGAGGGTCCTGGGGATCCCCCTTCTCCGGGCTCCAGCTTAGGGATGCCGTGGGGTTTTGGTGGTCCTGGGGGTCCCTTCTTCCCTGATGATGCTTTGGCTCCCAGGGTCCCCCTCTTCAGGCTCCCCCCACTCCAGGCACTCGGGGCTTCCCCCTCTCTCCGCCGCCCCTTTCAGCATCACAGTGTCCCGGCCCTGCCTCATCTCCAGGCTCCCCCACCTCTCCAGGCTGCCGGGGGTCCCCCAGCTCCGCTATCGCCCCTCTCTGCTCTCTCCACTCTGGGAGACCTGCGTTTTACCTCCCGGCTCTCCGGGGGATCGCCTAAACCGATGTCCTCTCTCACCAATACCAGGCAATTCCCACATGGACCCCTCCAGTATTCCCCCAAGGTCCATTTAAGGCTCTCCTTTGGAATCTTGCAAGATCCAAACATCCCCTCTGGCCCAGAAAATCCTCACCAGGGACATGCAAAGATATCTGGGATTCAATTCCAGAAACTGCGAGTTCCAAATACCCCTCCAAAAAAACAACCCTCCGGAAGACGCCCTGATAGATATGGGGAAAGCTCACCCTCCCTGGTCACCTGTGGAATGTGCGGTGGGCAATGATCCCAGAGCCAGGGGTGCTGCAGACACAGTGGATGGTGAAACCTCATGGTTCTCCTGCTCCTCCTTTTCCTGCTCCTCCTCCTCCTCTCTCCCTCCTCTTCCTCCCAATCTGCCTCCGCTCTTCCCCAAGGCACTCCTTCCCCACCCTCCTCTGCCCCACAGCTGCTGCAGCACAGGCTGCTGGGATTGGGGAAGCCCCTGATTAGCCCCAGAGATGGACAGGGGGCTTGGGAACCCTCCAGTGCAGATCCACCTTCCCCAGAGTCCCAGGGTATTGCTCTGGGGATCAAGTGCTGGGGGACAGGGTTGAACCCCCATTCAACTGCCCTTCTCCTTTCCCAACCCCACATTTCCCTCCCCTCTCCTCCCCTTTTCCATCCTTCTCCCAATCCACAGACCACTACCAACTCAATTTCGGTCTCCCATCCCCAACCCGCTCTCTTTGGGGGTCCCAGACCCCTCTTTTCCACTGCTCTTCTCTCCCTTTCACCACCGTCCCCTCAATCCCCAGCCCCCCTCTCCCATGATTGCTTTTGGGGCTTCCAGGTCCCTTCCTGCCCACTTTGGGGGTCCCAATCCCCATTTCGCTCACTTTGGGGTCCCAGCCCCCACCCCCCTTCTCACCGCACCCCCTGCTCACCCCGCGGCCGGGGGCACTGCCAGCACCACCAGTGCCACCAGGACGGCCCCAGCTGCCCCCACACGGCCCATGCCCAGCGCCGGGCAGGTGCCCACAGCCCCAAAGCAGCCGCGCTCTGCCCTGGGGGGGTCCCCAAAGCGGCCCCGCCCCGCGCGGCACTGCGAGCACCAGGCTGGAGCAGTGCGGAGCGCGGGCGGGCGGCATCAGCCGTGCCCGGGCAGGGCCGGGCCCCGCGGGACAGCTCCCCCCGCACTCGGCCCCAACGGGACAGCGCCCAGCGGGGGGGCCCGGCCTGCCCGCCCCACACCTCCCCCTCCCCAAATTCCGCTCCCAGCGCCGCTGGGGCCGAGGGGGGCGCAGCTGGGCTCCAGAGCTGCCGGAGACACGTGTCCCCCGCTGCCAGTGCCACCTCCCGAAGGATTAGGGCTACCCCAAAACTCCCTCTCAGGTGGCCGATACCCCGCAAGCCCTGAAGGAGTGGGGTCCCCCCGCCTTCATCACCCCCAACCTTCGGCTGCCTCATCCCAGGCCCCAGCCCACCCATCCCCCTCCCCCACACTTCAGCCCACACCCCAATCCACATCCCACCCTGCCCGGGACCCAGCCCACCCCATCCCACTTCTCCCGCCAGCCGCCACTGGGACCCCCCAAAAACCCGCGTGCCGGGGACTCCCCAATATCCCCCCAGGGGCATTTGCAACTCACATTTGGAGTCCTGCAAGATCCAAAAGTCCGCCCCCTCCCTCCCTAAAAAAAATTCAAACAAACAAGCCCTCCTAGGATCAACCAAAGATATTTGGGGCTCGGTTCTGGAGCCCTACAAGGTCCAAAAATGAGAAATGGGTAGTCAATAGGTAACTCAAGTTAACTACTGAGGGACAGAATATGTAAATTCTAAAACCTAGGAAAATAGAATTCCCTTAATCTTCTCAAGATAAGAGGGACAAGAATCTGTTTGAGGCCATCACAGAAACCACTCAATCATCCCACCAAGGACTGCACATGCTCCAGAGAGAAAGGTGGAAAGTACATTGTGATGAAGACTACCAGAACTTCATCATGAGAAGACCCCCAAAGATCACCAGGACACACAGCACAGGCGTGGCCCACATGCTAATGATATTAAGGATTTCCGAGAAATGATTTGTATAACCTCTCCTATCCCAGGGAATGTGATGAACATTCATGAATGTTACCCATAACATGGTATGCTGGAAGTGCCGGGGTGTGTGTGTTTGGAGGAGCGATCCCCCACACGCGGCACACCAAATAAAGCAAATACCCACTGCTCTGACTTTGTCTCTGAAGTGTCTCTGGGCCTGCTTGGGGAGAATCAAATTGGCACCTCCAGATGGGAGCCTAACTCTGCTTGGCTGCCAGATCCAGGGGTAAGCAGACCTCCCAGTTGCGACCCTGAATTTTCAGGGGGAGCTCAGCTGTCCTTTGGCTCACGGCGGGGGCAGACCAAGGACCATCTGCACCAAATTAAGGTATTTGCTATTTAAAAAAAAAAAATACCTGCAGGTCTGGGGTACAAGTCCCTGAAGGTGGGTCGAGACTGGGTCTCCCAAAATTAGTCCCGGGCAGGGGTTGAATCCCCCAGGGGTTGGACCCCACTGTCAGGTAAGGTACCTTTAATGGGTTGGACCCCAGGGTTAGATGCTGTAGTGCACCATTGCACTGCTACTTTTGTGTTGTCTGTCCTTATGTTTTTACTGTATGAGTGAGAACGAATGAGATGTGTTCTGAACCAAAGTGAATGCGGAGCTCTACCTGCGGTTCTGTTATCTGGCGGCAGAAACGGCCAGGGAAAAGCAAAGTGATTGGCAAAGCGTGAATGAGTGTAAAACATATATAAACCATTGGTTTGGAGTATCTGGTGGGGGCAGACTGTATTATTGAAGGAGAAAGGTTTTAGCTATTAAATTGAGAACATCCAGACCCCCAACACCTCTCTAATATAGCTCCATTTGATTTCCCTTTTTAAATCCTGTGTTTAGTGTGTGGAAACAGTTGTCAGGCTTGAACTTGGAGTGGTTGTATTAATTGTGAGAGGAAGTGACTCGAAGGAGTGTGTGGTGTCCAAGCTGCTGGAGGAGAGAGTTTGATATCAGACTAGAAAAGAACTTGTGAAGAATGAAGGTGTAGATAATGTTAAGAGTAGCGTGGCTTTGTGGACGGGCAAGAAAATAAAGAGAAAACTGGCAAAGAGTGCCGTGGCCTTGTGGACCTGCGGGAAAGTTTGTGTGTAAGAAAGAAGTGAGAAATGTAACTTTGTAGAAAAGAGTGGGAGGAGACGAGCAGAAAGGTTTGCCTTGAAGAAGAGAGAGAGAACAGACAGACAAAGGATGGGATCATCAGAAAGCAAGAAAATAACCCAGAAAAGTCTGTTGGGATGTGTGATCTTAGACTTAAAGTCTCCTGCTTGGGTTAAAATGCAATTGCTAGGTATTTTGGAGATAAAGTCTCCTGCCTAAGTTACTGGGAATGGGTTTTTTTTTTGAGCAAAGTTTGTTCAAGTGCTTCTGAGTTTTTTTCTTTGAATGTGTGTGTCCTCGTGTGTGTAGTTAGTTTGTGTAAGCGCCGGCAGATAAAATCAATGCGGGGACGCCTGTAAACTAAGAGTAATTTGCTACAAAAGTGTTAAAACATAACTTTTAGATGTTTGATTGAGTATTGTTTTGGATCTTTCTTGTGTGTGCTTGCTTGACTGAGGCATTTCAGGCATTTCAGGCAGAGAAGTTGCCTTAGAAATGCGAATTGACACTGCTGAAGGGAAGGTGTGTGAATGATATCCCTCCCTCAAAATCAAGCTCTGCCTAATTGCAGAGAAGGGTGACAAAACTGGTTCTGTTGCAAAATAAAACTAGCTAAGGGAAAATATAAGAATTTCCAAAAAGGGGGGGGGGGTGAAAGAAGCAAAACCACATCCTTCTCCCCACTCTAGCTTGTGTTATCATTGTGCAAGTGTTAATACCATTAACACCTTTGAATGCTCAAGTGTATGCAGATGTAGGACAAGGAACCACTCAAGCCACAGAAGCAAGAAGAACCACTGACTGCCCTTGCAACTGAGATCTGTAAAACAATTAATCCGTTAACACAAAAATGGTTTTTTGTATTTCCAAAACACTATTACCAACAGTGCTGTTCCTAGATCAGTCAGCTATCCTAACAGAACCTTGTAATGATTGTAACAAGTATGGCTTTGGATGCAAAAGGGTGAGTAAGCAAAAAAGGAGGGAAGGTGGCACCCTTTTAACACATGCACATAAAACAACGGCTAAATCAGACAAAAAAATTAATTATCTTTAAAATCAAAGGTTTCAAAAGGATAGCTGGCTATTCTATCAAAGTGCTAAGACCAAGTAAGTTCTATTGGTGATTGTCACATTTCTAACTGTTGTTGTTATGTGCATATTTGTTTGTTTAGCGTTTAGGAATGCTAAGCCCCACAGAAGGGAGATACTGACTAGAAATCATAAACCAATCTGCTGAGCTTTGGGCTCTGCAACAGAAAGACACTTTCAAATTTAAGATAGCAGTTACCATTCATATGAATTCCAGTATGCTTTCTTCTTTCTGCTCTGTCTGCTAGAAATCCCACCAAAGGTGTGGGGAAGGTACCCTGCTAAGTGTTGTTTCCCCATGCTTTGGGGAATTTGGCAGTTGCTTTTGGAGAATGCAGTAGCCTGTTGCTTATTTTTCTAAGTTGCTAGATCCAGTAGCCAAAAGCAACTCACTGTCTCAAGATGTCTCAGAATGTAGCCAGAGGCTAGCTACATTGTCTGCAAAGCTGTGCAGCCAGGGCCTTGATAGTAACTGAGGCCCCAGGGCTAATGATAAAAAGATATCTAATTGTTAAAGTTTCACACTAAGTAGGAGCTTTGTTGACTGAAAAAAAACAAAAAAAGTCCAGGTGGATAACCAGTGCTCGGTTATTACAGTATGATGAATCTGGTTTAGTAGAACAAGAGAATTTAGAATTAAGAAATAAGGGGAGTTTTGACCCAGCCTCCTGTTTAAGGGGCCAGGGAGAGTGGGGGCTGGGCAGAAACCCATGACAGCATTCAGCTGATAGATCTCCAAAGCCAGGCTAAGGAAGATTTTGCAGGGCACTACCTGGCCTGGGGGATAGAATGTGTTTGTTAGTGAGTCTTCAAGAGTGACAGAAGAAAAACAATTTGAAAAATACAGTATCATTAATAAGAAAAAAGTAAAAAGAAGGGGGAGGTTGCCACCCACATAGTCAGCTCAAACAGCAGAGCTGTATGTGCTCCTAAGAGCCTGAAAACTATATCGGGGCAGGACAATGATCATGTCCAAAATATTAAGGCCACAGGGAAAACAAAAATGCCCACTTTTTAAGTCCCTTAAAGTTTATAGGATGTTAAAATTCCAAAGAAATCAAAACAAGCTTCCCCAGTGGTTATTAAACTGCTGGAAGGGGCACAGCCAGTGTCAGTGAAGTTTTAAACGTAAAAGATGCTTTCTTTTGTCTGCCATTAGCTAAAAGCAGTCAGGGAATTTTTAAAAACCCCAAAACAGGGAGAAAAAGCCAATTTACATGGACTGTATTGCCACAAGGATCCAAAAATAGCCCCATGATGTTTAGAGATCAAGGAGTTAAAAAAACTAGAAGACTGGACACCACCACTTGAAGAAAGTACACTTCTGCAGTATGTTGATGACCTACCCGTGAAGACTGTAAGTCTTTTAAATTTTCTGGGACTAAGTCAATATAAAGTCTCTCCTAAAAAGTTCAGTTAGCCCTCCAGTGAGTTCCATTTCTGGGATATGAACTAGCAGGGGAGAGAGAGAGAGCCTTGGGAGACAGTAAGAAGGAGGCAGTTTGTCACTAAACCTTTTCTGTTGTTCTCACATGAGAAGCAAAGACTGACACTGGGACTTTTGGCACAGAAGCTGGGACCCTACAAAAGGCCAGTGGCTTATTTCTCCAAGCAATTGGATGTGGTCAGCCGAAGATGGCCTGCCTGCCTGCGTGCAGTGGCAGCTGTGCTCATACAGTGTCAGCAGTGCTCATGCAGAAAGGAAATCACTGGTTAGCCCCATCTTGCTTTCTCAAATATCAAGCTGTCCTAGCAGAATCGGAGGATGTGAGTATCCAAATAAGCAACATCTTAATCCAGCAGCTTACCTCCAGGGCAGAGTTACTGAGAAGCCTGTACAGCATGACTGCGTTGACTCCAGCTAAAGGACTCTCTGCTGGAAAATGTGAAAAACTGGTACACTGATGGAAGCAGTTATGTCAAAAATGGTAAGCGCCTTGCTGGGTATGCAATTACAACCACAGATGCTGTCATTGAGGCAAAACCGTTACCTGTGGGGACATCTGCTCAAAAGGCTGAGATAATAGCCCTAACTCGAGCCCTGGCATCAGCCGAAGGAAAGCCTGTCAACATTTGGACTGATTCAAGGCATGTTTTTGGGGTGGTACACACTCACGGAGCTATTTGGAAAGAGAGGGGTTTATTAAACTCACAGAAGAAAAAAATCAGCAAGCTACTGAAATCTTACAGTTGCTGGAAGCAGTGCTAAAACCTTCAAAAGTGGCTATAATGCACTGTAAAAAGCACTCCCAGGGTAACACCATCCCTGAACTGGGAAATGCTATGGCAGACAAAACAGCAAAGGCAGTGGCTGGTGGGGTTCAAATTCAAGCCCTAGCTTTAATCCCTTCTAGCATCCTTATAGGTAAGAAACCCCCACCATACAACCCTAATGATTTAAATTACAAACAAGAAGAGAAGGGACAAGTAAGAACAGATAGATAGGCTAGAATAAAATATCTCATAATCATAAAATTATTTATCCAAAGTGAACATTGCATTAGATCACCTCAAATGACATTTCTTAAGAGTTTAAAAAGGTATAGGACAAACTTACAGCACGGTTATCCAACTTATCCAGGCTTAAACAATTGTTTGTAATAGTCATTTGTATTACTGCATTGTTATTTACTGTCTGTATTAGTAGTTATTGTTGTATGATATGATGTACTTGGAATCGCCATGGTTATGCTCAATGGCAAAAGTACAAACTTAGAAGTAAGCTAAAGAAAGATACTAACTTTCGCGACATACAAGATTTGTAAAGTATTACAAATGACCAAGAAAAAAAGGGGGGATTGAGAAACGGGTAGTCCATAGGTAACTCAAGTTAACTATTGAGAGACAGAATATGTAAATTCTAAAACCTAGGAAAACAGAATTCCCTTAATCTTCTCAAGATAAGAGGGACAAGAATCTGTTTGAGGCCATCACAGAAACCACTCAATCATCCCACCAAGGACTGCACACGCTCCAGAGAGAAAGGTGAAAAGTACATTGTGATGAAGACTACAGAACTTCATCACGAAAAGACCCCCAAAGACCACCAGGGCACACAGCACAGGCGTGGCACACATGCTAATGATACTAATGATTTCTGAGAAATTATTTGTATAACCACTCCTATCCCAGGGAATGTGATGAATATTCATGAATGTTACCCATAACATGGTATGCTGGAAGAGCCGGAGTGTGTATGTTTGGAGGAGCGATCGCCCACACCCGGCGCGCCGAATAAAGCAAATACTCACTTCTCTGACTTTGTCTCTGAAGTGTCTCTGGGCCTGCTGGGGGCGAATCAGCATCAGCCGTGCCCGGGCAGGGCCGGGCCCCGCGGGACAGCTCCCCCCGCACTCGGCCCCAACGGGACAGTGCCCAGCGGGGGGGCCCGGCCTGCCCGCCCCACACCTCCCCCTCCCCAAATTCCGCTCCCGGCGCCGCTGGGGCCCAGGGGGGCGCAGCTGGGCTCCAGAGCTGCCGGAGACACGTGTCCCCCGCTGCCAATGCCACCCCCGAAGGATTAGGGGCACCCCAAAACTCCCTCACAGGTGGCCGATACCCCGCAAGCCCCGAAGGAGTGCGGTCCCCCCGCCTTCATCACCCCCAACCTTCGGCTGCCTCATCCCAGGCCCCAGCCCACCCATCCCCCTCCCCCACACTTCAGCCCACACCCCAATCCACATCCCACCCTGCCCGGGCCCCAGCCCACCCCATCCCACTCCTCCCGCCAGCCGCCACTGGGACCCCCCCAAAAACCCGCGTGCCGGGGACTCCCCAATATCCCCCCAGGGCCATTTGCGACTCACATTTGGAGTCCTGCAACATCCAAACATCCGCCCCCTCTCCGCCCCCGCAAAAAAGTCAAACAAAGCCTCCTAGGATCAACCAAAGATATTTGGGGCTCGGTTCTGGAGCCCTACAAGGTCCAAAAATCCCTCCCTCCCAAAAAGAACCCCACGCACCGCACAAGATCTCTGAGGCGAGCTCCCCCTGCCCGGTCACCTGCGGGATGCGGGGGGCGATGCTCCCGGGGCCGAGGGCTGCGGACACACAGAGCGATGGACTCACGGGGCAGCTCCTTTTCCTGCTTCTCTTTCTGCTCCACCCCCTTGATCCCTCCTCTTCCTCCCGCTTCCCTCCTCCATCTCTCCTCCCCCCCCGCCCTTCTTCCTCCGTGACTGTCCTCCTCCTCTCCTGCTCCTCCTCCTCCTGTTCTTTGGCATTCCCATCCCGGCTTTGTCTGACATCACTCCTGGGGCCATCCCGTGCTGTGGAAAGCTGCAGGGGTGTAGGGGCAGTCGGGAATTTTGTTTTCTCAGTCTCTGGGGTGAAAGGAAGCGCTGTGAAATCCGTCATGGTAAAGAAAGGAGAAATGGCAAGTGATGGAAATGGACACCACTGTGGACTCCGTTTATGCCTCTGGATTGCAAAAGCTGACAGACCCCGAGCGCCGGCGGACACCCGTCCCTGCCGTCAGGTCCCAAGGGATCAGAGGTGCGGCTGGCGGGGCTGGAAGCTCCGTGCAGCAGCTCCGCTCCCGCGGCCCAAAGCTCGGGCTGGAGCGTGGGGTGTGGGACACAGCCCCGTGCTGGGGGCAGAGCCGCTGCTGGGGCCATCGCTGTGTGCAGGGCATCCTTTCTGGGCCTCGTGCAGCTCCAAGCTGCCGAGGGCTCCCCGAGGCTTTCTGGGGCTGTCCCTCCTCCCCAGATCTGTTGGGTTTAATTCCCAACAGGGCACCCCGTGCCCTGTGGCAGCAGCCGGTGCCGGGCCACAGCCCCGGGAGCCGAGCTAATGCCCGGCCGTGCCCGGGAGGGACTGAGGGCAGGGGAGTTCAGAAGGCTCCCCCGCGCCCCTCGCTGCACACGGAAAGGTATTTTAGTGCATGGGAGCGATTTTCCGGGGTTTCTGGGCTCTGTGGGGCCGAGGCGGCGGCAGCGGGAGCCTCGGGGCCCGGCCCGTGGGGGCGGCCGGGGCTGAAAAGTGCTTGGCGGCCCCAGCGCGGTGCGTGAGGGCTGAGCGGAGCTGTTGGGAACAAGCCCCGGAACCGCCGCGGTGCCTGAGGGCTCAGAGCGGGGAGAGGCCCTGCGAGTGTGGGCAATGTGCGATGAGCTTCAGCCACAGCTCCAGCCTGATCTGCCACCAGAGGATCCACACCGGGGAGAGGCCCTACGAGTGTCCCAAGTGCGGGAAGAGCTTCAGCCACAGCTCTCACTTGACCCAACGCCAGCGGAGCCATTGGTAAGGGAAGCCCTGCGAGTGCCCCAACTGGGAAGAGCTCCGTCCTTTGCTCCAACTTCATCACCCATCGGAGGAGCCACGTTGGGAAGACACCTGGCTGGTGGTCCTTTTATTTTGGCATGAGTTTTTTTTGATTCATCTTCATGCCTTCAAAACACACAAAACTGGGATAAAAATTAACAAATTGATCAAAGACATCTAAAGCCTCCCTCTTTACTAGTGTTTGGGGGGAATCTGGGATTCAGATAAATATTTGGGAGTATTTGGGGGCTTTGGGGGTATTTGGTGTAGTTTTCTCCATTGCTTTGCACTCCTAAATACAAGAGGGATCAATCTGTTACTTCAAAACCACTCAGTGCCACTGAAACCTACTCAATGCCAGCCCAAAATTCCTGGATTCCACAGCCCCTGAGGGTGGAATGGGGTTGAAAGGGAATATGGTGAAGTGGGATGCAGATCAGGAGGGGTGAGATGGGCATGGGGTGGGGCAGGATGGTTGGGATGGTACTATGAATGAATTCACAAGCTGAAATTTTAGCAACATCATATTGAACATTTATTTATAGAGCAAAGGCAAAAACAGCTGGACATTTAGCAGTTTTGCCAGAGGCACAATCCATTCATTTTACTGTGAACTTAAGTACTTTCTTTAATTGTTACATATTCATTAAGCCTAGAAGGAAATTTACACTTCACCCAACTCCCCCCCTCCGATCCTTGCCCCCTTCTGCTAGCACGGCGCCTGTCTTGGAGTCTCGGACCCTCTGGATTGCCTCAGAACTGAAGGCAGAAATCCTCCCATGGATGTTTCCTGAGTTCCAACTTAATTTGTAGGTGGCAGTTCCTTTGGGAGGTGTGAGTCAAGGTAACAGACTTCCTGGGATGCCTGTGGTTATCTTCTTTGTTTCTTTAACATGTCTTGATCCCTGGCTCTGTGGTTTATCAACTTAAAAGACATTTATTACCATGTATTTATTACTACATTTTCTAACATATTACAACTATTTTGAAGTTACAATTCACCCCAACCTTGTTTCTACTTAATTATATTTTATCTTAACACTATTTTTTACACAGTACATTATCATTTGTGAATTTTAAATTCATATATGCGCAAGCCAGCGTTTATCATTCACTCATTTATCACAAGGGGGTTTGGGAGGGGTGGAATGGGGGAAATAGGGTTTGGGAAGGGGTCCTTGAAGTCCAAGAGGGGTGGGATGGGTTGGGGTGTGGACTGGGAGAGTGGGCCAGGGTCTGGAATAAGACAGCTGAAGGCGGGCGATGATGGAGGGAGGGGGAACTTGTTCCTGAGTGAGTTTTTGGGTATTCCACATTCCTGAAGGGGTTTTGGGGCAGCCCACATTTTGGAGGTGGTTTTGGGGTACTCCCCAGTTCTTGGGGGTTCATGAGAGCAGCTCCATGGAGCTCCATTGCTGGGGTGGTTGCCCTGGGCACGAGCTCTGAGCTGTACCCAGAGTCTGTTGCCTTGGTGCTGGAGAGCAGAGAAATGATGGATGGCCCCAAACGTCTGGAGTGTGTGTTTGGGGGGACAGGGCAAGTTCTGCGTAGGTGGGGCAGTCACTGCCCCACCCTCAGCCACTGCAGCCTCTGGTCCAGCCCCAAAGTGGCTGCCAAGCCCCTGGCACCCCAAAAACCCCAGCTGTGAGAGGGACCAGAGCAGGTAAAGGCTGTGACACAGGTGTGACACTGACACGTCCCACGGCCCTGGAGCTCACAGCAGCTGAGATGGCGCTGGATCCAAGACTGGGACTGTGGCTCCTTCCATGTTGCTTTAAATTTTGCCAAGTACCTCATCCTCTAATTTCAAATCTAAAGTTTTGAAAGGAGCTATACAAAGAATTTGGTATTTTGCTGAATTTTGTAGTTCTGTTTAAACTCTGTAACTTCATAGCTATAAGTTTAATTTTTTTTGCTCAGTTGCCTTCCTGTTAGTCTGTAACAGGAAACTGCTTGAGGGCAAAGAGAACCAGGGACTGGGAAGATCAGTGAAAACTGCACACCTGTGGTCCAGTTACAAGGACCTGCACTCCCCGGAACACTAAATCAAGGAAATAAGAGGAAGTTAGGACAGTGCCTAACTAAAGAGGAATGCCAGGGCCTCACAGCAATAAGATAAGAGAGCCTTAAGTCAGCACGTGTGACCTGGGCACACGTCAAGAGCCACAACATGGAACTGACCCCCAAAAGGGGCTGTGGCTCTGGACAATGGACAGTGCATGTGGATGAGGTACGGAGTGGGCAGGACTTTGGGGGGGAATTCAGGATGTGTCGTAGTGTAAAGGATCCAGAAACGTGTGAGAAAACTGCCGAGATGGTCGTGTGCAAGGCGGGTCACCCTGGGATAAAGGAATGCTTTCTTAATAGTGTCACACTGTTCAGTCGATCTGTGTGAATCAGAACGATATTTTATAGACCAGCTGTGTTGGTTTTGCTTAGCCCAGTCTTACTAATGAATGGGTGGGTGGGCACAAAGATGGCTCCTGTGTGTTCTGTGTTAATATTCTGAAAGTTTTTACCATGTCCAGCTTAGCTGATCTCTGGTGGTTCTGAAGATGATGGACATGCTGCTGGCCATGTCTGGGCCAATTAGAGATGTTAGTTATGCCTCTGTGGAAACATATTTAAGAAGAAATCAAAACAATGTGAACACGTGCTTCTTTTTAGCCAGAGAAGGAGGAGGAGGTGAGAATATGTGAGAGAAAACAACATGGAGACACCAAGGTCAGTGGAGAAGGTGGGGGAGGAGGTGCTCCAGGCGCCAGAGCTGAAAACCCTCTGCCAGCCATGGTGAAGACCATGGTGAAGCAGATTGTTGTCCCCCTGCAGCCCATAGAGTCCACGAGGGGCACAGAGATCCACCCACAGCCCATGGGGAGTTGCCCACACCAGAGCAGGTGGATGCCTGGAGGAAAGTGTGATCCAGTGGGAGTCCCAGAAGAAAGAAAGACCTTGCTCCTGGGGTGGAACAGCCTGGCCTCAGAGGTCTGCAGCCTGTGGATGAGGGACTCATGTTGCAGCAGATTCGGGCAGGCTGCTGCTCCTGAGATTTGGACGCACACCAAAGAAGTTCACAGAGGAATGTCTCCCGTGGAGGGACCCCATGGAAACATAGAGGACTCCTCTCCCTGAGCACCCAAAGAAAACCTCTGTCATGGACTGACCAAGCCCCCATACCCTGTCCCCCTGTGCTGCTGGTGGGCAGGAGGGAAAGGGAGTGAGTGGAAAAACAGTGCCTTAAGGAGTTACTTTTACTTCTCATTTGCCACCTCTGACTCTGTTAAGTTAGTAATAAATCACTTTGCAACTTTTAAGTTTCAATGTACTTTTCCCTCAGTACATCCTCCCCCAGTTACTTAACTCATAAGCCCTTTGTGTCTGTGTGCTAACTTTTATTTGTCTCTCCCCTGCACAGCTGTGGCAGGAGAGAGCAGAGAGCGCAGAGGTCATAGGTGCCTGGCATTTGGCTAGGGTCAAACCACGGCACAGAGTCAGGTGTCATGAGGCCATGGCATTGGTGCCATCGTGAGAGAGAGACTCTGATGGGACACGAGCCCTGGGCTGCAGCTGCTGTCCCTCTCCTCCATGCAGGCACCTTCAAGACGACTCGTGCACGAGCTTTGAAATGAAATCCTGGACTTGCTTGGAACAAAGGAAGAAGCAGCAGGTGTTGAAGCAAAGCAGGCAGTTGTGGCGCAGGTTCAGGGCTGGAGGGAAGCACTTTGGTGTCTGCTGAGAAGATGGCCTGGTTCACAGGCACAGGCTTTGCTGCTAGAGGATCCTGCTTTGCTCTTGCTGGAGGCGATTCCCTAGCAGCAGTGCATGGCCCTGCATTTTTCCTGCATCAAGTCTTGTGGACCTGTGGCAACAAGTCTGTCCTGTGTCCCTGTGACAGCAGAAAAGGGCGGGACACTTCTGCTTCCAGCACTTCCCTGGGCTGCTCCTTCAGGATGCTGGCACCATCATCAGAGACACAGAACAGCTTCTCCTCCCAGAGTTATCCCTCCCCCCTGCACTTCCCCAGGTGATTCCCTCAATGTTCACTGGGGAACCTCCCTGTTTGTGGCTCATTGCTGTGCTCAGCAGGCACCCAGTTGTGTTTGGACAGGAGCTGCCACAGCCACACACAGCAACTGGAGCACTGAATACCAGAGGCTGGGCAGATTCTTTTTATTCCTAAGTGCAAGAAAGACAGTCAGGAAGGCCCAAGGAAACTTGACAGTGTCTCTGTGGAATCTCTCTGTCCTGTGAAACTCAGCAGCTGATGGTGTTCTTGTGCTCCTGCTAATCTCTTCCATGAAAAAGAATCATTCCAGGAAGGTGCAACATCATCTGGCAGATCCCAAGCATTGCCACCAGTTGCTGCAGGTGCTCCTGCCAACAGCCACCTGCAGGAAGGAGCACAGACACCAATGCAGCAATGTTGGCTTTGGCTGCCCTGTGGCAGAGAAGCACCCCCGGGGGCACAGGTCTCTGGGCCAAGAGATGGCACCGGCACTGCCAGGGCTCGGGGGTGGCAGGTCTGCTTCGGCAGGGACTGTGCCACACCTGCTGATTTCAGTGCTCCCCGGGCCCCAGGGGTCAGAGCAGCATTGGTGCCCTGGCCCACACGTTCCCTGTCTGTGTCACACCTGTCATGTTCCACTCATAAGCGGATGTGTGATGGTTCATTTCAGCTATTATCTTGGTGTGCAAAAAAAAAAAGAATGTAAAGGAAAAAATAATTCAACAAGTCACGGGAGTTAAATTTAAATCTAAACAGGAACTTTATTAATTTTGCCCATAAAGTGGCTTGCGATAGAAAGAGAGGGAATAAAGGAAAAGATAGGGAGGAAAGGGAGGAAAAGGGGGTTTATAGCTACCACCATGGGCGCACAGATGTCCAGCATCTCTGGAGGGTCCTGGTCCAGAAGGTGTTCCTCTGCCTCTGTCTTCGATCGATGTGATTTTGTGGGAATTGCAGATACGAGTCCCGAACCAAGTGCTACATCGTTAGTAATTTTTCAGCTATTTCGTCCTCCTTTTTTGGAGCTGCCTCCTACGATTTTGACAAAAGCAGCAGTCTGCATATCTCTATCTCACTGCTTTCTTCTACCACTTTTTAAGGCATCCTGCACCACCCTCCAGGCATTCGTCAAAGACTTGGCAGATCCACAGTCTCGGGAAGCAGAGTTAAAGATAAGTTGTTCCGCTCGCTCCCAGATCGTCGCAGCAAAGGCATTTCTAGAGGCAATCTCTAAGCTCAGGCTCCTGTGCCACAGCAGCAGGGCCCTCAACAAGGCCCTCCATGCAAACAGCACAGTCTTTTCCTGGTTTAGACTAATGATACCCATTTTTCTTGGCTGTTCCCCAGCGGCTCACCTGTCTTCCAGGTTTCCAAATGTCCGGTCTGGACCTGAGCGATATCCTTCGCTCTTATGCTTCGCTGGGGCTCCGTCTCCAGCCGCGCACACTGCTCTCGGCAATTTGCTTCTCTGCCGTATCTCAGCGATTCGCCGATCGCTACCCGAAGCTGTTGCTGTATCACATCGGAGTCAGCAGCTGTCACTGTCGAGACGGTCATGACAAGTAAAAAGTTCACCACAACAGCTTCTTAGTCAGAGAAAAGGAACAAGTAAGTCTTTATTTTCCAAAGCCTTTTTATATTAT
Organism: Acanthornis magna; assembly: GCA_036785705.1. NCBI lineage: Eukaryota > Metazoa > Chordata > Aves > Passeriformes > Acanthizidae > Acanthornis > Acanthornis magna. The sequence continues at coordinate 907,091 of JAWUZG010000222.1, read as the reverse complement.
TTCTAACATTCATGTCACACATCCATTGGCTCTCAGTTCATCACCCACAATGTCATTGGCTACCTACAGTTGGAACAACATCTTGCAATAACACCACCTGCGAGTCTCTTATTATCATTGTTTATGGATTCCTGCTTGTTTTGAGCTAGAGAGGAATAGTGCGAACTGGACAAACAGGCCTCTCCCATGGGAAAGAAGTTCTTACGAGATGCCTGCAGTTCCCACAGTGTGTGACATCACAGAGCAGGTTGTGATGTCACAGAGCAGGCTGTGAGGAAAACGGGACATAAAGCAGGTTCTGTCACCCTCAGATGTCACAAAGCAGGCTCTGTGAAGTCCCAGATTTGGCTGTGACATCACAGGGGCTGTGTGAGGTCACTGGGGAGGTCACTCTGCCCCAGCTCCCCCTCACAGCTCCCCCAGAGAAATCCAACGCTGTTCATGCACAGCAGGGTCCCCTGTCCCCCCGGGTCCCCCCCTGCCCCACGGCGCCACAGCCTCCCCCAGAGGATGTTCCACGAGATCGAGTCCCAGAGCCTGACACGGGGACGGGGGGGACGGGGCTGTGGGGGTGGGACAGGGACCCCCCGGCAATGTCCCTGTGTCCCCCAGGGTGAGAGCCTGGGCCAGGGCTCCTTCACCCTCTTACAAATGAGGGTTTGAGAGCGCTTAAAAAATCCCCAGCAAGGGATCAGCAAAAACCAGATTTAATATTAAGCAACAGCACAACAAAGTTCCTTGGCAAGAGTCACTCTGCTCCTGACTGGACAGTTCAGGCACACCAAAGAAACAAAGCAACAACAAAACCAACCAAATCCAGTCAGTCAAACTAGAAATGAACTGAGACCTGGACCTCTTTGTGTGCGTCTGTGTGTGTTTAGGTGTGTGTGACAAAAGGACAGTGAGGGCAAGGATAAAAGGAATACGGCCTAAAAGGATAACAGGCCTCAAATTTAAGAGTACTGAACTTATATTTTAACCATAACATACCTTAAACTTAACAATTTAGCAAAATAGCAGAACTTAAGAGTATTTAATCTAACTCACTATATACATATGTGTAAAACAATATATAAATATAAATGTAAACATAAATATAAATATAAATATAAATATAAATATAAATATAAATATAAATATAAATATAAATATAAATAGAAATATAATCCTTCCCTAAGGAGCAGAGAGTGCTGACAGAGCACAGGATGCTCTGCTGAGCACGGGATGGCCCCAGGGCTGATATCAGAAAACGCCGGAGTTGGAGTTCCAAAGGAGAGGAAGAGGAGGGGCAGAGGAGCATGAAGAGGCGGGTGGGGAGGAGAGATGGAGGTGGGGAAGCGGGAGGAAGAGAAGGGATCAAGGGGGTGGAGCAGAAAGAGAAGCAGGAAAAGGAGCTGCCAGGTGCGTCCATCGCTCTGTGTGTCCGCAGCCCTCGGCCCCGGGAGCATCGCCCCCCGCATCCCGCAGGTGACCGGGCAGGGGCAGCTCGCCCCAAAGATCTTGTGAGGTGCGTGGGGTTCTTTTTGGGAGGGGGGGGATTTTTGGACCTTGTAGGACTCCAGAACCGAGCCCCAAATATCTTTGGTTGGTCCTGGGAAGGTTTTGGGGTTTTGTTTTGGGCAGAGAGGTGGCATATGTTTGGATGTTGCAGGACTCCAAATGTGAGTCGCAAATGCCCCTGGGAGGATACTGGGGAGTTCCCGGCACGCGGGTTTTTGGGGGCTCCCTGTGGCGGCTGGCGGGAGAAGTGGGATGGGGTGGGATGGGGCCCGGGCAGGGTGGGATGTGGATTGGGGTGTGGGATGAAGTGTGGGGGAGGGGGATGGGTGGGCTGGGGCCTGGGATGAGGCAGCCGAAGGTTGGGGGTGATGAAGGCGGGGGGACCGCACTCCTTCGGGGCTTGCGGAATATCCACCACCTGTGAGGGAGTTTTGGCGTACCCCTAATCCTTCGGGGGTGGCACTGGCAGCGGGGGACACGTGTCTCCGGCAGCTCTGGAGCCCAGCTGCGCCCCCCTGTGCCCCAGCGCCCCCCGGGAGCAGAATTTGGGGAGGGGGAGGTGTGGGGCGGGCAGGCCGGGCTCCCCCGCTGGGCGCTGTCCCGTTGGGGCCGAGTGCGGGGGGAGCTGTCCCGCGGGGCCCGGCCCTGCCCGGGCACGGCTGATGCCGCCCGCCCGCGCTCCGCACTGCTCCGGCCTGGTGCTCGCAGTGCCACGCGGGGCGGGGCCGCTTTGGGGACCCCCCAGGGCAGAGCGCGGCTGCTTTGGGGCTGTGGGCACCTGCCCGGCGCTGGGCATGGGCCGTGTGGGGGCAGCTGGGGCCGTGCTGGTGGCACTGGTGGTGCTGGGAGTGCCCCCGGCCGCGGGGTGAGCGGGGGGTGTGGTGAGAAGGGGGGCGGGGGCTGGGACCCCAAAGTGAGCGAAATGGGGATTGGGACCCCCAAAGTGGTCAGGAGGGGCCTGGAAGCCCCAAAACCAATCATGGGAGACGGGCGTTGGGGATTGAGGGGACGTTGGGGAAAGGGAGAGAAGAGCAGGGGAAAAGGGGGGTCTGGGACCCCCAAAGAGAGCGGGAGGGGGATGGGACACGGAAATTGAGTTGGGAGGGGTGTGTGGATTGGGAGAAGGATGGGAAAGGGGAGGAGAGGGGAGGGAAAGGTGGGGTTGGGATGGAAGAGGGGTGGTTCCATAGGGGTCCAGCCCTGTCCCCCAGCACTTGATCCCCAGAGCAATTCCCTGGGGCTCTGGGGGAGGTGGATCCGCACTGGGGGGGTCCCCAAGCCCCCTGTCCATCCCTGGGGCTGATCGGGGGTTCCCCCATTCCAGCAGCCTGTGCTTCAGCAGCTGTGGGTTGGAGAAGGGTGGGGATGGGGGGTCTGGGGTGAGAGCAGAGGAGGAGCAGGAGGAAGAGGAGAGAGAGAGGAGGAGGAGGAGGAGGAGGAGGAGGAAAAGGAGGAGCAGGAGAAACCATGAGGTTTCACCACTCACTGTGTCTGCAGCACCCCCGGCTCCAGGATCATTGCCCCCCCACATTCCACAGGTGACCAGGGAGGGGGAACTCACCCCAAATCTATCAGAGGGGTCTTCCGGAGGGTTGTTTTCTGGAGGAGTGTTTGGAACTCACAGATTCTGGAATTGAGCCCCAGATATCACTGCATGTCCCTGGCGAGGATTTTCTTTATCGGAGGGAAAATTTGGATCTTGCAGGACTCCAAAACTGATCCATAAATGCATTTTGGGGAATATTGGGTGGGGTGCATGTGTGAATTTCTCTGTATTGGTAGGACAGGACATTGGTTTTGGGTATCCCCAGGAGAGCTGTGGGGGTGGAACGCAGAACTCCCGGAGTTGAGAGAGCAGAGAGGGGTGATAGCAGAGCTGGGGGACCCCCGGCAGCCTGGAGGGGTGGGGGAGCCTGGAGATGAGGCAGGGCTGGGACACTGTGACGCTGAAAGGGGCGGCGGAGAGAGGGGGAAGCCCTGAGTGCCTGGAGTGGGGGGAGCCTGAAGAGGGGGACCCTGGGAGCCCTGGAAGCAAAGCAGCATCAGGGAATAAGGGACTCCTGGGACCACCGAAACCCCACGGCATCCCTAAGCAGGAGCCCGGAGAAGGGAGATCTCCAGGACCCACGGGAGCCCCAGCAGCTTTGAGAAGGGGGAACCCCAGCACCCCAAAGACAGGAGACAGGAAAGGGGGAACTCCTGGGAGGCTTTTTTTGGAGTCACTCTTGATTTTTGGAGGGTTTTGTAGACAAAAAACACTCGGTGACTTCTAGAGATAGACTTGGGCAGGAGGAACCCCCAGCCCAAGGCACTCAGACCTTTTTTTCCCCCAAACCAGGATTTCCCATTCCCAAAGCTTGGCCAGATGGAGAAGGAGGCTGTGAAGAAGAGGAAGATGCCCCAGGACCCGCAGGCAGGTGAGGAGGAAGTCAGTGCCCCTTTCCCCCTCTCTTCTGTTCCATGTCCCAGCTAAGCATTACCCCCGGCTACAGGACAACCCCGCTGCCAATGCTGTCCTGCAGGGACAGATTGGGGCATGTCCTTCCGCTTCCCTGTGGCATGGAGGCAAATCCCAAAGCTTCTCCTTGTCCTTCCTCCCCAGACAAGGAGCTGCAGACAGAGTCCAGGGAGGGCAAAGCCTTGGGGCAGAACCTGGTGGAAGAGGCCGTTTTGAGCAGCTCCATGACACAGGAGTTCAAGAGGGAGGAAAAGCCCCAGAGATGCCACACAAGGAGGGGCTGCAAACCCAGCCCAGGGCACTGTGAGGAGGAAAGACCCACCCTGTGCCCGGAGGGCATCTGGAGCTTCAGCCAGAGCTCAGCCCTGGTGGTCCATGAGCAGCTCCATGGTGGGGAGAAGCCCTACAAGTGTGGGGAATGTGGAAAGAGCTTCAGCAAGAGATCCCTCCTGATGATCCACCAGAGGATCCACACTGGGGAGAGGCCCTACAAGTGTACCAAATGTGGGAAAAGGTTTCGGACCAGCTCCGAGTGCCTCGTGCATCAGCGAATTCACACAGAGGAGAGGCCCTTCCGCTGCCCTGAGTGCAGGAAGGGCTTCAAACGCAACTCCACCCTCATCATCCACCGGCGCATCCACACTGGGGAGAGGCCCTATGAGTGTTCCGTGTGTGGGAAGAGGTTTCAGACCAGCTCAGATCTTCTCAAGCATCTGCAGATTCACACAGAGGAGAGGCCCTTCCGCTGCCCTGACTGCAGGAAGGGCTTCAAGCACAACTCCAACCTCATCACTCACCGGCGCATCCACACAGGGGAGAGGCCTTATGAGTGTCCCGAGTGTGGGAAGAACTTCTCCAGGAGCTCTCACTTGACCCGACACCAGCAGAGGCACTGGTAAGGGAAGCCCTGCGAGTGCCCTGACTGTGGGAAGAGCTTTGTGCGCTGCTCCGACTTCATCACCCCTCGGACGACCTACATTGGGCAGAGCCCTGGTGACCCACACTCCCTGTGAGCAGCACTGGGAGGACACCTGGCTGGTGGCTTCCACCTCCTCAGATTCCCTGTAGCCACCTGGGCAAATGCAGGGGCAGGAACATCCATTGGGACTCAGATTGACATTGGAAATTCATTGGGAAGAGCTGATTTATTAACTTTACACCGAAAAAAATCTCACCCGCTCTTTCCAGTTGTTTCTTCAGGTGGCATCAAGCAATGCTGGAGGATTGTGGAGGTCTTTTCCAACCTAAATAATTTCCTTCATCCTGTCAAAACTACCAAAATTGATGTCAAAATTAAGAAATGAAACAAAGAGATTGAAATCTGCACCATTTTCCCGGGATTTGAGGGTGAATTTGGGGTTCATGGAGGGTTTGGGTGTTCTGGGGCTGCCCAGGCCAAGGGACAGTGCCACTATCTCATAGTTGTGGCAGCAAAACGTGTCCACCTGAGCCCATCTGTTCTCCAGGAATTCCGGTTGTCTGTCCCAGTCCCTGGCCTGGGTCTCCCCATTTGGGGTGTGCCCCTCAAAGTGCCCAAATCGCTGCTGAAGTGCCCAAACTGTTCCCGGCTGTGGATGTTCCTGTCCAGTAACCTCTCCTGGTCAGTGCCATGGGGGGCTGGGAGGGGCATTTGGGGATCCTGTGCAGATAGGGAGGATGTTTTGTTGTTCCTGGGGGCATTTGTGATGCTGGGACGGGGCTTGGTGGGGTTTGTGAGGGTGTTTTGGTATCCAGGCTGGGCTGTTTGGCTTGGAAAGGTACGGAGTGGGTCTTGGGGGAGATGGGAAAGGGCTTTCAGTGGCTCTTGGGGCCATTTCTTTGTCACGGACTGAATTTGAGGCATCCTAGGGGGAGCTGTGAGGTGGTTTGAAGGGTCCGGCATTGGCTCTGGGGCTGGGAAGGGGTTTCAGAGCCATTGTGACCTGCCAGACTCCCAAAGTTGCCACCAGACTCTGTCCCCAAAATGCTGCCAGGGTTTGGGGATTCCATGTTGGGGTTCCTCCTCCTGGTGCTGCGGGAGAAGGTGAGGGGCGGTCCCCAGGGGTTGTGTGTGCCCCCCAGAGCGTGTGTGATCCCCCCATGCCAGTGTCACCCCTTTTCCCTCCCCACAGGGTTCCTGACCCAGCTCCTGCTGCCCCCAGGAGGGAATTTGGGGAGGGGGCAGAGGGGGTGCACAGCCCCCGCCGGGGGATGACCCCGAGCCAGCGCCCTTTGTTTAGCTCCAAGCTGGGCTTGGGGCCGCAGCAGGAAGAGGCCGATGGGAAGCAGCTCCTGCAGGTGGGACAGCGCTTGGGCTCAGGGCAAGGTCCTGCCCTGCACACCTAGCTCAGGTGTGACACTGCCCCGCGAAGGGAGCAGGACATTGCCATCCCCACGGCTCAGGGCTGGCAGCAGCACTTGGAGCACGGACATGGAAATCCTGGGAGCAACTGGGAGCACCCTGAGGCCGTGAATTATCCCCCAGCACCGCCTTTCCAGGCCAGCCCTCCATGTGAGAAATGCTCCTTAGGCCTGGGCCTTGAGCAACAGCCCCTGGGCTCAGCTCCTGTGCAGCTGAGCACAAACACTGTCTGCTCCCAGGCACTGCTGCTGTCCAACGAGCTGCTTGCTTTAGGAGCAGCCTTGGCAACTGTTTTTCTTCCCTCAATGGCACAGCATCGCTGTTGTCACAGTGTCAAAGCAAGCTGTTGATGCCAAGTGCGGCCAGGATGAGCCATTGCTGTGCCTAAAGCCCATCTCTTGGGGCCCTAGAAACAGCGGTGCCAAATGAGCCCCTTGGAGCTGTCCTGGAGCAGCAACCTCCCTCTGAGTGGGGCCTCTCGGAGCCGGGAACTCTCCCGTTTGCTGCACTCGGGGCATCCCCGAACAACGAGGGAGCCTGGGCCGATCCCCCACTCCTCGAGGCTCAACCCTTCACCTGCTGGGGAGATGCAAAAGCATCGGGAGTGAGCATTTCCCTGCCCTCGAGGGGAATTTCTGACAGGTCCCTGGCACTGACTCTTTGTGTCTGTGTGCACACACGTGTACCTGTGCTTTGGCAAATGGGGGAGAAATGCTGCTCTCGGAGGTGTTGAAGTCCCTTGGACATCTGAGTAGGTTAGAGCTGTAAGTAAGGTTCAGTCCTAAGGTATAAGCTATGTTAAATGCTGCTAAGTGTTGTTTTTTTGCTAAGTTTTTAATTTTAATGTAAGTTATAAAATAAGTTTAACACTGTTAAGTGTTATTCCTCTGGTAAATTGTTACGTCATTGCTTATAAGTTAGGGTAAATACTGTCAAGTGCTGTTATTTTGCTAAAGTATTAAGTTTGGGGTATAAGTTATGGTTAAGGTATAGGTTAAGTGCTGTTAATTTTGAGGGCTATTAAGTTTTTAGACTGTATTCCCTTTATCCTTGCCCTCACTGTCCTTTTGTCACACAATGACACACAGGGTTCATTTGTAGTTTGATTGACTGCATTTGGTTGGTTTTGTTGCTTTGTTTCCTTGGTGTGCCTGAACTGTCCAGTCAGGAGCAGAGTGACTATTGCCAAGGAACTTTGTTCTGCTGTTGCTTAATATTAAATCTGGTTTTTGCTGATCCCTTGCTGGGAATTTTTTAAGCGCTCTCAACCCCTCGTTCGTAAGAGGGTGAAGGAGCTCTGGCCCAGGCTCTCACCCTGGGGGACAAAGGGACACTGCTGGGGGGTCCCTGTCCCCCTGTCCCACCCCCCACAGTCCCATCCCTGCCCCCGCTGTCCCCATGTCAGGCTCTGGGGGTCGATCTTGTGGAACATCCTCTGGGGGAGGTTGCGGCTCCGGGGGGCAGGGGGGGACCCGGGGGGACAGGGGACCCTGCTGTGCACGAGCAGCGTTGGACTTCTCTGGGGGGAGCTGTGAGGGGGAGCTGGGGCAGAGTGACCTCCCCAGTGACCTCACACAGCCCCTGTGATGTCACAGCCAAATCTGGGACTTCACAGAGCCTGCTTTATGACATCCGAGGATGACAGAACCTGCTTTATGTCCCGTTTTCCTCACAGCCTGCTCTGTGACATCACAACCTGCTCTGTGATGTCACACACTGTGGGAACTGCAGGCATCTCGTAAGAACTTCTTTCCCATGGGAGAGGCCTGTTTGTCCAGTTCGCACTATTCCTCTCTAGCTCAAAACAAGCAGGAATCCATAAACAATGATAACAAGAGACTCGCAGGTGGTGTTATTGCAAGATGTTGTTCTAACTGTAGGTAGCCAATGACATTGTGGGTGATGAACTGAGAGCCAATGGATGTGTGACATGAATGTTAGAAATAATATAAAAAGGCTTTGGAAAATAAAGACTTACTTGTTCCTTTTCTCTGACTAAGAAGCTGTTGTGGTGAACTTTTTACTTGTTGTGACCGTCTTGACAGTGACAGCCGGTGACTCCGATGTGATACAGCAACAGCTTCGGGTAGCGATCGGCGAATCGCTGAGATACGGCAGAGAAGCAAATTGCCGAGAGCAGTGTGCGCGGCTGGAGACGGAGCCCCAGCGAAGCATAAGAACGAAGGATATCGCTCAGGTCCAGACCGGACTTTTTGGACACCTGGAACGCAGGTGAGCCGCTGGGGAACAGCCAAGAAAAATGGGTATCATTTGTCTAAACCAGGAAAAGACTGTGCTGTTTGCATGGAGGGCCTTGTTGAGGGCCCTGCTGTTGTGGCACAGGAGCCTGAGCGTAGAGATTGCCTCTAGAAATGCCTTTGCTGCAACGATCTGGGAGCGAGCGGAACAACTTATCTTTAACTCTGCTTCCTGAGGCTGTGGATCTGCCAAGTCTTTGATGAGTGCCTGGAGGGCAGTGCAGGATGCCTTAAAAAGCGGTAGAAGAAAGCAGTGAGATAGAGATATGCAGACTGCTTCTTTTGTCAAAATCGTAGGAGGCAGCTCCAAAAAAGGAGGACGAAATAGCTGAAAAATTACTAACGATGTAGCACTTGGTTCGGGACTCGTATCTGCAATTCCCACAAAATCACATTGATCGAAGACAGAGGCAGAGGAACACCTTCTGGACCAGGACCCTCCAGAGATGCTGGACATCTGTGCACCCATGGTGGTAGCTATAAACCGCCTTTTCCTCCCTTTCCTCCCTATCTTCCTTTATTCCCTCTCTTTCTATCGCAAGCCACTTTATGGGCACAATTAATAAAGTTCCTGTTTACATTGAAATTTAACTCCCTTGACATGTTGAATTATTTTTTGCTTTACTTTCTTTTTTTTTTTGCACTCCAAGATCATAGCTGAAATGAACCATCATGGATCCGCTTATGAGTGGACCATGACAGGTGTAACACAGACAGGGAACGTGTGGGCCAGGGCACCAATGCCGCTCTGACACCCGGGGCCTGGGGAGCACTGAAATCAGCAGGTGCGGCAGAGTTCCCACCGAAGCAGACCTGCCACCCCCGAGCCCTGGCAGTGCCAGTGCCATCTCCTGACCCAGAGACCTGTGCCCCCGGGGGTGCTTCTCTGCCACAGGGCAGCCAAAGCCAACATTGGTGCATTGGTGTCTGTGCTCCTTCCTGCAGGTGGCTGTTGGCAGGAGCACCTGCAGCAACTGGTGGCAACAGTTGGGATCTGCCAGAGGATGTTGCACCTTCCTGGAGTGATTCTTTTTCATGGAAGGGATTAGCAGGAGCACAAGAACACCATCAGCTGCTGAGTTTCACAGGACAGAGAGATTCCACAGAGACACTGTCAAGTTTCCTTGGGCTTTCCTGACTGTCTTTCTTGCACTCAGGCAAAAAAAGAATCTGCCCAGCCTCTGCCATTCAGTGCTCCAGTTGCTGTGTGTGTGGCTGTGGCAGCTCCTGTCTAAACACAACTGGGTGCCTGCTGAGCATGGCAATGGACGGCCACAAACAGGGAGGTTCCCCAGTGTACGTCAAGGGAGTCACCTGGGGAAGTGCAGGGGGGAGGGATAACTCTGGGAGGAGAAGCTGTTCTGTGTCTCTGATGATGGTGCCAGCATCCTGAAGGAGCAGCCCTGGGAAGTGCTGGAAGCAGAAGTGTCCCGCCCTTTTCTGCTGTCACAGGGACACGGGACAGGCCTGTTGCCACAGGTCCACAAGACTTGATGCAGGAAAAATGCAGGGCCATGCACTGCTGCTAGGGAATCGCCTCCAGCAAGAGCAAAGCAGGATCCTCTAGCAGCAAAGCCTGTGCCTGTGAACCAGGCCATCTTCTCAGCAGACACCAAAGTGCTTCCCTCCAGCCCTGAACCTGCGCCACAACTGCCTGCTTTGCTTCAGCACCTGCTGCTTCTTCCTTTGTTCCAAGCAAGTCCAGGATTTCATTTCAAAGTTCGTGCACGAGTCGTCTTGAAGGTGCCTGCATGGAGGAGAGGGACGGCAGCTGCAGCCCAGGGCTCGTGTCCCATCAGAGTCTCTCTCTCACGATGGCACCAATGCCATGGGCTCAGGATGCCTGACTCTGTGCCGTGGTTTGACCCTAGCCAAATGCCAGGCACCTATGACATCTGCGCTCTCCGCTGTCTCCTGCCACAGATGTGCAGAGGAGAGAAAAAAAGTTGACACACAGACACAAAGGGCTTATGAGTTGAGATAAGGAACTGGGGGAGAATGTACTGAGGGAAAAGTACGTTGAAACTTAAAAGTTGCAAAGTGATTTATTGCTAACTTAACAGAGTCAGAGGTGGCAAATGAGAAGTAAAAATAACTCCTTAAGACATTGTTTTTCCACTCACTCCCTTCCCTCCTTCCCCCCAACAGCACAGGGCGACAGGGTATGGGGGTTTGGTCAGTCCATGACAGAGGTTTTCTTTGGGTGCTCAGGGAGAGGAGTCCTCTATGTTGCCATGGGGTCCCTCCACGGGAGACAGTCCTCTGTGAACTTCTTTAGTGTGCGTCCAAATCTCAGGAGCAGCAGCCTGCCTGAATCTGCTGCAACATGAGTCCCTCGTCCACAGGCTGCAGACCTCTGAGGCCAGGCTGTTGCACCCCAGGAGCAAGGCCTTTCTTTCTTCTGGGACTCCCACTGGATCACACTTTCCTCCAGGCATCAACCCACCCTGGCGTGGGCAACTCCCCATGGGCTGTGGGTGGATCTCTGTGCCCCTCGTGGACTCTATGGGCTGCAGGGGGACAACAACCTGCTTCACCATGGTCTTCACCATGGCTGGCAGAGGGTTTTCAGCTCTGGCGCCTGGAGCACCTCCTCCCCCACCTTCTCCACTGACCTTGGTGTCTCCATGTTGTTTTCTCTCACATATTCTCACCTCCTCCTCCTTCTCTGGCTAAAAAGCACGTGCTCACATTGTTTTGATTTCTTCTTAAATATGTTTTCACAGAGGCGTAACTAACATCTCTAATTGGCCCAGACTTGGCCAGCAGCATGTCCATCATCTTCAGAGCCACCAGAGATCGGCTAAGCTGGACATGGTAAAAACTTTCAGAATATTCACACAGAACACACAAGAACCATCTTTGTGCCCACCCACCCACCCATTAGTGAAACTGGGCTAAGCAAAACCAACACAGCTGGTCTATAAAATATCGTTCTGATTCACACAGATCAACTGAACAGTGTGACACTATCAAGAAAGCATTCCTTTATCCCAGGGGGACCCGCCTTGCACACGACCACCTCGGCAGTTTTCTCACGAGTTTCTGGATCCTTTACACTACGAGACTTCCTGAATTCCCCCCCAAAGTCCTGCCCACTCCGTACCTCATCCACATGCACTGTCCATTGTCCAGAGCCACAGCCCCTTTTGGGGGTCAGTTCCATGTTGTGGCTCTTGACGTGTGCCCAGGTCACACGTGCTGACTTAAGGCTCTCTTATCTTATTGCTGTGAGGCCCTGGCATTCCTCTTTAGTTAGGCACTGTCCTAACTTCCTCTTATTTCCTTCATTTAGTGTTCCAGGGAGTGCAGGTCCTTGTAACTGGACCATGGGTGTGCAGTTTTCACTGATCTTCCCAGTCCCTGGTTCTCTTTGCCCTCAAGCAGTTTCCTGTTGCAGACTAACAGGTAAACAACTGAGCAAAAAGTTAAACTTATAGCTATGAAGTTACAGAGTTTAAACAGAACTACAAAATCCAGAAAAATACCAAATTCTTTGTATAGCTCCTTTCAAAACTTTAGATTTGAAATTAGAGGATGAGGTACTTGGCAAAATTTAAAGCAACATGGAAGGATCCACAGTCCCAGCCTTGGATCCAGCGCCATCTCAGCTGCTGTGAGCTCCAGGGCCGTGGGACATGTCAGTGTCACACCTGTGTCACAGCCTTTACCTGCTCTGGTCCCTCTCACAGGTGGGGTTTTCAGGGTGCCAGGGGCTTGGCAGCCACTTTGGGGCTGGACCAGAGGCTGCAGTGGCTGAGGGTGGGGCAGTGACTGCCCCACCTACGCAGAACTTGCCCTGTCCCCCCAAACACACACTCCCAATATTTGGGGCCATTCATCATTTCTCTGCTCTCCAGCACTGGGGCAACAGACTCTGGGTACAGCTCAGAGCTCGTGCCCAGGGCAACCACCCCAGCAATGGAGCTCCATGGAGCTGCTCACATGAACCCCCAAGAACTGGGGAGTACCCAAAACCACCTCCAAAATGTGGGTTTCCCCAAAACCCCTTCAGGAATGTGGAACACCCAAAAACTCACTCAGGAACAAGTTCCCCCTCCCTCCATCATCGCCAGCCTTCGGCTGTCTCATTCCAGACCCTGGCCCACTCTCCCAATCCACACCCCAACCCATCCCACCCCTCTTGGACTTCAAGGACCTCTTCCCAAACCCTATTTCCCCCATTCCACCCCTCCCAAACCCCCTTGTGATAAATGAGTGAATGAGAAATGCTGGCTTGCGCATATATGAATTTAACATTTACAAGTGATAATGTACTGTGTAAAAAATAGTGTTAAGATAAAATATAATTAAGTAGAAACAAGGTTGGGGTGAATTGTAACTTCAAAATAGTTGTAATATGTTAGAAAATGTAGTAATAAATACATGGTAATAAATGTCTTTTAAGTTGATAAACCACAGAGCCAGGGATCAAGACATGTTAAAGAAACAAAGAAGATAACCACAGGCATCCCAGGAAGTCTGTTACCTTGACTCACACCTCCCAAAGGAACTGCCATCTACAAATTAAGTTGCAACTGAGGAAACATCCATGGGAGGATTTCTGCCTTCAGTTCTGAGGCAATCCAGAGGGTCTGAGACTCCAAGACAGGCGCTGCGCTAGCAGAAGGGGGCAAGGATTGGAGGGGGGGAGTTGGGTGAAGTGTAAATTTCCATCTAGGCTTAATGAATATGTAACAACTAAAGAAAGTACTTAAGTTCACAGTAAAATGAATGGATTGTGCCTCTGGCAAAACTGCTAAATGTCCAGCTGGTTTTGCCTTTGCTCTACAAATAAATGTTCCAGATGATGTTGCTAAAATTTCAGCTTGTGAATTCATTCATAGTACCATCCCAACCATCCTGCCCCACCCCATGCCTATCTCACCCCTCCTGATCTGCATCCCACTTCACCACATCCCCTTCCAACGCCATTCCACCCTCGGGGCTGTAGAATCCAGTAATTTTGGGCTGGCATTGAGTACGTTTCAGTGGCACTGAGTGGTTTTGAGGTGACAGATTGATCCCTCTTGTATTTAGGAGTGCAAAGCAATGGAGAAAACTACACCAAATACCCCCAAAGCCCCCAAATACTCCCAAATATTTCTCTAAATCCCAGATTGACCCCGAACACTAGTAAAGAGGGAGGCTTTAGATGTCTTCGATCAACTTGTTAATTTTTATCCCAGTTTTGTGTGTTTTGAATAAATGAAAGAGAATCAAAAGAAAATTCAGGCAAAAAAAAAAACCAGGATCACCAGCGAGGTGCCTTCCCAATGTGGGTCCTCTGATGGCTGATGAAGTTGGAGCAGAGGATGAAGCTCTTCCCACACTCGGGACACTCGTAGGGCCTCTCCCCGGTGTGGATCCTCTGGTGGCACATCAGGCTGGAGCTGTGGCTGAAGCTCATCCCACATTGCCCACACTCGCAGGGCCTCTCCCCGCTCTGAGCCCTCAGGCACCGCGGCGGTTCCGGGGCTTGTTCCCAACAGCTCCGCTCAGCCCTCACGCACCGCGCTGGGGCCGCCAAGCACTTTTCAGCCCCGGCCGCCCCCACGGGCCGGGCCCCGAGGGTCCCGCTGCCGCCGCCTCGGCCCCGCAGAGCCCAGAAACCCCGGAAAATCGCTCCCATGCACTAAAATACCTTTCCGTGTGCAGCGAGGGGCGCGGGGGAGCCTTCTGAACTCCCCTGCCCTCAGCCCCTCCCGGGCACGGCCGGGCATTAGCTCGGCTCCCGGGGCTGTGGCCCGGCACCGGCTGCTGCCACAGGGCACGGGGGTGCCACACTCGGCCATTAAACCCAACAGATTTGGGGAGGAGGGACAGTCCCAGAAAGCCTCGGGGAGCCCTCGGCAGCTTGGAGCTGCACGAGGCCCACAAAGGATGCCCTGGACACAGCGATGGCCCCAGCAGCGGCTCTGCCCCCAGCACGGGGCTGTGTCGCCCACCCCACGCTCCAGCCCGAGCTTTGGGCCGCGGGAGCGGAGCTGCTGCACGGAGCTTCCAGCCCCGCCAGCCGCACCTCTGATCCCTTGGGACCTGACGGCGGGGACGGGTGTCCGCCGGCGCTCGGGGTCTGTCAGCTTTTGCAATCCAGAGGCATAAACGGATTCCAAAGTGGTGTCCATTTCCATCACTTGCCATTTCTCCTTTCTTGTCCATGGCGGATTTCACAGCGCTTCCTTTCAGCCCAGAGACTAAGAAAACAAAATTCCCGGCTGCCCCTGCAGCCCTGCTGCTTTCCACAGCAAAGGACGGCCCCAGGGGTGATGTCAGACACAGCCGGGATGGGAATGCCAAGGAACAGGAGGAGGAGGAGCAGGAGAGGAGGAGAAAGGACAGAGGAAGAGGAAGCACAAGTGGGGAGGAGAGACGGAGGAGGGGAAGCTGGAGGAAGAGGAGGGATCAAGGGGGTGGAGCAGAAAGAGAAGCAGGAACAGGAGCTGCCACGTGCATTCATCGCTCTCTTTGTTCGCAGCCCTCGGCCCCGGGAGCATCGCCCCCCGCATCCCGCAGGTGACCGGGCACGGGGAGGTCGCCCCAAAGATCTTGTGCGGTGCGTGGGGTTCTTTTTTTGGGGGGAGGGGATTTTTGGACCTTGTAGGACTCCAGAACCGAGCCCCAAATATCTTTGGTTGTTCCTGGGAGGGTTTTGGGTTTTTTTTTTTTGGGCAGAGAGGTGGCAGATGTTTGGATGTTGCAGGACTCCAAATGTGAGTCGCAAATGTCCCTGGGGGGATATTGGGGAGTCCCCGGCACGCGGGTTTTTGGGGGGTCTCAGTGGCGGCTGGCGGGAGAAGTGGGATGGGGTGGGCTGGGGCCCGGGCAGGGTGGGATGTGGATTGGGGTGTGGGGGAGGGGAATGGGTGGGCTGGGGCACCTCTGGAGCCCAGCTGCGCCCCCCTGGGCCCCAGCGGCGCCGGGAGCGGAATTTGGGGAGGGGGAGGTGTGGGGCGGGCAGGCCGGGCCCCCCCGCTGGGCGCTGTCCCGTTGGGGCCGAGTGCGGGGGGAGCTGTCCCGCGGGGCCCGGCCCTGCCCGGGCACGGCTGATGCTGATTCGCCCCCAGCAGGCCCAGAGACACTTCAGAGACAAAGTCAGAGAAGTGAGTATTTGCTTTATTCGGCGCGCCGGGTGTGGGCGATCGCTCCTCCAAACATACACACCCCGGCCCTTCCAGCATACCATGTTATGGGTAACATTCATGAATATTCATCACATTCCCTGGGACAGGAGTGATTATACAAATAATTTCTCAGAAGTCATTAGTATCATTAGCATGTGTGCCATGCATGCGCTGTGTGCCCTGGTGGTCTTTGGGGATCTTTTCCTGATGAAGTTCTGTAGTCTTCATCGCAATGTACTTTTCACCTTTCTCTCTGGAGCATGTGCAGTCCTTGGTGGGATGATTGAGTGGTTTCTGTGATGGCCTCAAACAGATTCTTGTCCCTCTTATCTTGAGAAGATTAAGGGAATTCTTTTTTCCTAGGTTTTAGAATTTACATATTCTGTCTCTCAATAGTTAACTTGAGTTACCTATGGACTACCCGTTTCTCAATCCCCCCTTTTTTTCTTGGTCATTTGTAATACTTTACAAATCTTGTATGTCGCGAAAGTTAGTATCTTTCTTTAGCTTACTTCTAAGTTTGTACTTTTGCCATTGAGCATAACCATGGCGATTCCAAGTACATAATATCATACAACAATAACTACTAATACAGACAGTAAATAACAATGCAGTAATACAAATGACTATTACAAACAATTGTTTAAGCCTGGATAAGTTGGATAACCGTGCTGTAAGTTTGTCCTATACCTTTTTAAACTCTTAAGAAATGTCATTTGAGGTGATCTAATGCAATGTTCACTTTGGATAAATAATTTTATGATTATGAGATATTTTATTCTAGCCTATCTATCTGTTCTTACTTGTCCCTTCTCTTCTTGTTTGTAATTTAAATCATTAGGGTTGTATGGTGGGGGTTTCTTACCTATAAGGATACTAGAAGGGATTAAAGCTAGGGCTTGAATTTGAACCCCACCAGCCACTGCCTTTGCTGTTTTGTCTGCCATAGCATTTCCCAGTTCAGGGATGGTGTTACCCTGGGAGTGCTTTTTACAGTGCATTATAGCCACTTTGGAAGGTTTTAGCACTGCTTCCAGCAACTGTAAGATTACAGTAGCTTGCTGATTTCTTTCTTCTGTGAGTTTAATAAACCCCTCTCTTTCCAAATAGCTCCGTGAGCGTGTACAACCCCAAAAACATGCCTTGAATCAGTCCAAATGTTGACAGGCTTTCCTTCGGCTGATGCCAGGGCTCGAGTTAGGGCTATTATCTCAGCCTTGTGAGCAGATGTCCCCACAGGTAACGGTTTTGCCTCAATGACAGCATCTGTGGTTGTAATTGCATACCCAGCAAGGCGCTTACCATTTTTGACATAACTGCTTCCATCAGTGTACCAGTTTTTCACATTTTCCAGCAGAGAGTCCTTTAGCTGGAGTCAACGCAGTCATGCTGTACAGGCTCCTCAGTAACTCTGCCCTGGAGGTAAGCTGCTGGATTAAGATGTTGCTTATTTGGATACTCACATCCTCCGATTCTGCTAGGACAGCTTGATATTTGAGAAAGCAAGATGGGGCTAACCAGTGATTTCCTTTCTGCATGAGCACTGCTGACACTGTATGAGCACAGCTGCCACTGCACGCAGGCAGGCAGGCCATCTTCGGCTGACCACATCCAATTGCTTGGAGAAATAAGCCACTGGCCTTTTGTAGGGTCCCAGCTTCTGTGCCAAAAGTCCCAGTGTCAGTCTTTGCTTCTCATGTGAGAACAACAGAAAAGGTTTAGTGACAAACTGCCTCCTTCTTACTGTCTCCCAAGGCTCTCTCTCTCCCCTGCTAGTTCATATCCCAGAAATGGAACTCACTGGAGGGCTAACTGAACTTTTTAGGAGAGACTTTATATTGACTTAGTCCCAGAAAATTTAAAAGACTTACAGTCTTCACGGGTAGGTCATCAACATACTGCAGAAGTGTACTTTCTTCAAGTGGTGGTGTCCAGTCTTCTAGTTTTTTTAACTCCTTGATCTCTAAACATCATGGGGCTATTTTTGGATCCTTGTGGCAATACAGTCCATGTAAATTGGCTTTTTCTCCCTGTTTTGGGGTTTTTAAGAATTTCCTGACTGCTTTTAGCTAATGGCAGACAAAAGAAAGCATCTTTTACGTTTAAAACTTCACTGACACTGGCTGTGCCCCTTCCAGCAGTTTAATAACCACTGGGGAAGCTTGTTTTGATTTCTTTGGAATTTTAACATCCTATAAACTTTAAGGGACTTAAAAAGTGGACATTTTTGTTTTCCCTGTGGCCTTAATATTTTGGACATGATCATTGTCCTGCCCCGATATAGTTTTCAGGCTCTTAGGAGCACATACAGCTCTGCTGTTTGAGCTGACTATGTGGGTGGCAACCTCCCCCTTCTTTTTACTTTTTTCTTATTAATGATACTGTATTTTTCAAATTGTTTTTCTTCTATCACTCTTGAAGACTCACTAACAAACACATTCTATCCCCCAGGCCAGGTAGTGCCCTGCAAAATCTTCCTTAGCCTGGCTTTGGAGATCTATCAGCTGAATGCTGTCATGGGTTTCTGCCCAGCCCCCACTCTCCCTGGCCCCTTAAACAGGAGGCTGGGTCAAAACTCCCCTTATTTCTTAATTCTAAATTCTCTTGTTCTACTAAACCAGATTCATCATACTGTAATAACCGAGCACTGGTTATCCACCTGGACTTTTTTTTTTTTTCCAGTCAACAAAGCTCCTACTTAGTGTGAAACTTTAACAATTAGATATCTTTTTATCATTAACCCTGGGGCCTCAGTTACTATCAAGGCTGTGGCTGCAGGGCCATTGTAGCCATTGCGGACAATGCAGCTAGCCTCTGGCTACATTCTGAGACATCTTGAGACAGTGAGTTGCTTTTGGCTACTGGATCTAGCAACTTAGAAAAATAAGCAACAGGCTACTGCATTCTCCAAAAGCAACTGCCAAATTCCCCAAAGCATGGGGAAACAACACTTAGCAGGGTACCTTCCCCACACCTTTGGTGGGATTTCTAGCAGACAGAGCAGAAAGAAGAAAGCATACTGGAATTCATATGAATGGTAACTGCTATCTTAAATTTGAAAGTGTCTTTCTGTTGCAGAGCCCAAAGCTCAGCAGATTGGTTTATGATTTCTAGTCAGTATCTCCCTTCTGTGGGGCTTAGCATTCCTAAACGCTAGACAAACAAATATGCACATAACAACAACAGTTAGAAATGTGACAATCACCAATAGAACTTACTTGGTCTTAGCACTTTGATAGAATAGCCAGCTATCCTTTTGAAACCTTTAATTTTAAAGATAATTAATTTTTTTTTGTCCGATTTAGCCATTGTTTTATGTGCATGTGTTAAAAGGGTGCCACCTTCCCTCCTTTTTTGCTTACTCACCCTTTTGCATCCAAAGCCGTACTTGTTACAATCATTACAAGGTTCTGTTAGGATAGCTGAGTGATCTAGGAACAGCACTGTTGGTAATAGTGTTTTGGAAATACAAAAAACCATTTTTGTGTTAACGGATTAACTGTTTTACAGATCTCAGTTGCAAGGGCAGTCAGTGGTTCTTCTTGCTTCTGTGGCTTGAGTGGTTCCTTGTCTTACATCTGCATACACTTGAGCATTGAAAGGTGTTAATGGTATTAAAACTTGCACAATGATAACACAAGCTAGAGTGGGGAGAAGGATGTGTTTTTCCTTCTTTCACCCCCCCCCCCCCTTTTGGAAATTCTTATATTTTCCCTTAGCTAGTTTTATTTTGCAACAGAACCAGTTTTGTCACCCTTCTCTGCAATTAGGCAGAGCTTGATTTTGAGGGAGGGATATCATTCACACACCTTCCCTTCAGCAGTGTCAATTTGCATTTCTAAGGCAACTTCTCTGCCTGAAATGCCTGAAATGCCTCAGTCAAGCAAGCACACACAAGAAAGATCCAAAACAATACTCAATCAAACATCTAAAAGTTATGTTTTAACACTTTTGTAGCAAATTACTCTTAGTTTACAGGCGTCCCCGCATTGATTTTATCTGCCGGCGCTTACACAAACTAACTACACACACGAGGACACACACATTCAAAGAAAAAAAACTCAGAAGCACTTGAACAAACTTTGCTCAAAAAAAAAACCCATTCCCAGTAACTTAGGCAGGAGACTTTATCTCCAAAATACCTAGCAATTGCATTTTAACCCAAGCAGGAGACTTTAAGTCTAAGATCACACATCCCAACAGACTTTTCTGGGTTATTTTCTTGCTTTCTGATGATCCCATCCTTTGTCTGTCTGTTCTCTCTCTCTTCTTCAAGGCAAACCTTTCTGCTCGTCTCCTCCCACTCTTTTCTACAAAGTTACGTTTCTCACTTCTTTCTTACACACAAACTTTCCCGCAGGTCCACAAGGCCACGGCACTCTTTGCCAGTTTTCTCTTTATTTTCTTGCCCGTCCACAAAGCCACACTACTCTTAACATTATCTACACCTTCATTCTTCACAAGTTCTTTTCTAGTCTGATATCAAACTCTCTCCTCCAGCAGCTTGGACACCACACACTCCTTCGAGTCACTTCCTCTCACAATTAATACAACCACTCCAAGTTCAAGCCTGACAACTGTTTCCACACACTAAACACAGGATTTAAAAAGGGAAATCAAATGGAGCTATATTAGAGAGGTGTTGGGGGTCTGGATGTTCTCAATTTAATAGCTAAAACCTTTCTCCTTCAATAATACAGTCTGCCCCCACCAGATACTCCAAACCAATGGTTTATGTATGTTTTACACTAATTCACGCTTTGCCAATCACTTTGCTTTTCCCTGGCCGTTTCTGCCGCCAGATAACAGAACTGCAGGTAGAGCTCCGCATTCACTTTGGTTCAGAACACATCTCATTCGTTCTCACTCACACAGTAACAACATAAGGACAGACAACACAAAAGTAGCAGTGCAATGGTGCACTACAGCATCTAACCCTGGGGTCCAACCCATTAAAGGTACCTTACCTGACAGTGGGGTCCAACCCCTGGGGGATTCAACCCCTGCTCGGGACTAATTTTGGGAGACCCAGTCTCGACCCACCCTCAGGGACTTGTACCCCAGACCTGCAGGTATTTTTTTTTAAAATAGCAAATACCTTAATTTGGTGCAGATGGTCCTTGGTCTGCCCCCGCCGTGAGCCAAAGGACAGCTGAGCTCCCCCTGAAAATTCAGGGTCGCAACTGGGAGGTCTGCTTACCTCTGGATCTGGCAGCTGAGCAGAGTTAGGCTCCCATCTGGAGGTGCCAATTTGATTCTCCCCAAGCAGGCCCAGAGACACTTCAGAGACAAAGTCAGAGCAGTGGGTATTTGCTTTATTTGGTGTGCCGCGTGTGGGCGATCGCTCCTCCAAACACACACACCCCGGCACTTCCAGCATACCATGTTATGGGTAACATTCATGAATGTTCATCACATTCCCTGGGATAGGAGTGGTTATACAAATCATTTCTCGGAAATCCTTAATATCATTAGCATGTGTGCCACGCATGTGCTGTGTGTCCTGGTGATCTTTGGGGGTCTTCTCATGATGAAGATCTGGTGGTCTTCATCACAATGCACTTTCCACCTTTCTCTCTGGAGCATGTGCAGTCCTTGGTGGGATGATTGAGTGGTTTCTGTGATGGCCTCAAACAGATTCTTGTCCCTCTTATCTTGAGAAGATTAAGGGAATTCTGTTTTCCTAGGTTTTAGAATTTACATATTCTGTCCCTCAGTAGTTAACTTGAGTTACCTATTGACTACCCATTTCTCATTTTTGGACCTTGTAGGGCTCCAGAACCGAGCCCCAAATATCTTTGCTTGATCCTAGGAGGGCTTGTTTGTTTGAATTTTTTTTAGGGAGGGAGGGGGCGGACTTTTGGATCTTGCAGGACTCCAAATGTGAGTCGCAAATGCCCCTGGGGGGATATTGGGGAGTCCCCGGCACGCGGGTTTTTGGGGGGTCCCAGTGGCGGCTGGCGGGAGAAGTGGGATGGGGTGGGCTGGGGCCCGGGCAGGGTGGGATGTGGATTGGGGTGTGGGATGAAGTGTGGGGGAGGGGGATGTGTGGGCTGGGGCCTGGGATGAGGCAGCCGAAGGTTGGGGGTGAGGAAGGTGGGGGATCCCCACTCCTTTGGGGCTTGCTGGGTTTCCGCCACCTGTGAGGGAGTTTTGGGGTACCCCCTAAACCTTCTGGGGGTGGCACTGGCAGCGGGGGACACGTGGCTGCGGCACCTCGGGCCCCACCTGCGCCCCCCTCCTCCCCAGCGCCCCCCGGGAGCAGAATTTGGGGAGGGGGAGGTGTGGGGCGGGCAGGCCGGGCCCCCCCGCTGGGCGCTGTCCCGTTGGGGCCGAGTGCGGGGGGAGCTGTCCCGCGGGGCCCGGCCCTGCCCGGGCACGGCTGATGCCGCCCGCCCGCGCTCCGCACTGCTCCGGCCTGGTGCTCGCAGTGCCGCGCGGGGCGGGGCCGCTTTGGGGACCCCCCCAGGGCAGAGCGCGGCTGCTTTGGGGCTGTGGGCACCTGCCCGGCGCTGGGCATGGGCTGTGTGGGGGCAGCTGGGGCCGTCCTGGTGGCACTGGTGGTGCTGGGAGTGCCCCCGGCCGCGGGGTGAGCGGGGGGTGCGGTGAGAAGGGGGGCGGGGGCTGGGACCCCAAAGTGAGCGAAATGGGGATTGGGACCCTCAAAGTGGTCAGGAGGGGCCTGGAAGCCCCAAAAGCAATCATGGGAGAGGGGGGTTGGGGATTGAGGGGACGATGGTGAAAGGGACAAAAGAGCAGTGGAAGAGGGGTGTGGGACGCCCAAAGAGAGTGGGAGGGGGATGGGAGACTGAAATTGAGTTGGTAGTGGTCTGTGGATTGGGAGAAGGATGGAAAAGGGGAGGAGAGGGGAGGGAAAGGTGGGGTTTGGACGGAATAAGGGCGGTTCCATGGGGGTCCAGCCCTGTTCCCCAGCACTCAATCCCTGGGGCAATTCCTTGGGGTTCTGGGGGAGGTGGATCTGCACTGGGGGGGTCCCGAAGCCCCCTGTCCATCCCTGGGGCTGATCGGGGGGTTCGCCCCACCCAGCAGCCTGTGCTGTGGCAGCCATGGGGCAGAGGAGGGTGGGGAAGGGGGGTCTGGGGTGAGAGCAGAGGAGGAGCAGGAGGAAGAGGAGAGAGAGAGGAGAAGCAGCAGAAAAAGGAGGAGCAGGAGAACCATGAGGTTTCACCACCCACTGTGTCTGCAGCACCCCTGGCTCCAGGATCATTGCCTCCCCACATTCCACAGGTGACCAGGGAGGGGGAGCTCACCCCAAATCTATCAGGGGGTCTCCGGGAGGGTTTTTTCTTTTGGAGGGGTATTTGGAACTCGCAGTTTCTGGAATTGAACCCCAGATATCTTTGCATGTCCCTGGTGAGGATTTTCTGGGCCAGAGGGGATGTTTGGATCTTGCAGGACTCCAAAGCTGAGTCTGAAATGGACTTTGGGGGAATACTCGAGGGGATCCATGTGGGAATTGCCCGGTATTGGTGGGACAGGACATTGGTTTTGGGGATCCCCGGGAGAGCTGGGGTGTAAAACACAGGACTCTCAGAGTGGAGAGAGCAGAGAGGGGCGATAGCGGAGCTGGGGGACCCCCGGCAGCCTGGAGGGGTGGGGGAGCCTGGAGATGAGGCAGGGCCAGGACACTGATGCTGAAAGGGGCGGCGGAGAGAGGGGGAAGCCCCAAGTGCCTGGAGTGGGGGGGAGCCTGGAGAGGAGGACCCTGGGAGCCAAAGCACCATCATGGAAGAAGGGACCCCTGGCACCACCGAAACCCCACGGCATCCCTAAGCAGGACCCTGGAGCAGGGGGATCCCCAGGACCCACAGGAGCCCCCGCAGGTTTGAGAAGGGGAAACCCCAGCACCCCAAAGACAGGAGACTGGAAAGGGGGAACTCCTGAGAGGCTTTTTTTGGGATCACTCTTGATTTTTGGAGGATTTTATAGACGCAAAGCACTCGGTGACTGCCGCATGACGTGTGGTGGTCGGCAATGGAACAGACGGGACAGATTGCATTGGATGGAAAAAGCTGATTTTATTGATACAGAGCTGCGTATTTATACCTTTTCAGCAGTAGCTAAAAACAGATTCTTATATAAGCAGTGATCACTATAACAACCTTATCTATGTTTTTCATAACATCGCAGAGCTAGAAGCTAGCACTAACCAGTACAGGTACATACCTAACATGCTTTTCTCTTATGCTCTCTATTTTGTGGTAGGCCGCACCGCTTGCCATGGTTTGCGACCTTGCAGTATTTCTGCGTTCACTTCTGACATGAGTTTAGCAGTGCTCTCACTTCTGCTTTCTAGCTGGAACTCCACATCTCCCCCTTTCTTTTCCACAAGCAAGATTTTCTTTGCTGACTTGTCAATTAGTTTCTGAACGCATTGCAAAACACATGGCAAACAAAGCATCATAAGCAACAAAATGGCTAAATTCCTGTTTTAGCTAAGTGCTTGAGCCAGCCAGTCAGTCCCCATCCTCCAAGCAGGTTTCCAAGGCAGTCGTTGTCACCTACAACTCTCAGTTTGGTGACACTCTCTCGAAGGGCCTGTATGTTAGCATGGATAGACAAAGAGAGATCAGATAGGTTCATGCAGCATAAGCCTTCAAAATCATCACAACCGTGCCCGTGTGCTAAAAGCAAGAAATCAATTGCAGCTCTATTTTGCAGTGTAGCATGTCTTACGCTATCAGCATCAGTTAGTAAGCCTGTTAAAGCAGAGCCAGTAGCATTAGTTTGTTTTGCAAGCTAGCAGCCAAGGTTATTCAGTGTTTTCAGTGCATGTGCCGTTCCAATAGATGAGATGATAGCAGCAAACACTCGGGCTCCTAGGTTCCAAGATTCCACATTGTCATCACAATCCTGACTGTATGTGTGAGTGCTGCGTTTTGTGCGCTTGTACAAAGGTGGTAAGCTTCTTTGAAAAGATTGGAAAGAGTGAAACATGGTTAGTTGCTGGAAAGTGCAAGGACCTCCTACAGCTTTTCCTGGTATTCCCTTCCAAGCTGTGTTTTCACATATTAAAAAGATATTGTCTAACAACCCAATAGCAATGCTTCTGGGAGTAATTGGTTGGGGCAAAGTATGATTGCACCAGGCAGAGGCATTGGTGTAAATTCCTGTTCCTGAAATGTCAAGGCCGAATTTTTTGTCAGGATTTCTGGCAGTATAATTTAGATAGAAACACGCAAAAGATTGCATGGATCCAAAAATATCTAATTCTTGGGGTGGCATAGAGAGGGGGGGAAAATTAAGAGCCTTCTTTACTCCTAATCCTGTGTCGTTAGAGAAGTACCATCTGGCTGGTTCACCAGCTTTTTTGCGCCAAGTTTCTTGGCACCACCAGATTGGCTCAATTCGACCTATAGCAGTGCACTCTCTCCTGACTGTTAAATTGTACAAAGCATCCCATTCACTTTTCACTAGAGGTATGGCCACCAGACAGGTTTGGAAAGGGTCACCAGGGGAGGTCATGGAAAGGCACAGCGTGGATTCGTTTAAAGCTTCAGCCAGCGTAAGCCAAACATTGCGTTCTGGAAGGGGTGGCATCGCAGCCACCTCTCCTTCGTCGAGAAGGAGTCCTACTAGGAGGACCAGACTGACAAGGCGGATCTGAGTCCCAAAAGTACCAATGTGGGAGCCAGCCATACCCTTGTCCACACAAAAATTTTAAAATTATGCAGTTACCATAAGAATAGCACAAAGGATCACACTGTGGGCAATGGGCACGGTGGTGATGTGATATGCAATACCACCGCCTGTGACACTTTTAACAGTGACACAAAACCCACACTTGTTGGGAATAATCTTTACATATAAAACAGGGTATAGGGTTATTTTCTAGTTCAATTTTTTCTTTAAAGTGTCTCCAGTGCTGCTCACAAATTGAGACCTGGCTGGAGATTATAGTTTGTACTGTATCTGGAGTGGGTCATCCACTGAAGTTGAAGTGCGTGTAAAGTCTGTAATTCCTCTGGAGTTAAGTAAAAGTTGGTTAAGATGGTAGTCAGGTGGATATGACTTCTGCTGAGGCCAAGGAGGTGACTTGGCCAATCTCTGGAACTGAGGCCGAGGCTGGGACGGCTGGGATTTCCTCTGGTAATGTGCCAGGGTGGTCAGGATTTTCAGGATCCTCAGAGGAGGTATTCAAGGATTCTCTGAAGGGTTTCACGTTCTTCACGTTCTAGCTGGGATCCACTTCGGGCCAGTCTCTGCGGAAACACAGGCAAAACCCCTTCCCCATGTGATGGGGGATAGGTCCCATGATCTCACCTGTTTCCGGGTCCTTCACAAGGGCTGGGGCTTTCTGTTTGACTTCTAGCTGTCGGTTATTGCCAAAGTGCCTAACAATTGGAGGGTTGGGATCCATTAGGGAACAATTTAAGAAATTAAAAACATACAATGCTTTCTGTAATCATTCAGCTGGAGTGGCATTCCCCATTCCCCCTTTTTGTTGTAATAAAAGACGTTTAAGTGAGCAATGGGCTCTTTCAATGATAGCTTGGCCTGTTGAGGAATGAGGAATTCCAGTTTTGTGTATCACTGCCCAGAGGGCAAGAAAATTTGCAGCTCTCTGGGAAATATACGCTGGGCCATTATTAGTTTTGATCTGTGAGGGAATTCCCAAGACTGCAAAGGCACCTGCAAAGTGACGACAAACATCTTTTGCTGTCTCTCCTGTATGACAGGAGGCAAACAGGGCACCTGAGAAGGTGTCTGTCGAGGAATGTATATATTTAAGTCGACCAAATTTGGGAAAAGGTGTAACATCTGTTTGCCAAATTTCGAGGCTTTGGAGTCCTCTCGGGTTAACACCTCCAGCTGGAGAGGGAAAGGAGTGCCTTTGGCACTTTGGGCACACAGCCACAATGCTAGAGGCTTGGCGAGAAGGTAAAGCGAAAGTTCTTGCCAGCGCAGCAGCATTTTGGTTAAAAATGAGTGACTGATTTTTATCTGGGAAAAACGATCAGGTACCACCTGTGCAGGCAGTGTTAGTAGGTCTGCTTGGCGATTTCCTTCTGCAATAAAACCAGGTAAAGTAGTGTGAGATCTAACATGCATTACAAAATATGACTCTTTTCTGTTATCTAAAAGGAAAACAAGTTGCTGTAGCCAATAAAAGAAGTTTGCATTAGGTACATCTTTTAACACAGCAGCTTCAGCTCTTTCTACGAGTCCTGCAACATAAGCAGAGTCAGTTATTAGGTTAAAAGGAAAGACCAGCATTCAAAGGGTCATACAATGGCTGCTAATTTAACAATTTGAGGGGATCCTGAAACAGTGATGACATCTGAGTCCCGTCCGTTCAGATTTGCATTCCACTACAGTATTATTGACTTGTGGGTGCGACCAGATCTATCTGTAAAAACAGTTAATGCTTGTAATGGGATTTTGCTTCTCTTGGGTCGTGTTAAGAGATGAAAACTGACTGCCACGAGTTTGTGCTTTGGAGGGTGTGTAGAAAGTTGTCCAGAGAAGTCGGTGAGAGCCATTTGAAACACTTCAGATTCTTGAAGTAGCCACTGTGAGTAAACAGTAGTAACAGGCAAACAAATCAAACAGAAATCTACACCTGCAAGTGTGACAAGCCTTTGTCTAGCTTTTATGATGAGCAAAGCAAACATTTCATGTTGAGTGCTGACCGTTTTGGACATGGTGTGGCAAAAAAATCCATTCAATAATTACTAAAGGGTCTGGCAAATTAGGGTCCCACTGAAAAATGAAGGCATGGGGCTGCTTGGCTGGATTTAAAATTATTAAAGGAAAAGGCAACTCAGGAGCCCATCGGGCTGCTTGTTGGTTTGAAATAGCATCAGCTACTTTTTGTAATGCTTGGCAAGCTTCCAGTGTAAGCTGCTGAGATGATAATAAATCTGCTTCCCCTTTTAACAGAGCAAACAGAGGGCTTAAATCTGCATTTGAGTTTCCTAACAAGGAACGAAATCAATTAATTGTTCCTAAAAGTTTTTGAGCATCATGCAAAGTACAAATGTTGGTTTGAATTTGTAAGGGCTGAGGGGAAATCCTCTGGGTCTTAATTCGCCAGCCAAGGTATTTCCAAGGGGGTTGATGCTGACCGTTTTCAGGAGCAGCACAAAGTCCTGCTTGGGTTACAGCATTGCTGACAAGGGCTAGGCCTTTCTCCATAACTTCTTGTTTTTCTGCAGCAATTAGAATGTCATCCATGTCATGATATAAAAGAGTGTCAGGCATGTCCCGACGAATGGGGCTGAGAATTTTTGCAACAAACCACTGACAAATAGTGGGGCTGTTTTTCATGCCTTGGGGCAACACAGCCCAGTGATACCTTTGCAAGGGTGCATACATATTGGTGCTTGGGACAGAAAAGGCAAATTTTGGTGCATCCTCAGGATGCAAGAGGATATCAAAAAAGCAATCCTTTAAATCAGTGACTGTCAAATGCCAGTCTTGAGGGATCATGGTAGGAGATGGGAGGCCAGGTTGAAGTGCTCCCATGTTCTCCATAACAGCATTAATTTTACAGAGGTCATGGAGCAAGCGCCACTTGCCGGATTGTTTTATGGTAATCGCTATAACAACCATATCTATGTTTTTTAATAACATTGCAAAACTAAAAGCCAGAACTGACCAGTACAGATACATACCAAACATGCTTCTCTCTTATGCTCTGTATTTTGTGGTAGGCCGCACTGCCTGCCATGGTTTGCAGCCTAACAGCGTTGCTGTGTTCACTTCGGACTTAAGATTAGCAGTGCTCTCACTTCTCCTTTCTAGCTGTAATTCCACATTGCCCAGGGCTGGGGCTCACAGCTTGGCCCTTTGGATTCCTGAAACACATCCAGGTTGGCTCAGCATCAGAGACACTTTTCCCTTGCTTGTCCCCACCTGCCATCACTGCCTGCAGTGCTCTGCTCTAACTGGAACCAGGAGACACTTTCTCAGTCATGTCTCACTGTGGGATTTATTAGAATTGTAAGAAACTTCAGTGTTTCAATTTAACTTTGAGTTCTTGAGAAGTTATTTGAACACACTTGGAGGGACTGAGTCTGGTGTAAACAGCAGCAAAGCCCCGCGAGGCTCATTCGAGTCCCTGTGCTGTGGCTGTGCTGCTGAGCTGGGCCGGGCTCCTGGCACAGAGGCAGCTCCTGGCAAGCGGCAGCGCTGCAGAGAGACAGCTGTGCCCAGGAGCAGCTCCTGTGCACAGCCCAGCAGGGCTGGGCCACTGCCAGGGCAGCTCAGGGACACCAGCAGGGCACAGCCAGAGCTCCCAGGTGCTCAGCATTGGCAGGGGCTGTGCCACGGCCCAGAGGGGCTGTGTCATAGCCATAGGCACCTCTGGGGCTGTGTCACAGAGCCCCAGAGCAGCTGTGATGTCAGAAAGGAGCTGTGTGACATCCCAGAGTGGGCTGTGTGAGGTCACAGACTGGGCTATGACATCACAGAGTTGGTTGTGTGAGGTCAATGAGCAGCTACAGCATCATAGGGGGGACTGTGACATCACAGAGCAGGCTCCAAGGTCACAGAGTGATCTGTGTGACATCACTGAGTGACATCACAGAGCAGGCTGTGACATCACAGAGCAAGCTCTGATGCCACAGATTTTGTGGTGACATCATAGAGCAGTTTTATGACATCGCAAGGAGGTTTTGTTATCTAATAGAGTTGCCGGTGACATCCCAGAGTGGGCTGTGACATCACAGGGGCTCTGTGAGGTCACTGCGGAGGTCACTCTGCCCCAGCCCCCCCTCACAGTCCCCTCCCGAGAAGTCCAATGCTGCTCGTGCACAGCAGGGTCCCCTGTCCCCCCGGGTCCCCCCCTGCCCCTGGCATCGCAGCCTCCCCCAGAGGATGTTCCACGAGATCGACCCCCAGAGCCTGACACGGGGATGGGGGGGGGACGATGCTGTGGGGGTGGGACAGGGGGACAGGGACCACCCGGCAGTGTCCCCGTGTCCCCCGGCATAAGAGCCTGGGCCAGGGCTCCTTCACCCTCTTACTAATGAAAGGGTAAAAGTGCTTAAAAAATCCCCAGCAAGGGATCAGCAAAAACCAGATTTAATATTCAACAACAGCACAACAAAGTTCTTTGGGAAGAGTCACTCTGCTCCTGACTGGACAGTTCAGGCACAGCAAGGGAAAAAAGAAACAACAAAACAAATCAAATCCAGTCAATCAAACTAGAAATGAACTGAAACCTGGACCTCTTTGTGTGTGTGTGTGTGTGTGTGTGTGTGTGTGTGTGTGTGTGTGTGTTTAGGTGTGTGTGACAGAACGAGAGTGAGGGCAAGGATAAAAGGAATACAGCCTAAAAGCTTAACAGCCCTCAAACTTAACAGTACTGAACTTATACTTTAACTATTCCATACCTTAAATGTAACAATTTAGCAAAATAACAGGACTTAACAGTATTTACCCTAACGTATTTTATATATATATACAGACATACATATATATACATGAATATGTAAATAAATAACTATAACTATAAATGTAAATATAAATATATATATATATGTATATATATATATATATGTATATATATATATATATATATGCATATAATCTTCCCTAAGGAGCAGAGAGTGCTGACAGAGCACAGGATGCTCTGCTGAGCACGGGATGGCCCCGGGGGTGATGTCAGACAAAGCTGGGATGGGAGTGCCAAAGAACAGGAGGAGGAGGAGCGGGCAGAAGAGGAGGACGAGGGACAGAGAAGGAGAAAAGGCGGGGCGGAGGGATAAAGGGGGAGGAGCGGGAGGAAGAGGAAGGGTGGAGCAGCGGCAGAAAGAGAAGCAGGAAAAGGAGCTGCCATGTGCGTCCCTCGCTCTGTGTGTCCGCAACCCTCGGCCCCGGGAGCATCGCCCCCCGTATCCCGCAGGTGACCGGGCAGGGGGAGCTCGCCCCAAAGATCTTGTGAGGTGCGTGGGGTTCTTTTTTGGGGTGGGGGGATTTTTGGACCTTGTAGGACTCCAGAATGGAGCCCCAAATATCTTTGTTTGATCCTGGGAGGGTTTGTTTGTTTTTTATTGGGGGGGGAGGGAGCGGATGTTTGAATGTTGCAGGACTCCAAATGTGAGTCGCAAATGTCCCTTGGGGGATACTGGGGAGTCCCCGGCACGCGGGTTTTTGGGGGTTCCCAGTGGCGGCTGGCGAGAGAAGTGGGCTGGGGCCCGGGCAGGGTGGGATGTGGATTGGGGTGTGGGATGAAGTGTGGGGGAGGGGAATGGGTGGGCTGGGGCACCTCTGGAGCCCAGCTGCGCCCCCCTGGGCCCCAGCGGCGCCGGGAGCGGAATTTGGGGAGGGGGAGGTGTGGGGCGGGCAGGCCGGGCCTCCCCGCTGGGCGCTGTCCCGTTGGGGCCGAGTGCGGGGGGAGCTGTCCCGCAGGGCTCGGCCCTGCCCGGGCACGGCTGATGCCGCCCGCCCGCGCTCCGCACTGCTCCGGCCTGGTGCTCGCAGTGCCGCGCGGGGCGGGGCTGCTTTGGGGACCCCCCCAGGGCAGAGCGCGGCTGCTTTGGGGCTGTGGGCACCTGCCTGGCGCTGGGCATGGGCCGTGTGGGGGCAGCTGGGGCCGTGCTGGTGGCACTGGTGGTGCTGGGAGTGCCCCTGGCCGTGGGGTGAGCGGGGGGGGCGCGGTGAGAAGGGGGGTGGGGGCTGGGACCCCAAAGTGAGCGAAATGGGGATTGGGACCCCCAAAGTGGGCAGGAGTGGCCTGGAAGCCCCAAAATGGGCTCTCATGGGAGAGGGGGGTTGGGGATAGAGGGGACAATGTTGAAAGGGCAGAATAGCAGGGGAAAAGAGGGGTCTGTAACCCCCAAATAGGGCAGGAGGGGGATGGGACACGGAAATTGACTTGGGAGGGGTGTGTGGATTGGGAGAAGGATTGGAAAGGGGAGGAGAGGGGAGGGAAAGGTGGGGTTGGGATGGAAGAAGGACAGTTCCATGGGGGTCCAGCCCTGTTCCCCAGTACTCGATCCCCGGAACAATTCCCTGGGGCTCTGTGGGAGGTGAATCTGCACTGTGGGGGTCCCCTAGCCCTCTGTCCATCCCTGGGGCTAAGCTGGGGGTTCCCCCATCCCAGCAGCCTGTGCTGCGGCAGCTGTGGGTCGGAGAAGGGTGGGGAAGGGGGTCTGGGGTGGGTGCGGAGGAAGAGGAGAGAGAGAGGAGGAGGAGCAGGAAAAGGAGGAGCAGGAGAACCATGAGGTTTCACCACCCACTGTCTGCAGCACCCCCGGCTCCAGGATTATTGCCCCCCCCACATTCCACAGGTGACCAGGGACGGAGAGCTCGCTCCAAATCTATCAGGGGTCTCCAGGAGGTTTTTTTTGAGGAGTATTTGGAATTCACAGATTCTGGAGTTGAGCCCCAGATCTCCCTAGTGGGGATTTTTTGGGCCAGAGGGAATGTCTGGATCTTGTACGACTCCAAACAGAGCCATAAGTGCGCCTTGGGGGAATATTGGGGGGGTCAATGTGGGAATTGCCTGATACTGGAGGGAAAAGGCATTGGTTTTGGGGATCCACAGGAGAGCCGGGGTGTGGAACACAGGACTCCTGGAGTGGAGAGAGCAGAGAGGAGTGATAGCAGAGCTGGGGGACCCCCGGCAGCCTGGAGGGGTGGGGGAGCCTGGAGATGAGGCAGGGCTGGGACACTGTGACGCTGAAAGGGGCGGCGGAGAGAGGGGGAAGCCCCGAGTGCCTGGAGTGGGGGGGAACCTGAAGAGGGGGACCCTGGGAGCCAAAGCAGCATCAGGGAATAAGGGACCCCTGGGACCACCAAAACCCCACGGCATCCCTAAGCAGGAGCCCGGAGAAGGGGGATCCCCAGGACCCATGGGAGCCCCAGCAGCTTTGAGAAGGGGAAACCCCAGCAGCCCAAAGACAGGAGACTGGAAAGGGGGAACTGCTTGGAGGCTTTTTTTGGGGTTACTCTTGATTTTTGGAGGATTTTATGGACCCAAAACACTCAGTGACTTCTAGAGGTGGACTTGGACAGGAGGAACTCCCAAACCAAGGCACTCACACCTCTTTTTCCCCCAAACCAGGATTTCCCATTCCCAAACTTTGGCCAGATGGAAAAGGAGGCTGTCAGGAAGAGGAAGATGCCCCAGGACTTGCAGGCAGGTGAGGAGGAAGTCAGTGCCCCTTTCCCCCTCTCTTCTGCTCCATGTCCCAGCTGAGCATCGCCCCTGGCTGCAGGACAACCCCGCTGCTGACACTGTCCTGCAGGGACAGATTGGGGGCATGTCCTTCCCCTTGCCTGTGGCACGGAGGCAAATCCCATCCTCTCCTTGTCCTTCCTCCCCAGGCAATGAGCTGCAGACGGAGACCAGGGAGGACAAAGCCTTGGGGCAGAACCTCATGGAAGAGGCCGTTTTGAGCGGTTCCTTGACACAGGAGTTCAAGAGGGGGGAAAAGCCCCAGAGATGCCACACAAGGAGGGGCTGCAAACCCAGGCCAGGGCGCTCTGAGGAGGAAAGACCCACCCTGTGCCAGGAAGGCGTCCGGAGCTTCAGGCAGAGCTTGGCCCTGGTGGTCCATGAGCAGCTCCATGATGGGGAGAAGCCCTACAATTGTGGGGAATGTGGGAAGGGCTTCAGCCAGAGATCCGACCTTATGGTCCACCAGAGGATCCACACAGGGGAGAGGCCCTATGAATGTTCTGTGTGTGGGAAGAGGTTCCGGACCACCTCCCATCTCCTCGTGCATGAGCAGATTCACAAAGAGGAGAGGCCCTTCCGCTGCCCTGTGTGCAGGAAGGGCTTCAAGCAGAACTCCACCCTCATCATCCACCGGCGCATCCACACAGGGGAGAAGCCCTATGAGTGTGGGGAATGTGGGATGAGCTTCAGCCAGCTCACCAACCTGATCCGCCACCAGAGGATCCACACTGGAGAACGGCCCTATGAGTGTGGGCAATGTGGGAAGAGCTTCAGCTGTAGCTCCCACCTGATCCGCCACCAGAGCATCCACTCAGGGGAGAGGCCCTATGAGTGTTCTGAATGTGGGAAGAGGTTTCCAACTAGCTCAGAACTCCTCGTGCATCAGCGGATTCACACAGAGGAGAGGCCCTTCCGCTGCCCTGACTGCAGGAAGGGCTTCAAGCACAGCTCCACCCTCATCAGGCACCGGCGCATCCACACTGGGGAGAGGCCCTATGAATGTCCTGAGTGTGGGAAGAGCTTCTCCAGGAGCTCTCACTTGACCCGACACCAACAGAGCCACCGGTAAGGGAAGCCCTGCAAGTGCTCTGAGTGTGGCAAGAGCTTTGTGCGCTGCTCCAACTTCATCACCCCTCAGACAACCCACAATGGTCAGAGCTCTGGTGACCCACACTCCTGGTGACCAACACTGGGAGGAGACCTGGCTGGTGGCTTCCGTGTCCTCAGATTCCCTGTAGTCACCTGGGCAAACGCAGGGGCAGGAAAATCCATTGGGACTCAGATTGACATTGGAAATTCATTGGGAAGAGCTGATTTATTAACGTTACACCCAAAACAATCTCACCAGCTCTGTGCAATTGTTTCTTCTGGTGCCATCAAGCAATGGGGGATGATCTTGGAGGTCTTTTCCAACCTAATAATTTTCTTTTTCATCCTGTCAGAACTACCAAAATTGGGGTAAAAATAAAGAAATGAAACAAAGAGATTGAAATCTGCACCATTTTCCTGGCATTTGAGGGTGAATTTGGGGTTCGTCAAGGATTTGGGTGTTCTGCCCAGGCTAAGGGACTGTGCCCCTGTCTCATAGTTGTACCAGCAGAACATGTCCACCTGAGCCCATCTGTTCTCCAGGAATTCCAGTTGTCTGTCCCAGTCCCTGGCCTGGGTCTCCCAATTTGGGGTGTGCCTCTCCAAGTGCCCAAATCACTACTGAAGTGCCCGAGCTGCTCCCGACTGTGGATGTTCCTGTCCAGCAACATCTCCTAGTCAGTGCCATGGGGGGCTGGGAGGGGCATTTGGGGATCCTGTGGGGATTGGGAGGGCCTTTTGTGGTTCTTGGGGACATCTGTGGTGCTGAGAGGGGTCTTGGTGGGGTCTGTGAGGGAGGTTTGGGGTCCAGGCTGGGATGTGTGGCTTGGAGAGGTATTGTGTGGGTCTTGGGGGAGATGGGAAAGGACTTTTGGTGTCTCTTGGGGCCATTTATGTGTCACGGACTGAATTTGAGGCATTCTAGGGGGAGCTGTGAGGTGGTTGGAGGGGTCTGGCATTGGTTGTGGGGCTGGGAAGGGGTTTCAGGGCAGTAGTGACCCCCCAGACCCCCAAAGCTGCCACCAGACCCTGCCCCCCAAGGTGCTGCCAAGGGTTTGGGGATTCCATGTTGGGGTTCCTCCTCCTGGTGCTGAAGAAGAAGGTCGGGGGAGTCCCCAGGGGTCGTGTGTGTTCCCCAGAGCGTGTATGCCCCCCCATGCCAGTGTCACCCCCTTTTCCCTCCGCACAGGGCTCCTGACCCAGCTCCTGCTGCCCCCGGGACGGAATTTGGGGAGGGGGCAGAGGGGGTGCGCAGCCCCCGCCGGGGGATGACCCCGAGCCAGCGCCCTTTGTTTAGCTCCAAGCTGGGCTTGGGGCCGCAGCAGGAAGAGGCCGATGGGAAGCAGCTCCTGCAGGTGGGACAGTGCTTGGGCTCAGGGCAAGGTCCTGCCCTGCACACCTGGCTCAGGTGTGACACTGCCCCGCGAAGGGAGCAGGACATTGCCATCCCCACGGCTCAGGGCTGGCAGCAGCACTTGGAGCACGGACATGGAAATCCTGGGAGCAACTGGGAGCACCCTGAGGCCGTGAATTATCCCCAGCACTGCCTTTCCAGGCCAGCCCTGGATGTGAGAAATGCTCCTTAGGCCTGGGCCTTGAGCAACAGCCCCTGGGCTCAGCTCCTGTGCAGCTGAGCACAAACACTGTCTGCTCCCAGGCACTGCTGCTGTCCAATGAGCTCCTTCTTGCTTTAGGAGCAGCCTTGGCAACTGTTTTTCTTCCCTCAATGGCACAGCATCGCTGTTCTCACACTATCAAAGAAAGCTGTTGATGCCAAGTGCGGCCAGGATGAGCCATTGCTGTGCCTAAAGCCCATCTCTTGGGGCCCTATCAACAGCAGTGCCAAATGAGCCCTTGGAGCTCTCCTGGAGCAGCGACCTCCCTCTGAGTGGGGCCTCTCGGAGCCGGGAACTCTCCCGTTTGCTGCACTCGGGGCATCCCCGAACAACAAGGGAGCCTGGGCCGATCCCCCACTCCTCGAGGCTCAAGCCTTCGCCCGCTGGGGAGATGCAAAAGCATCGGGAGTGAGCATTTCCCTGCCCTCGAGGGGAATTTCTGACAGGTCCCTGGCACTGACTCTTTGTGTCTGTGTGCACACACATGTGCCTGTGCTCTGGCAAATGGGGGAGAAATGCTGCTCTTGGAAGTGTTGCAGTCCCTTGGATATCTGGGTCGATTAGAGCTGTAAGATTCAGTCCTAATGTATAAGGTAAGTTAAATGCTCCTAAGGGCTTTTCGTCTGCAAATTTGGTGAGTTTAATACAAGCTATAAACTAAATTAAACACTGTTAAGTCTTATAAATTGTTAATTCATCGGTTATAAATTAGGTTAAATACTGTTAGGTGCTGTTCTTTTGCTGAATTGTTACCTTTAAGGTATAATTTATGGTTAAGGTACGAGTTAAGTGCTCTTAAGTTTGAGTGCTTGTTAAGCTTTTATCCTTGCCCTCACTGTCCTTTTGTCACACACACACACACACACACACACATACACAAGGACAGTTCTCAGTTCATTTCTGGTTTTCTTGTCTGGATTTCCTTGATTTTGGTATTGGTTTCTTCCCTTGCTGTGCCTGAACTGTCCAGTGAGGAGTAGAGTGACTCTTGCCAAGGAACTTTGTTGTGCTGTTGCTTAATATTAAATCTGATTTTTGCTGATCCCTTGCTGGGGATTTTTTAAGTGCTCTCAACCCCTTGTTCGTAAGAGGCTGAAGGAGCCCTGGGCCAGGTTCTCACCCTGGGGGACACGGGGACACTGCCGGGGGGTCCCTGTCCCCCTGTCCCACCCCCCATGGCCCCATCCCCCCGTCCCTGTGTCAGGCTCTGGGGGTCAATCTCGTGGAACATCCTCTGGGGGAGGCTGCGGCGCCGTGGGGCAGGGGGGGACCCGGGGGGTAGGGGATCCTGCTGTGCATGAGCAGCGTTGGACTTCTCTGGGGGGAGCTGTGAGGGGGGGCTGGGGCAGAGTGACCTCTGCAGTGACCTCACAGAGCCCCTGTGATGTCACAGCCCACTCTGGGGTGTCACACAGCCATTCTTTGATATCACAGCCTGCTCTGTGTTGTTACCCACAGCTCTGTAATGTCACATCCCTCACTGTGATGTCACAGTCAGCTTTGTGATGTCACAACCCACTCAGTGCTGTCACAGGGCACTCTGTGACCTCACAGCCTGCTCTGTGATGTCATACACCCACACCATGATGTCACAATCTGGTTTGTGATGTCACAGCCAACTGTGACATCACAGCCAGCTCTAAGATGTGACACAACCAACCAGTCGTGCCACAGCCTACTCAGTGATGTCACAGCCTGCTCTGTGATGGCACAACCCACTCAATGATATCACACAGCTCACTCTGTGACCTCGGAGCCTGCTCTGTGATGTCACACAGTCCCCTCTGTGATGCCGAAGCTGATCCATGACCTCACACAACCGACTCAGAGATGTCATAGCCCAATCTGTGACCTCACACAACCCACTTTGTGATGTCACACTGCCCCTTTCTGACATCACAGCTGCTCTGGGGCTCTGTGACACAGCCCCAGAGGTGCCTATGGCTATGACACAGCCCCCTCTGGGCCATGGCACAGCCCCTGCCAATGCTGAGCACATGTGAGCTCTGGCTGTGCCCTGCTGGTGTCCCTGAGCTGCCCCGGCCGTGCCCCAGCCCTGCTGGGCTGTGCACAGGAGCTGCTCCTGGGCACAGCTGTCTCTCTGCAGCGCTGCCGCTTGCCAGGAGCTGCCTCTGTGCCAGGAGCTCAGCCCAGCTCAGCAGCACAGCCACAGCACAAGGTGCTGGTTCTGCTGTGCCTCCCAAGGGAGCTGTGCAGGGCCAGGTGACAAGGTCCCGCAGCTGTGTTGATTCTGCAGTGTCACAATGGTCCATTGGTTCCATGAGTTTCCGTACTGTCACCAATGGAGTCCTTGGTTCCCCTGTGTCACAATGGCCGCTTGGGTCCATGAGGTTCCACAGTGTCACCATGGTCTCCTTGGGGTCATGAGGTTCCACAGTGTCACCATGGTCTCCTTGGCTCCTCAGGGTCACAATGGACAATTGGTTCCATCAGACCCCATTTTATCACTATGTCTGCTTGATTCCCTGAGCTTCTGCACTGTCGCCAATGGTTCCTTGGTTCCAGTGATGCCCTGCTGCGTCCCAATGGATATTTAGTTCCGTGAAGTTCTTCAGTGTCACCAAGGTCTCCTTGCTTCTGCAAGGCCCTGCAGTGTCACAGTGCCCCATAGGTTCCATGAGCTCCCATACTGTCAGCAATGGTCTCCTGAGTTCCAACGAGGCCCTGCTGTGTCCCCGTGCCCCCTTCATTCCAGGAGGTTCCGTGGTGTCACAATGGACTCCTGGGTTTCCTGAGGCCCCACTGTGTCACAATGACCCCTTGGTTCCATGAGGCGCCACAGAGTCACAATGGTCTCCCTTCATCTCTGAGGCCCTGCAGTGTCACCATGGTCTCCATGGTTCCATGTGGCCCCAAAGTGTCACAATGGTCTCTGGGATTCCATTGGGAACACAAAAGCTTTGCAGAAACATTGAGCAACACCTGCTTAACACACCTGGGCACATCTGTTTGCATTCAAAAGAGGGGTTAAAGGAGACAATGGCACCATCAACTTCCATCTGCAACAGAGATCAAGGGAATGGACAGGGACAGAGAATTCTGCTTCAAGATACAGAGAATTGTGCTTACAGAGTTCATTTCTAGTCACATTGTCCCTTGGAGGAAGGTGACATCATTTGAGGCAGCCTGTACTGAGCATGTGGCTCTTGAGTGGGGTTTGTTGTTTAGGAAACCTGCTCAGGCTTTGCCATTCTTCCTCACAAACAGGAAAGCTTCTGCTGGGCCTGTGTGCAGGCAGAGCCCTGAGGAGAGCAGGTGGCACATGGAGCACTGGGCTGGGACACGCAGCTGCAGAGCTCAGGGGACAAGTTTGTGATGCAGGGAACAGCGATGGCAGTGCCAGCTGGGCCATGTCAGCCATGGTGAGGTTGGGGGTGAGGAGCAGCTTGTCCCAACAGGGTCAGCCTGCAAGAGCCTCATTCTTCTGCATGCCCACACCTCCTAAGGAGACACCTCTTCTCTGAAAATAAAAATAAAAGAAATATTTCCTTGATTCAAAAGAAAAGCCATGGGATGCACTTTGCAATCTTCCTCCTTAACAGAACTCCAAACTGACTCCAATGAGTTGTACAGACCCTGAACACTTGAAGACAATTGAAGGAAGAGAAAGAGCTCCTGAGAACTTTCTGTATTTTAATGAGTCCCACAGTGGATTTGGGGCTGAGTCCATGACCCTCAGGGACAGAGAGAAGGTTGCAGAAGCTGCTCAAGGAGGCAGAAGCAAAACTCCAAGTCCCTTGGGGCATCACTGGGCCCCACTGAGGGCAGGGGCTGCCAAAGCCTCCGCAGGGACTGGTGAGAGCAGATCCTTGGGATGTGCCAGGATTGCAGGGAGCCAAAGGCTGTGAGCAGGGAACTGGGATGCTGAGAGAAGCCGGGCCTGGTTGGAGGAAGCAGAAAGGCCAAGGGCTGAGCCCAGGCCTGGGACAGCAGGGCCTGTCCCTCACGGGTGGCTCGGCGCTGTTTGTGGGGCAGTGGATGTGAGGGGGAGGAAGGACAAATGTCCCTGCCAGCCTGCTCAGGGAGGGCCGAGGGAGAACCAAAGTGCAGACCCTCAGAGGAAAGTTCCTTGGCTGGGGCCTCCAGAGGCAGTGCCAGAGCCCAGGGGACAAAGGCCTGGGTGCCTGTGGCCCTGCCAGCCCTGCCCAGCCCTTGGCCATCTCTCCTGCAGCCTGTGCCACCCTGTCCGTGCTGCTCCTGTGCCCTGGCCGGCTGCACACGCCCATCTCGCTGTGCCCCCAGCATTTCTCAGCCCAGCATTGCTTTGCCGTCCCTGCTGTCCCTGCACCCAACGCTGCCGGTTCCTGGCACACAGAGCCACGGCATCAGCCAGTCTCATGCTGCGAGACCTCGTGCACCAAAATTCTACCCTTGCAGGGACTTTTCTTTTTCCTCACCTCCACTCTGAACCTTTGGAGCTGCACTTTGGGGAGGTTTCCTTCTTTCAGCTACAGAGAGCAGCTCTGTCTCTTGCTCTTTACAAACAGAGAAGGGCTGCTGGGAGATGTGGTGCTCGGAGGCCATTGGGGGCACAGTGACCATGAAATAATTGAGTTTTCAATATTCAGTGAAACAAGGAGAGGCATCAACAAAACTTCTCCAGTGGACTTCCAGAGGGCAGACTTTGGCCTGTTTTGAATGCTGATTTGGAGAGTACTGCATAAGGAACTGACTTTTCTAAAGGAAACAGCCTTTAAAAACAAAGGGGTCCAGGAAGAATGGACATAACTTGCTGTTTTGTGCTTTTTGGTGGTTTTGGGTTTGTTTTGTTTTTGTTTTTTTTTTGTTGGGTTTCTTTTGTTTTTTCTTTTGGTGATGTCTTTTGGTTTTTTGTGGATTTTTTGGTGGGTTTTTTTGTTTGTTTGTTTTGTGGGGGGTTTTTTGTTATTTTTGGTGGGGGTTTTGGTAGTTTTTTAGGTTCTTGCGGGATTTTTTGTGGGGTTTTTTTTGTTTGGGCTTTTTTTTTTTTTAATTGGTGGCATTATTGTTTGTTTGTGGGGTTTTATTGTGGGGTTGCATCCCCAGGCTTCACCTGGAGGTTGATCCCGACATGAATCCCCTCTGATTTCCCCATGAGACTTACAGGAACAACCCCCCAGAGCTCCAGGGGCTCCTTCCCAATGATTCCTAAGGATTGGATGGAAGGTGGGAAGCAAATCAGGGAGTGCTGAGTGGGTTTTGTCTCTTCCATGTGATGCTGGTAGAATTCCCGGGACGATCCAGAGACTCCTGGTGGTGGCGGCCACTCTGCTGAGCCAGACAGTGCTGGGAATGCTCCTGGGAATGTGCCGGGAAAGGCTCTGCCCTCCAGGAATGTCCCCGTGCTCCCGATCCCAATAAAGAGCAGCATTGCTGCCATCTCCTGGGGTCCTCTGTGGGATGGGGAGGGGACACAGGCAGCCTTGGGATGGGAATCCATCCTCCGGGACAGGGCTGGGATTGGGGATGTGGAGCTGCGGCTGCCTGGAAGTGATTCCCAAAGCCCCCAGCCCTTGGATTTGGGAGGTGCAGGTGGATTCTCCAAAGGTGGTATCCTTGGGAAGGGATCCTAAACAAGGGGTGGCTCCAGTTTCAGGGAATTATGGGTGTTTTGGGGTTTTAAATTGTTTCCTTGTAGCAGGACTCCCCTGGAGGTTCAACCCGGATGGACGACAGGACACCAATATGGTTAAAGTCGAGCTCCACTTATTTCCAAAAGTTACATTATTTTATCTACTTTGCTGATGATCATAGGTCTCACCTAACTACGTGATTAGTTACATTATAATGCTCACGTGCCTTAAGCTATTGCTAATTGGTTATCTCATGCCAGGCTACCACAAGTTCCTCCCTTGCTTACGGTTTTTCGTGTTCAGGGGGGGGCTTCTCTCTAACTTGTTTACAACTTGCCTTAGTTTCTTGTTTTTGTCCTTCAAGGACATCTCAAGGACTCTTCTCTAAACTTTAGTCATGCTGTGTTGCCGACGGTGAGGGAAGCAAGACACGCAACCCAGTATGAGTTATAAACAAGCTTCCAGTGTATTTACGTTGTTAACTGCTTATATGCTGTTACAGTTAATTATGCCTACTAGTCATAAGGTCATTGGTCAGCTACAAAGGGTTACATTTACATATCCCTCCCATACAGGGCCCCTCCTATCACAAATCCTCCTCATTCTTTCAGCCACAAGTTCTTTCTTTGGTGTTTTTCCCCAGCATCAAGGACACACTGTCCTTGGCTCTTCTCCTGCCAGCATACTTCCAGTTCTTGCGGCCTAAGGGCTTCTTAGTTTACACCTCACTTTGCTCGCACAAGGCCTCAAGCCATACTGCAACAATTCCCCCTTTTTCTTTTTGTGCGAGCAAGGCCTGATTGATGTACTTTTCCATCATTCTGTGAATTAGCATAGAGCAGCATTGAACAACATTCTGAAAGTTATTATTGTCAAAAGCAACAACAACACTGTCTTGCACAAATTCTTGAGCCACTCAGTGATTCTTCAGCTTTGAGCAACCTTTCTACCTTAACTTGTTACTATGCAGTTACTTAAAATAATTTTGCTAGCAAGTACTACTTTAGTTAATTGAAACTGTGAAAACAATATACAACATTGCTCTAAAGTCTCTGTCAAGCTCAAATCTTGATTAAAGAGTCCATGGTTTCTTCTGAACTCTGGTTCTTGATTTTGACCAGATGAGCAGGTAATTGCTTTAAACTTCTTGGTGATAGAACACATGCATACTCTCTTCTCTAGGTTAACAGGTTACTTGAGCTTTGTTATTGCGTGTTATTACACTCTCAGTTGTGGGTTTTGCATTATGAGTGAAGGTGATCAAGGCAACAGGTGCAACTACTAATATACATAAGAGAAAGAGAACAGTACTTCAAAAATACACAGATTATTAACCATTTAACTATTAGCTACTACCCTGAGTCGACAATCACTGGAAAGTCCCAT
The DNA here is from genome assembly GCA_036785705.1 of Acanthornis magna. Lineage (NCBI taxonomy): Eukaryota > Metazoa > Chordata > Aves > Passeriformes > Acanthizidae > Acanthornis > Acanthornis magna. Next base: position 864,594 of record JAWUZG010000222.1, on the reverse strand, counting down.
TTTACAGGCGAGACCTGAAGACCTTTCCCGGGCAAAGCTTTCAAGTTTACCTGAAAGGGGTTCCAGTTCTTATCAAGCCGAATTGGTGAGCCAAAATGACTCAATTGCATTTTTAGAGCAGAAACATCTGGGATTAAAGATTCAGTACCCGATCAACTTAGGGCCAGGGCTTGGCCAGAGCCCAGGCCTTAACTGAAAGGGTCTCCCTAAATCATCTTACAAACAAGCCTCTATTAATATCAATTCTTTAAAACAATACACTTCTTACAGATAACTACACAGGGTTATGTGAAAATTTCTAAAGCAGCCGGCGTTGTCATTTAGTTATAACTAAGTAATCAATGGTACCATAAACAAACTGAACACACATCTAGAATTGTTAATACAGTAACAGTAACTGTTCTGAAAAAGTGAGATTATATTTTTTACACATCTATGCATATATGACAGTAAAGCAAAATGAAAACAAGAAAGAGAAGCACTAAGCATTTTATAATTAATAATATTCATGACTTGAAATTGGTATTCGTTCTTCTGTGTTACCTATAGAAGGTAAAGCTGCAAAGGCTGTTATAAACAGTCATCTTGATTGACTAATGTAGAACATTCAGAACCATAAGATTTGTGATGAAATTAAGGATTTGACAAATTACGTCTTCACTTACTTGTCTTACCAATTCTTTATCATGAACATTTCAGTTGACTTTATCTTATCTTTATAGCAAAAGAACTGTAAAGAACTCTTTCCCCTTTTCCTTTTTTTTTTTTGTTTTGTTTTATTTTGCATGTTTCGACAGAACTTAAACTTTAACTTCGCTTAAAACTAAGATAAATCTAACAGAGCTTAAAGTTAATATAATTGAAACTGAAGAGAAATTAATCTTCAGCACTTAAGAAGTAACTTTTATCTCACAGGCATCTCTATGTAGATTTACATGCCGGCAAAATACAAATTAACACAGGCAATTCACACACACACACAAGGAAACAAACTTTATAGCAGCTGCAAGATTTACTGCAGGTATCAGACTTGCTTTTTCTAAAGGCACCAGGAGGCTAACTCACTCTTAGGCCACAAAATACTTTACAGAATTGGCCTCAGGATGTCATCCTGCCAGTTCTGTCATTTTTTAACAACAAACCATGCAGAGAGGGCTGAAACTCCTTGGGGTAACAAGTTTTACCCCTCTGCCAGCTGTCACAAATTCACTGAACACCACCACCACTCACAAACATGGGAACTCTCTTCACTCAACCACAAGCCTCCGTTTTGCCTTTTTTTTTTTTATCCACTTTTAACATGTGCACTTGCTTTCTCTTTTCTTTCCTTCAGAGGTTACTAAAATTTAACTTGTTAATAGAACTTAAAATCAACAGACTTCACAAAAATTTTGATCAACTCAAAGTTGACAGGTCTGACCTATAAACTCAAAATACATAAAAGACTCAAACAACATTCTTAGTACATTTGCTGCAGCACTTTCACACCTGTATGCACATGCACACAGATACTGGTTAAAGTATACCTGTGGAAAGAAAAAACAAATCTTTTTAATTTAGAGAAGTAGTCACTCTGGGTGCCTTTGCAAGTGTTTAACTTTAAATCTACTAAACTAGATACAAGGTCAAGGGTATACTTTGAGAGTTTCAGATACAGCAGAACTCAACCTATTTTGACCTCTTCCGTATAAGAAACTACTGAAAATTCATCATACAGCAGGTAAACATCAGCGAATAATATCAAGAAAAATAACTGAGTTGTAAATGAAATAGCAGCAACGTAGAACTTTAGAGGGTGGAATTTTCATAGGATTAACTGGAAAGATCATAAAGGTGTGGCAGATACATCGTGATCCTACATAAATCAGTTTGGGGACTGACCTATGGCAACTATAAACATTATTGAAAATGCCTGTTTCACAGTCAGTACTCCTCTGAGATAAGTGCAAGTTTACTAAGATGTTTTCGAGGTGCAGCTTTACTCACAGGAATGATAGCATCGTACATCTTGGCAAATTGCATCTAAAACCTGCTTAATTCGCAGATGGTAAGACAGCTTTCTGTAAATATGATTACAATAGGTTTGAGACGTAAAGAAGACATCAAAGACATAATCATATAATACTGCCATGACTCTGGACACGCATCCTACTCAGTGTTGTGGATGTATAGAACTGACACATGTATACAAGCAGCTGTAGTTACGGTTTTAACTGATTGCGAAGGAGTGTACTAGTGTATGTTTGACTGTGGCCTCTGCCACAAGGGCAAAGAACATCAAGAACTCAGGTACTGAGCAGACAACTGAGCGAGTGCATTTAATGAGGTAAGATCACATTGAGTTACTTTTCTGGGCAATTAATGTACTTAAACTATTTTGATGTTAAGTTCATGTGCAAGCTATAGGTGACAAGGAAGAACAAGTACTCTTGAATCTGTGAACAGCTGTACTAGCTGGAAATGCTGTCACATGTGTCTTTATGGCAAAACAGTCACATTTAAATTTTCTTATTAGAGCTGTATAGGCAAACAGGTAAAGCCGGCACTACACTGTCTTTACAGTAGGGAACCATGAGCTAATTATGGCTGATTCTCAAAAGCTTCTGCAGATAACAAATATGGAGTCAGGCCTAGCATGGGCCTCACACAGTTAATTGCTCCTAGAAGCTTTGTAAATCATTCAATGTTTTGACATCAGGATTTAAAGTCAATTGCTGTAGCTATACATCTTGTCCAGTTAACATCCATGCTACACATTTCAAATAGGAGTTTGAATGTATGCTGAGTAAGACTAAGACACTAAATCTGTGTATAAACCAAGATATTGGACATATAAGGATAAATGATGCTTTGAGGAGACAACTTGAAAATTCAACTTTGCTAATTTCGTATGGGATCTTACTGTGCTGTTTAATTATGTTTTATTATTTGGTTTGTCTTAGGCAGCTCAAGGAATCTCAAGGCCAAACAGCAACAGTTGTTGAAGGGGTGCCAAGTTAGTTTCACAAACCTTGAGGCTAGGTAGAAAAACAAAATAGATTTTACCCTCTGGGAAAAACAAATTTTACACCATGGTTTTAGCATTAACTCCCAAGTTTTATCAGAGTTGGGTAATATTAGAACTTCAAGTTGCAGATCACAATAAAGCTGAGGTAATATATAAGTAACTAAGTAGAACATAAAATTATTTGTTCAAATTAAATATGTCAGGTATATCTATTAAAACCTGTCAGCTGAAAACTGACTTCTTAGCACCCACACAGCAAAGTTTAGAATTCCGAAGTAGTGTGTTTTCCCTTCAGACATCTCACCAAAAGGTACTCTGTCCCAGTAAGATCTAGAAAAAACAGAAAGCCTGTGAAATTCCTTAAAGGAAACATACACAGTCAGAAAGCAGGGGGGGGGGGGGGGAGGTGCTGCTGTGATTTAAGGCAGATTGTCATGATTCACATACCAGTTCTGTAGAGCTGAGATAAAATGTGCAGGGAAAGGTCAACTAACTTAACAATTTACAAGACTTTCAGAGCACCAGAGGTACACATAAAACACTTTCTAAAGTACTCAGCAACAAACCTTTCAGCCCAACCCTCTCATTTAACCAAGCTGTTATCATCATTGCTTTCTCGTTTCAAAAAGCTGGAAACAAATTCAAAATACAGCTCAGTTGCACTAATTAAAAGAGCACTTGGAAGATACATTTGCAAATCGAACTGTGCAGGCCAGGAGAGGCCTCCGTGGCACCCACCTTCTCCCTGCTGCCGGGGCAGGGGGGGCTTGCCAGGTGGGGGAAAGCAAAGGGTGGGGGGGTAGGAAGCAGCAAGCAATTGCTGTTTCTTCTGTGTGGCTTTCTTGCCTCCCTTGAAGACATCCCGAGATGGCTCTGCCAGGGTCACTGGACATGTCGCACGGTCAGTTGCTCTGCCAGTCAGTCGCAGCTGAGTCAGCTCTCCGGCCGAGGGATGAGCACCAGCGACAGTGGGACGATGCAGGACTGGGGATCCGGACTGTGAGCCACTGTGCAGCTCCCGGGAGGAGAGGTGTTAATATCAAGGCTTGCCTCATGTAGAAAGCAGTTACAGAGTTCCGTAAGGAATAATAAAAGGTGATCCGATGTGGAGAATATTTTGCAACACTCCTAAACTGCACCAACTTTTCGGGACAGTTTCAGGGGAAGAGCACGATCTTCAAGTAGGGGGGGAGGGTCGGAGAAGGCGTACGATTTGTTTACGGGTGAAGCAGCTCTAGCAGGTAGATTAAGAGGTAACGCTTGCAAGGTTTTTGCAAAATCTTGGATGGCAATTGAAAAATCAGTAGAGGTCAATGGACAAGCCTCAACCTCCCCGTCCACAGTTGCCCCCACCCCCTAATCGCCTCTGACAGCATCAGGGCCTTGAGAGGGGGATTGGGAATCAGCCTCTATGAGAGGCTGTGTCCTCGGCCTTGGCCGCCTCCGGTGGTGGGGGTGGCGGGGGCGGAGCTTCAGTTTCCGCCGATTTTGGGGGTGGTGAGGAAGAGGGACGGCGGGACCGGGGCGGGGAGGGATCGGCACTCGCAAGGGAATGTCCAGCGTAGTGGAAAAAAGTTTGTTGATAGGAAAAGCTTGCAGGGGCTCTCTGATTTCATAGCATGTAAAACATCTCCTGTGGTCTTCCATAAAGGAGCGCACTTTGTTGCCTCCTTTGCTTTCCTGCCGCCTGCAGCTACAGTGTCCCAGAGTGCCTTCCCAATCGCCTCCCAGGTGCAGATTTCAAAAGCTACAGAGGCACCCAATGTCAGTCTGTGCTCCCACGCCCAGCTAAAAAAGCTTTTCAAAGCCAAGGCATCATATTTCTGTGCTCTCTTAGAGAGAATAAATTGGAGGAGGTTTCGGACCACGTCCCGTTCATGCTCGTCCTGCCCCATCTCCCCCTATGGCCGCTCACCTCTTCTTGGTGAGATTCCACGTCCTCTTGACATATACCGGAGCTCTGTTCCACCACTTCCTGCACGGGACTGCAGGGATACTTTAAGCCATTCATCACTTCATCCTGCTGGGGCTCGCAGGGATATCCGACCGCCTTCTCCGCACCTGGAACGCACAAGCAGTTCATTACGAACTAACTGAGGCACGTCGGGGTCACCACTATGTTGTGGAGGATCTCATGGGTCATCACACACAGACCAATATGATCAGGTGAAGCCGTTTATTACAGATCAGAAGGCTACTTATATACATTTTTTACTTCTCTATATGCAAGCAATACATTGGTTACTAGCTACTTGTTTACACATCTAAGCAAATCACAGGAGTGATGGTGAGCTGTCATACAAACGCTGCTGCTGCTGCTCTGCCCCGCTAAGATTCTACAACCTGCCGTTCACACACTCCGTTGTTTACATTCTTGGAATTGCTAGACTTGGCAGCTAATTCCCCACAGCTGCACTTCAAGGACATATTTACCTTCTTGCTTATTTTGCTCAGCTAAGTTAAGGCTGCATTGTGCATGTCTCAGTGCCTAGACTAATAAGAATCCCTCAAAAGAACCCAAACATGGAGCCCCCAAACCCTGGCAGCATCTTGGGGGCTGGGTCTGGTGGCAGCTTTGGGGGTCTGGGGGGCCACTACTGCCCTGAAACCCCTTCCCAGCCCCAGAGCCAATGCCGGACCTCTCAAACCACCCAACAGCTTCCCATAGGATCCCCCAAAAAAGTCCGTGACACATAAATTGCCCCAAGAGACACCGAAAGCCCTTTACCATATCCCCCAAGACCCACCCAATACCTCTCCAAGCCACACACCCCAGCTTGGACCCCAAACCTCCCTCACAGACCCCACCAAGACCTCTCTCAGCACCACAGATGCCCCCAAGAACCACAAAAGGCCCTCCCAATCCCCACAGGACCCCCAAATGCCCCTCCCAGCCCCCCATGGCATTGACCAGGAGAGGCTGGTGGACAGGAACATTCACAGCCAGGAGCAGCTCGGGCACTTCAGCAGCGATTTGGGCACTTTGAGTGGCATACCCCAAATGGGGACACCCAGGCCAGGGACTGGGACAGACAACCGGAATTCCTAGAGAACAGATGGGCTCAGGTGGACATGTTCTGCTGCCACAACTATGAGATCATGGCACTGTCCCTTGGCCTGGGCACTCCCATTTGAGACACTCGTAAGGCCTCTCCCCTCTGTGGATCCTCTGGTGGCGGATCAGGTTGGAGCTCTGGCTGAAGCTCTTCCCACATTCCCCACACTCATAGGGCCGTTCTCCAGTGTGGACCCTCTGGTGGGAGATCAGGCTGGAGATGCAGATGAAGCTCATCCCACATTGCCCACACTCGTAGGGCCTCTCCCCGGTGTGGATGCGCCGGTGGGTGATGAGGTGGGAGTTGTGCTTGAAGCCCTTCCTGCACTCAGGGCAGCGGAAGGGCCTCTCCTCTGTGTGAATCTGCTGGTGCATGAGGAGGTTGGATCTGGTCTGAAACCTCTTCCCACACTCGGGACACTCGTAGGGCCTCTCCCCAGAGTGGATCATCTGGTGGCGGATCAGGAGGGATCTCGTGCTGAAGCCCTTCCCACATGCCCCACACTTGTAGGGCCTCTCCCCAGTATGGATGTGCCGGTGCCTGATGAGGGTGGAGTTTTGCTTGAAGCCCTTCCTGCACTCAGGGCAGCGGAAGGGCCTCTCCTCCGTGTGAATCCGCTGGTGCATGAGGAGGTTGGATCTGGTCTGAAACCTCTTCCCACACTCGGGACACTCGTAGGGCCTCTCCCCTGTGTGGATCCTCTGGTGGACCATCAGGCGGGATCTCTTGCTGAAGCCCTTTCCACATTCCCCACACTCGTAGGGCTTCTCCCCATCATGGAGCTGCTCAGGGACCACCAGGTCCGAGCTCTGGCTGAAGCTCTGGACGCCTTCCCGGCACAGGGTGGGTCTTTCCTCCTCAGAGCGCCCTGGGCTGGGTTTGCAGCCCCTCCTTGTGCGGCATCTCTGCGGCTTTTCCTCCCTCTTCAACTCCTGTGTCATGGAGCCGCTCAAAACGGCCTCTTCCACCAGGTTCTGCCCCAAGGGCTTGCCCTCCCTGGTCTCCGTCTGCAGCTCATTGCCTGGGGAGGAAGGACAAGGAGAGGATGGGATTTGCCTCTGTGCCACAGGGAAGGGGAAGGACATCCCCCAATCTGTCCCTGCAGGACAGCATTGGCAGCGGGGCTGTCCTGCAGCCGGGGATGATGCTGGGCTGGGAGATGGAGCGGAAGAGAGGGGGAAAGGGGCAGTGACTGCCTCCTCACCTGCCTGCAGGTCCTCGTCCATCTTCCTCTTCCTCACAGCCTCCTTCTCCGGCTGCCCAAGGTTTGGGAAAAGGGAAATCCTGGTTTGGGGGGAAAAAAAGGTGTGAGTGCCTTGGGTTGGGGGTTCCTCATGCCCAGGCTCAGCTCAGGCAGTGACTGGGTGTTCTGTTTCTATAAAATCCTCCAAATATGAAGAGTGACCCCAAAAAAAGCCTCCCAGCAGTTCCCCCTTTCCATTCTCCTGTCTTTGGGGTGCTGGGGCTCCCCCTTCTCAAAGCTGCTGAGGCTCCCGAGGGTCCTGGGGATCCCCCTTCTCCGGGCTCCAGCTTAGGGATGCCGTGGGGTTTTGGTGGTCCTGGGGGTCCCTTCTTCCCTGATGATGCTTTGGCTCCCAGGGTCCCCCTCTTCAGGCTCCCCCCACTCCAGGCACTCGGGGCTTCCCCCTCTCTCCGCCGCCCCTTTCAGCATCACAGTGTCCCGGCCCTGCCTCATCTCCAGGCTCCCCCACCTCTCCAGGCTGCCGGGGGTCCCCCAGCTCCGCTATCGCCCCTCTCTGCTCTCTCCACTCTGGGAGACCTGCGTTTTACCTCCCGGCTCTCCGGGGGATCGCCTAAACCGATGTCCTCTCCCACCAATACCAGGCAATTCCCACATGGACCCCTCCAGTATTCCCCCAAGGTCCATTTAAGGCTCTCCTTTGGAATCTTGCAAGATCCAAACATCCCCTCTGGCCCAGAAAATCCTCACCAGGGACATGCAAAGATATCTGGGATTCAATTCCAGAAACTGCGAGTTCCAAATACCCCTCCAAAAAAACAACCCTCCGGAAGACGCCCTGATAGATATGGGGAAAGCTCACCCTCCCTGGTCACCTGTGGAATGTGCGGTGGGCAATGATCCCAGAGCCAGGGGTGCTGCAGACACAGTGGATGGTGAAACTTCATGGTTCTCCTGCTCCTCCTTTTCCTGCTCCTCCTCCTCCTCTCTCCCTCCTCTTCCTCCCAATCCGCCTCCGCTCTTCCCCAAGGCACCCCTTCCCCACCCTCCTCTGCCCCACAGCTGCTGCAGCACAGGCTGCTGGGATTGGGGAAGCCCCTGATTAGCCCCAGAGATGGAGAGGGGGCTTGGGAACCCTCCAGTGCAGATCCACCTCCCCCAGAGTCCCAGGGTATTGCTCTGGGGATCAAGTGCTGGGGGACAGGGTTGAACCCCCATTCAACTGCCCTTCTCCTTTCCCAACCCCACATTTCCCTCCCCTCTCCTCCCCTTTTCCATCCTTCTCCCAATCCACAGACCACTACCAACTCAATTTCGGTCTCCCATCCCCAACCCGCTCTCTTTGGGGGTCCCAGACCCCTCTTTTCCACTGCTCTTCTCTCCCTTTCACCACCGTCCCCTCAATCCCCAGCCCCCCTCTCCCATGATTGCTTTTGGGGCTTCCAGGTCCCTTCCTGCCCACTTTGGGGGTCCCAATCCCCATTTCGCTCACTTTGGGGTCCCAGCCCCCACCCCCCTTCTCACCGCACCCCCTGCTCACCCCGCGGCCGGGGGCACTGCCAGCACCACCAGTGCCACCAGGACGGCCCCAGCTGCCCCCACACGGCCCATGCCCATCGCCAGGCAGGTGCCCACAGCCCCAAAGCAGCCGCGCTCTGCCCGGGGGGGGTCCCCAAAGCGGCCCCGCCCCGCGCGGCACTGCGAGCACCAGGCCGGAGCAGTGCGGAGCGCGGGCAGGCGGCATCAGCCGTGCCCGGGCAGGGCCGGGCCCCGCGGGACAGCTCCCCCCGCACTCGGCCCCAACGGGACAGTGCCCAGCGGGGGGGCCCGGCCTGCCCGCCCCACACCTCCCCCTCCCCAAATTCTGCTCCCGGCGCCGCTGGGGCCCAGGGGGGCGCAGCTGGGCTCCAGAGCTGCCGGAGACACGTGTCCCCCGCTGCCAGTGCCACCCCCGAAGGATTAGGGCTACCCCAAAACTCCCTCTCAGGTGGCCGATACCCCGCAAGCCCCGAAGGAGTGGGGTCCCCCCGCCTTCATCACCCCCAACCTTCGGCTGCCTCATCCCAGGCCCCAGCCCACACATCCCCCTCCCCCACACTTCATCCCACACCCCAATCCACATCCCACCCTGCCCGGGCCCCAGCCCACCCCATCCCACTTCTCCTGCCAGCCGCCACTGGGACCCCCCAAAAACCCGCGTGCCGGGGACTCCCCAATATCCCCCCAGGGGCATTTGCGACTCACATTTGGAGTCCTGCAAGATCCAAAAGTCCGCCCCCTCCCTCCCTAAAGAAAATTCAAACAAACAAGCCCTCCTAGGATCAAGCAAAGATATTTGGGGCTCGGTTCTGGAGCCCTACAAGGTCCAAAAATGAGAAATGGGTAGTCAATAGGTAACTCAAGTTAACTACTGAGGGACAGAATATGTAAATTCTAAAACCTAGGAAAACAGAATTCCCTTAATCTTCTCAAGATAAGAGGGACAAGAATCTGTTTGAGGCCATCACAGAAACCACTCAATCATCCCACCAAGGACTGCACATGCTCCAGAGAGAAAGGTGGAAAGTACATTGTGATGAAGACTACCAGAACTTCATCACGAAAAGACCCCCAAAGATCACCAGGACACACAGCACAGGCGTGGCACACATGCTAATGATATTAAGGATTTCCGAGAAATGATTTGTATAACCACTCCTATCCCAGGGAATGTGATGAACATTCATGAATGTTACCCATAACATGGTATGCTGGAAGTGCCGGGGTGTGTGTGTTTGGAGGAGCGATCGCCCACACGCGGCACACCGAATAAAGCAAATACCCACTGCTCTGACTTTGTCTCTGAAGTGTCTCTGGGCCTGCTTGGGGAGAATCAAATTGGCACCTCCAGATGGGAGCCTAACTCTGCTCAGCTGCCAGATCCAGGGGTAAGCAGACCTCCCAGTTGCGACCCTGAATTTTCAGGGGGAGCTCAGCTGTCCTTTGGCTCACGGCGGGGGCAGACCAAGGACCATCTGCACCAAATTAAGGTATTTGCTATTTAAAAAAAAAAATACCTGCAGGTCTGGGGTACAAGTCCCTGAGGGTGGGTTGAGACTGGGTCTCCCAAAATTAGTCCCGAGCAGGGTTTGAATCCCCCAGGGGTTGGACCCCACTGTCAGGTAAGGTACCTTTAATGGGTTGGACCCCAGGGTTAGATGCTGTAGTGCACCATTGCACTGCTACTTTTGTGTTGTCTGTCCTTATGTTGTTACTGTGTGAGTGAGAACGCATGAGATGTGTTCTGAACCAAAGTGAATGCGGAGCTCTACCTGCGGTTCTGTTATCTGGCGGCAGAAACGGCCAGGGAAAAGCAAAGTGATTGGCAAAGTGTGAATGAGTGTAAAACATATATAAACCATTGGTTTGGAGTATCTGGTGGGGGCAGACTGTATTATTGAAGGAGAAAGGTTTTAGCTATTAAATTGAGAACATCCAGACCCCCAACACCTCTCTAATATAGCTCCATTTGATTTCCCTTTTTAAATCCTGTGTTTAGTGTGTGGAAACAGTTGTCAGGCTTGAACTTGGAGTGGTTGTATTAATTGTGAGAGGAAGTGACTCGAAGGAGTGTGTGGTGTCCAAGCTGCTGGAGGAGAGAGTTTGATATCAGACTAGAAAAGAACTTGTGAAGAATGAAGGTGTAGATAATGTTAAGAGTAGCGTGGCTTTGTGGACAGGCAAGAAAATAAAGAGAAAACTGGCAAAGAGTGCCGTGGCCTTGTGGACCTGCGGGAAAGTTTGTGTGTAAGAAAGAGGTGAGAAACGTAACTTTGTAGAAAAGAGTGGGAGGAGACGAGCAGAAAGGTTTGCCTTGAAGAAGAGAGAGAGAACAGACAGACAAAGGATGGGATCATCAGAAAGCAAGAAAATAACCCAGAAAAGTCTGTTGGGATGTGTGATCTTAGACTTAAAGTCTCCTGCTTGGGTTAAAATGCAATTGCTAGGTATTTTGGAGATAAAGTCTCCTGCCTAAGTTACTGGGAATGGGTTTTTTTTTTGAGCAAAGTTTGTTCAAGTGCTTCTGAGTTTTTTTTCTTTGAATGTGTGTGTCCTCGTGTGTGTAGTTAGTTTGTGTAAGCGCCGGCAGATAAAATCAATGCGGGGACGCCTGTAAACTAAGAATAATTTGCTACAAAAGTGTTAAAACATAACTTTTAGATGTTTGATTGAGTATTGTTTTGGATCTTTCTTGTGTGTGCTTGCTTGACTGAGGCATTTCAGGCATTTCAGGCAGAGAAGTTGCCTTAGAAATGCAAATTGACACTGCTGAAGGGAAGGTGTGTGAATGATATCCCTCCCTCAAAATCAAGCTCTGCCTAATTGCAGAGAAGGGTGACAAAACTGGTTCTGTTGCAAAATAAAACTAGCTAAGGGAAAATATACCAATTTCCAAAAGGGGGGGGGGGTGAAAGAAGGAAAAACACATCCTTCTCCCCACTCTAGCTTGTGTTATCATTGTGCAAGTTTTAATACCATTAACACCTTTCAATGCTCAAGTGTATGCAGATGTAAGACAAGGAACCACTCAAGCCACAGAAGCAAGAACCACTGACTGCCCTTGCAACTGAGATCTGTAAAACAGTTAATCCGTTAACACAAAAATGGTTTTTTGTATTTCCAAAACACTATTACCAACAGTGCTGTTCCTAGATCAGTCAGTTATCCTAACAGAACCTTGTAATGATTGTAACAGGTACGGCTTTGGATGCAAAAGGGTGAGTAAGCAAAAAAGGAGGGAAGGTGGCACCCTTTTAACACATGCACATAAAACAATGGCTAAATCGGACAAAAAAATTAATTATCTTTAAAATTAAAGGTTTCAAAAGGATAGCTGGCTATTCTATCAAAGTGCTAAGACCAAGTAAGTTCTATTGGTGATTGTCACATTTCTAACTGTTGTTGTTATGTGCATATTTGTTTGTCTAGCGTTTAGGAATGCTAAGCCCCACAGAAGGGAGATACTGACTAGAAATCATAAACCAATCTGCTGAGCTTTGGGCTCTGCAACAGAAAGACACTTTCAAATTTAAGATAGCAGTTACCATTCATATGAATTCCAGTATACTTTCTTCTTTCTGCTCTGTCTGCTAGAAATCCCACCAAAGGTGTGGGGAAGGTACCCTGCTAAGTGTTGTTTCCCCATGCTTTGGGGAATTTGGCAGTTGCTTTTGGAGAATGCAGTAGCCTGTTGCTTATTTTTCTAAGTTGCTAGATCCAGTAGCCAAAAGCAACTCACTGTCTCAAGATGTCTCAGAATGTAGCCAGAGGCTAGCTGCATTGTCCGCAATGGCTACAATGGCCCTGCAGCCACAGCCTTGATAGTAACTGAGGCCCCAGGGTTAATGATAAAAAGATATCTAATTGTTAAAGTTTCACACTAAGTAGGAGCTTTGTTGACTGGGAAAAAAAAAAAAAAAGTCCAGGTGGATAACCAGTGCTAGGTTATTACAGTATGATGAATCTGGTTTAGTAGAACAAGAGAATTTAGAATTAAGAAATAAGGGGAGTTTTGACCCAGCCTCCTGTTTAAGGGGCCAGGGAGAGTGGGGGCTGGGCAGAAATCCATGACAGCATTCAGCTGATAGATCTCCAAAGCCAGGCTAAGGAAGATTTTGCAGGGCACTACCTGGCCTGGGGGATAGAATGTGTTTGTTAGTGAGTCTTCAAGAGTGATAGAAGAAAAACAATTTGAAAAATACAGTATCATTAATGAGAAAAAAGTAAAAAGAAGGGGGAGGTTGCCACCCACATAGTCAGCTCAAACAGCAGAGCTGTATGTGCTCCTAAGAGCCTGAAAACTATATCGGGGCAGGACAATGATCATGTCCAAAATATTAAGGCCACAGGGAAAACAAAAATGCCCACTTTTTAAGTCCCTTAAAGTTTATAGGATGTTAAAATTCCAAAGAAATCAAAACAAGCTTCCCCAGTGGTTATTAAACTGCTGGAAGGGGCACAGCCAGTGTCAGTGAAGTTTTAAACGTAAAAGATGCTTTCTTTTGTCTGCCATTAGCTAAAAGCAGTCAGGAAATTTTTAAAAACCCCAAAACAGGGAGAAAAAGCCAATTTACATGGACTGTATTGCCACAAGGATCCAAAAATAGCCCCACGACGTTTAGAGATCAAGGAGTTAAAAAAACTAGAAGACTGGACACCACCACTTGAAGAAAGTACACTTCTGCAGTATGTTGATGACCTACCCGTGAAGACTGTAAGTCTTTTAAATTTTCTGGGACTAAGTCAATATAAAGTCTCTCCTAAAAAGTTCAGTTAGCCCTCCAGTGAGTTCCATTTCTGGGATATGAACTAGCAGGGGAGAGAGAGAGCCTTGGGAGACAGTAAGAAGGAGGCAGTTTGTCACTAAACCTTTTCTGTTGTTCTCACATGAGAAGCAAAGACTGACACTGGGACTTTTGGCACAGAAGCTGGGACCCTACAAAAGGCCAGTGGCTTATTTCTCCAAGCAATTGGATGTGGTCAGCCGAAGATGGCCTGCCTGCTTGCGTGCAGTGGCAGCTGTGCTCATACAGTGTCAGCAGTGCTCATGCAGAAAGGAAATCACTGGTTAGCCCCATCTTGCTTTCTCAAATATCAAGCTGTCCTAGCAGAATCGGAGGATGTGAGTATCCAAATAAGCAACATCTTAATCCAGCAGCTTACCTCCAGGGCAGAGTTACTGAGAAGCCTGTACAGCATGACTGCGTTGACTCCAGCTAAAGGACTCTCTGCTGGAAAATGTGAAAAACTGGTACACTGATGGAAGCAGTTATGTCAAAAATGGTAAGCGCCTTGCTGGGTATGCAATTACAACCACAGATGCTGTCATTGAGGCAAAACCGTTACCTGTGGGGACATCTGCTCAAAAGGCTGAGATAATAGCCCTAACTCGAGCCCTGGCATCAGCCAAAGGAAAGCCTGTCAACATTTGGACTGATTCAAGGCATGTTTTTGGGGTGGTACACGCTCACGGAGCTATTTGGAAAGAGAGGGGTTTATTAAACTCACAGAAGAAAGAAATCAGCAAGCTACTGTAATCTTACAGTTGCTGGAAGCAGTGCTAAAACCTTCCAAAGTGGCTATAATGCACTGTAAAAAGCACTCCCAGGGTAACACCATCCCTGAACTGGGAAATGCTATGGCAGACAAAACAGCAAAGGCAGTGGCTGGTGGGGTTCAAATTCAAGCCCTAGCTTTAATCCCTTCTAGCATCCTTATAGGTAAGAAACCCCCACCATACAACACTAATGATTTAAATTACAAACAAGAAGAGAAGGGACAAGTAAGAACAGATAGATAGGCTAGAATAAAATATCTCATAATCATAAAATTATTTATCCAAAGTGAACATTGCATTAGATCACCTCAAATGACATTTCTTAAGAGTTTAAAAAGGTATAGGACAAACTTACAGCACGGTTATCCAACTTATCCAGGCTTAAACAATTGTTTGTAATAGTCATTTGTATTACTGCATTGTTATTTACTGTCTGTATTAGTAGTTATTGTTGTATGATATTATGTACTTGGAATCGCCATGGTTATGCTCAATGGCAAAAGTACAAATTTAGAAGTAAGCTAAAGAAAGATACTAACTTTCGCGACATACAAGATTTGTAAAGTATTACAAATGACCAAGAAAAAAAGGGGGGATTGAGAAACAGGTAGTCCATAGGTAACTCAAGTTAACTATTGAGAGACAGAATATGTAAATTCTAAAACCTAGGAAAACAGAATTCCCTTAATCTTCTCAAGATAAGAGGGACAAGAATCTGTTTGAGGCCATCACAGAAACCGCTGAATCATCCCACCAAGGACTGCACACGCTCCAGAGAGAAAGGTGAAAAGTACATTGTGATGAAGACTACAGAACTTCATCAGGAAAAGACCCCCAAAGACCACCAGGGCACACAGCACAGGCGTGGCACACATGCTAATGATACTAATGATTTCTGAGAAATTATTTGTATAACCACTCCTATCCCAGGGAATGTGATGAATATTCATGAATGTTACCCATAACATGGTATGCTGGAAGAGCCGGGGTGTGTATGTTTGGAGGAGCGATCGCCCACACCCGGCGCGCCGAATAAAGCAAATACTCACTTCTCTGACTTTGTCTCTGAAGTGTCTCTGGGCCTGCTGGGGGCGAATCAGCATCAGCCGTGCCCGGGCAGGGCCGGGCCCCGCGGGACAGCTCCCCCCGCACTCGGCCCCAACGGGACAGCGCCCAGCGGGGGGGCCCGGCCTGCCCACCCCACACCTCCCCTATGGCTTAGTTTCCCCGAGGCTGCAGGAGCTGGCTGAGAGAAGAAGGCAGGCAGACGACGTCAAGATGGCGAAAGGGAAAAGTTTATTTACAGAAGGGTTTTTATACCATTAATATTCTAGCAACTATTGGTCAGAAAAGAAATCCACCTCCTAAAACCATTAGTCACAGCCAAATAACACCTGATACCAAACACAGAGATTAAGAAAGTAAAAGAATGCAACTTATCTATGTTCTCCCTGAGAAAGAGCAGAAAGAATTTCAAAACAGTGCAACCACAATTCCCCCTTTTTGTTTTTTTTAAAAAGAAAAGCAAACAAAGGTATTGTTTGCGGTCCCCGCTAGTTCCCTAAGAAGGGAAGATGAGCTCAGCATGAAGGATCTGCTTGGCAGTGGCCAGCTACCAAGGAGATCCCGAATTAAATACCGGCAAGGGGTCTGCCAGTGGTGGCCAGCCACTGACAGGGCCCAAACCAGCCGCTGATTGAAGATGAACAGGGAGACTCTCAAGCAATGCCATAAATGATACATCTATCAAAACTTAGTTCTATTGAAAGTTCTTAATTTTCTGACTCCATAATAAGATAAAAATTCAGTCTCTGCTTGTAGAAGGGCCATCTGCATGATGGTCAACATCTTGATCATTGTTCTGAGGTTGCTGGTTCTGCTTCTGAAGTCGCAGATCAGGACGAACGCATCTCGCAGGCAGCCACTGCACTCCAGTATCTGTGGAAACGCAAGCATATCCACGGCCCCAAGTAATAAGCTCATGGGGGCCTTCCCAGGCGTTAGTGAGTAGGTTTCGAATCCAAACCTTCGCCCGGGGCAAGCGCGACTCGCCCGATGACTCCAATGAGAGAAAATGGTTCAAAATGACAGGATTATTCGAATTTGGTGGCACAGTGAGGTGATTAATTGTATACAAGGCTTTTTCCAGCCGGCTCTGTGGTGATTCCCCATGCATTCCCCCTTTTTGTTTTTCCAGAACGCGCTTCAGAGTACCATGCGCACGTTCCACAATTGCCTGACCAGTTGGGGAATGTGGAATACCAAATTTATGGTCCACACCCCATAGGTGCAAGAACTGCCCCGTCTTCTGCGACGCGTAGGCAGGGCCATTGTCGGTTTTCACCGCAGATGGCACGCCCAAGACCGAGAAGGCCAATTTCCAATGGGCAATGACATCACGGCCCTTTTCTCCAGTGTGAGCAGTTGCCCACATGGCTGAGGAGAAGGTGTCAATAGACACATGCACATACTTAAATCGGCCAAATTCAGGGATGTGTGTCACATCGGTCTGCCAAAGCTGCAGGGCCTTTAGGCCTCTGGGGTTTACCCCTCGTGGCAGAGGTGCGGCGAGTCCGTGGCAATCAGCACAAGCGCTGACAATGTCACGAGCCTCGGTTGGCGTCAATTGAAACTGCTTTTGCAGAGTATGTGCACTCTGGTGGAAGAAATCATGGGAAGCTTTGGCTTGTGCAATTTTGTCAGGCTGAGGCGCCATCCATGCAGGATTGGCTAGCCTATCAGCCCTGGCATTGCCTTCTGTTATAAAACCTGGCAATTTAGTGTGGCTTCGAATGTGCAAAATGTAATATGGATGTGTTCGAGCCTGAATTGCATTCCACAAAGCTTGTAATAATGAAAACAGAGCCGCATTATTGACTTCCTTTAGAAGTGAACAATCCAGACGTTTGGTTATGTCTGCTACATAAGCAGAATCTGTGACCAAATTCAAAGGCACCTGAGAGAACCGCTGAAAGGCCAAGGCAACTGCCTTCAATTCAACCAGTTGGGCAGAGCCTGACTCATGGCTTTTCAGCACCTGCCATTCGGATCCCTCCTTCCAGGTAACAATGGCTTTTCCTGTTTTCCCAGAACCATCCGTAAAGACAGTGGGTCCACGCACTGGCACCCGACTGTTCTTTGGTCGCAAGGCAAGGCTAGTTAAATTTGCCAATTGCAATAATTTATGACTGGGCAGGTGATAAGCAATCTGCCCTGAAAAGTTCTGCAGTGCACTTTGCAAAGGAGCGCTGTTAGCAAGGCTCCATTCAAAGATGTCCCTTGTAATTGGGACTATGATGGTCGCCGGATCTGCAGCCATCAACTGCAGACACCGATGACGGCATTTGATTATCAAACACACGACCAATTCGAACAGCGTGGGTGCTGTCTTTTTTGGCTGATGGGGCAGAAAGACCCATTCCAGAACGTGCAGAGGGTCGGCCCATTCTTTGTTCCATTGGCCGATGATACCTGTGGGATGGAGATCTGGAGCAGTGATAAAAACAGTGATATCAACAGAGGGATCTACTCGATAAACCTGACGAGCAGAAACAGCTTGTTGCACCTCATTCAACACTCTTCGCGCCTCCGGGGTCAATTTTCGAGGTGAATTCAGATCAGGGTCCCCCTTTAAAATATTAAAAAGCCGGGAAAGTTGCGAGGCGGTCAGTCCTAAATAAGGACGTAACCAATTAATAGTACCAAGCAACTTCTGAGCATCATTCAGAGTTTTGATAGTGTCAGAAAATTGCACCTCTTGGTGTTGTACAGTCTGATCCAAAATTTTGACCCCCAAATATTTCCAAGGAGGCTGTTGTTGGACCTTGTCTGGGGCCACTTGCAAACCATAGGAGTGCAGGGCAGCAAGCAGTCGAGGCTGTATCCTCCGCAACTCATCCTGGGTGGATGCTGCCACCAGGATATCATCCATATAGTGGTAGCAGAGTGCCTCAGGAAACTGCTCACGGACTCCAGACAAAGCCTGAGCAACATACCATTGACAGATTGTTGGGCTATTTTTCATACCCTGAGGTAACACTTTCCATTGAAATCTCTTTACAGGCTCAGCATTGTTAATTGCGGGCACCGTAAAGGCAAATTTTGGTCTGTCGTTGGGGTGCAAAGGAATTGTGAAAAAACAATCCTTCAAATCAATGATCAGGATTTCCCACTTTGTGGGGATCATTGTGGGTGAGGGCATACCAGGCTGTAAAGCCCCCATGCTTTCCATCACTGCATTAACTTTGCGAAGATCTTGCAGCAATCGCCATTTCCCCGATTTTTTCCTAACTACGAAGACGGGGGTATTCCAGGGACTAGTAGAAGGCTCAATGTGTCCCTGTTGCAATTGTTCCTGAACCAGCTGACAAAGGGCGACTAATTTCTCTTTGGGCAAGGGCCACTGTGGTTCCCATACGGGTGTTTCAGTCAGCCATCGCAAGGATAGCGTGCGATATGGTGCGCCCTTGCGTACAGTGACCCCTATTAAAAATTTGTTCCAATCCAAACTCCCCATGCTGCCAATACATCCCTCCCCCAGAGGTTAAGTGGGGCCGAAGTAACATAGGGCTGGATTACAGCCGTGCGACCCTCTGGGTCTTTCACCAACACATGCCGTTCACTTAAGTGGCTCCGTGTGGTTCCTCCCAATCCCGCAAGAGCGGACCCCAGAGGGGCTAGAGGCCATGTAGAAGGCCATGAAGAGGAGGAAAGAATTGTTACATCGGCACCCGTGTCGAGCAAACCTCGAAGTCGAATTCGACGGGGGTGGGCTCTTGGCAGGATCAGAGTGCACGTCAGCTGTGGTCTCTGATTAGAGATGTCTGCGGCCCAGCAGATCTGCGGAAGGTCCGGAATCTCAGCATCGCTGCTTCCGCATACTTGCTGCTCTGCCCTGGGAACAGGAGACTCAAAAGGCACTAAATTAACAATGAGAGTTTTCTCAGGGATTGTGATAGGGGGGCTTGGTGTAGAAACCATAGCATGAATCTGGCCCACAGAATCCCCATCTATAACGTCTGGATGAACAAAGATTCCCTGGTGGGTGACCTCAGGCCTCCCCACCAGGAGAGCACCATACCCCGGGCTCAGGGGTTCGTGCACATCCAAGGGGACTCTGTGAAGGCTACCAGAGTCTAGGACAACTGCCCTGGCTGTGTAGACGTTGACTCGGGCTGGCCCTTGGGCACCGTCTCCACACTGGCCGAAGGGGCCGACACTGGCGACGTTGGCCCGGGCTGGCCCTGAGGCGGCACACTGACTGGATAAGCCAGTGGTTGCAGCCTGTTTTGGGGGATTGATCGGGATGGAGGGCGGTACCCCCGTTTTGCGCCTCCCCTCCCGTTTCCCGACAAAGGTCGGCCGTCTACATGGTATCTAGCTCTGCAGTATTTTGCAGAATGCCCTGGTCTATCACACCTCTCACACTGGGAAACCGCAGTCCCTGCATTTCCCTTTTTCTGCGATTTAGATCGCCTTCGTCTGTTCCCAGGCTTGGGCCGCTTCTGCCTACCGCCAGGGTTTGCCTGACCAGGTGACAGAAACGCAGCCAAAGCGGGCTTCCTCGAGCCTCATGGTATCACCTCGGAGCACGCCTCAGCCATCTGTGCAACGGTGACATCGCCTCGCAATGTCTGTATAATTCTCCTGCAGTCGTCGTTGGCATTGTCTCTTGCCAGTTGTTTGCACAGCACGTCTCTCACAGTCTCATCTTCTACTTGTCGTTCCAAAGCAGCAGCCAAGCATTCCAAAAAGGAGAGAAATGGTTCAAATGAGCCTTGTCGTATCATGGTATATGATATCTTTCGCTCCGCCATATTGAATGTCTTGAGAAGGGCACTGAAGCCAACTTTTTGAGCCTGCTCCAATACTTCAGGAGCCCATCTGGCCTGCAGGTCAGGATTGTCGTAGGGTTTAAGTCCCATCAGAACTTCCACTCCAGCCCCCTGTCTAGGGCTGGCAGGATGTAAGCGCGAATTTTCTTCCGCGGCCCTCTGAGCTGCTTGTCTCCAATTATTTTCAAAAACTGCAAATTGCACAGGGTGAAGGAGGACTTGGGCCAAGTGCCTGATATCATAAGGTGCCAAGAGGTCACTATTAATTGCCCGAACAAGTTGCATGACCTCAGGAGACCCAAGTCCATATCTTGCCACTTTGTTCTGCAGATCCTCGACCACCCTCCAAGCTATAATACGATGGCTATCTGTGTCGCCCGTGTTTGGGAGTGCTTTATACACTGGAAAGGCCTGAGCATCGCCTTGCGAAGCATTAGTGTCAGTCTGGGCTATGGGCTCATCTGCTGAGGGCATCACGGCTATCATCTCAGTGTCCATTGCGTCAGGCAGAGGCTGAGACATTCTCATGCGTGTGAAGAGATCCCAATTCCCCGCGTTCAAAGCTGCGACTTTAACAAAGTCCCAATATTTTCTCGAAGTCCGTGTCTTTAAGGTAAGTGAGCATTCGCGGCTAGGCCACGGCTGGGTCTGCAGCAGCCGCTTCTTCCTCCTCTGTGTCACCTCTCTCTTCTTCCCCCGGCCAGAGAGGGTGTCTACATCTGTATCCGAATCTTCCATGCGGGCCTCATCCCCTGCCCCTACTACAAAGGACGGAGGCTCATGGAGTACGGGCAGTGGCTGGGGATAGAGGACCTCCACAGACGATATATTCTGGGGAATGGAGGGACGCGGGACAGCACCTATGCCTTCTGAGTCAGAAGAAGGGGTAGAGGGCACGGATCCTGCATGTTCTGTGACTATGGTAAGCAAGCCACGATCGTCTGAGGAATGCCAACCGGCCAGAGAAGCAGCCCTGGAATCAGATGACTGCCTATCAAGCCTGCTTTGACGAGCAAGATCCAATAATTCCAAAAGAGTATCAGAAACACTATCAAATCTTCGCAACACACGGTCCAACAAGACCGGGAAAACATCCATGCACTCCAACACACGCTGCAAAGTCGCAGGGACGAGATCAAGCTTTTGAAAGATGCGATCCAGAATTTCAGGCGGGCATGCAGGGGTTAAACACGGCATCTCAATCGGCGGCGCTGCTGCTGCGCCGCAGGGACCGCCCCCCAGGGGCCAGTCCGAGCCCGGCCCCGCGCCTGCCTGTCCCGCGGCCCCGGGGCCGGGGCCGGCCACTCTCGCCGTGATGGGGGGGGGGGAACAAACCCCCGTGGGGGGGCACCGACGGTTCCTGTTCAATACGGGGCAGGGCAGACGCGGCAGGAGCAGATTCAAACCGCTCCGCGAACCCTCCCGTGCCCGCCACCGCCTGCGCACGCGCGCCAGCGGCGCGCGGGGCGTGGGGCGCGGGCAGGGCGCTTGCTGGTTCGGCCTCGATCTGGCACGCAGCGGCCGCGGTCGGGACACATCCCACAGTGCCGGGCTGGCTGAACGGGGCCGGCGTCCGAACAGAGAGGCGAACAGGCAGAGGCTGTGCGGTCCCCCCCCCTGCGCGGGGGCGCAGGCGCACTGTGCCGTGCTGGGCAGTCCAACAGCTGCCGCCGGCGCTGGCCGAGTGACGTCATCATCGGAGGACAGCGAGCCACCACGGGCATGGCGGGCGCGTGGCCCCCCCGCTCCCCGGGGATGGAGCAGGGAAGGCCCACCCGCAGCAGAGGCCGGAGCGGCTCCCGCTGCCCCCGCTGCCTTCCCTCGGGCCAGGAAGTCAAGCAGTGCCTCTTGTGGAGTGGGGTACCTTAGCGGCTTAAAGTCTCCGGGTGAAAGGTACTTCCCAGGCGCGTCCGGGGGAGGGGCAAACCTGTCAATCCGGGAATGGCTAGGGGGGGACGGGGGGGGCTGAGCACAAGGGAGAGATAGCTTCTCCGAGCCCCGGGGCTTCATCTTTTAAAAAGTCCAGAACCCGTCTCCAAACCGGGCAGAGATGAATAATATCAACTTCGCCGAAAGAGAACTCCGCCCACAACAAATCACCGAGCCGAAGCCACGCCCTGAACGAGGGCAGGTCCCGGGAAAGATTAAAACATCCTTTCCTTTGAAACCAGGATAATAATTCACCGAGCAGATCATCATTGATCTTAGCTCGGACGGGGTCCCAAACATCGTGGCCAGAGTCCGAGGGAGCCTCCGACTCGTCAGCTGAGTCCGACATGATGTCCCCAAACCCGGGAGGGCGGGAGGGGAAAAAGGTGGGTAGGGAGGGTTAGTCCTACCGCAGAAACACACGACGGCGTCACCAAATATGGCTTAGTTTCCCCGAGGCTGCAGGAGCTGGCTGAGAGAAGAAGGCAGGCAGACGACGTCAAGATGGCGAAAGGGAAAAGTTTATTTACAGAAGGGTTTTTATACCATTAATATTCTAGCAACTATTGGTCAGAAAAGAAATCCACCTCCTAAAACCATTAGTCACAGCCAAATAACACCTGATACCAAACACAGAGATTAAGAAAGTAAAAGAATGCAACTTATCTATGTTCTCCCTGAGAAAGAGCAGAAAGAATTTCAAAACAGTGCAACCACACTCCCCCTCCCCAAATTCCGCTCCCGGCGCCGCTGGGGCCGAGGGGGGCGCAGCTGGGCTCCAGAGGTGCCGGAGACACGTGTCCCCCGATGCCAATGCCACCCCCGAAGGATTAGGGGCACCCCAAAACTCCCTCACAGGTGGCCGATACCCTGCAAGCCCCGAAGGAGTGGGGTCCCCCCGCCTTCATCACCCCCAACCTTCGGCTGCCTCATCCCAGGCCCCAGCCCACCCATCCCCCTCCCCCACACTTCATCCCACACCCCAATCCACATCCCACCCTGCCCGGGCCCCAGCCCACCCCATCCCACTCCTCCCGCCAGCCGCCACTGAGACCCCCCCAAAAACCCGCGTGCCGGGGACTCCCCAATATCCCCCCAGGGGCATTTGCGACTCACATTTGGAGTCCTGCAACATCCAAACATCTGCCACCTCTCTGCCCAAAAAAAAACCCCAAAACCCTCCCAGGAACAACCAAAGATATTTGGGGCTCGGTTCTGGAGTCCTACAAGGTCCAAAAATCCCCTCCCCCCAAAAAAGAACCCCACGCACCTCACAAGATCTTTACGGCGAGCTCCCCGTGCCCGGTCACCTGCGGGATGCGGGGGCGATGCTCCCGGGGCCGAGGGCTGCGGACACAGAGCGAAGAACGCACGTGGCAGCTCCTGTTCCTGCTTCTCTTGCTGCTGCTCCGCCTCCGTCCTGCCTCTTCCTCCCGCTCCTCCCCCTTTATCCCTGTTCTTCTTCCCGCTCCTCCTCCTCCATCTCTCCTCCCCACCCGCCCTTCCTCTTCCGTGACTCTCCTCCTCCTCTCCTGCTCCTCCTCCTTGTGTTCTTTGGCATTCCCATCCCGGCTGTGTCTGACATCACCCCTGGGGCCATTCCGTGCTGTGGAAAGCTGCAGGGCTGCAGGGGCAGCCGGAAATTTTGTTTTCCTAGTCTCTGGGCTGAAAGGAAGCGCTGTGAAATCCGTCATAGAAAAGAAAGGAGAAATGGCAAGTGATGGAAATGGACACCACTTTGGACTCCGTTTATCCCTCTGGATTGCAAAAGCTGACAGACCCCGAGCGCCGGCAGACACCCGTCCCCGCCGTCAGGTCCCAAGGGATCAGAGGTGCGGCTGGCGGGGCTGGAAGCTCCGTGCAGCAGCTCCGCTCCCGCGGCCCAAAGCTCGGGCTGGAGCGTGGGGTGTGGGACACAGCCCCGTGCTGGGGGCAGAGCCGCTGCTGGGGCCATCGCTGTGTCCAGGGCATCCTTTCTTGGCCTTGTGCAGCTCCAAGCTGCCGAGGACTCCCCGAGGCTTTCTGGGGCTGTCCCTCCTCCCCAAATCTGTTGGGTTTAATGGCCGAGTGCGGCACCCCGTGCCCTGTGGCAGCAGCCGGTGCCGGGCCACAGCCCCGGGAGCCGAGCTAATGCCCGGCCGTGCCCGGGAGGGGCTGAGGGCAGGGGAGTTCAGAAGGCTCCCCCCGCGCCCCTCGCTGCACACGAAAAGGTATTTTAGTGCATGGGAGCGATTTTCCGGGGTTTCTGGGCTCTGCGGGGCCGAGGCGGCGGCAGCGGGACCCTCGGGGCCCGGCCCGTGGGGGCGGCCGGGGCTGAAAAGTGCTTGACGGCCCCAGCGCGGTGCGTGAGGGCTGAGCGGAGCTGTTGGGAACAAGCCCCGGAACCGCCGCGGTGCCTGAGGGCTCAGAGCGGGGAGAGGCCCTGCGAGTGTGGGCAATGTGGGATGAGCTTCAGCCACAGCTCCAGCCTGATCTGCCACCAGAGGATCCACACCGGGGAGAGGCCCTACGAGTGTCCCGAGTGTGGGAAGAGCTTCATCCTCTGCTCCAACTTCATCACCCATCAGAGGACCCACATTGGGAAGGCACCTCGCTGGTGATCCTTTTTTTTTTTTTGCCTGAATTTTCTTTTGATTCTCTTTCATTTATTCAAAACACACAAAACTGGGATAAAAATTAACAAGTTGATCAAAGACATCTAAAGCCTCCCTCTTTACTAGTGTTCGGGGTCAATCTGGGATTTAGAGAAATATTTGGGAGTATTTGGGGGCTTTGGGGGTATTTGGTGTAGTTTTCTCCATTGCTTTGCACTCCTAAATACAAGAGGGATCAATCTGTCACCTCAAAACCACTCAGTGCCACTGAAACGTACTCAATGCCAGCCCAAAATTACTGGATTCTACAGCCCCGAGGGTGGAATGGCATTGGAAGGGGATGTGGTGAAGTGGGATGCAGATCAGGAGGGGTGAGATAGGCA
Organism: Acanthornis magna; assembly: GCA_036785705.1. Classification (NCBI taxonomy): domain Eukaryota; kingdom Metazoa; phylum Chordata; class Aves; order Passeriformes; family Acanthizidae; genus Acanthornis; species Acanthornis magna. The sequence continues at coordinate 839,494 of JAWUZG010000222.1, read as the reverse complement.
TGGGGTGGGGCAGGATGGTTGGGATGGTACTATGAATGAATTCACAAGCTGAAATTTTAGCAACATCATCTGGAACATTTATTTATAGAGCAAAGGCAAAACCAGCTGGACATTTAGCAGTTTTGCCAGAGGCACAATCCATTCATTTTACTGTGAACTTAAGTACTTTCTTTAGTTGTTACATATTCATTAAGCCTAGATGGAAATTTACACTTCACCCAACTCCCCCCCTCCGATCCTTGCCCCCTTCTGCTAGCGCGGCGCCTGTCTTGGAGTCTCAGACCCTCTGGATTGCCTCAGAACTGAAGGCAGAAATCCTCCCATCTATGTTTCCTCAGTTGCAACTTAATTTGTAGATGGCAGTTCCTTTGGGAGGTGTGAATCAAGATAACAGACTTCCTGGGATGCCTGTGGTTATCTTCTTTGTTTCTTTAACATGTCTTGATCCCTGGCCCTGTGTTTTATCAACTTAAAAGACATTTATTACCATGTATTTATTACTACATTTTCTAACATATTACAACTATTTTGAAGTTACAATTCACCCCAACCTTGTTTCTACTTAATTATATTTTATCTTAACACTATTTTTTACACAGTACATTATCACTTGTAAATGTTAAATTCATATATGCGCAAGCCAGCATTTCTCATTCACTCATTTATCACAAGGGGGTTTGGGAGGGGTGGAATGGGGGAAATAGGGTTTGGGAAGGGGTCCTTGAAGTCCAAGAGGGGTGGGATGGGTTGGGGTGTGGATTGGGAGAGTGGGGCAGGGTCTGGAATGAGACAGCCGAAGGCTGGCGATGATGGAGGGAGGGGGAACTTGTTCCTGAGTCAGTTTTTGGGTGTTCCACATTCCTGAAGGGGTTTTGGGGAAACCCACATTTTGGAGGCAGTTTTGGGGTACTCCCCAGTTCTTGGGGGTTCATGTGAGCAGCTCCATGGAGCTCCATTGCTGGGGTGGTTGCCCTGGGCACGAGCTCTGAGCTGTACCCAGAGTCTGTTGCCTCAGTGCTGGAGAGCAGAGAAATGATGGACGATCCCAAACATCTGGAGAGTGTGTTTGGGGGGACAGGGCAAGTTCTGCGTAGGTGGGGCAGTCACTGCCCCACCCTCAGCCACTGCAGCCTCTGGTCCAGCCCCAAAGTGGCTGCCAAGCCCCTGGCACCCTGAAAACCCCACCTGTGAGAGGGACCAGAGCAGGTAAAGGCTGTGACACAGGTGTGACACTGACACGTCCCACGGCCCTGGAGCTCACAGCAGCTGAGATGGCGCTGGATCCAAGGCTGGGACTGTGGATCCTTCCATGTTGCTTTAAATTTTGCCAAGTACCTCATCCTCTAATTTCAAATCTAAAGTTTTGAAAGGAGCTATACAAAGAATTTGGTATTTTTCTGGATTTTGTAGTTCTGTTTAAACTCTGTAACTTCATAGCTGTAAGTTTAACTTTTTGCTCAGTTGTTTACCTGTTAGTCTGCAACAGGAAACTGCTTGAGGGCAAAGAGAACCAGGGACTGGGAAGATCAGTGAAAACTGCACACCCATGGTCCAGTTACAAGGACCTGCACTCCCTGGAACACTAAATGAAGGAAATAAGAGGAAGTTAGGACAGTGCCTAACTAAAGAGGAATGCCAGGGCCTCACAGCAATAAGATAAGAGAGCCTTAAGTCAGCACGTGTGACCTGGGCACACGTCAAGAGCCACAACATGGAACTGACCCCCAAAAGGGGCTGTGGCTCTGGACAATGGACAGTGCATGTGGATGAGGTACGGAGTGGGCAGGACTTTGGGGGGGAATTCAGGAAGTCTCGTAGTGTAAAGGATCCAGAAACTCGTGAGAAAACTGCCGAGGTGGTCGTGTGCAAGGCGGGTCCCCCTGGAATAAAGGAATGCTTTCTTAATAGTGTCACACTGTTCAGTTGATCTGTGTGAATCAGAACAATATTTTATAGACCAGCTGTGTTGGTTTTGCTTAGCCCAGTTTCACTAATGGGTGGGTGGGTGGGCACAAAAATGGCTCCTGTGTGTTCTGTGTGAATATTCTGAAAGTTTTTACCATGTCCAGCTTAGCCGATCTCTGGTGGCTCTGAAGATGATGGACATGCTGCTGGCCAAGTCTGGGCCAATTAGAGATGTTAGTTATGCCTCTGTGAAAACATATTTAAGAAGAAATCAAAACAATGTGAGCACGTGCTTCTTTTTAGCCAGAGAAGGAGGAGGAGGTGAGAATATGTGAGAGAAAACAACATGGAGACACCAAGGTCAGTGGAGAAGGTGGGGGAGGAGGTGCTCCAGGCGCCGGAGCTGAAAACCCTCTGCTAGCCATGGTGAAGACCATGGTGAAGCAGATTGTTGTCCCCCTGCAGCCCATAGAGTCCACGAGGGGCACAGAGATCCACCCACAGCCCATGGGGAGTTGCCCACACCAGGGCGGGTGGATGCCTGGAGGAAAGTGTGATCCAGTGGGAGTCCCAGAAGAAAGAAAGGCCTTGCTCCTGGGGTGGAACAGCCTGGCCTCAGAGGTCTGCAGCCTGTGGACGAGGGACTCATGTTGCAGCAGATTCAGGCAGGCTGCTGCTCCTGAGATTTGGACGCACACTAAAGAAGTTCACAGAGGACTGTCTCCCGTGGAGGGACCCCATGGCAATATAGAGGACTCCTCTCCCTGAGCACCCAAAGAAAACCTCTGTCATGGACTGACCAAACCCCCATACCTTGTCGCCCTGTGCTGTTGGGGGGAAGGAGGGAAGGGAGTGAGTGGAAAAACAGTGTCTTAAGGAGTTATTTTTACTTCTCATTTTCCACCTCTGACTCTGTTAAGTTAGCAATAATTCACTTTGCAACTTTTAAGTTTCAATGTACTTTTCCCTCAGTACATTCTCCCCCAGTTCCTTATCTCAACTCATAAGCCCTTTGTGTCTGTGTGTCAACTTTTTTTCTCTCTCCTCTGCACAGCTGTGGCAGGAGAGAGCGGAGAGCGCAGATGTCGTAGGTGCCTGGCATTTGGCCAGGGTCAAACCATGGCACACAGTCAGGCGTCCTGAGGCCATGGCCTTGGTGCCATTGTGAGAGAGAGACTCTGATGGGACACGAGCCCTGGGCTGCAGCTGCTGTCCCTCTCCTCCATGCAGGCACCTTAAAGACGACTCATGCACGAACTTTGAAATGAAATCCTGGACTTGCTTGGAACAAAGGAAGAAGCAGCAGGTGTTGAAGCAAAGCAGGCAGTTGTGGCACAGGTTCAGGGCTGGAGGGAAGCACTTTGGTGTCTGCTGAGAAGATGGCCTGGTTCACAGGCACAGGCTTTGCTGCTAGAGGATCCTGCTTTGCTCTTGCTGGAGGCCATTCCCTAGCAGCAGTGCATGGCCTTGCATTTTGCCTGGTCAAGTCTTGTGGACCTTTGGCAACAAGTCTGTCCTGTGTCCCTGTGACAGCAGAAAAGGGCAGGACACATCTGCTTCCAGCGCTTCTCTGGGCTGCTCCTTCAGGGTGCTGGCACCATCATCTGAGACATAGAACAGCTTCTCCTCCCAGAGTTATCCCTCCCCCCTGCACTTCCCCAGCTGACTCCCTTGATGTTCACTGGGGAACCTCCCTGTTTGTGGCTGTCCATTGCTGTGCTCAGCAGGCACCCAGTTGTGGTTGGACAGGAGCTGCCACAGCCACACACGCAGCAATTGGAGCACTGAATAGCAGAGGCTGGGCTGATTCTTTTTTCTCCTGAGTGCAAGAAAGACAGTAAGGAAAGCCCAAGGAAATGTCATATTGTCTCTGTGGAATCTCTCTGTCCTGTGACACTCAGCAGCTGATGATGTTCTTATGCTCCTGCTAATCCCTTCCATGAGAAAGAATCAATCCAGGAAGGTGCAACAATCATCTGGCAAGATCCCAAGCGTTGCCACCAGTTGCTGCAGGTGCTCCTGCCAACAGCCACCTGCGGGAAGGAGCACAGACACCAATGCACCAATGTTGGCTTTGGCTGCCCTGTGGCAGAGAAGCCCCCCGGGGGCACAGGTCTCTGGGGCAGGAGATGGCACCGGCACTGCCAGGGCTCTGGGGGGTGGCAGGTCTGCTTCGGCAGGGACTGTGCCACACCTGCTGATTTCAGTGCTCCCCGGGCCCCAGGGGTCAGAGCGGCATTGGTGCCCTGGCCCACACGTTCCTTGTGTGTGTCACAGCCCGTGTTGAGGATGGCCAGCAGCCAGGACTTGTCCCATGGAGGCTGTGCCAGCTCCTGTGGAAGGCCCCGTGCCCTTCCCACTGCGGCTCCGTCGGCAGCCGTGGGGGCTCCTTCTGCTGCCCTGAGCCCGCAGAGCTGGGGAGCGTTTGCTTCTTGTTTGAGCCATTCCTAAGGTTCCTGTCGGGCTGCCTTAGACGCTTGGGGCAACCAACCTGGTTGGGGCAACCAACCTGGGCCACTTTGGGTGGGCTGGGGACAGCCCCAGGGCAGGTGGCAGTGTGTCCAAGGGCCCTTTGTGACACATCGTGACATAGGTGCTGGCGGTGACACAGCCATGCCACCGTGCTCAGAGCACATGACAGGACAGGATGGGTGTCCTGGGGTGATGTAATGATAATCCTGAATCCCATATCGTTTGCATGCCTGCCTAAAAATGTCCTGTAACTTTAACTGTGCTCAGCAGCAGGAGAAGCTCTGCCTACGCGGGATGTTTTGAAACTCTCCCCTGCTCGCTGTTCTGGGAGGAAGGGACGTTGTTTAGTCGGGCTGCTGCTGCTGCTGCTGTGACTGCTGCTTTTCTTCCCTCCTCCCCTGGGATTGCTTCTTCATCGTCTTTTTTTTGGACCCTTTTTTCCTCGGCTTTTTTCGTCGGAGACCCCTGGGAGCCCCAGAGGACGGTGGACAGGAAATCCCTGGAGGGGAAACCCCCGGAAAGGGGTCGCTACGCCTGAGGACACTAAAGTTCATCAACTGTTCATTCGAGTTTGGTGATTCCTTTTCCCCTTTCCCTTTCCCCTGTGCCTGTGGAGGGGCTGAATAAACAGTTCTTTCCACTTTCCCCGAGCCTCTGCTGTTGTGGGGGAGGGGGTGCCGGAGGCCTTTGCTGTGGGGGGAGGTGTTCTGTTCAGAGCACTTTCCACCCAGGAAAATTGTCTCTAACCCGAGACAATGGGACAGAGCGGTGCCGTGAGGAGCCCCCACACAGCGCACTCGTTCCTTGCTGACCCAGAGCCTTTCCGAGGCATTACTCCTGCAGGTGACCTCAAGGCCAGACCACAGGACTTGGTGACCCGTGGCCTTCCCAAGGCTTCTCTTCTGCAGGTGCCCTCGAGGGCAGACTGCAGGACTTGGTGCCCGGAGCTCTTCCGAGAGCAGGTTGCTTTGCTGGACATTTTCCAGCACATTCCCAACTTGAAAGAGAGGGAAGAAGGAAAGGGAAGCGAGTCCCTGACAGAATCAGAGAATGATTGCTGCTGGAAGGGACCCTGCCCAGGGGTTACTTGGCTGAAAGCCAAGTGGAGCAAGAGCTCCAACATCATCCCCCATCACAGGACCCACTTTGGGATGACACCTAGTGACCCACATTGACTCTCTGATCCACATTGGGAAGACACCTGAATGGTGGTCCTTTTATTTTGGCCCCAATTTTCTTCTGATTCATCTTTATCCCTTCAAAACACCCAAAACAGGCTTAAAAATACAGAAACTGATCTAATTGATCTAAGATGTCCAAAATCCTACCATTTCAATAGTATTTGAGGAGGAATTTAACATTTGAGGACATATTCTGGAAGATTTGTGGGTTCTTGGGGCATTTCAGGCAGTGTTCTTCATCTCTTTGCACTCCAAAAAGCGAGGGGTTGATCTGTCACCACAAAACAACTCAATCCCACTGAAAAACACTCAATCCTACCTCAAAATGGCTCAATCCCATATCAAAATGGTTTGTTCCCACCTCCAAAAAACCTCAATCCCACTCCAAAATTACTTGCTTCCACAGCCTCCGGGGTGAGATTGGGTTGGAAGGAGAGGGAGAAGTGGGATCCAAATTTTAAGTGGTGGGATTGGGATTGGCTGGGGTGGGGTGGATGGGTGTTGGGGAAGATGAAATAGGAAAGCATTATAAATATGACTACTTGGCAAAAGATGCTGAGAATATGGAAACTATAAGTGAGATTGAAATGAAGACAAACTTTGAGATACCAAACCCCAGTTACTGAACAACTGGAAAACAATGGTATGGCCACTGAAGATAATCTCCCTTTTGATTAAACAATCCCCTCTGCTTGCAGACAGGTCCAAGGGTCAGAGCAGACCCTACCAACTTGGCAGAGGGTCCAAAAAGCAGTTTTTAGAGTTTAAAATATAATGCCTATGGTAATGCAATGACTCTCCTAGGCTGTATGTAAATGTTGTAGGACTTGTAGCTTGTTCTAAATTGGTTAGTGAAAATTAGAATATTCAGCACAGAAGATGATTTATTGTATTGTAAACAGCAAACGGTATTCTTTATTCTATTATTATTCTTCTTCTTTCTTCTCTCTCTCACTTCTCTGACCTGCTCTGAGCTGCGTCTGGCTGCTCTCAGCAGGTCCCCTACACCCATGCCCTTTCACAATAAACCTCATGCTCTACGACCTCACTTCAGAGATCTCTCGTCTCCCTCCCGACCGTCCAAAACAAAACCAGGGACCACCAAAATCCTACAGATGGCGTCCAAACGTGGTTGAATGGCCAATCCAGCTTCTTCTGCCTGTATGAGACTTTTCCATGGACGGTAACTAAAAAAGGACCAGTTATAGCCACCTCAAAGGTGTCGTGAGCATGGCATTCTGCTGCTGAGCAGCGTAAACGCCGGAGCTCTATAATTTTGCCGAGGCACACCTCAAGCACAGCAACCCATTACTGAGTAACGACCTGCTGGAGCTCTTGGAGGATTTTGCCTGCCTTGCTGTGGAATCCACGGGCACTGAGCACAGGTGAGCGCTGCTAAGCACCGCCAGTACTGGAGCTCTGAGTGCAGACACACCCACGAGGTCCCGAGCACGAGAAGCCGTTGCCAAGTGATGCCTAAAACCAGAGCTCTCGAGTGGGACCCAAATGCAGAGTCCTGAGCACGACTGGAGAGCCTGGCCAGACCCCCACGACGGAGCTCTGAGGACCCTGCTTCTGCGGCACCAAGGTGAGCAACACACTGGTCAAACAATGGGACAGACTCATTCTGCCCATGACAGAGACCTCTATAAGCAACTAAAGCGCCTATGAAGCTCCACTCCAAGTAAATTACCAAAACAGGAGCTAAAAAACTCTTAGAATGGACCTTGATTAATTTCCCAAACGCTGACCACTCTGCTGTCTTTACCAAAGACTTCTGGGACATAGTCGGAAACAAGCTTTTTAATAATATCTGCCGCCGCGATCTGGCTGCAGCAGAGCTAGTGCCAGCTTGCAGAGCGCTGGTGGAGCTGTTTGCTGCAAAGCCGCCGCCCGTGACACATTCCATGCCGAGCCCCGCTTCCTTCGCGACTCCGCCTCTTGCCACCGTGAATTGGCAACACGGCACACCCCACACCCCCAGCCGCACCTCGCGGCTTCGGTAACCGCAGTTCCGCTAAGCCCGGCCACCCCACCGTACCCCACGGCCCCTCCCACCCCCGCCATCCCGGTCCCTGCCGTCCCGGCCCCTGCCGTCTCGTTAATCCCTGCTGCCCCCGCTCATGTAGTTTTGGCCCCCAGTCCCACCAGCGTCATCGTGCCACTGCCCTTCTCCTCCGCTCCTACGAGCCCACCCACCTGCGTCACCGCAGTGCCACTCCTCTTCCTCGCCCCCGCAGGCCCCTCCACTGCTGTCGTCACCGCGGCCCCGCCCCTCGCCCCCACTCCCACAGGTCCAGCCACTTCTCCCATGCTACCCGCGGGGGCGACTGCCCCCCCATCCACATGTACTGTGGCCGCCATTATGGCAGGCTCTCTGCCGGGCCGGGCGGCAGACCCCCGGGTCCCCCCAGCTGCCGCCAGCGCAGCGCTGGTGCTCCAAGCACCCCTTGCGCACGCTACCGCAGAAAGCCTGCCCCTCTCCCGTGGTGTCCCGGCACAATTCCCCGGCCCATGCACAGCACCGGGAAACGGACCATCCCCCCCACCCAAGCCACCCTGTGCCAGCAGACCGCCATCTGCACCCGTGCCAGCGGGCTCTCCCACACCTGCCACGGTTCCAACGACCGCACCGCCTGCCACCGCCCGACCGCAACAGACTCCCGCCACCTGCACGTCGCTCCCCCCGCCTCCCACCACCCCGACATCAGCTCTTGCTGAAGGAAATGCTCCGCCGCCGCCGCTCTCCGTCGCAAATGCAAGCATGGCCGCGCCGTCTCTCCAGCAGCCTCCCACTTCCCAGCTAGTGTGTGGCACAGCTCCGCCGCCTCCTGTAACCCCGAACGTCCCATCGTTCCCTGCCGCGGCCACCACTCCAGCGATCGTCTCCGCAGCGCCGCCACCTCCCGCACCCTACAGCCCACCCTCCATCATGACCCGCCACACAAGCCCTGTGTCGCATTCAACGCATGCGCAATCGCTACAACCTCCAATACAGCCGTATCACTCCGCGCCGACTCATCCAATTGCAGCAGTGCCTCTAGATCACCTGACACAGCAGCCAACAGCAGTCCCTGCACGGCCACAGCCGCCCGCCGCCCTTCCACTGCCCCTGCCGCCGCAGCTCGCAGCTGAGCCGAGCAGCCGCGGGACACAGCCGCACTTCTTCGAACACCCAGCCGCGTTTTCGCCTTCCGTGCCCCTGGCACCGACTGGGACTACTTTGTACGCACCCAATCAGCCACAGCCAGGCACACAAACTGTGCAATGAGGAGGGGGAGCCTGGAGTACAGCACCTGCTTTAACAAATACAGAAGATTCCCAAAAATGTTTTCATAATTTTCAATTAATGGACTGGCATGAAGTCAGATGCCAGATTTGCAAAGAGGAAAGCTTAAACCCCTTAGCCATGCCTGTGATATTCAGCCAACAAGCCGGTGGCCCTAGGACATGGGTAGCTATCCCAACTCAGGAGACAAAAGAGCTGCGAAAAGCAATCAAAGACAGTGGGCTTTGCTCCCCATATTTTAAGCAACTGCTGAAAAGTACCCTAGACGGACACACACTCACACCAAATGACTGTAAAAACCTTGCTAGTATGATTCTTACAGATTCACAATACATGTTATGGGAACTCAAATGGAAGAGACTGCTCACAGGGGTACTACCCACTTATAGACAAAGTACTGATGCAGACCTTCGTATGCTTACCTTATCTAAACTTACTGGTGACCCTCCTGACGACCAAAATGATAATCAAGTTAATTTACTCAAGACAGCGTTAGATCAACAGAAAGGGGGAGAAGCCCAGGCTACACCTCAAAGGAGGTTGAATAAAGCTTTGTATGTTTACAATTTTTTGAATAGCTCTGCAGAAGAGCCTGATCCCCCGATATACAGACATTTCTTAAACAAAAAAGCGAAACTGAAAGAGAACCCCCCAGTTTTGATTAAAAATTTAGAATCAGGACAAATAGGACCATTCAGTCTTGTAACCTGGGGGAAGGGGTTTGCGTGTGTTTCCACAGGTGAAGGGCTCAAGTGGATTCCAGCGAAAAACGTGAAGCCGTATCACGCACCGAAGCCTGCCAACGCCTCCACGTCAGCCAGCAATCCCACAAGTGAAAAGCAAGGAGCAAACAACCGAACCTGAATTGGCAGAACCACCTGGAGAAAGTGATCTGCCAAAAAGCAGCTCGAGAACAGAATGGAGTTTTATCATTTGCACGAATGCATGTTACTCTTATTCCTTTGTTTTAGTTTTTGTAGTGAAGCTTTACCTGTAAATCAACCAAAGACAAATGTCTGGGTTGCTTTGGCCAAGTCTGCAGGCTCCGATACCATTTGTCCATCCAACACAAGCCCTGACAAACTTTTTTCAACCTGTTTAGTTGGAGTACCTTTTCCAGAAGGTTTTGATAATGTTACTCTTGATAAATATTTGCCATATGAATTTATCTGATCATTCTGTTTCCATTCATAAACAGCTACAAAACCTAAGGGATTTAGCTAACCAAATTACAATAGCTGACCCATCTTGGCTAGACAGTTTGGTGGAGGCTTGGACCTTTGCACCTTAGCTAAAGAAACTCTGTAAAATAGCCTTGATTATTCTAATAGTAGTAATTGTAGTTTTAGCAGCAATACCCTGTATACTTCAGTGTGTGCAAAAGCTTATGAGTAAGATAGTGTCCAATATCTTGGTTGTTCATCAGAACAGGGGAGATGTTGGGGAGGATGAAATAGGAAAGCATTATAAATATGACTACTTGGCAAAAGATTCTGAGAATATGGAAACTATAAGAGAAATTGAAATGAAGACGAGCTTTGAGATACCAAACCTCAGTTACTGAATAACTGGAAAACAATGGCATGGCCACTGAAGGTAATCTCCCTTTTGATTAAACAATCCCCCTTTTTCATTAAACAATCCCCTCTGCTTGCAGACAGGTCCAAGGGTCAGAGCAGACCCTACCAACTTGGCAGAGGGTCCAAAAAGCAGTTTTTAGAGTTTAAAATATAACGCCGTATGGTAATGCAATGACTCTCCTAGGCTGTATGTAAATGTTGTAGGATTTGTAGCTTGTTCTAGATTGGTTAGTGAAAATTAGAATATTCAGCACAGAAGATGATTTATTGTATTGTAAATGGCAACCATGGAATTATTCTATTATTATTCGATCTTCTTTCTTCTCTCTCTCTCTCTCACCTCTCTGAGCTGCGTCTGGCAGATCTCAGCAGGTCTCCTACCCCCACACCCTTTCACAATAAACCTCATGCTCTAAGACCAAACTCCAGAGATCTCTTGTCTCTGTCCCAACCTTCCAAAACAAAATCCACCAAATCCTACACCAAAAATTTCTGAAAAATTCCCAAAATTCCCTAAAAATTCACAACATTTTCCCAAAATTCTCAGAATTCTCCCTAAAATTCCTGGAAAAAATGACACACTCCATATAAGGCGTGGTGGACGTGGTTTATTGCCGTGGGGGGCGGAGCTTGATCCTGATTGGTCCGAAGGGGCGGAGCTGCTCCAGGTGGAGCTGGCCGGAAGCGCAGAGCTCTGTCAAATATGGGCAAAGGGGCGGTGCTTAGCCAAATATGGACAAAGGGGCGGTGCTTGAGCCAAATATGGGCGGGGGCAGGGCTTGACGGGGGAGGGGCAGCATTGCGGAAATTCCTGAAAATTCCCTCAAAATTCCCCAAAATTCCCCCAAATTTCTCAAATTTCCCATGGAATTCCCGCCAAAATTTGGGCACAAAGGAGATGGGTGTGGCTTAAGGGAGGGGCCTGGCTAAAAGTGAAAGGGGCGTGGCTTAAGGGAATGGATTGAATTGGAGGGGCATGGCTTAATGGAAGGGTTGTGGCTTAAGGGATTGGATTGGATTGGATTGAATGGGAAAGGCATGGCTTAAGGGAGGGGCGTGGCTAAAAGTGAAAGGGCCATGGCTTAAGGGAGGGGTGTGGCTAAGGGAAGGGGCGTGGCTAAAGAGATAAGGGGCGTGGCTTAAGGGAAGGAAGTGTATTGAATAATTGGGGCGTGGCTTAATGGAATGAATAGGTCAGGAGGAAGGGGCGTGGCCTAAGCAAAGGGGCGTGGCTGAACAGAAAGCACCAATGGAGGGGCGTGGCTTAAGTGAATGGGGGCGTGGCTTATGGGGAAAGGCGTTGAAGGGGCGTGGCTTAAGGGAAATGATTGCATTTAATAAGGGGGCGTGGCTTAAGTGAATAAGGGATTTAGGAGAGGTGGGTTAAGGGAAAAGGGGCGTGGCTTAAGGGAATGGGCATGCCTTAATGCAAAAAGGGCGTGGCCTAAGGGGTGGGTTGTATTCAATATGATGGGCGTGGCTCAATGTGAAAGGGGCATGGCTTAAAGGAACAGTCTGTGTTTAATAACGGGCGTGGCTTAAAGGAATGGGTGGGATCTGGAGGAAGGGGCGTGGCTTAAGGCAAAGGGGTGTGGCTTAAGGGAAATGGTGTTGAGAAGATTGGGGCGTGGTTTAAGGGAAGGGGTGTGGCTTCAAGTAAAAGGGCATGGCTTATTGGAAAGGCTTAAAGGAAGGGGGCGTGGCCCAATCACAGTGTTGATCAGAAGGGGCGTGGCTTAAGAAAAAGGGGTGTGGTTTGAAGGAATGGGTGGGGTGTGAGTGGGGGGTGTGGCTTGAAAAGGGGCATGGCTTAATGGAACAAGGCAGAGTCCAAAAGGGCATGGCTTACCATTGACTATAGAAGGGGGCGTGGCCTGATGAATTTGGCTTTTAAATGAAGGGGCGTGGTTTACATGGGGAGGGGGCGTGGCTTAAGGGAACGGGCATTCTTTAAGGGAAAAGGGGTGTGGCCTAAATAATCAAACCATGTTTACGGACGGGGCATGGTTTAAGCGAAAAGAGGCGTGGCTCAAGGAAGCAAAGTGCTTATGGAAGGGGCGTAGTTTAAGGGAAAAGGGGCGTGGCTTAAGGCGTCATTTCAAGGAAGGGGTATGGTTAAAGGGATGGGCATGGCTTCAGGGGAAAGGGGTGGGGTTTGAATTAAGGGGTGTGGTTTAAAGCAGGGCAGACAGTTAAGGAAAAGGGGCGTGGCTTCAATGAGATGGGGCGGGCTTTGAGGCAAAGGGGCGTGGCTTAAGGGGAAAGATTGTTGATGGGAAGGGGCGTAGCTTAATACTATATTCTATTTGAATAAAGGGGTGGAGCTAAAGGTAAAGGGGCGTGGCTTAAAGGGAGGAATTGTATCTGTGGGGAAGGGGTGTGGTTTAAATGGAAGTGGGTGTGGTTTCCTAAAGGGGGTGTGGTTTAAAGAGAAAGGGGAGTGGTCTAATAAGAAGGCGTGGTTTAAAGGGAAAGGAGAGTAGCTTGACAAACGGTATGACTTGAAAGGGACGTTGTTAAACAGAGAGGGCATGGCTTAAAGGGAAATGGGCATGGTTTAATGGGAAAGGGGTGTGGCTTAAGATAGGGGCGTGGTTTAAATGGAAAAGGGCATGGCTTAAATGGAATAGGGCGTGGCTTAGCAGAGGGAGCGTGGTTTAAAGGGAAAGGGGTGTGGTTTAACAGGGACATGGTTTAAAGTGAAAGGGGCGTGGCTTAAGGTAAGGGGTGTGGCTTAAATGAGAATGAATGTGGTTTTAACTGAAAGGGGCGTGGTTTAACAGAAGGGGTGTGGCTTACATAAGGGGTGTGGTTTAACAAGAGGGCCACGGTTTAACAAAAGGGGTGCGGTTTAACAGAAGGGGCGTGGTCTGAAGCCAAGGGGGAGTGGCCAAGGACTGACCGAGGCAGAGGGCGAAGGCTCGAGCCGCTCGGGGGCGGGGACAGTCCGGACCCAAGATGGCACCGAGCTCCGCCCCTTCCGGGAGCTGGGCGTGGTCAAGGATCAGCCTGGGGGGGAGGGGAAAGTTCCAGAAAGTTTGGCGGGAAATTCGCAGAAATTTGGAGGAAAATTGCCGAAAACTTGGCAGAAAATTCGAGAAAAATCAGTGGAAAATCACTGAAAATTCACAAAAATGTAGCAGAAAATTCATGAGAATTCAGTGGAAAAATTCCCGAGAATTCTGCAGAAAATTCCCCAAAAATCTGTGAATAAAATGCTGAAAAATCAGTAAAAAAATTGCCAAAAATTTGGTGAAAAAATCCTGAAAATTTGGCAGAAAATTCTATGAAAAATTCCTGAAAATTCGGTGGAAAAACTGCGAAAATTCGGTAGAAAATTCCTGAAAATTTGGCAGAAAATTTGCGAAAATTCAGTGAAAAAAATCTGCTGAAAATTACTGAAAACTCAAGGGAAAAATTCCTGAAAATTCCAGAAAAAATTACTAAAATGTCCCAAAAATTCGGTGGAAAATTACCAACAATTTGGCAGAAAATTCCCAAAAATTCAGCGGAAAATTGCCAACAATTTGGCGGAAAATTTGTTGTAGAAAATCTAGAAAATTCAGCAAAAAATTAACAAATTTTTTTTTTAATTGGTGGAAAATTCGGCAGAAAATTTGCAAAAATGTGACAGAAAATTCGTGAAAATTCAGTGAAAAATTTAAAAAATTTAAGAAGGAAAAAAAATCAGAAAAAAAAAAAGTCCATGGGAAAAAAAAATCGGCAAAACATTCCCAAAATTTCAGCGAAAAGAATCCAAAAATTCAGCAAAAAAATAAAAAAATTCGGCAAAAATTCAGAAGACATTCAGCAAAAAAAGAAAACAGAAGAAACAATAAAAGTTTCCTAAAAATTCAGTAAAAAATACAGAAAATTAAACAAATACAAGCCCCAAAAATTTCATTTTAAAAAACCCAGGAAATCAAATAAAAATTCCCTGAATATTCAGAAAAATATCCAGAAAATTCTATTTTAAAAAATGGTGAAAACTCACCAAAAAATGCCAAAAAATTCAGTGAAAAAAAAAAAAATTCCATGAAAATCCATGGGAAATTCGACAAAAAACCCGCGGAAAATCCAATAAAAATTTCCAGAAAATTCTGAAAAAAATATAAAAAATGGACGAATAAAAGTCCCAAGAATTCATTTCTAAAAACTCTGGAAATGCCAATAAAAATTTCCTGAGAATTCAGAAAAAAATGTGGAAAATTTAACAGAAAAAGTCCTGAAAATTCACTGAAAAAATCCCAAAAATTCAGCACAAATTTAATGGGAAATCACAAGGAATTTCCATAAAATTTTGAAGAAAACCACTGTGAAATTCAGGAAAGTTTACATAAAAATTCACAAAAAATTCCCCAAACTTTTGCGGAAAATCTGCATCGAATTTTGCAAAAATTCACCAAAAAGCAGCAAAAAATTTCAAAAAAATTCAGGGAAAAATTTCTGCTCAAAAATGCCACAAAAATCCCAAATTCTGTCCCCAAAATCTCCCCAATTTCCCCAAAATCCTTGAACCTTTCCCAAAGGTCCAAAAAAAAAAAAATTACCAAAATCCTGAAAACTTTGCCCAAATTTCCCAAATTTGGGCCAAATTTGTAAAATGTCTTCCAAAACACCAAAAATTTTCCCAAATTTCCCCAGAAATAGTAGAACTCCACCAAAATACCCAAAAATTTAAAAAAACTGAAAAATTAATGAAATTCTGAAAAATTGGCCAAAATTCCCAAAATTTCCCCCAAATTCCTAAAATTTCCTCCAAATTCTTAAAATTTCCCCCAAACTCTTAAAACTCCCTTCAAATTCCCAATTTTTCCCCAAAATTCTTAAAATTTCCCCCAGATTCCCAAATTTTCCCAAATTCTTAAAATTGTCTCCCAATTTTCCACATTTTCCCATAAGATTTTTATACCTTTGGTATTTCCAAAATTTCCACCAAATTCTTAAAATTTCCCCAAATTCTAAAAATTTTCCCCCAAACTTCCAAACTTTCCTCCAAATTCCCGAAATTTCCCGCCAAAATTTTTAGAGTTCCCCCCAAATTCCCCCAACATTTCCCCAAATGTTCAGCCCCACCTGCTGAGGTCGATGGGCGGGGCCTCGGGCAGCTCCGGGAGCACCTCGGGGGGCGGGGCCGGAAGGGGAGGAACGCTGGGGGCAGGATCACATGACGTCATCGAGCCCCGCCCCCCACCCCACTCCCGCAGTGATTTCCAGACGTTCCCGCCCACTCCCGGTCAAACCCGACGACTTCCGGGAGATCCTGCTGCCACTTCCGGTCAATTCCCCAACGCTCCTAAGCACTTCCGGTCATTTCCAGAGCACTTCCGCTCGGCCCCAGCCCATCCCGGTCAAGCCCCGCCCACTTCCGGTCACCCCCCCGGGCAAAATTCCTGCCCTTCGTCCACTTCCGGTCCTCCCCGACAACTTCCGGTCTGAACTCTGTCACTTCCTGTCACTTTCCCGTCGGGAATTTCACTTCCGGTGAGGTTTGCCCTCACTTCCGGTTGTCATTAACCACTTCTGGTCTAAGCCCCGCCCACCTCGGCTCCTCCTCCAGCGGCTCCAGGGACACCTCTGGGGGGGAGGGGCAAAATCAGCATTGAAATTCTCCAAAAATTTCCCAAAATTTGCTCCCAAATTCCCCAAAATTTTCACCTGAATTTGCATTTTTGTGATTTTCCCAAAACTCAGTTTTCTCCCCAAAATTTCCCCCAAATTTTCACCTGAATTCACATTTTTGGGATTTTCCCAAAATTCATCGTTTTCCCCCCAAAAAGTTTCCCAAAATTTCCACAAATTTCCCCAAAATTTCACCCAAATTCCCAAAATTTACACCCAAATCCATGTTTTTCTGGTTTTCCCAAAATTCCTGATTTTCTCCCCAAAATTCCCAAAATTTCCCCCAAAATTTCCCATTTTTTTTTCCCAAATTAATTTTTAATGATTTTCCCAAAACTCTCAATTTTTTCCCAAGAATTTCCCCAAAATTCCCAAAATTTTCCCAGAATTTTCACCCAAATTCCCCAAATTATCACCTGAACTCACTTTTTTCTGGTTTTCCCAAAATTCCTGATTTTCTCCCCAAATTTTCCCCAAAATTTCACCCAAATTCCCAAAATTTTCACCCAAATTCAGTTTTCGTGATTTTCCAAAACTCACAATTTTCTCCCCCAAAATTTACCAAAAAATGCCCCCAAATTATCCCAATTTTCCCCCCAAAATTTCCCTAAATTTTTCCCCAAAGTCTCCCAAAATTCCAACTTTTTCATTTTTCCCCAAACTTCTCCAAGTTCTCCCCAAAATTCCCATTTTCCGCAATTTCCATTTTTCTTACAAATTTTCCCCAAAATTCTCCAAATCCCTCAAAATCCCCAAATATTTTCATTTTACCCCAATTTTTTCCCAATTTTTCCTCAACATTCCACAAATTCCCCAAAACTTCACCAAATTCCCTCAAAATTCCCCAAATTTTCCAATTTCCCCCTATTTTTCCCCTAATTTTTCCCTAAAATTCCCCAAACTTCTCCCAATTTTTCCCCAAAATTCCCCCAAATTTTTCCCTAAATTCCCAAACTTTTCCAAATTATCCCAAATTTCCCCAAATTCCCCCAAAATTTCCCTAAACTCTCCCCCAAAATCTCCCGAAATTCCCCAAATTTTTCCCGATTCCACTTTTCCCAAGCTCCCAAAAACTTCCTCAAATTTTTCCCCAATTCCCCAAAATACCCCAATTTTTTCCCCCAATTCCCCTAAATTTCCCCCCCGATCTCCCAAAATTTCTCCAATTTCATTTTCCCCCAAATTTCCTCAAATTCTCCCCAAATTCCCAATTCCCCAACCTCTCCCAATTTGCCCAAAGCCTCACCCGAGGGCAGACTCGGCTCCAGCACCGCCCGCGGCACCTGCGAGAGAGAGAATGGGAATGGAATGGGAATGGAATGGGAATGGAATGGAATGGGAATGGGAATGGAATGGAATGGAATGGAATGGGAATGGAATGGGAATGGAATGGGAATGGGAATGGAATGGGAATGGGAATGGAATGGAATGGAATGGAATGGAATGGAATGGAAATGGAATGGAATGGAATGGGAATGGGAATGGGAATGGAATGGAATGGGAATGGAATGGGAATGGGAATGGAATGGGAATGGGAATGGAATGGAATGGGAATGGAATGGAATGGGAATGGAATGGGAATGGAATGGAATGGGAACGGGAATGGAATGGGAATGGGAATGGGAATGGGAATGGAATGGAATGGGAATGGAATGGAATGGAATGGGAATGGAATGGGAATGGAATGGAATGGGAATGGAATGGAATGGAATGGGAATGGGAATGGAATGGGAATGGAATGGAATGGGAATGGGAATGGAATGGAATGGAATGGGAATGGGAATGGAATGGGAATGGAATGGGAATGGGAATGGAATGGGAATGGAATGGGAATGGAATGGAATGGAATGGGAATGGGAATGGAATGGGAATGGAATGGGAATGGAATGGAATGGGAATGGAATGGAATGGAATGGAATGGGAATGGAATGGGAATGGAATGGAATGGAATGGGAATGGAATGGGAATGGGAATGGAATGGGAATGGGAATGGAATGGGAATGGGAATGGAATGGAATGGAATGGGAATGGAATGGGAATGGAATGGAATGGGAATGGAATGGAATGGGATGGGAATGGAATGGGATGGGAATGGAAAGGGAATGGGAATGGAATGGGAATGGAATGGAATGGGAATGGAATGGAATGGAATGGGAATGGGATGGAATGGAATGGAATGGGAATGGGAATGGAATGGGAATGGAATGGGAATGGAATGGAATGGGAATGGAATGGGAATGGAATGGAATGGGAATGGAATGGGAATGGGAATGGAATGGGAATGGAATGGAATGGAATGGGAATGGAATGGAACGGAATGGGAATGGGAATGGAATGGAATGGGAATGGAATGGAATGGAATGGGAATGGGAATGGAATGGAATGGGAATGGAATGGAATGGGAATGGAATGGGAATGGGAATGGAATGGAATGGGAATGGAATGGAATGGGAATGGAATGGAATGGAATGGGAATGGAATGGGAATGGGAATGGAATGGAATGGAATGGGAATGGAATGGAATGGGAACGGAATGGAATGGGAATGGAATGGAATGGAATGGAATGGAATGGGAATGGGAATGGAATGGGAATGGAATGGAATGGGAATGGAATGGGAATGGAATGGGAATGGGAATGGAATGGAATGGGAATGGAATGGAATGGAATGGGAATGGAATGGGAATGGAATGGAATGGGAATGGGAATGGAATGGAATGGGAATGGAATGGAATGGGAATGGAATGGAATGGGAATGGGAATGGAATGGAATGGGAATGGAATGGAATGGGAATGGAATGGGAATGGAATGGGAATGGAATGGAATGGAATGGAATGGAATGGGAATGGGAATGGAATGGAATGGGAATGGAATGGAATGGGAATGGGAATGGAATGGAATGGGAATGGAATGGAATGGGAATGGAATGGAATGGAATGGGAATGGAATGGAATGGAATGGAATGGGAATGGAATGGAATGGGAATGGAATGGAATGGGAATGGAATGGGAATGGAATGGAATGGAATGGGAATGGGAATGGGAATGGAATGGGAATGGGAATGGAATGGAATGGAATGGAATGGGAATGGAATGGAATGGGAATGGAATGGAATGGGAATGGGAATGGAATGGGAATGGGAATGGAAGGGAATGGGAATGGAATGGGAATGGAATGGAATGGAATGGGAATGGAATGGGAATGGGAATGGAATGGAATGGAATGGAATGGGAATGGAATGGGAATGGAATGGGAATGGGAATGGAAGGGAATGGGAATGGAATGGAATGGAATGGGAATGGAATGGAATGGGAATGGAATGGAATGGAATGGAATGGGAATGGAATGGGAATGGGAATGGAATGGAATGGAATGGGAATGGAATGGGAATGGGAATGGAATGGGAATGGGAATGGAAGGGAATGGGAATGGAATGGAATGGGAAATTGGGGATTGGGAATTTGGGGAATTTTGGAGAAAATCTAGGGGAAAATTGGGGGAAATTCAGGAAAATTTTGGGGAGTTTTGGGGGAATTTTGGGAAAACTTGGGGCAATTTTGGGAAATCTGGGGAAAAATTGGGAAAAATTGGGAAAAATTAGAAACTTCAAGGGGAATTTGAAAGAATCTCCGAGAATTTGGGGAAATTTGGGGAATTTTCGGGGAATTTTGGGAAAATTTGAGGGAAATTGGGGAATTTTGGGGAAATTTGAGGAAATTAGGATAAAATTGGGGGGAAATTGGCAGAATTTTGGGAAAGTTGGGGAAAAATTTGGGAAATTTGGGAAAAAATTGGGAACTTGAAAGGGGAATTGGAGGGAATTTTGGAAAATTTTGGCAATTTCGCAGAAATGAATGGAAATTTGGGGGATTTGGGGGGAAATTCAGAAAAATCGGGAATTTTTGGGGAATTTGGGCAAGTTCAGGGAATTTCAGGGAAAATTCAGGAAAAATTTGGGAATTTTGGGGGAATTTTGGGGGAATCTGGGGAAAATTTGGGGAATTTTGGGGAACTCAGGCAGAATTTTGGGATTTTGGGATTGAAGATTTTGGGGATTTGGGGATTTTAGTGATTGATTTGATTATTTTAGGGCCAATTTGGGGACTTTTGGGGACAAATTTTGGATTTTTGGCTCCGAATTTTGGGATTTTTGGGATTTTCCGTTCGGCATTTCATATTTCCGGTTCAGAATTTTGCAGTTTTTGGGCATTTTTAAGTCAGAATTTGTTATTTTTGGGTCTGAACTTTTTATTTCTGAAATAAGAAATTTCCAATTTTTTGTATTTTCAGTTCCGAATTTGTCATTTCAGTTCAGAATTTTGGGATTTGGGGGATTTTGGGGTCGAAACTTTGCCATTTTTGGGTCAGAATTTGGGATTTTTTTGTTCGGAATTTCTGATTTTCAGCTCAGAATTTTGGGTTTTTTGGAACATTTGAGTCAAAATTGGTGATTTTTGGGTCTGAATTTCTGGCTTTTTTTTTATTTTTGCGATTTTTTGATATTTTCGGGTCAGAATTTCAGATTTTGGAGATTTTTAGATCAAAAATTTTTGGGCATTTTTTTCGGATTTTTTGGGCTTTTTTTTTATAGTTTTCAGGGACTTTTTTCAGGATGTTTTTTATCTTTTAGGGTTTTTTTGGGGTATTTTTGGGGATTTTTGGGATTTTACCTCCAGCTCGCTGGGCAGTTCGGTGGGCGGGGCCAAGGGCGGGGCTGGCGGTGGGCGTGGCCTAAAGCTCCTCCCCCAGAGCTCCCGAAGCTCCTCGGGGATCAACTCTGGGGCAGAGAAACCCAAACTGACTTTTCTCACCCAAAATCCCCAAAACTCCCCATTTTTCACCCAAACTTCCCTTTTGTCACCCCAAAATTGCTGAAATCACCCTTTTTCACCCAAAAATCCCCAAATTCCCAAATTTTCACCCGAAAAATTCCCAAGGTTGCCGTTTTTTTCCCACCCAGAATTGCCCCAAATTTCCCTTTTTCTACCCAAAATTTCCCCATTTTTACCCCAAATTCCCCAAAACTCCCAAAATTTCCTTTTTCCAACCGAAATTTCTCAATTTTTACTCCAAATTCTTAAAAATTTCCCAAAATTTAACTTTTTCCACCCAGAATTTCCCATTTTCCACGCAAAATTTCCGTTTTTTCCACCCCAAAATTACCAATTTTCACCCCAAAATTCTCTTTTCTCACCTCAAAAATTCCCAATTTTCCATTTTCCACCCAACATTTCATTTTCCAAACAAAATTCCCATTTTTCCCACCCCAAAATTCCCAAAATTTCCCATTTTTCCCCCCCAAATTCCCAATTTTTCTCTCTCACCATTTCCACGGCTCCTCAGGATTTCGGGATTTGGGATTTTGGGGATTCGGAATTTCAGAACTTGGAAATTTTGGGATTTGGGGATTTCGGGAATTTTTGGATTTGGGATTTGGGGATTTTGGGAATTTCAGGATTTTGGAATTTTGGGATTTGGGATTTACGGATTTGGGGATTTTGGGGATCTTGGATTTCTGGGATTCGGAATTTCAGAACTTGGGAATTTTGGGATTTGGGGTTTTCGGGATTTGGGGATTTTTGGATTTTGGGTTTTTTGGGGATTTTGAGATTTGGGATTTTGGAAATTTTGGGATTTGGGAATTTGAGATTTGGGATTTTGGGAATTTGAGATTTTTGGGCGTTTCGCGATTTGGAAATTCCGGGACTTGGGGATTTGGGATTTTTAGGATTTGGGGATTTTGTGCTTTTGGGAATTTGGGGATTCGGGAATTTTGGGATTTGAGGTTTTTGAGATTTGGGAATTTCGGGATTTTTGGAATTTGGGAAATTTGGGGATTTGGGAAATTTGGGATTTGAGAATGTTTGGATTTGAAAAGTTTTGGATTTTGGAATTTTGAGATTTGGGATTTGGGGAATTTGGGGATTTGGGGATTTTGGGGGATTTCCCTCTCACCATTTCCAGGGCTGCTCAGGAGTTTGGGATTTTGGAAATTTCAGGATTTGGGGATTCCAGGATTTAGGGTTTGGGATTTTGGGGGAATTTTTGGGATTTTGGGGATTTGGGAATTTCTGGATTTGGGAATTTTAGGGATTTAGGTTTTTTGGAATTTGGGACTTTAGGGATTTGGGATTTTGGGGTTTTTTGATTTGGGTTTTCAGAATTTTGGGAATTTCAGAATTTCGGAATTCTGGAATTGTGGAATTTTGCGGAATTGTTGGGATCTCTCTCTCACCGTTCCCAGGGCTGCTCAGGAGTTGGGGATTTGGAATTTTGGGGATTTTTGGGGATTTCAGAGTTTTGGGGAATTTTGGCATTTGGGATTTTTGGGATTCAGAATTTTGGAATTTCAGGAATTTTGGGAATTTTTGGGATTTCTCTCACCGTCCCCAGGGCTGCTCAGTAGCTCAGAATTTCAGGATTTTGGAATTTCAGGATTTTCAGGATTTTGGATTTTGGGATTTTTGGGAATTTCGGGATTTAGAATTTGGGGAATTTCGGGAATTTTGGGATTCTCTCTCACCATTCCCAGGGCTGCTCAGGAGTTCAGGATTTGGAATTTTTGGGATTTTGGGCATTCCAGGATTTGGAATTTTGGGATTTTTGGGAATTTTGGGATCTCTCTCACCGTTCCCGGGGCTGCTCAGGAGCTCGGCCGCGGTTCGGCGCTGCGGAGCCTCTGCAGGGCCCTAAAGAGACACAGAAAACTCACATTTTTGGGGCAAAAACTCTGAAATTTGGGATTTTTGGGGTAAAATTTGGGGATTTTGGGGGTAAACGACAGAAATTTCCAATATTTGGGGTAAAAGCTCAGAAGTTTTGGAATTTTTAGGGCAAAATCACAGACGTTTCGTATTTTTGGCAGGAGAACCTCAGGAAAATTGGGATTTTTGAGGTAAAATTTTGGGATTTTTGGGTGAAATCACAGAATTTTTGGATTTTTGGGGTAAAACCTCAGAATTTCTAGGATTTTTGGGGCAAAGTTTTGGGGATTTTTTAGGGTCAAATTTCAGCTATTTTGCATTTGGAGTGAAAAACCTCCGAAATTTCAGATTTTGGGATAAAATCACACAAACTTCTGGGGTTTTGGGGTAAAACCTCAGGAAATTTGGAATTTTGGGGGATCAAATTTTGGGATTTTTGGGGTAAAGCCTCAGAAATTTTCTGGTTTTTGTGTGGAAAATCTCCAGAATTTTGGAATTTTTGGGGCAAAATCACAAAAATTTCAGATTTTTGAGTGGAAGACTTCTGATTTTTTTTATTTTTGGGATAAAATTTGGGGATTTTTAGGGTAAAATTTTGAGATTTTTGGGGTAAAACCTCAGAAATTTTGGCATTTTTGGCAGGCAAACCTTCGAATTTTGGGATTTCTGGAGTCAAATTTTGGGGAGTTTTGGGTGGAAAACCTCAGAAATTTTGAGATTTTTGAGTGCAAAATGACCGAAATTTGGGGATTTTTGGGACAAAAGCCCATAAATTTCAGGTTTTTGGGTGAAAAACGTCAGGAATTTCGGATTTTTGGCGTAAAGCCTTTGAATTTTTTGGATTTTTTGGGGTAAAATTTTGTGATTTTCGGCAGTAAAATGTCAGAAATTTTGGATTTTTTTGGCGGGAAATCTCCAGAATTTTGGATCTTTTTGGCAGGAAAACCTCAGAAAATTTGGGATTTTTGGGGTAAAATTTTGGGGATTTTGGGAATTTGGGATTTTTGAGACAAACCTAGAGAACATTTGTGATTTTTGGGGTAAATTTTGTGATTTTTGGGGTAAAACCTCAGAATTTTTGTGATTTTTGGGTGGAAAACCACTGAAATTTTGGATCTTTGGGTAGAAAACATCAGGAAATTTCGGATTTTTGGTGTAAAAATGGCGGAAAATTGGGGTCAAATCCCAGGAATTTTGGATTTTTGGCGGGAAAATCACAGAAATTAGCCATTTTGGGGTGAAATCTCAGGACTCTTTGGATTTTTGGCATCAATTTTGTGATTTTTGGGGTAAAACCTTTGGATTTTCGGGATAAATTTGGATTTTTCACTCACCCTGGGGCTGCACTCCCACCAGGGGTCCCGGAGCCATTCCCGAATCCTCTCGGCGCCGATTTGGGTCTGAGGGTCCCAGCGCGGGGGGGGGGGCGGGGCCGGGGCCGGGGAGGGGGAGGGGCCACGGGGGGGAGGGGCGGGGCCAGCTCCGGGGGAGCGGGGGCTGGGGAAAGGGGCGGGGCCAGAGAGAGAGGCGGGAATTACCCACAAATTGCACTTTTTTCCAAAAAACTCACTTTTCCCAAAAATTTTTCCCTTTTTCCCCACAAATTTCCCGAATTTTCCAAGAAAATTTCCCATTCTTCCCCACAAAAGGACACATCTTAAAAAAAAAATTCCTCTTTTTACCCAAAATTTTTGCGTTTCTTCCCAAAACATTCGCATCATTTCCCAAAAATTACACATTTTTCCCACAAAACTAAGCACTTTTTCCTAAATTTCCCATTTTTCAAAAAAAATTTCCTTTTTCCCCAAAAAAATTCACATTTTTTCCCAAAATATTTGTTTTCCCACAAAATTCCACTTTTTTCACCAAAATTTCCTTTTTTCCCCAAGAAATTCCCACTTTTACCAAAAAAATTCCACATTTTTTACAAAAATTTGCAGTTTTTCCCTGAATTTCCCTTTTTTCCCCAAAATTCCCACTTTCCCACAAAATACCCAAATTTTCCTAAAATTTTAACTTTTTTCCCCACAAAATTACTTTTTTGCAATTTTTTTTCAATTTTCAAAAAAAAGATGCATTTTTCCCCAAAATTATACATTTTTCTCATTAAATCCCCAAGTTTTCCCAAAAATTTCACTTTTTTCCAAAAAAATTCACGTTTTTCCCACAAAATTCCCAATTTTCTCCTGAAATTTCTGATTTTCCCTAAAAATTCCCTTTTTTCCAAATCATTCCCAACTTTTCCAATAAAATTCCCAATTTTCCCCCCAAGATTTCCCATTTCAAACCCAAAATCCCCAATTTTTCCCGAATTTTCCCATTTGGACTGAAAATTCCTGAATTTTCCCCCAAAATTTCCAAAATTTTCTCCAAAATTTCACATTTTCCCCCCAAAATTCCAAACTTTCCCCAAAAATTTCCCACTTCTGAC
The DNA here is from genome assembly GCA_036785705.1 of Acanthornis magna. Lineage (NCBI taxonomy): Eukaryota > Metazoa > Chordata > Aves > Passeriformes > Acanthizidae > Acanthornis > Acanthornis magna. The sequence continues at coordinate 814,310 of JAWUZG010000222.1, read as the reverse complement.
CCAAAATCCACAAATTTTCCCCCAAAATTCCAGAATTTCCCCCCAAAATTTCCCAAATTTCCCCCAAGATTTTCCATTTTTCCCAAATATTTGCCACTTTTGACCCAAAATTCCCAATTTTTTCCCTAAATTCCCACATTTTCTCAGAATTTTGTCCCTTTTGACCCAAATTTCCTCAATTTTCTCCCAAATTTCCCAAATTTTTCCCCAATTTTTTCCAAATTTCCCCAATTCTTCCCAAATTTCTAATTTTCCCCAAATTTTTCCCAGATTACCCCCAAATTTTCCCCAATTTTCCTGAAATTTTTCCCACATTTTCTCCAAATTTTCCCAAACTTTTCCATATTTTCCCCACATTTTCCCAATCTTTCCCAACATTTTCTCAAATTTTCCCAATTTTTTCCTGAATTTTCCCTGAATTTTCACAATTTTCACGATTTTCGCCATAATTTCCTAAATATTTCCCAATTTTCTCCCAATTTTCCCCAAATTTTTCCCAATTTCTCCCAAAATTTTCCCAAATTTTCCCAAATTTCCCCAATTTTCTCCCATTTTTCTCCATTTCTCCCAGATTCTCTCCCAAAATTTTCTCAATTTTTTCCCAATTTTTCCCCAAATTTCTGCAGATTTTCTCACCGGGGGGGAGGGGCAGCTCAGGCTCTGGTGCCAACTCTGGGGGGGAGGGGAGAGAACAGAAATGAGACAAAATTAATCCAAAATTGACCAAAATTGACAAAAAATTAATCAAACATTGACTCAAAATTAACCCAAAAATTAGCCCAAAAATTACCAAAAATTAGTCAAAATGACCCAAAAGGAACAAAAGATTGACCCAAAAATGACCCAAAATTGATTGAAAATTGACCAAAAATTCGCCCAAAATTGGTAAAAAATTCACCCAAAATTGACCAAAAATTGATTTAAGATTCACCAAAAAATTGCCCAAAATTGATCAAAAGTTGATCCAAAATTAACCCAAAAATGACCCCAAAATTTGCCAAAAATTGAGCAAAAATGCTCCAAATTGCATCAAAAATGACTCTAAATGATCCAAAATTCCCAACATTCCCAAAAATTCCCAAAATGGCCCAAAATTCCCAAATTTTCCTGAATTTTTCCAAATTTCTCACCCTCGGGCTCGGCCTCGAGCAGCAGCTGCAGCTCCCGCGGGGTCACCTCGGGCAGCTCCACCTGTGCCAAAATCCCCAAAATTCAGCCCAAAATTCACCCCAAATTAAAGAAAAATTAATGAAATTCTACAATATTCAGAATTCCCCCAAAAATTAAAAAAAAAAAAAATCCCCCAAAAATTGCAAAAATTTGGCCAAAATTCATCCCCAAATGGCAAAAATTCGGCCCAAAGTGACCAAAATTGCACCAAAATCCCCAAAATTCGGCCCAAAATTTACCCCAAATCGCAGAAAATGAAATTTTCTGAACATGAAAATTTAAAAAAAAAAAAAAAAAATCGGCAAAAACTTCTGAAAATTTGCCCAAAATTTGTCCCAAATGGTGAAAATTTGTCCCAAAGTAACCAAAATCGGCCAAAATTTTTGCAAAATTCACCCCAAAATGTCACCTAAACCGCAGAAAATTAACAAAATTTAATCGACAAAAAACACTGAAATTTGGCAAAAATGTACAAAAATCTGGAGAAAACTCATGCAAATTTGGCCAAAATTCATCCCAAAATCATCAAAATTGCACCAAAATCTGCAAAATTTACCTCAAAATTTAGTCCAAGTTGCAGAGAATTCCCAAAATGTTCCCAAAATGAGAATTCAAAAAAAAAAAAATCCCACAAAAAATCCACAAAAAATCCACAAAATCACCAAAATTTGGCCAAAATGCAACCCAAAATGGCGAAAATTTGTCCCAAAGTGACCAAAATTGCAGCAAAATCCATAAAATTTAGCCCAAAATTTCACCCAAATCCCAAAAAATCAACGAACTTTTCTGAAAATGAGAATTCCCGAAAACATTTAAAACAATAAAAAATCCCCCAAAATTGTGAAAATTCAGCCAAAATTTATCTCAGGATCATCAAAATTGCACCAAAATCCCCAAAATTCAGCCCAAAACGTCTCAGATTTTTTCCATTTTTCCTGAATTTCCAAATTTCCCAAATTTCCCAAATTTCTCAATTCCTGAAATTTCCCAAATTCCCCAATTTTCCCCAAAATTCCCAAATTTCCCCAAATTCTCCAATTTACACAAATTTTCCCAAATTCCAAATTCCCCAAATTCCAAAATTTCCCAAATCCTCATATTTCCCCCAATTCCCAAAAATCCAAATTTCCCAAAATCTCACATTTTCCAAGTCCCCAAATTTCCCGAATTCCTAAATTCTCCAGAATTCCCCAAATCCCCAAATTTTCCCAAAATTCCAAAATCTGCACATTTTCCCCAAATCCCCAAATTTCCCCAAATTCCTGATTTTTCCCAATTTTCCCCAAATTCCCCAATTTTTCTCAAACTTTTCCCAAATTTTCCCCAAACTTTCCCCCAAATTCCCAAATTTCCCAATTCTGAAATTTCCCAAATTCTCCCAAATCCGATTTCCCCAAATCTGCAAATTTCCCCAAATTCCTAAAGTCCCAAAATTCCAAATTTCCCAAATCCCCAAATTTTCCCCAATTTTTCCCAATTTTTTCCGAAATTCCCCCAATTCCCCAAACCCCAGATTTCCCCAAATCCCAATTTCTCAAATCTGCAAATTCCCCAAATTTTCCCCATTTTTTCCATTTTTTCCCAAAATTCTCCCAAATGATTTTCCCCAATTTTTCCCAATTTCCCAAATTCCTCAAATCCCCAAATTTTCCCAAATTTTTCCCAAAGTTCTCCCAAGTTTTCCTGATTTTTCCCAATATCCCAAATTTCTCAAATCCCCCAATTCCCGATTTTTCCCAAATTCCCAATTTTTCCCAAATTCCCCATTTCCCCCCCAAATTCCCGATTTTGCCCAAATTCCCGATTTCCCCCAATTCCCGATTTTCCCCAATTCCCGATTTCCCAAATTCCCGATTTCCCCAATTCCCGATTTTCCCCAATTCCTGATTTCCCCCCCAAATTCCTGCTTTTCCCAAATTCAGATTTTCCCAAATTCACCTCCTCGGGCTCGGGGGGGGGCGGGGCCTCCTCAGCCTCTCTCAGTCGGAGCCGCTCCGCCTCTGCCACTGCAACCAGCGCGGACCAGTGCGGACCAGTTCGGACCAGTACGGACCAGTTTGGACCAGTATGGACCAGTTCAGAACAGTATGGACCAGTTCGGACCAGTGCATACCAGTGCAGACCGGTACGGACCAGTTCAGACCAGTTTGGACCAACAGATCAATAGGAATCAATAGAAATCAATAGAAATCAATAGGGATCAACAGAAATCAATGGAAAGGAATGAAAGTCAATGGAAACCAATAGCAATCAATGGAATCAATGGAAATCATTAAGAATCAATAGAGATCAATAAGAATCAATAGAAATCAGTAAGAATCAATAGAAATTAGTAGAAATTAGTAGTAATTAATAGAAACCAATAAAAATTAATAGCAATCAATAGCAACCAATGGAAAACAATGCAAATTAATAGAAACCAATAGTAATCAACAGCAATCAATAGAAACCAATAGAAATCAATGGAAATCAATAGAAGTCAATGCAAATCAATAGAAACCAATGGAAAGCAACAGGAATCAATAGGAACCAATAGGAACCAATGGAAACCAATTGGAATCAATGGAAATCAATGGAAATCAATAGGAATCAATAGGAACCAATAGGAATCAATGGAAACCAATTGGAATCAATGGAAATCAATAGGAATCAATACAAATAAATAGAAATCAATAGAAATCAATAGGAATCAATAGAAATTAGTAGTAACTAATAGAAATTAATAGAAATCAATGGAAACCAATGGGAATCAATAGAAATCAATGGAAATTAGTATAAATCAGTAGAGATCAACAGAAACCATTAGAAATCAATAGAAGTCAATAGGAATCCCTAGGAATCAATAGGAATCAATAGAAACCAATAGAAACCAATAGAAATTAATAGAAATCAATGGAAACCAATGGAAATCAATAGGAATCAATAGAAATCAATAAGAATGAATAAAAATCAATATGAATTAATAGAAATCAATGGGAATCAATAGGAACCAATAGGAATCAATGGAAATTAATGCAAACCAATAGAAATCAATAAAAATTAATAGAAATTAACAGAAAACAATAGGAAATCAATAGAAATCAATGTAAATCAATAGGAATCAATAGCAATCAATGGGAATCAATGGAAATCAGTACAAATTAATAGAAACCAATAGCAATCGATAGCAATTAATAGAAACCAATAGAAATCAATGGAAATCAATGGAAATCAATAGAAACCAATGGAAACCAATAGAGATCAATAGGAATCAATAGAAACCAATAGAAACCAATACCAATCAATACAAACCAATGGAAATCAATAGAAATCCATAGAAATCAATGGAAACCAATGGAAATCAATGGGAGTCAATAGAAACCAATAGAAATTAATGGAAATCAATCGGAACCAATAAAAATTAATAGAAATCAATGGAAATCAATGAAAATCAATAGGAACCAATAGGAATCAATAGACATCAATAGAAACCAATGGAGGTCAATGGAAATCAATAGGGATCAATAGAAATCAATGGAAACCAATAAAAACCAATGGAAGGCAATAGCAATCAACAGGAACCAATAGGAATCAATAGAAATCAATAGGAAACAATGGAAATTAATAGGGACCAATTGAAATAAATGGAAATCAATGGAAATTAATAGAAATCAATAGGAACCAATAGAAATTAATGGAAATGAACAGAAACCAATGGAAACCAATAGGAGCCAAAACAAATCAATGGAAACCAATAGAAATTAATAGGAAGCAATAAAAATCAATAGGAATCAATACAAATCAATAGAAACCAATAGCAATCATTAGGAATTAATAGAAATCAATAGAAACCAATAGGAACCAATAGGAATCAATGGAAATCAAAAAGAATCAATAGAAATCAATAGAAATCAATAGAAATCAATGCAAGTCAAGGGAAATCAATACAAATTAATAGAAACCAATAACAATCAATAGCAATCAATAGAAACCAAGAGAAATCAATGGAAATCAATGTAAGTCAATACAAACCAATGGAAACCAATAGGAATCAATAGAAACTGATAGAAACCAGTATCAATCAATACAAACCAATGGAAATCAATAGGAATCCATAGAAATCAACGGAAACCAATGTGAGTCAATAGAAACCAATAGAAATCAATAGGAACCAATAGAGATCAATACAAATCAATAGAAATCAAGAGCAATCAATGGAAACCAATGGGAATCAATGGAACCAATGGGAATCAACAGGAATGAATGGAAACCAATAGGAATCAATAACGATCAATAGGGATCAGTAGAAACCAACAGGAACCAATAGCGATCAATAGCGATCAATATGGATCAATAGGGATCAATAGCGATCAACTGGGATCAATGGGGATCAATAGGAATCAATAGCAATCAATAGGGATCAATAGCGACCAATAGGGATCAATAGTGATCAATAGGGATCAATAGCGACCAATAGGGATCAATAGTGATCAACAGGGATCAATAGGGATCAATAGTGATCAATAGGGATCAATAGGGATCAATAACAACCAATAGCGATCAATAGGGATCAATAGGGATCAACAGCAACCAATAGGGATCAATAGTGATCAATAGGGATCAATAGCGATCAATAGCTCAGACCTGGGGGGGCCTCGATGGCCTCAAGCAGCGGCAGAAGTTCCTCCACCTGAGGGAATTGGGGAAATGAGAGATTGGGGTTGGGATTGGGGAATTGGGGGAATTCGGGGGATTTTGGGGAATTCTGGGGGATTTTGGGGAATTCTGGGGGAATTTTGGGAAATTTGGGGAATTTGGGGAAAATTTGGGGAATTCTGGGGAAAAAAGGGAAAAGTTTTGGGGAATTTGGGGAAATTTTGGGGAATTTGGGGAAAATTTGGGGAAAATTGGGAAATTTCAGGGAAAATAGGGGAAATCTGGGGAAAATTGGGGGAAAACGGGAAAAAATGGGGAAAAAATGGGGAAAAAGAGAGGGAAAAATGGGGGGGAAATGGGGAAAAACTGGGGGAAAAATGGGGAAAATTGGGGGGAAAATGGGGAAAAAAGGCAAAGAAATGGGGGAAAGAAAGGGGAAAAATAGGGAAAAAATGGGGGAAAAAACGTGGAAAAAATGAGGAAAACTGGGGGGAAAAAGAGGACAAAATAGGGAAAAATTGGCCAAAAAATGGCAAAAAAATGGAGAAAGTGATGGAAAAATTGGGGGAAGATGGAGAAAAATTGGCAAAACTTTGGGGAAAATTGGGGGGAAAAATCGAGGAAAAATGTGGAAAAATGGAAAAAAAGTGAAGAAAATTGGGGAAAAATGGGGAAAAAACTGAGAAAATTCGGTAAAAAACAAGAAAAAGGGGGAAATGAAGAAAGTTGAATTTTGGGGTAAATTTTGGGGATTTTGGGTTAAATTCGGGGATAAATTTTGGATCCATTTCAGGTCAGTGTGGGTACCTGGGGCAGGGCCAGGGCCATGAGGCCGAAGAAAGGATCTGGAGCTGATTGGGGAAAGGTTTGGGGAAAAAATGGGGAAATGGAGAAAATGTAAATTTGGGGTGAATTTTGGGTGAATTTGGGTACCTGGGGCAGGGCCGGGGCCATGAGGCCGAAGAAAGGATCCGGAGCCGATTCCAACTCCTCCATCAGAGCGCGAGAGTCAGGCACGAGCTGAGCCCTGCCGTGGGAACACAAGATCGAGGAATGCGGGAATTGGGGCACTTTGGGGAAAAGGGGAAAACCTGGGGACATTTTGGGGCATTTGGGGAATTTGGGGGGAGAAGGGAAAAATTTGGGAGAATTTGGGCCATTTTTGAATCCATTTCGGTCCATTTTTCATCAATTTTGGGTCCATTTTAGGCTAATTTTGGGTCAATTTTTGATCAATTTTGATGAATTTTGGGTCAATTTTTCATCAATTTTTCATTAGTTTTGTCTCAATTTTGGGTCAATTCTCAATCAATTTTGGTCATTTTTTGGTCAATTTTTGGCAAATTTTGGGACAATTTTTCATCAACTTTGGCTGAATTTTGGATCAATTTTTGGGTCAGTTTTTGGCCAATTTTGAGTCAATTTCTAGTGAATTTTGGGACAATTTTTCATCAATTTTCCATCAATTTTCCATCAATTTCCACTCAATTTTTGGTCAATTTTCAATCCTTTTTTGATCAATTTTGATCAAATTTTCATCTATTTTTAGTCCGTTTTTTGTCAATTTTTGAGTCAATTTTTGGCTAACTTTTGGCCAATTTTGGGGTGAATTTTTGGGTTAAATTTGGTGAAATTTTGGGTGAAATTCAGGGGTTTCTGGCACCTGCGGGGGGGGCTGATGTCGATGGCCGCCAGGGGGCGCCAAGCGCGGTGCAGCCGCTCCAGGATCATCGAGGTTTCCTCTGCAAAAAATACTCAAAAACGGCCCCAAAATGCCCCCAAAATGCCCAAAAATCTCCCCTTAAAAACGGCCCCAAAATTTCCCGAAAATCCACCCCCAAAATACCCAAAAATCTCCCACAAAATTTCCCCCAAAATGCCCCAAAAATACCCAAAAATCTCCCCCCAAAACGGCCCCAAAATGCCCCAAAAATACCAAAAAAATCCCTAAAATTGGCCCCAAAAATACCCGAAATTCTCCCCCAAAAATGGCTCCAAAATGCCCCCCACCACCATAGCCCCGCCCACCTGTCCCTCATTACCATAACCCCGCCCCTCCTCCCCCACCAGCCCCCACCACCTCATTAGCATAACCCCGCCCAGCCACCCCTCATTGCCTTAACCCACCCCTCCCCATAAACCCCGCCCCTCATTACCATAACCCCACCCCTCCTCCCCCACCAGCCCCCACCACCTCATTAGCATAGCCCCGCCCCTACCGAGCAGGAGGTGGCACTGTCTGACGTAAACTCTGGCGAGCCCGAGCTGCAGCAGCGCCCCCAAATACAGAGAGCAGCGCGGGGGCGGGGCCCCGGCCGGGGGGGGGCGGCACCTCCCAACCGCCGCGGCCAATCACGAACAGCGTCACGGCAGCGCTGGGCGGGGCCACGGGCAGGGAAGGCCCAAGTGAGCGCCGATGGTGGCCGAGGTTCGGGGACGATTTTGGGGTTTTTTGGGGTTTTTTTGAGGGATTTTGGGGTTTTTTGAGAGATTTTTGGGATTCTTTGTGAGAAATTTGGGGGTTTTGGAAGGGAAGTTGGGGTTTTCTGAAGGATTTTTGGGGTTTTTTTAGAGTTTTTTTGGGGGATTTTGGGGATTTTGGAGTGGAATTTGAGGATTTTTGAGGGGAACTTGGGGTTTTCGGAGGGGAAGTTGGGGTTGAGGAAATTTGGGGTTTTTTGAGGAATTTTTGGGATTTTTGAGGGAAATTTGGGGTTTTGGGGGCGATTTTTGCAGTTTCTCGGGGGGTTTTGTGAGAGATCTTGGGGTTTTCTGAAGGAAATTTGGGGTTTTTTGAGAGATTTTTAGGGTTTTTTGAAGAACTTTTGGGGTTTTCTGAGAGAAATTCGGCGCATTTTGAGCAATTTTTTGGATTTTCTGAGGGGAATTTGGGGTTTTCTGAGGGGAAGTTGAGTTTTTTCAGGGAAATTTGGGGTTTCTGGATCAATTTGAGGTGGTTTTGAGGCAATTTGCAGGGTTTTCTTAGGTTTTTTTCGAGGGGTTTTTCGAGGGGAATTTGGGGTTTTTGGGAGGCATTTGGGCCACTTTTGGGTTTTTTTGGGGGGGTTTCAGAGGGATGTTGAGGTTTTCTGAGGGGTTTTTGGAGATAAATTTGGCGAGTTTGGGGGATTTTCAGGGGTTTTTGGGGTTTTTTTGAGGGATTTTTGGGTTTTCTGAGGGGAGGTTGGGGTTTTTTGAGGGAAATTTGGGGTTTTTGGGGCGATTTTTGGAGTTTTTCTGGAGGTTTTTTGTTGGATTTTGGGGTTTTCTGAGGGGAGGTTGGGGTTTTTTGAGGGAAATTTGGGGTTTTTGAGGGAATTTGGGGTTTTCAGAGGGTAAGTTGGGGTTTTCTGAGGGAAATGTGGGGGTTTTGGGGCGATGTTTGGGGTTTTTTGGGGTTTCTTTGAAGGATTTGGGGTTTTTTTGAGAGATTTTGGGGTTTTTTGAGGGAAATTTGGGTTTTCTGAGGGGAAGTTGGGGTTTTTTGAGAGAATTTTTGGGGTTTTGGGGAGATTTTTGGGGGGTTTTCTGAGGAAATTTGGGGTTTTCTGAGGGAATGTTGGGATTTTTTGCATGAAATTTAGGGATTTTTTTGAGGGAATGTTGGGGTTTTCTGAGGGGATTTTGGGGTTTGTTTGGGGGAAGTTGGCTTTTTTTGAGAGAAATTTGGGATTTTTGGGAGGTTCTGGGGCGATTTGCAGGGGTTTTTTGGTGGTTTTTTTGAGGGAAATTTGGGTTTTCTGAGGGGAAGTTGGGGTTTTTTGAGGAATTTTTAGGATTTTTTAGGGAAATTTGGGGGTTGCGGATTGATTTCAGGTGGTTTTGGGGTGATTTTCTGATTGTTTTGGGGGTTTTTTGGAGGGATTTTAGGATTTTCTGAGGGGAAGTTGGGGATTTTGAGGGAAACGTGGGGGTTTGGGGGTGATTTTTGGGGTTTTCTGAGGGATTTTGGGTTTTTTTTGAGGGCAAGTTGGGGTTTTCTGAGGGAAATTTGGGGGTTTTGGGGTGATTTTTGGGGGATTTTTTGAGGGATTTTGGGGTTTATTTGAGGGATTTTGGGGTTTTCTGAGGGGAAGTTGGGGTTTTTTGAGGGAAATTTGGGGTTTTTTGAGGAATTTTTGGGATTTGTGAAGAAAATTTTGGGGTTTTATGAGGGAAATTTGGCGTATTTTGAGCGATTTGTTAATTTTCTGAGGGGAAGTTGGGGTTTTTTGAGGGGAATTTGGGGTTTGCGGATCGATTTGAGGTGGTTTGGGGGCGATTTTTGAGGTTTATTTGGGATTTTGTGGGGATTTTAGGATTTTTTAAGGGAAATTTAGGGGTTTTGGAGGGGAAGTTGGGGTTTTTGGGGGTTTTCTGAGGGGAATTTAGGGTTTTCAGAGGGAAATTTTGGGTTTTTTGAGGGGGATTTCAGGGTTTTTATGAGGGAATTTGGGTTTTTCTGAGGGGAAGATGGGGTTTTTAGAGGGATTTTTCGGGTTTTCTGAGGGAAATTTGGGTTTTTCTCAGGAAGTTGGGGTTTCCGGCTCAATTTGAGGTGGTTTTAGGGCAGTTTTTGGGGATTTTGGGGCGATTTTCGGGGTTTTTTGGGTTTTATGGGGGAATTTCAGGTCTTCAGAGGGAAATTAGGGGATTTTTGAGGGGAAATTGGGGTTTTGGGGCGATTTTTGGGGTTTATCTGAGGAAAATTTGGGGTTTTCTGAGGGGAAGTTGGGGTTTTCTGAGGGGAAATTGGGGTTTTTTGAGGGACTTTTGAGGGAAATTTTGGGTTTTTGGAGGGGAAGTTGGGGTTTTCTGTGGGATTTTTGGGGTTTTTTGGGCTTTTTTTTGGAGGGATTTTGGGGTTTTTCTGAGGGAAAGTTGGGGTTTTTTGAGAGATTTTTGGGGTTGAGGGGGATTTGGGTTTTTGGAGGGATTTGGGGGCTTTCTGAGGGCAATTTGGGGTTTTCTGAGGGGATTCTGGGGTTTTTTGAGAAGATTTTTGGGGTTTTGGGGGCGATTTTTGGGGTTTTTGGGGGGGATTTTTGGAGGGACTTCTGGGTTTTTTGAGGGAAATTTGGGGTTTTCTGAGGGAAATTTGGCGTTTTTGAGGGAAATTTGGGGGTTTTGGGGTGATTTTCGCATTTTTTTGTGGGTTTCCTTGAGGGATTTTGGGGTTTTCTGAGGGAAATTCGGAGTTGAGAGAATTTTTGGGGTTTTTGGGGCTATTTTGGGGTTTTTTGGGAGGGATTTTTGGAGGCATTTTTGGGTTTTCTGAAGGAAATTTGGGGGTTTTGGGGCGATTTGTGGGGCTTTTTTGGGGTTTTTCTGAGGAAAATTTGGGATTTTCTGAGGGGAAGTTGGGGATTTCTGAGGGAAATTTGGGGGTTTTGGGACGATTTTTGGGGTTTTTTGCGGTTTTTTGTGGGATTTTGGGGTTTTCTGTGGGATTTTGCGATTTTTTTGAGGGATTTGGGGGTTTTCTGAGGGGAAGTTGCGGTTTTTTAGGAAATTTGGGTTTTTCTGAGGGAAATTTGGGTTTCTTTGAGAGGAATTTTGGGTTTTTTGAGGCAAATTCGGAGTTTTTGTGCTGAACTTTCAGCTTTTTGGGGTGAGTTTTGTGGGGGTTTTTGGGTCTTGCTGAATTTTCAGGTTTTTGGGTGGTGAATTTTAAGGGTTTTGGGGTGAATTTTCAGCTTTTTGGGTGAATTTGGGGTTTTTTGGTTTCAAATTTTCAGGTTTTTGGGGTAATTTGGGGGTTTTTTGGGCTGAATTTTCAGATTCTTGGGGTCAATTTTCAGAGTTTTGGGCGGAATTTTCAGATTTTTGGGGGTTTACGTGTTGAATTTACAGGTTTTGGGGTTTTTTTAGACTGAATTTTCAGGTTTTTTGCCCGAATTTGGGGTTTTTTGGGGTTTTTTTGGGGTTCCTCACCATGTCCGAGGCACATCCACCCCAAGGTACTCTCGGCGCAGGAGCCGTGACTGAGCTGTGGCCGCCAACCTGGAAATGCCAAAATTCACCCAAAAATCGCCCAAAATTCACCCAAAATTCAAAGTTCACTGAAAATTTACCCAAAATTCCCCTAAAATTCACTCAAAGTTCGCCCAAAGTTCACCCAAAACTCACTGAAAATTCACCCAAAGTTCAAAGTTTACCCAAAATTCGCCCAAATTTTGCCCAAAATTCACCCAAAGTTTGCCCAAATTTAACCCAAAAATCCCAAAAATTAAGCCAAAAATCCCTCAAAATTGCCCCAAATTTTCCCCAAAATATCCCAAATTTTCCCCAATTATCCCAGAATTCCAAATTATTCCAAATTGTCCCAAATTTCCCCAAAATGGCTCAAAATTATTCCAAAATGGCTCAAAATTTTTCCAAAAATCCCTCAAAATTATCCCAATTTTGCCCCAAATTATCCCAAATTTTCCCCAAATTTTCGCAAAAATCGCTCAAAATTATCCCAAAAATTAACCCCATTTCCCCCAATTTTTCCCCAAATTATCCCCAAAATCGCTCAAAATTACCCCAGATTTTCCCCAAATTACCCCAAATTTTCCCCGATTGTCCCAAAATTCCCAAAATATCCAAAATTCTCCCAAATTTTCCCAAAATGGGTGGAATTCGCCCCAAAATGCACTCACCAGATGGTGCCAAAGCAGCCCGTGTGCCTCCGCAGAACCTCGGGGTAGTAAAACATGTCAAAAGTTGAATAAATTTCAATAGATTTCAATAAATATCGATTTTTTAAAAAACAAGTTTTGGTTATTTCGGGCAGTGGGAAAAGAAAAAGGGGAAAAAATGAGGATAAGAAAGGCGATTTTGGGCGAAAAAAGTGACCCCAAAAAGGGATAAAATCAAATTTGAAATGAATTAATTTGCATAAATTGGAATTAATTAAGGTGGCGTTGAAATGGATTTAAATTGGATTTAAAAATTGGGGTTTGGAATGGCTCAAAAGAGGCCAAAAATGCCTTAAAATGTGAATGAAATTAGGAATTATTATTAAATAAACTAAATTAAGTTAAATTAATTAAATTAAATTAATCTAATATTAACTTTTAATTAAATTAACTAACAAAGTCAATAATTATTATTAAATTAACTAAATTAATTAATTAATCTAATGGGAACTTTTAATTAAATAATTATTAACAAATGAATGAAATCAGTAATTATTATTAAATTAACTAAATTAAATTAATTTAAATTAATTCAATTAATTAAAATAATCTAATATCAAATTTCAATTAAATTATTGTTGACTAATAATATTATTTTAATAATAAACTCTTACAGCTATTCTTAATGAGATATATTTTAATATATTAATGAAATATCAATTTATTTTTATATTTTATACTTAATTATAACTATTTACGATTTCAAATTTTTAAAGTTAGATTAAAAATAAAATCAAAATTAATTAATTAAAATTTAGGAGGTGAAAAAGTCTTAAAACTCCTTAAAAAGGCAAAAAAAAATCCCTTAAAATTGAAATAAAATCGCTAAAATGGATAAATGTGAATAGAGGAATCTGAAATTTAAATTCGATTTAAAAATTAAAAGGTAAAAGTGCTCCAACTGCCTTAAAAAGGGAAAATTTAAATTAAAATTTAAATTAAAATCGCTAAAATTAATAAATATTGATAAATCAAGACAATATTTAAATCGTATTTTAAAATAAAGGCTTGAAATGCCTCAAAAAATACCCCAAAAATACTTAAAACTTGAATAAAATTTATTGATTTGCTAAATATGAACAAATTAATTAATACTAATAAAACAATCGCGGAATATTTGAATTATTTCAAGAAATAAAAGGGCAAATTTTGCCCCAAAAAAAAGAGCCTCAAAAAGCCTTAAAGATTTAAATTTAATTGGCTGTAACTCCCTAAATTAAAAGTTAATACATCAAGTTCTTATTTTTTAATTTAAATAAATATTTAATAAATAGATTTTTAATCGATTAAATTATATTTATGTTAATTGCTAAAAAGAGGACTTTGGACCTAAAAAAAAAAGACCCAAAAAGCCTCCAAAAGTTGCAAAACTCCCCCGGAAAATTCGATAAATATTGGAATAAATAAATAATTTAATTAGATATCAACGAGTCAAGCGAATTTTAATTAATTTTAAACCTTAAAAAGCGACTTTATCGCCTCGAGAAGGCACCAAAACCAGCGGTTAAACAAATTAATTACAACCACTTGAACGCGAATAAATAGAATTTAATTAGGATCAAGTTTAATTTAATTGGATTTAATTAAATTCGGTTGGAATTTAGTAAATTGAAAGAGGAACTCGGTCCCGGCATGGGACCCAAAACTGCGTTTAAATAAATGAAAATTTAAAAACCTGAGGTAAAATTTGCTTAAAATGGAATAATTTTGAAGTGAATTGAATTATTTAATAAATTTAGGTTAATTGGAGGCAAAAAATGGCTTTAAAAGGCAATTTTAGCCTTAAAACCCCTCAGGTAAAACCGGAAGCGCATGAAAGAAAGAAAAAAAAAAAGGCGGCAAATCCCCGCGATTAACACTAAGTAACTGATGGGATAATTAATTAATTTAAGGCATTAAACTAAGAGGCTTGGTCAATATTTAAGTTATTCACTGAAAAGATTAAATTAAATTAAAATTTAATTAAATTAGAAAGGGCTTTAAACCCCCCCTCGTTTAAACCCTAAAGCCGCCCCGAATCGCCTCCAAACCCTCCGCGGCGCCAATCAGCGCCTTAATTAGCGCTTTAATTAACCGCCCCGAGCACCACCGCTGCTAATTAAGTTAAATAAATTAATTCAAAGAAGAAATAAATTCATTAATCCACGCCGGGAGCCTCCACGCCTCGATCGCCGCCACCTCCGGACTGAGCCCGAGGGAGCCGCGCCGCCCCTTTTATGTCCTCGGTCGCCCCGCCCCCTTTTCCTCCTTCTAGCCAATCGCCGCGCCGCTCGCCTCAGGAGACCCCGCCCCTTTCCCCGCCCCGCGCTCTGGCGCCTCTTTCCGCCCAATCAGGCAGAGAAGAGCGCGGGACGAGGCGGGAAACTCTCAGCCAATGGGAGCGCCGGGCGCCTCACGGCGGGCGGCCAATCAGAGCCGGCCTTGTTGTGAGGGGAGAAGGAGCGGCAAAATGGCGGCGGCGGCGGCCGTGCGGGCACTGGGGGAGGAGCTGCAGGTATTGGGTTATACTGGTTAGTACTGGGAGGGACTGGGAGGGACTGGGATGGACTGGGATGGGATTGGGAGGGACTGTGAGGGACTGGGAATGAACTGGGAGGGACTGGGATGGGATTGGGAGGGACTGGGAGGGGATTGGGAGGGACTGGGAGGGACTGGGAGGGGACTGGGAGGGACTGGGGTGGGATTGGGAGGGACTGGGATGGACTGAGAGGGATTGGGAGGGACTGGGAGAGGACTGGGAGGGATTGGGAGGGGATTGGGAGGGACTAAGAGGGACTGAGATGGACTGGGAGGGATTAGGAGGGACTGGGAAGGGATTTGGAGGGACTGGGAGGGGCTTGGGAGGGACTGGGATGGACTGAGAGGGACTGGGAGGGGGTTGGGAGGAACTGGGAGGGGATTGGGAGAGACTGGGAAGGACTGGGAGGGGATTTGGGCCTTACTGAGCTGGAAAATGGGGGGATTTTGAGGCATTTTTGGGGATTTTTTTTTTGGATTTTATGACTTTTGGGATCCCATTTTTTGGGAAGTTGTTGGGGGGAATTTTCTGGGGGTTTTGGGGAGGATTTTTTGGGGCATTTTTTAGGAATTTTTTTTTTTGAGAATTTTGGGGGAATTTTTCTGGGAATTTTGGTATTTTTTGGGGGAAATTTTTCTGGGAGATTTGGGATTGTTTTGGGGGGAATTTTTTTTTTTTTTAAATTCCTATTGGTTTCTATTGATTTCCATTGCTTTCTATTGATTTCTATTAATTTCTATTGATTCCTGTTGGTTTCCATTGATTCCTATTGGTTTCTATTGATCTCTATTTGTTTCTGTTGGTTTCCATTGATTCTTATTGGTTTCTATTGATTTCTATTGGTTTTTATTGGTTTCTGTTAATTCTTATTGATTTCCATCGATTTCTATTGATTCCTATTGGTTCCCATTGGTTTCTATTAATTTCTATTGGTTTCCATTGATTCCTATTGATTTCTATTAATTCCCATTGATTGCTATTAATTTCCATTGATTTCTATTGATTTCTATTAATTCTTATTGATTTTTGTTGTCTTCTATTGATTCCTATTGGTTTCTATTGGTTCCCATTGGTTTCTATTGATTTCTATTAATTTCTATTGGTTTCCAATGATTCCTATTGATTCTTATTAATCTCCATTGATTTCTATTGATTTCTATTAATTTCTGTTGGTTTCCATTGATTCCTATTGATTGCTATTAATTTCCATTGATTTCAATTGATTTCCATTGATTTCTATTGTCTTCTATTGGTTCCTATTGGTTTCCATTTCTTTCCATTGGTTTCTATTGATTTTTATTGATTTCTATTGATCCATTCTGGTCCAAACTGGTCCGAACTGGTTCCAGCCCGAGCTGGCTGAGCTCGCAGCCAAGGCTCTGCTGCAGATTTTGGCCGAACTTTGTGAATCCCAAAAAAATCCCAAAATTCCCCAAAAAAGCGCTGAGGCCAAATCATAGTTTGTGCTCAAAGTGCTGCTGTAGGCTCTGGGTGAGAATTTGGGTGTGGACCCTTTAAGGAGTGTGGTCTCTTTAAGGGGGCATGGTCTCTTTAAAATGTGCCATGGTCCCTTTAAAAGGGGTGTGGCCACCTTTAAGGGGTGTGGTCTTCTAAAATGGGGGCATGGTTATGTTTAAAGAGGTGTGGTCGCTTTAAAAGGGGTGTGGTCTCTTTAAAATATGTGTTTGCTTTAAAAGTAGGCGCGTCCATCTCAATATGGGCGTGGTTCTTTAGAATGGGCATGGCCACTCCCAAAGGGGTGTGGTCTGTGTAAAAGGGGTGTGGTCACTTTAAAGGGGCATGGCTCCTTTAAAAGGGGCGTGACCTCCATTTTTTGGGGTCCGAACTCCAAATTTTGGGTCATGCCCCCCAATTTTAGGATCCTGGGCTCCATTTTGGGGGTGTGGCCTCTAATTTTGGGGTCATTGCCTCAACTTTTGGGGAATTTCTCCCAAATTTTTTTAAATTTTTCCAAATTATGGTGGTTTTCTCCCAGATTTCAGGGACTTTCCCCAAATTTTGGGATTTTCTCTTGAATTCCAGAGATTTCTCCCCAAGTTTTGGGAATTTCTCCCTAAAATTTCTGGAATTTTCCCTCAAATTTCAGGATTTATCTCTAAATTCCAGGAATTTTCCCCAAATTCCGGACTTTTTTCCCAAAACTTTGGCAATTTTGCCCAAATTCAGGCGATTTTCCCCAAATTCTGCCAATTTTCCCCAAATTCCAGGAATTTTCCATTAAATTTTGGGCAATTTTCCAACAAATTTTTGGATTTTACCCCTGTGGTGGTTTTGGCTTGGCCCAGTTTTTGCCGGTGAGTAGGGTGGGGTACAAAGATGGCTCCTGCATGTCCTGAGTAAAGATTCTGGAAATTTCTCCACCATGTCCAGCAGAGCCAATCTCTGATGGCTCTGAAGATGATGGACATGCTGCTGGCTAAACCTGGGCCAATTAGAGATGTTAGTTACGCCTCTGTGAAAACATATTTGAGAAGAAATCAAAACAATGTGAGCACACACTTCTTTTTAGCCAGGGAAGGAGGAGGAGGAGGTAAAAATATGTGAGGGAAACAACATGGAGGCACCAAGGTCAGTGGAGAAGGTGTGGGAGGAGGTGCTCCAGGCGCCGGAGCTGAAAACCCTCTGCCAGCCATGGTGAAGACCATGGGGGAGCAGGTGGTCCCCCTGCAGCCCATGGAGTCCAGGGGATGCAGAGAACCCCCCACAGCCCATGGGGAGGTGCCCACACCAGAGGAGCAGGTGGATGCCTGCAGGAAGCTGTGATCCAGTGGGAGTCGCAGCAGAGACTGAGAGTTGCAAAGGCCTTGCAGGAGAGAGAAAAGCCTTGCTCCCGGGGTGGAAACAGCCTGGCCTCGGCTTGGAATTCTGCAGCCTGGACAGAAGGATCTCGGACAGCAGCAGATTTTTCGGGCGGGATGCTGCTTGTGAGATTGGAGCCACGCCAAAGAAGTTTGCAGAGGACTGTCTCTCGTGGGAGGGACCCCCATGGCTAAGTAGAGGACTCTTCCCCCTGATGGACTGACCCTGACCAAAGGAAACCCCCATGCCCTGCCCCCACCCCGGAGCTGTTGGTTAGAAGGAAGGAGGGAGGGGGTGAGCTGAGAAATGGGCCTAATACAGAGAGGGGTGAGTAGAGAAACAGCGTTTGTAGCAGAAGAATTGTGGCGTTGGACTGATTAAGAAAAGCCACATATCTTGCCCCAGCCCGGATCTGTTGGTTGGATGGAGGGAGGGGGCGAATAGAGAAACAGTGTCTGTGGTAGAATTTTGATGACCTGACCTAAGAGAAAAAACCCCATACCCTGCCCCTGCCCTGGGGTTGTTGGTTAGATGGAAAGGAGGGAGGGGGTGAGCTGAGAAGCGGTGCCTTAAGAGGGAAGGGGGGTGTGAATGGTGTCTTAAGAGCTTGTTTTTATCTCTGATTTGTCTTCTGACTCTGTTAAATAAGTCACTTTTTTGCAACTTGAAGCTTTCATGACCTTGCTCTATCTCCTGTGTCCTCCTTATCAGTGATCCTATCTCAACTCGTAAGTTCAGTGTTTTGTGTTAGTTTTCCCTCTCCTCTGCATAGCTGCAGCAGGAGAGAGCATAGAGAGCAGACGTCGTAAGTGCCTGGCATTTAGCCAGGGTCAAACCCACGACAGTCCTGCACCTGTGGTTTCTGATGAGAAATGTTGAGACAGAGCTCGATTCTTTGACCGCCTCTTATATCCCCCCATTCTCATCCCTCCATCAATCCCCCAAAATCCTTCCCCTTCCCACATTTTCCTTGGGAAAACTCCTCCTAATCTATGGGAAGATTAATTGGGATTTCTCCCGTCTCTTCCCAGCCCCGGATCCTCGGGGCCCGGGGACACTCTGGGTGTTCCCTGTGGAAGGATGATTCCCAAGGGATGGATCCTGGGAAAGAAAAGCTGGAATCTCCCTCCTCCCTCGGAGAGCAGCAAGGGAATGGGAAGGAGGATGGGAAAAAGGCTTTTTCCAAGGGTGAGTTCTTGGGAATGTGGCTTTGATTCCCTAAAATTCCCCAAATCCTCCTGCCTGGACAGTTCCCCACCCTCTACCCTTTGGAAAAACCATTCCAAGTGGGGTTTTTAAATGTATTTTCCATTTTTTGGAGGGGATCCCCACCTGGAATTCCAGGCATATCCTGCTTTTCCAGGAGTGCTGGCCCACCTGGAAATGCTGGAATTCCGGGCCCACCGGGAAGCTGTGGAGCAGGAGGAGAAGGAGCAGTGGGAAGAGAAGTCGGTTTTCCTGAAAGCCAAAATCCGGGAATTGCAACTCCAGCGGGATCGGCTCCAGGATAAACTGGAGCTGCTGGAAAAGGCAGTGGGGGAGGAATTCCAGGCTTTTCCAGGGAAATCCAGCTTGGCATGAGCCTTGAGGTTTTTCCCAGGGATTTTCATGACCTCTCCTCCCTCCTGGCTTTTGTAGCAGCTCGGAAAAGAGGGAATTCCGTCGGATCCAGCGCTTTCCAGTCCTCGGGAGGTGCTGGAGTGGAAAATCAGGAATCTCCAGGGCCTTCTCCAGGTTTTCCAGCTCACAGGTAACAAGCCCCTGAATTTCAGGAAAAGAACTTCCCTATTTATCGGAACCTTTGGGAAATACTCCGATATATAGAGCAGGAATTCCCTGCTTGGGGAATTGGCGGGGATTCATGGACTGAGTGGTGGGACTGGGAAAGTCATCCCAGGGAAGGAATTCTTGGGTATCAGGTGGTTTCCTTGGGAATGAGGGGGATGACTTGGGAATGAGGTGCTTTCCTTGGGAATTGAGTGGATAATTTGGGAATGAGCTGTTTTCCTTGGGAATTGAACCATTTCCTTGGGAATGAGGCATTTCCCTTGGGAATTAAGAGAATTTTCTTTGGGAATTAAACCATTTCGTTGAGAATTAAAAAGCTTCCCTTGGGAATTGTGTGGTTTCCTTGGGAATTGGGCATTTCCCTTGGGAATTAAATAGTTTCCATGGGAATTAGAGAGTTTTCTTTGGGAATTAGGTGGTTTATATGGGAATTGTATGGTTTCCTTGGGAATTGTGTGGTTTCCGTGGGAATTGGGCATTTCCCTTGGGAATTAAACGGTTTCCTTGGGAATTATGCAGGTATTTTGTGAATTAGACAAATAGTGTGTAGTTTCCTTGGGAATTGGGTGGTTTTCTTGGAAATTAGACCAATAATTTGGGAATGAGGCAGTTTTCCTTGGGAATTAGGCAGTTTTTCTTGGGAATTAGACAGATAATTTGGGATTGAGGCAGTTTCATTGGGAATTATCCAGTTCCCTTGGGAATGAAGCATTTCTCTTGGGAATGAGGCAGTTTCCTTGGGAATTAGAGAGTTTTCCTTGGGAATTTGAGAGTTTTCCTTGGGAACTGGTGGTTTATATGAGAAATGTGTGGTTTATTAACACAACAGTTTATTAACTGTCGGTGGAATTCCAGGAATTCTGGGATGAATTGGGGTGGGAGGAACTTAAAGGTTTCTGATCCTAAGAACGTCCTAAGAACCCCAGGATGGTGGGAAATATTCCCCCCAAAAAAGTGGATGTTCCCAGCTGGATCGGCCCGGTGCTGTCAGGGAGTTCCGGGATGGACTGGGTTGGAAGAGATGTAAAGGTACCCGATCCTAAAAATGTCCTAAGACCCCAAAAATGGTGGGAAATATTCCCAAAAAAGCCAAATGTTCCTGGCCGGATCGGCTCAGCTTCGTCACTGGAATTCCAGGAATTCTGGGATGGGGTGGAAGGGATTGGAGCTCGGCCCGGTCCGTGCCAGGGCAGGGATGGATTTCTTGGGAAGGGCTCGGGTGGGTGAAGGCACCACGGGGCCACCAGCGCTGGGGACACCTTGGGCTGAAGCCACCAGTGATGGGTGACAGCTTTGGGGCTGAAGCCACCACGGTCCATAACCATCACATTTACATCTGCTCATTGCTTGGGGCAGCACAAATCTACACCTTCCTCATTTGAAACGTTTCCTTTTTTGCAGATTGTGACACCTGCACTACTATGTACAAATACAGAAAAATCAACTGAACTTTAAAAATTAAATTTATTCTAAATTTCTACAGCCACGCTGCCAATATATAAATATACAAATATCAAATGAAATGAAAAAAAACTAATTTATTGTTACAATCATGCTATGGAAATATACACAAATATCAACTTCCATTGAAGAAATTAAATAATGCAACCCTCTACAACCACTCACTATACACAAAGATCAACTGAAGATTAACAATTTCATTTATTACATATTACGAAAACTGTACAGCTCATATAGTAGAAAAATATCTGTATCCCTCTCTAAATAACCCTAAGCCTAGAACTAAATAACTAGAATGATGGAAATATACAACTCCATAGATATTTAAATAGAAATAAATACATATAGACCCAAAAGAATATAGAGTGTAAATATATATTAAGTTTCCAATATTACGTACACTACACATATATAAATATATACATAAGAAACATCCATATTAATATATAAATTTCAATGTACTAATATACAAATCCATATAACTCCATCAATAGACCTATACAAATATACAAGTTTGTACATATGCAGACAACTAAACACAGATAGGAATATAACAACATTCACCTAGAAACAGAACTGGATACATATATATACATATTTGTAACTACATATATATGTATATACATGCACATACAGATATATATACAACAGATAGAAATACAGCCAGATACATATATAAATATACCTATACAAGTAACAATCTTCATATGTAACTATCCCTATTCTTATAAATATCTAAGCGCTCCTCTACACATCTATACACAGAACTAAATCAGGAGGGATTCCAGCCGCCGATGGTCACAGGCTCTCCCTTGGTCTCTTCCTCCTGTGCAGCGCAGCCCTCCTGGACAGGGACAGCAGGTGGGACATCTGGGAAGCCAAGGGAACACGGAGTCAGTATGGGGACGTTTCCCTTGGCAGCAGCTGCACTTGTGTCAGGGAAGAGAAAATCTCCGAGGCTCCCCAGGAGGGTTAGAAAGCAAAAGCAGGCGGAGCGGGCCAGGCTGCTGTGAGCGCAGCCCCGGCGGGACTGTCCCGCAGCCCCCGGCAGCCCGGGGGGCACAGGCGGCACAGCTGCCGGGCCCTGCCGGCACAGCTGCCTTGCCCAAGGACAGCCCCTGGGCCAGCCGGGGCAGCTGCGCTGAGCAGCCCC
Source organism: Acanthornis magna (assembly GCA_036785705.1). Taxonomy (NCBI): domain Eukaryota; kingdom Metazoa; phylum Chordata; class Aves; order Passeriformes; family Acanthizidae; genus Acanthornis; species Acanthornis magna. Next base: position 792,103 of record JAWUZG010000222.1, on the reverse strand, counting down.
AGCACGGGCAGGGCCCGCTCCTGCCCAGCCGGGCAGTGCCCACGGCCAAAGCCCGCGCCACCCTCACCCCCAGCCTGCCTCGCCGGCCCTGGGGCCTCACCCAGGCTCTCGGGCGGCAGCAGCAGCAGCTCCCCGGCCACTGCTCTTGCTGGTGGCCTTCAGCTTCTCCCTGATGGCTCCCGTCACTCTCTGGATGTTCTCAGGGACGTTCGGGGCAGCTGTGGCAAAAGTGGAGGCTCTGGAATTGGTTCCAAGGCCTGGCAGAGCTGCAGTCCTGGACCCCTCTGTGCTCCCTGCTGTCTCCCTCCATCCCCTCAGCCCCGCCATCCCCTCAGCAAACGCACAGCCCCCCCAGTTCCTTCAGACCCCCACAGTGCTCTCACCCCACTCATTCCCTTCAGCCCCACCCCGTCCCCTTACACCCCCACCCCCTTCAGACTCTGCCACTTCCCTGTCCCCTCAGACCCCACCATTCCCTCAGCTCCTCCACACCCCTCAGCCCCAGCAGGACCTCAAGGTCTCTGTCCCTTCAGTGTCACCTCTGCTCAGCCCCCTCAGCCCCTGTGTCTCACCGTCCTTCAGCAGCTCCTCAGGGGACAGTGCCTGGGGCCACCGGCAGCTCCCAGGGCTCCAGGGACACCCGGGGCTGGAACTGCTGCTCTGCCCGGCCCGGCTGCCAGCTCGGAGCCAGCACAGGAAGAGGGGACAGAGGGGCACAGCGGGAAAAGCAAGAGGTGAGAGAGGGAGCAAAGCAGGGAAAGAGGTTAAAAAACAGCCTATACCTATACAAATACCAATGTATGTATCTAAATACCCATATATACCTATAACTACTTAAATATAGCTATGCACATTTATGAATAAAACTATATACATTTATTATTTACATATATTATTTATAAGTTATACTATACAGATGTATAAACCGAACTACGTATTCATAAATCTATCTACATATATGTAACTATACAGATCTCTCTATATATAAATCTAACAGTACAGATCTGTTAATATAACTATAGAGACACAAATACAACTATATCAATGTATAAATATTAACTACAGAATCTATACACATATCTATAGACAGAGGGATTGCACCTGCCCGATGTTCACAGGCTCTCCCTCTGTCTCTTGCTCCCAGGCAGGGCAGCCCTCCTGGAGTGGTAGATCAGATGGATAACTGGGAAGCAAAGGGAAACACTGAGTCAATATTGGCATTTGTGCACGTTTCCCTTTGGCAGCAATTGTCCTTCTATCAGGGATTGTAAAAGATGGACTGAAAGGCAGATTCTCACTTGAGAATTGGAGGCCTGCTCTTTAAAGAACAGGGATCTTTCCAAGTTTTCCAATATCGGTAAAATATTGAAATATCCCAATAAAATCTCAGCACTCAGAGTGCAAAGGTCACCTCTAAAAAAGTGGCCTCTCAATGGAAACCTCAGCTTGGTACATGTCACTATAAATCTATAGAAACAGACCTAGAGGGAGAGGGGTTCCAGCTGCCCCATCTTCACAGGCTCTCCCTCGGCCACTCCGTCCCTCGCAGAGCTGTCCTCCTGCAGGGGTGCAGCACATGGGCACGGAGGAAGCCAAGGGCTGTGGAGCCCTGCAGAGCTGCCATGGAGCTCTTGCCAAGCCCTGCACAGCAGCAGCCCTTGCGGGCCCTTGCCAGCGCCATGGGCTGACGCAGGGCAGTGCAGAGGGAAAGGCAGGCAGCAGAGCCTGGCACCTCCATACCTGAGCTTCTTGGCCTGCCAGAGCTTCCTGCACTTGTCCTTGCTCTGTCTTCCTCCTCTTCCTGTCTGGGTGGCATTCTGTGTCTCCTGGCCAGGCCTCTTCTCTCCGTCGTTTCCTTCTCTTTTTCTCACCCTGGGGGTAGCAGCCTACAAGGCTTTAGCAGCAAAGCTGGATTAGAGAGGCACAGGCAGGAGCCACGAGCTAAGTCCCTTCTTGGAACCAATGTGGGCTCCTTTTACCTTCCTGATGCAGAAGGGCTCATCAGGGCTTTGGTCTTTGCCAGCGACTCTGTGGAGCTCCTCTGGGTTTTTGGAGACAAAACTGGAGGTGTCTAAAGCAGAAATTGTGGAGGTGAGAGGTGGCAAGAGACAGCCTGGAGAAGGAAGGCAGCAATTGGTGAATCGTCCCCTTAGCTCCACAGAGAATGCGCTGCTTTACATCAGCCTCCTCTCAGCAGCACAGCACAGCTGCCCCCAAAGAGCCTGGAGGCAGCTGGGATGGGCTGGGGTGGGAGCAGAAGGCCTCGGAAGGTGACAGCTCCCCCCACCCTCTTTAACTTGCAAGTATTTTGTGCGCTGATGAAGCAGTGCCTAAAGCATTGGGCAAGCAACCTGCGCAGTTTTTGCTAGCATGTGTCAGTGTGGGGGGAGCAGGGAAGAAAGGAAGGCCCAAGGCTGCAGAGCTGAGCTGTCAGCAGGAGGCACAGCAGCTCCTCAGCCTCTCGAGTGTGCCCACCTGTCCGGGCAGTGTGTTGAGCGTTGTGCCAGGCTTTGTGCAGCTGCCATACCTCTGCTCTTGGGGCCTCCAGCACCGTGGCCTCTCCTCCATCTTCCTGCTGGGTGTCTGGCACAGAGGGGGATGCATCCACACTTCTTCTTCCCTGCGGCTCCTCCTCTGCTCTGTCTGCAGGGCCACTTTGCTCTTCCTGGCCCAGCTCTAGAAAGCAACAGCCTTTGCAGCAAAGTGATTTCTTGGAAGACAAGGACACAGAATGCAAAACCTTGGGGAAGCCCTACACTGCACTGCTTGTCCTCTTGACACTGAGATTTCTGGGAGCCTGAGCCCCTGGTTGGGACAAGCCTCTGCTCCTGCTCATACCTGTGGATGTGTCCATGGGTGCTGGGGTGTCCTCTGGGCCAGGCATATCCTCGGCAAAGATGTTGTCCAAGTTCTCAATCATAAAAGCCACCAGCACCTTCACCTGCACACAGGAAAGCCTTGCTCTCAGCCCTGGGGCCTGACAGTGTGCCAAGCAGCACCTGCCATCACTGCTGAGCCTTGCCTCTGCACACAAGGCACTGCCTCTTGCAGGGGCAGCTCTTGCAGGCAGCTCCTGCTCCAGCCTTGGCTGCAGAGAGGCACTGCCAGGCACAGGCACCTCTGGGCAGCCAAGCTGCCGTGGGCTGGCCAGGCTGCAGCCGGCTGCTGAGGACAGCATTACCTTGTCATTCTCGGACACCATGGCCTCCAAGCGCAGCTGCTCCTCTCACGGTGGGCTCAGCAGGCTTGGCCCCAGGCAGATGGCCAGGTTGCTGCAGCTCATTCGGCTGCTGGATGTTTGCTAGCCGATGTCTTGCAGCAGTGCCAGCAGCTGCTTGAGGAGGAGCAGGTTGGCTGCAGGCAACTACCTGGCCACCCTGAGGGAAGAGGAAGGCAATGTTCATCAGCAGATCCATGTTGCCCACAGAGTGTGCAGCAGAGTGTGGAAAGGGGGCAAAAAGCAACATCTCCCTCTACTAATAGACAAAGAGCTACCTTAATATCCATGGACCTCCAACTTTTGAAAGAAAGGCCTCCAGTATGAAAACTTCTTCTCACAAATTATAAGTATAAATATCTGGAAACAGAACTGGAGGGAGAGGCACTCCGGCTGCCCCATCTTCACAGCCTCTCCTGGAGCCCCTTCGCCCCGTGAACAGCACTCCTCCTGCAGAGGTACAAGCACATGGCCATGGAGGAAGGCAGGAACTGCAGAGCCCCTGCAGAGCTGCCATGGAGCTCTTGCCAAGCCCTGGCCAGCAGCAGCCCTTGCCGGCCCTTGCCAGCGCCTTGGGCTGACTTGGGGCAGTGCGGAGGGAAAGGCAGGCAGCAGAGCCTGGCACATCCATACCTGAGCTTCTTGAGCTGCCGCAGCCTCCTCTATTCTCTGTATCTGCTGCTGCCTCTCTGCCTCTTCCTTGCTGGCTCATAGTCCCTGTCTCGTGCCCAGGCCTCATCTTCCTTTCTTTTTTGTCTGTTTTCCTCTACCTGGGGGTAGCCTGCAAGCCTTTCCATGCATGGTTGGATTAGCTAGGCATAGCCAGGAGACACGAGCTAAGTCTCTTCTTCTTGGAGCATCTGTGAGCTGTTTTTACCTGCTTGACTCGGAAGGGCTCGTCAGGGCTTCAGCCTTTGCCAGGGACTCTGTGGAGGACTTGCAGATGCTTGGAGGCAAACCTGGAGGTGCCTAAAGCATAAATTGTGGAGGTGAGCGGTGGCTAGAGACAGCCTGGAAGAGTAAGGCATGGACTGCAAAATCACTCTCTTAGCTGCACAGAGCAGACGCTGCTTTGCATCAGCCCCCACTCGTATGGTAACGCTGCCCCCAGGGAGACTGGAGGCAGCTGGCATGAGCTGGCATCTGAGCACAAGCTCCCTCATGTGCACATCTCCCCATGTGCCACTTTCATTTGCAAGGCTCTTGTCCACATGCCTAAAGCACTGCAGAAGCAACCTGAGCAGTTTGTGCTTGCATGTGTCAGTGCAAGGACTGTAAGGCAGGCAGGAAGCGAGCAAGGAAGCAAAGAATGAAAAAGGCTCACGAGGTGGCCTTTCAGTAGGTGGCACAACAGCTCCCTTGGCCTCATAAGAAAGTCCTCGCCTGTCTGGGATGCCTTGTGCCCAGGTATGTGCAGCTGACATACCTCCACCTTTTGGGCCTGCAGCAGCGTGGGCTCTGTGCCTTCTACTTGGCAGACGTCCGGCAGCGAGAGGGGCCAGATTTGGGCCTTGGGCTCCTCATTGTCTTGGCTTGCACAGCCACTTTGGTCTCTGTGGTACAGCTCTACAAAGCAAAAGCACCAAAATGCAGCCAAGCAATGTCTTGGAAGACAAGAGCACAGAAAGCAAAAGCCACAAGTGAGCCCAGCACCTTTTGTTGGCTGGACATGGAGATTTCTGGGACCCCCAGTGCAGGGCTGGGACAAGCCTCCCTTCCTGCCCCTACCTGTGCATATCTCTGTGGGAGCGGGTGACTCTTCCCAGCCAGCAGTCTCCTCCCAGAAGATATCCTCCAAGTTCAGAATCATGTAATCCACCAGCACCTTCACCTGCACACAGGAAAGCCTTGCTCTCAGCCCTGGGGCCTGACAGCGTGCCAAGCAGCACCTGCCATCACTGCTGAGCCTTGCCTCTGCACACAAGGCACTGCCTCTTGCAGGGGCAGCTCTTGCAGGCAGCTCCTGCACCAGCCTTGGCTGCAGAGAGGCACTGCCAGGCACAAGCACCTCTGGGCAGCCAAGCTGCCGTGGGCCGGCCAGGCTGCAGCCAGCTGCTGAGGACAGCATTACCTTGTCATTCTCGGCCATCATGGCTTCCAAGTTCAGCTGCTCCTCCTGTGCTGGGCTCAGCAGGCTTGGCCCCAGGCAGATGGCCAGGTTGCTGCAGCTCATTCGGCTGCTGGATGTGTGCTGGTCGATGTCTTGCAGCAGTGCCAGCAGCTGCTTGATGAGGAACAGTTTGGCTGCAGGCAACTTCATGGCCGCCCTGAGGGAAGAGGAAGGCAATGGTCATCAGCAGGGCCATGTTGCCCACAGAGTGTGCAGCACAGTGTGGAAAGAGGGCAAAAAGCAGCATCTCCCTCTCCAAATAGACAAAGACCTACCTCAATATCCATGGAGCTCAACCTTTTGAAATAAATGCGTCCAGAATGAAAACCTGATCTCAAAAATGCAAGTATAAGTAGCTGGATCTAAAATTTGAGGAAGAGGCACGCTGGCCACCCCATCTTCACAGCCTCCCCCTCTGCAGCTTCGCTCCACGCACAGCACTCCTCCTGCAGAGGTACAAGCACATGGCCATGGAGGAAGCCAAGGGCTGCAGAGCCCTGCAGAGCTGCCATGGAGCTCTTGCCAAGCCCTGACCAGCAGCAGCCCTTGCCAGCGCCTTGGGCTGATGCAGGGCAGTGTAGAGGGAAAGGCAGGCAGCAGAGCCTGGCACATCCATACCTGAGCTTCTTGAGCTGCCGCAGCCTCCTCCATTCTCTGTATCTGCTGCTGCCTCTCCTCTGCCTCTTCCTCGCTGGCTCATAGTCTCTGTCTCCTGCCCAGGCCTCATCTTGCTTTCTTTTTTGTCTCTTTTCCTCTGCCTGGGGGTAGCCTGCAAGCCTTTCCATGCATGGTTGGATTAGCAAGGCATAGCCAGGAGTCTTGGGCTAAGTCTCTTCTTCTTGGAGCATCTGAGAGCTGCTTTTACCTGCTTGACTCAGAAGGGCTTGTCAGGGCTTCAACCTTCGCCTGGGACACTGTGGAGGATTCACAGGTGCTTGGAGGCAAATCTGGACGCGCCTAAAGCAGAAATTGTGGAGGTGAGCAGTGGCAAGAGACAGCCTGGAGGAGTAAGGCATGGACTGCAAAATCACTCTCTTAGCTGCACAGAGCAGACGCTGCTTTGTGTCAGCCCCCACTCGCACAGTACAGCTGCCCCCAAAGAGACTGCAGGCAGCTGGCATGATCCGGCATCTGAGCACAAGCCCCCTCAAGTTGGCCATGATCCCCCTGCTGCTTTATATGACCACCTTTTGTCCACTGATGAAGAACTAAAGCCTAAAGCATTACAGAAGCAACCTGTCCAGTTTGCAGTAGCATGTGTCAGTGTGGGGGCAGGGAAGGAAGGAAGGGTAAGGAAGGAAGGAAGGGTGCGGAAGGAAGGAAGGAAGGGTGCGGAAGGAAGGAAGGAAGGAAGGAAGGAAGGAAGGGTGCGGAAGGAAGGAAGGGTGCGGAAGGAAGGAAGGGTGCGGAAGGAAGGAAGGAAGGAAGAAAGGAAGGAAGGAAGGAAGGAAGGAAGGGTGCGGAAGGAAGGAAGGGTGCGGAAGGAAGGAAGGGTGCGGAAGGAAGGAAGGAAGGAAGGGTGCGGAAGGAAGGAAGGAAGGAAGGAAGGAAGGAAGGAAGGAAGGAAGGAAGGAAGGAAGGAAGGAAGGAAGGAAGGAAGGAAGGAAGGGAGGGTGCGGAAGGAAGGGTGCGGAAGGAAGGGTGCGGAAGGAAGGGTGCGGAAGGAAGGAAGGAAGGAAGGAAGGAAGGAAGGAAGGAAGGAAGGAAGGAAGGAAGGAAGGAAGGAAGGAAAGAAGGGATGGTGAGGAAGGAAGGGAGGAAGGGAGGAAGGGAGGAAGGGAGGAAGGGAGGAAGGGAGGAAGGGAGGAAGGGAGGGAGGGAGGGAGGGAGGGAGGGAGGAAGGAAGGAAGGAAGGAAGGAAGGAAGGAAGGAAGGAAGGAAGGAAGGAAGGAAGGAAGGAAGGAAGGAAGGAAGGAAGGAAGGAAGGAAGGAAGGAAGGAAGGAAGGAAGGAAGGAAGGAAGGAAGGAAGGAAGGGTGCGGAAGGAAGGAAGGAAGGAAGGAAGGAAGGAAGGAAGGAAGGAAGGAAGGAAGGAAGGAAGGAAGGAAGGAAGGGTGCGGAAGGAAGGAAGGAAGGAAGGAAGGAAGGAAGGAAGGAAGGAAGGAAGGAAGGAAGGAAGGAAGGAAGGAAGGAAGGAAGGAAGGAAGGGAGGAAGAGATGGGCTGTCAGCAGGAGGCACAGCAGCTTGTTGGCCTCGTGAGAAAGTGCCCACTTGTCTGGGACGCATTGTGTCCGGGAGTGTGCCGCTGACATACCTCTGCCTTTTGGGCTCTCCAGCACCACAGTCTCTGTGCTGTGTTCTTGGCGCATGTCTGGCAGTGAGGCACATGCATGGGGACATCTTTTTGCCTGGGGCTGCTTGTCTGCTCAGCTTGCTGGGCCACTTTGCTCTTCTTTGGCGCTGCATTGTCTGAGTCTTCTGCTGCCACTCCTCCTCTTCTTCCTCGCTGGCTCATAGTCCCCGTCACCTACCCAGGCCTTTTCTCACTGTCGTTTCCTTCCCTTCTCTTCTGCCTGGGGGTACCCTGCAAGCTGTTACATGCAAAGTCGGATTAGCTAGGGGAAGGCAGGAGCCATGAGCTAAGTCTCTTCTTGTTGGAGCATCTGAGAGCTGCTTTTACCTGCTCGACTTAGAAGGGCTCGTCAGGGCTTCAGCCTTTGCCAGGGACTCTGTGGAGCACTTGTGGGTGCTTGGAGGCAAATCTGGAGATGCCTAGAGCATAAATTGTGGAGGTGAGAGGTGGCAAGAGACAGCCTGGAGGAATAAGCAACAATTGCCAAATAGACCCCTTAGCTGCGCAGAAAAGACATTGCATTGCATCAGCTCCCTCTCACTCCCACAGTACAGCTGCCCCCAAGGAGACTGGAGGCAGCTGGCATGAGCTGGCATCTGAGCACAAGCTCCCTCAAAATGACTATGCTAGCCGCTGCAACTTTCATTTGCAAGTCTTTTTTCCAATCATGAGGCACCTGCCTAAAGCATTGCAGAAGTAACCTGAGCAGTTTGCACTTGCATGTGTCAATGCAGGGGCAGACAGGCAGGAAGGAAGCAAGCAAGCAAGCAGGAAGGAAGGAAGCAAGGAAGCAAGGAATGTGAAAGGCTCCAGAGATGGGCTGTCAGCAAGAGGCACAACAGCTCCCCTGGACTCAAGAGGAAGTGCCCGCCTGTCCAGGACGCATTGTGCCCAGGTGTGTGCAGCTGACAAACCTCTGCCTTTTGGGCCTGCAGCAGCATGGGCTCTGTGCCGTCTTCTTGTGGCATATCTGGCAGTCAGGTGAGTGCACGGGGACAGCTCTGTGCCTGGGGCTCCTCACTGTCTTGGCTTGCAGGGCCACTTTGCTCTTCCTGGCGCAGCTCTGCAAAGAAAAAGCATGTGCAGCCAAGCAAAGTCTCGGAAGACAAGAAAAAAGAAAGCTAAACTCACAGGGAAGCCCTATGCCACTTGTCTGTTAGATGTGGAGATTGCTGGGACCCCCAGTGCAGGGCTGGGACAAGCCTCCCTTCCTGCTCCTACCTGTGCATATCTCTGTGCGTGCAGGTGACTCTTCCCAGCCAGCAGTCTCCTCCCAGAAGATCTCCTCCATATTCAAGACCAGAAACTCCACCAGCACCTTCACCTGCACACAGGAAAGCCTTGCTCTCAGCCCTGGGGCCTGACAGCGTGCCAAGCAGCACCTGCCATCACTGCTGAGCCTTGCCTCTGCACACAAGGTGGTGCCTCTTGCAGGGGCAGCTCTTGCAGGCAGCTCCTGCACCAGCCTTGGCTGCAGAGAGGCACTGCCAGGCACAGGCACCTCTGGGCAGCCAAGCTGCCATGGGCCGGCCAGGCTGCAGCCGGCTGCTGAGGACAGCATTACCTTGTCATTCTCGGCCATCATGGCCTCCAAGTGCAGCTGCTCCTCTCGCGGTGGGCTCAGCAGGCTTGGCCCCAGGCAGATGGCCAGGCTGCTGCAGCTCATTCGGCTGCTGGATGTGTGCTGGCCGATGTCTTGCAGCAGTGCCAGCAGCTGCTTGATGAGGAACAGTTTATTTGCAGGCAACTTCATGGCCACCCTGAGGGAAGAGGAAGACAATGGTCATGAGCAGGGCCATGCCGCCCACAGAGTGTGCAGCAGAGTGTGGAACGACGGCGAAAAGCAGCATCTCCCTCTCCAAATATCGAGACCTACCTCAATATCCATGGAGCTTAATCTTTTGAAATAAATGTGTCCAGAATGAAAAGCTGATCTCAAAAATGCAAGTATAAGTAACTGGATCTAGAATTTGAGGGAGAGGCACTCCGGCCGCCCCATCTTCACAGCCTCTCCCTCAACAGCTTCGCCCCACGCACAGCACTCCTGCAGAGGTACAAGCACGTGGCCATGTAGGAAGCCAAGGGCTGCAGAGCCCTGCAGAGCTGCCATGGAGCTCTTGCCAAGCCCTGACCAGCAGCAGCCCTCGTGGGCCCTTGCCAGCGCCTTGGGCTGACTTGGGGCAGTGCGGAGGGAAAGGTGGGCAGCAGAGCCTGGCACATCCATACCTGAGCTTCTTGAGCTGCTGCAGCCTCCTCCATTCTCTGTATCTGCTGCTGCCTCTCCTCTGCCTCTTCCTCGCTGGCTCGTAGTCCCCGTCTCCTGCCCAGGCCTCAACTTGCTTACGTTTTCGTCTCTTTTCCTCTGCCTGGGGGTAGCCTGCAAGCCTTTACATGCATGGTTAGATTAGCTAGGCATAGCCAGGAGTCACGAGCTAAGTCTCTTCTTGGAGCATCTGTGAGCTGCTTTTACCTGCTTGACTCGGAAGAGCTTGTCAGGGCTTCAGCCTTTGCCAGGGACTCTGTGGAGGACTCACAGGTGCTTGGAGGCAAATCTGGATGCGCCTAAAGCAGAAATTATGCAGGTGAGCAGTGGCAAGAGACAGCCTGGAAGAGTAAGGTATCAGCTGCAAATCACTCCCTTAGCTGCACAGAGCAGACACTGCTTTGCATCAGCCCCCACACGCACAGTACAGCTGCCCCCAAGGAGACTGGAGGCAGCTGGCATGAGCTGGCATCTGAGCACAAAGGCTCTCAAGTTGGCCATGACCCCCTGCTACTTTCATTTACAAGTATCTTGTCCACTGAGGAGGCACGTGCCTAAAGCACTGCAGAAGCAAACTGTCAGTACAGAGGCACACAGGCAGGCAAGCAGGCAGGCAGGCAGGAAAGAAGGAAGGCAAAATCTCAAGAGGTGGGTGACAAAATTTGTGCTTTTCTAGGATGTGTTGTGCCTCTGTTTCTGTTGCTGAAATACCTCTGCCTTTTGGGCCTCCAGCAGCGTGGCCTCTGCACTCTCTTCTTGTTTGCTGTCTGGCAGCGAGGGCGATTCATGGGGACAGATTTGTGCCTGGGGCTCCTCGTCTGCCTGCCTTGCAGGGCCACTTTGCTCCTCCTGGAGCAGCTCTAGAAAGTAAAAGCACCAAAATGCAGCCAAGCAATGTCTTGGAAGACAAGAGCACACAGAGCAAAAGCCACAAGCGAGCCCTGTGCCTCTTGTCTGCTGGACGTGGGGATTTCTGGGACCCCCAGTGCCAGGCTGGGACAAGCCTCCCTTCCTGCTCCTACCTGTGCATATCTCTGTGGGTGCAGGTGACTCTTCCCAGCCAGCAGTCTCCTCCCAGAAGATCTCCTCCATATTCAAGATCATAAACTCCACCAGCACCTTCACCTGCACACAGGAAAGCTTTGCTCTCAGCCCTGGGGCCTGACAGCGTGCCAAGCAGCACCTGCCATCACTGCTGAGCCTTGCCTCTGCACACAAGGTGGTGCCTCTTGCAGGGGCAGCTCTTGCAGGCAGCTCCTGCACCAGCCTTGGCTGCAGAGAGGCACTGCCAGGCACAGGCACCTCTGGGCAGCCAAGCTGCCGTGGGCCGGCCAGGCTGCAGCCGGCTGCTGAGGACAGCATTACCTTGTCATTCTCGGCCATCATGGCCTCCAAGTTCAGCTGCTCCTCTTGCGGTGGGCTCAGCAGGCTTGGCCCCAGGCAGATGGCCAGGTTGCTGCAGCTCATTCGGCTGCTGGATGTGTGCTGGTCGATGTCTTGCAGCAGTGCCAGCAGCTGCTTGAGGAGGAGAAGGTTGGCTGCAGGCAACTTCTTGGCCACCCTGAGGGAACAGGAAGACAACGTTCATCAGCAGGACCATGTTGCCCACAGCTGCCCCCAGAGCTTGCCCCAGGCAGGGGTGCAGCCAGCGGCTGTGCTGCACAGCTCTGCCGGCACTCTCAGCCAGCGGTCGGGGTCCCACGCTCCTGCAGGAAGGAAGCGCGGCGTTGCTTCCCAGTTGCTGATTTGCCCCAAGCCCACACAAGGGAAGGATCGCTGTGCATTGCCCCAAAATGGGAGTGCCAGGCGCCAAGAGTGAGGTGCCCGAAAACACAGCCTTTGAAGGAGACCACCCCCTTCCCAGCAAATGCCGGCTTTGGAGCAATGCCTGCTGCTGAGCTGTAACTGCTGCCCACTAAAGCTTACACTTTGAGCTGAGAGATCTTGTCCTCCCTGCTGGCCATCTGCATCGCTGCCATCCAGTCCTCGTAGAGGTCTGTGATGAGGAGCTTGGAGGGGATGCTTCTCAGGAAGTCCTGCAATGCCAAGGGCTGCTGGTGAGCCTCGGAGCCCATGGCAGCCCAGGCAGGAGCCTTTGCAGCTGCAGGGCAGGAGGGCTCACCTTTAGGACAACGGCCAGCAGCAGAACCGGCTGGCTTGCCATGTCGACAGGCAGGCCACGGTCCAGGGCCTGCCGCAGCTCCTGAACTGCTGTGGCACTCTCCGCTTTGCGGAAGATGCCTTCTGTTGCGGGCCCTTGCTGGCGCAGGACAGCCAGCAGCTCCTGCAGGAGAGGCAGGAGGGCAGGGACGTGTGTGAGGAGCTGGGCTGGTTCAAGAGCAGTGGCCAGGGCCAGAGCTCCTCCCCGGCCTGGGCTCCCTGCCTCCTGCCATCAAGGGGCTGGCAGCAGAAGGCTGAGCCACGGCTGAAGAGCCCTGTGGCCCATGGCTGGGGGCCGTGCATGGGGACATTGGCTGCACAGCAGCCGGACACAGGGATGGGCAGCCCCTGTGCGGGCTGCCTTACCTGGATGGGCCGGGGCAGCACAGTGCCATCCTCTGCACAGATGGCTGCCAGGGGCTGCCCAAAGAGCGCCCTGCTGCAGCCGGAGCCCTCCTGCCCTGGAGCCCGGGCAGCCCCAGCTGGGCCCCGCCACAGAGCAAAGGGCCATGGCAGCCACCTCCTCCTCGTCCTGCTGCAGGCACCACTATTGCTGCTCCCTCCTCCTGCAAAGGAAAACGGAACCTAAGCTTGTCACTGGAGACCACCAGGCCAGTGCTGTTGCAGCCTGCCCTGCCCTGCCCTGCCTGCCTAGAGCGCTGTGCAGAGCCATGTGGCACCTCAGGCACACCCAGCTGGCAGCTGCAAGTGTGGCTGCGGCTCGGAGGCTCCTGAGAGCTGGCGTGATGCTGGGATAAGCTGCCCCAGCCCTGGCACTGCTTTTCTCCAAGCTGCGGGCAGCAGCGGATGTCCCCCCTCGGGTGTCACACCTGCACAGCCACACTCAGGGGACAAGTGAGTGCAGCTCACTGACAGAGCAGAGGCTGGCCTTTCCTCCCCAAACTCACCTGGGCAGCGGCCAAGTTGTCCTCCGTTGTCGGACGGGGCCGTGGCAGGCGCTTGCTGGGGATCAGCCTGCAAGAATCGAGGTGCGCTTGCAGAGCAGCCCTGCAGCACAGAGGGCCCCCGGCCAGCCGCCCCCAGCCCCAGCAGCCTGAGCGCGGCACATGGCTGGCAGCCTCTGCCCTGCGGCCTCTCTGCCCCCCACAGCAGCAGTGCTGCCGCTGGCAGCAGCAAGGACGTGCTGGCGCTGCCACTGGCTCCCCATGCCTCTGCTCGCCCCGTGGCACCAGGGAGCCTTGCTTTCCTTTCCCGCACATGAGGCCACTGTGCTAGCCACGCCTCCCCGGCACCCAGCACAGCCAGAGGCCACAGTGGGCAGAAAGGCAGTTCTTCTCACCTTTTCCAGCTCTGCGAGCAGCCGCTCCAGCTTCCTGCCGCTCAATGTCCTCCCCTGCGGAAGAGAGAAGCCATGCAAGAAGGTGAGAGCCGTGCCTCTGGGGCTGGGCGCACGGAGAAGTGCTCGGGCACAGAGCCTGCAGCAGAGAGACACTCACTGCACGGCAGCCGTTCAGCTCCACGGCCACAGCTTTGATGCTCGGCAGGCGGCTCACTCGGGCTCCGGGGCTCCTGTGTAGTGGCAAAAGGGACAGGCAGAGAGCTGGGTGAGCCCACAGCCGCCTGTGGTGCCTTGTCAGGCAGCTGTGCCTGACAGCTGCCCTCAGCCGCAGGGGCAGCTCTCCCCAGCTGAGGAGCTGTGCTGCTGCTGCGGGAGCATCCCCTGCAGCAGCAGCAGCAGCAGCAGCAGCAGCAGCTTACCCCTGCAGTGCGTCCACCCACTGCTCCTTCAGCGCCTGGGAGCTGCAGGAAGAGAGGAGAACCAGTGTCAGGCCCTGCTGTTCCCCAGCACCCTGGGGGTCTACACGCGCGCCCGCATGCCTCTCCCAATGCCCAGGGACACAAGGGCAGGACCAAGCCCTGTGCTGGGCATGGCACAAAGGTGCTGCCCAAGCCCTGGCTCCCTGTGAGCTGCCAGAGCACTGGCTTTTGCCCTTGCCTTTTGGCAAGCCAAAGCTGACTGGGGGGGACACAGGCCACTCCCTGCTCCCGCTCTGCACGGAGGCCAGAGGCCATGGCAAGGCTGCCAAAGGCCTCCTGCTTCCCATGGCTGGCAAGCTCTCCTGCCCTGCCAAGGCACGTGGCTCCACGACTCACCCAAAGGTGGCAATGCAGGAGCCACTGGGCCAGATGAGGATGATGGACGTGGCATCCTCATGGCTGCCCTCCTGCTGCTGCTCTTCTCTGGGCGGCACTGCCTCCTCGCCGCCGCTCAGCACCCACAGCTGGTCCAGGGCCAGGCAGAGCCGTGGGCGCAGGGTGGTGCCTCGGCTGCAGAGAGCAGAGGAAAGCAGTGAGGGGCATGTGGCCTCCCTGGCATGCCCCGGGGCAGAGCCCTGGTGTGTCCCCCCCTTGCCCCCACCGCCTGCCAACATCAGCACACACAGCGGTGCATGGAGCCCTCAGGGGCTGGGAGGCTGGGGCTTAGGCCAGGCTGGCTGTGCCCCGGCCCAGGGACAGGGGTGGGGCAAAGGTGGCTGGGCCCTGAGGCTCTTACTGCAGCTTGGCGACCACCAGCTCATTCTGGAGGAGGAGAAGGCGCCTCTCACTCCTCTTTGGGCCGTGCCTCAGAGCCACATCTGAGCTCAACACGACCTCATCGCTGCTGAGAACCTTCCTGCAGAGCAGAGAGTGGCAGCCATGAGAAGGGTGGCCCCTTCTGCTGTGGCTTGCAGCCGTGGCCATGTGTCTCTGGGCTCTGGGGGAGCCTACCTGGAGCCAAAGCAGCTCTTGGCCTGGCCCATCCTGCCTGGCACAGGAGGACCCTGGTCTCGCCTCAAAGACGTTCGCCTCTCGCTCACAGCGAGGATTCCAAGCGGCACTGAAAAGTTGGGCTGGTGCCGCTTGGTCAGAAATTCGCTTTCTTGCACTTTTGATCTGCACAACAGACAGCTCTGGGCTGCTGCTGCCGCCTCTCGTGGACGCTGAGTCCAACTGACCAACGGTCCAAGCCCAACGGAGCCTGGCCTGGGCAGTTGGGGTGGGGCAGTGGGGGTGGGGCTTCCTGCCGGGCCCGGCCAAAGGTGACTCTGCACGCGGCAGCCCCGAGCTGGACACACACGAGGCCAAGGCTCAGCTCCCTCCAGCTGCTGCCAAGGCTGTGCCTCCCGCAGGCCTGCACACCGTCAGCTGCCTTGGGCCCGGGGGCTCTTTGGCCCCTCCAAATCGCTCAGCCTGGCCTCCAGCGGGACCTGCTTTCACAGCTGCCTCTTCCCCAGCTTCTACTGCTGCAAGGGCTTCTTCCTCCTCCTCCTCCTGCTCCTCCTCCTCCTTCTCCCCAGCTGCAGGACTTGCCTCTTCTGCATGACTTGCCTCTTCTGCTGCACATTCAGCTGCAGCAGCTTCCTGCCAGCCCTTCTCCAGCCCCTCAAGGTTCCTCTGCCTGCCAGCAGCTCCACCCTCCTGCCCACCAGCCTCTCCCAGAGGCCACATGTGTGCCCTCTGCCTGCTCTTTGAGGGGACACTCTGATGCCAAAAGATTTTTGTTTTTTATATATTTTTCCTCAGTCCGTAGCTCTGTAGGCTATGATTGTGTAATTCTATCATTTCGTAGCTACCTGCAGTACTTCTCCTACCCTGTCAGGCAAACACATTCCGGGAATTCTAGTCTAATCTTGCTCCTTCAGTCAATCAAGGCTATTTCACTTCCCCATGTATTTAGATACAAAAAATGGGCAGCTAGAAGCAAGGCAGAGGCTTCAGTGGGGCTCCGAACCAAGAGGGGGAATTACTTCATTAACTATGCTTCTAATTTGGAATTCTTGCCAATCGTGCTAATTGGAGAAACTGATGAAAGTGCTGAAGCCCTGTCTCACATGTGCATTTCACCATGAGTGCACCTGGAGGACTGTCAAGAAACGGTAACCGCTTTTTAGCATCTGAATCTTGTTTGGCTCTTGATTTTCAGGGTTCCAAGGCAACTACTCAGCCCATCAGCTGCATCACTCAAGGGCAGCAGCGCCTGCAGACGACAGCACATGCTGCTCATGGGCTCTTGCTGTGCATCCTGGGGAGCAGAAGGCAGGCATTTCTGGCAGCTGGGCATTAGCAGGCCTTCAAATGGAGCATGTTCTTGAGCAAGGCCAGCTGAGATCCCCTGAGAGGAGCTGAGTGCTCCTTGCTCCTCTCTGTTGACACGTGAGCGTTTGTTGCTTTCGGGGTGACCCAGGCTGTGTGAGGGGCTGCTACGTGTACACGGGACAGCCAGTCCTGTCCCCCTGGATCACAGCAGTGCCTCGCAGCAGTCCTGCACGCACATCACGATGCTGGCCAAGAGAGGCCCTGCAAGCTGAGGCAGCTGATTCAAAGCTGGCGCAGGTACCTACAGGTCAAGCACCGCGGTGTTCCCTCAGGATACACCAGTGCTGGGGGGTCTCCCCAGAGCTGACTGGTGCCTCCCACAGCTGGTGGCACCAGGTGCTTTCCTGGGGAATGTTCTACCTGCCCCTCTCGAGAGTAAAGAGGGAGCTGCAGAAAGAGCTTGCCACGCTGCTTTTGATCCTTTACCAGCAGTGCTGCTTAACTGGAGAAGTCTGAGCTGAGCGGAACTGTGCAAATGTGACAGCCATGCACAGGAAGGGTCACAAGGGTGACCCAGGAGCCGTAGGCCTGGCAGCCTAAGCTGGGTAGCGGGGAAGGCCTTGGAGCAGATCCTCCCGAGTGCCATCCCACGGCACGTGCAGGGAACCAGGGGCTCTGCTGGAGGCTGGGAAAGCTCTGCGCAGGGATCGGGCCAGGTGGGGGTGTTGGCAGGGTGTTGAGGGCTTCTGTGCGGGGCTTTGGGGAGTTGGTGTTGGTGGGGGTTTTGGGGAAGGAGTTGTCTGCAAGGTGAGAGGCCTAGGCTGCAATTTGATTCAGTTTGAAGGCAGCATCTGTGGTTTTGCACAGCTTTGGTTATGGAGGGCAGAAGGAATATCTGGGACTTAGTGTTAGTGGCCCTGATTCTCATGCAGGGAAGAAGAGGGGAGAGCTGTACTGTCTTGGCCAATTCGATATCTGTAGCAGGGGGAGGATTAGCCTTTTTGCAATGTACTTGTTCGGTGTACTTTTGTAACACTGAGTGGACTTTCATTCCTTGACAGCTTTTATTCCTTAATAGAATTATCATATTATTATCCCTTCATAGAAAACCATTTGTAAACCAAAAAATGGCTATTTGTTTTTGGCTCCCTTTAGTGCTTATTTTTTTGTAGGTGACTCCCAATGAATGACGTCACGGCTAATGTGTTGCTTCTTTGAGATGGGATGCAAATCTTTTACGATCTCTGGCCACAGCAATTAATTTGGGAAGTTTGCAACTACTTTGAAGTACTTGAGTTAAGCAATGGGAAGTAAAGCTTTCCTGAATTTAGGATTATTAATTGCAAGATTTTTCTGCACCTTCATAGCAAGGATGTTTTTGTGCTGCAGGAAATCACTTCAATGAGAAAATAATTCCAGCATGAAGGAAGAGCTTCTGACAGAGACCAAGTGTTGCCACCTCTTGCCCCAGCTGCTCCTGCCAACAGCCACCTGCGGGAAGGAGCACAGACACCAATGCAGCAATGTTGGCTTTGGCTGCCCTGTGGCAGAGAAGTCCCCGGGGGCACAGGTCTCTGGGGCAGGAGATGGCACCGGCACTGCCAGGGCTCGGGGGGTGGCAGGTCTGCTTCGGCAGGGACTGTGCCACACCTGCTGATTTCAGTGCTCCCCGGGCCCCAGGGGTCAGAGCGGCATTGGTGCCCTGGCCCACACGTTCCTTGTGTGTGTCACAGCCCGTGTTGAGGATGGCCAGCAGCCGGGACTTGTCCCAAGGAGGCTGTGCCAGCTCCTGTGGAAGGCCCCGTGCCCTTCCCACTGCGGCTGCGTCGGCAGCCATGGGTGCTCCTTCTGCTAATACAGGAGCTTCCCAGCAGATCCAGGCACTGCCCGGACGATCGCGGACGGGCTCGGGCGATCACGATCCCTGCCCTGCTCGGATTATCCCGATCCCGGCCCTACCCTCAGGGCGGTCCCGATCCCGGCGCTGCCCTCAGGACGATCCCGATCCCGGCGCTGCCCTCAGGACGATCCCGATCCCGGCGCTGCCCTCAGGACGCTGTCTCGCCCCCGCGGCCCTCAAGGCAGGAGGCGGGAACGGAAGAGCCTGAGGAGAGGGCGGGCGCAGGGAGGCCTTGCTTTCATTTGGCTTTGTTTCTTAACGTCCACACCTGTTTGAACTGCGAATGAAGGACTTTTCCTCAGTGCACTCTGTCTGCCCGGGATGTGGCACAGCGCCATAGAGCTGGGCTGGCAGCAGGCGGGCACAGCCCGAGCTCCTGGCATTTCAGGCTCCCTGTGGCAGCAAGACACTGGATTAGAACTTAGAAATCCATTTAATGAACACCTCCGTGACTAAGCACCACCACTTTGGGGTGACCACACGGCAGGGAATTGATCCCAATGGGGCTGGGACCCTCCCTAGTTCGCCTTCTAATGAAAGCCCAGGGAGCCTGGCCTGTGAAAAGCACTTGGGATCAGAAACAAGCACCTTCTGCCAGGGTCCTGCAGGGAGGCAGCAATGGACACAGGAATTTGCCCAGGGCGCTTTGCCTCAAGCACCTCTAAGGACACCTCTGCCCAGAAAAACAGCAGGCAGGGAGGGGAAATATTCATAGGCATTGAAAGACTGACTCCTTTAGCCAGTGCTGCTGTTCAATCAAAATTACAGGATCAGTTCACATCCCTTCAGAGCTGACCCGAAGGGGATCCTGACCACAATCACGTCTAAGCCCAGCTTCAGTCATGACTTCCCAGCAATTCACAGCATTTCAGCAGTTCATACCTTCTATGAGATGAACCAATTCCAATATTCTTAAACAAAAGCTATCACAAGGAAAAGGCACACCTGAAAGGGTTTTCAGTGTTTTACTGATAACCACTTTGGAAAGAAAACTTTTGGAATTCAACTAAAGCCAAAGAGACACTGAAATACTCCAGCTCGTTGCAGGTATTTGCTCTCCAAGGCCGGAGCAAGGCTGGTCCAAGCTAAAACTCCCTGAAATGCATCTGTTGTGGACCTTGAGTCACCAGCTGCTGATTTCCACCTAGGCTGACTCAGGTATAGGCAGAGAGGTGAAGGCACTGGGACTGGAGAACTGTCCTTTCTTAACACGGTGCCTTCCTTCCCCAGGGCTTGTGTTGGGAAGCCTGTGCTCAGGGGCACCTTGGAACAGGACTTTTCCTGTTTAGAACCCCTGCAAATCACCAGCAATGCCATGGGCTGCATGGGCATAAAGAGGAGAAGGATCTCTCCTCAAGTGTGCCCTAAAAGTGTCTGCAGGAGAACTCCTGGCAGAAGCTGCCGAGTACTCCTGGAGCTTTCTAACTATTTCCAAATAAAACTCACCCTGCAGTCAATGATAGCAGAGATGTGGTCTGTGAGGATTGAATGCTGGAGGAAAAAAGAATTGTTACTCTCTAACCTGTTTAATGCTCAGAGAAGCAAATCCTGTTGTTCCCTCTTAACTGTGTTTTTCCTTCTAAAATACAAACTTGCTGTGGTCAGTTTGATTTCAAGTACTGATGGTTCTATGTCTGTTAAGATACAGTAGATACACTAAGAACAAAATATCCATTTACTTTCTTTTCTTTTTTTCTCTCCTAGCAAATGCGCTGTCCCCTTGCTTTAGCTAAATGTTATAGGCCTTAAAATTCCCAGGAAAGAATATATTTATGGCTCCAAAGTGATTTTAGTGATCTTTTCTGTGCAGGTTTAATTCTGCCACATATTGCAGTCCTCAGTTGTTCCAACTTAAACACTTCCCCTCTCACAGGCCTTCTTCTTCGTTTTTTTTTTCAACCCAGCACTAGAAGAGTAGAACCAGCTCTCTTTTTCATTTGTTTAAATTGTTTGGGCTGAATTGAAGGTACTTCTGGGTGGTATGGGGAGATGAGTGATTGGCATGGTGCTTCCACATGGTGTGGATATTGGGCAGCAAGGCAGGGACAGGCTGGGCTGAGAAAACAAAAAAGAGAAGGGAACCAGAAACATTCAGAAATGTGAAGCCATTCTCCCTGCCAGGCTTCCAGTTGTCAGTGTCAACACGTAGGTGTATGGAGTCTTTAAAACGACCCAAAAGAACACAGAAAGCTGCCAGGGTCTGGGCTCTGCAGTCCCTCTGCACTACGAGGCCGGGCAGAAGGAGCCATTGATCCCAGAGGTGCTCCCAGTCTCAGCTCACTGCCAGCCCGCACAGCTGAGTGCTCTGCAGGGACACAGTGAGAAGAGATTTCCCTTGAAGCCAGACCTCCCTGTGCTGGCTTTGCCTGGGGCAGAGTCCATTTTCCTCCCCAAGGCTGCTGTGGGGCTGTGTTTGGGATCTGTGCTGGAAGTGGTGTTGGGAACACAGGGTTGTGGAAGCAGTGTTGGGAACACAGTGATGTGCTCACACAGAGCCAGGGCCTTTCCTGCTGCTCAGCAGCGAAGGGGACACCAGGAATGGGCAGGGGACACAGGCAGGACAGGTGAGCCAAGGGAAATTCCAGCCCCTATGGCATCATGCTCAGCAGGAGAAAGCAAGCAGCCAGCAGCTTCTTTGCTGTCAAGGCCTTTGCTGCAGGGTGAAAGTGCTGCATTGGCAGGGAGGAGGCAGACAGCTGAGAGCTGAGCTGCTCTATTGGACTGGCACCCAGTGTGCGGCAGGCATAGCGCAGGTTGAATTCTTTTCTTTTCATGCTATGGGCAGTCTCCGATTTTCACCTGGAGCCAGAGAAGAAAACAGCAAGAGCCCTGGTGACGAGGACACGGCGCCGGGCTCGGCGCCGCTGCCCACCCCGAATCTAGTGAAGGAGAAGAAGGAGCTAAAAGTCGCGGCGGCTTTGGCGTGGCTGCGGGAGGAAGACATGCTCCGGGACTCCGCTCACGGCCCGGAGCGCAGCGGTCGGTGCTGGCCCGGGGCGCGCGGGGGCCAGCGGGGAACAGACAAACCGGGAACGGACGGACGGACACGCGGACAAACGGTTCCGGCCGTTCGGCGGCAGCGGCGGCAGCGGCAGAATACAGCGAGTCTACGGACCCGCAACGCTCTCTGCTCTTTTTCCTCCTCTCCCTCCCCCGGTGTCCCGCACCCTCCCCTCGTTCCCTCGCTTGCTCTCACCCCTCCCTTTCCCGGGCTCCCTCTCCCCTGCCGGGCGGGGCCATGCGCCCGGCCCGTCCCCGGCCCCGGGCGGGGCTGTCCCGTCCCCGTCCCCGACCCCGGGCGGCGCGCCGCGCTGTCGCCTCGGCGCGGCTCTCGCTGGCCTGGCTGTGGCGCTGCTGGGCGGGCATCAGTGGCTGGGCCTGGCGCAGCATCGCCCGTTTCTGGCTGCGCCTGTCCGGACCTCGATTCCGGCCCCGGCCCTGGCCCCGGCCCCGGCCCCGGCTCCGGCTCCGACCCCGGCCCCGGCTCCGGCTCCGACCCCGGCCCCGGCCCATCCCGGGGCCCCAGGAGGTCACACGCGGCGCGGCCGCTCCCGCCGCCTCGGCTGCGGCTTCTCCGGCCCGAGCTGTGGTGCTCGGCAGCGCGGCCACCGGTCCCGAGCCGCCGGTGCCCCGTTCGGAGGGGGATGCTCGGCCCGGGGCGGTTGGCAGGCGGTCGGGGGCCGTGTGTGGCCCCGGGCCGAAGGCTGAGAGCCGCGTCTCGTCCGCAGGGACGGCGCAGGAGGCCCTGCAGGAGCGCTACCGGCTGGGCTCGCTGCTGGGGCGCGGTGGATTTGGCAGTGTGTACTCCGGGACGCAGCTGGCGGACGGCGCCCCAGTGAGTGGCGGGGCGGGCGGTGGGCGGAGGAGGAGGAGGGCGGAGGAGGAGGAGGAGGAGGGCGGAGGAGGAGGAGAAAGGTTGGGTGGGGCACGGCAGGGCGGGCGGTGAGCTGAGGCCGCTGCTCGCATTGGCTTGCAGGTGGCCATCAAAAGCGTGTCCCGGAGCCGGATCCGTCATTGGGGCGAGCTGGTGAGTGAGCGGGGCCAGCGGGAGAAAGCGGGGCGTGCCGGGCCCGTGGGGGTAAGCCGGGGCCCGGCAGGCTGGAAGGCGCCAGGACGCCTTGAGGGAGGGAGGGAGGGAGGGTGGGAGGGAGGGAGGGAGAGAGAGAGAGAGAGAGAGGGAGGGAGAGCAGACATGGGCTCAGCGGAGGACGCAGAGCATCCCGGGCCGGCTGAAGGCTTGCAGAGCCCCGGCTCGGCCTCAGCCCCACTGACGGCATGGTGCTCCTCCCGCAGCCTGACGGCACCAGCGCACCCCTGGAGATCGTACTGCTGCACAGGGTGTCCACAGGGTTCCGTGGCATCATCCAGCTGTTGGAGTGGGTTGAGCTCCCCAACAGCTTCTGGGTGGTGATGGAGCGCCTGGAGCAGTGTCAGGACCTCTCTCGCTTCATTCGGGCGCAGGGCTTCCTGTCGGAGGAGGTGGCGCGGGAGCTGTTCCACCACGTCCTGGAGGCCGTGCGGCACTGCAGCAGCCGCGGGGTCCTGCACAGGGACATTAAACCGGAGAACATCGTCGTCGACCTGTGCACCGGAGAGGCCAGGTTGATCGACTTTGGCTGTGGCACCTACCCCCAGGACGAAGCGTACACCCACTTTGCAGGTGAGCCCAGCCAGGAGTTCGCTCCCAGCACCTCGGGGCCAAACATCAGAGGGCCACACTTGGGTGTGGCACCGGGGATTGTCCCTTTTGCTGCCAGTCATGGGCTTGACTCTTTAGCCATGTAGCTCTTGAGTGGGGGTGAGGGGCAAGGGGGGAGCCGCTTCCAGCCCTGCTGAGAGCCTTCACCACCCACACTGCCCAGGACCGGGGCTGGGGCTGGGGCTGGGGCAGAGGCAGACAGCCTGAAAAAAACACCCATGGGGGTAGCAGAGACGGGGGCCAGAACCTGTGCGCCAGCCAGTTTGGTGTGCAGGCGAGGAAGGGCTTGGGCTGCTCTGCTCCCCTCATTTGCTTGGGCTTGTTGATGTTTTTTGGGGCAGTGCAGGCAGGGAGGATGAAGGCATGGTTTTTCCCCACCACTGAGTGGCTTTTTCTTTGGCATGCCATGGCTGGGCCTTCCCAGGGCTTCCGCTGCCCTCTTCCAAGCCCAGTGGCTCCTTGTACAAGCCAAAGTTTGTACATGAGTCCCAGGGGCTGGCCAGAAGGCAGCGGGTCACACGGCGTGCCCACGTGCCCAGGGATGCTGGGGCGAGGCTCTGGCAGCAGGCAGCGTTGCCCTGATGAAGTGCGTGTGTATTCCGTAGGAACACCAGCCTACAGCCCCCCGGAATGGAACCACTTTGGGTGGTACCACGGCGAGCCAGCTACGGTCTGGTCCTTGGGCATCTTGCTGCACCAGATGGTCTGCGGGAAGCACCCTTTCAGCAAGGGCTGCAACATCAGCTGGGGCCAGCTCTCGCTGCCACAACGGCTCTCTCAAGGTGCATCCTCATCTCTGTGGCACGGGAGGGGAATAGCAGGGCTGGGAGACAGAAGCGGGCTCATGAGCATCCCGCTCTGGCAGCTGCTGAGGAGGTGTCCTGCTCTCCCACTTTCCTCCAAAACAGAGAATCCGTGGGGAAGTTTAGGCACAGCTCTGAGCATATCCAGCATAGTCTGGGCACGCTCAGCAATAGTGGGGCAAAGTGGACAGGAGCCTTCTCCAACTGACCGGCGCTTTCTGCTTTCTCTCCCCAGAGTGCCGAGAGCTCATCTGGTGGTGTTTATCCTTGCACTCCTTGGACAGGCCTTCCTTAGAAGACCTGTTCTGTGATCCTTGGATGCAGGATATTCATCTGCCGTAGGAGAAGGGAGAGAGACACATGGCGTGTTGGATCCATGAGCCTGGTAAGTGGCAGCTGCACACAAATCCCTTGGCAATAAAAATCCAAGAAACACAGCCTTTTTTGTCATGCCCGTATCACTGAGCAGGGGCCATGAGATGGGGACACGCAGCTCTCGTGCTGGAGCTGAGCTGCTCTTCCCGGCACTGCTGGCCACCATGCAAGCTGCTTTTGCTTGTCCTGCTTCACGGGCTTCAGCTGGGGCCCTGGGCAGAGCACTGACAGCCTGGTCTCTCACACCCCCAGGGAGGAAGGAGCCCCTGGAGAAGCTGCACCAGGTGGGGCTGCCGCTGGAAACATCGAGGACGACACCAAGGATGACAAGCTCTTCCTCGACCTGGCCCCCGGTAAGCTGAAGACGATGGACTTCGATTGGGCTCCTGCTTCAGAGCCAGGCTCCCCAGGGAATCTGCAGATGAGTCCACAGCCAGGAGGATGCTCCCACCTCTGGGCACTGCACAGCCTGGCCGGGCACCGAAGGCTCCCCACTTTGCTGGGGCAGGTGCAGCTCATTCTTCAGTTGGCTGCCAAGCTGCTTTTTGGCAGCACTGGGGCCATGGGCTGGGCTGGTTCCCAAATGGGAGTCGGCCCCTGGCCCTAGCAACAGCCCCCAGCACCCACCGTGCCCTGGGCTGGGGCTGGGGCAGCCAGGCCGCCACAAACAAAGCCCCATGGGGGGAGCAGAGCTGAGCCTCCCGAACCTGCGCCCTTTGGGCTGCTTTGGTTTGCAGGCACAGAAGGGCTCAGGCTACTCTCCTCCCTTTGCTGGCTTTGGGTTCCCATTCTTTTTGGGAGGCAGTGCAGGGGGGAAGGAAGGGAGAAAACATGGGTTTCCCTCCCCCATGGGTGGGTTTGTCCCTAGCATGTCGGGGTTGGGCCTTCCTCAAGCCCCTGAGAGAGATAAGATTTTACCTTTGTTCTATTCCCTTTTCAGTGTCTGTAATCTATTTTCATTTCTTTGTTTGTTTGTTTGTTTTTAAAGGAAGCATTCTAGGTGGTGTCCGGTCAGGATCGTGAAGTGCTTGGGAGCAGCTGCGGCGTGGATGGGACGTGCCCTTGGAGAAGGCAGAGGACATCGTTCGGGACCAGCTTTTTGGCTGGAGGTGGATGGCGTGAGGTGGGTGCCCATCTTCTTGGCCTGCCTGGTCTAAGGGCGTCTGGGAGATGGCAGCGAGCATGGCAGCATCCCGCTCTGGGCAGCTGCCGAGGAGGTGCATCTGCCGTGGCTGGCTGCGGGCGCTGGCACATGTCCTGCCCTGCCGCTCTCCTCCCGAAGGCAGCGGTGCCGGGGAGCTTTGGGCACCGCGCTGAGCATGGCCAGCATGGCCTGGCCACTGCAGGCCCTTGGCACAAGGGCCACAGGAGCCTTCAGCTGACGGGCGCTTTCTGCTTCCTCTCCTTCCAGCCAAGCTCCAGCGTGGATGCTGATGCTGCTCCAAGCTCTGCCAGGGCTCTGCTGCGCCTCAGGACCGCGCCAGAAGAAGCAGAAGAAGAAACAGTGCACACCGCAGCAGAGACTTGCTCGCACATTTTGGCAATGCAGCTCAAGTGTGCAGAGCGTCCACCTCCAAGGGGGAACACGACACCCCCCAAAAAATAAACTTGTTCAATACCTTCTGAAATGGTATCAATCTGCCATGACCCCAAGTGCCATTTTTCAGCTGCCTCAGGTTGTTTCTCAGCATTTCTCAGAGCATTTCTCTCCCCCACCGGCCTTTCACTTCACAACTGCTCCCTGTTTTCCCCCAGTGAGTTTCAAGCTCATGACAGTCTCCATCACACCGTAGCCTTCCTTGATTGCCCCTCACTGGCAGGAAGAACAAGCCCCAGGTTTGAGGACTCCTGCTGTCCTTGGCTGAAGAACAGCAATGTTTCAGGGCTCAGGTGAGACTTTAGTGTCATCCAGAGCTGCTCTCCAGCCCTCAGCTGGCCTCGCTGCTGGGTTCCCAGCCTCTTTTTCCTTGTCCTTGCACTAGGATGGGCTCTGCACATCCCCTTGACTCTCCACGCTCTTCCCAGCCCGCCCACCCAGCTCGGTTAGGCTGAAGCTGAAGCCTGTCTGTCTCCTGTGGCACAGCAGTGCAGTCCCCTGTGCCCCTGGGGGAGCAGCAGCCCACAGAGCCCAGCACGCAACAGTGCAGGCCGGGCTGCAGCAGCTGCCCTCCAGCCATGGCTTGGCTCTTGGTGGCAACTAAATGCTCCTTGTTTCCAGCTGTGGCTGGAGGATGGCCCCAGGGCAGAGCCCAGCTGGGCTCCCACTGCATCCCCCTGCAGCTTGGGGCAGAGCATGGTCCCAGAGCTGAGCTTCATGGGCAGCCCCCAGAGCTGTGGCTTCCAGTCAGTCTGGGCAAGGCTTGTGTTCTCATCTCCTGCAACTGCTGGGCACAACTAGCTGTGCTGCCAGGCCAGCAGTGCCCCTGTGGGCAGTGCCAAGGCTGAAGGGCTTTCCTGTTCCCCAGGAGCCGGCAGGAAGCCTTAGCAGGGCCTGGCAGCTGTGGAGCTGATGTCGCCTGCTGTCCGGGCCTCGCTGCCAGCAACCGCCCCCACCCACCGTGCTCTGTCCTACACGGAGAGAAGGCTCTGCCTAGACAAGGCTTTCTAGAGTGCCTTTGGATCCACGCATACAGAACAAACAAAGAGAGGGAAAGCATCAGTCACGTTGCTTGCACGCTCCTTCCTTTCTACACAAATCTCATATGTGCACACACCCATGGAGAGATCTATTAAAACTCTAGGGATGCATCAAGATTTGTCCTGTACCTCGAAGTTCAGCATAACTCACCTTAGGAGGCGGTGGCCAGAGGATTTTTTTCCCAGCTCTGTGTGAGTAGGTGTCCAAGAGCTGAGGGGAGCAGCATTTAGAAGCAGTTTCAAGATTTCTAGGCAGGAAGTAGAGCTGACAAACATCCGCGGAACTCACCCTATTCATCAGGAAGGGGTGCTGCTTCTTCACGAATATGGCCCAAAGGAGACACAAGAGCTGGAAAACTCCCAGCTCTCTCTCAATGGGTTGGTGCCAAAGGGGGAGCAGCAAAAATGCTTTCTGTCTGCTTTTGCAGACACAAGGTCCAAGGAGCCACGGTGGTAGAGGGTGAGATTTTAATTTTTCCCAATCACACCCTTTTATGAGGTTTCTCACCAGTTCTATATATTGGGGAAACCACCACGTTCCCAAAGAGCGGATAGTGGGTGTGTTTGGGAGGGAGCTGAGGGCTGCCCAGAGGAACCAGAGCTGCCGCGGGGATCCAGGCACTGCCCAGACAATCCAGGAGCTTCCCAGCAGATCCAGGCACTGCCCGGGCAATCTCGGCCCAACCCTCAGGACGATCCCAATCCCGGCGCTGCCCTCAGGATGATCCCGATCCTGGCCCTGCCCTCAGGACGATCCCAATCCCGGCGCTGCCCTCAGGACGATCCCGTTCCCGGCGCTGCCCTCAGGACGATCCCGAACCCGGCCCTCCCTCAGGACGCTGTGTCGCCCCCGCGGCCCTCAGGGCAGGAGGAACGGAGGAGTCTGAGGAGAGGGCGGGCGCAGGGAGGTCTTGCTTTCATTTGGCTTTGTTTCTTAACGTCCACACCTGTTTGAACTGCGAATCCAGACACACTGACAAATGCATGGACAGAGACACACAGACATAAAACGTAGCTATGCTGAAAGGGTTTATTGATTAATCAGGGGAAATGGCCCACGGCTCTGAGGGGATCAGGGGTGTCCTCCAGGGATGATCATCTCCTCATGCCCCTGGAGGGGGACAGGACACACGTCTCCAAAATTTTCAATCTTAAAACAGAGAACCCACAAAGTGACTTCGTGTGTGCAGTGGGACAGGACAGGGTCCTTGTGCCCACCCCTCTCTGCAGGCTCTGCTCACCTAGGCATCCAAAGAGGCAGCCAGGCGCTTCTGCCGCAAAAGACCCGACAGCTTTTCAGCCACAGGGGGCTGGGGGCAAAGGCAGCATTAGAGACACACTGGGGGGCACTGGGCTGGACTGGGACGGAAGGGGAGAGCAAGGGGGTCCTTGAGGAAGGGGCCTGCAGGGAGCAATGGGCTGCAGGAGCTGCTGTGCTCCTGCCCAGGAGCACTGGGGTCCTGGCCAAGAGGCACAGCTGGGGCAGGGGCTGTGTCCTGGGCCACCCTGGGGGGTGCTGGGGTGACAGGGATGGGAATGCAATGGGGGCCGTGGGCAAGCGGCTTCTCTGGGAAAACTGTGTGGGGCAGGGGTGTTGTCTGGGGTGTCAGTGGGGGTGCACTGAGCTGTGCTGGGGCAGACTGGGATGGCCTGGACTGTGGTGGCCATGTTTGGGGAAGGTCTGAGGCTGGCAGAACTCCTAGCACTTACCAGAGGTGTCTTCAGGATGGCGACATTGTCTAAATCAATCTGCAGAGAGACCAGGAGACCTTGCTGGTCACTGGGATGTCCCCGGTGCCAGCACAGGATGGGGGGACTGAACTGCCATCCCCATTCCCAGAGGGGATGCCCTCCAATCCCAGCACCGCACTCACCTCTTGGAGATCATTTTCAGTTCCTTCCAGGAGGGCCTGGGAAAAGAGAACAAAGGTCTGGATTGGACCTTGTGGGGCTGTGGGGGGACATGGGTGCAGGGAGCAGGGTGGGGGTGGAGGCAAAGGGATGGGAATTCAGGGCCTCCAAGGAGATCTGTTTTCGGGTAGGGGGGAGACCAAAAGACAGTGCACTGGGGTAAATTGAGGGTCCAAGGTCCAAGAGGCTGGGGATGTGGAAGTGGTGCAGTGTAAGGTACAGGGGAGGAGAAAGTAATTCCAGTGTAGGGACATGGGAGTGCAATGGAGAGACTTGGTGGGGACAGAAGGAAGAGGACAGATGAGGACAAAAGCGATGGGACTGGGAGATGGTTTGGGAGTGGGGGGTAAGTAAGGGAATTGTATCAGGAGACAGCGCTGCAGTGGTCAGGGAGAAAGGAAAAAGACTGAGGGGAGAGATGGAAAGAAAACCATTGGGAATGATCACTTGGGGGACATTTGGGGGCCCTGGATAGAACAAAGAGGAGAACCTGGGGAGGAGATGTCTGTATAGACCAAAAGGGTGGGATGGGAGGCTACAAAGCTAAGGATGTGGTGACACCGTGGCACCGGGGCCTCAACTTGTCCTGTGCCGGGGGCACAGCAGGATGGAGAAGAGCAGGGCCACGCTGAGCACAGCCACCTTCATCTTCCTCTCGCACTGGGCAGTGCTGGCTGAGGCTGCAGCAGGCCAGGAGCGCCTTTATCTCTGCTGGGACTCCTCCCTGCCCCCTCCCCGATAGCCCCCAGGCCAAAGCCCGGCTTGGCACAGCCCCCAGCCCTGGCCACAAGCCCAGCCCTGGCACACAGTCCATCCCACCTGCAGCACGGATCCAGCCCCCTTGCCCTGTATTTTTCCTGCTGCCTCTGGAAGAGCCCAGGCACCCCTTGGGGCCCTGTGGGGTTCGGGCAGGGAGCTGAAGGCAGTTGGATCCCCTTGAGGGGACAATCCCCACTCCAACACAATCCATCCTCCAACAGCCCCAGAGCCAGATCCCTCCATCTCCCCATACACCTTCCCTCCCAGAGCTTTCCCTGAGGGACACCCCAGAGCTGAGCCCAGCCCCAAACCCAACATGTGGGAGAACATGGGCAATGGGATCAGCCGGGTGATTGGGATGTCCTGTTAGTGGAGGCACTGGGGAGCATTGGGCAGTGTTGATCACCTGCACACAAGGCTGAGACCTGGGGAATTGCTCAGGTGCGGCACTTTCCAAATTCACACCAGCACATTTCACAGCATTGCAGGCCTCAAACCGGTCCCATCTCCTGCCCAGGAGCAGTCTCCAGAGGGGATTGTCCCTGCCCTGCCTCTCACCCTGTCACACCCACAGCCACTGGGCCCTCCCAGACCACCTGGTCCCCACTATGCAGGGCTGCCCCACATGGGTGGTCCCAGGGCCATCATGCCCAACAGAGCTCTGACTCCAGCACTGCCCCTGCCTGGACTTTGTTCCCACACAGTGTGTTCCTGCAATGCCCTGGCTCTGGGCCCAGGCCAGTGCTGGCCCTGAGCAGGATGTGCACATCCCAAGGGACATGGGGAAGCGGGGCTTGTCCCCAGGCAGCCACTCAGAGCTAACTGGGAAACAGAGGTGCCCTGTGAGGAGGAGGAGGGATGTTGGTCCTGTGCCAGCATCTCTGATAAGCCCTGTTTACCCAGGGCCTGAGGCACCAGGACAATATTCAGATATCTCTTTTTCCCGAGAGTGCCTGAGGCAGGGCAGTCTGGGCATGGGGGAAGTTCAGGCAGCCTGCAGGCCTGGCAGTGGGGAGAGGCTGCACAGGAGGGCAGAGCTGGGGGCAGCAGCAGGGGGAGCAGGAGCAGCTCCTGGGGCACCCACCACCCTCGGGACTCCCTTGCTGCCCTCAGCAAAGGCTGGAGCCCCAGTCTGGGGACAGTGTCCAAAGCCTGGCTGAACTCCAGGCACACAAAATCCATTGCCCTCATCCATCCAGGGTGTTGTATGATGGGGGAAGAAATTCCTGTTGGCTAAGCATGATTCCCTTTGGTCAATGCATGCTGACCACTCCTGGTCACCTCCCTAGCATCCCTGTGCTGAGATGGCCTCCAGGATGAGCTGTTCCATGCCCAGTGCAGGGATGGAGGGGAGGCTGCCTGGCCTGTGCTTCCCTGGCTCCTTCCTGCTCTTCTTTTGGGAAGAGTGGGATGACATTGGCTTCCTTCCAGCCCTCAGGCCCCTCTCCTGACTGCCACAGCCTGGCAAAGATAGTCGTGAGAGGCCTGGCTCTGGTGTGCCCTGGCTCCCTTAGTGCTCCCAAATGCCTCCATCAGGGCCTTGGAACTTTGGGATGCCAAGTTTTCCCAGGGGATCTCTGACCAAATCTCCAAGGCCCGTGGGAAAGTCTTTCTTCCACCATTCCCTTTCCTTGCTCTCCTGGCTCACAGATTGCTGAGGGCTGCTCTTATCTCACAGAAAGGGCAACTCCACCATTCTCCTTCCTGGCCTGCTTTTCTAAATTCCCTGGAGCCATTCCCGACAGCGCTCTGACCATGGAGCCATCCCTCCATCTCTCTGGCACATCCAAGTCTCACAACTGCACAAGATCTCTAAATTCTCTGTGTGTTCCTCCCATCCCTCGTGATTTGGGACCCAGGACCTTCAGTGAGGCAATGGAGAGGGCCTGTTTCCCTGGAGGGATGCAAGCGGACACCTCCTTGTCCTGTCTCATGGCCATTTCCTGGCTTGCCTTTCTTTCCTGGAATTATCCCTGCAGAAGCCTTGTCTTGCTGTCCGGGTGCTCTCTGGAACTCTGCCCTTCCCGTGTCGTTCCCAATTTCAGGCCCTCCTTCCCAGGCTGGCCAGGACATGGGTGTCCCATTTCTTGAAGGGGAACCTGTCTCTCCCAACCAGCCCCGGAGCTTCCAACAGGGTCCCACGGTTCCTCTGCAAAACCTTCTTGTCTCAGATGTTCCATACACATTGCAGCTCTGCTTCCCAATCACCATCCACTTCCAAATCCATCCAGCATCCCCTGGGACAGGGAAGAAGTGCTCAGGTTTAGTGCTCTGCCTACGAGGGTGCGAGCAGAAGTCTTTTGAGGAGACCCAAGCTGAGGATCAAAGGCTGGGCTGTGAAAACCTGGTTTGGGTTCTGAAGCCCATGGGAGGTTTGCCTGAGCTACAGGGAATGCCAGGTGGATGTACCTGGTTGTGTTCAAGGGTGGATCCAGATGCCTGTCCCAGGTTCCAAGAAGGAAAAATCCACTGAGAAGTGGTTACTGAGAGCTGTCCATGGCTGCGATTTCTGTTTGACATTCTGGGGTATTATTGAAGGGTTCTGCTTCTCCCAGGACCCTGAGGATGCAGCAGAGATCAGCTGTGGGCCAGCTGAGAAAATATTTCAGGTGATTGACTTGACTGTTTTCCCAGGAACTTGCCAAAGTAGACTCAGTCCCTGGGAAGGCCAAGATTGGTGAGTGTCTTCCTGGTGCCTCAGGCCCTGGGTAAACAGGGCTTATCAGAGATGCTGGCACAGGACCAATCTCCCTCCTCCACCTCCTCACAGGGCACCTCTGTTTCCCAGTTAGCTCTGAGTGGCTGCCTGGGGACAAGCCCCACTTCCCCATGTCCCTTGGGATGGGCACATCCTGCTCAGGGCCAGCGCTGCCCTGGGCCCAGAGCCAGGGCTTTGCAGAGGCACTGTGTGGGGACAAGACCCCTGGGGAGTTGGGGACAAGTTCCAGGCAGGGGCAGTGCTGGAGCTGGGGCCTTGCTGGGGATGGGATCCCTGGGAGCCCCCTTTTATGGGGCAGCTGTGCAGAGCAGGACCCAGGTGCTCTAAGAGGCCACAGAGGCTGCAGGTGTGACAGGGGGCAGGGGACAATCCCCCTGGAGTCTGGAGTCTTCTCTGTGGCAGGAGATGGGACCGGTTTGAGGCCTGCAATGCTGTGAAATGTGCTGGTGTGAATTTGTAAAGTGCTGCACCTGAGCAATTCCCCCATCCTCAGCCTTGTGTGCAGGTGATAAACACTGCCCAGTGCTCCCCAGGGCCTCCACTGACAGGAAATCCCAATCACTCGGCTGATCCCATTGCCCATGAGCCCATTGTTTTCCCCCACGTTGGGTTTGGGGCTGGGCTCAGCTCTGGGGTGTCTCACAGGGAAAGTTGTGGGAGTGGAGGGGCTCTGGGAGATGGGGGCATCTGGCTCTGGGGCTGCTGGGGGATGGATTGTGTTGGAGTGGGGATTCTCCCCATAGGGTCCCCAGCTGCCTTGGGCTCCCTGCCCAACCCCCTTGGCCCCCAAGAGGTGCCTGGGCCCTTGCAGGGGCAGCTGCCCCGTGCAGGAAGCTGGGCGGATACCGGGCAAGGGAAGCTGGATATGTGCCGCAGGTGGGATGGACTCTGTGCCAGGGCTGGGCTTGTGGCCACGGCTGGGGGCTGTGCCAAGCCGGGCTTTGGCCTGGGGGCTGTCAGGGAGGGGGCAAGGAGGAGTCCTGGCAGGGATAAAGGTGCTCCTGGACTGCTGCAGCCTCAGCCAGCGCTGTCCAGTGCGAGAGGAAGATGAAGGTGGCTGTGCTCAGCGTGGCCCTGCTCTTCTCCATCCTGCTGTGCCCTCTGGCACAGGCCCATTTTGGGGAACGATGCTTCTTGGATTTTAATGGACGTACGGTTTGTGAACCGGACTTCGGCTCTGGTGGAGGATTCCCTCCTCGTGGTGAGCAGAAAATCCTTTCCCTTTAAATCTCTGGCCTTCCCCTCTGGGATTTTCCCCCTTGGATCAGAGGCAGCCATAGGCTGGGTGGGTTTGGGGACACCTGTGTCCCTCCTCAGCCCCACAAGGTCCAATCCTGAACTTCCCTTCTCTCCTGTTCTCAAGGCCATCATGGACATGGACACAGGGGGTGGTTCCATCATCGTGGTAAGTCCTGGAGTTGGGGTCTTTCCCAGTGTGGAATTGGGAGCCAGTTTGGTCACCCCATCCCTTACTGGGACTAGGGACACCCCGGTGATGTGTCATGGTGTCTCTACAGGGAGAGGCCATCGTCGGGAGGGTCAAGGATGGCCAGGTGGGTACTGGGAATTCTTCCTGGCCCAGGATGTCCCTTCCCATGGACACAAACTTCTAAGGCACCCCAGTGCACCCCAGTCCACCCGAGTACATCCCAGAGAGAGCCATCATTCTATTCCCAGTTATCCCAGTTACCCCAGTAACACCCACAGTGCAAAATTCCCAGTCCATTTCCTCCCCTCTTTCCGCCCAGTCCTTTCCCATTCCCTTTACCCATCACAGGGGTGTCCCCAAGTCCCCTTTTTGGAAACCCCATTCCCAAAGCCTCTCCCAAAACCCTCGGATGTGGTCCCCTGTCCCATTTTCTCCTGCCCCCACCCACCCCATGTGTCAGTCCTGATGTCCCCCCCACTGGAATTCCTTCCTCCTCCTCCTCCCTATCCCCCACAGCCCCGGCCCTTCAACACCCCCAGCCCACTCCCTTGGGGTCCCCAATTCCCCCCAATTCCCCATCATTGATGGCTCCCCATTCATCCCAACCCTCCCATCCCTTACCGGGACTGGGGACACCCCGGTGACGTCCCTGGGTCTCTCTGCAGGGAGGAGTCACAGCTCATCCAGTGAAGAGGTCTGAGGTGAGTACCCCAAGTTCTGCTGGGCCCAGACCCTCCCCTGGCACGGCCACAGCCCTTGGGGCCATCCCAGTGTGCCCCAGTACACCCCAGTGACTCCCAGTGTCTCCCAGTATCACCCAGGGCACCCCAGTGACTCCCAGTGTCTCCCAGTAGCCCCAAAGACACCCCAGTGACTCCCAGTGTCTCCCAGTAGCCCCCAGGACACCCCCATGCTCTCCAGTGTCTCCCTATCCCTGCATTTCTCCCCAGCCCCCATGGCTGACCCATGCCAGCATCACCAGGCTGCCCCTTGGGATAGTTGCATGAGAGACCTCAGGGGGTCTTCAGCCCCACAAAGGGTCCTGGGGGGTTTTGTGGGGATCCTGGAGCCCTCTGGGGTGGGCAGAGCTTGCGGCCAGCAGAGGGACATGGAGGGGGCTGTCCCTGATCTGTCTCCCAGGACAGCTGCACAGAGCTGCCCCCAAGGCTTTCCTTGCACTTGGTGGGTCTGGGGACCCCCAGGATCATTGTGGGGGCAGGGAGGGGCTCTGGGAGGGTTTGGGACATCGCGGGGGAGGAGCTGTGGGGGCCCCATGGATGTGAGGAGCCAAGTGCTGTCCTGGCTCTATGCAGGGCCTCAATTCCCTTCTGTCACACAGGGCTGGGGACAAGGCCCCTCTCCTGTCCCACTGCACACGAGGGGGTCACATTTTGGGTTTTGTCTTTTAGGATTGGAACTGGTGGTGACGAGTGTGTCCTGTCCCCCTCCAGCAGCATGAGGAGATTGTCATCGCTGGCGGATCCCCCTGATCCCCTGGGAGCCCTGGGAATTTCCCTGCAATGATCAATAAACCCCTTCAGCATAGCTCTGTGTCCGTGTTTGGGAATGGGGGGATCGTTTGTACCACCGGCTCCTCCTGAGGGAGAGGATTCCCTTTCTTTGAGGTCCTTCCTCTGGGAACTGCTCCAGGAACTTTCCATGGGGTCAGGAACTGCTCCAGGAGCTTTCCGTGGGGTCATTCTCTCATGTCCCCCTCCCTTTTCCCTCCCCCTTATTTAATGACTCCTTTTTATCCTATTACATTGACACATACAATTTCTGGGGGGTGAAATAACCCACTTTAACAGGAATTAATTCATTAAAACAAATAATAAGGAAAAAATTATTTAACGCTGCGATTAAATCCTTCTCTGCCCTTGTGATGCATATAGGAGGCAGGAAGGGGAATTTGGGTGGATATATCACCCCTTTTTCCCACTGTTCACACCAATATTTTACACAAATTTACCTTCCCTGGCCTGTGCCAGAGGGCACAGCAGGATAGAGAAGAGCAGGACCACGCAGAGCACAGCCACCTTCATCTTCCTCTCGCACTGGGCAGCACTGGCTGAGGCTGCCCCAGGCCAGGAGCACCTTTATCCCTGCCGGGACTCCTCCTTGCCCCCTCCCTGACAGCCCCCAGACCTGGCACACAGTCCATCCCACCTGCAGCACAGATCCTGCCCCCTTGCCCGGTATCTGTCCAACTTCCTGCACGGGGCAGCTGCCCCTGCAAGGGCCCAGGCACCTCTTGGGGGCCAAGGGGGTTGGGCAGGGAGTCCGAGGCAGCTGGGGACCCTGTGGGGAGAATCCCCACTCCAACACAATCCATCCCCCAACAGCCCCAGAGCCAGATGCCCCCACCTCCCAGAGCCCCTTCCCTCCCAGAGCTTTCCCTGTGGGATGCCCCAGAGCTGAGCCCAGCCCCAAACCTGGGGTGGCTGAGCAGAATTGTCCCTGTTCCCATTGCAGTCTCATGGGGAAACTGAGGCTGGACTGACCCCACTTCTTGGGGCACCAGGATCCTGGGATGGGAGAAAATGGGGAGGTGGGAGGACAGTGGGTGACTCTGCCATGGGGACACCTCTGTAACTGGGGTCTCCTGTCACTGGAGGCACTGGGGAGCGCTGGGCAATGGTGGCACTGGGACACCAGGGCTGGACTTGGGGCAGTGCTGGGCTGGTCACCGTGCCCGGCTCCAGCCCATCTCCGGCACTGCAACCACAAAGTGCTCCTGGCCCACAGGGGAACAGCCCCTGTCAGGCCTCCCTGTCACACGCAGGGCCACCGTGTCCCCCTGGCTCCCCCCAGATCTCGCTCTGCTGAGCTGTCCCTCATGAGGGTCCTAGGGGCAGTGTCTCCAGCAGGGCTCTGGTTCCAGACTGGGCTGGCACTGGGACACAGCTCCCGCAGCTGCCCTGGCCCCAGCCATGGCCCTGCCCTGCCCTGGGCCCAGCGCTGGCCCTCAGCAGGGCTCACCTTCCTGCCCCAGGCTGTCTTGCTCCCAGCCCGGCTCTGAGGCTCCTGTCAGGATGACCCCCGAGGACACAGATCAGGGACAGTCCCTGCCCGGGGCTCGCGCCAGCTGCCGCTGCCTCCATTCTGCACTGCCATGCCGTGACATTTCCAGGAGATGTTCCGTCCTCACTGTGCCACGCTGAGCACACAGAAGGGACCTGTTGTGGGGCACCTGGCAAAACACTGCAGGCACCTGCCCTGACTGCTTGCCTTGCATTTTCCTCAGGAGCCGCCAGTGACCTGCAAGATTTTACTGCTGCCTTTGTGCTTTGTTCCTCCTTTGCTGCAGAACTGGGGGGCTTTGACCCCGGAGGGGCCCAGGGGAGGTGAAGCCGCTCTGGACAGGGGGAACATTTCCAGCCCCTGGACACCAAAGGGGCCATTCCGGACCATCCCGGCCATGGGTTCAAGGGCTGGGCTCAGCAGTGCTCCTGTTTGTGGATCAGCAGCTCCTTGGAACAGGGAAATGTCCCCAGTTTAGTGTTTGACAGAGAGAGGGACGAGAGATGTCACTGGGCAGGGGTGGGAGAAGTTTGAGGTGCAGCTGATGCCACCTGGGTGTCCCCCTTGCCTTCCCCTCCCTGAGCAGGGCTGGGAGCCCCTGGGGAATTCTGTCTTATTTCTGCAGTCTCTTCCAGGGGATTTTTCCCACTCTTTTGGGTTCCAAATCTGTTTGGGGCATGGCTGTTTTCAGGGAGGTGTCGTGGGGGGTCATAGGGAGAAAGGGGAGGAAGAAAGGGGACCCTGTTCTTCCCACTTTGAGGTCTCTCTTCTCAATTTCCCAGTGTTCCCTGATTCCCAGGGGATTTGGGGTGGAAGTAACCGGGCTCAGCTGGGGTCTCCATCCTGTTGTGCTGGTTTTGACTGGGATAACCAGCTGATGAACAGTCCCTGGCCTTGCCTGGTCACAGCTCAGAATCTTGGAATCATGGAATGGTTTGGGTAGGAAACGGACCTTAAAGAACGTCCCATTCCACCCCCTGCCATGGACAGGGACACCTCCCGTCTTGGTGTCTCCTGTTCTTCCCACATTCTTGTCTTATTTCCCAGTTTCCCAGTGCCCTCCAGTTCCCAGAGTCCCTCAGCAGCTTCATGTCCAGAGAAGAGAATGTATCCAGAGATGGGTCTGGAGAACAACCCTGGGATTTTGCCACATCTTCCTGGAAGGGATTTCTGTCCTTCCCACTGCACAGGAGCTGCCTC
The DNA here is from genome assembly GCA_036785705.1 of Acanthornis magna. Lineage (NCBI taxonomy): Eukaryota > Metazoa > Chordata > Aves > Passeriformes > Acanthizidae > Acanthornis > Acanthornis magna. The sequence goes on along the minus strand of JAWUZG010000222.1, from coordinate 754,569 downwards.
CAGAGGCGGTGAACTGCAGCCCCATTCCCAATCCCACTGTCCGTGCCCTGATGCCCAGCCAGGAATCCCCAGCCGGGCTCCATATCCTCCAATTGCTGACTCTTGGCCCCAGAATCCCCTGGGAGAGGGACTTGGGGGTGCTGGTGGGTGACAAATGGGACACGGCCCAACCTGGAAATTCCTGAGTTCTGGGCTCATCCTGAGCACTGTAGGCAGGTGGGGGTGGGGTGATTGTGCCCCTCTGCCCCCCTCAGCTGAGACCTCACCTGCCCACAGCTCTGGGGTCTGTTGGAGGTTAGGGCATTTCCACCCGTGCAGCTAAAGCATCCGTGGATTTCCACTCAGAGTAATTGTTTTAGCTAACAGTGTTGGGAACAGAGGTTTTAGCATTTTACATGAAACCTAGAACTACGCCAAAGCTGCAGATACATGAAGAATGGAAGCTAAAAATTCTTAAGGTATCACCGTGGGTGAGCCTTTGCTCGTTAGAGCGGCCATTGCACTGAGACCTTATTCATGCCCTATCTCAAGGCATGAGGACCCTTCACCATCTGCTCGGGTGCCTCAGGGGAAACCCTGGGACCCCCAAGCCCCCTCCCCCTCCAAGGGAGTCTCTCTCTTGGCCGTGTTCGGGAGCCAGGCGGCCACTGCCCAGCCCCCACCATTTCTCTGCCCCTGCTCCAAGGTTTTCTTTGCTGTAATGTAACTCGCAGCCCCTGCCCTGCTGGGACGCCCCGCGGTTCCAGCTACAGCTGCCGAGTTTCTGCTCCATCTCATCTCCCACTCTGGGACATTTCTCATCCCTGCCTTCCCAGCTTGCTATGCAGAAGGGGCACCAGGATCGGCTTCCCCTGTGAGTTCCTCAAGGAAGCCCCTTCTCCATCCATTTCTGCCGCTGTGTCCGCCATTGCCAAGTGGAGAGAGATGGCCGAAACTCACGCCACAGCACCCCCTGCAGCCGCGGGGGAATCATCGCACCTGCCCTACCTGGCTGGGAGCCCCCAGCGCCCCTGCTGGCTGTGACCGTAACTGCGCCAAGGGGGAAAGGGCCTGCAGTGGAGAAGGCTGCTCCTGGGTTTGCGCTTTTGTTTGTTGTCGCTGCCACTGTTGTTGTTTTGTTTGCCTTGTTAGACATACTAGTAAAGGACTGTTATTCCTTTTCTCATATCTTTGCCCGAAAGCCCCTTAATTTCAAAATTATAATAATTTGGAGGGAAGGGGATAATATTTTCCATTCCAAGGGAGGCTCCTGCCTTCCTTAGCAGACACCTGTCATTCAAATCGAGACTGGTTTGAAAAAGTTCAGAGGAGGCCATGGAAATGCTCTGAGGGCTGGAGCTGGTCTGGAGCAGGGCTGGGAGAGCTGGGAATGTCCAGGAGGGAGAAAGGAAGGCTCCAGGGAGACCTTAAAGCACCTTGCAATGCCTAAAGGGGCTCCGGGAGAGTTGGAGAGGGACTTTGGACAAGGGCCTGAAGGGACAGGAGAAGAGGGAATAGATTCCTGAAAGGAACAAGAGGGAGATGTCTTTACAAACAGACTGTGAGGCCTGCTGGTAGATAAGGCCAGATACCGACAGATGAAAGAAGCAATGGGAGGAACCATAAACTCCATAGGAATTCCATTAATTGACACAGAATGTTACTCACTCAAGGCCGTGTTAAATCCCTGGACTTAGAGAAAAAGAACAGAGACACAAAGAAAACAAAAGGGGGGGAATGTTCATTAGAACGGGGTCTGTACTAGGCGATTCAGGGAGTCTATACCTCATGAGTACCTCAGCCAATGGAGAAAGTGAGAGGGAAACACATCCAAGAAATTAGGATAAAGAGAGCCTGTGTCCTCTCACAGTTTAAGAGACACCATGGGAAATGCCCATGGCCTTTTCCTTTCTTCATGAATAAAGTTACAGGACTCCTCTGTCTCCTTTTTGGACGTAAACCTCTGGTGCTTGTGGATTAATTTTCCTGACATTCCCATTTCCAAAGGGCAGGGTTTCATGGGATATTGGGAAGGAATTCCTCCCAGTGAGTGTGGGGAGGCCCTGGCAGAGGTTGACCAGAGCAGCTGTGGCTGCCCTGTCCCTGAAAGTGTCCAAGGCCAGGTTGGACATGGCTTGGAGCACCCTGGGATAGTGGAAGGTGTCTCTGCCCATGGCACAGAGTAGAATGGGATGTTCTTTAAGATCCCTTTTCCAACCCGAACCATTCCAGGATTCCCAGATTGTGTGGAGACACGAGGCAAGTCACTGTCATGGTGAGCAACTGTTCAACAATCAAACATCCCAGTCAAAACCAGTACAACAGGATGGAGACCCTCTGCTGAGCCCTGCCTCCCCCATACCACATCTCTCGGGAATCAGAAGGCAGTGAGCAAAATAAGACCACAAAGTGGGGAGAACAGGGCCCCCTTTCTTCCTCCCCTTTCTCCCTACAACCCCCCACGACACCTCCCTGAGAATGGCCAGGCCTCAAACGGATTTGGAACCCAAAAGTGGGAAAAATCCCCTGGAAGGGACGGCAGAAATAAGACAGAATTCCCCAGGGGCTCCCAGCCCTGCTCAGGGAGGGGAAGGCAAGGGGGACACCCAGGTGGCATCAGCTGCACCTCAGACTTCTCCCACCCCTGCCCAGTGACATCTCTCGTCCCTCTCTCTGTCAAACACTAAACTGGGGACATTTCCCTGTTCCAAGGAGCTGCTGATCCACAAACAGGAGCACTGCTGAGCCCAGCCCTTGAACCCATGGCCGGGATGGTCCGGAATGGCCCCTTTGGTGTCCAGGGGCTGGAAATGTTCCCCCTGTCCAGAGCGGCTTCACCTCCTCTGGGCCCCTCCGGGGTCAAAGCCCCCCAGTTCTGCAGCAAAGGAGGAACAAAGCACAAAGGCAGCAGTAAAATCTTGCAGGTCACTGGTGGCTCCTGAGGAAAATGCAAGGCAAGCAGTCAGGGCAGGTGCCTGCAGTGTTTTGCCAGGTGCCCCACAACAGGTCCCTTCTGTGTGCTCAGCGTGGCACAGTGAGGAGGGAACATCTCCTTGAAATGTCACGGCATGGCAGTGCAGAATGGAGGCAGCGGCAGCTGGCACGAGCCCCGGGCAGGGACTGTCCCTGATCTGTGTCCTCGGGGGTCATCCTGACAGGAGCCTCAGAGCCGGGCTGGAAGCAAGGCAGCCTGGAGCAGGAAGGTGAGCCCTGCTGAGGGCCAGCGCTGGGCCCAGGGCAGGGCAGGGCCATGGCTGGGGCCAGGGCAGCTGCGGGAGCTGTGTCCCAGTGCCAGCCCAGTCTGGAGCCAGAGCCCTGCTGGGGACAGAGCCCCTAGGACCCTCATGAGGGACAGCTCAGCAGAGCGAGATCTGGGGGGAGCCAGGGGAACATGGTGGCCCTGCGTGTGACAGGGAGGCCTGACAAGGGCTGTTCCCCTGTGGGCCAGGAGCACTTTGTGGTTGCAGTGCCGGAGATGGGCTGGAGCCGGGCACGGTGACCAGCCCAGCACTGCCCCAAGTCCAGCCCTGGTGTCCCAGTGCCACCATTGCCCAGCGCTCCCCAGTGCCTCCAGTGACAGGAGACCCCAGTTACAGAGGTGTCCCCATGGCAGAGTCACCCACTGTCCTCCCACCTCCCCATTTTCTCCCATCCCAGGATCCTGGTGCCCCAAGAAGTGGGGTCAGTCCAGCCTCAGTTTCCCCATGAGACTGCAATGGGAACAGGGACAATTCTGCTCAGCCACCCCAGGTTTGGGGCTGGGCTCAGCTCTGGGGCATCCCACAGGGAAAGCTCTGGGAGGGAAGGGGCTCTGGGAGGTGGGGGGATCTGGCTCTGGGGCTGTTGGGGGATGGATTGTGTTGGAGTGGGGATTCTCCCCACAGGGTCCCCAGCTGACTTGGGCTCCCTGCCCAACCCCTTTGGCCCCCAGAGGTGCCTGGGCCCTTGCAGGGGCAGCTGCCCCGTGCAGGAAGTTGGACGGATACCGGGCAAGGGGGCAGGATCCGTGCCACAAGTGGGATGGACTGTGTGCCAGGTCTGGGGGCTGTCGAGGAGGGGGCAAGGAGGAGTCCTGGCAGGGATAAAGGTGCTCCTGGACTGCTGCAGCCTCAGCCAGTGCTGCCCAGTGTGAGAGGAAGATGAAGGTGGCTGTGCTCTGCGTGGTCCTGCTCTTCTCCATCCTGCTGTGCCCTCTGGCACAGGCCAGGGAAGGTAAATTTGTGTAAAATATTGGTGTAAACAGTGGGAAAAAGGGGTGATATATCCACCCAAATTCCCCTTCCTGCCTCCTATATGCATCACGAGGGCAGAGAAGGATTTAATCGCAGCGTTAAATAATTTTTTCCTTACTATTTGTTTTAATGAATTAATTCCTGTTAAAGTGGGTTATTTCACCCCCCAGAAATTGTTATGTGTCAATGTAATAGGATAAAAAGGAGTCATTAAATAAGGGGGAGGGAAAAGGGAGGGGGAAGTGAGAGACTGACTCCAGGGAAAGCTCCTAGAGCAGTTCCTGACCCCATGGAAAGTTCCTGGAGCAGTTCCCAGAGGAAGGACCTCAAAGAAAGGGAATCCTCTCCCTCAGGAGGAGCCAGTGGTACAAACGATCCCCCCATTCCCAAACACGGACACAGAGCTATGCTGAAGGGGTTTATTGATCATTGCAGGGAAATTCCCAGGGCTCCCAGGGGATCAGGGGGATCCGCCAGCGATGACAATCTCCTCATGCTGCTGGAGGGGGACAGGACACACTCGTCACCACCAGTTCCAATCCTAAAAGACAAAACCCAAAATGTGACCCCCTCGTGTGCAGTGGGACAGGAGAGGGGCCTTGTCCCCAGCCCTGTGTGACAGAAGGGAATTGAGGCCCTGCATAGAGCCAGGACAGCACTTGGCTCCTCACATCCATGGGGCCCCCACAGCTCCTCCCCCGCGATGTCCCAAACCCTCCCAGAGCCCCTCCCTGCCCCCACAATGATCCTGGGGGTCCCCAGACCCACCAAGTGCAAGGAAAGCCTTGGGGGCAGCTCTGTGCAGCTGTCCTGGGAGACAGATCAGGGACAGCCCCCTCCATGTCCCTCTGCTGGCCGCAAGCTCTGCCCACCCCAGAGGGCTCCAGGATCCCCACAAAACCCCCCAGGACCCTTTGTGGGGCTGAAGACCCCCTGAGGTCTCTCATGCAACTATCCCAAGGGGCAGCCTGGTGATGCTGGCATGGGTCAGCCATGGGGGCTGGGGAGAAATGCAGGGATAGGGAGACACTGGAGAGCATGGGGGTGTCCTGGGGGCTACTGGGAGACACTGGGAGTCACTGGGGTGTCTTTGGGGCTACTGGGAGACACTGGGAGTCACTGGGGTGCCCTGGGTGATACTGGGAGACACTGGGAGTCACTGGGGTGTACTGGGGCACACTGGGATGGCCCCAAGGGCTGTGGCCGTGCCAGGGGAGGGTCTGGGCCCAGCAGAACTTGGGGTACTCACCTCAGACCTCTTCACTGGATGAGCTGTGACTCCTCCCTGCAGAGAGACCCAGGGACGTCACCGGGGTGTCCCCAGTCCCGGTAAGGGATGGGAGGGTTGGGATGAATGGGGAGCCATCAATGATGGGGAATTGGGGGGAATTGGGGACCCCAAGGGAGTGGGCTGGGGGTGTTGAAGGGCCGGGGCTGTGGGGGATAGGGAGGAGGAGGAGGAAGGAATTCCAGTGGGGGGGACATCAGGACTGACACATGGGGTGGGTGGGGGCAGGAGAAAATGGGACAGGGGACCACATCCGAGGGTTTTGGGAGAGGCTTTGGGAATGGGGTTTCCAAAAAGGGGACTTGGGGACACCCCTGTGATGGGTAAAGGGAATGGGAAAGGACTGGGCGGAAAGAGGGGAGGAAATGGACTGGGAATTTTGCACTGTGGGTGTTACTGGGGTGCACTGGGATAACTGGGAATAGAATGGGCTCCTGCCCTGGGATGTCCTGGGGTGCACTGGGGTAGACTGGGATTAATGGGAATCCAATGAGGGCCCTCTCGGGGAAGTACTGGAGTCCACTGGGATGCCCTGGAAGTTTGTGTCCATGGGAAGGGACATCCTGGGCCAGGAAGAATTCCCAGTACCCACCTGGCCATCCATGACCCTCCCGATGATGGCCTCTCCCTGTAGAGACACCATGACACATCACCGGGGTGTCCCCAGTCCCAGTAAGGGATGGGGTGACCAAACTGGCCCCCAGTTCCACACTGGGAAAGACCCCAACTCCAGGACTTACCATGATGATGGAACCACCCCCTGTGTCCATGTCCATGATTGCCTTGAGAACAGGAGAGAAGGGAAGTTCAGGATTGGACCTTGTGGGGCTGAGGAGGGACACAGGTGTCCCCAAACGCCCACAGCCTGTGGGTCCCCCCCGATCCAAGAAGGAAAATCCCAAAGAAACAGAGAGATTTCAAGGCCAAGGCATTTCCTACTCACGAGGATTAGGGAACCCTCCACCAGAGCTGAAGTCTCGGTCACAAATCACATGCCCATTCCAATCTAGGGTGCAAGGTTTCTTAATCTGGGCATCTGCCGGTGGGCACAGCAGGATAGAGAAGAGCAGGACCACGCAGAGCACAGCCACCTTCATCTTCCTCTCGCACTGGGCAGCGCTGGCTGAGGCTGCCCCAGGCCAGGAGCACCTTTATCCCTGCCAGGACTCCTCCCTGCCCCCTCCCTGACAGTCCCCAGGCCAAAGCCCAGCTTGGCACAGCCCCCAGCCCTGGCCACAAGCCCAGCCCTGGCACAGAGTCCATCCCACCTGCAGCACAGATCCAGCTTCCCTTGCCCAGTATCCGTCCAGCTTCCTGCATGGGCCAGCTGCCCCTGGAGCAGCCCAGGCACCTCTGGGGGCCAAGGGGGTTGGGCAGGGAGCCCAAGTCAGCTGGGGACCCTATGGGGAGAATCCCCACTCCAACACAATCCATCCCCCAACAGCCCCAGAGCCAGATCCCCCCACCTCCCAGAGCCCCTTCCCTCCCAGAGCTTTCCCTGTGGGATGCCCCAGAGCTGAGCCCAGCCCCAAACCTGGGGTGGCTGAGCAGAATTGTCCCTGTTCCCATTGCAGTCTCATGGGGAAACTGAGGCTGGACTGACCCCACTTCTTGGGGCACCAGGATCCTGGGATGGGAGAAAATGGGGAGGTGGGAGGACAGTGGGTGACTCTGCCATGGGGACACCTCTGTAACTGGGGTCTCCTGTCACTGGAGGCACTGGGGAGCGCTGGGCAATGGTGGCACTGGGACACCAGGGCTGGACTTGGGGCAGTGCTGGGCTGGTCACCGTGCCCGGCTCCAGCCCATCTCCGGCACTGCAACCACAAAGTGCTCCTGGCCCACAGGGGAACAGCCCTTGTCAGGCCTCCCTGTCACACGCAGGGCCACCATGTTCCCCTGGCTCCCCCCAGATCTCGCTCTGCTGAGCTGTCCCTCATGAGGGTCCTAGGGGCTCTGTCCCCAGCAGGGCTCTGGCTCCAGACTGGGCTGGCACTGGGACACAGCTCCCGCAGCTGCCCTGGCCCCAGCCATGGCCCTGCCCTGCCCTGGGCCCAGCGCTGGCCCTCAGCAGGGCTCACCTTCCTGCTCCAGGCTGCCTTGCTTCCAGCCCGGCTCTGAGGCTCCTGTCAGGATGACCCCCGAGGACACAGATCAGGGACAGTCCCTGCCCGGGGCTCGTGCCAGCTGCCGCTGCCTCCATTCTGCACTGCCATGCCGTGACATTTCAAGGAGATGTTCCCTCCTCACTGTGCCACGCTGAGCACACAGAAGGGACCTGTTGTGGGGCACCTGGCAAAACACTGCAGGCACCTGCCCTGACTGCTTGCCTTGCATTTTCCTCAGGAGCCACCAGTGACCTGCAAGATTTTTCTGCTGCTTTTTGTGCTTTTTTTCGGTATTCTTCCTTAGCTCGACTCTTGGGGACATGGGAATCCATATGACGGACTTACACAGGTGCCTTTTCTACCCAAATGGCAATGTGTTGCCATTTATCAGCAGCCCAGATTGATCTTCCTCTATGCCGCCAGTGGGCCTTTTTCCACCTTTCCAACCAATCCCACAGAGCATTGGCTACCGTTCATGAATCGGTGTACAGGTATAGCTTTGGCCACTTCTCTCTTTCAGCAATGTCCAGGCCCAGCTGAACAGCTTTGAATTCGGCAAGTTGGCTCGATCCACCTTTTCCTTCTGTAGCTTCTGCTACCTGCCGTGTGGGGCTCCATACAGCTGCTTTCCATTTTCGGTTTGCCCCCACCATGCGACAGAAACCGTCAGTGAAGAGAGTGTACTGTGTTTCATCTTGAGGCAGTTGATTGTAGGGTAGAGCTTTCTCTGCACGAGTCACCTGTTCCTGCTCCTCTTCTTCAGTAAGATCAAAGTTTTCACCTTCAGGCCAATTTGTAATTATTTCCAGCATCTGAGGGCAATTTGGGCTTCCGATACGGGTGCGCTGTGTGATGAGGGCAATCCATTTGCTCCATGTGGCAATGGTGGCGTGATGGGTAGAGGAAACCTTTCCCTTGAACATCCACCCCAGCACCGGTAGTCGGGGTGCGAGGAGAAGTTGTTCTTCCGTGCCGATTGCCCCTGAGGTGGCTTGGACACCTTCATAGGCTGCCAGGATTTCCTTCTCTGTGGGAGTGTAGTTGGCTTCAGACCCTCTGTAACTTTGGCTCCAGAATCCCAGTGGTAGCCCTCGAGTCTCGCCAGGCACCTTCTGCCAAAGGCTCCAGGACAGGCCATTGCCCCTGGCTGCAGAGTAGAGCACATTCTTCACTTCTGGTCCTGTCCTGACTAGGCCAAGGGCTACCGCATGAGCGATCTCCTGCTTGATCTGGGCGAAGGCTTGCTGTTGTTCAGGGCCCCAGCGGAAATCATTCTTCTTGCGTGTCACCAGGTAGAGGGCTCACAATCTGGCTGTACTCAGGGATGTGCATCATCCAGAAACCTACAGTGCCTAGGAAAGCTTGCATCTCCTTCTTGTTGGTTGGTGGGAACATCTCTGTGATTTTATTGATGACCTTGGTGGGAATCTGGCTCCGTCCATCTTGCCACTTCACCCCCAGGAACTGGATCTCTTTGGCAGGCCCCTTGACTTTGCTCTTTTTGATGGCGAAACCGGCTTCCAGAAGAATCTGGATGATTTTCTCTTCTTTCTCAAACAGTTCTTCTGCCGTGTCCCACCACACAATGATGTCATCGATGTACTGCAGATGTTCTGGAGCCTCACCCTTTTCCAGTGCAGCCTGGATCAGTCCATGGCAGATGGTGGGACTGTGTTTCCACCCCTGGGGTAATTGGTTCCAGGTGTACTGCACATCCCTCCAGGTGAAAGCAAACTGAGGCCTGCACTCTGCTGCTAGAGGAATGGAGAAAAATGCATTCACAATGTCCATAGTGTCATATCACTTCTCTGCCTTGGACTCCAACTCATCCTGGAGATCCAGCATGTCTGGCACAGCAGCACTCAGCGGTGGAGTGTTGCGGGAGCTGAAACCATCTTGGAGGAACTGAGAGGCCCAAGAGCAGCATGCTGGTGGGACAGTCCCGAGACAGGAACCCCTGAGTGTTGGTTGGGTGGTCTCTCCCTAAAGACATGTTAATCCTCCTATGTTGATTGGTTGTTGTTGTATCACTGACTCCGCCCTTCCCTTCTTCCCACTGGTTGTTGTTTTATCTCCCTGCCTTCTCCCCAACCCTATTGGCCCTAGACCTCTATTTGAATGCCTACTCAGAGCCATTCCATTCTCTTTCGTTGTTGGACACCTTTGAGAATAAACTGTCCTTGGAACTCCACACGACTGGGCTCTCTGCTTCTTTGTCTCTGGTAACGCATGAGCTATCCAAGCTCAGGAGTGTGTGTGTGTTTGTGTCTTCCACCAGCACGGGTGAGAAAAGGGTCTGCCTGCACAGTACTGCTGTAGTGGCTGGAGTGATCTCTCCTAATGCCATAGAAACACTTACGGGAAATGCAGAGGACCTATCCACCCCACCACCTCCCCATGTTAGTGGAGTTACTTCATTCAAGGCACGATAGTCCACAGTCAATCTCCATTCTCTGTCAGATTTGCGCACAGGCCAGATGGGGCTGTTGAAGGGTGAGTGGGCCTTGCTGACCACCCCTTGGCTCTCCAGCCCACGGACCATCTTGTGGATAGGAACCACAGCATCTTGACTCGTTCGGTACTGCCGGCGGTGCACTGTCGAGGTGGCAATTGGTACCATTGTTCCTCCACCTTCAAGAGTCCAACTGCAGAAGGGTTCTCTGATAGTCCAGGCAAGGTGCTCAATTGCCTAACACCCTCTGCCTTGACAGCAGCTATTCCAAAAGCCCACCTGAGTCCTTTCGGGTCTTTGAAACAACTGTTCCAGAGGAAATTTATGCCCAGAATACACGGGGTCTCTGGACCAGTCATGATGGGATGTTTCCGCCACTCCTTCCCAGTTAGGCTCACCTCAGCTTCCACCAGGGTCAACTGCTATGATCCCCCCATCACCCCAGCAATAGAAATGGGTTCTTCCCCCATGTGTCCTGATGGCATTGGGGTGCACTGCGCACCTGTATCAACCAATGCTTCATATTTTTGTGGCTCTGATGTGCCAGGCCATTGAAACCACACAGTCCAAAAGACACGGTTTTCCCATGCCTCTACCTGGCTAGAGGCAGGGCCCCTCTAGCCCTGGTTATCATTCCCTTCCTGGGCATACATTCCAGAGTTTCCTTCAAGGGAATCTGACACATCATCTTCCCTTTTGTTGTACCTAGCAGATCGGTCATGGGAAGCTGAGGCTACCTTTGCTTTGGCAGAACCCCCTCAGCTAGCGTTGTCCTCTTTAAGCTGACGTACCCATGCTGCCAGGACAGAAGTGGGCTTCCCATCCCATCTTCTCATGTATTCCCCATGGTCATGCAGAAAGAACCACAACTCAGCTTATGGGGCGTACCCTCTGTCTTTAGCTGGGGGACATCGGGCTCTGGTGTTGTGGCGTGTGACTCTCACTGGTGCCTCACTGTTTTTCCTCACCTCCTCCATCTCCTCCCTCATCTCATCATTCAACACCTTAACCACAGCAGAGACCTGAGCCTGCACCGGGCCATTGATCACACTTGCGTAATACCTGAGCTTGTCAGCTACAGAGCTCACTGTCTCACAGTTGTCATCAGCATTAATTGTTGCAATGAAGGTGGCATATTGGGATGGCCCTAGACTTGCCAGGTTCCACAACATTTGCTCTGTGCACCTGACCCTGTCAGGATCATTTTCGTGCTGTCCATCCCTCCCAAAAAGTACCTCCAATACTGCCACTTCTCTCAGCCATTGGATCCCTTCCTCAATGGTCTTCCAGGGCAATCTATGGTAGTTCTCCTGCATTCTGTCTTTGTGAACAAAACTCTCTCTTACACTCATTAAAAGCCTCTCCCAGAGAGAAAGGGGCCCTCTCTCCCTCACGAACACCTTGTCAACACCCGGGTCCTAGGCAAGGCTCCCAAATTCCTTGCCTCGTTACCCTCCAGCTGCACACCTGGGCCCATAAGGTCCCAATCCCGAAGTAATCAGGTTGAGAAAGCCTCGCACCCCCGTCACACAATGTCATTTCGCAGATTATGGATAGTGTCGTACGGCAGGGATGCGGTGATGGTTACAGACTCAGGCTCCTCTGCTGGTTGTGAAGGCCCTGGCTCCCCATCATTATTAACTGGACATGCTGATTTGGTCTTACACTTCTTCTGCTGTACAGAGGCAACTGCTGCTGGCTGTGACTGCTCTCATGGTTCAGCTGGAACCTCAATGGTTGTAACGTCCGTGGGTTCCACTGCTGCACCATCAGATTCCTCCCCTTTGGGGCAAGGAGAGCATTTCCCACCAGCTGGGGAAGTGTATTCCCTCAACACGTGATGTATCTTTTCCTCCACTACGTCCATCCAGTTTGGTTGGTTCATTTCTGGGGCAGGCTGTGGGGCAGGATCAGGTTGCGGGGTACCCTCAGGCTCTGTGGCAACATCCCTAGTCTCTGTGGCAACATCCCTGGTCCCTGTGGCAACATCCCTAGTCTCTGGGGCAACATCCCTAGTCTCTGGGGCAGCATTCCTATTCCCTGGGGCAGCTGTTAGAGTGGTTGCCCAGGGTAGTCTCACCCTCTCTCAGAATGCAAAGTTGAACAGGCCTATCAGCAACACCAACCACTGTACGACATCATTAGCATTTAGAGAGTATATGAACCCTCCGAGCCCTGGTAGGGTAGGCCCAAAGAAATGGGTGAAGGGTTGAGAAAAAGCTTCCCCTGGTCTCATCTCCTCACAAAAGGTACCATTACAAAACAGACTCCAAAAACATGTACTCAAGCTGTTAAAGCCCTGTAACCATGTGACTGCCATCCAAAGGACGTGAAAAATCCATAAATTCCTCACCTTATTGACCCATTGTATGAACTGGATAACAGCCACAATAGCCTTAGTTATAGGACCCATGTTCAGATAGGGAGCTACAAATGGGAAAAGTGTGGTCACGAGCATGTGGCAGCCAAAGCAAGGTATGCTGCACTACATAGTGCCACTTATTGAGGTTTCTATGTTCAGCATGCTAAAGTGGGTCTCCCAGAAACTGTTATTCCTTTTACACCTTTTTCTCTCAATGCTCTCAGGCTGCACGTTGGGTGCCAAGATCTGTCTTGGTTTGAAAGACAGGTGTCTGCTAAGGAAGGTGGGAACCTTCCTTAGAATAGAGAATGTGAACCCCCTTCCCTCCGAGCTATTGTAACTTTGGAATCAAGGGCAGATGGGCTGGGCAGGGATGGCGTGACCAGGACGGGCTGGGTAGGGATGGCTTGAGCAGGACGGGCTGGGTAGGGATGGTGTGAGCAGGGTGGGCTGGGCAGGGATGGCATGCAGCAGGATGGGCTGGGCAGGGATGGCGTGAGCAGGATGGGCTGGGTAGGGATGGCATGCAGCAGGATGGGCTGGGCAGGGATGGCGTGAGCAGGATGGGCTGGGCAGGGAGCTCAGAAAAGGGAGATGGAGCAGCAAGGTGGGCTCACCCAGTCCAGCCAGCAAAAAGGTGGCGGGAACTCCGCAGATGTGGCAGACAGGGTCGCAGGGCAGCGGCAGCTGGGCCCCCCTTCACGGCAGCTGTAAGCCGGGAAATGCGCCCTCCAGGAGGGGAAAAGGGGGTTAGAATCCCATGCCCCTTTCCCAAATGAAAGTTCGCCCACCAGGTAGAGAAAGTAGTGCAGAGCTGGGCTTTTTCCGCAGTCGCAGCTAAAAAGAGGCAGCAGTTTTTTCACTGCTCTCTCCTCCAAATCCGGTGAGCTGAGTGAGAGTTAGTGATGACCAGATCCCTCCACCCCTTGCCACAATCTGGCCAAAATATTTTGTCACTTTTGTAAGAGTAAATAGTCCTTAAATACCTGGTCGTTGGTTACCTAGCAACAGAATGGGGAAAAATTCCACCCCCGCAACCTTCAACACCAGGGAATGGTTTAGCCAACGGCATTAGAGGGCTGTGTAGCTCATGAGCATTAATTCCTTCGTTTGCTAAAATAAAGAGTTGATAAATAGGGAACATGGATAAATAGGGAAAAGTTCAGAGTGATGTCATGACCCCCCAGCACCGAGAAGCTCCGGAGGGAGAGGGCCCAACAGGATGCTGCTGGATCCTTGAGTGGTACTGACCTTCTGGCTGAGCTCTCTCCCTCACTTCTCCCTCTCTGCCCACTCTTCCTCCTTTCTCTCCCTCACATTTTATTGTTCAATAAATTCCGTACAATTGACTTTGGTGCATGGTCTCATTTGCCCCTGAATTCGGGCAGAGGGACCTCAGCAGTGGGATCTGAACAGCTGGGGATCCTTTAAGCGACCTTCATCCCCTCATTCCCAACAACCATGTGCCCAGGAGTGCTGATCCTTGGGCAGGGAAGTGCTGTCACTCCCACATGGAGCAGAGGATCCAGGGCTCCAGGCTCCTGTCCATGATCAGCTCCTGCCCCAACCCAAACCTGGGGATGGGGCTCCCAGAGCCCTGGGCAGAGCCTGTTTCCCAATGTGTCCCGAACCCTGGGGGCTCCAGGGAGTGCCCCTGCTGCCCTTTGTCCCTCCCAGCTCCAGGGGGACATTCCAGGATGTTCCATCCTGCCCTGCCTGAGGCACACAAGGGTGAAGAGGAACTCCTGTGCTGAGATCCCTGGTGTCACCAAAACTGTGGGAAAAACAATAACCCTCCAACAACATTTTTAATGTTAGAGAGTCAAGGCATTACTTTATTATCTGGCCAGGATGTTGTTCTGGTCAGGGTGTACCACAGAAATCATCTCATCCACACACAGCCTGGGTGTGCAGAGAGAATCATTCCATGATGCACTGATTTTACTGGATTTTCCCCCAAATTTTATACAGTCAAAACCCATATAAATGCATTGTTTCAAAGTTCATTGGTCCAGAGATGACCAACCCCCAGTGATCAGTTTCCCATGGGATCCGAATCCCCCTCGCTTTTGATGTAAATTAGATCTTCATTTTTCAATTTTCTTATCAGTCCTTTCTGGGCAAGATGTCTTCAACTCTGTCAGAGGTGGTCTCTGGGGTGGATGTTTGTAGATAGCCACTGATGTTCCGTTAATGTTCTGTTGATGGCCTTTATCTATCTCGGTATTTTTGGGCTACTCCCAGGCTGTAGATATGTTGAGTTCATCAGACCTCACCTGCTATAACAATGCCCAACTCAAGATTCCTTTTCCTGGGGTGAAGACAAACAAATCCTTTGACTAAAGTTATACAAAATTTTTAAACTGGTATATTTTCCAACACTGGGAGCCCTTGCTGTGCTTGTGGTGAGGGAGGGACTGGGGAGTCCCAGGGGTGAGAGAGGGACGCAGAACACACATGGGCATAGGAACACACAGATGGACATGAGAACACTCACACATGGATACACAGAGTTGCTTTGCTGAAGCAGTTTATTGATTATTCCAGGGAAATTCCCAGGGCTCCCAAGGGATCAGGGGGGTTATCCAGGGATGATCATCTCTTCATGCTGCTGGAGGGGGACCGGACCCGAGTGTCACCACCAGTTCCAGGCCTGAAAGACAGAGCCCAAATCATGACCCCTGGTGTCCACTGGGACATGAGAGGGGCTTTGTCCCCACTCCTCTCTCTGCAGGCACCTGTGGCAGGAGAAGGGAATTGCAGCCCTGGATATACCTGGGACAGGACTTGGCTCCTGAGATCCATGTGGCCCCCAGAGCCCCTCACCCTGGAATGCCCCAAAACCTCCCAGAGCCTTCCCTGCTCCCCCAGGGACGCTGGGCATCCCCAGAACTCCCCAGGGCAAGGAAAGCCTTGGGGACAGCTCTGTCCAGCTCCCCCAGGACATGGATCAGGGACAGCCCCCTCCACATCCCTCTGCCATCCCCAAGCTCTGCCCACCCCAAAGGGCTCCAAGGTCTGCCCTGGCCCCCGAGGACCTTTCGTGGGGCTGGAGATCTCCTGAGATTTCTCACCTGGGCATCCAAGGGGCAGCCAGGCACCACTACCGCAGAAGCTCCACCTGCTCAGCTACAGGGGGCTGAGGAGAAAGGCAGGGTAGAGCCACACTGGGCTGTACTAGGGCACACTGGGGAGCACGGGGGTACACGGGTGTGCAGTGGGGCACAGTGGGGTGTACTGGGGCACACTGGGGTGTATTGGGGCACACTGGGTTGTACTGGGGCACAGGGGGGCACACTGGGGTGTATTGGGACACACTGGGTTGTATTGGGGCACAGGGAAGCACACTGGGGTGTATTGGGGCACACTGGGTTGTACTGGGGCACAGGGGGGCACACTGGGGTGCACTGGGGCACACTGGGGTGCACTGGGATGCCCCAGAGGGTCATTACCATGACAGGGGAGGCTCTGAGCCCAGCAGAACTCAGGGTACCCACCTCAGACCTCTTCACTCATTGGATGCCTTTCTTTACCTGTAGAGAGATGGGGAGGTGACTCTGGTCCCTGGGGTGTCCCCAGTCCCAGCAAGGGATGGGGGCCCTACCTGGCCCCCAGTTCCCACACTGGTGCCCCAATTCCAGGACTTAACACAATGCATCCAACTCCACCTCCTACTATGCTTGTCTGCAGAAGGAGAGCAAAGGTTTAGTCTGGATTGGCCCTTGTGGGGCTTGGAGGGCTCACAGGGGTCCCCAAGCCAGGTGGCTGCCTCCAGTCTCAGGGGCAAAATCCCTTCTGCCCCCAAGTCCCAGTCTGGCCAGTTTCACCTGATCCCTGCTCCTGCAGGGACCATGGTGGGGATGGAGACAAGGAGAGCAAGGGGAATTGGGGGTCTCCAAGGAGGAGGGGACGGAGTGAGAAGTGGGGGTCCAAGGACAGGAAACTGTGGGGAATTGGGGGCCCCAAGGGACGGTGCTGGGGGTGTTGAAGGGATGGGGCAGTGGGAAATGCGGGTGGGGAGGCAGGAATTCTAGTGGGGGGGAAATAGCTGCTGAAGTGGGGGCTGGGTGGGGGAAGGAGAAAGCAGAGACAGAGGACCAAAACTGATGAGTTTGGGAGGGCCTTTAGGGCAGGGGGTCATGGAGGGGGATTTGGGTACACCACTGTCATGGCCAATGAGAAAGGGAAAGGACTGGAGGGGAAGAGGAGAGGAAAAGGACTGGGCATGAGGCTGTGTGGGGGTGCACTGGGGTGCACTGGGCTGGGGACCCTGCGGGAGGTGCAGCCTTGGGAAGCTCTGGGGTGCACTGGGATGCCCTGGGGGGTCATGGCCATGAGACGGGAGGGTCTGGGCCCAGCAGAAGAATTCAGGGTGCTCACTTGGTGGTTCCCAATGCCATCAACTTTCTGTGGAGAGACTGTGAGATATCACGGCATGTCGCCAGTCCCAGTAAAGGGTGGGGGTGACCAAAGTGCCCCCCAGTTCCCACACTGGTGCACCCAGCTCCAGGACTTACTCCGGCACATACAGTTCCACCACTGCCATCGAAGGTGGCCTGGGGAAGGAGAGCAAAGTGTTGGTCAGGATTGGCCCTTGTGGGGCTGGGGGGGACACAGGTGTCCCCAGCCCCCCCAGGCCATGGCTGTCCCCCAGTCTGAGCAGGGGGTCCTGGGGGATTTGGGGACACCATTGCAGGGTGAAAGGGAATGGATTGAGGAGAAAGCCTGGAAAAAAGACCCTGGGAATGATCCAGGGTGGGGGCATTTCCCAGTTTGTGCCAGTTCAGTCTGGCTTGGGACTGGACCAGTTCAGCCCAGTTTGGCCAAGTTCAGCCTACTCAGCACTTGAATTAGTTTGGACCTCTTGGTGCCACTTCAGCCCAGTTTGGGACTGGCCTTTGTCCTTGGGAGTGAAACAGAGGAGATGCTGGGGAGATGCCTAAAGGGACCAAGAGGATGGGATGTGGAGGCCCAAAAGGATGGGATTTGGTGGGAGCAGGACAGGAAAGCGGAGGGGCCCTCCCAGGGAGGAGCCGGGTCCAATCATCGCGTGGGGAAGCTGGGCTTTGGTACCAGGAGTTTAACTGTGGGAAGTCCGTCCCACCTGCGGCACGGATCCAGCCCCTTTGCCTGGCACCTGTCCAGCTTCCTGCATGGGACAGCTGCCCCTAGAGCAGCCCAGGCACCTCTGGGATCCGAGGGGGAGCAGAAGGCAGCTGGATCCCCTGCGGGGACAATCCCCACTCCAACACAATCCAACCTCCAACAGCTCCAGAGCCACATCCTCCCATCTCCCGGTGCCTCTCCCCTGCCAGAGCTTTCCCTTTGGGACACCCCGGAGCTGGGCCCAGCCCCAAACCTGGTGTGTCTGAGCAGAATTGTCCCTGTTCCCACTCCAGCCCCTTGGCTGAACAACAGCTGCACTGACCCCTCTTCCTGGGGCACCAGGAACCTGGGATCAGGGAAAATAGGGAGGTGGGAGGACAGCAGGGTCACAGGGAATGGGAACAACTGGGTGAATAGGATCTCCAGTCTCTGGAGGCTCTGGGGAGCACTGGGCAATGGTGGCACTGGGACACCAGGGCTGGCCTTGGGGCAGTGCTGGGGTGGTTGCCGTGCCAGGCTCCAGCCCATTCCCAACACTGCAGCACCAAACTGCTCCAGGCCCCGAGGGGAAGATCCCCTGCCCTGTCGCACTGTCCCAGTCGAGGGCACTGTGTCCTGCCAGATCACCCCAATGCCACTCTGCTGAGCTGTCCCTCATGGGGGTCCCAGGGGCTGTGTCCCCAGCAGGACTGTGGCTCCAGGCTGGGCTGGCACTGGGACACAGCTCCCACATCACTGCTGTCCCCAGGGATGTCCCTGGCCTGGCCTCATCCCAGTGCTGTCCCTGAGCAGGGCTTGACCTTCCCACCTGCCCTTGTCCCGTGCTGCTGTCCCAGCTCAGAGGCTCCTGTTAGGGTGATCCCGAGGGCACAGAGCAGGGACAGTCCCTGGCCAGGGCTCTCAGGTGCTGCCATTGCCTTCATTCTCCACTGACATTCCGTGACATTTCCAGGAGATGTTCCCTCTTTATGGGACACTGACCATACAGAAGGGACCTGTTGTGGGGCAGCTGGGAAACCACTTCAGGCACCTGACTCAACTGTTTGTGTTGGATTTTCCCAAGGAGCCAGCAGTGCCCTGGAGGATTTGTCATTTGCCTGTTTGTGCTTTGTGCCTTCTTTGTTGGAGAACTGAGGAGTGGTGACCCTGGAGGGGCCCAGGGGAGGTGAAGCCACTTGAGAGAGGGGACATTTCCAGCCCCTGGACACCAAATCTGCTGTTCCCGGTGATCCCAGCTGTGGGTTCATGGGCTCTGCACAGATGTGCTCCTCCTTCCAGATCAGCAGCTCATTGGAACATGGTAATGTCCCCACTTTGGTGTTGGACAGAGAGATGGACTAGAGAAGTGACATAGGGGCCCTGAGCTGCAGCTGATCCATCCTGGACTGTGTCCCTTCCTCTCCCTGAGCAGGACTGGGAGCACCTTGGGATATTTCTGCTTTTCCTGTTATAATTTCTGTGGGATTTTTTCCACATTCAGATTCCAAATCAATTTCTGGCCTGACCGGTCTCCTCAGGCTGTGACCACAGTTGCAGTAGGGCACAGGAGGGAAAAGAATGCCCTGTTTTCCCCACATTTACATCTCTCTTCAAAGTTTCCCAGAGCCCTTTAGTTCCCAGAGTCCCTCAGTAGCTGTGTTGTGGGGGAGAGCGGGGGAGGCAGGACAGGAGCAGGGAGTCTCAGTCCTGCTATGCTGCTTTGGCTGGTTTGGGGTCACTGGCTGGTGAGCAGTCGCTGGCCATAGCAGTGCCTTGCCGGGTCTCCCCACCAGTTTCTCCAGCTGTGCTGTGCCCCTGTTCCTGCTGGAATCGTGACAGGTGGGTTTGGGCTGCAGGCGCTGTGCTCAGTGGGAGCTTTCTGGGAAGTGCTGTATAATCCTGGCCTTGATCTTCCTCAGGCGCTGGAGCTTTGTGCTGGGCCAACCTCTGCTTTGGGGATGGAGACAATTCCCAATTTCACTCTTTGCCTTTCATCCTCCAAGATGTTCTCAGCAGAGGACACACAGAATGGCACCTGTCCTACCTGTGCCTCCATGGCAGGTGTGCTCTCCCTGATTCCAACAATTTTTCAGTGCCTTGAACATCCCTGTGAAACTGCAACCCTCCTGGGGGTGCTTCTCAAGAAGAGTTTCCCAGCTTTTCCTAAGGTTCACCAACTCTTTAGGAACATCCCCCAGGGATCTGCCCCACCCCAAAGCAGTGTCCTTGTGGCTGACAAGGCGCGGGAACACAGGCAGGTCCCTCCGAAGGTTGTCACCTCCAACAGTCTGGGACTTCAACATGAGCGAGTTCAGGAGGGAGGGAGGGTCATGAGGTTTGAACCAAGGGAGCCCCAGCTCTGTCCGACACAGCTGGGCCTGTCCTGGCCCTGCTCTGCATCCAGGGAGGGGAACAGGGCAGCTTTGGATCTCCAGACACACGGTCACCTGACTTCGGCCCTTGGCTGCCCTGGCTGCCCTGGAGCCAGGAAGGATCCATGGAAGCAGAGGCTGACTTGGGAGAGATGCAAAAAGATTTCGGCCACTCTCTGGGAGAGCAAAGCATCAGCTGGTCATTCCAATGCTGCATATCGGGGCCAAGACCAGGAATTTGAGGGTATGGAGCCCAGCTGGGGATTCCTTGTTCAGGATGTGGGCACTGACAGTGAGATTGGGAATGGGGCGGCAGTCCTCAGCCTCTGGAAGCAGCTCCTGCTCACTGGGAAGGACAGGAATCTCTTTGAGGAAGATCTCACAAGCTCCCGGTGAGGGATGTACCCAGGATTTGAGGGAATCGCCTGTGGGGGAGGCAATTTGCAGCAACCTGGTGAACAACCAGCCATCCCAATACCTGGATGGAATGGGGTACATGCTGTCCATGTGGAGAGAGTTTGTGCAAAGTGCACTGATGTTGTTCACCAAGAGTGTGGGGATAATGAGCTGGACAGGCCACCCAGCTCCAGGAACTGGGAAGGTCACTGCCTTCCTTGGGAATGCATCTCAGCTGTGGAGAAACTGTCCCTACAGTTATCCCAGCATCCAGGGAAGAATGTTTTTCCTGCTCCTGTTGGCCGCTGTCTCAGCTATGGAGAGTTTCTGCTCAAGGGAGGGGCACCAGTGCACAGCCCATGTGTCACCCATGGTTCCCTCTGCAGGACGGGGGTTGGACATGAGGAAGTGGGATGGGGAACCTCCCTGGAGAATGGAAGCTCGAGTAGAGAATTTGGAAAGAAAAAAAGCCAAAAAACATTTCTCCAGGACAATCCCAGAATCCCAGAATCACTGTGGTTGGAAAAGGCCTCCAAGACCATCAAGTTGAACCTGGGACTGATCCCCACCTTGTGACCAGCTCAGAGCACTGAGTGCCACGTCCACACGTTCCTTGGACACCTCCAGGGATGGGGACTGCACCACCTCCCTGGGCAGCCCCTGCCAAAGCCTGACAACCCTTTCATGAAGGAATTCCTCCTGATGTCCAACCTAAAATTCCCCTGGCACAGCTTGAGGCTGTTCCCTCTCATCCTGTCCCTGTTCCCTGGGAGCAGAGCCCAACCCCCACCTGGCTGCCCTCTCCTGTCAAGAGTTGTGCAGAGCCACAAGGTCCCCCCTGAGCCTCCTTTTCTCCAGGCTGAGCCCTTTCCCAGCTCCATCAGCCACTCCTGGGGCTCCAGCCCCCTCCCCAGCTCCGTTCCCTTCCCTGGACATTCTTCAGCTCCTCAGTGTCTGTCTGGCCATGAGAATCCAGAACTGGGGTCTCAAGAGGCCTCAAGGGGCCTCAGCAGTACCAGCACAGGGACTGTCCCTGCCCTGGTCCTGCTGCCACACCACAGCTGGGACAGCCCAGGTGCCCTTGGCCTCTTGCCTACCTGGGCACACCTGGGCTCCTGTTCCGCCATTGTCAGCAGCACCACCAGGGCCTTTTCCAGTTTTCCAGCCCCCCTGGCCCAGCCTGGAGCATTCCATGGCTTTCTTGTGACCCCAGTGTGGGACCCAGCACTTGCCCTTATTGACCCACACGCCTTTGGCCACAGCCCATCCATCCAACTGACCAGATCCTTTTGTAGAGTCTTCCTGCCCTGCAGCAGATCCACACTCCAACCCAGCTCAGTGGTTTCCATGAATTTGGTACTGGTAGAGTCAATCAGCCCCGAGCCCTGTTCCAATGAAGTGCTAATCTGGAAACAGGAGCCCATGAACGCCCAGCTGGGGTCATCTGGAACAGCCCCTGTGGTGTCCAGGGGTTGGAAATGCCTCTGCTGAGCAACTTCACCTCCCCTGGGCCCCTCCAGGGTCACCGCTCCTCAATTCTCCAACGAAGGAGGCACAAAGCACAAACAGGCAAAAGGCAAATCCTCCAGGGCACTGCTGACTCCTTGGGAAAATCCAACACAAACAGTCGAGTCAGGTGCCTGAAGTGGTTTCCCAGCTGCCCCACAACAGGTCCCTTCTGTATGGTCAGTGTCCCATAAAGAGGGAACATCTCCTGGAAATGTCACAGAATGTCAGTGGAGAATGAAGGCAATGGCAGCACCTGAGAGCCCTGGCCAGGGACTGTCCCTGCTCTGTGCCCTCGGGATCACCCTGACAGGAGCCTCTGAGCTGGGACAGCAGTACTGGACCCTCAGGTGGGAAGGTCAGGCCCTGCTCAGAGACAGCACTGGGACAAGGGCAGGCCAGGGACATCCCTGGGGACAGCAGTGATGTGGGAGCTGTGTCCCAGTGCCAGCCCAGCCTGGAGCCACAGTCCTGCTGGGGACACAGCCCCTGGGACCCCCATGAGGGACAGCTCAGCAGAGTGGCATTGGGGTGATCTGGCAGGACACAGTGCCCTCGACTGGGACAGTGCGACAGGGCAGGGGATCTTCCCCTCGGGGCCTGGAGCAGTTTGGTGCTGCAGTGTTGGGAATGGGCTGGAGCCTGGCACGGCGACCACCCCAGCACTGCCCCAAGGCCAGCCCTGGTGTCCCAGTGCCACCATTGCCCAGTGCTCCCCAGAGCCTCCAGAGACTGGAGATCCCATTCACCTGGCTGTTCCCATTCCCTGTGACCCTGCTGTCCTCCCACCTCCCCATTTTCCCTGATCCCAGGGTCCTGGTGCCTCAGGAAGAGGGGTCAGTGCAGCTGTTGTTCAGCCAAGGGGCTGGAGTGGGAACAGGGACAATTCTGCTCAGACATGCCAGGTTTGGGGCTGGGCTCAGCTCCGGGGTGTCCCTTTGTCCTTTCCTTTCCTGCAGTTAAACTCTTGGTGCCAGAGCCTGGCTTTCCCACACGATGATTGGACCCGGCTCCTCCCTGGGAGGGCCCCACCGCTTTCCTGTCCTGCTCCCCCCATATCCCATCCTTCTGGGCCTCCACATCCCATCCTCTTGGTCCCTTTAGGCATCTCCCCAGCATCTCCTCTGTTTCACTCCCAAGGACAAAGGCCAGTCCCAAACTGGGCTGAAGTGGCACCAAGAGGTCCAAACTAATTCAAGTGCTGAGTAGGCTGAACTTGGCCAAACTGGGCTGAACTGGTCCAGTCCCAAGCCAGACTGAACTGGCACAAACTGGGAAATGCCCCCACCCCGGATCATTCCCAGGGTCTTTTTTCCAGGCTTTCTCCTCAGTCCATTCCCTTTCACCCTGCGATGGTGTCCCCAAATGCCCTGGGACCCCCTGCTCAGACCGGGACTCAGCCATGGCCTGGGGGGGCTGGGGACACCTGTGTCCCCCTGCAGTCCCACAAGGGCCAATCCTGACCAACTCTTTGCTCTCCTTCCCCAGGCCACCTTCGATGGCAGTGGTGTCACTTGGTTGTTCCTTTTTCTGGGGCTTTTTCCAGCTCTGCCACATCTTCAGCTCCCTCTCAGGATGCTGAACTTTGGGATGGAGGAGTCAGGCTGGTTTCAGCATTATTCACCCGAAAAGCAGCGTGACCTCCCTTCTTCATTTACCCCTGGGGTCTTTGCAAACAGGGCCTTATTGGAGTTGTTTGAGCCCATTCCAGGCAGAGCCTCCCTGCTCCAGCAGGAACTGCCTTTGCTGTGCCAGGGTCAGGGCAGACCCTGCTGGAGGAAAAGTCCGAGGCCAGCACCAACCCAGTGAAGGCCTCGGGCACAAGTGCAGAGGGACGTGGTGGGACCTCTGCCAGGGAGAGCCTGAGACACCAAAGGAACCTTGGCAGCAGCAGTTCCTTGCAGGGCATGGCCAGAAGCCTCCCTTGCCAACTCAGCCTGGTGGCCACCACTGCAGAGCCGCTGCTTCAGGGGCTGATTTCTGGCTGGTCACAGAGCGCGACCTCAGCACTGACTCTGTCCCAGCCCTTGTGCCTGAGCCCTGCAAAGCCTCAAGGTCACCTGAGCCACCCTGGCTCTGTCAGCTCTGGGATAAGGGACAGGGAAAGGCCAGAGAAGGGGCTGGGTTTGGCTGCTGGATGTGGGCTTCAGCAGAGATGAGGAGTCAAGAGAGTGCATGGGGAGAGATGGGCAAAGGCAACATAAATTGTGATGTTGAAGATGAGGCCACTGCTCTGACAAATGATTGGCCTCAGCAACCTGGGGGCAAAATGTTCCTCACAAAACTGCTCATCCCAGCACAGACACGACAGGGACAGAGGAAAAGGGAGAGCCAGGCCCAGGGGACATGGCTGCAATGGCAGTGATGGCTGTGAGGTCACTGCCACTGCAGCAGCCTGGCTGGCCCTCAGCAGACATTGTGGCCAGAAGTGTTGTGAGATCACCCAGCACATCAGAGAAGCCACACAACAGGAATTCCATCCTTAGGGAGGGGGTTCCACTTTGTCAGCCTGCACAAACCTCCTGGGTTTGGACAATTGGACAATTCCTTGGAATGGGCATCCACTTCTCTGGAAAAACAATTGCACTTTCGTGCCTCTCTCATCGTAAAATATTTCCTCCTTCTAACAAATCTAAATCCATCCTCATTCAGCTTAAAGGTATTGCTCCTTGTTCTGTCACTGCAAGACTTGGAGCAAAACAACTTTGACCACTATGTTACCATTTTCCAAAAACCTTGGAGAGGACCCAAACATCTCCCCAGATGGGGTTTGGAGGCTTGTCACATAACCACCAGGTAGGGGCTGAGGGCTCTGGGCTCAGTTGTGTGGAGCCTGAGGACAGAGCAGGAGAAGCCTGGGAGGGCTTTGAAGGGGGAATTTAGAGATGGTGGAGCTTTTCTTCATTATAAAAAACCAGCCTGACAAAGAAATAATGGCACCAAGGGAAGCTGGGGAGGTCCAGAGTGGACATGAGCAGAAAGGAATTTCTCTGCCAGGGCAGTACTGGGGTGCAACACATCCCCAGGAAGAAGTCTGGGTCAGCCCAAGGCTCTGTGTGTCCAGGCAGAGCCAGGTAGGACGCAGAGCTGTCAGGGAAGGAAGGGCCAGCGAGGTGGGGCAGCCGGGGGATGAGCACAGCCTGCAGGGACAGAGGCGCAGGGCATGGACAGCGTAGGACAGCCTGGGCTGGAGAGGGCACAGGGATGTGCAGAAGCTGCAAGGCCCTGCCAGAGCCAACTTGTGCAGCACTTTGGCCATGGCTGCTGGCCCTAGCCCTGAGGCCATGAGGAGGACACAAGTGACCCTTGTAGCCCTGGGGCCTCCTGGCCTCCTTGTCCCTGCCCAGCAGCCTGGCAGGGGCCGCCCCATGGTCCTGCCCTTGGCATTGCACATCCCCACATGGCAGTGCCCCAGGAAGAGCCCTGAGCAATGAGGGAGGGACAGGATCTGCCTTGCCAGGGGCTGGGGCTCAGGGTTTGGCCCTTTGCATTCATGCAACACATCCAGGTTGGCTCAGCATCAGAGACACCTTTCCCTTGCTTGTCCCCATCTGTCATCACTGCCTGCAGTGTTCTGCTCTAACGAACCTGGGGACACTTTCTCAGTTGTGTCCCGTGCAGGAATCTATTTAAAATACAAGAAACTTCAGTGTTTCCATTTTTGAACACAGTCTGAGGGACTGAGTCTCATGTCAAGAACACAGTGTTGGTTTTGCTTGGCCCAGTTTTTGTTATTGAGTGGGCCACAACGATGGCTCCTGTGAGAAGCTGCTGGAAGCTTCCGCCATGTCCAGCAGAGCCAATCCCTGATGGCTCTGAAGATGGACATGCTGCTGGCCAAGGTTGGGCCAGTTAGAGATGGTGGTAACGCCTCTGTGATGACATATTTAAGAAGAAATCAAAACAAAGTGTACACAGAGTTCCTTTCTAGCCAGAGAAGAGGAGGTGAGAACCTGTGAGGGAAACAATGTGGAGACACCAAGGTCAGTGCAGAAGGAGGGGAAGAGGTGCTCCAGGTGCCGGAGCTGAATTTCCTCTGCCGGCTGTGGTGAAGACCATGGTGGAGCAGCTGTGCCCCTGCAGACCATGGGGTCCACGGGGGGTGCAGAGAATCACCCACAGCCCATGGGGAGGAGCCCATGCTGGAGCAGGTGGATGCCTGGAGGAAGCTGTGATCCAGTGGGAGTCCCAGTGGAGGGAAAGGCCTTGCTCCCGAGATGGAACAGCCTGGCCTTGGAGGTCTGCACCCCATGGACGAGTGACCCATGGAGCAGCAGTTTTGGGAGGACTGTCTTTTAAGGGATATGAAAGAACAAATAAAGTAAAAACTAAGGGCTTTGCCCTCACTATTTCTGGATGAATCTGCAAGTCGATTATTTAAAAAAAAAAAAAAAAAGGAGAAAGGGCTCACATTCAAGCAAAGGTCTGTGTTTGTTCAAGAGGAAACGACACAAGACTACATAAAAAGGCAAAATTGGCTACTTGAAAACCAAGAATTGTTTTTAATGCATTGACCAAGCAAAACAAGTTGCGAAGTTCTTTGAACTTTTCTAATGATTTAGAAGAAAAACCGATGGGTGGTTCTAGAGTCAATCCAGATGCTCTTTTATTGTTTTAAATGACAACAAATACAGTTTCACGCAGTACGGTTTCATCTTGACCACAAGACACGCTCCTCTGTGATTGCTCCAGCTTGACAAAATTACTGGGCAAAAAGAAAATAGACATTCATTTCTTCAAGAGCTGATAAACACAGGCATTGGGATACAGTGCAGAAAGACTCTTACACACAAATTTGTTACAGTAATGTGGGGAAGCAGGACTCAGGGTGCTGGTGGCTGCAGTGTATGTTATGCTGGGCATTACTGCCGTAACTTTTGCAATCTGCTGGTTTAGGTCCTTAATTTGCTCCTCTTTTTGAATGACTTGCCCTGAAAACAGCAAATAACATCACTTAGAACCAGAAGCATTTTTCACTCCCCACCAGCCATTCAATGACTCAGCTGTTGAAGTGCACCACCCAGAGGATATAAATTCTCTATCATGAACATTGGTGAAAACAGAACCTGTGTACCTCCTGGTTTGTGTTGAGGAACTGTTCTTAATTATCCTTCATTACCATGTAACATACCTAAATATAGCACTTCCATGATTTGATGCTGGTTTCATGCTCCCTCTGGTGGCATCATCACCAGTGCCCACACTAACCTCAGCCAGCTGAAGCTTGAAACTGGGTGGGTTACCCCCAGTTTAGGCTTTATTTACTTCAGGAGTAATAAAATATTATTATTAGGATTTAAACACAGCAGCTGAATAGATAGCAACTATTATTTAATCTCTTTAAAGAGGGAGCTCTTTTAGCTCTTCAAAAGAAGTTCTCCAGCTTTATGTAATGGTTTATAAAAATGTAGAAAATAGAAAATTAACTTAAACACCCATCCTGATGTTTATTGTCATCGGTTTTATAACTTGGGGAAGTGAGGTCAGCTGGATGCCTTAGACTCACATTAATAAAGCTGGAAAAGATAAAACGCCACTGAGCATCAAAACGGTGAGTGTGGGACATACCCCACCCCTAAATATATCCATGATTTCTCTCCACGCTGCATGTTGGATTAAACTCTCCATTGTTATCTTTGGCAGTCTCAAGCTGCCGTTTTGTATGTCCTAATGCTGCGAACAGATCCAGCTTGATCCTTGTCTCAGCACTCACAATGTTATTTAGGTACTGTGTTTTATCCTGCATGGCTAAAAATGCTGACATTAGCACCTCCTTATCCTTCTCATTTGCCTTGTACTTCTGCAGTTCCTGCAGGAATAATTAGGACAAATGTTATCCCAGTTGACTTTTCACATGAGATAAACGGAGAAGTCTTTTCCCCACAGCATGCCACTGGGCCTGGTATTAGTACTGTAAAATTAAAGTGATGGTTGATTAAAGACACTGTGATATTACCTCTAGTAATTACACGACTATCAAACAAGTGATTAAAGCCATAGTGTACGATGGAAAACTACAGTGCAGTGAGCACCACTGACTCTGCTGCTCAGCCCTCCATCATCTGCAGCAAGACTCTCCACCTGAAAAACCCTCCTGATCACTTCCAGTTGCCAGCTGAGCAGCCACAGGACTCTTGGCCATGCTGTGGGGTGTGGAAACACTTCCCACAAGCCAAATGGCCAGAATCATGGACTCAAAGCTTGGAAAAGGCCTTGAAGATCATCAAGTCCAGCTGTCATCCCAGCAGCACCACCATGCTCATCCTAACCATGTTCCCAAGTGCCACATCCGCACATTTTTTGAACAATGGAATGGAGTGGAGCTGATACTATTAACCTTTCTCCTATCCACATTCCAACAAAACTTGGTGTGTTGATTGCCTCTTACGTACGTCCAAGGATTCTGGAGGGCTGAAAACTCTCCTTGTGATGGTGATCTAAGCCTGCAGTGCTTTCTCATTACCTGAACTTCCATTTTTAGCTCTTGTATGTGACCGCCTTTCTGCTTTCTGGTATTTGTTAACCTCTTGCACTCTGTAACTCTCGGATGTAATTTTGTAAAGTTTCAGTATATGCTCCTCCTGCAGAAGAAAACATTAAAAGGGAAGAAGTTGAAATGAGAATGAAACGATCATTCCTCAACTGTTCATAATATGAAAATTAATATAACAACTGAAGGATAAAAAGAGGAACTTAACTTTGTTCTTTCCAGAAAAATAATTTCCCTCATGGAAATAATGCAAAAAGTTAGCCAATATTACACCTCAAGTAATAGGAAATTTGGAGTATTTATAAAATATGGAGAACAGAAAAGTAGAAATAAATCTTTTTAGACATTTGGGGCACTGCAGATTAAAGCCACCCACACTTGTGCCATGCTCCCATCTATACACTCATGTGACTACTAAAATCCCACTGCTAGCCATTGGCAAGAGCAGAAAACTTTCAAGATGTGGGATCAAGAGAGTATTTCAGCCAACATCACTGCATGAATCCTTCAGTCCCCCCATGAAAGAGGATGTTCCTTTCCTCAAAGCAGACTGACCCATGCAGGGTACATCATCTCTGTTAGGAAAATCAAGGAAAAGCAGGTAATTTAGAGCATATTGATCCTTTACATCTGTAAATGGACCCTGTAGGTCCTGAGATTCCGTTTCAGGGAAAGAGATCTCACAGTCCTCCCTCTGTGTTAACACAAGTAAAGCCTTTAAGAAAAAAATCAAATACAGGCCACCCTATTATGTACAGAGGAGTGAATAATTCCTCCTCTCCAAAGAACAAAGAACCTTGTAGCAGCAGCAAATACAACAGCATGTGCTGCAGTTGCCTCTTCCAACTTCTTTTTCTTTTCTTCCATTAATTGTATTTCTACAAAGGCTTGTTCCTCCTGCCCTGCCTTTATTTTCTCCTCCATCTGGCTGATCATTTGTTTATCTTTTTGCTCCATTTGGACAACGTTGTGCAGTCTGGAAGGGAACAGGTATGAGATTTAGCAAAGGATTTTACTTCCTGAAAATAAATTGGTCAATGGTCCCAAATGAGTGTTGGTGGATTTGCAGGCAAGTGCCTCAAATTTTGTAAAGTCTTAACATAATACTTCCCCTTTTCCAGACCGCAGTCATCAACAGCTTACTCACATAGCTGCGGAACACATACTTGTTCTGCAGCAGTTCGTTTTCCTGCTGGAGCTGTCCAATTTTGGTGTGAATTCCCTCCTCCCTGTTAGTCAGAGAACTGATCTGACTGTGCAGTTTCTGCTCCATCTGCCTCCTCACTTGCAGGTCAGCCTTTACAGACAATTTTAAAGGGCAATTTCAACTTTATTTCCTGGTTGCCCAAAGGTTCAAGCATGTTCTATAAAAAGAAGCCGAGTAAACATCGCACCATCTGTCACCCCCCCAAACCTTCATACTTCAAACAGTCATCTCTAAGAAATTATGACAATAACTAATAATTATCCCTTGCTAAACAATCATGTGCTATATAGCTATACATATACAGCTCTATGTATAGCTCTACAGACACTTCATAACCTCCCACAGGAATTTGGGTTCCCCCATGCATTGTAAAGTTGTAAGACAAATCCTATGAAATTCTTCTTTTCCTCCGAGAAGTTCTAAACAAGGACGGATTCACATATGAACAAATTTTACTTTTCTCCACAAATGGTAAGTTTCATTTATTAGCTAGAGCTAAGCTGTGGACCATACTGCTGAATTCTCACCTAACCATGTTGGTATTTTCTGCTATATACATAAATTGTAGCATTAGAAAGTTCTTGAAGATTCATGCAATCTTATTAAGGTATTTTCAACAAAAACCAGTTAAATAAAACACAAGTTTCAGAAGAGAGGCACTTAGCTCACTTTAACTCCTCCCCCCATTTTCAAAATTAGATTATTGATTCTTAGAATAAAAACATATCAGAGGTGAATAATCAACCTTTTTTAAACTGTGTTCCATCCTTATTTAAAGCAAATATGCCTAAGTTGTTCACATATTCTCATTTGCTCTATCAGCTACTGATTTTAAATGTTCATAAAGAAGATAAAGATTGTTTTCTTTCCTAGGATTCCATACAGAAGTAGTGGCAGTCAAACATTAAGCCTTGAGGAGAATAGTCAGAAAAGCCAAAAAGAACTGCCCTTATTGATACTCAGCAGTGCAGAGGAATGGTTGGAGCTTTTTGCCTTCATAACAAAACAATTTTGGGCTTCAGTGCAGGAAAATCACAGCCTAAAAGGCTACTGAGAGAGAATGGTATGAGGCATGAGAACATCTTGTGCGAATGAATCAAGACGTTAAGTGTAGAATCATCAAAGTTGGGGAAATTCATAGAAGTATGTCTGTAATAGGTTAAAACTGCACTAAAGAGGTCTGCTGGGAAAATGAACAGCACGGAACAGCCTAGAAATGAGCATGGCTGGACTGTAACACTCTCGTACAACTCAAATGCTCAGATCCCACTTGCTGTAGCTGCAGTGAGTTGCCGTTCTAGTTACATTTGAACTGCCCTGCTGGTAAGACGAATTCCTTTTATTGTAATATAAACCACGGTCAAATGTACCCTCAAAAAGAAAAAAACCCATCCTATACTTAGTAGGCAAATAGTAATAGTACAAAGCAAATACCATCAGCAGATGTTATTAGGTATGGACTAACACCCCAAACACAGTGACAAGTTAAAGACTGGATAGCTGTTGGGCAATGATAGAGCTCAATTTCATCTTCCAATAAGCAGTAACTAAGTGTTTTAGAAAAGGCGGACTTTTCAATTAGGCAGTAAGAAGCTGTTGGAAGCATTCACAGACAGTTATATGCCAACAGCTGATTTTTCTTTTCAAAAATAGGTGAAAAAATACTTGGTAGGCAATGTAAAAGAAAGCACATCCTATAAATAATTTCAACATCCATGTCTACCATCAAGTGATAACTGAAAATAAGACAGCTTAAATAGCCTGAACAAAGGGAGGATCAAACTTACTTTATTAGTGCATCTGGTTCGCTTAGCTGCTCAGCAGGAACACCATTTTCCATTAAGTCCTTCTGTGTACTCAGGCTCTTGCTTGCACATTTCTGCTTTTTCTCATTTTCAGTGGATGAGGAAGGCATGTTCCCATTGGTTGCACTGTGACTGCAAGGTGAGGAGTTCACAACTCCACTGACATTTTTGTAATTTTTGGACGAGGCAGTGCATGAGTCTTCTTTTAAGAGGTTTTCTGTACTTCCTACATGATCATTAAAGGATCTTTTTTTATTGATATGGTTTTCCATATATTCACATTCTTGTATTTTAGAGTCTACAGGTCTCAAAAGATTGTTATTTATTCCAGAAATGTGTTTTTTCATATCCTTGTCCTTTTCTTTCCCTATTTCTCTATGTTCTATCTCTGCCAACTTTGTTTGTCTAACATTTGAAAATGCTAACCCCCACAAAAGAAAAATGCTACCCTCAAAAAATCACCAGAAATCACAGACCAATCTGCTGAACTCTAGACCCTGCAGCTGAAAGATGCTTTTTAATTTGAAATAGCAGTCACTGTTTCTATAAATTCCAGTATGTGTTCCTCTTTCCTTTCTGCTCTATTTGCTAGAAATCCCACCAAAGGGTCCTGATTAGACCACGAGGCAGGAAAAAGTACCAAAAAGTACCCTGATTAAACCATAAGGGAAAGTTAACATTACGTTAGTCCTGGTCTCTGTCTCCAGCCATGGGGTGGTTGCCAAAGACTGGAGAGATTGAGATCTCTGAGATGCTTCGGGATGTCTGTGTGTGGTGTGTGTGGGGACAGGGCAGGTCTTGGAGGGACTTGGGGGTCCATGGGGGGTGTTAGGGGTCCTTTCTGCACCTCGGGGCACAACAGGAGCTTCTCTAATCACCTTTGCCTGAAGCTCCCACTCTGCCCATGACAGGAAGCCCTGTGAGGGTCTGGGACATCATGGAATCACAGAACCATAGAATGGGCTGAGCTGAGAGGGACCCACTGGGATCATTGAGTCCAACTCCTGGCCCTGCACAGAACACCCCAACAATCCCAGCCTGGGCCTGGGAGCAGTGTCCAAATGCTCCCGGAGCTCAGAGAGCCTTGGAGCTGTGACCCCTTCCCTGGGGAGCCTGTTCAGTACCTGAGCATCCTCTGGGGGAAAATCCTTTTCCTGAGATCCAACCTCAACCTGCCCCGACTCAGCTCCATCCCTTCCCTCGAGTCCTGTCCCTGGGCACGAGAGGGAAGAGGTTCCCACAGCCCCCAGCCAGGGACCCTCTCCCAAGGGTGCTGCCATGGCAGCCAGGACTGGGACCAGCCGGGATGCTCCATTTCCACAGGCCGAGGTTTAGGAATGGTATTCCCCAATTTCGTACTTCTGCTCAAACTGTGGCCCCGCCTCCCATGGAAAGCACAAAAGGCAAAGATACTGGGCTGGGATAAGAACAATTTACTGTGAACAGCAACAAGATAAAGAACTAAAAGGAACAGCAACAATATTGATAACAGAAGAGGTAAGACAAGCAAACTATTTACAGGGAAAACTGGGACTGCACCAACCAGCTCTGCCCAACCACATATTTTCTCCCGCCCAGAAAGGACACCATTCTGCTGGGGAGAGAGAGTCCCTTTTCCTGTCCCTGGCAATGACCTGAGGTGGGATCGAATGTAACGATGGGGGCATGGACAGACCCTCATGTTCCTCGATCCCACCTCACATCATTGCCAGGGCAGGGAAATGGACAGGCGTCTGCACAGTGTGGAACACCTGGAATGTGGGTCCTCTGATGGGGGATGAACTCGGAGCAGAGGACAAAGCTATTCCAGGGCACTCACAGCGTTTCCCTTACTAGTGGGTCCATACATGTTGGGCCAATGATGACCGCCAGGAGAAACTCCTGCCACAATCCCCACACTTATAGGGCTTCTCCCCAGTGTGGACACGCTGGTGGGCGATGAGCGTGCACTTTTGCTTAAAGCCCTTCCCGCAGTCAGAGCAGCGGAAGTGCCTCTCCTCTCTGTGAATGCGCTACTGAATGAGGAGATTGCGCTTCATCTGAAACCTCTTCCCACACTGGGGACACTCACAGGGGCGTTCCCCTGTGTGGCTTCTTTTGTGGCAGATCAGGTCAGAGCCCCGGCTGAAGCCCTTCCCACACTCCCCACACTCATAGGGCTGTTCCCCAGTGTGGATCCTTTTGTGGTGAGTGACGTTGGATTTCCGGGTGAAGGCCCTCCCACACTCTGAGCAGCTGAAGGGCTTCTCCCTGTTCTGAAGCTGCTCAGGGACCACCACGTTGGAGCTCTGGCTGCCTTCCCAGCACAGGGGAGGTCGCTCCTCCTCAGAGGTCCCTGGCTGGGGTTCGGAGCCCCTCTCCCTGTGGAATCTTTGGGGCTTTTCCTCCCCATTGGATTCCTGTGCTGCGGAGCAGCTCAAAAGGGCCTCTTTCAAGAGGTTCTGCTTTGTCCTCCCTGATCTCCATCCTCAGCTCATTGCCTGAAGGCAGAAGAACAAGGGGAGGATGGAATTTGCCTCTGTGCCAGAGGCAAGGGGAACGAGATGCCCCAGTCCGCCCCTGGAAGGACGGTGTCAGCAGCAGGGCTGTCCTGCAGCCAGGGGCAATGCTGGGCTGAGGGATGGAGGAGAAGAGAGGGGGGAAAGGGGCAGTGACTTCCTCCTTACCTGCCTGGGAGTCCTGTGCCATCTTCCTCACAGCCTCCTCCTCCATCCGGCCAAAGTTTGGGAATAGGAAATCCTGTTGTGAGGAAAAATACAAGGTATGAGCACCTCGGGCTCCTCCTGCCCAAGTCCACGTCTAGAAGTCACTGGGTATCAGGTGTCCACAAAAACCTCCAAACACCAAGATTCACTCCCCCAAAATACACAAATCACCAAGATGCAGCCAAAACACCCAACCAGGAGTTTCCCCTCTCTGGTCTCTCCATTTTGGGCTTTGGTGGAGTCCCTCCTGTCTAATCCACTGTAGGTCAAGCGTGTATTGGTGTTCCCCTCTCTGGGTTGCTGGGGGTCCTGGGAATTCCAGAGGTGCCCCTTTTCTGGGAGCCCCAGTTTGGTGTAACAGGGGTCCCAGGGGTCACTGCTGTCCAGCGTCCTTGTTTCAGGGACCTGGGGTAGCCATGGGTCTCCCCTGTCCATGCTCCCGACATCTCCAGGCTGCCAGGGGTCCCCCCTCTCTGGGTACAACTCCTCCCCCCACAGCCTGCCAGGGCCCCCCCACCTCTGGTATTGCCCCTCTCCATTCTTCCCATTTATTCTCCACCCCCATCGCCAGTACCTCCTGGGGAGCAGGGAGAGCTTGGAAGGAGGAGGGGTGTGTGGGGAGGTGTTTTAATTTTACTTCTCATTATCCTACTCTGATTTTGTTTGTAATAAATTCAACTAATATCCCCAATTCAAATTCAATTAATTTCCCCCATGATGGCAGCTGATGAGGGATCTCTCCTCATGCTTATCTCAACACACCAACCCTTGGTTGTATTTTCTCTCCCCTCTCCAGTTGCACAGGGCAGTGACAGGGCAGCTTTGGTGGGTGCCTGGCGTGGTCAGGCACCTGGGAGTGGTCAAGGATCCCCAAAACCTGCTGCTGAGGGGGATTTAGGACACTCCCAAACCCACTTAAAGGGTCCTTTTCAAGGGCATCTCCACCCAGTCAAAGGAGTTGGGGCACAAAATCTCGCCACATTCAGTAAGGGGGGTGCCAGAACAACCCTGAGGTGAACCCCAAACCTGGGGCCAGGGCCCCCCAACTCCCCAGGAGCCCAGGAAGAGCTCAGGTGTCCAAGCAGCTGCGGCCGGGGGCAGCTGAGAGAGGAGGTCAGCAAGGGCACCAATTGCATGAAATCCATCCCCACAGGCATTCAAGTGCCCATGTGCCCGAGGCAAGTGGTGCCTGTGCCTGTGCCTGCCCAGCAGCACCAGCCCCGCGCTCACAGGGTCCCTCGGGCGCTGCGCTGCCACCGCAGAGAGCTCAGCATCAGGGGGCCGGAGCCAACAGGGACTGGCAGGAGGGCTCGGGCTCTGTGCCCAGGGGCTGCAGGGCGGAGAGCGAGAGAACGAGCCCAGAGGAAGCCCCATGTCCTCCCCAGCCCACGCTACCCACTCCGCGCTGCGGCGCTCATCCAACGGCTCCGTGCTCTGCTCCGTCAGCAGCCGCGCCCAGCCCTGGGCACAGAGCTCTGTCAGCCCCCGCTGCCCCCTCCCCAGGGACCCCCAGGGATCCCCCATAGCCGGGGCTGGCTCTAAGCAAGGCGGCCACCGAGCCTGGCTGCGGGGGCGGGGGGGCAGGGGGAGCCCGAGGCCTCTTTGCCATGGCTTCACCCTCTCTCCCTCAGCCTCTGCCCTGAGAGCCCGGCTCAGCCCAGCCCCCGAGCATGGCCACGGCCCGGAGGGGCTGTTCCCCTAGGAGCCCACTGCGGACACGGGCCGGGGGCTCACGAGCTGCCGAGCGCTCCCTGCGCCGCCCGGGACTCGGCCCCGAGCAGCGCTCTGCCCGGGGGCTCCCGGCCAAAGGCGGCGGCTCCAGCCTCGGGCAGCCGCTCCCTGCACCCGCAGCGCCTTCAAACCGCTCAGCACGTCTTAGGAAAAAAACACAAACAACCTCCCCACCAAAAAAACCCAAAAAACAAATATGAATCAAACCAACCGCTTTCACCCCCTTCTCGCGCACCTTCCGAGGGACACCAATCCCGCAGGGATTGTCCCGGATCGGGACAGAAAGCTGTTCCAACGGACGGACCTCGTACAGCCACCGGCGGCTCGTCCCTCTCACACGGATGCCGAGAGCTGCCCCCGTGTTGCAGGTGGGGCTTTGGAGCACGGAGGCTCTGCGGGCCCCTCCCTGTCTGTGCCCACCCCGGGGCTTGTGTTTAGCCCGCGCTCTCTCGCTGCTCTCAGCTCCTGCAGAGTCCCCCCCACCCATCGCTCGGGGCTCAATACTGTGCCCCCCGGGGGTCTCCTCTGGCAGTTGTAAAACACAAGGCAATTAAATTGGGTGGTGGAAAGTAGCGATTTCGTTTCTCCCTAGCCAGGTCAGAACTGAAACTTTGCTCCTTTTGCCTGGGTGGAGAGGCCCCCAGGGCATTTTCTGCACCGAGTTCCAGCCCCCAGTGCTTGCTGAAGGTGCTCCCTGCCAATGTCCCGCTGCCTGTGCCCTGTCCTGGCTGTCACCTGCTGTGGCTGGCCATGAACAGAGCTCCTGGACTTGCATTTCCAACTGTTGTGCAACCAAAATGGAGGGCCCTGGAGCTGTTGAATCCAAAAACTGGCAGAGGAACATCTCTCGAGGGGGAAGCTCGCCCTCCTGTGTGTCCTGGGGTGGCATAATGATATTTTGTATTCCCTATCGTTTGTGTACTTGAGCAGAAATATGGTCCTGTAGCTTTAACTGTGTCCCGCAGCTGGGAGAAAGCTCTGCCAGGGTGGGATGTTTTGAGACTTTTTCCCCGGCTCTCCTACGGGGGAGTGAGGAGGAGGAAGGGACACTGTTTTTTTTTTCCCTCAGTCAGTTGCTACTGCTGGTTGCTGGTGCTACTGGTGTGGCTGCTGCTTAGGTTTTCTTTTTTTTTCCTTTTTCCCGTGGGATTGTTTTTTTCCATCGTTTTTGGATCCTTTTCTTCGACTTGCTTTCTCATCCGAGAACCTGAGGGGCCCCGGAGGACAGCGGACGAGAATCCAGTCCAGGGAGCCACTGGAGGAACACCACCTGGCCCCTCCGGGGACCCCGGAAAGGGGAAGCTACGCCTGAGGAAAAGGACACTAAAGTTCATCAACTGTTTGTTCAGGTTTAATGACCCCTTTTCCCCTTTCCCCTTCCACTGTGTGGTCTGTTAATTAAACAGTTCTTTCCACTTTAGGCTGAGATATTCTGTTGTTGTGGGGGGAAGGGGTGCCAGAAACCTTTGTGGGGGAGGCACCTGTTCAGAGTGCTTTCCACCTAGGATATTTGTCTCTAATCCAAGACAAAATTTGGTGCCCAACTTAAAGGGGCTTGACAAAATTTGGTGCCCACCTTTTGTGGGGTAGAGAAAGTGGTAAAAACTAGTAATTATATTCTGGTTTTAAACACTTTGTATTGGATTACAGCAATCAGTGGTCACCATGTTGTTTGATGGGATGTGGTTTGAGGTGATACTGTCTGTCTGGTATGTAGGCCTGTTTCCCTATCAAGAGATAGGGGCAATTGTGTCCCTGATGTACAATATTTATAGATCAGGGACACGACACCGGCTTGTTATGGTAATATGCATGGTATGGGTGATCTATGGAAAGGTATTGGAAACTAGTAAGAAGGTATATGCTCGGTTGCTTTCCTCTCCTAGCTATAGTAGCTTCTTCTGGGGTTTTGTTGGTAACATTACCAAACCTGCTAGAGGAGAAGCAGAGGATGAAGCTTCCTGGTTCTTCACCTATGTCTTCCCCTTTAAATTTGGTACATCACCTTTTGAGAATTTTCAGTTTCCCCTGGATGTTAAAGAGACCACTGTCCTGGTATTCATGGTGCTTAACCTGGTATTCATGGTAAGCATCCTGGTAGGTTTCATCTATATGATGGTCAGCTTTTCCAGAATGAGGGCTGAGATGTCCAGAGGGGCTGAGCAGGAGCAGACACCTGATCCAGACTTGAGGAAAATTGAGTGGTGTGGAGCATGGGAGGAAATAGGACAACTTTTAAAGAAATTCTCTGACCCAATAGATTGGGAGATTCCCCTTGAACAAATTCTGAGACCAGCTGAGGTGGGGAAGTATCTCAAAGCAAAGGGCAATGACAACGTTAAGACAATATGTTGGGGCCTGGCATGTGCTTATCGTACAGCGTTAGATATTCTAGAACAGGCAGGTTGTGAGCCTAAGCCAATGGCAGTTGCTCCTGTTACGAGAAGCAGGAAACACCAAGTCAAAATCGATCGCCCAGCAGATGATAATGGGGGCGAGGGATCCTCAAAGCCAACGACTGAGTCAGAAGTCATTGTCGAGTACATGTCCGTGAAGGACCTTCGTGGCCTAAGAAAAGATTACATTCAACGAGAAAATGAATCTATAATTAGTTGGTTACTCCGTCTTTGGGATGCTGCAGTCGATGTTATACTTCTAGATGGCACCGAGGCGAGGCATTTGGGGACCCTGTCACATGATGCAGATATCAACCGAGTGGCACGGAATGGGGCTGACCCTTGCAGCCTCTGGAGACGAGTTATCAGAGGTGTGAGGGAGAGATACCTGTGCCCCGAGGATCTCTATCCACAACAAACCCTGTGGAAGACCATAGAACAAGGGATTCAACGCCTGAGAGAAATGGCGGTGGTAGAGATTTTCTTCTCAGAGGACATAGCAAACCCAGCCCCACTTATGGATCCAGATGCAGTTGAATGTACGCCTGTGATGTGGCGAAAACTCGTACGACTTGGGCCAAAAGAATACGCTTCTGCTTTAGCAATGATGAAGCAAGATGATGGGCATGAGACCGTGCTTGATATGGCAAGGAAGCTCCGAACGTATGCAGATGCCGTGCATGTCCCAATGAATGCAAGAATCTCAGCTGTGGAGACACGTCTGCAGAAACTTGAAGATAGGATAGAGGAGAATCACAAGAAACTCTGTAAGGAGATTGAAGAGGGCCTTCTCCAAATCTCGGCAGTAAAGATCAAAGATTCTGTCACCGAACGCAGACGTTCCCCAGCTATGAGGAGCGAGTACACCCCTCAACGTGAGCTATGGTATTTCCTGTGTGAAAGTGGAGAAGACATGAGGGAGTGGGGTCAACAACCCACTGCCGCTCTGGTGCGATGGGTGCATGAATTGAAGAAAGGCAAGACACAGAGAGGAAACTCCACCAGAAGGGAAGTAGCTCCAGCTGACAGGTCCAATTCCCTTGAAGGAACCTCTAGCATGCATGCCCACCAAGGCTAGAGGGGCCCTGCCTCTAGCCAGGTAGGGGCCAGGGAAAACCGTGCTTTTTGGACTGTGTGGATTCAATGGTCTGGCACAACAGAACCACAAAAACATGAGGCTTTGGTTGACACTGGTGCGCAGTGCACAATAATTCCATCGCAACATGTGGGGGCAGAGTCTGTTTCTATTGCCGGCATGACAGGAGGATCACAAGACTTGACTTTAGTGGAAGCTGAGGTGAGCCTGACTGGAAAAGAGTGGAAGAAACATTCTGTTGTGACTGGTCCAGAGGCCCCGTGCATCCTGGGCATAGACTTCCTCCGAAATGGATATTTCAAAGACCCGAAGGGACTCAAGTGGGCATTTGGGATAGCTGCTGTAGAGACAGAAGGCATTAAGCAATTGAACACCTTGCCTGGACTGTCAGAGAACCCATCTGCAGTAGGACTCCTGAGAGGGGAAGAGCAACAAGTGCCAATTGCCACCTCGACAGTACACCGCTGGCAGTACCGAATGAATCGAGATGCTGTGATTCCCATCCACAAGCTGATCCGTGAGCTGGAGAGCCAAGGGGTGGTCAGCAAGGCCCACTCACCCTCCAACAGCCCCATCTGGCCTGTGTGCAGATCTGATGGAGATTGGAGATTGACTGTGGACTATCAAGCCTTGAATGAGGTGACTCCACCACTGAGCGCTGCCATGCCAGATATGCTGGAGCTCCAGTATGAGCTGGAGTCCGAAGCAGCAAAGTGGTACGCCACTATTGACATTGCAAACGCATTTTTCTCCATTCCTCTGGCAGCAGAGTGCAGGCCTCAGTTTGCTTTCACCTGGAGGGGTGTGCAGTACACCTGGAACCAATTACCCCAGGGGTGGAAACACAGTCCCACCATCTGCCATGGACTGATCCAGGATGCACTGGAAAAGGGTGAGGCTCCGGAACATCTGCAGTACATCGATGACATCCTCGTGTGGGGGAACACGGCAG
Organism: Acanthornis magna; assembly: GCA_036785705.1. Classification (NCBI taxonomy): domain Eukaryota; kingdom Metazoa; phylum Chordata; class Aves; order Passeriformes; family Acanthizidae; genus Acanthornis; species Acanthornis magna. The sequence continues at coordinate 714,407 of JAWUZG010000222.1, read as the reverse complement.
AAGAAGTGTTTGAGAACGGAGAGAAAATCATTCTGATTCTTCTGGGAGCCGGTTTTGCCAATAAAAAGGAGCAAAGTCAAGGGGCCTGCCAAAGAGATCCAGTTCCTAGGGGTGAAGTGGCAAGATGGACGGCGTCAGATTCCCACTGAAGTCATCAATAAGATCACAGCGATGTCCCCACCAACCAACAAGAAGGAGCTGCAAGCTTTCCTGGGAGCCATAGGCTTTTGGAGAATGCATATTCCTGAGTACAGTCAAATTGTGAGTCCTCTCTACCTGGTTACCTGTAAAAAGAATGATTTCCACTGGGGCCCTGAACAACAACAAGCCTTCGCCCAGATCAAGCAGGAGATTGCCCATGCAGTAGCCCTCGGCCCAGTCAGGACAGGACCAGAAGTAAAGAATGTGCTCTGCTCTGCAGCCCGGAGTCATGGTTTGTCTTGGAGCCTTTGGCAGAAGGTACCTGGCGAGACTCGAGGGCAACCACTGGGATTCTGGAGCCGAAGCTACAGAGGGGCTGAAGCCAACTACACCCCAACCGAGAAAGAGATCCTGGCAGCCTGTGAAGGAGTCCGAGCTGCCTCAGAGGTCATTGGCACTGAAGCACAACTTCTCCTCGCACCCCAACTACCGGTGCTGGTAGAGGTTCCCTCTACCCACCATGCCACCAATGCCACATGGAGCAAATGGATTGCCCTCATCACACAGCGCGCCCGTATGGGAAATCTGAATCGCCCTGGGATCTTGGAAATAATTACACATTGGCCTGAAGGTGAAAAATTTGGTCTGATCAATGAAGAAGAGCCGGAACAGGTAACTCGGGCAGAGGAAGCTCCACCCCACAACCAACTGCAACAAGATGAAACACGTTACGCTCTCTTCACTGATGGTTCCTGTCATCTTGTAGGAACAAAGTGAAAATGGAAAGCAGCTGTATGGAGTCCCACATGCCGAGTTGCAGAAGCTACTGGAGGAGAAGGTGGATCGAGCCAATTTGCTGAGCTCAAAGCCGTTCAGCTGGCCCTGGACATTGCTGAAAGAGAGAAGTGGCCAAAGCTATACCTGTACACCGATTCATGGATGGTAGCCAGTGCTCTGTGGGGTTGGCTGGAAAGGTGGAAAAAGGCCAGTTGGCAGCATAGGGGAAAACCGATCTGGGCTGCTGAGGAGTGGAAAGACATTGCTGCCCGGGCAGAGAAACTATCTGTGAAGGTCTGCCGTGTAGACGCCCATGTCCCCAAGAGCCGAGCTAATGAAGAGCACCAAAACAACGAACAGGTAGACCAGGCAGCAGAGATAAAGGTGTCCCAGGTAGACTTGGATTGGCAGCATAAGGGAGAGCTGTTTCTAGCTCGATGGGCCCATGACGCCTCAGGACATCAGGGCAGAGATGCCACCTATAAGTGGGCAAGAGACGGAGGGGTGGATCTAACCATGGACTGTATTTCCCAGGTTATCCATAACTGTGAGACATGTACTGAGATCAAGCAAGCCAAGTGGGTAAAACCCCTGTGGTATGGGGGAAGGTGGTCCAAATACAAGTATGGTGAGGCCTGGCAGATCGATTACATCACACTGCCTCAAACCCGTCATGGCAAGCGCTACGTGCTCACAATCGTAGAAGCCACCACTGGGTGGCTGGAGACCTACCCTGTGTCTCACGCCACTGCCCGTAACACCATCCTGGGCCTTGAAAGGCAAGTCCTTTGGAGGCATGGAACCCCTGAGAGAACTGAGTCTGACAACGGAAGTCATTTCAAGAACAGCCTTATAAACACCTGGGCTAGGGAGCATGGCATTGAGTGGGTATACCATATCCCCTATCATGCCCCTGCTGCTGGCAAAGTGGAACGGTACAATGGATTGTTAAAAACCACCTTGAAAGCATTGGGTGGGGGGACTTTCAAAAATTAGGAGCAGCATTTAGCAAAAGCCACCTGGTTAGTTAACACCCGAGGCTCCATCAACTGAGCAGGCCCTGCCCAATCTGAGCTCCTCCATAGAGTAGATGGAGATAAGGTCCCAGCAGTATATGCCAGAGGCTTGTTAGGAAAGACTGTTTGGATTAATTCTGCCTGGTGTAAAGACAAATCTATCCGTGGGGTTGTTTTCGCTCAGGGACCAGGGTGTACTTGGTGGCTAATGCAGGAAAATGGAGAAACACGATGTGTACCTCAGGGAGATATGATTTTGGGTGAGGGCCACGTGTAATGTCGGGATGCTGGAGTACCATTGCTTGTTGAATGTCACTGCCTCTATTTGTATATACCTATATGTATATATGTATGTATATATGTAAATATGTATATATGTATATCTGTATATATGTGTGTGTATAGAATTGGAACGTATTAGTGTGGACTTTAAGCCAACGATATAGAATAAGGGGTGGAATGTCCTGGGGTGGCATAATGATATTTTGTATTCCCTATCGTTTGTGTACTTGAGCAGAAATATGGTCCTGGAACTTTAACTGTGTCCCGCAGCTGGGAGAAAGCTCTGCCAGCACGGGATGTTTTGAAACTTTTTCCCCAGCTCTCCTACGGGGGAGTGAGGAGGAGGAAGGGACACTGTTTTTTTTTTCCCTCAGTCAGTTGCTGCTCCTGGTTGCTGGTGCTACTGGTGTGGCTGCTGCTTGGGTTTTCTTTTTTTTTCCTTTTTCCCGTGGGATTGTTTTTTTCCATCGTTTTTGGATCCTTTTCTTCGACTTGCTTTCTCATCCGAGAACCTGAGGGGCCCCGGAGGACAGCGGACGAGAATCGTCCAGGGAGTCACCGGAGGAACACCACCCGGCCCCTCTGGGGACCCCGGAAAGGGGAAGCTACGCCTGAGGAAAAGGACACTAAAGTTCATCAAGTGTTTGTTCAGGTTTAATGACCCCTTTTCCCCTTTCCCCTTCCACTGTGTGGTCTGTTAATTAAACAGTTCTTTCCACTTTAGGCTGAGATATTCTGTTGTTGTGGGGGGAAGGGGTGCCAGAAACCTTTGTGGGGGAGGCACCTGTTCAGAGTGCTTTCCATCTAGGGTATTTGTCTCTAATCCAAGACACTGTGCCAGCCCGTGGCAGTGCTGGAATTCTCTTCTGCTGCTAGGGAACTTGGGGGGTCTGGCTGAGCACGAAAGGTGACCCTGAGCCAGGAGCTTTCCTTGGCTGGAGCAAAGCCTCAACATGGAAAGACCTTCCCCATGCTGTGCGCTTGGCCAGGGGGAATTGTGCCCCCGGAGCTGTCCCTAAATTTCTTCCACCAAGCAGCTTTAGGACATGAAAAATGGAGAAGCCAGAGGTGCCTCTCAGCTTTCCAGAGCTCCCCAGAAGAATCCTGTGTGTGAAGCACTCTGGCGACATGCTTTACGTCCCAGGGGAGGGGAATTCAGAGCCCTTTCCTCCCCCATGGGCTGAGGGTCTGGCACTTGCCATTTCCAATGGCCCTACAGCTGCCAAAGGTGCCTTTTTCACTCAGCTGTGAACAGTGCTGCTGAAAGCCTGTCCTAAACCTGCTTTTCCTGCAGATGTGCCCAAGGAATCCTCATTCCCTGCAGACTCAAGTGCTGTGTGTGTGCAGGTGTAACTGCTGAAGGATGTAACAGCTCCGTTGGGTGGGGTGTTTTTTCCTTTCTCTTTTGAATTAACATTCCTTGTCAGCTCTGGGCAGAATTCTGTAAGTGTATCTGAAACTTGTCCGTGGATTGTGGAGGTGGCCAAGGTGACCTTCCTTGAGATGTCTGCAGAGGAATCCACACCAGCCCAGCCTGGGTGGGTCAGTGGCTGGTCAGTTGTGCTGACTGGAAAGAGGTCTGGATGCTTCTCGCTGAGCGTGTCCAGGGATGGAAGGTTGGGGCTGCCACTGTTGTGTCGCACAGATGGGAACACTGGGGCTGCCCTGGTCCTGTCCCACCCCCAACAGCTCTGCCAGCTCCTCATGGGGACACAAAGGCTGAACCAAAGAGTGACAATTGCAGAATGGGCTGAGCTGGGAGGGACCCACCAGGATAATGGAATCCAACTCCTGGCCCTGCACAGGACACCCCAACAATCCCAGCCTGTGCCTGGCGGCTCTGTCCAAACCCTCCTGGAGCTCTGGCAGCCTCGAGGCCATGCCCATTCCCTGGGGAGCCTGGGCAGTGCCTGAGCAGCCTCTGGGGGAAGAAGCTTTTCCTGATCTCCAGCCCACATCCGCCCTGGCCCAGCTCCAGCCGTTCCCTGGGTCCTGTCCCTGCTCCACCGGGGCAGAGATCAGAGCTTGCCCATCGCAGCCGCTGGCTGCCCCTGGATCCCCTAATCCCAAGGCCAGGTTGGACAGGCCTTGGAGTAGCCTGGGACAGTGGAAGGTGTCCCTGCCCATGGCAGGGGGTAGAATGACATGGGCTTTAAGGTCCCTTCCAACCCAAGCCATTCTGCGATTCTGTGATTTTGGGAGAGATGCTGAAGCTCCGTCTCAGCTTTATCTCACCAAATGTCTGGACCCAACAGCAGCCATGGGTGGGATCATCTCCTCCTCCGTCCACTGTGGCCATAATTCACCTGACAGCAGCAACTGAATAATGTCCCTCATGGGCAGTGAGTGCCTGTCGTGGTTTGACCCTGGCCAAAGGCCAGGCACCTACGACATCTGCTCTCTCTGCTCTCCCCTGCAAAGGCTGGGCCGAGTAGAGCGAAAAATTAACACACAAAGGGCTCATGAGTTAAGGAACCGGGAGAAGACACACTGAGGGCAAAACAGGCTGAACTTGAAGTTGCAAAGCATTTATTGCTAACAGAGTCAGAGGAAGATAATGAGAAGTAAAAATAAGCTCTTAAGACAATGGTTCTCCACTCACCCCCCTTCCTCCTCCCCACCAGCAGCACAGGGGGACAGGGTATGGGGGTTTGCTCAGTCCATCACCGAGATTTGCTTCTGCTGCTCAGGGAGAGGAGTCGTCCTCTGCCTTGCTCTGGGGTCCCTTCCACGGGCAACAGTCCTCTGGGAACTCCTTCGGCGTGAGTCCAAATCTCACGAGCAGCAGCCCGCCCGAATCTACTGCAACGAGTCCCTCATCCACGGGCAGACAGTCCTCCCAAAACTGCTGTGGCGTGGGCACCTCATCCCTGGGGGGCAGATCTCCGAGGCCAGGCTGTTCCATGTGGGGAGCAAGGCCTTTCCCTCCACTGGGACTCCCACTGGATCACAGCTTCCTCCAGGCACCCACCCGCTCTGGCGTGGGCACCTCCCCACGGGCTGTGGGTGGATCTCTGCACCCCCTGTGGACCCCATGGGCTGCAGGGGGACAACCTGCTCCCCCATGGTCATCACCACGGCCAGCAGAGGTTTGTTGGCTCCGGTGCCTGGAGCACCTCCTCCCCCACCTTCTTCCCTGACCTTGGTGTCTCCATGTTGTTTTCCCTCACATATTCTCACCTCCTCCTCCTCCTCCGACTAAAAAGAAGTGCATGCTCACATTGTTTTGATTTCTTCTTAAATATGTTATCACAGAGGCATAACTAACATCTCTAATTGGCCCAGGCTTGGCCAGCAGCATGTCCATCATCTTCAGAGCCATCAGAGACTGGCTCCGCTGGACATGGTGAAAACTTCCAGAAGCTTCACACAGGACACACAGGAACCATCTTTGTGGCCTCCCCCCACCACTACCAAAAACTGGACCAAGCAAAACCAACACAAGAACTTACTTACTTCCTTTGTACTTTGGGCAGCACAGACTCACCGTGAGGAGCTGGAATCCAAGGGCAGATCTAAAAAAGGGTCCTTCCGCCCACTTGCCACTCTCTCCACCCTTTCTCCTTGCAGGGAGATGCACTCTGGGAGCTGCAAAGAACATTCAAATCTTTCTCCTAAAGTGTGGCAAGTTGTCTTGGACTCAAGGAATCAGACTCAAGGAGTATCGTGTACCAAAGCATTTTATTGAAATAACACAACTCTGTGCAGAATCCTGATTTTTATTCTTACAGTGCTGCTGAATTAAATTGCCTTCACAAAACAAACAAACCAACCCCAAAAACCCAACAAACTCAAACAAAACCCAAAGACAAAAACCACCTCCTATAAGGTGGAGGCATCTGCAAACCCTTCCAAAAGTCCCCACAAAAGGGGTGTTGCGAGTGCAGAGGAGCAGCGGACACCTTGGAGATGGAATCATGGCTCCACAGACGCACCTCGGGGGATAATTCAAATGTAGGGGGTCTGGGTGACATCTGGGGTTTCCCCCCCACAAGCTCCCCCCACATCTTCAGAGGCTGCTCGGGTGACCTCTTGGCCTCGAAGTGTCCCAGGAAATTCCTGGCAGGGCATCTGGAAATGGTGGCAGCTTCGGGGGCTGCCCATGTTGGACCCCAAAAAGTCATGACAGCGCCGGGGTCCAACCTGGGGAGGGGAGGGGAGCACTGCGGAAGGGGAGAAAGGGGTGTTACCTATGATAAATGGACTACCCCTGGTGAGCTCACACAATGCTTTTTCTCCTCAACTACTGGCCTGTGGAAGCTGCACCACGCCCATTGTGTGAGAAGGAGAACTGGAAGTTCACAAGCCTCGGTGAACTGCCAGCTCAGCCAGGTCACTTGGCACATTGGGGGCTACGACCACCAGGGACCCCCAGAGAGATCCCCAGGAGAGAAGATGGCATGTGCGAAGGGGAGGGGAAATACGTTAATGATTTCGGGGAAATCGTTATCATATGTATGTTTAGTCTGGGACAATCAATGAATATGTATGCAAAATACAGCATAAATAGAGACTTTCCTGTACTCAGCATGCACAGCTTTGGGAGGAGCTATCCCCCCGTGCACCCAACAGAATAAAGAATGCCTGCTTCTTAATGCTACGTTGGTGTTAAGGAGTTTTTAAAAATATTTTACCAAATTTCTGGTAACAGGGGGGCAAAAGATGAGGGAGGGGGCCTGGAATCGCCAGAAAATTCATCTCAATCCCCCCTCCCCCAATTTGCCCAAACCCAACCTTCATCACCCCAACCCTCCCCAAACCACCAAATCCACCCCAAGACCCCTGAAATCCCACCCTGATCCCCCAGACCCCCAAATCCCACCCTGAGCACCCAAGCCCCCCGAGTCCCACCCTGACACCCCTCACCAGAAGAGCAGCGCGGGCCCTCGACATAGGCGAAGAGGGTGGCACTGCAGGGCACCTGTGACTTGAATGGAATCGGGTGCACGCGGAAATAGTCTAGCATGTCAAAGATGCTTGGGAACAAGAGATTCCGCACCCAGCACCGGCCAGCTTCATCAAGGCTCACCAGGACATGCTGCAGACCCAAAAAAACAGCGCTCAGGAACACCAGAATTGGGGACAGGAACCATGAAAATGGGGGCTCAAACCCAAAAAATGGGGACTCAACTAAGAATGGGGGTTAAGACACTAAAAATGCCTCTTAAACACCTTCAAAATCGCATTTTAATCACCCAAACCTGAGTTCTGAGCCCCCAGATCAGTTCCTGAGATTCTAACACTGGTATCAGGACCCCAAAACTCATATCTGGGACCCTACAAGTCGGGCTTAGGCTCCAAATCCTGGCCCGGGGGTCCTGGCCCTCTCACCTTGACCTTCCCGTAGACGTTGAGGGTCAGCACGTAGAACCCAGGCTGGGTCTCGCTGTGCCGGACAAGGAACAGCCCATGGTCCCTCACGCCCTCTGACTGCACCAGCTGGGCCGCATGTAGCCTGGACAGGTTCCCATGGAACCACGGGAACGCAGCCAGGGGATGCCCAGGGGGTACCCCCGGCTCAGAGTGGGGCACGGGGGCCCCTCCCACAGCTCCGGGTCCGAGTCCAGCACTGCTGTCTGGAAAAGGAACAGTCCTGGCAGGGTGGCTGGGGGGGGGGAAGTGGGAAGAAAGGCAGGACAGGGGGGTCCTGGGGCAATTTGGGGCATAACTGGGGGTCCCGGGGAGAGGGCAGCCCCCACCACCCTGAGAAGCCCCAAAATTTCTCCCCCAAGGGCCCTCAAACTGGGATAAATCACCCCCAATCCTCCCATAACTGAGGTACAGCCTCCCAATGCCTGCACAGGGACACCTAAAACTGGGATAATCCCCCCTCTCCTTATGACAGCCCCAAAACTGGGATAAACCCCCCCAAAACGGGGGTGCAGGCCCCCATATCAGGTCCAGTCCTCCCAAAACTAGGTCAAATGGCAAAATGAGCCCCAAAATCAGGATAAGCCCCCCAAAGAGGATGTCCAGTCCCCTCAAAGCCCCCCCAGCTTGGGGCCCCCATTCCCACCTGGATCACGAAGGTGATTCCCCTGGGATCCGTGGTATGCTTGCCTCCCAGCGTCACACACAAGAGACTCAGCTGGGACTTCAAGGCCTTTTCAGGGGGAGAGGGGAGTCACTGGGGATACCCTCCTCCCTCCCTGTATCCATCCATCCATCCATCCATCCATCCATCCATCCATCCATCCATCCATCCCTCCCTCCCTCTCCCTCCCTCCCTCCCTCCACCCTCCCATCCCTCTCTCCCTCCCTTCACGCCTCCATCCATCCATCCATCCCTGTGTCCGTCCGTCCATCCATCCCTCCCTCCACCCACCCATCCATCCCTCTCTGCCTCCCTTCATGCCTCCCATCCATCCATCCATCCATCCATCCATCCATCCATCCATCCATCCCTCTCATTCCCTCTTTTTTCTGTTTGCTCCCCTTTTCCCTCCTGTTTTTCTTCCCACAGTGACTCCCCCAAATAATTTTGTGCTCCCCCCAAGGTTTCCCCCTTAATTTGGGACCCTCCCCAAACCCTCAAATCCTCTTTGGGCCCCTTGAATCCTCTCAGGGAATGCCCAACCCCCCTCAAGGTGCCCCAAAACTCTTTCATGGCCTGCCCAAACCCTGTACAAGGCCCCCTCCTCCCCACCCCCAATTCTCTCTGACTCTCCCTCAAACCTGCTCTTGGCTCTCACAAATTCCTCTGGGCCTCCCCACAAGGAGCTGAGCAGCCCCGCAGACCCCCCCTAAACCCACCTCTGGGGGCAGGAACCATGTCAGGGCTGCATCGTTGCTGTCGTGATGGAGCAGGAAGCAACACCTCTGCCCCCGCCCGCTGTGGTTTCTGGGGTCCTCCTGCCCAGGATGACCCCAGGTGCCCCCCAGATCCTCGGGGAACAGCAGCTGCAGGAACCCCACCTGCTGTTTTTGGGAGGGTGCTGCCTCGGGACAGCTGCTTGAGGGGAATCCAGGAATTTGGGCGGTCTCCGGAGCCCCTCGAAGAGTTGGACTTGGGGAGGGATGGGAAGAACTGTTGGTTGGGGTGGCGGGTCAGGGGGCGTGGGAAGTCAGCCCCCCCTTCCAACTGCAGGATCCCCCGGATGCTCTGGACGATGCTCTGCATGGAGAACTTTTCACGGGACTTCAACTTGGGAAGAGGAGGCGGGGGGGACTCAGGGGGGTCTTGGATGTACTCCTCTCCACCCTCACCCTCCTGGGAGGTGGGGGGAGCAGCACCACCAAACCCTCTGGAACTCGCCCCAAAAGGCGGTTCCAAGTCCGCAGCAGCTGCGGGTGACTCAGAGCCGGAGCTCAGAGGCGCTGAGTCAAGTGGAAGGTGGGGGGCAGCATTTTGGGGTCCCCCCACTGAGTCTGCTTCCCCCGTTCTCAGTGGCCTCTCGAGTAACTTCGGCCTCAGGGCCTGCAAGGAAATTCCCGGCGAAGCATCGCTGGTAGCAGTCGCTCCAGCCTGGTGGGGGGAGCTGGCGGCGCAGCCTGAATTCGGGCCCCCCTCCCTATCCCGAGGGGCTGTGTGGAGGGCAGCAGAAGCTGGTCCGGACTGGCCCTCTGAGGGGCCCTCCATGCTGGGGGGAGGGCGCTGGTGAGGGGGAGAAGGGGGTGCAAAGGGTAAGTGGAGGCCCAGAATCACCTCAAAATTAATCCTAATTCCCACTTCAATCCACCCAAAGGCCAACTTCCATGACCCCGACTCTCCCCAGAGTCCCCCACAACCACCAAATCCCACCCTGACCCTCCCAGGACACCAAATCCCCTCTGGGTCACCAACCATGGGCCCCCTCAACAGCCCTCAGAGTCCTCCAGGACCCCCCAAATCCCACTCGGACACCCCCGAACCCCTCCAACTCTATAAACCCCCAATGGATTCAATGGACATTTAATAACATAGTGTGAATGAGCAACCAGATCTCAAACTGTTTCAAATTTAAACCAAGTTACTGAAAACAGTTCACAATTTCTCTCAACCACTACCACAGTGGTTCAGTCAGATTTCAAACAAATCAGTGTTAAATTCATTCAGCCTAACAGTGAGAAACTTCAATGGTAGTCACATAACGCCTCCATCTTGTAAAACTCCCCTCAGGAAATAAAGCCAATATTGCAGTTAGTCATGTTCCTGGATTCCAGCAGCAACTCTGAAGAAAGTAGTTTCCATAGCCAATCTGCATTTAATTTAAAGATTTCCATCTCTCCAAAGTCCTTCTCAGTTTCTTAATGTGAGGCTTACAGGAGATATATTCCATTAAAATAATGAAATAAATCATTCTTGGCTCTCCATTCACACCTTAAATAAAAACTAGACAGACAAACAGTTGACATTTCTGGAAGTGTAGGATCTTTCCTGCAATGCACAAGACCATGAAACACAAAACATACACTTTACCTATCATTTGTTTACACTAATCACATTTTCAGAAGATCATCTTCGTACACATAGATATGATCTATGCAGCATAAAAGAGCAACATTAATCCTTCCACAGAGCTTTTGCCAACAACAAACATCCAAAGTGGCAATAAAAAGTTGGCCTGATTATTTCAAAACTGATTTGAAATACTGGTCCACTCAAAGCACAGCAGGAATCCTTCATTTTCAGGAAGGCTTTTCCCCAAAGCATAGCTTAAGCTCACATACCTTCAAAGTTTTCCCCAGAAACGTTCTTTAGCACAGTTTTCCTACGTCAGCAACCACTTCCTCTGATTTTCACTTTCTCAAATAAACTTTTTTTTCTTTTCCTGGGACTCTGTGAGGGAAAAACATATCAAACTTTTTTTTACTTTTTAAGCATTTTCAAAGATGTTGAAAAACCCAAACATAGGTAAGTTGTCCTGTGCTGTCAGATTATTACCAGATGCCAGCTCTTTTATAAAAGAAGAGACAGTTCAACTAAAAGAAAAGAGCAGATTTCTCAAATGACTGCAAGTAGTACTATGCTATCACTTCATACACATGTACAAGAAGATTTTTTTTAAAGTTCTTGGAATTTCTTATGACAAGTGTACTGTAGCTGAAAAATTAGACAATTTCATTCATCTTTGAACCTTGCCCCTGATAAAACAAAACTAGAAATCCATTAACAAGAAAAATGAAAGCATGGAAGGTCAAAGCTTTTTATACAAAAGATAAAGTTGGTATTGGTGTTTTCATAAAAGTGTAAGAATACAAGTGGCAACATGAGAAAGGAACCACTCCAGACACATAAATTTCTTATATGGTTGTAATTACTCCAATATCTAGAACAGTAAGAGGTCCCGAAGTTACAATTCCTAGCAGGACCAAAATTTCAAGTTGTGACTCTGGACTGCAATTTAGATAAAGCAAACTGACTCAGAAGGTCTTTGAGGGTTTATAGTAAGAAAAAAGTATATAAAATCTAAAAAATTGTAAGAAGCATTTCTCTCTTCTAATAGAGAAAACAACCTTTGACTGCCACTCTTAATTCAAACAGCAAACATTCAAATGTGATGACAAACCATGTAAACTACAATACGCTGTCAATGTATGGACTAAGATTTCCCAAATTTTCTAAAGCAAAAAGCTGTGCATAAACAGAACTGGCACAAAGCAGCAAAGGTGACAAACCAAGTACCATAATTAGGAGACTCACAAAATGAGGATGAAAACCTAAATGCCATCCTCTTTGGAATATGCACTATGGGAGTGTGTAATTCCTTTCACAGCGCTTTTCCCCAGAAATGCCCGACTCATTTATTAGAGAGGATGGAGAGTTCTGATTCAGCACTCAGTCAGAAGGGCTCATCTTTGTGACTCTTAGCACACTCATTGCTCCATCTGTATGTCTCCTATTTACTGAACAGGCAATTCCAGGGAACAAATGGCTCATAATTAATGCACTGTAACACTACTCTGGATTTTACTTCTGCTTCTGGCAAAGACTGCTTACATATTATGCAACAATTCACAAACTTTTCACAGGTTGCCACTACTTACAAGATAACTGGTTTCTCATTAGGTCTTAATGATGGTAATTTAGTTTTACGCTTAAGCTTTCTTTCTTAATGTCTCAGCTCCTCATGTTAAAATAAATCACAGACTCACAGGATGAAAGAAAAGGCTGTGAGACTCTTAGGATCAAGTAAAGACAATTCCAAGACAGCTACCTGTCTTCAGACCAAGATTTCAATGTCATACAGAAAAATGCCAAATACACGATAAACTATTAATTACTCACTCATTAAGTATTCTCTCACCAGTTCTTCCTAAGAGAGGGCTGCAAGCGGACTACAGTATTGTGCAGGCAATATTGTACAGCGTACCCAAGGAACAGACTAACAGCAGACACACGATTGTTCTATTTCTCCCTCAAGAGCTGACAGTTTCATGGGGTTGTCTTAATAGAGAGCTCCATCACAGAAAGCTCTCCCAGTACGCAATTCCTGCTGTAACTCCACGTTCACCCTGTCAGCAACGTGAGGGAATGGTTTGGTCCAAGCAGTAACTGTCCCCTCAGCAGGAAAGAAGAGCAGCCACATCAGAAACCAGCAAAATACTGCTGTTACTCTAGGTGCAAACCCACTACATAAACAGGATTCTAAAGAGCCATCTAATACGCTCCAAAGATCAGGAATTCTGTCAAACCTGTACACAGGGACAGAAATCAGCCACTGAACTGCAGTCAAGTTTTGAGTAGACACAGTTGTCTCTACAAACTGCTGTGACACACATCTGAGCATTGTGAGCAGGTTAGTAAGAAACCCAGAGAGGAAGAAGTTCTGAAAATGCACGTGGTTAAAGCATCTGGCGCTTTCTCTCAAGTGGAGAAGGCAGCAATGCAAGGGAAGCTGGCTCCTGGAGAGCAAACAGCAATCAGAAATCCAAAGCAGAATGATAGCATCAAGAGCAGATTAACTCGATCAGATTAAAAACAGCATTAAGCCCTAACTTCTTGGGAATTTATTTTTATCATCATCCTCAGGAAAACATACAGGAAAGAAAAAATTCCCTACTACTTCAGACTCCTTACATTCAAAACCAATCTGAACTCTGCATTTAAACTTACAGGAGAAATCAGAAGAAAATGACAGTAATGGTCACAAATACAATTTCATGCTACGAGTTGACAGCAATCAAGGCCCTCCATCCAATGAAGCTGTCCTTCAAGAGAAAATTAATCTTTTAAAATTAAAACACAAAAATAAATGCCATTTTAGAAGGACTCTTGCTGCTTTTTAAGAATCCCCAGCAAAACTTCCTATGTACTGTGAGACCATGCACACAGCTCTTAAAAAGAGAAGTAACTATCTTCTTTCAAACCCTGGAAACAAAGCTATGAATTTCACTGGTTCACTACTAAAAATTCCCAAAAGAAACCTCTGCAAAGAAATGCTACATTCACCTCTCACAAATGCTAAACAGCAGAAACTTTCTGCATATTTTCATGCACAGAATTTTAACTGCTTTGGCTCTCTATGGTGAATACGCAACAATTCCAAGACTATTCTCTATTGTAGAACAAAGCTCTCCACTAATTTTTTGAAATCCATTTTTATAAGGCAAATACATCAACGATATAATTAGGCCAGTACCAAGTGGGCAGTTTTACTTTAGAATAGGAGAAAATTATTATGCTGATATTTAATATTATTTTAATTTATTAATTGAAATAATTTAATATCTATAATTAAATATAAAATTTGTATTAAATATGGATGCATTTAATATCGAATTATTACTGAAAAAGGAAATGGACTGATGCCTATATAGCTTGGGTCAAAGTTACAAGATGCTTATATAGCTTGAGTTATAAGATACCAATATATCCCAAATAATAACTTTCCATACTAATATAACCTGGATCATAACTTTCTGTACAATGTAATAGCTAGTATACGGTTAATCAGTTGCTTAATGCTTGGATAGACAAAAAAAGAGAAAAATAAAACCAAAAATTTTGCCAGGTGGATAGTTTCAAAGAATAGACAAGTATAGTTTCAAAAATAGACACGTATAGCTATACTGGAAAGCAGCAGGATGTACTAATGAGAAATTGGCAAATGTAAAGTCAGTCACCCACAAAAGAAAGAATTTAGACCGGTTAGATCCAGAAAGACCAAGGAACACCAGACTGTGCATGCTCTGAAGACAAAGTTGAGAAGTTCAGATGTGAGGAAGACCTTGAGCCTTCAGTGAAGAAAACCCCCAAGACCACCTAAACTGGGAGGGCACAAGTGCAGTGCAGTGCAGTGCAGAAGAACTATTTATAACCATGAGATAACATTATGTAAATTAGTTCCAGCGCATATATGATGATGTTATAATGGCACAGCAATATTAAGCAATACTTACTGTATAAATAAACCACAGCACTTGACAAAGGTGGGTGAGTTAGGTGAAGATATCCCCCTCACCTCCAGCACGGCAATAAATAAATACCTGCTCTACAGACACCAGTCTATGGGGGTTTATTTCTAGCCTATCTTTTCAGGCATCAGGATAACTGTCCTTTTGCTCAGCTAGTAAGCGACCTTGCATACACGAGACTTGATATTCTCCTTCAAAGAAGCATCTCCAAAGCCCAACTTTTCTGGGGTTAACATTCCACGCGTGTATATTTTACAGCTGTAATGGTACAGACGATTTCTGTCAACACATTAAAAAGAAATTTATAAGAAGAGGGAAAATACGTTGGTCTCACCAACAATAACCATTACCCTAACTGAATCTACAATCTTAGAAGGACTGTCCATCATTTGCAACTTGCTTTGACTGTCAGCAGATGATGTCCCACCTCTTTGAGCCTTTCAAAGAGTAGGACTTAAATGTAATAAAGCGTATCAGCAATCTCCTCGTTAGGTATTATTTAGCACGGGAGGGGAACGGACACGCCGGGCACCGACGGACCGCGGCCGAACCCGCCCTTTGCCTTCCCCCGGCCCCGACCTCGGCGGCGCTCCCGGTGTCCCCGGGGGTCCCGGCCCGGCCCGGGGCGGGGGAGGCCGGACCCCGGCGCGGCCGAGGTGCTCGGACCGTCCCCACCTGACAAACCGAGCCCCCTCCGCCGCCGTGCATGAACTGCAATGAAGAAGGAGGCGACACCTCTGCGTCCCTTCCCCCCGCCATGGTTTCTGGGCTTCTCCCGCCCACCACGGCCCCAGGCGCCCCCCCCAGATCCTCGGGGAACAGCGGCTGCGGGAACCCCTCCCGCTGGTTTTCGAGGGGGCTGCCTCGGCGCGGCCGCTCGAGGTGCTGCCAGGGATTGGGGCGGCCCTCGGATCCCCACAAAGAGTTGGGCTTGGAGGGGGCACGGGAAGAGAAGCGCCGGCGCTTGGGGCAGGAGGGCGGCACAGGCGGGTCCGGCCTGCCCCCGCGAGGGGCCCTTAATGCTGCGGGAAGGGCGCTGGAGAGGGGGAAAGGGGGTGCGAAGGGTAGCTGGGGCCCCGGAACCACCTCAAAATTCACCCTCATTCACTCAAAGGCCAACTTCGATGACCCCGACCCTCCCCCCAGACCCCAGAACCACCAAATCCCCCCCGGGTCACGCTAGGAGCCCCCGCTCCGGTCTCTTGACCCTCCAAAGTACTCCAACCATTCCCCGACCCACCAGACCCCCAAAACTGCTCCCAGGACCCTCCATATCCTACCCTGACGCCACCAGACCCCTTTAAGCCCCTCCAAACCCAACCACAGACCCCCTCAAAAGCCCTCAAAGCCCCCCAGAAACCCCCAAATCCCACTCGGGCCTCCCCTAGCCTCCATCTCCAGCACCTCCGGTCGCTGCTGCTGCTCCTGACAGCGACAGAAATGGGCGGCACTCCCCTTGCTCTGGCTACTTCTCCACTGCCCCTCCTCCTGCTTGGAGAAATCCAGCTCCACCCTCTCACTGAGGGTGACAAACTCGTGGCCTGGCGCTTTTGCAGTCTGTGTGTTGGTTTTGCTTGGCCCGGTTTGTGGTGGTGGGTGGGCCACAAAGATGGCTCCTGTGAGAAGCTGCTGGAAGCTTCCACCATGTCCAGCAGAGCCGATCCCTGATGGCTCTGAAGATGGACATGCCGCTGGCCATCAAGAAAGGTAATTACCTGTGCTTCCTGCGCCTGTTCCATCTAGATAGGGGGAAATTAGCCAAGATTATTCTGGATGACATGGAATGTTTGTCCCGGAACATCCCACCCAGAGAAATTTATTCAGTCTTTAAAGCCAGGTGGGAAACACCTGGGAAATCTGAGAGCCTTGGGAAATTCCAAATTTATGGGAAACCTGTCAATAATGCTTTCAGGGACTTAATTTCGGCCAAAGAAATGGAGAAGAATGAGCAAGAGATGAGCAAAAGCTCCGCTCCTGGTCTAGATGGGATTACCCTGAGGGAGATCAAGAAGATTGTCGTGGGTTGACCCTGGCCATATGCCAGGCAGCTATGACATCTGCTCTCTCTGCTTGCCCCTGCCACAGCTGTGCAGAGGAGAGGGGGGAAAAAAGGAAAAAAAGATAACACATCACACACACACAGGGCTCATGCGTTGAGATAAACAACCTGGGGAGGATGTGCTAAGAAAAGGCAAAATAGGCTGAAAACATAAAGTTGCAGAACTATTTATTAACATAACAGAGTAAGAGGAAGATAATGAGAAGTAAAAATAAGCTCTTAGAACACTGTTTCTTCACTTACCCTCCTTCCTCTTAAGACACTGTTTCTCCGCTCACCCCCCTCCCTCCTTCCCAGCAACAGCATGGGGGGGTGGGGGGGGAGCAGGGTATGGGGGTTTTTTTGGTGAGTCCTGAAATTTCTGCCGCTGCACAGGGAGAGGAGTCCTCTACGTTGCCATGGGGTCCCTCCCATGGGAGACAGTCCTCTGTGATCTTCTTTGGTGTGGGTGCAATCTCATGAGCAGCAGCCTGCCCAAATCTGCTGCAACATGAGATGAGTCCTTCTCCATGGGTGCAGACCTCCAAGCCAAGGCCAGGCTGTTCCATGTGGGGAGCAAGGCCTTTCCCTCCACTGGGACTCCGACTGGATCACAGCTTCCTCCAGGCACCCACCCGCTCTGGTGTGGGCACCTCCCCACGGGCTGTGGGTGGTTCTCTGCACCCTCATGGACCCCATGGGCTGCAGGGGGACAACCTGCTCCCCCATGGTCATCACCACGGCCAGCAGAGGTTTGTTGGCTCCGGTGCCTGGAGCACCTCCTCCCCCACCTTCTTCCCTGACCTCGGTGTCTCCATGTTGTTTTCCCTCACATATTCTTACCTCCTCCTCCTCCTCCTCTGGCTAAAAAGAAGTGCGTGCTCACATTGTTTTTATTTCTTCTTAAATATGTTATCACAGAGGTGTAACTAAGATCTCTAATTGGCCCAGGCTTGGCCAGCAGCATGTCCATCATCTTCAGAGCCATCAGAGATTTGCTCTGCTGGACATGGCAAAAACTTCCCGAACATTCACACAGGACACACAGGGGCCATCTTTGTGCCCCTCCCTACCCACTAGCAAAACTGGACTAAGCAAAACCAACTCATGAACACAGGGGTGCATTTTCTCCCAACTCTTCAACCACTTCTTCAGGCTTACCTCAGCAGCTTTTGAAGGGTTTAAATTTCCCCTAGATGCTAAAGATACCTTGCTGATGTTCTGGGCTAAGGAAAGCCAATGCAAAGATGGACCCTGAGTACTCCTGGACCACGGAGATCTTCAGCCTATGGTTAACATCAGGAAAAATCCCGGACATGGTGAGGGGATGCAGGACTGTGTTAATACCAACGTCAACCAAACCAGAGCACTTAAAGGACATTAATAACTGGAGACCCATCACGATCAGTTCTATCTTGTTAAGAATGTTCTCCAGAATACTAACAGCAAGATTGTCAAAGGTGTACCCCCTCAGCCCAAGGCAAAGAGGCTTTATTAGAGCGGCAGGATGCTCTGAAAACTTGAAACTCCTGCAAACCTTAATTCAATCTGCCAAGAAAGAACACAGACTGCTAGGTGCTGTGTTCGTGGACATCGTGAAGGCTTTTGACACCGTGAGCCATCAGCACATTTTACATGGTCTCGAACAAAGGGGAGTCAACCCCCACGTCATCGGTTTGGTGAGCAATATGTATGAGAACATCCATACATCTATCACCGCAAAGAAAACACAGACAGACCACATGCAGATCCAGGCTGGAGTAAAACAGGGCTAATGCAGGGTGGTGGTGAGGTGAGATGTGGTCTCCTGTGTGTACCGAGAGGGTCCCGATTCCCAGACAGACCCTCCTGGTTGCTGCACTAGGCAAAGTGCAAGAAAGACCTCTTCTATCACCTGTGCTGATGGATAGCACAGACACACACAAACACCCCAGAGCTCCTAATAAGCTCAAGCACTACCAGGAACAAGGAACTCAGAGGGCTCAGTCGTCTGGGTATGTTCCAAAGGCATTTATTCCCCAGAGGGACACAAGGGCGAAAGAGAGAAAATGGTTGTGAGTGGCCATTCTTATATGGGTCAAGGGCCAATAGGGTTGGGGAGAAGGCGGGGAAACACAATGACAACCAATAAACGTAGGAAGATTAACATAACCTTAGGGCGAAACCATTTAGCACCCAGGGAGTATTTCTGCTGTCTTGGGACCTTTTGGCTTCCTGGTACTCTCAAGATGGTTGAGACCACCACAACATCTCCCACTTTTCTGTTTAAAAGAAAAGCTTCTCCCACCTGCTTTCCTAGGCACTTCTTAAAGCAACCAAACAAGCTTATTACAACAAAAATTATTAGAATCCCCCACAGTCCAGCTTCAGCTAAGGATGCTAACCATCCTTCAAGTCCCCATTGTCCAAAAGGTCTTCAAGCCAGTGTGCCTTTCCTTCCGTCTTGATTTCTTTGATTTTATCCTTTATCTTCTGTGTCGTCGCATGGATGCTCTGGCTGAGATGACAGGTTAAAACAGCACAGTCCTTTGGGCATTCAAGGTTAGGTTAGCATGCTTTCTGAGCCAGCACTTAACGTGGGTCCTATTAGACACTGACCAATTAATAATTTGGCTATCACAATTTGGATCTAATTGCTGTATTCTTCTCTTTTGGCGGGCCAGTTGTGTCTAGAATTTGGGTTTTGTTTGGTGCTAGTACAGAAAGCCTGCTAGGTGCGTGGTCCCCCTCTTTCCTTTTTTTTTTTTTTTTTTTTTTTACAACATAGAGGTAAGGGTGTTGTTAGGGAAATACATCGGGATAAGAGAGAAGGGATTTTTGGGTTTGGGGAACTGCTTGAAGGAGGCACAGTGAGCAGGTGTTTACGTGGCTGATATCTTGCGCCGACACCTCTTCCAAGCGGCACTGGTGTCTTTGTCTGAGGTTTCTTTGTCAGTATGTGGGGTGTCATCTTTTGTCTGCTCAGGAGCTGTCACTGACGGTTTGAGGTAGGGCTTTACATATTTTCCTGGTACCCACTTGGGTCCTGAAGGTGTGGAAAGACAGGCATATCCCCTTCCCCATACAATTAGTGAAAAAGGGCCTGATATTTGATGGCTTTCTGGATCTTTGATCAACATTGGCGGTTGTTCTTTTAATTTGGCTTGAGTCGAATTAGTAAAATGCCAGAACACTGGGGGGGTTGGCTTGTCAAACAAATTGTTCAAGAAATTTATTGTAAAGAGAGCTTTACAGAGTCTCAAAATGGGGGAATTAACCTCTGACCCACCCCGCTGTTGGTCTAGGACCCTCTTAATTGTTTGATGGGTCCTCTCAACTATAGATTGGCCCGTGGGGGAGTGAGGGATGCCTGTAGTATGTTTGAAACCCCACAAGCTAAAAAATTCTTGCAGTCTGTTGGAGATGTATGCTGGACCATTATTGGTTTTTATCTCAGCAGGAACGCCCAGGGTAGAAAAAGCAAGAAGAAAGTGCTTGATAACATCTCTTGCCTTTTCTCCTGCATGGGCAGATGCAAAAGCAGCTGCGGAAAATGTATCCGTGGAGACGTGTACATATTTTAATTTTCCAAATTGGGGGACATGAGTTACATCTGTTTGCCAGATTTCACAGCTACCTAGACCCCGGGGGTTGACCCCGGACCCCAGTGATGACACTTGGTAGGTTTGACAGCTAGGGCAGGTTGCTACAATTGCTCTTACCTGGGCTTGAGGCAGTTTAAACATTCTCATGAGGGCTGGTACATTTTGATGGTAAAATTGATGGCTTAGCTTTGCCTGAGCAAAAGTGTCTGGTACGTTGGGGGCCTGTACTGGCATGGCAAGAGCATCTGCCCTCCGATTCCCTTCGGCAACTGGTCCAGGGGGTTCAGTGTGCGACCTCACATGCATTACATGAAATGGCTGCTTTCTGTGGGAGAGCAGAAAAACAAGTTTTGAGAGCAGTTTATACAACTTAGGGTTGGACACTTCCTTTAACCAAGCGTGTTCTGCTCTGGCAAGTACTCCAGTTACATAAGCTGAATCTGTTACTACATTAATAGGTTCTTCAAACCTCTCAAAAGCTCTAACAACAGCTGCTAACTCTGCAATCTGTGGGGAACCCTCCACTGTTTGGATGTCAGACTCCCACATCTGCGTCCTGGGATCCTTCCAAGTCATAACTGACTTTTGAGATCGCCCTGAGCCGTCTGTAAAGACTGTTAGAGCTTTGAGAGGAGTCTGACTTTGAAGTTCTTTGGGAGCCAAATGAAAAGCCGAATTGAACAATTTATGTTTTGGATGGTGAATTAAAACCTTGCCTGGGTAACTGTCCAGAGCAAACTGAAGGTGTTCATTTGTCTGGAGTACGTGTTCTAGGGTATTTTTGGCCAATGACAAATAGATGCAGGTGAAATCTCACCCCGCAAGGGTACGAAGGCATGCTCTGGCTTTCATACTTAGTTGGGCTGTCTGTTCTTGTGGCGTTGTTATGGTTTTGAACAGCTGATGTAATAAGAAGATCCACTGTATTATAAGAAGTGGGCCTTTTGCATTGTGTCCCATTGAAAAATCAGCCCATGTAATGTGGGTGACTTACCCAGAATGATGAAATTAAAGGGCAACTCAGGGCTTGTCCGATGGGCTTGGCGAGAAGACAGGGCAAACTGTACCTTAGCGATGGACTCCCGGGCCTCCTCTGTGATGACTCAAGATGAGTCCAGGTCCTCGCAGCCTTTCAGGAGGTTAAACAGGGGCGCGAGGTCTTCCATCGTAACCCCCAGCAGAGGACAAACCCAGTTGATAGAACCACACAGCTGGTGCAAGTCCTGGAGGGTCCTAGGGTTGTTCTTCATGGTGAGCTGCTGGCGACAGTGCATTCGCTGATGCGGAGTCCCAGGTAAGTCCATGGGCAGGTGCGCTGAAACTTTTCCTGCTGTATCGCAAACCCTGCCTTTTCAATGGCGTGAATAGTTTTTTCTAGAGTCAAGTTCGGGTACTTATCATCTGGTGCACAGATTGACACATCGTCCATGTAGTGGACAATGATAGAACGCACAAACTCTTTGCGGACAGGGGACAGGACGTGGGCCATGTACCACTGGCAGATGGTTGGAGAATTTTTCATACCCTTGTGAAGAACGAGGCTTCACTGTGTGAAGTTTTAACTATTCGTTATTAAAAGAAAGTGTCACGATCCACTAAGCATAAAGCAGGATTCATGATGGTTCGTTACCAGAATCTCAGAGTGCAAAAGAAACATAAAATGGGGATTTTTAGTTTCAATCAAAACAATGCACTTTATTGTGTGCCAACACACAGTTATTGCGATAGAGAGGGAGAGATATAAGAAACAAAGGATAGAGAGATGTCCTGGGGTGGCGTAATGATATCTTGTATTCCCTATCATTTGTATGCTTCACTAGCACACAAAAAGAGGGGGGGTTTATAGCTACCAATGGCAGGCGGAATCCTCGTGGTCTTCTGCCAATAGATCCATCTTCTTCCGCGGGGAGATCTCTTCAGAAAGTCCCTTTATAGTCTTTTTCAAAAGCAAAGGGCAAATAGCCAAGGGGTGGGAGAGTAAGGCCCATTGTATTGCAGAGACTGGTGCAGGCACAGGTGTACGCGACATTCCTTCAGTCCCTTCTCGCTTGGGCAGCAAGGAACAGTACTAGAGCAACCAGTTACTCCGGCATCTCCCAGCAGACACACCTGCAGAACTTGGCAGGCATCCCACCTTGGTTTGACCAGGACTCCTGTGCAGAAGTCCTCATGCCCTCTTTTTTTGGGGGGGGTTTAGTCTCAGTCCCCGTAGATGATCGTGAGACAGATGAAGGGTCTTTGGACCATCTCTTACAGAAAGCAATTAACAATTAGGGATGCCCACAAGACAAACTGGCAGTGCTGGGTGTGTGGCTGGTCTGGACAGAGGCACGCTTCCCAGGGTCCGGGCAGCCACTTTTATACTCTTTGAATGTCACTCAGGATGCCTGGATACATCTGGATACTTTGGTCCAATCATAGGTGTGGATGTTCCCAGTCCACCCCTGTGTCCGCCCATCTGGGGCGGCCTGATCTGGCCCCACCCCATGGGGCATGCTCAGTTGTGAGGCCGAGAGGGATCTCACCTTGATGGGCATCCTGATTGACATTCTTCACAGAACTTTCTAGAAACTCTTCTTCATTGGCCATTTTGCCCCTAGTTCCTTAACATAGTCATTGAACATTATTGAATATATATAAAAGGGAGGGTACAAAGAAGGGAATTAATAACCAGAATATTGTAACTTACCAAATAGTCAACTAATCAGCTCATTAATGTGTCATTAACCAATTAACCCATCAACATTACTCAAACACTGCAACATCCATAACTTAGTAATTTACTTATTAACCATTCTAATATAGGAAAGTCAACTTCTCCTTTGGCCATTTATAACACCCTGGGGTAGCACACACCAGTGGTACCTGTGCTGGGGGGCTTGCTGCTTCAGGGATGGCATGGAGAAGGCAAACCAGGAGGCATCTCGTGGGTGTAGGGGGATTATGAAGAAGCAGTCTTTAATGTCTACAACATTAGCTTCCAGTGCCCGGGGAGCACTGAGGGCGAGAGCAGGCCGGGCTGCAGGGGCCCCATACCCTCGATGGCCTCATTGATCTTTCTGAGGTCTTGGAGGAGCCTCCACTTGTCTTTTCCAGCTTTCCGGATGACAAAGACAGGGGAGTTCCAAGGGCTATTGGTACAATGTTACCCTTGGCAAGCTGTTCCTCCGCTAGGGACTCTCCAGCACTTAGCTTTTCCTTGGTGAGGGGCCACTGGGCCACAAACATTGGGTCACTTGTTTTCCAGGTAAGTGGGGGGGTGCAGCGCTCCCCAGTGGCCACAACTAGAAATCCTGAGATGGAGGTGAGATTACTAGTTGAGTTCCCCATTGGGTAAGCAGGTCCCTGCCCCAGAGGATAAAACTTGAGTCAATTACAAATGGCCTAATGGCAGCCGTTTTACTCTCAGGGCCTTCTATAATGATGTTATTTGCACTCCTCATGGAGGTCGCAGACTCTCCTATGCCCGTGTTTCTCCTGCCTGCTGGTTTGATTTTCCACTCTTGGGGCCATTCTGTTTGGGAAATGATGGTTACATCAGCCCTTGTGTCCACTATCCCCATCAGGTAAACAGTGAATTTCCCATTGCATAGTTTACAATGTATCATTGACTTGTCTGTGCCCACAACCTCTGCCCACCATATGGAAGGTGTTCTGTGGCACCTGGGGTGGTCTTCAGGTAGGATGGTAGCCTGTGCTACTGTAAGAGACGGTCCGAAGACCCTTCATCTGTCTCATGATCATCTACAGGGACTGAGGCTAAACCCCCCACGTCCAAAGGGGGGCAAGAGGACTTTTGCACAGGAGTCCTGGACGGACCAAGATGGGATGACTGCCAAGTCCTGCAGGTTGTGCTCGCTGGGAGATGCCGAAGGAACTAGTCGCTACTGTTCCTGACTGCCCAAGCAAGAAGGGACTGAAAGTCCCGTACACCTGTGTTATGGGACTCACTCTCCCACCCTTTGGCTATCTGCCCTTCGCTTTGAAAAGGCCTACTCCCTTCTCCCACCCCTCTGGCTATCTGCCCTTTGCCTTGAAGAGGACTATAAAGGGGCTTTCTGAGAAGACCCCTATGGGATCTCCCCACAGAAGAAGACGGACCCTTTGGCAGAAGACCATGAGGACTCCACCTGCCATTGATAGCTATAACCCCCCCTTCTTCTTCTCTCTATCCTTTGTTTCTTATATCTCTCCCTCTCTATTGCAATAATCGTGTGTCAGCATGCAATAAAGTACATTATTTTGATTGAAACTGAAAATTCCCTGTTTTGGCATTTCTTTTGCACTCTGAGATTCCAAAACGAACCATCATGAATCCTGCTTTATGCTTAGCGGATCATGACATTAAATTGGCATCATGGACAGGATTTCTGACAGGCAGAAGGGGTTACCAGGTGCTGTGCAGTCTGTATCAGGGGAAGGATGTTTCGCTCCAGCCGCACCTAGCCCAACACCCCGAAAGGGGTGACGGTGTCCAGAAAGCAAGGGGGGTGACTCGAATTTCCCGCAAACTGCACATGCCTAAGTGAAAAGTACCCCTATACTCACTTGAGGGCTCTGTCTTCAGAAATTCACAAAAAGAAGGGATCTCTTAGTGCAAAAGGGGAGTGTTGTGTATGTGTATAAGTTTAGTCTGCTTGGTGTAGTGAAGAGACAACTGTGAGTAACTTAAGGAGAGCCTCCCAAGCAGATTTTGTTCTCTTCAACCACGCAGGGAAGCGAAGGGAGACACAGCATAGTTGCTGTGTGTGTCGGTGTGTAACTAAGTTTAACCTCCCTGTAGTGGTTTTGGTCCCTTCACAAACATGACTTCAAACCTTAGTGCATAAGATGAAGCTGCATTTTATGCTCTACTAGCAAAACACAATGCCAGACCCTCTCTGGGCGGGCTGGAGTGGGCACAACAAAATTGGTTTAATTTAGAGAGTGTAACTGATAGAATATGTTCTTTACAACATGAGGCAAGATTCAAACTTGGCCATAACAAATCCATAACCTGCTCTGTCCTAGGAGCATGTCTTACGGCAGCTATAGATCACCGCTTTAAGCAGCGTAGTGAAGAGAAAGCTATTACTGACTCATTGCAAAACCTAGTAGAAATTCTGCAGAAGCAATTAGATCAAGAAAGAAATGAAAATCATTTGCTGCGAGCTGCTTTGAGAGACAAATATCTTAAGAATTCAGGGGATACTGACTCACCAAAAGAGACAGGGGAAAAGGAAACCCCTCACATTAACCAAATATACCCCCAGAAAGATTTAACCCTGGTAAAAAACTATGGGGAAAATTGCTGTCCCCGTATGAGACCCTTAATCAAAACGGAATTTTCTTATCTTAATGATGAAGATACAGACCCCCGTATAAGCACCAAGGAAATGCCCTATTCTGCCACGGAACAGGCAAAGTTAAAAAAAGAATATGGGCATCTTATCAGAGAACCTGAAACAGAATATGTGTGGCAGGTGTCTTTAACTGGGAGTGACCAAATTCAATTGAAAGCTGAGGGTTACTGGGGCCACAGAGTTTTCTTAACAACAGGAGATCACCGGGCCCCATGATCCCTAACTCAGTGTGCTGCTTCCTGGGCTGGAGGGTTAAACCCTCTGGACAAGGGAGACCCCTTGGCAATAACAGACACAGCTGAACAACTACTAGAAAGTGTGCACAAAGCTTCTTGCCTGCAAATGATACATGAGTGAAAATTATTTCCCGGATGTGAATCACCAATGATGTTGCCTGTTAACCCTGAAATTATGACTCCCTTCATTAGGGGCTCCCTGAGTCACTTAAAGCCACAGAGATAAGTCTCCAGAAACCATAGCGCCAATAGGTCCTGTGGAAGGGTTAGAGAATTTTATGCACAGAGGTAATAATAGCAGAAATACAGGCAGTACTGTTACAGACTCTTACGGAAATTCCTCTGGCTTTTCAACACCAGCCCCGCTAGGTAACAGACCTCACCCTAAACCTAAAGTCTGGGCATGGGGGGAGGTAGCACAAGAATTAATTGATTACAGTAAAAAATACTGCCTTGTGAAGCCTTTAGATGAAAAATCAAGGGGCATCCAACATCTAGGAGTTAATAATGCACTCCCCCATCCCAGCAAAACTGCAGATGTTGCCAAAGAACCGTCACAACCTAAATGCATTTTGGTCCAACTTGATTGGTGGTGTTTTGGGCTTAAAAAGGTAATTTCTAAAGATTTAATGGATGGTTCACCTTTAGATGAATTGAGCAAACTGGTAACCCAGTGGTGTGTGCCAAAACCACATTCCTTTTCTTCTGTGAAAGAAAGTGCACCCGCCATGGCTTCTGCCCCACCTTTCATTGACGGTGCAGACAAGACATCAAAACAAACTTTTTCCCCCCAAACAGGGAAACTAGAATCTCCATTTCCTAATGGTGGGCAGGGAAATGGAGAATGGATTTATATTCGATAGCTCCCTAAAACAGAAAAAGGAGATGTGCTAATCACAGCTATCATGGGACCTAAACAAGCTCCAGTGGTCTTTTTAATTGATATGAGTGCACAGATTTCTGCCCTAACTGAGGAGGATGCCATGAGGTGTGGATTTTCTCCCTTAAAGCAAAATCTATCCGTGCTAAATGCTTTGGGCAACTCCCCTGTATGGCCAGTAAAAAAGCCTAATGGGGAGTGGCGACTTACAGTTGATTTTCAAAGGCTAAATGCCAATACCAATTTTCTGACTGCCGCAGTCCCAAATTTAGCAGAACTAATAACATCTACTCAAGAAAGGGCTCATCCAATTATGGTGCATGGATAGCCACCAATACCCCAAGAAAGGAAAATAGGATTAATACCTGCTGGATTGTTCCACCATTTTAATTCTTTTTTTTGCCTGAAAAAGGGCAAGTTTTTTGTTTTTGCAGGAGAACCCCATGCAACTTTAAGCATTTCTATAGAAGAAACATAGATAAAAATTGAAGACTCAAATCTGAAAATGGCCTACAAAATTTTTATTAAGTTATTCATAGTTTTAAATTCAACCTGCCTGTTCCCCCTTTTTCCGTAGAACTTCCTGGAGGCGAGTATCAAGAAACCTAACTGGTCTTTTTAAAACTGCATTGCGGGTTCTAAATAGCATTGATTCAAAGGTTTTATTTAAAAAATTGGCTGTTAAAATTTTTGATTTGGCAAAAATGCAACAGCATTTAACAAAAATCCAAAAATATAATTTAGGATAGTGCTAACAATTTTGAAAAGAACCTCCAATCCTGGTAGAAGTTGGTATATTTTACTTATGATCCTGTTAATAACACCGTTACAGCTTACGTGTTAACCATGTATAATGCTTCTGTGTTCTTAATTTATCCTGGGGTTTTTTTGCATTAGGACTGAACCATGATGGAGCTATTCTCTATCCTTTCGAGCATAGTGAATGGGCCCGTCAAATTGATGATAAATGGCAAACTGTTAATTTGGAAACTTGTATTGTCCGGGAACAACAAGGGTTCATCTGGGAAAGTAACGCAATCAGAGCTCAAGACATCTGTTTAGACACAGAGCAGAATATTTGTCATTTTGAAATTCACCCTAATAAAAATCCTATAACAGTACTTGTGTATATAGGCAATGGAGGCCTATGCTTAAGAACTGCTTGTGATAGTGTATTCATAGACAGTTTAGTAGTGGATACTGAAAATCATTCAAATTTTTGTGTGTGTAACTTTACTAAAATTCCTGGATGTGATTTTTTTAATTTACCCCCAGTTGCCGCTTACCACCTTTTGTAATCCAATTACACACTGATTCACTGACCTTTGCCTAATCTCATTTTGGTAAAGCAATTGTTGCTTCATCAGGTTTTAATCGAAATTTTGGTTAAGTAAAATCGTTGATTTATTTTTGTCCCTCTTCTTTTCCTCTTTCCTTTTCTTTCTTTTCTCTCTTGCTGTCTCTGTTTTCTGGGTTATGCTACCAACATTGGCGAGTCCCAAAGACTTCATAACAACACTACGAAATCGTGCTGGGTGCTCTTAACAACGATCGTGAGCCATGGGGAAGTGTAAGAGACGGTCCGAAGACCCTTCATCTGTCTCACGATCATCTATGGGGACTGAGGCTAAACCCCCCACGTCCAAAGGGGGGCAAGATGACTTTTGCACAGGAGTCCTGGCCGGACCGAGGTGGGATGACTGCCAAGTCCTGCAGGTTGTATTCGCTGGGAGACACCGGAGGAACTAGTCACTACTGTTCCTGACTGCCCAAGCAAGAAGGGACTGAAAGTCCCGTACACCTGTGTTATGGGACTCACTCTCCCACCCTTTGGCTATCTGCCCTTCGCTTTGAAAAGGCCTACACCTGCCTCCCACCCCTTTGGCTATCTGCCCTTCTCCTTGAAGAGGACTATAAAGGAGCTTTCTGAGAAGACCCCTATGGGATCTCCCCACAGAAGAAGACGGACCCTTTGGCAGAAGACCACAAGGACTCCGTCTGCCTTTGGTAGCTATAACCCCCCCTTCTTCTTCTCTCTATCCTTTGTTTCTTATATCTCTCCCTCTCTATCACAATAATCGTGTGTTGGCGTGCAATAAAGTACATTATTTTGATTGAAATGAAAAATTCCCCGTTTTGGCATTTCTTTTGCACTCTGAGATTCCGAAACGAACCATCACGAATCCTGCTTTATGCTTAGCAGATCGTGACAGCTACTACCTGACCTTTTGGCAGAAACCAGGGGGTGTTGTTACAGGAGACTGAAAGTTGTAACCGTCCACTGGGGTCTACTCTATGCACCTCACGTTAAATAAAGAGTTCAGGTGGACCCTGCATGATGTCCCCGACCACCAAAATGTCTACTGTCGTGTCAAAATTTTTTCAAAGTCTGTGTGAATGTGTTTTTGAGTCTCATTGTGGAAATGGTGTGTAGCAGTACTCACGAGATGGAGTCTTTTGCCTGCTTCCCATTGTGGCAAGGAGTCACAGTCCATGGCATGGGTCACAGGACAGGTAGAGATGACCTTTGATTTGCTGTCATCACAGGGAGCCACACCGTGCTTCACTGTCTGTTTCCCTGATGCCTCTTATGGTGATGTTTGCATGTGGGACAGTCTGGGGGGACAGGCTTGGTATTTTTGTTAGTATCTTTATTAGTATCTCTCAGTTCAGGGCAGTTTTTAACCAGGTGTTTAAAACTCCCACAATTAAAACATCTAGGCTTCTCTTTCTGTATTTTATTTGACACTGCCAATGGTTCCACCACCCCTTGTGAGACTGCCTGGGCTATAGTTGCCTCAGGAGATGCCAGTTTGGGGCAGGCTTCGACCATCTGGTCATGGGTAGGAGCTGGATCTAGAGGGAGGGTTTGAAGGATTTTTTTAAAATTCTTGTTAGCATTTGCCATGGCTAATGTCAGCAGCAACTCCTTCCGAGCTTCTAGATTTTCAACCTGCTTTTCGACTGACTCTTTGAGTCTGTCGATGAACCTTATAAAGGCCTGTTTTATGGTGGAGAAATTGAGAGAGGGGGTGGAGTCATTGGGAGTTAAGAGCAAAGCTCTCTCAGCTATCCTTTTAATATCTTCCAGGATCAGTTCTGGTAATTTCTGTGCCTGGTCTTGGGGCTTTCCTAAATTCCCTTCACTGCAAAGATTGTCGAGTATTAAGTGAGCTTTGTTGGGGGCCCTCTGATACACTTGCAGGAGATCCCTTAATAGCTTTTTCCAAGTCCTATCCCAAAGCATGCATTCAGTTGGAGACAGAAGACACGACATAATGTTTTTTAAATCATGTGAGACTAGCACATTTGCTGCAAAGGTAGCTCGAATCAGGTTTTTAAAATAAGGGGATTCCCGACCGAAATCCTTCCCTGCTTTACACGATTCTTTTAGCTGTGTATATGGGATTGCTTCCCAGCGGGGGCTCCCTCCTGCCCTGTTGTAGTAGACAGGTGCGGCTGTAACCGCGATCTTGCCTGCCAGTTCCCAGTCCCCACCCTCTGCAGCCTGCCTGCATAACCCGACCCAGTGATCTTCCACTTCTGAGAGATCGCTGTCCTCCTCTTCCGAGGGGGAGGTGGTGTCTCAGGACCAAACGCGGCGTGGCCATTTCCTCTGCCGGTCACCGCCGCTGCAACTTCCGGCTCCGATGGCGTGGGAACTGGGGAAGTGCAGACCAGCGGGGGTGGGACTGCTGGTGAGGCGTGAACGAGGGAGGGGCCCACGCCCAGGAGGGAACCCCCAGTGGTGGGGGGGGGGGGGGAGGGTGGGGCCAATGCACGGACATCCAATGCCGTGGGGGGCAGGGCCGACACAGGGATACCTGATAATGCAGGGGGTGGGGCCGGCACTAGCCCGGGGAACTTTGAGCAGGAAGAGGAAGGCAGCACAGCATGTCCTGCCATGTGGCCGGTGCCATCTTGTAAGACACATGGGGTGGGGACAGCCAGGGCTTGGGGTATCGGAAGGAGGGTAAGGGGAAGACTCAAGCCAGATTGATCATTCCCAACTCGAGCAGGGGATGGGAGAGAGAGGACAGTCAGAGGGATGGCAACTCTTCTATGCCATATGGTGTGTTACAGTTCCCACTCTCCCCTGAGGTTCATCAGGGCAAGGGACATAGGGAAGGGGGACAGACATAAGGGAGACAACACAAGAGAGATCCGAACTGTTCAGCAGAACTGATTCAGTCTTGGAATTCTTAACTGACTTATAAATAACAACTAGCAAAGGGAAAAACCTAGCAACTGATTGGTCTCCACTCTGCCTTAGAATTGTTAGCTTCTCCCCAACCTTATCCCAGAACCCAAGAGACTGAACAGAAAACACAGAAGTGTCCAGGAAAAACTCAAAAATCCAACAAACAAAACATTTTAAATTCCTCTTAGAAAAACAGGAATTTTCTGATTTGAGGCTGGTTTTAAGTAGAAGATATACTTCTGTTTGGGGGTGAGCCAGCTTCCCACCCATCTTCCTCAAATAAATTCTTCCCAGCACCAAAAGGAAAGGATAAAAAAAAAAAAAAAGAAATACAAAAGGGTGACACAGGCGAAGCCCCTCTTACCAACTCCAAGGCTCTGAAGGTCAAATAAAACTTCTGGCATGATTCCCTGGTTTCAGCTGATTTCTCCCATCAGAGATACACAGAGATTTCTTGGCTGCCCCTTCGAACAGGCCTAATAGAACTCAGATCTGTTCTCAAGGAAGTAGCTGCTCCGAATGTGATATCTCTAGCACATAGCCTTCAGAGACACTTTGAGGGATTTTTTCAGGTCTCTGTTTAGGCGCCACTTTATGCAGAGTGGTGGTGGAGTGGAATAGGCCTCTGTGTTTACCTAAAGCATGTCTATGACTCAAAGAGATCACTACAGCCAGTACAGCTTGGTACTGAACAGGCAGATCCTTCTCTCACTCGTGCCAGTGGAAGGCACAAACACACACTCACCCAAGAGCTTTGGATAGCTCGTGCGTTACCAGAGACCACAAACTCAGTGGGCTCAGTCGCGTGGAGTTCCAGATATGATTTATTCTCCAAGGTGTCCAACAGCAAAAGAGGCTGAATGTCCCTGAGTGACCATTGATATAGAGATACAGGGCCAATAGTCTGAGGGCACAGGGTTGGAGAGAAGGCGGGGGGATACAACAACCACCAATGGGGAGAAGGGAGGGGCAGAGGGAGGGACCAGGTCAAGGCCAATCAACATAGGAGGATTAACATAATCTAGGGAGAGACCATCCAACACTCAGGGGGTATATCACACCTCAGAGTGGTCCCACCACTGTGCCTCTGCTATCTGGGGACCTCTCGGCTCCTCAGTAGCTCCTGAAGTGGTCTCAACCACTGCAACAATTTTCCAACTAGGACAATCATTGATGGTATACGAGTCTTTAGTTGGTTTGATGTAAAAGCCATGCACTTTTCCCATTGCATCTTGAGACCTGTAAGATCACAAAAGGTCTCTAAAATTCTGATGTTCTTGCACATACCCTCCCAAGAATCACTCAGCAGTACCAAGTCATCAGCGAAGGCCATGGCTGTAATTTTCATCCCACCTTGATAGTAGCCTTCACCAGCTGCTTCTAACTTACATAGAAGGGGATCAAGCACTAAACGGAATAATAACGGTGACATAGGATCGCCCTGTTTGATACCTGTAACAATCTTAATAGGGTCTGTCCTCTCTTTTTTGGTGGCTATATATGTAGCGATGTTCTTACACATCTCCCCCACAAGTTTTATCAAATGGGGATCCACCCCTCTCTGGGACAGACCACTTAATAATATGTTGATGACCCACAGTGTCAAAGGCTTTGGCAATGTCCACAAATATCACACCCAATTCACAGTACTCCTTTTTCACATGTTTAATAAGAAGCTGTAACAGCTTCAAATTCTCAGAACACCCTACTGCACAGTTGAATCCCCTTTGTCTGGGGTTAATGGGACATGCTCAGGTCAGTCTTGCCACTATAATTCTGGAGAATAGCCTAAGCACCACAGATGCAATGGTGATAGGCCTCCAGTTGTTGCCATCTTTCAGTCTATCCACATTGGTATACTTGGGGATCAAGACCGTCCTGCATTCCTCAGTGCATCAGGGATGGTTCCTGTAATTAGCCAGAGGTTGAAGATCTCTGTCAACAGAGAATACTTAGGGTCTTTTTTAATAAGATGACCCAATGTAATTCTGTCTGGCCCAGGAGCCGATGTTGCCTTTTTTAGGCGTGGCGACCTGGTTCAGGAACGGCATGGCGGCCACCCCCCCGGCCGCTCGGGCCATCAGCTCACAGACACCAATGTGGTGGACGGCAAATGACGTTTATTGGTGATTAGCACTGCATAATATAACTTTGGTTTACAACGTCATGTCTGTCTGCTTACATCATAAACTAAACGCTATTGGCTATCTGGGGAGGGGTCCTATCTTTCCGTACAGCACGACATCTTCCGACCGCCAGACCCTACCTACCCACAAGCTGAGACCTTCCGCATTTCCTTAACATTCTTGTCTATCTCCTTCTCAGTTATTAGGGCCTCGAAAGTGGTATTGTCTGCCACCATATGTGGCAGAAAGGCTTCGAGGCCCTTATATTCCCCAGGTGTTTCTCATCTGGATTTAAACACCAAGTGGACAATGCCAGATGGTATTTCGCATTTCAGGGCATCAATATTATTCAAAATGTCTCCCGCAAGTCTCCTTCAATGCAAATAGAACAGTCTCTGATAGTGGAGATATTTCCCTTTCCTTTTTGCTCTTTTTTGCATCCATCCAGTTTCCTTTCTGGATGCTTTCAGACCATGAGGCCTTTGCAGCCTCAAACCTCTGGCCATCTTTATACCCTGCCCAAGCATACCAAGGCACTCATCAAAAACTTCATTCACCACCCATTGCGGATCTTGCCCACCTGAGATTCAAAGGCTCTATGGCAATTAGTGAGTCTGCCAGCCGATAACCACTCCGAGATGTTATCACAGTAATGGAGCTTGTCCTGGGGTGGCGTAATGATATCTTGTATTCCCTATCGTTTTGTATGCTTTACTAGGAATATGGTCCTGTAGCTTTAACTGTGTCCCGCAGCCGAGAGAAGCTCTGCCAGCGTGGGATGTTTTGAAACTCTTCCTGAAGGCTATTCTATGGTGGAGTGAGAAGGAAGGGACACTGGGTTTTTTTTAGTCAGTTGCTGCTGCTGGTTGCTGCTGCTACCGGTGTGGCTGCTGCTTGGTTTGGTTTTTTTTTTTTTGGGGGGGGGGGGGGGTTGTTTTTTTTCCCTTGGATTGTTTTTCATCGGTTTTGAACCTTTTTTCTTTGACTTGCTTTCTCATCTGAGAACCTGAGGAGCCTGGGAGGACAGCGGATGAGAATCCTCCAGGGAGCCACCGGAGTAACTCCACCCGGCCCCTCCGGGGACCCCGGAAAGGAGAAGCTACGCCTGAGGAAAAGGACACTAAAGTTCATCAGCTGTTTATTCAGGTTTAATGACCCTTTTTCCCCTTTCCCCTTCCACTGTATGGTCTGTTAATTAAACAGTTCTTTTCCCATTTTCAGCCGAGATATTCTGTTGTTGTGGGGGAAGGGGTGCCGGAAGTCTTTGCTGTGGGGGAAGTGTTTTATTCAGAACACTTTCCACCTAGAAAATTTTCTCTAATCTGAGACAGAGCTTTAAGTGTCCCTACTTAGGCAAATCAGCAGACTGGGGACACTCTTCTTTACCCACAGGATCGCCTTCAACCTCAGATGGTACCATTTTGGGAGGGAGCTTTCGTAAGAAGGCACCTCTTACCACTTATGTGTTTTGCTGTCTTAGTTGGAATATGCTCCATAATCAATTTATTGATGTGACGATTACCAGCATACATCATCACTAACTCAAAAGAGCCTCTTCCTCCTCAGTCCACACCTTTTTGTGGGCTCCTCTTACTGATTACTCTTTCGGCTGGGAGGCTTTAGTCTGTTCCAGATTCCGCACAAGAGGATGTGCTAACCTCTTGTGGTTGGCCAAACCAATCTTTGTTGAGAACCCACTTTGGCAAACCTCACAGATCCAATCACCCATTGGAACTGCGCATACATTCCCTTTGCATCGAGGGGCATGACATGCGATACTGTGGTATTTTAAGATTTTGTCTATCACGTTTTGAGCACTTAAAAAGGATCTTCCTCCACCCATGGGTTGTCTTTAGATGGTCAGTTGTGGAGAGCTGTGAGTCCTTGACTCAGCCCTCTGCAGTGCCTTGGCCTGAGGGCAAAAGGACTCAGAGATAAGGAACCACACCTTGGTCATGGTGACTACCCAGTGTACTACCCAGTGTACCCTGCTTCTCTATGGTAGTACCTTGTACTCAATTGGCCAACCAACTCCTACCCCACCCCCTGCCTTCCACATAAAAGACCCCATGCCTCAGCCTTTGGGGAGGGTGCAACAGTCGTCCCTGGCCTTTCCCTTCACAACAGCTGCTGAACAATAAAGGTTATCTTGTGGAATTGGCATATGGGGCCCGCCCCTCCTCTCTCGGTCCCCGAGTCGGCCCTCGGGTGATTCTGCAAGAGCTGACTTCACAAGGAGCTGAAATCACTTTCTGAAATGACCCTGTCGCTTTGGGGAGTTGCTGTAGCCTCTGGAAAAGCCGTTCTTTGAAGGCACGCTTCTTCCGAGAAGGCTGCAGCACACCGGGACATCCCGGCTCCCTCCTTGAAAACAACAGTCAATCAACCCCAACATCCAATTATACCGGGTAGAGCAGCATGGACATGATGGATTCTTGTCAGGGACGGATACCACCAGAGTTGAAACAGGTGATCCTCCCTTGCGGGTCCCCAGGAGAGCCTCGGGCATTCTGGCCTCTTCAGCCTCTCCTTGAACACAATTTCTGGGTCCTGAGCAGGCGAAGATGGCAAGATCTCATATGCCTCTGGGAATTTGACCAAGCACTTCCCGGATGGATTCCAGGACCGTAATCAATAGAGGAGTTAAAGAACTCCAAACAAACCAGATTAATCCCCTCAATGCCCAACACCAAAGGTGATGGTGGGACAGGATCAGCCAATCTGACCCTAAGATCTAATGGGTCAGTTTGAGTGGCTGTTGATACGTACCGCAGGGTTACCAATTACACCATCATCATGATTAGAGACAATAATAAATGCAGTCCAAGTGAGAGTGGTTGAAGTCAGCAGCTGGCCCTCACTCAAGTTGCCAACCATGTCTAACTGAAGCCTCTGTGTCATGATCCGCTACGCATAAAGCAGGATTCATGATGGTTCATTTCGAAATCTCAGAGTGCAAAAGAAATGCCAAAACAGGGAATTTTCAGTTTCAATCAAAATAATGTACTTTATTGCATGCTGACACACGATTATTGTGATAGAGAGGGAGAGATATAAGAAACAAAGGATAGAGAGAAGAAGAAGAGGGGGTTATAGCTACCAAAGGCAGGTGGACTCCTCATGGTCTTCTGCCAAAGGGTCTGTCTTCTTCTGTGGGGAGATCTCGCAGGGCTCTTCTCAGAAAGCTCCTTTATAGTCCTTTTCAAGGCGAAGGGCAAATAGCCAAAGGGGTGGGAGACAGGTGTAGGCCATTTTGAAGCAAAGGGCAGATAGCCAAAGGGTGGGAGAGTAAGTCCCATAACACAGGTGTAGGCCTTTTTGAGAGTAAGTCCCATAGGCATAGGTGTATGGGACTTTCAGTCCCTTCTTGCTTGGGCAGTCAGGAACAGTAGCGACTAGTTCCTTCGGCATCTCCCAGCGAACACAACCTGCAGGACTTGGCAGGCATCCCACCTCAGTCCGGCCAGGACTCCTGTGCAAAAGTCATCTTGCCCCCCTTTGGACGTGGGGGGTTTAGCCTCAGTCCCCATAGATGATCGTGAGACAGATGAAGGGTCTTTGGACTGTCTCTTACACCACCCCGTGGCTCACAATTGTCGTTAAGAGCACTCAGCACGATTCCATAATGTTGTTATGAAGTCTTTGGGATTTGCCAATGTTGGTAGCATAACCCAGAAAACAGAGACAGCAAGAGAGAAAAGAAAGAAAAGGAAAGAGGAAAAGAAGAGGGACAAAAATAAATCAACAATTTAAATTAACCAAAATTTCGATTAAATCCTGGTGAAGCAACAATTGCTTTACCAAAATGAGATTAGGCAAAGGTCAGTGAATCAGTGTGTAATTGTATTGCAAAAGGTGATAAGAAGTAACTGGGGCTAAATAAATCACATCCAGTAGTTTTAGTAAAGTTACACACACAAAAATTTGAATGATTTTCAGTATCCACTACTAAATTGTCTATGAATACACTATCACAAACAGTTCTTAAGCATACACATCTATTGCCTATATACACAAGTACTGTTATAGGATTTTTGTTAGGGTGAATTTCAAAATGACAAATATTCTGCTCTGTGTCTAAACAAATGTCTTGAGCTCTGATTGCATTACTTTCCCAGATGAACCCTTGTTGTTCCCGGACAATACAAGTTTCCAAATTAACAGTTTGTCATTTATCATCAATTTGACGGGCCCATTCGCTATGCTCGAAAGGATAGAGAATAGCTCCATCATGGTTCAGTCTAATGAGAAAACAGGATAAATCAAAGATACTGAAGTATTGTGAATGATTAACACATAAGCTGTGACAGTGTTATTAACAGGATCATAGGTAAAATTTACCAACTTCTACCAGGATTGGAGGTTCTTTTCAAAATTGTTAGCACTATCCTAAATTATTCTTCGAATTTCTGTTAAATGCTGTTGTATTTTTGCCAAATCAAAAATTATAGCAGCCAATTTGTTTAATAATACCTCTAAATCAATGCTATTTAGAACCCGCAATCCAGTTTTCTATGGAAAAAGGGAGAACAGGCAGGTTGAATTTAAAAGTACGAATAACTTAATAAAAATTTTGTAGGCCATTTTCAGATTTGAGTCTTCAATTTTTATCCATGTATCTTCTACAGAAATTCTTAAAGTCCCACAGGGTTCTCCTGCAAAAACAAAAAACTTGCCCTTTTTCAGGCAAAAAAGAATTAAAATGATGGAACAATCCAGCAGGTATTAATCTCATATTCCTTTCTCGGGGTATTGGTGGCTATCCATGCACCATAATTGGATGAGCCCTTTCTTGAGTAGATGTTATTAGTTCTGCTAAATTCGGGACTGCGGCAGTAAGAGGGTTGGTATTGGCATTTAGCCTTTGAAAATCAACTGTAAGTTGCCACTTCCTGTTAGGCTTTTTTACTGGCCATACAGCGGAGTTGAAAGGAGAATGATTATTTATCACAACTCCCTGTTCTTTCATTTTTTGCATAACTGGTTTTATACCTTCCTCAGCTTCCAGAGGAAGGGGATACTGCTTGACATTAGTCATCTTGCTAAGTGGTAGTGGTGGAGCTTCTTGCAACAATCTGATGTGCAGTTGTGGCATCCCAAAAAACCAGAGTAGTCCTTCTGTATCCTCCCACTGTTTTCCCTTAAGGACATCTATCCTTAAGAAGTTAAAAGGATCATTGCCAATTACTATTACAATAGTAACTGGGCTCTCTTCCCCCGGCAGGGTTTACTTTACCAGAGCAACATTCATGGTCTTTGTTGATCCCAAAGTGTTTAGTATGGATAGATTGTGCTTTAAGGGAGAAAATCCACACCTCTTGGCATCCTCCTCAGTCAGGGCAGAAATCTGTGTACCTGTATCAATTAAAAAGGTCACTGGTGCTTGTTTAAGTCCCATGATAACTGTGATTAGCACATGTCCTTTTTCTCTTTTAGTGTGCTGTCAAATATAAATCCATTCTCCATTTCCCTGCCCACCACTGGGAAACAGAGATTCTAGTCTCCCTGTTTGGGGAGAGAAAGTTTGCTTTGATGTCTTGTCTGCACCGTCAATGAAAGGGGGAACTGAAGCCATGACGAGTGCACTTTCTTTCACAGAAGAAAAGGAATGTGGTTTTGGCACATGCCACTGGGTTACTAGTTTTCTCAATTTATCTAAAGGTAAACTATCCATTAAATCCTTAATAATTCCTTTTCTTAGCCCTAAACACCACCAATCAAGTTGGACCAAAATGGATTTAGGTTGTGATGGTTCTTTGGCAACATCTGCAGTTTTACTGGGATGGGAGAGTGCATTATTAACTCCTAGATGTTGGATGCCCCTTGATTTTTCATCTAAAGGCTTCACAAGGCAGTATTTTTTACTGTAATCAATTAATTCTTGTGCTACCTCCCCCCATGCCCAGCCTTTAGGTCTAGGGTGAGGTCTGTTACCTAGCGGGGCTGGTGTTGAAAAGCCAGAGGAATTTCCGCCTGTATTTCTGCTATTATCACCTGTGTGTATAAAATTCTCTAACCCTTCCGCAGGACCTATTGATGCAATGGTTTCTGGAGACTTATCTCTGTGGCTTCAAGTTACTCAGGGAGCCCCCTAATGAAGGGAGTCATAATTTCAGGGTTAACAGGCAACATCATTGGTGATTCACATCCGGGAAATAATTTTCACTCATGTATCATTTGCAGGCAAGCAGCTTTGTGTACGCATTCTAGTAATTGGTCAGCTGTGCCTGTTATTGCCAAGGGGTCTCCCTTGTCCAGAGGGTTTAACC
Organism: Acanthornis magna; assembly: GCA_036785705.1. Lineage (NCBI taxonomy): Eukaryota > Metazoa > Chordata > Aves > Passeriformes > Acanthizidae > Acanthornis > Acanthornis magna. The sequence goes on along the minus strand of JAWUZG010000222.1, from coordinate 675,179 downwards.
CTCCAGCCCAGGAAGCAGCACGCTGAGTTAAGGACCATGGGGCCCGGTGATCATCTGTTGTTAAGAAAACTCTGTGGCCCCAGTAACCCTCAGCTTTCAATTGAATTTGGTCATCCGCAGCTAAAGACACACGCCACACATATTCTGTTTCAGATTCTTTGATACGATGCCCATATTCCTTTTTTTAACTTAGCCAATTCAGTAGCAGTGAATGGTGTCTGTTTAGTGATGATATGTGGGTCAGAATCCTCATCATTGACATAAAAGTATTCAGTTTTAGTTAGGGGTCTCGAATGAGGACAGCAATTTTCCCCACAGTTTTTTACCAGGGTTAAATCTTTCTGGGGGTATATTTGGTTAATGTGAGGGGTTTCCTTTTCCTCTGTCTCTTTTGGTGAGTCAGCATCCCCTGAATTCTTAAGATATTCATCTCTAAAAGCAGCTCGCAACAAATGATTTTCATTTCTTTCTTGATGCAATTGTGTCTGCAGCTTCTTTTAGCGATGAGTTGGAGTGCTCATATTGAACCATCGCATCCACAACAAATGCCTTTTCCCCTTTTACAAAGATCAAATCAGGCTTGAATAGCTCGTTACTCTCATCCCATATGTCTGGTTCCTGGAACACAGTCCAATCCTCTTTCTTAGCTATAGAGCTAAGGGTCTCAGAGATGATGTTATGTCTTTTAATCCTGGCCTCCTGAGTAATTGGACAGTTTCCAATTATGTGGGCTGATGTTTCAAACTCAGCACTGCAATGCCTGCAAGATTTAACACAGTCATGCCTTCCCCTGGCCAGAAATTGTCATGTGGGGTAGACATTCACTCTCAGTTGCAGTGCTGTTATCTATTTTCTGTGAGGAAAGCCACTGTAGTATGCCAACCAACCACTACTGGTAACATCATTCTCAAAGTTCTCAATACCATAGCCCTGGGTAACTAGGTGTTTCCATTTATTATTATTATTTTTTCCGCCAATTACAAGGTTTCGGGTCGCGGACTTTAGGAACGGGAGCCTCCCTTTCCCATAGGCCTTCATCCCCACCAGCCACCCTTTCTGGCATTGGAATAGGTTTCCAAATCAGCGGGATGGACTCTTTCTCTCCACCTGCTTGAATCCATAACTTTTCTTATAACATATCCAGGTGTTCCCCTTTCAGAAAGATCACCAGAGCCTCATCCAAACACTGTGCTAATCTACGCAGCCTTTGCGCTTGAACACTTGGAATAAGCGCTGCTAACTTGATTACACCTAAACCACCATCTTTACAGCTCAAACACAAGATGGCATCACATGTATTTGGCGGGAGATGAAGCCACTCCTTGACTGACGTTCGAATAATCAGGTCAAGGCACTCAAGGGTCCCAGCAGACACTTCGGTGTGGTCGGCCAAATGTACCAGTCTCAGGATGGTATAGACTTTCAGTATATCAACATTCTGAAGAGGTTTGAGCGGCAAATCCCCAATCCAATATAACCAATCCTCTAATTTCTGAGATAAACGTGGGTCAGCAAAGCCAGTCCAGGGATCGATCTTGACGCCAAGATATTTCTCTGAGTGCCTTGGGTCAATCATATGCAGGGGGTTGCTGTTTACTGTCTAAGCAGGACAATCACTGATGGTATATGAATCTTTAGTTGGTTTGATGTACAAACCATGGCACTTCTCCCCTTGAGTTTTGAGACCTGTAAGATCACAAAAGGTCTCTAGAATCTTAATGTTCTTGCACACACCCTCCCATGAGTCACTCAGCAGCACCAAGTCGTCAGCAAAGGCCATGGCCGTAATTTTCATTCCATCATGATGGCACCCTTCACCAGCTGCTTCCAGCTTACAGAGAAGGAGATTGAGTGCCAAATTGAATAATAATTTGGCACATGGGATGGTAACATGGGATCACCCTGTTTGACACCTGTAACAATAGGGTCTGTCCTCTCTTTTTTGGCGGCTATGTATGTAGTGATGTTTTTGTACATCTCTCCCACTAGATTTATCAAATCTAGTCAAATCATTATCAAATCTAGTGGGGACAGGTGGACCCACATCAACTAATAATATGTTGATGACACACGGTGTCAAAGGCTTTGGCAATGTCCACGATTACTACGCCCAACTCGCGGTGCTCCTTTTCATGTGTTTAATAAAAAACTGTAACAGCTTCAAATTCTCAGAACATCCCGCTGCACAGATGAATCCTCTTTGTCTGGGGTTAATGGGACATGCTCAGGTCAGTCTTGCCACTATAATTCTGGAAAATAACCTGAGCACCACGGATGCAATGGTGATAGGCCTCCAGTTGTTTTCATCTTTCGGTCTATCCACATTGCTAGACTTCGGGATCAAGACTGTCCTGCATTCCCTTAGTGCATTGGGGATAGTTCCGGTGAAAAGCCAGAGGTTGCAGATTTCAGTCAACAAGGAATACTTAGAGTCTTTAATAAGGTGATCCAATGTAATCCTATCTGGCCCAGGAGCTGAGATCTTCCACATTTCCTTAACATTATTGTCTATCTCCTTCTCAGTCATTAAGGCCTCGAAAGCGGTATTATCTGCCACCGTATGTGGCGGAAAAGCTTCGAGGCCCTTAAATTTCCCAGGTGTTTCCCATCTGAAGTTAAATACAGAGTGGACAATGCCAATTGTTATTTTGAACTTCAGCGCGTCAATGTTATCCAAAATGTCTCGCGCGAGTCTCCCTCTATGCAAGTAGAACAGCCTCTGCTATCACAGATATTTCCCTTCTCTTTCTGTTCTTTTTTGCATCCATTTAGTTTTCTTTCCGGATGCTTTCTGGCCACAAGGCCTTTGTGACTTCGAACCGCTGGCCACTTTATCCTGGCCAAGCATACCCAGGCACTCATCACAAATTTCATTCATCACCCCTTGCAGATCTTGCCCATCCAAAATTTTTTCAAAGGCTCGATGGCAATTGGTGAATCTGCCGGCTGATAACCACTCTGAGATGTTATCACAGTAATGGAGCTTAATACGACCCTTCCTTGGCAAATCAGCAGATTGGGGAAGCTCTTCTCTCCCCACAGGATCACCTTCAACCTCGGTACCATTTGGGAGGGAGCTTTCATAAGAAGGCGCCTCTTACCACTTATCTCCTTTGCCATCTTAGTTGGAATATGCTCCATAATTAGTTTATTGATGTTATGGTTACCAGCATACATCACCACCAGCTGCTTTAAAAGAGCCTCTTCCTCTTCAGTCCACACCTTTTTATGGGCTCCCCTTGCTGATGACTCTTTCTGCCAGGAGGCCTCAATCTGTTCCAAATTGTGCACAAGAGGATGCGCCAACCTCTTGTGCTGGGCCAGGCCAGTCTTAGTTGAGAATCCTCTCTGGCAGACCTCACAGATCCAATCACCCATCAGAGCCATTTACTAAACATATAAAATTTATATGTTTCCTTTCCGGGTTAAGTAGAGGTGGCCCGTCCACCTGGTTGAATCAGGTCGAATTAAAGCCCAAATATGGGCAGTGATTGGCACGATAGAATAGATGTTCCCACCATCACCCAACCCACTGTCCAAGCTAGAACCAGTTTATTATATCTTTATTCATTTATTAGTAGGTACAATAGAGCGACCTCTGCTTGCAAATAAATGCACAATATCAACAGAGGAGAAGAGGGCGCGGGATGTTAGGGTCTGGGAGGTCTTCTCTAGCCTCATCTTAGAGAGACCCAGGGCCACTAACAACTCAGCATTTTTCGCGAACCATTGCCCATGCGCCACAACACAAAACCCCATGAACTGAATGTCCGCTGCATTAATCCGGTCTTGGATCTGCTTTAAAAGGCATTGATATTTCTTGGCCTTCTCAGCTGCAGCTTCTTTCAGCAATGAGTCAGAGTGCTCATATTGAACCGTCACGTCCACCACAAACGCCTTATCACCCTTTACAAAGATTAAATCAGGTTTAAATAACTCATTACATTCATCCCTTATGTGAGGTGCCTGGAACATGGTCCAATCCTCTTTCTTAGCCAATGAGCTAAGGGTCTCACAAATGATGCTGTGTCTTTTAATCCTGGCCTCCTGAGTAATTGGACAGTTTCCAATCATGTGGGCTGATGTTTCAAACTCAGCACTGCAGTGCCTGCAGGATTTAACACAGTCATTATGCCTACCCCTGGCCAGGAATTCTCGTGTGGGGTAGACATTCGCTCTCAATTGTAGTGCTGTGATCAGTTTTCTGTGGGGAATGCCACTGTAGAGAACCAACCAACTGTTGCAGATGACATCATTCTCAAAATTCTCAACACCATGGCCCTGGGCAACCAGATGTTTCCATTTGTTAAATTGTCTTTTCCACCAATTACAAGGTCTTGGATAGCAGACTTTTGGAGTGGGAGCCTCCCAAGCCGACAGGCCTTCATCCCCACCAGCCATGCTTTCCGACATTGGAATAGAGTCCCAAATCCATGGGATGGACTCTTTCTCTCCACCTGCTCAAACCTATAACTTCTCATACAACACATCCAGGTGTTCCCTTTTCAAAAATGCCACCAGGGTCTCATCCAAAGACTGTGCCAGTCTGTGCAGCCTTCAAAAAATTAAAAAACACTTGAATGCTTGGAATAAGCGCTGCTAATTTGGTGACACCCAGACCACCATCCTTACACCTCGAATACTGGATGGCATCACATGCACTTGGTGGAAGATGAAGCCACTCCTTGACTGATGTTCAAATAGTCAAGTCTAGGCACTCGAGGAGCCCACCAGGTACTTCAGTGTGGTCGGCCAGATATACAAGTCTAGGGATGGTATAGACTTCTGTATATCGACCTTCTGAAGAGGTATGAGTGCTGAATCACCAATCCAATGTAACCAGTCCTCCAATTTTTGAGCCAAACCTGGGTCAGCAAAGCCAGTCCAGGGATCGACCTTGATGCCAAGATATTTCTCTGGGTGCCCTGGGTCTATCACATTCAGGGGGGTGCCGTTTATTGTCCAGACAGGACAATCATTGATGGTGTATGAGTCTTTGGTTGGTTTGATGTAGAAACCATGGCATTTCTCCCCCTGTGTTTTGAGACCTGTAAGATCACAGAATTTCTCTAAGATCTTAATGTTCTTTCGCATACCTCCCCAGGAGTCACTCAACAGCACCAAGTCGTTCAGCAAAGGCCATGGCCGTAATTCTCATCCCTTCCTGCTGGAATCCCTCACCAGCTGCTTCCAACTTGCACAGAAGGGGATCGAGCACCAAATTGAATAATATAGGTAACATGGGATCACCCTGTTTGGCACCTGTAATGATCCTAATCGGGTCTGTCCTCTCTCTTTTGGTGGCAACGTACATGGTGATGTTTTTGTACATCTCCCCCACTAGATTTATTAGATGGGGGTCCACCCTCCTCTGGGACAGACCACTAATAATGTGCTGGTGACTCATGGTGTCAAATGCTTTAGCAATGTCCACAAAAACCACAGCAAGCTCGCGACGCTCCTTTTTTGCGTGTTTTATAAAAAGCTGTAGTATCTTCAAATTTTCGGAACACCCCGACGCACTGATAAATCCCCTTTGCCTAGGGTTAATGGGACATGCCTTGGTCAGTCTTGCCACTATAATCCTGGAGAACAACCTCGGCACCACAGACGCTATGGTGATGGGCGTCCAGTTATTGACATCTTTAAGTCTATCCGAGTCGGTAGACTTTGGGATCAAGACTGTCTTGCATTCCTGTAGTGCGTCGGGAATAGTTCCGGTAAACAGCAAGAAGTTGAAGATTTCACACATAAGGAATACTTAGGGTCCTTTTCAATAAGATGACCCAATATAATACTATCTGGCCCCAGAGCAGAGATCTTACACATTTCTTTCACATTTTTCTCTACCTCCTTCTTGGTTATTAGGGCCTCGAAAGTGGTATTATCCGCCACCATGTGTGGTGGAAAGGCTTTGAGGCCCTTAAACTCATCCGGTGTTTCCCATCTAGATTTAAAAACGGAATGGACAATAGCAGATGGTATTTCGCATTTTAGGGTATCAATATTATCCAAGATGACTCATGTGAGTGTCCCCCTATGCAAGTAAAACAGTCTCCGATATCGAAGATATTTTCCTTTTTTCTCTGCTCTTTTCCACATCCATTTGGTTTTCTTGCCGGATGCTTTCCGGCCACTGGACCTTTGTGACTTCGATCCCTTGGCCACGTTTTCCTGGCCAAGCATATCCAGGCACTCATTGTAAACTCCATTTACCACCTCTTGTGGGTCTTGCCCATCCAGGATCTTCTGAAAGGCTCTACTGCAACTGGTGAATCTGCCTGCCAATAAACACTCTGAGATATTATCCCTGTAGAGGAGCTTTACGTGTCCCACCTTTCGCAAAGCAGCAGGCTGAGGAAGCTCTTCTCTCCCCAGAGGATCACCTTCTATCCCAGCTGGAACCATTTGGAAGGGAACCTTCATAAAAAGGCGCCTCTTGTCACTTTTCTGCTTTGCCATCTTGGTTGGAATATGCTCCATAATTAACTTATTGATGTCACGGTTACCGGCATTCTTCACCACCAACTGCTTTAGAAGAACCCCTTCCTCAGTCCACACCTTCTTATGGGCTCCCCTTGCTGACGACTCTTTCGGCCGGGAGGCTTCAATCCATTCCAGATTGCACACAAAAGGGTGCGCCAACCTCTTGTGCTGGGCCAGGCCAATCTTAGTTGAAAAACCCCTTTGACAGACCTCACAGATCCAATCATCCACTGGAGCCACACACACAGTACCTTTGCACCAGGGGGCGTGACATGCAGTACTGTGGTACTTTAGATTTTGCTTACCACATTTTGAGCATCTGAAGATCTTCTTCTGGCCGTGAGTCCTCTGCAGATGTTCAATCAACCCCAACATTCAATTAAACTGGGTAGAGCAGCATGGACATGATGGATTCTTGTCAGGGATGGATACCACCGGAGTTGACACAGGTGATCCTCCCTTGCTGGTCCCTGGAAGAGTTTCAGGTGTTCTGGGCTCTTCAGCCTCTCCTTGAACACATTCAATTTCCGGGTCCCAAGCAGGCCAAGATGGCAAGATCTCATATGCCTCTGGGAATTCGACCAAGCCCTCCCAAGCACTTCCCGGATGGATTCCAGGACCGTAATCAATAGAGGAGTTAAAGAACTCCAAACAAACCAGATTAATCCCCTCAATGCCCAACACCAAAGGTGATGGTGGGACAGGATCAGCCAATCTGACCCTAAGATCTAATGGGTCAGTTTGAGTGGCTGTTGATATGTCCCACAGGGTTACCAATTACACCATCATCATGATTAGAGACAATAATAAATGCAGTCCAAGTGAGGGTGGTTGAAGTCAGCAGCTGGCCCTCACCCAAGTTGCCCGCTGTGTCTAACTGAAGCCCGTGGACAAGGCTCTAGGCAATAGCCAGATAGGTATGCCAAACAATTTGTTTCAGTGATATCGTGAATCTACCGCTGGGTGGCGAGTCCAAGCGATAGGGAGGGGTATCTATTACACCCTCACTCACACTGGGGCGGAAGCCAACTCAGTTACCACTGAGGGTATCCGGCGGGGCCACGTGGAGGCGCAGCTTCCGCAGCTAAGCCCAGTTAGTAACTATGCCCTCACTTAAGAGAGTCATAGTTACTCCCGCCATTTACCCATACTTCATTGAATTTCTTCACTTTGACATTCAGAGCACTGGGCAAAAAATCACATCACGTCAACACCTGCCTCGGGCCTTCGCGATGCTTTGTTTTAATTGGCCAGTCGGATTCTCCTGATCCACACCAGTTCTAAGCTGGCTGCTAGGCACCAGCCCCGCTTTGCACCCCAACCTGACTGACCCAGCCCCTAGAGCCAATCGTTATCCCGAAGTTACAGATCCGGCTTGCTGTCTTTCCTTACCTTCATTGTTCCAACACGCCAGAGGCTGTTCACCTTGGAGACCTGCTGCAGATATGGGTATGCCCGGTGCAAGATTTACATCCTCTGTAATTCGTGATCCATTACTGATGTTACCCTGTTTGAAGTTCTTAGTGCCTTGGCCTTGAGATACCAGATTTCTCCATTTTGCAAATTCCTGTTTTCGCTAGTCACACAGTCTTGGGTATTTTGGTTTAGGGGTTGCTAGTTCCCATTCCAACAGCTCATCCATTCCAGCCCATACCTGTGTTACCATTATTGGTTTTGTTTTCCATACGGATAGGACTTTGTCTTTATCACCACCAGCTCTTATCCATAATTTGGCATATGTGTGTTCCATGCCTTCATCTCTTAGGACATCTTTAAGGACTTTGTCCAAAAATTGCACCAATCCATGAAGTCATCTAGCCTGTACACTAGGAATTAGTCCCACTAATTTTATGATTCCTAAACCCCTGTCTCTAGTGCTGGAATAAAGCATGGCATCACAAGTGTAGGATGATAGATAAAGCCATTTTTTGACCATCGATTGTATTTGCAGATTGACAGATTCAAGGATCCCAGCTGGGGTGTCTGTGTGATCAGCCAGATAGATAAACCTTGTGATGGTATATGTTTTAAGGAGGTCTGTCTTTTGCAGGGGTTTGAGGCGGGTCCTATCGAGGTGATCCAACCAGTTTTCAACTTCGGCGGCATGTTCCGCTTTGGTAATGCTGACCCAGGGATCAATTCTTAGAGCCGGGTATTTCTCAGTATCCGTTCCCCTTTGTCCAAACCAGTAGAATTTGGTCTTGAATGTGGGTGAAATGCAATACTACATCCTTGGAAGAATTGTGTTGTTCTCACTGTCCTTGCCCACTATCCAACTTTTAACTTTTCTTAACATAAACAATAACGGCACTACACAACCAAACAAGCTTTGCTTGCAAATGTATAAACAATATCAACTGAGGTGAGGAGCGCTCTGGAGGCCAGGGCCTGGGCAGTCTTTTCCTGCCTCCTTTTGGAGAGACCCAGCTACTGTAGAAGTTCATAGTTTCCATAGAGCCACTTTCCCTGTGCTCCAATGGGAAAGCCTACAAACTTGGTATTGCCTGCATTGACGAGATCCTGAATTTGTTTGTGAAGATGTTAATATGTCCTCACCTTTTTGGTTGCAGCTTTTTGTAAAGATGTGTCAGTGCATTCATATCTAATTGTCACAGCCACCACGAATGCCTGTTATTCTCTTACAAAGATCAGATCTGGTTTGTACAGTTCATCATTGTCATCCCTTACATGGGGCTCTTGAAACACTGTCCCATCTTTCTTTTTAGCTTCACTGACTAACATGTTACAGATGTAGTTGCGTCTTTTAATCCTGGCATTTTGTGTTATTGGACAATTTCTGATGATGTGGGAGCATGTTTCATTTTCAGCCTTGCAGTGTCTGCAGTTTTTGATGCATTGATCTTGTCTTCCTCTTGCCAGGATTTCCCTTGTGGGGTAGACACTGCCCCTCAGCTGCAATGCTGTTATTAGTTGTCTGTGAGGTATGCCTGTGTATCTTGAGATCCAGAATTTGCTGATGTTATCTTCCTCAGAATTTGTAACACCATGCCCTGGGGATACCATCTGTTTGCATTTATTAAATTCCTGTTTGTTCCAGTTATATGGTTGCGGATACTGAGTTTTTGGAGTAGTTGCTTCCCATTCTGATGTTGTGTCATCACCTGCACCATTCAGCAGTTTTGTCTTAGGTTTAGGCTCCCATATTGATAGGATCTTCTCTTACTCTCCTCCAGATCTTACCCATCATTTCCTATATACTTGATCTAAGCGTTCTTCTTTCAGAAATCATCTTAAGGCATCATTCTCTTGGTTTGAAAGACTGGTGTCTGCTAAGGAAAACAGGAACCTTCCTTAGAATAGAGAATGTGACCCCCCCTTCCTTCTGAATTATTATAACTTTGGAATCAAGGGCTTTCAGGCAAAGATATGCGAAAAGGAATAACAGTTCTTTACTAGTATCTATAACGAGGCAAACAAGCAACAACAACAGTAGCAATAACAAACAAAAACCAGAAAATCTGGTGGCAGATGTTCCTAGGCTGCCAAGCACTTTCCTGTTTGGTACAGTTACGGTCACAGCCAGCAGGGGAACTGTTGGGTTCTTGGCCGGGCAGGGCAGGTGCAATGGCTCCTGTGCAGCTGCAGGTGGCGCTGTGGCACGAGGTCAGGTCTGTGTCATGTGGATAATGGCAGACGGGCTGGGCAGGGATGGTGTGCAGATGGACGGGACTGGGCAGGGAGCTCAGAGCAGGGAGCTGGAGCAGCAGGACTGGCTCACTCGGGCTAGCCAGCAAAAGGTGGCAGAAACTCCATAGTTGTGGCAGTGAGTTCTGGCAGGCAGGGGCGCGGGGTGGCAGCAGCCAGGCCCCCTCCACAGCAGCTGTAAGCACAGCTGGGAAGATGTGCACTCCAGGGGGGGAAGAGGGGGTTGGAATCCCGTGCTTTTTTCCCAAACGAAAGCTCACCCAGCAAGGAAGAGAAGGCAGTGCAGAGCCAGGCTTTTCTGCAGTCGCCGCAAAAAGGAGACAGCAGTTTTCACTGTCCCCCCCCCAGCAAGGTGAACAAGTGGGAAGTTACTGATGGCCAGATGCTCCCCTCACCACACCCCCAGCCACATCTTTTTTCTCTTAAGTGCCTGGTCATTGGTTTCTTAGCAACAGAATGGGGAAAAATGCCCCAACATTATCCACCCTGAATTTTTTTCTATTCCAACATGTTACATCGAACTTAAACTTTTAATCTATATACATACATGCATAACTCTGATTGTATACATATATATATATGCAGATATGGATACAGGCACAGTGTTGTGGGCAATTCAGCCCCAGCTAAGGTCCCCCTGGGGTATGCATCGTGTCTCTCCATCCTCTTGCATCACCCACCAGGTGCACCCTGGTCCCTGAGCGAAAACAACCCCACGGGTGGGTTTGTCTTTGCTCAAGGCAGAATTAATCCAAACAGTTTTTCCCAGCATGCCTCTCATGTGTACCTCTGGAACCTTATCCCTGTCTGCTGTTCACAAGGGTTCAGATTGGGCACGGCCAGCTCAGTTGGTGGAGCCTTGGGTGTTAACTAACCAGGTAACCTTGGCTAAATGCTGCTCCCAGTTTTTTTAAAATCCCCCACCAAGAGCCTTCAAGGTGGTTTTTAACAGGTCTTTGCACTGCTCCACTTTGCCAGCAGCAGGTGCATGATAAGGAATGTGGTACACCCACTTGATGCCATGTTCCCTAGCCCAGGTGTTTATGAGGCTATTTTTGAAATGAGTCCCATTGTCCAACTCAATTCTCTCAGGGGTACCATGCCTCCAAAGGACTTGCCTTTTAAGGCCCACGATGGTGTTACGGGCAGTGGTGTGAGGCACTGGATAGGTCTCCAGCCACCCAGTGGTGGCTTCTACCATTGTGAACATGTAGCGCTTGCTGTAGCAGGTTTGAGAAAGTGTGATGTAATTGATCTGCCAGGCCTCCCCATACTTATATTTGGACCACCTTCCCCCATACCACAGGGGTTTCACCCGCTTGGCTTGCTTGATGGCAGTGCACGTCTCACAGTTATGGATTACCTGGGAGATACTGTCCATGGTTAGATCTACCCCTTGGTCTCATGCCCACCTATAGGTGACATCTCTGCCCTGATGGCCTGAGGTATCATGGGCCCACTGAGCTAGGAACAGCTCTCCCTTGTGTTGCCTATCGAAATCTATTTGTGACACCTTTATCCTTGCAGCCTGATCTACCTGTTCGCTGTTTCGGTGTTCCTCATTAGCTCGACTCTTGAGGACATGGGCATCCACATGACAGACTTTCACAGGTAGCTTCTCTACCCGAGTGGCAATGTCTCGGCATTCATCAGCAGCCCAGACTGGTCTTTCTCTATGCTTCCAGTTGGCCTTTTTCCACCTTTCCAACCAATCCCACAGAGCATTGGCTACCATCCATGAATCGGTGTACAGGTATAGCTTTGGCCACTTCTCCCTTTCAGCAGTGTCCAGGGCCAGCTGAATGGCTTAGTGTTCGGCAAGTTGGCTCAATCCACCTTCTCTTTCTGTTGCTTCTGCGACATCTCAACTGGGGCTCCATATGGCTGCTTTCCATTTTCGGTTTGTCCCTACAATATGACAGGAACTGTTAGCGAAAAGAGTGTAGCGTGTTTCATCTTGTGGCAGTTGGTTGTAGGGTGGAGCTTCCTCCACACGTGTCACCTGTTCCTGCTCCTCTTCGTCAGTGTGACCCAAGTTTTCACCTTCAGGCCAATTTGTAATTATTTCCAAGATCCCAGGGTGATTCAGGTTTCCAATACAGATGTGCTGTGTGATGAGGGCAATCCATTTACTCCATGTGGTATCAGTGGCATGGTGGATAGAGGGAATTTTCCTTTGAACATCCACCCCAGCACCGGTAGTTGGGGTGCAGGGAGGAGTTGTGCTTCCATGCCGGTAATTTCCGAGATGGTCTGGACTCCATCCTAGGTTGCCAAGATTTCCTTCTCTGTTGGGGTGTAATTGGCTTCAGACCCTCTGTAACTTCAGCTCCAGAATCCCACTGGACAACCCCGAGTCTCACCAGACACCTTCTGCCAACGGCTCCAGGACAGGCCATTGCCCCCGGCTGCAGAGTAGAGCACATTCTTTCCTTCTGGTCCTGTCCTGACTGGGCCAAGGGTTACCACATGGATGATCCCCTATTTGATCTGGGCGAAGGCTTGTTGCTGTTTAGGGCCCCAGTGGAAATTATTCTTCTTGTGTGTCACCAGGTAGAGAGGGCTCACAATCTGGCGGTACTCAGGGATGTGCATCCTCCAGAAACCTATGGCTCCCAGGAAAGCTTGCATCTCCTTCTTGTTCGTTAGTGGAGACATCACTGTGATCTTATTGATGACCTAGGTGGGAATCTGGTGCTGTCCATCGTGACACTTCACACCCAGGAACTGGATCTCTTTGGCAGACCCCTTGACTTTGTTCTTGATGGTGAAGCCAGCTTCCAGAAGAATCTGGATGATTTTCTCGCCTTTCTCAAATACTTCCATTACCACGTTCCCCCACACAATGATGTCATCGATGTACTGCACATGTTCCGGAGCCTCGCCCTTTTCCAGTGCAGCCTGGATCAGTCCATGGCAGAGGGTGGGACTGTGCTTCCACCCCGGGACAGTCAGTTCCAGGTGTACTGCAAGCCTCTCCAGGTGAAAGCAAACTGAGGCCTGCACTCTGCTGCCAGAGGAATGGAGAAAAATGCATTCACGTCAATAGTGGCATACCACTCTGCTGCTTTGGACTCCAGCTCATACTAAAGCTCCCACATGTCTGGCATAGCAGCACTCAGCGGTGGAGTCCCTTCATTCAAGGCACGATAGTCCACAGTCAATCTCCATTCTCCATCATATTTGTGCACAGGCCGGAAGGGGCTGTTGAAGGGGGAGTGGACCTTGCTGACTTGGCTCTCCTTGCCTTGACTGTCCAGCTCACAGACCATCTTGTGGATGGGAATCGCAGCATCTTGATTCGTTCGATACTGCCGACGGTGCACTGTCGAGGTGGCAATTGGTACTCGTTTCGCCACCTTCAGGAGTCCAACTGCAGAAGGATTTTCTTATAGTCCAGGCAAGGTGTTCAATTGCCTAACACCCTCTGCCTTGACAGTAGCTATTCCAAAAACCCACCTGAGTCCTTTTGGGTCTTTGAATTAGCCGTTCAGGAGGAAATCTATGCCCAGAATACATGGGGCCTTTGGACCAGCCACGATGGGTTGTTTCTGCCACTCCTTCCCAGTCAGGCTCACCTCGGCTTCCACCAGGGTCAACTCTTGTGATCCCCCCATCACCCCAGCAATAGAAATGGGTTCTGCTGCAACATGTCCCGATGACATTAGGGTACACTGGGCACCTGTATCAACCAGTACGTCATATTCTTGTGGCTCTGATGTACCAGGCCATCGAATCCACACAGTCCAAAAGATGCGGTTTTCCTGTGCCTCTACCTGGCTAGAGGCAGGGCCCCTCTAGCCCTGGTTATTCTCCCTGGGCATACATTCCAGAGGTTATTTCAGGGGGATCTGACATATCGTCTTCCCTTCTGTTGGACCCAGCAGGCTGGCCATGGGAAGCTGAGGCTACCTTCACTTTAGCGGAACCCCCTGGGCTAGTGTTTTCCTCCTTAAGTTGACACACCCGTGCTGCCAGGACAGAAGTGGGTTTCTGTCATGGTTTTAGAGATAAAGGTTTTTAGGAGGAGGCATGCCAGGATAGGGCTCCTCCTCCCAAGAGGAAGAAAGAGTATCCCCCCTTCCCTCTGCAATGAAACAAATCAACTGCAGCAAGTGAAAGTGGAAAAAAAAAAAAAAACCTGGACTATTTATTAACACAACAAACCAAACCACCGGTTAACACAAAGAACAACCAGGAAAGAAAAAAAAACACAGAGGGGAGAAGGAAAAAGGGTGCTTGCTAGGGGCTGCAGGTCTCCCCGAGATGGCACCGGGGCCTGCCAGGGCCACTCCACAGGCTCCCCAGGCTGGAGAGGAGGGGAGGGGAATAGTGAGACTGGTGGGAGAAAAAGCCAAACCAGCAGAACCCTTTTTTCCGAGCACTCAGGGGAGAGCAGGGCAGAAGAGCAGCGCTGCAGTGTCTTCTCCTCAGGCTCCCTCCAGCCATTGGACTCAGCCGTTTTTACTGGCTCCTGCATGTGCCAGTCCATTGAACGGCCACTGGCTCCGGCTCCGCCCCCTGGGCTCATTTTAAAGGTGCAGCTACCCTGGGCATTAAGCAAACAGTTAAGGAATAAAGTGGTTTCATGCTGTCACTCCAGGACAGTTTCCCATCCCACCTTCTTGTGTCTTCCCCATTGTCATGCAGAAAGAACCATAGTTTGGCTCATGGGGTCTACCCTCTCTCCCTAGCTGGGGGAGGTCTGGCTCTGGTGTTGGGGTCTGCAACTCGCACTAGTGCCACACAGTTCTTCATCCTCCCTCATCTCCCTCATCTCTTCTTTAATTTCTCTAATCTCTCTGAGGTCCTTAACCACAGCAGAGACCTGAGCCTGCATTGGGCCATTGATCGCACTTGCATAATACCTGAGCTTGTCAGCTACAGAACTCACTGTCTCACAGTTGTCATCAGCATTAATTGTTGCACTGAAGGTGGCATATTGGGATGGCCCTAGACTTGCCAGGTTCCACAACATTTGCCCTGTGCACCTGACCCTGTCAGGATCATTTTTGTGCTGTCCATCCCTCCCAAAAAGCACCTCCAATACTGCCACTTCTCTCAGCCGTTGGATCCTTTCCTCAGTGGTCATCCAGGGCAATCTACAGTAGTACTCCTGCATTCTGTCTTTGTGAACAAACCTCTCCCTTACACTCATTAAAAGCCGCTCCCAGAGAGAAAGGGACCCTCGCTCCCTCACGAACACCTTGTCAGCACCCAGGTCCTGGGCCAAGGCTCCCAAATTCCTCACCTTGTTACTATTCAGTTGCACACCTGGGCCCATAAGGTCCCAAACCCAAAGTAACCAGGTTGAGAAAGCCACGCGCCCCCGTCACACAATGTTGTTTCACAGATTATGGATAGTGTCATATGGCAGGGACTCAGTGATGATTATAGGCTCAGGCTCCCCTGCTGGTTGTGAGGGCCCTGGTTCCCCATCATTATTGACTGGACATAGTGATTTGATCTTATACTTCTTCTGCTGTACAGGGGCAACTGCTGCTGGCTGTGACTGCCCTTATGGTTCAGCTGAAACCTGGACGGTTGCAGTGCCTGTGGGTTCCGCTGCTGAACCATCAGACTCTCCCCCTTTGGAGCACGGAGAGGGTTTCTCACCAACTGGGAAAGTGTACTCCCTCAGCACATGGCGCATCTCTCGTATCTCCTCCACCAGTACCCCCACCCAATCTGGGCGGTTCATTTCTGAGGCAGGCTGTTGGGCAGGGTCAGGCTCTGAAGCGGCATCCCTGGGCCCTGGGGCAATATCCCTGGGCTTTGGGGCAGCATCTCTAGGCTCTGGGGTGGCATTCCTAGTCCCTGGAGCAGATGTTAGAGTGGTTACCCAGGCCATTCTTACCTTATATCTGAATGCTAAGTAGAATAGACCTATCAGCAACACCAACTACTGTACAATATCTTCAGCATTTAGAGAATATCTCAACCCTTTGAGTGCTGGTGGGATAGGTCCAAAGAAATGGGTGTAGGGTTGGGAAAAACTTCCCCCAGTGTTATCTCCTCACAATAGGTACCATTACGAAACAGACTCCAGAAATATGTACTCACAGTGTTAAAGCCCTGTAACCGTGTGCCCACCATCCAAAGGACGTGAAAAATCCATAAATTCCTCACCTTATTGACCCATTGTGCAAACTGGACAACAGCCACAACAGCCTTAGTTATAGGACCCTATGTTTAGATAGGGAGCTGTGAATGGGAAAAATATGGCCACAAGTACGTGCCAGCCGAATCAAGGTATGCTAGACAACATGGTGCCGCTTAGTGAGGTTTCTATGATCCGCACACTAAAGTAGGTTACCCAGAAACTGTTATTCCTTTTACACCTTTTTTATCTCAATGCCCTCAGGCCTCACATTGGGCACCAAGATCTGTCTTGGTTTGAAAGACAGGTGTTTGTTAAGGAAGGTGGGAACCTTCCTTAGAAGAGAGAATGTGAACTCCCTTCCCTCCAAATTATTATAACTTTGGAATCAAGGGCTTTCAGGCAAAGATATGGGAAAAGGAGTAACAGTTCTTTACTAGTATTAATAACGAGGCAAACAAGCAACAACAACAGTAGCAACAGCAAACAAAACCAGAAACTCGGTGGCAGCCTTCTCTGGGCTGTCACATGTCCTGTCATTTGGTGCAGTTATGGTCACAGCCAGCAGGGGCGCTGTTGGGCTCCCAGCCAGGCAGGGCAGGTGCGATGACTCCCACGCAGCTGCAGGGGGCGCTGTGGCACGAGGTCAGCTCCCTGTCTCACATGGCGAATGGGCCGCATGGCAGGACATGGTGCAGGGAGCGCAGAGGAGCAAACGGGAACTGCCTGGGCTAGCAAGCAAAAGGTGGCAGAAACTCCGCAGTTGTGGCAGAAGCCCCAGTGCGTTCCGGCAGGTGGGGGCATGGGGCAGCGACAGCTGGGCTCCTCCACAACAGCTGCAAACACAGCTGGGGAGACGCACACTCTGGGAGGGGGGAAGAGGGTCAGAATCCCGTGCTTTCCCGAAGGGAGGCTCACCCAGCAAGGAAGAGAAGGCAGTGCAGAGCTGTGCTCCCGCAGTCACAGAGAAAAGAAAACAGCAGCTTCACTGTCCCCCTCCGATGCCCCCAGAGCAAGTGAAGTCACCAGCGGCCAGGTGCTCTCCTCTCCTCACCCCACCCTGGCCACATCTTTTGTCTTTCTTAAGTACCCAGTTGTAATAGCTCCCTAGCAACAAAATGGGAAAAAATTCCCCAACTTCCAACACTTTCCAACATTGGAATAGGTTCCCAAATCAGCAGGATGGACTCTTTCTCATCCCCAGCTCGTATCCATAATTTCTCATATAACAGTTCCAGATGTTCCCCTCTCAAAAACGTCACCAGAGCCTCATCTGAAGAATGAGCCAGTCTGTGCAGTTTTCATGCTTGTGTACTTGTAATAAGTGCAGACAATTTGATGATAGCTAATCCACCATCCTTACTACTCCAGTACAAGATGGCATCACACATATTCAGTGGAAAGTGAAGCCACTCCTTGACTGAAGTTTGAATTAATAGGTCGAGAGGTTTGAGGAGTCCAGCACGTACTTCAGTGTGGTTGGCCAGATATACCAATCTCTGGATGGTATAAGCTTTCAGTATATCGACTTTCTGAAGAGGTTTGAGTGGTGAGTCACCAATCCGGTGGAGCCATTCCTCTAATTTCTCAGATAAACCTGAATCAGCAAAGCCGGTCCAGGAATCAACCCTTATGCCACGATATTTCTCAGAGTGCCCTGGGTCAATCATATGAAGGGGAGTGCCATTTATCATCCAAGTTGGACAGTCATTGATGGTATATGGGTCCTTTGTTGGCTTGATGTAGAAGCCATGACACCTTTATCCCTGTGTCTTGAGACCAGTAAGTTCACAGAAGATCTCCAGAATCTTGATGTTCACGCACATACTGTCCAAGAGCCACTCAACAACACTAAGTTGTCAGCAAAGGCCATGGCAGTAATTTTCAATCCTCCTTGATGGAAACCTTCACCAGCATTTTTCAATTTACATAGGAGGTCAAGCACCAGATTGAATAACAGCAGTGACATTGGATCACCCTGGTTGACACCAGTAAGAATCTTAATAGGGTCTGTCTTTTCCTTTTTAGTGTCTATGTACATAATGATGTTTTTGTACATTCCACCAACAAGATGTACCTCATGGGGATCGACCCCTCTCTGAACCAGACCCCTAATAATATGCTGATGACATACGGTGTCAGAGGCTTTGGTGATGTCCACAAATACAATGTCAAGCACACAGTGCTCCTTTTTTGCATGTCTAACAATGACTTGTAACAGCTTCAAATTCTTGGAACATCCCATGGCACAAATAAATCCCCTCTGTCTGGGGTTAATGGGACATGTCCGGGTCAATCTTGCTGTTACAATTCTGGAGAATAACCTAAGCACTGTAGAAGCAATGGTGATAAGCCTCCAGTTATTGATGTCACTAAGTCTATCAGGATCGGTAGACTTTGGGATCAAGACTGTCCGACACTCCCTCAGTGCGTCAGGGATAGTTCTGGTTAAAAGCCAGAGGTTGAAGATCTCCATTAACAGGGAATACTTAGTAACATTAGAGTACCATTGTGACAAGGTGACCCAACATAATCCTATCTGGCCCAGGAGCTGAGGTATTACTCATTTCTTTAACATTCTTTTCAATTTCTTTCTCCATAATTAGGGCCTGGAAAACTGTGTTATCCGGTTCCTTATGTAGAAAGAAAGATTCCATTCTCCTAAAATTAACTGGTGTTTCCCATCTAGATTTAAAAGCACAGTGGACAATGCCTGATGTATTTCGCACTTCAGGGCTTCAACGTTACCCAAGATAACTGGCACCAGTCTTCCTCTATGCAAATAGAACAGTATCTGATATCGAAGATGTTTCTCCTGTTTCTAGGTCTCTTTGGCATCCATTTAGTTTTCATTTTGGATGCTCCCTGACCATGAGATCTTCATGACTTCGAGTCCCTGGCCGCCTTTGTAACCTGGCAAAGCATACTTAGGCACTCTCCAAAGACATCATTCACCACTCCTTGTGGATCTTGCCCATACAAAATTTTCTCAAAGGCTCTCTGGCAATTAGCAAATCCATGTGCCAATAACCATTCCCAGAAGGTATCACGATAGCGGGGCTTCAAATGTCCCTCCCTCGGCAATTCTACAGACTGGGAAAGCTCTTCTTTCCCCACATAAGAATCACCCTCTATTTTTGGTTGAACCATATTGGAGGGACATTTCATGAGAAGGCGTTTTGCTGTCTTAGATGGAATATGCTCTGCAATTAATTTATTGATGTTTCTCTTACTGGCATACTTCACTACCAATTGACTCAGAAGGGCATCTTCCTCCTCAGTCCACACCTTCTTGCAGGCTCCTTTTAGTGATGCCTCTTTAGGATGGGATACAACAATCCATTCCAAATTTCGCACGAGAGGATGCGCCAACCTCTTGTACTGGACTAGGCCAATCTTGGTAAAGAATCCTCTTTGGCATACATCACAGATACAGTCACCCCTTGGAACTGCATACACATTCCCTTTGCATTGTGGGATGTGACAGGTGATACTGTGGTGCTCAAGATTTTGTTTACCCCATTTAGAGCACTTAAAAAAGATCTTTCTTTGCCCATGTCTCCTCTTTAGATGGTTAATCAGCCCCAGCATCTGGTTAAATCAGGTAAAACAGCATGGACATGATGGATTTTTGTCAGGGATGGATACCACAGGAATTGCAGCTGCTGCCCCACCCCCACGGGTCCCCAGGAGAGCCTCCGATGTTTTTGGCTCATCTGTATCTCCTTGACCACACTCAATTTCATCATCCCGAGCAGGCCGAGATGGCGTATGGCTCTGGGAACGTGGCCAAACCCTCCCAAACACTTCCCAGATGAATTCCAACATCATAGTCAATCAAAGAGTTTGCAAACTCCAAACACACCAAACTGAGCCCCTGAGCTCCCAACACAGAGGGTAAAGATGGAATAACATGGGCCGATCTGACCCTCAGATCTAGGAGGTCACTTTGAGTGGCTGTTGATACGTAATGCAAAGTCATTGTTTGTACCATTGCACAAATCAAGCAAACAGTAAGTGACAGTCCAAGTGAGGGAAGTCAACACCAGCAGCTGGCCCTCACCCAAGCTGCCAACTGTGTCCAACTGAGGCCCATGGACAAGGCTCTAGGCAATAGCGGGATAACTATGCCAATTTGTTTCAGCGAGATCACGAAACTACCGTTGGGTGGCAAGTCCAAGCAATAGGGAGGGGTATCTATTACACCCTCTCTCACACTTGGGTGGAAGCCAACTCTGTTACCACTGAGGGTATCTGGCGGGGCCATGTGGAGGTGCAGCTTCCGCAGCTAAGCCCAGTTAGTAACTATGCCCTCGTTTTTCAAGCATAGACATTGATATATGCACCTTTTCCAGGTTAAGTGTCAGTGGCCCATCCACCATGGTCAAAATTGGTAATTCGCCCAAATTTGCAGATGGTAAATGGCAACTGTCATGACATCCCACACTGGGCGGTGTGGGGCAGACAGGGATTCCTACCTAGGGCAGAGTCACAATCGGGTCAAGGATTGGGGCATAGCCATACCTTGCCAGTGACGTGGCCCTGTATGGCATGATGCATATGCCCTTTCGCCAGTCTTCGGCACATCTGAATGCACAGCTGGGGTCTGAAGCAAAGTCGCGTCTCCTTGACACCACTGGGTTGCAACCAGCATGGAGCCCTTGACATGGCAGCCTGCAACTGGTCTCTAATATCTTGATGTTCTGCTTCATGTTTTCCCATGAGTCACTCAAGAGGACCAGATCGTCTGTGAATGCCATCGCTGTGACGCTGTTCGGTCCCTGGTGGTACCCTTTGCCGCTCTCTTCCAGCTTGCATGAGAGGGGATCCATTGCCAGATTAAATAAAAAAGGTGACATTGGATTGCTCTGTTTTACTTCAACCTGGATCTGGATGTGGTCAGTCTGTTTTCTTTGTGGTGATAGATGTATGGATGTTCTCATACATATTGCTCACTAAACTGATGACATGGGGGTTGACTCCCCTTTGCTGCAGTCCATGTACAATGTGCTGATGGCTCATGGTGTCAAAAACCTTAGCGATATCCACGAATACAACACCCAGCAGTCTGTGTTCTTTCTTGGCAGATCGAATTATGGTTTGCAGGAGTTTCAAGTTTTCAGAGCATCCTGCTGCTCTAATAAAGACTCTTTGCCTTGGGTTGAGGGGGCATGCCTTTGTCAACCTTGCTGTTAGTATCCTGGAGTCTTAACCAAATGAGGCTGATTGTGATGGGTCTCCAGCTCTCTAGTTTGGTTGACTTTGGTATTAATGCAGTCCTGCATCTCATCACCATGTCTGGGATTTTTCCTGATGTTAACCACAGATTGAAGATCTCCATGGTCCGGGAGTACTTGGGGTCCGTGTTCTTGATGTCCCTTAGGGTAATCTCGTCTGGACCAGGAGCAGAGCTTTTGCTCATCTCCTGCACATTTTTCTCAATTTCTTTGGCCGAAATTAAGTCCCTGAAAGCACTATTGTCAGGTTTCCCATTAATTTGGACATTCCCAAGACTCTCAATTTTCCCAGGTGTTTCCCATATGGTTTTAAAGACCGATTAAATTTTGCTGGGTGGGATATCCCAGGACAAACACTCCACATCATCCAGAATAATCTTGGCTAATTTCCCCCAACTAGATGGAATAGGCACTGGAAGCATAGGTAATTACCTTTCTTGATGGCCCTCTTTGTCATCTACATCTGACGAGGTCTTCTCGAGTTTCCTTCCTGGGTCCCCCTTTTTGTTGTTCTTATCTCAGGTTGATGTTCTTATCTGGCTTATCTGCTCGAGGTCTCTGAAGCAGTCCTGTGCTGACTCATTCACCAGCAATGTCATCTCCTGGCTCTAAAGTAACTGCTTGAATGCCCATGGGAAGGTATTAATTTTCCCAGCTGAAAGCCACTCACTGAGGTTCTCTGATAATGGGCCTGCAGCTGCTCCTCCCTCTGGTGATCGATGTTCCCCAGCTGCTCCTCGTTGTTATCTGGGCGGTGACTCATCTCAAGTTCTGTTCTCACGCCCCCAGCTGGTCCCCTGGGCTGATGACTCATCCCAGGTTCTATTCTCAAACCCGCAGCCTCTCTCCTGGTGCGATGACTCACCCGAGATTCATTGCCCACCTTCTCAGCTGGTTCCCTGGGCAGCAATCTCTGTTTATTGCTGATTTGTTTAGCTGTTTTCATTGGGATGTGTTCTGCAATGAGTTTATTGATGTTTTTGCTGTCCCAAAACTGAGCTTCCGCTCTAATCAGTAGCTCCTCCTCCTCCTTTGTCCAGCACCTTTTGTGGGCATTCCTCACACATCCAGTCTCCAGCTGGAGCCATTTCCACCGTTGCCCTGCATTTTGGGACGTGACAGGCAACACTGTGAAAGTTAGTGTTTTCTCTACCACATTTTGCACATTGGAAACGAATCCTCTTCTTCCTGTGGGCTCTTTTCAGATGTTCAATCAAGCCCAACACGCAGTCCAGCTAGGTTCCACAGCATGGACATGGTGGATTTTTGTCTGGAACCGTCACCATAGGGACGTCCTCCCGTGTCTGATTCCCGCTGCTACCTGGCGCGGTTGGGGAAGTCACTGGCAAGCTGTCATTCTCCGGCTCAGGAGGCGATGTTTCTGACAACCAATCCCTCTCACTCTCGCCGTTATTCCCAAACCTGTTTCCAGGCACATCAGTCCTCGGGAGTCAGCTATTTTCTCCCGCAGTCAGTTGAGGTGTCAGCTCCTCATACACCTCTGGTAACCTGCTCAAACCCTCCCAACTCACAGAAAAATGAACATTCCCATTAGTGCAAAATATGTCTGTTCTATAAAATTTCAAAGTCACCACTTCAAATTAAGTTTTCACCAAATCGGGGGGGGGGGGGGGGGGCAGATGGTAAATTTAGTGAGACCAGGTCTACCTTTTCGGTAGACAAGGAGTCTGTTTTAAAATTTTTAGACTCCAGGTCTACCCAGTCCAAATAATAAGTTTGGGTACCAGTCGATTGGTACAAGTATATTGATGGCCCCATTTTGTCAGATCCGTAATAAAAGTCAGTTTATGTGAGAAGGAATCAGATCAGCAGCAGCACCCCTAAACCGCTTGCCGGTCTTTGCCCAGCACAAACCAAGGCAAGGTTTTAGGCAAAAAGCCACATGGCTCTTACCTTAGAATTTGTTTCACCAATTCGGAGGCTCTCGTCGGCTGGTGATTCTGACAAAACCTTTCTGAGGCAGAAATCGCTTCGTTACCCTTCACAGGGTATCCAGTGGGACCACGAGGAGGTACGATCTCTGAAGCTTTGCCCAGTTTGTAACTATACTTCCCTAAGCCGCCATAAGAAAATCATAGTTACTCCTGCCGTTTTTACCTGCGCTTCATTGAATTGCTTCACTTGGACATTCAGAGCACTGGGCAGAAATCACATCATGTCAACACCTGTCTGGGACCACATCCACCATGAATACTTGCTTTGCCTTCACAAATATTACCTCCTGTTTCTATAACTCATTGCTGTCATCTCTTAGATGTGGTTCTTGAAACATTACCCACTCTTTCTTTTTAGCTTCCTTTCTTAACATTTCACAGATGTAATTGTGCCTTTTAATTCTTGCATCCTGCATGATTGGGCAGTTCTCTATGACATGGGATCATGTTTCATTCTCAGCCTGGCCATGTTTGCAGGATTTGATGTGCCTTTCTTATCTACCCCTTGCCAGGAACTTTCTTGTGGGGTAAATGTTGGCTCTCACCTGCAATGCTGTTCCAAGCTCCCTGTGGGGTGTGTGCCTCTGTAGTTCTTGATCCAGAAGATGATGATCCTTTCCCATTCAAAGCTGGTAATACCAAGGCCTTGGGATACTATTTTTGACCATTTTGCAAATTCTGCTTTTCTTCAGTTGCAAGGTTTCGGAGAGCTGATCTTTGGAGTGGCTACCTCCCATTCTGATGTTATTTCCTCATCACCATAATGGGGTAGTTCCATCACTGGTTTGGGTTCCCATATGGGTGGCACCTTTTCTTTGTCTCCTGCATCTTGCATCCATAGCTTTTCATAGGCTTGTTCTATTTGTTCTTTCTTCAGAATTGTTTTGATTGTTTCATCTGACGACTGAGCAAGTCTGTTCAGTCTTTGTGCTTGTACAGTTGGAATCAGTCCCATCAGCCTGGTGGTACCCAAACCTCCATCCTTTGTGCTCAAATACAGGATGGTGTTACATGTGCTTGGTGGTAGATTCCTTGACAGTCGACCATACTTGTAAGTCAAGGCACTCGAGGAACCCTGCTTTGACATCTGTGTGGCCTGCCAAGTAGGTCAGTCTGGGGATGATATAAGCTTTCAAGATGACAATTTTCTGTAATGTTTTTAGCAGTCTCTTATCCATCTATTATAACCGATCTCCTGACTTTAAACATAGTTCTGATTTAGATAGACCACCCCAAGAGTCAATCTTCAGCCCCAGATGTTTCTCAGAACTACCAGGGACAATCATATTGAGTGGTGTGCCATTAACAGACTATGCTGGACAGTCCTTGTCTGCCCCCAACAATATTACACAGGTGAGATTTGCTCAAGCCTAATAGAAATCACCAGTTTTGGCATCTCAGGTCTTCTCTGTCTCCCACTATTAGAAGAGTTCATCCATAGAAGAGGACAAACAAAATGAAGCTTCTTCCACCAAGTTTGCCCTCTCCAGATTTGGCAGCTCCAGACAATGGAGATTCCTTTTCCCTGATTTTCACTCACTCTGGTCTGGGACCATGATGGCGAACACCTTCTTAAAAACGCAGCCCCTTCCCTACCCTGAATTTCACCTCCAGCAGTGCTCTGCGTGGGACCCCTCCCAAGGCCTTCAGTGCACCCAAGAGCCCTCTGCAGAAATGACCCTGCACTGGGGGCTGCTCCCCTGGGCTCTACAGTCCCAGTTGTGCCAGTCTGAGTAGCCCAAGCAGTTTTGCCTGTGAGCCTGATGCTGCTGAACAAAAAGTCTGTGCTGAACCTGAAAAATCTCATGAAGCTTGGCGTAATTGTAAAGTATGTTAAACATGGAGTTTCTTCATGTTTCCTGGGTTTCCGGGCAGTTCACAGGCAGATGCCAGGGGAGTTCCAGAGGCAGATCCCTGTGTGGATGCCAGGGTGGTACTCAGGCAATTCCTGGGGAATTTTCAGGAGGCTCTTTGATGGGTTTTGAGAGGTTCCTGCAGGGGGTTTCCTGTGGAGGTTACATGAGCAGGATTCTGGGTGGGTTCCCAAGGGGATCCTGGGCAGTTCCCAGGAAAGACTACCAGGTGGTTCCTGGACAGGTTCCCCCATGGTTCCCAGCCACGTTCCCAGGCCGTTCCCATGGAAGTTCCTGGGTGATTCCTGGGCACGGTTTTCAGTCTCAGTTGGGCAATGGAGCTGCTCCCACCATGGCTGCGTTTCAGCCCCAATCTTGTTTGCATGCCCAGTGTGAACACACCTGGCCAAAAGTAACAGAAAAAAACCCCCAAGTCAGTGAATCCAAACTGAAATATACTGAAAATTATGTATCTGGAGGAGGGGGTGTCACTGCATATGTGTGTGCGTAGGTGTGTGTCTCTAAAGGATAGAAAGGGTAAGGAAAAAAAAACATGGCCGAAAGACTCAAGAGGACTTAAACTAAATTAAACTTAGAAACATTTACCTAAGTTGATACCTTAAATTAAACAAAAATTTAGAGGGGAAACAACACTTCACAGCATTTCAATTTAACTGGACTTCAGCTACACAACACTTCACTTTGAACTGAACAGAAACCCAAGCCCTCAGCAAAGGATCCACACAGCCCTTACCATAGCACTGCAGGAACTTAGAGACCTAACTTAAGGACAAACCTAAAGCACATCTGAATGCACCAGAGCAGCCCCTCTCCCACATTGCAGAGAGCGCATGCACACCTGCAGTCCCACAAGCACACAAAGAGGCTCTAGGAGGAAAAATTCCCCTCCAAGCTACTGAAATACTCCTTTCACCTGCCTTGCCATCTTCTCAGCGGCCAAAGGCCGAGGACTCCAGGAGCGGCAGGATCAGGGGCCCAGGAGCCGTGCTCCTTCGCACATCCCCCGAGTGTAGCAAACGGGACAGCTGCTGGCTCACAGAGGCCCCATGCACAGGGACTTTGCTGCTAACCGCTGCTGCGGCCCAGCACAGCTGCCAGGGCCTCCTTTGCTTAGATGGCCCCAAGGCATGGCCTTTCGTCACAACAAGCCTTCAGCCTGGCCCCACTTCCCATCGGCAGCTTTCCCTGAACGTGGGACAACGCCAATGTGATGCCATCCAGGCAAAAACAAATTTCAAAGTCTGTTCAACATGCAAAAAAAGCAGGAGCACATTAGAACACAGCAGTTCCTGGCAGCACACAGCATTTCTCAGAAGCTCCACAGCACCTCAGCCCCGCTGCATTGGGGGCCAAGGCCTCAGCAGCATTTCTCATATCATGCTGCAGCCTGAAAAAAGGGCAGGGGGGGATGCACCAGCACAAGCAGGGAGCTCACAACTGCCCACAGGCTCCCCATGCTCACATCCCATGTCATCCCGGGGCTCTCTCAGCTTCCAAAGACCTCTGAGGTCACGGGCTCTCACAGTGCCTCCATGGGGACATCCCACGTGTCTCTAAGTGCTAAGGAGCTCTTTTGCAACTGACACTCCCTGGCCTTCCAGGGGGACATGCCACGGCTCTCTCTATGTTCCTAAACAACACACACGACAAGGGCAATGCCAGGACCTGCAGGGCAACATCCCAGCAATCTGCACGCTGCTAAGGAGCCACGCTGTCACAGGAACTCAGGGCATCACCTGTGACATTCCCTCCGTCTCCCTGCTGCCGGAGAGCCGTGATGTCACAGGCACTCACCTCTGGCCCCTGCAGGCATTCCAGGGCTTTCCATGCTGCCAAAGCGTTCTGATGTCACAGATACGCACTATGGCTCCATGGGGACATGCCAAGGCTCTCCAGGCTGCAAAAGAGCCCTTTAGCCACAGGCACTTACACAGGTGCCATGGGCACATCTTAGTGCTCCCTCTGCTCATAGGAACCCCAAGCTCACCAGATATCCCGGGGGCTCCATTGCCACATCCCCAGGCTCTGCAGGCTGCTCAAGAGCTCTGATCTCACCTGCAGTCACACAAGCTCCTTGGGGACATCTGTCGCTGCTGCGCTGGCAGCTTCACACAAAGGCTCCCAGAGCAGCCTGGCCACTGAGTCACGAGGGCCAGAGAGCAGCCCTTGGCTTTCTCAACTCCTTCTCAGAGATAGGAGCCTTGGCGGCGGCTGCATCCAATCCCAGACTCACACTGTCCCTGCTTTAAGTAACTCTGTCCCGCAGCACTTACAAATGGCCCATCTGATCTATTCCTAGAAAAGCAGTTCTTCCCTAACACAAATGATTCGACACAAACCACTCAATCCCAATTACTGACCACTCCATAGAAAAGCTAAACCTAAGCCTGGGAGGCTACACA
This sequence comes from Acanthornis magna, assembly GCA_036785705.1. NCBI lineage: Eukaryota > Metazoa > Chordata > Aves > Passeriformes > Acanthizidae > Acanthornis > Acanthornis magna. The sequence continues at coordinate 647,459 of JAWUZG010000222.1, read as the reverse complement.
TAGTACAATGGGGTGCACTCTGTGAAAGCAATAGCAAAGCAGTCATATATTACAGCAAGCCAAAAAACCCAATTCCCAAGTAGAGCTCGATGTAACTCACCACACCAACACTCCTGGGCAGCTCTCTTTCCCTTCACCTCCCAAGAGTACCCTTGCTTGGTGTCCACTTCCAAAGCAGGAGCCCTCACACACTCCAAGGAGGAACACGCTAGAAAAACCTCCCCTAGGAAACTGGGACTGACTGCACACTGACACTCTCAAGGGACTGACTGGCAGGCAGACGCCTGCAACTCCCGGCAGCACCTCATCTGCCCAATCTTTGCCTCACTAGCAGCACCTTCATGCAGGCTTCCTTGCCAGAAGGACTTTCAGCACAATTCAACACCAAAACAACACACGGTGGCCCTCTGAAAGACACCTGGAGACTTTTGCAAGTAGCACATTGTTCAAGTGCCTGGACCATGTTCCAAGGCAAAGCAGCCGGCCCAAAGCATCCTGCTACAACCTCCCAGGGGGCTTCCAACTGCTACAGAGCACTCAGCTCCAAAGCACTCCCAGGCCTTCCAGCCTCACAGCCCACGGGCCTACAGCCCTCTGCAGAGCCCTGAGCTCACCTGCACTCACACACCTACCATGGGCACCTGCCAGAGCTCTCCGGCCATGAGAGACAGACGTGTGCTCTCAGGCACTCACAGCCATTCCAAGCTGACAGCCCAGGGCCCTTTGATCTCATCAGGCACCGCTGCTATGTCACAGGCACTCCCTGCGCTTCCACGGGGCCATCCCAGGCCTCTCGAGGCTCCTCAAGAACACTGAGGGCACACACAACCCCAGCGGCTCCATAGGGACATGCCAGGAGTCTCCCATTTGACAAACCTCTCTGCACGGAGATCACGGCCTACAACAGGCTCTCAGGGCTGACAGCCCACATGTCTCCACACGGCTAAGCTGCCACGAGCTCACAGGCACTCACCGGGGCTCCATGGGGACATCCCTGCACCCTCCATCCTCCTCAAGAGCTGGCAAGTCCCTGACACTCACACTTGCCCCCTGGGCACACTCCAGCCATCTCCAGGCTGCCAAAGAGCCAGGAGGTCCCATCTTGTCACAGGAACTCCCTGGGGACACGCCACAGCTATCCAGCTTTCAAAAGAACACTGAGCTCACAGGCCGTCCCAGGACAGCCATAGGCACATGCCAGGAGTCCGCATGCTGCCCAGAAGCCCTGGTGTCACAGGCACTCACTCACAGTACCTCGGTGCTGACATCCCAGGCGGCTCCATGCTGCTAAAGACATGTGATGGCACAGGCACTTGCACATCACTCAAAGAATCATAGGAAAGCTATCGGGAAAGAAAGATTTCATAGCAAAGCCACAGCAGGTCAAGCTTCCTTGCCAAGCTTCACTCTACTACCTACACCATGCTTAAGGCAAAGCGAGGAAAAGAAACAAAAAAAAATCCAATCAATCCAAAATGAAATTAAACCAAAATTACCTATGTCTGTCTGTCTCTCTGTCTGTGTGTGTGTATGTGTGCGAGTGTCTCCAAAGGAAAGAAAGGGTTGGGATTACAAGAACACACTTGAAAGGCTCAAGAGCACTTCATTTGGCAGCACTTCCACTTGAGCAACATTTAAATTTCTACCTTCAACTTAACCACCTAGCAGAGGAACAACACTTAACAGCATTTCATCCTAACCATATTGCGAGTTGTTAAGAATTAACATAGAAATGAACTCAAGCCCAACACCTCAGAAAAGGACCCCCACAGGATTTACCATATCTCAAGAGTAATTTTACTTACAGGCAGAACTTCCTTGCACTTCTAAACTACTTCAGAATCTAGGAGAGCAGCCCCTCTGCCACATTCCGGAGAGGACACGCACACTGGCATGCAATGTTTACCATTCAGGCAAAAACAACATTTCCAAGGCTGTTGTGATTAGAAAACACAAAACAGGACCACGTTAGACAGCAGCACTTCCTGGGAGCACACAGTGTTTCTGATAAGCTCAAGAGCTGCTCAGCCAAGCTGCAGTTCCTCAAGGCCCATGCCTAAGGAGCATTTCTCAGATCATGGTGGGGCTCAAAAAGGGGAGGGGAGAGGAATGCACCGCCACAAGCTGGGAGATCACACTTAAATCACAGGCCCCCCTGCTGACATCCCATTTCATCCCAGCTCCCTTAATCCTCCATAGACTTCTGAGCTCACAGACACTCACAGAGGCTCCATGGGGACATCCCTGCACCCTCCATCCTCCTCAAGAGCTGGCAAGTCTCTGACAATCACACTTGCCCCCTGGGCACACTCCAGCCATCTCCAGGCTGCCAAAGAGCCAGGAGGTCCCATCTTGTCACAGGAACTCCCTGGGGACACGCCACAGCTATCCAGCTTTCAAAAGAACACTGAGCTCACAGGCCGTCCCAGGACAGCCATAGGCACATGCCAGGAGTCCGCATGCTGCCCAGAAGCCCTGGTGTCACAGGCACTCACTCACAGCACCTCGGTGCTGATATCCCAGGCGGCTCCATGCTGCTAAAGACATGTGATGGCACAGGCACTTGCACATCACTCAAGAGAATCACGGGAAAGCTATCAGGAAAGAAAGATTTCATAGCAAAGCCGCAGCAGGACGAGCTTCCTTGCCAAGCTTCACTCTACTACTTACACCATGCTTAAGGCACAGCGAGGAAAAGCAACAAACAAAAATCCAGAGTCAATCAATCCAAAATGAAATCAAACCCAAATTATCTATGCCTGTCTGTCCGTGTGTGTGAGGCTGTGTCTCTAAAGAAGAGAAAGGGTCAGGATAAGAAGAACATGGCCCAAAGGCTCAAGAGCACTTCCCTTAAGAGCACTTCAACTTGAGCAACATTTCACTTGATAACCCAAATTCAAATGAGCAACTCAGCGCAGGAACAGCAGTTAAGAGCATTTCAACTGAACTGGACTTCAACTACACAACACTTCACTTAGAACTGAGCTGAAACCCAAGCCCTCAGCAAAGGATCCACACAGCCCTTACCATAGCACTGCAGCAACTTCGAGACCTAACTTAGGGACAAACCTGAAGCACTTCTGAATGCACCAGAGCAGCCCCTCTCCCACATTGCAGAGAGCGTATGCACAGCCGCACTCCCACAAGCACACAAAGAGGCTCTAGGAGGCAAAATTCCCCTCCAAGCTACTGAAATACTCCTTTCACCTGCCTTGCCATCTTCTCAGCGGCCAAAGCCTGAGGCCTCGGGGAGCGGCAGGATCGGGGGCCCAGGAGCCGTGCTCCTTCGCAGATCCCCCCAGTGCAGCAAACGGGACAGCTGCCGGCTGGCAGAGGCCCCACGCACAGGGACTTTGCTGCTCACCGCTGCTGCCGCCCAGCACAGCTGCCAGGGCCTCCTTTGGCACCCCTGCTTACAGGGCCCCAAGGCATGGCCTTTCGTCACAACAAGCCTTCAGCCTGGCCCCACTTCTCATCGGCAGCTTTCCCTGAACGTGGGACAACACCAATGTGATGCCATCCAGGCAAAAACAAATTTCAAAGTCTGTTCAACAAGCAAAAAAAGCAGGAGCACATTAGAACACAGCAGTTCCTGGCAGCACACAGCATTTCTCAGAAGCTCCACAGCACCTCAGCCCAGCTGTGCTCATCAAGGCCAAGGCCTCAGCAGCATTTCTCATATCATGCTGCAGCCTGAAAAAATGGCAGGGGGGGATGCACCAGCACAAGCAGGGAGATCACACCTGCCCACAGGCTCCCCATGCTCACATCCCATGTCATCCCGGGGCTCTCTCAGCTTCCAAAGACCTCTGAGGCCACGGGCTCTCACACTGCCTCCATGGGGACATCCCACGTGTCTCTAAGTGCTAAGGAGCTCTTTTGCAACTGACACTCCCTGGCCTTCCAGGGGGACATGCCATGGCTCTCTCTATGTTCCTAAACAACACACACGACAAGGGCAATGCCAGGACCTGCAGGGCAACATCCCAGCAATCTGCACGCTGCTAAGGAGCCACGCTGTCACAGGAACTCAGGGCATCACCTGTGACATTCCCTCCGTCTCCCTGCTGCCGGAGAGCCGTGATGTCACAGGCACTCACCTCTGGCCCCTGCAGGCATTCCAGGGCTTTCCATGCTGCCAAAGCGTTCTGATGTCACAGATACGCACTATGGCTCCATGGGGACATGCCAAGGCTCTCCAGGCTGCAAAAGAGCCCTTTAGCCACAGGCACTTACACAGGTGCCATGGGCACATCTTAGTGCTCCCTCTGCTCATAGGAACCCCGAGCTCACCAGATATCCCGGGGGCTCCATTGCCACATCCCCAGGCTCTGCAGGCTGCTCAAGAGCTCTGATCTCACCTGCAGTCACACAAGCTCCTTGGGGACATCTGTCGCTGCTGCGCTGGCAGCTTCACACAAAGGCTCCCAGAGCAGCCTGGCCACTGAGTCACGAGGGCCAGAGAGCAGCCCTTGGCTTTCTCAACTCCTTCTCAGAGATAGGAGCCTTGGCGGCGGCTGCATCCAATCCCAGACTCACACTGTCCCTGCTTTAAGTAACTCTGTCCCACAGCACTTACAAATGGCCCATCTGATCTATTCCTAGAAAAGCAGTTCTTCCCTAACACAAATGATTCGACACAAACCACTCAATCCCAATTACTGACCACTCCATAGAAAAGCTAAACCTAAGCCTGGGAGGCTACACATAGTACAATGGGGTGCACTCTGTGAAAGCAATAGCAAAGCAGTCATATATTACAGCAAGCCAAAAAACCCAATTCCCAAGTAGAGCTCGATGTAACTCACCACACCAACACTCCTGGGCAGCTCTCTTTCCCTTCACCTCCCAAGAGTACCCTTGCTTGGTGTCCACTTCCAAAGCAGGAGCCCTCACACACTCCAAGGAGGAACACGCTAGAAAAACCTCCCCTAGGAAACTGGGACTGACTGCACACTGACACTCTCAAGGGACTGACTGGCAGGCAGACGCCTGCAACTCCCGGCAGCACCTCATCTGCCCAATCTTTGCCTCACTAGCAGCACCTTCATGCAGGCTTCCTTGCCAGAAGGACTTTCAGCACAATTCAACACCAAAACAACACACGGTGGCCCTCTGAAAGACACCTGGAGACTTTTGCAAGTAGCACATTGTTCAAGTGCCTGGACCATGTTCCAAGGCAAAGCAGCCGGCCCAAAGCATCCTGCTACAACCTCCCAGGGGGCTTCCAACTGCTACAGAGCACTCAGCTCCAAAGCACTCCCAGGCCTTCCAGCCTCACAGCCCACGGGCCTACAGCCCTCTGCAGAGCCCTGAGCTCACCTGCACTCACACACCTACCATGGGCACCTGCCAGAGCTCTCCAGCCATGAGAGACAGACGTGTGCTCTCAGGCACTCACAGCCATTCCAAGCTGACAGCCCAGGGCCCTTTGATCTCATCAGGCACCGCTGCTATGTCACAGGCACTCCCTGCGCTTCCACGGGGCCATCCCAGGCCTCTCGAGGCTCCTCAAGAACACTGAGGGCACACACAACCCCAGCGGCTCCATAGGGACATGCCAGGAGTCTCCCATTTGACAAACCTCTCTGCACAGAGATCACGGCCTACAACAGGCTCTCAGGGCTGACAGCCCACATGTCTCCACACGGCTAAGCTGCCACGAGCTCACAGGCACTCACCGGGGCTCCATGGGGACATCCCTGCACCCTCCATCCTCCTCAAGAGCTGGCAAGTCCCTGACACTCACACTTGCCCCCTGGGCACACTCCAGCCATCTCCAGGCTGCCAAAGAGCCAGGAGGTCCCATCTTGTCACAGGAACTCCCTGGGGACACGCCACAGCTATCCAGCTTTCAAAAGAACACTGAGCTCACAGGCCGTCCCAGGACAGCCATAGGCACATGCCAGGAGTCCGCATGCTGCCCAGAAGCCCTGGTGTCACAGGCACTCACTCACAGTACCTCGGTGCTGATATCCCAGGCGGCTCCATGCTGCTAAAGACATGTGATGGCACAGGCACTTGCACATCACTCAGAGAATCATAGGAAAGCTATCGGGAAAGAAAGATTTCATAGCAAAGCCACAGCAGGACGAGCTTCCTTGCCAAGCTTCACTCTACTACTTACACCATGCTTAAGGCACAGCGAGGAAAAGCAACAAACAAAAATCCAGAGTCAATCAATCCAAAATTAAATCAAACCCAAATTATCTATGCCTGTCTGTCCGTGTGTGTGAGGCTGTGTCTCTAAAGAAGAGAAAGGGTCAGGATAAGAAGAACATGGCCCAAAGGCTCAAGAGCACTTCCCTTAAGAGCACTTCAACTTGAGCAACATTTCACTTGATAACCCAAATTCAAATGAGCAACTCAGCGCAGGAACAGCAGTTAAGAGCATTTCAACTGAACTGGACTTCAACTACACAACACTTCACTTAGAACTGAGCTGAAACCCAAGCCCTCAGCAAAGGATCCACACAGCCCTTACCATAGCACTGCAGCAACTTCGAGACCTAACTTAGGGACAAACCTGAAGCACTTCTGAATGCACCAGAGCAGCCCCTCTCCCACATTGCAGAGAGCGTATGCACAGCCGCACTCCCACAAGCACACAAAGAGGCTCTAGGAGGCAAAATTCCCCTCCAAGCTACTGAAATACTCCTTTCACCTGCCTTGCCATCTTCTCAGCGGCCAAAGCCTGAGGCCTCGGGGAGCGGCAGGATCGGGGGCCCAGGAGCCGTGCTCCTTCGCAGATCCCCCCAGTGCAGCAAACGGGACAGCTGCCGGCTGGCAGAGGCCCCACGCACAGGGACTTTGCTGCTCACCGCTGCTGCCGCCCAGCACAGCTGCCAGGGCCTCCTTTGGCACCCCTGCTTACAGGGCCCCAAGGCATGGCCTTTCGTCACAACAAGCCTTCAGCCTGGCCCCACTTCTCATCGGCAGCTTTCCCTGAACGTGGGACAACACCAATGTGATGCCATCCAGGCAAAAACAAATTTCAAAGTCTGTTCAACAAGCAAAAAAAGCAGGAGCACATTAGAACACAGCAGTTCCTGGCAGCACACAGCATTTCTCAGAAGCTCCACAGCACCTCAGCCCAGCTGTGCTCATCAAGGCCAAGGCCTCAGCAGCATTTCTCATATCATGCTGCAGCCTGAAAAAATGGCAGGGGGGGATGCACCAGCACAAGCAGGGAGATCACACCTGCCCACAGGCTCCCCATGCTCACATCCCATGTCATCCCGGGGCTCTCTCAGCTTCCAAAGACCTCTGAGGCCACGGGCTCTCACACTGCCTCCATGGGGACATCCCACGTGTCTCTAAGTGCTAAGGAGCTCTTTTGCAACTGACACTCCCTGGCCTTCCAGGGGGACATGCCATGGCTCTCTCTATGTTCCTAAACAACACACACGACAAGGGCAATGCCAGGACCTGCAGGGCAACATCCCAGCAATCTGCACGCTGCTAAGGAGCCACGCTGTCACAGGAACTCAGGGCATCACCTGTGACATTCCCTCCGTCTCCCTGCTGCCGGAGAGCCGTGATGTCACAGGCACTCACCTCTGGTCCCTGCAGGCATTCCAGGGCTTTCCATGCTGCCAAAGCGTTCTGATGTCACAGATACGCACTATGGCTCCATGGGGACATGCCAAGGCTCTCCAGGCTGCAAAAGAGCCCTTTAGCCACAGGCACTTACACAGGTGCCATGGGCACATCTTAGTGCTCCCTCTGCTCATAGGAACCCCAAGCTCACCAGATATCCCAGGGGCTCCATTGCCACATCCCCAGGCTCTGCAGGCTGCTCAAGAGCTCTGATCTCACCTGCAGTCACACAAGCTCCTCGGGGACATCTGTCGTTGCTGCGCTGGTAGCTTCACACAAAGGCTCCCAGAGCAGCCTGGCCACTGAGTCACGAGGGCCAGAGAGCAGCCCTTGGCTTTCTCAACTCCTTCTCAGAGACACGAGCCTTGGCGGCGGCTGCATCCAATCCCAGACTCACACTGTCCCTGCTTTAAGTAACTCTGTCCCACAGCACTTACAAATGGCCCATCTGATCTCTTCCTAGAAAAGCAGTTCTTCCCTAACACAAATGATTCGACACAAACCACTCAATCCCAATTACTGACCACTCCATAGAAAAGCTAAACCTAAGCCTGGGAGGCTACACATAGTACAATGGGGTGCACTCTGTGAAAGCAATAGCAAAGCAGTCATATATTACAGCAAGCCAAAAAACCCAATTCCCAAGTAGAGCTCGATGTAACTCACCACACCAACACTCCTGGGCAGCTCTCTTTCCCTTCACCTCCCAAGAGTACCCTTGCTTGGTGTCCACTTCCAAAGCAGGAGCCCTCACACACTCCAAGGAGGAACACGCTAGAAAAACCTCCCCTAGGAAACTGGGACTGACTGCACACTGACACTCTCAAGGGACTGACTGGCAGGCAGACGCCTGCAACTCCCGGCAGCACCTCATCTGCCCAATCTTTGCCTCACTAGCAGCACCTTCATGCAGGCTTCCTTGCCAGAAGGACTTTCAGCACAATTCAACACCAAAACAACACACGGTGGCCCTCTGAAAGACACCTGGAGACTTTTGCAAGTAGCACATTGTTCAAGTGCCTGGACCATGTTCCAAGGCAAAGCAGCCGGCCCAAAGCATCCTGCTACAACCTCCCAGGGGGCTTCCAACTGCTACAGAGCACTCAGCTCCAAAGCACTCCCAGGCCTTCCAGCCTCACAGCCCACGGGCCTACAGCCCTCTGCAGAGCCCTGAGCTCACCTGCACTCACACACCTACCATGGGCACCTGCCAGAGCTCTCCAGCCATGAGAGACAGACGTGTGCTCTCAGGCACTCACAGCCATTCCAAGCTGACAGCCCAGGGCCCTTTGATCTCATCAGGCACCGCTGCTATGTCACAGGCACTCCCTGCGCTTCCACGGGGCCATCCCAGGCCTCTCGAGGCTCCTCAAGAACACTGAGGGCACACACAACCCCAGCGGCTCCATAGGGACATGCCAGGAGTCTCCCATTTGACAAACCTCTCTGCACAGAGATCACGGCCTACAACAGGCTCTCAGGGCTGACAGCCCACATGTCTCCACACGGCTAAGCTGCCACGAGCTCACAGGCACTCACCGGGGCTCCATGGGGACATCCCTGCACCCTCCATCCTCCTCAAGAGCTGGCAAGTCCCTGACACTCACACTTGCCCCCTGGGCACACTCCAGCCATCTCCAGGCTGCCAAAGAGCCAGGAGGTCCCATCTTGTCACAGGAACTCCCTGGGGACACGCCACAGCTATCCAGCTTTCAAAAGAACACTGAGCTCACAGGCCGTCCCAGGACAGCCATAGGCACATGCCAGGAGTCCGCACGCTGCCCAGAAGCCCTGGTGTCACAGGCACTCACTCACAGTACCTCGGTGCTGATATCCCAGGCGGCTCCATGCTGCTAAAGACATGTGATGGCACAGGCACTTGCACATCACTCAGAGAATCATAGGAAAGCTATCGGGAAAGAAAGATTTCATAGCAAAGCCACAGCAGGACGAGCTTCCTTGCCAAGCTTCACTCTACTACTTACACCATGCTTAAGGCACAGCGAGGAAAAGCAACAAACAAAAATCCAGAGTCAATCAATCCAAAATTAAATCAAACCCAAATTATCTATGCCTGTCTGTCCGTGTGTGTGAGGCTGTGTCTCTAAAGAAGAGAAAGGGTCAGGATAAGAAGAACATGGCCCAAAGGCTCAAGAGCACTTCCCTTAAGAGCACTTCAACTTGAGCAACATTTCACTTGATAACCCAAATTCAAATGAGCAACTCAGCGCAGGAACAGCAGTTAAGAGCATTTCAACTGAACTGGACTTCAACTACACAACACTTCACTTAGAACTGAGCTGAAACCCAAGCCCTCAGCAAAGGATCCACACAGCCCTTACCATAGCACTGCAGCAACTTCGAGACCTAACTTAGGGACAAACCTGAAGCACTTCTGAATGCACCAGAGCAGCCCCTCTCCCACATTGCAGAGAGTGTATGCACAGCCGCACTCCCACAAGCACACAAAGAGGCTCTAGGAGGCAAAATTCCCCTCCAAGCTACTGAAATACTCCTTTCACCTGCCTTGCCATCTTCTCAGTGGCCAAAGCCTGAGGCCTCGGGGAGCGGCAGGATCGGGGGCCCAGGAGCCGTGCTCCTTCGCAGATCCCCCCAGTGCAGCAAACGGGACAGCTGCCGGCTGGCAGAGGCCCCACACACAGGGACTTTGCTGCTCACCGCTGCTGCCGCCCAGCACAGCTGCCAGGGCCTCCTTTGGCACCCCTGCTTACAGGGCCCCAAGGCATGGCCTTTCGTCACAACAAGCCTTCAGCCTGGCCCCACTTCTCATCGGCAGCTTTCCCTGAACGTGGGACAACACCAATGTGATGCCATCCAGGCAAAAACAAATTTCAAAGTCTGTTCAACAAGCAAAAAAAGCAGGAGCACATTAGAACACAGCAGTTCCTGGCAGCACACAGCATTTCTCAGAAGCTCCACAGCACCTCAGCCCAGCTGTGCTCGTCAAGGCCAAGGCCTCAGCAGCATTTCTCATATCATGCTGCAGCCTGAAAAAATGGCAGGGGGGGATGCACCAGCACAAGCAGGGAGATCACACCTGCCCACAGGCTCCCCATGCTCACATCCCATGTCATCCCGGGGCTCTCTCAGCTTCCAAAGACCTCTGAGGTCACGGGCTCTCACACTGCCTCCATGGGGACATCCCACGTGTCTCTAAGTGCTAAGGAGCTCTTTTGCAACTGACACTCCCTGGCCTTCCAGGGGGACATGCCACGGCTCTCTCTATGTTCCTAAACAACACACACGACAAGGGCAATGCCAGGGCCTGCAGGGCAACATCCCAGCAATCTGCAAGCTGCTAAGGAGCCACGCTGTCACAGGAACTCAGGGCATCACCTGTGACATTCCCTCCGTCTCCCTGCTGCCGGAGAGCCGTGATGTCACAGGCACTCACCTCTGGTCCCTGCAGGCATTCCAGGGCTTTCCATGCTGCCAAAGCGTTCTGATGTCACAGATACGCACTATGGCTCCATGGGGACATGCCAAGGCTCTCCAGGCTGCAAAAGAGCCCTTTAGCCACAGGCACTTACACAGGTGCCATGGGCACATCTTAGTGCTCCCTCTGCTCATAGGAACCCCGAGCTCACCAGATATCCCGGGGGCTCCATTGCCACATCCCCAGGCTCTCCAGGCTATTCAAGAGCTCTGATCTCACCTGCAGTCACACAAGCTCCTCGGGGACATCTGTCGCTGCTGCGCTGGCAGCTTCACACAAAGGCTCCCAGAGCAGCCTGGCCACTGAGTCACAAGGGCCAGAGAGCAGCCCTTGGCTTTCTCAACTCCTTCTCAGAGATAGGAGCCTTGGCGGCGGCTGCATCCAATCCCAGACTCACACTGTCCCTGCTTTAAGTAACTCTGTCCCGCAGCACTTACAAATGGCCCATCTGATCTATTCCTAGAAAAGCAGTTCTTCCCTAACACAAATGATTCGACACAAACCACTCAATCCCAGTTACTGACCACTCCATAGAAAAGCTAAACCTACTCCTGGGAGGCTACACATAGTACAATGGGGTGCACTCTGTGAAAGCAATAGCAAAGCAGTCATATATTACAGCAAGCAAAAAAACCCAATTCCCAAGTAGAGCTCGATGTAACTCACCACACCAACACTCCTGGGCAGCTCTCTTTCCCTTCACCTCCCAAGAGTACCCTTGCTTGGTGTCCACTTCCAAAGCAGGAGCCCTCACACACTCCAAGGAGGAACACGCTAGAAAAACCTCCCCTAGGAAACTGGGACTGACTGCACACTGACACTCTCAAGGGACTGACTGGCAGGCAGACGCCTGCAACTCCCGGCAGCACCTCATCTGCCCAATCTTTGCCTCACTAGCAGCACCTTCATGCAGGCTTCCTTGCCAGAACGACTTTCAGCACAATTCAACACCAAAACAACACACGGTGGCCCTCTGAAAGACACCTGGAGACTTTTGCAAGTAGCACATTGTCCAAGTGCCTGGACCATGTTCCAAGGCAAAGCAGCCGGCCCAAAGCATCCTGCTACAACCTCCCAGGGGGCTTCCAACTGCTACGGAGCACTCAGCTCAAAAGCACTCCCAGGCCTTCCAGCCTCACAGCCCACGGGCCTACAGCCCTCTGCAGAGCCCTGAGCTCACCTGCACTCACACACCTACCATGGGCACCTGCCAGAGCTCTCCGGCCATGAGAGACAGACGTGTGCTCTCAGGCACTCACAGCCATTCCAAGCTGACATCCCAGGGCCCTTTGATCTCATCAGGCACCGCTGCTATGTCACAGGCACTCCCTGCGCTTCCACGGGGCCATCCCAGGCCTCTCGAGGCTCCTCAAGAACACTGAGGGCACACACAACCCCAGCGGCTCCATAGGGACATGCCAGGAGTCTCCCATTTGACAAACCTCTCTGCACGGAGATCACGGCCTACAACAGGCTCTCAGGGCCGATAGCCCACATGTCTCCACACGGCTAAGCTGCCACGAGCTCACAGGCACTCACCGGGGCTCCATGGGGACATCCCTGCACCCTCCATCCTCCTCAAGAGCTGGCAAGTCCCTGACACTCACACTTGCCCCCTGGGCACACTCCAGCCATCTCCAGGCTGCCAAAGAGCCAGGAGGTCCCATCTTGTCACAGGAACTCCCTGGGGACACGCCACAGCTATCCAGCTTTCAAAAGAACACTGAGCTCACAGGCCGTCCCAGGACAGCCATAGGCACATGCCAGGAGTCCGCACGCTGCCCAGAAGCCCTGGTGTCACAGGCACTCACTCACAGTACCTCGGTGCTGATATCCCAGGCGGCTCCATGCTGCTAAAGACATGTGATGGCACAGGCACTTGCACATCACTCAGAGAATCATAGGAAAGCTATCGGGAAAGAAAGATTTCATAGCAAAGCCACAGCAGGACGAGCTTCCTTGCCAAGCTTCACTCTACTACTTACACCATGCTTAAGGCACAGCGAGGAAAAGCAACAAACAAAAATCCAGAGTCAATCAATCCAAAATTAAATCAAACCCAAATTATCTATGCCTGTCTGTCCGTGTGTGTGAGGCTGTGTCTCTAAAGAAGAGAAAGGGTCAGGATAAGAAGAACATGGCCCAAAGGCTCAAGAGCACTTCCCTTAAGAGCACTTCAACTTGAGCAACATTTCACTTGATAACCCAAATTCAAATGAGCAACTCAGCGCAGGAACAGCAGTTAAGAGCATTTCAACTGAACTGGACTTCAACTACACAACACTTCACTTAGAACTGAGCTGAAACCCAAGCCCTCAGCAAAGGATCCACACAGCCCTTACCATAGCACTGCAGCAACTTCGAGACCTAACTTAGGGACAAACCTGAAGCACTTCTGAATGCACCAGAGCAGCCCCTCTCCCACATTGCAGAGAGCGTATGCACAGCCGCACTCCCACAAGCACACAAAGAGGCTCTAGGAGGCAAAATTCCCCTCCAAGCTACTGAAATACTCCTTTCACCTGCCTTGCCATCTTCTCAGCGGCCAAAGCCTGAGGCCTCGGGGAGCGGCAGGATCAGGGGCCCAGGAGCCGTGCTCCTTCGCAGATCCCCCCAGTGCAGCAAACGGGACAGCTGCCGGCTGGCAGAGGCCCCACGCACAGGGACTTTGCTGCTCACCGCTGCTGCCGCCCAGCACAGCTGCCAGGGCCTCCTTTGGCACCCCTGCTTACAGGGCCCCAAGGCATGGCCTTTCGTCACAACAAGCCTTCAGCCTGGCCCCACTTCTCATCGGCAGCTTTCCCTGAACGTGGGACAACACCAATGTGATGCCATCCAGGCAAAAACAAATTTCAAAGTCTGTTCAACAAGCAAAAAAAGCAGGAGCACATTAGAACACAGCAGTTCCTGGCAGCACACAGCATTTCTCAGAAGCTCCACAGCACCTCAGCCCAGCTGTGCTCATCAAGGCCAAGGCCTCAGCAGCATTTCTCATATCATGCTGCAGCCTGAAAAAATGGCAGGGGGGGATGCACCAGCACAAGCAGGGAGATCACACCTGCCCACAGGCTCCCCATGCTCACATCCCATGTCATCCCGGGGCTCTCTCAGCTTCCAAAGACCTCTGAGGCCACGGGCTCTCACACTGCCTCCATGGGGACATCCCACGTGTCTCTAAGTGCTAAGGAGCTCTTTTGCAACTGACACTCCCTGGCCTTCCAGGGGGACATGCCATGGCTCTCTCTATGTTCCTAAACAACACACACGACAAGGGCAATGCCAGGACCTGCAGGGCAACATCCCAGCAATCTGCACGCTGCTAAGGAGCCACGCTGTCACAGGAACTCAGGGCATCACCTGTGACATTCCCTCCGTCTCCCTGCTGCCGGAGAGCCGTGATGTCACAGGCACTCACCTCTGGTCCCTGCAGGCATTCCAGGGCTTTCCATGCTGCCAAAGCGTTCTGATGTCACAGATACGCACTATGGCTCCATGGGGACATGCCAAGGCTCTCCAGGCTGCAAAAGAGCCCTTTAGCCACAGGCACTTACACAGGTGCCATGGGCACATCTTAGTGCTCCCTCTGCTCATAGGAACCCCAAGCTCACCAGATATCCCAGGGGCTCCATTGCCACATCCCCAGGCTCTGCAGGCTGCTCAAGAGCTCTGATCTCACCTGCAGTCACACAAGCTCCTCGGGGACATCTGTCGTTGCTGCGCTGGTAGCTTCACACAAAGGCTCCCAGAGCAGCCTGGCCACTGAGTCACGAGGGCCAGAGAGCAGCCCTTGGCTTTCTCAACTCCTTCTCAGAGACACGAGCCTTGGCGGCGGCTGCATCCAATCCCAGACTCACACTGTCCCTGCTTTAAGTAACTCTGTCCCACAGCACTTACAAATGGCCCATCTGATCTATTCCTAGAAAAGCAGTTCTTCCCTAACACAAATGATTCGACACAAACCACTCAATCCCAATTACTGACCACTCCATAGAAAAGCTAAACCTAAGCCTGGGAGGCTACACATAGTACAATGGGGTGCACTCTGTGAAAGCAATAGCAAAGCAGTCATATATTACAGCAAGCAAAAAAACCCAATTCCCAAGTAGAGCTCGATGTAACTCACCACACCAACACTCCTGGGCAGCTCTCTTTCCCTTCACCTCCCAAGAGTACCCTTGCTTGGTGTCCACTTCCAAAGCAGGAGCCCTCACACACTCCAAGGAGGAACACGCTAGAAAAACCTCCCCTAGGAAACTGGGACTGACTGCACACTGACACTCTCAAGGGACTGACTGGCAGGCAGACGCCTGCAACTCCCGGCAGCACCTCATCTGCCCAATCTTTGCCTCACTAGCAGCACCTTCATGCAGGCTTCCTTGCCAGAACGACTTTCAGCACAATTCAACACCAAAACAACACACGGTGGCCCTCTGAAAGACACCTGGAGACTTTTGCAAGTAGCACATTGTTCAAGTGCCTGGACCATGTTCCAAGGCAAAGCAGCCGGCCCAAAGCATCCTGCTACAACCTCCCAGGGGGCTTCCAACTGCTACAGAGCACTCAGCTCCAAAGCACTCCCAGGCCTTCCAGCCTCACAGCCCACGGGCCTACAGCCCTCTGCAGAGCCCTGAGCTCACCTGCACTCACACACCTACCATGGGCACCTGCCAGAGCTCTCCAGCCATGAGAGACAGACGTGTGCTCTCAGGCACTCACAGCCATTCCAAGCTGACAGCCCAGGGCCCTTTGATCTCATCAGGCACCGCTGCTATGTCACAGGCACTCCCTGCGCTTCCACGGGGCCATCCCAGGCCTCTCGAGGCTCCTCAAGAACACTGAGGGCACACACAACCCCAGCGGCTCCATAGGGACATGCCAGGAGTCTCCCATTTGACAAACCTCTCTGCACAGAGATCACGGCCTACAACAGGCTCTCAGGGCTGACAGCCCACATGTCTCCACACGGCTAAGCTGCCACGAGCTCACAGGCACTCACCGGGGCTCCATGGGGACATCCCTGCACCCTCCATCCTCCTCAAGAGCTGGCAAGTCCCTGACACTCACACTTGCCCCCTGGGCACACTCCAGCCATCTCCAGGCTGCCAAAGAGCCAGGAGGTCCCATCTTGTCACAGGAACTCCCTGGGGACACGCCACAGCTATCCAGCTTTCAAAAGAACACTGAGCTCACAGGCCGTCCCAGGACAGCCATAGGCACATGCCAGGAGTCCGCACGCTGCCCAGAAGCCCTGGTGTCACAGGCACTCACTCACAGTACCTCGGTGCTGATATCCCAGGCGGCTCCATGCTGCTAAAGACATGTGATGGCACAGGCACTTGCACATCACTCAGAGAATCATAGGAAAGCTATCGGGAAAGAAAGATTTCATAGCAAAGCCACAGCAGGACGAGCTTCCTTGCCAAGCTTCACTCTACTACTTACACCATGCTTAAGGCACAGCGAGGAAAAGCAACAAACAAAAATCCAGAGTCAATCAATCCAAAATTAAATCAAACCCAAATTATCTATGCCTGTCTGTCCGTGTGTGTGAGGCTGTGTCTCTAAAGAAGAGAAAGGGTCAGGATAAGAAGAACATGGCCCAAAGGCTCAAGAGCACTTCCCTTAAGAGCACTTCAACTTGAGCAACATTTCACTTGATAACCCAAATTCAAATGAGCAACTCAGCGCAGGAACAGCAGTTAAGAGCATTTCAACTGAACTGGACTTCAACTACACAACACTTCACTTAGAACTGAGCTGAAACCCAAGACCTCAGCAAAGGATCCACACAGCCCTTACCATAGCACTGCAGCAACTTCGAGACCTAACTTAGGGACAAACCTGAAGCACTTCTGAATGCACCAGAGCAGCCCCTCTCCCACATTGCAGAGAGTGTATGCACAGCCGCACTCCCACAAGCACACAAAGAGGCTCTAGGAGGCAAAATTCCCCTCCAAGCTACTGAAATACTCCTTTCACCTGCCTTGCCATCTTCTCAGTGGCCAAAGCCTGAGGCCTCGGGGAGCGGCAGGATCGGGGGCCCAGGAGCCGTGCTCCTTCGCAGATCCCCCCAGTGCAGCAAACGGGACAGCTGCCGGCTGGCAGAGGCCCCACGCACAGGGACTTTGCTGCTCACCGCTGCTGCCGCCCAGCACAGCTGCCAGGGCCTCCTTTGGCACCCCTGCTTACAGGGCCCCAAGGCATGGCCTTTCGTCACAACAAGCCTTCAGCCTGGCCCCACTTCTCATCGGCAGCTTTCCCTGAACGTGGGACAACACCAATGTGATGCCATCCAGGCAAAAACAAATTTCAAAGTCTGTTCAACAAGCAAAAAAAGCAGGAGCACATTAGAACACAGCAGTTCCTGGCAGCACACAGCATTTCTCAGAAGCTCCACAGCACCTCAGCCCAGCTGTGCTCATCAAGGCCAAGGCCTCAGCAGCATTTCTCATATCATGCTGCAGCCTGAAAAAATGGCAGGGGGGGATGCACCAGCACAAGCAGGGAGATCACACCTGCCCACAGGCTCCCCATGCTCACATCCCATGTCATCCCGGGGCTCTCTCAGCTTCCAAAGACCTCTGAGGCCACGGGCTCTCACACTGCCTCCATGGGGACATCCCACGTGTCTCTAAGTGCTAAGGAGCTCTTTTGCAACTGACACTCCCTGGCCTTCCAGGGGGACATGCCATGGCTCTCTCTATGTTCCTAAACAACACACACGACAAGGGCAATGCCAGGACCTGCAGGGCAACATCCCAGCAATCTGCACGCTGCTAAGGAGCCACGCTGTCACAGGAACTCAGGGCATCACCTGTGACATTCCCTCCGTCTCCCTGCTGCCGGAGAGCCGTGATGTCACAGGCACTCACCTCTGGTCCCTGCAGGCATTCCAGGGCTTTCCATGCTGCCAAAGCGTTCTGATGTCACAGATACGCACTATGGCTCCATGGGGACATGCCAAGGCTCTCCAGGCTGCAAAAGAGCCCTTTAGCCACAGGCACTTACACAGGTGCCATGGGCACATCTTAGTGCTCCCTCTGCTCATAGGAACCCCAAGCTCACCAGATATCCCAGGGGCTCCATTGCCACATCCCCAGGCTCTGCAGGCTGCTCAAGAGCTCTGATCTCACCTGCAGTCACACAAGCTCCTCGGGGACATCTGTCGTTGCTGCGCTGGTAGCTTCACACAAAGGCTCCCAGAGCAGCCTGGCCACTGAGTCACGAGGGCCAGAGAGCAGCCCTTGGCTTTCTCAACTCCTTCTCAGAGACACGAGCCTTGGCGGCGGCTGCATCCAATCCCAGACTCACACTGTCCCTGCTTTAAGTAACTCTGTCCCACAGCACTTACAAATGGCCCATCTGATCTATTCCTAGAAAAGCAGTTCTTCCCTAACACAAATGATTCGACACAAACCACTCAATCCCAATTACTGACCACTCCATAGAAAAGCTAAACCTAAGCCTGGGAGGCTACACATAGTACAATGGGGTGCACTCTGTGAAAGCAATAGCAAAGCAGTCATATATTACAGCAAGCAAAAAAACCCAATTCCCAAGTAGAGCTCGATGTAACTCACCACACCAACACTCCTGGGCAGCTCTCTTTCCCTTCACCTCCCAAGAGTACCCTTGCTTGGTGTCCACTTCCAAAGCAGGAGCCCTCACACACTCCAAGGAGGAACACGCTAGAAAAAC
The DNA here is from genome assembly GCA_036785705.1 of Acanthornis magna. NCBI lineage: Eukaryota > Metazoa > Chordata > Aves > Passeriformes > Acanthizidae > Acanthornis > Acanthornis magna. The sequence continues at coordinate 628,705 of JAWUZG010000222.1, read as the reverse complement.
CTCCCCTAGGAAACTGGGACTGACTGCACACTGACACTCTCAAGGGACTGACTGGCAGGCAGACGCCTGCAACTCCCGGCAGCACCTCATCTGCCCAATCTTTGCCTCACTAGCAGCACCTTCATGCAGGCTTCCTTGCCAGAACGACTTTCAGCCCAATTCAACACCAAAACAACACACGGTGGCCCTCTGAAAGACACCTGGAGACTTTTGCAAGTAGCACATTGTTCAAGTGCCTGGACCATGTTCCAAGGCAAAGCAGCCGGCCCAAAGCATCCTGCTACAACCTCCCAGGGGGCTTCCAACTGCTACAGAGCACTCAGCTCCAAAGCACTCCCAGGCCTTCCAGCCTCACAGCCCACGGGCCTACAGCCCTCTGCAGAGCCCTGAGCTCACCTGCACTCACACACCTACCATGGGCACCTGCCAGAGCTCTCCAGCCATGAGAGACAGACGTGTGCTCTCAGGCACTCACAGCCATTCCAAGCTGACAGCCCAGGGCCCTTTGATCTCATCAGGCACCGCTGCTATGTCACAGGCACTCCCTGCGCTTCCACGGGGCCATCCCAGGCCTCTCGAGGCTCCTCAAGAACACTGAGGGCACACACAACCCCAGCGGCTCCATAGGGACATGCCAGGAGTCTCCCATTTGACAAACCTCTCTGCACAGAGATCACGGCCTACAACAGGCTCTCAGGGCTGACAGCCCACATGTCTCCACACGGCTAAGCTGCCACGAGCTCACAGGCACTCACCGGGGCTCCATGGGGACATCCCTGCACCCTCCATCCTCCTCAAGAGCTGGCAAGTCCCTGACACTCACACTTGCCCCCTGGGCACACTCCAGCCATCTCCAGGCTGCCAAAGAGCCAGGAGGTCCCATCTTGTCACAGGAACTCCCTGGGGACACGCCACAGCTATCCAGCTTTCAAAAGAACACTGAGCTCACAGGCCGTCCCAGGACAGCCATAGGCACATGCCAGGAGTCCGCACGCTGCCCAGAAGCCCTGGTGTCACAGGCACTCACTCACAGTACCTCGGTGCTGATATCCCAGGCGGCTCCATGCTGCTAAAGACATGTGATGGCACAGGCACTTGCACATCACTCAGAGAATCATAGGAAAGCTATCGGGAAAGAAAGATTTCATAGCAAAGCCACAGCAGGACGAGCTTCCTTGCCAAGCTTCACTCTACTACTTACACCATGCTTAAGGCACAGCGAGGAAAAGCAACAAACAAAAATCCAGAGTCAATCAATCCAAAATTAAATCAAACCCAAATTATCTATGCCTGTCTGTCCGTGTGTGTGAGGCTGTGTCTCTAAAGAAGAGAAAGGGTCAGGATAAGAAGAACATGGCCCAAAGGCTCAAGAGCACTTCCCTTAAGAGCACTTCAACTTGAGCAACATTTCACTTGATAACCCAAATTCAAATGAGCAACTCAGCGCAGGAACAGCAGTTAAGAGCATTTCAACTGAACTGGACTTCAACTACACAACACTTCACTTAGAACTGAGCTGAAACCCAAGCCCTCAGCAAAGGATCCACACAGCCCTTACCATAGCACTGCAGCAACTTCGAGACCTAACTTAGGGACAAACCTGAAGCACTTCTGAATGCACCAGAGCAGCCCCTCTCCCACATTGCAGAGAGTGTATGCACAGCCGCACTCCCACAAGCACACAAAGAGGCTCTAGGAGGCAAAATTCCCCTCCAAGCTACTGAAATACTCCTTTCACCTGCCTTGCCATCTTCTCAGTGGCCAAAGCCTGAGGCCTCGGGGAGCGGCAGGATCGGGGGCCCAGGAGCCGTGCTCCTTCGCAGATCCCCCCAGTGCAGCAAACGGGACAGCTGCCGGCTGGCAGAGGCCCCACGCACAGGGACTTTGCTGCTCACCGCTGCTGCCGCCCAGCACAGCTGCCAGGGCCTCCTTTGGCACCCCTGCTTACAGGGCCCCAAGGCATGGCCTTTCGTCACAACAAGCCTTCAGCCTGGCCCCACTTCTCATCGGCAGCTTTCCCTGAACGTGGGACAACACCAATGTGATGCCATCCAGGCAAAAACAAATTTCAAAGTCTGTTCAACAAGCAAAAAAAGCAGGAGCACATTAGAACACAGCAGTTCCTGGCAGCACACAGCATTTCTCAGAAGCTCCACAGCACCTCAGCCCAGCTGTGCTCGTCAAGGCCAAGGCCTCAGCAGCATTTCTCATATCATGCTGCAGCCTGAAAAAATGGCAGGGGGGGATGCACCAGCACAAGCAGGGAGATCACACCTGCCCACAGGCTCCCCATGCTCACATCCCATGTCATCCCGGGGCTCTCTCAGCTTCCAAAGACCTCTGAGGTCACGGGCTCTCACACTGCCTCCATGGGGACATCCCACGTGTCTCTAAGTGCTAAGGAGCTCTTTTGCAACTGACACTCCCTGGCCTTCCAGGGGGACATGCCACGGCTCTCTCTATGTTCCTAAACAACACACACGACAAGGGCAATGCCAGGGCCTGCAGGGCAACATCCCAGCAATCTGCAAGCTGCTAAGGAGCCACGCTGTCACAGGAACTCAGGGCATCACCTGTGACATTCCCTCCGTCTCCCTGCTGCCGGAGAGCCGTGATGTCACAGGCACTCACCTCTGGTCCCTGCAGGCATTCCAGGGCTTTCCATGCTGCCAAAGCGTTCTGATGTCACAGATACGCACTATGGCTCCATGGGGACATGCCAAGGCTCTCCAGGCTGCAAAAGAGCCCTTTAGCCACAGGCACTTACACAGGTGCCATGGGCACATCTTAGTGCTCCCTCTGCTCATAGGAACCCCGAGCTCACCAGATATCCCGGGGGCTCCATTGCCACATCCCCAGGCTCTCCAGGCTATTCAAGAGCTCTGATCTCACCTGCAGTCACACAAGCTCCTCGGGGACATCTGTCGCTGCTGCGCTGGCAGCTTCACACAAAGGCTCCCAGAGCAGCCTGGCCACTGAGTCACAAGGGCCAGAGAGCAGCCCTTGGCTTTCTCAACTCCTTCTCAGAGATAGGAGCCTTGGCGGCGGCTGCATCCAATCCCAGACTCACACTGTCCCTGCTTTAAGTAACTCTGTCCCGCAGCACTTACAAATGGCCCATCTGATCTATTCCTAGAAAAGCAGTTCTTCCCTAACACAAATGATTCGACACAAACCACTCAATCCCAGTTACTGACCACTCCATAGAAAAGCTAAACCTACTCCTGGGAGGCTACACATAGTACAATGGGGTGCACTCTGTGAAAGCAATAGCAAAGCAGTCATATATTACAGCAAGCAAAAAAACCCAATTCCCAAGTAGAGCTCGATGTAACTCACCACACCAACACTCCTGGGCAGCTCTCTTTCCCTTCACCTCCCAAGAGTACCCTTGCTTGGTGTCCACTTCCAAAGCAGGAGCCCTCACACACTCCAAGGAGGAACACGCTAGAAAAACCTCCCCTAGGAAACTGGGACTGACTGCACACTGACACTCTCAAGGGACTGACTGGCAGGCAGACGCCTGCAACTCCCGGCAGCACCTCATCTGCCCAATCTTTGCCTCACTAGCAGCACCTTCATGCAGGCTTCCTTGCCAGAACGACTTTCAGCACAATTCAACACCAAAACAACACACGGTGGCCCTCTGAAAGACACCTGGAGACTTTTGCAAGTAGCACATTGTCCAAGTGCCTGGACCATGTTCCAAGGCAAAGCAGCCGGCCCAAAGCATCCTGCTACAACCTCCCAGGGGGCTTCCAACTGCTACGGAGCACTCAGCTCAAAAGCACTCCCAGGCCTTCCAGCCTCACAGCCCACGGGCCTACAGCCCTCTGCAGAGCCCTGAGCTCACCTGCACTCACACACCTACCATGGGCACCTGCCAGAGCTCTCCGGCCATGAGAGACAGACGTGTGCTCTCAGGCACTCACAGCCATTCCAAGCTGACATCCCAGGGCCCTTTGATCTCATCAGGCACCGCTGCTATGTCACAGGCACTCCCTGCGCTTCCACGGGGCCATCCCAGGCCTCTCGAGGCTCCTCAAGAACACTGAGGGCACACACAACCCCAGCGGCTCCATAGGGACATGCCAGGAGTCTCCCATTTGACAAACCTCTCTGCACGGAGATCACGGCCTACAACAGGCTCTCAGGGCCGATAGCCCACATGTCTCCACACGGCTAAGCTGCCACGAGCTCACAGGCACTCACCGGGGCTCCATGGGGACATCCCTGCACCCTCCATCCTCCTCAAGAGCTGGCAAGTCCCTGACACTCACACTTGCCCCCTGGGCACACTCCAGCCATCTCCAGGCTGCCAAAGAGCCAGGAGGTCCCATCTTGTCACAGGAACTCCCTGGGGACACGCCACAGCTATCCAGCTTTCAAAAGAACACTGAGCTCACAGGCCGTCCCAGGACAGCCATAGGCACATGCCAGGAGTCCGCACGCTGCCCAGAAGCCCTGGTGTCACAGGCACTCACTCACAGTACCTCGGTGCTGATATCCCAGGCGGCTCCATGCTGCTAAAGACATGTGATGGCACAGGCACTTGCACATCACTCAGAGAATCATAGGAAAGCTATCGGGAAAGAAAGATTTCATAGCAAAGCCACAGCAGGACGAGCTTCCTTGCCAAGCTTCACTCTACTACTTACACCATGCTTAAGGCACAGCGAGGAAAAGCAACAAACAAAAATCCAGAGTCAATCAATCCAAAATTAAATCAAACCCAAATTATCTATGCCTGTCTGTCCGTGTGTGTGAGGCTGTGTCTCTAAAGAAGAGAAAGGGTCAGGATAAGAAGAACATGGCCCAAAGGCTCAAGAGCACTTCCCTTAAGAGCACTTCAACTTGAGCAACATTTCACTTGATAACCCAAATTCAAATGAGCAACTCAGCGCAGGAACAGCAGTTAAGAGCATTTCAACTGAACTGGACTTCAACTACACAACACTTCACTTAGAACTGAGCTGAAACCCAAGCCCTCAGCAAAGGATCCACACAGCCCTTACCATAGCACTGCAGCAACTTCGAGACCTAACTTAGGGACAAACCTGAAGCACTTCTGAATGCACCAGAGCAGCCCCTCTCCCACATTGCAGAGAGCGTATGCACAGCCGCACTCCCACAAGCACACAAAGAGGCTCTAGGAGGCAAAATTCCCCTCCAAGCTACTGAAATACTCCTTTCACCTGCCTTGCCATCTTCTCAGCGGCCAAAGCCTGAGGCCTCGGGGAGCGGCAGGATCGGGGGCCCAGGAGCCGTGCTCCTTCGCAGATCCCCCCAGTGCAGCAAACGGGACAGCTGCCGGCTGGCAGAGGCCCCACGCACAGGGACTTTGCTGCTCACCGCTGCTGCCGCCCAGCACAGCTGCCAGGGCCTCCTTTGGCACCCCTGCTTACAGGGCCCCAAGGCATGGCCTTTCGTCACAACAAGCCTTCAGCCTGGCCCCACTTCTCATCGGCAGCTTTCCCTGAACGTGGGACAACACCAATGTGATGCCATCCAGGCAAAAACAAATTTCAAAGTCTGTTCAACAAGCAAAAAAAGCAGGAGCACATTAGAACACAGCAGTTCCTGGCAGCACACAGCATTTCTCAGAAGCTCCACAGCACCTCAGCCCAGCTGTGCTCATCAAGGCCAAGGCCTCAGCAGCATTTCTCATATCATGCTGCAGCCTGAAAAAATGGCAGGGGGGGATGCACCAGCACAAGCAGGGAGATCACACCTGCCCACAGGCTCCCCATGCTCACATCCCATGTCATCCCGGGGCTCTCTCAGCTTCCAAAGACCTCTGAGGCCACGGGCTCTCACACTGCCTCCATGGGGACATCCCACGTGTCTCTAAGTGCTAAGGAGCTCTTTTGCAACTGACACTCCCTGGCCTTCCAGGGGGACATGCCATGGCTCTCTCTATGTTCCTAAACAACACACACGACAAGGGCAATGCCAGGACCTGCAGGGCAACATCCCAGCAATCTGCACGCTGCTAAGGAGCCACGCTGTCACAGGAACTCAGGGCATCACCTGTGACATTCCCTCCGTCTCCCTGCTGCCGGAGAGCCGTGATGTCACAGGCACTCACCTCTGGTCCCTGCAGGCATTCCAGGGCTTTCCATGCTGCCAAAGCGTTCTGATGTCACAGATACGCACTATGGCTCCATGGGGACATGCCAAGGCTCTCCAGGCTGCAAAAGAGCCCTTTAGCCACAGGCACTTACACAGGTGCCATGGGCACATCTTAGTGCTCCCTCTGCTCATAGGAACCCCAAGCTCACCAGATATCCCAGGGGCTCCATTGCCACATCCCCAGGCTCTGCAGGCTGCTCAAGAGCTCTGATCTCACCTGCAGTCACACAAGCTCCTCGGGGACATCTGTCGTTGCTGCGCTGGTAGCTTCACACAAAGGCTCCCAGAGCAGCCTGGCCACTGAGTCACGAGGGCCAGAGAGCAGCCCTTGGCTTTCTCAACTCCTTCTCAGAGACACGAGCCTTGGCGGCGGCTGCATCCAATCCCAGACTCACACTGTCCCTGCTTTAAGTAACTCTGTCCCACAGCACTTACAAATGGCCCATCTGATCTATTCCTAGAAAAGCAGTTCTTCCCTAACACAAATGATTCGACACAAACCACTCAATCCCAATTACTGACCACTCCATAGAAAAGCTAAACCTAAGCCTGGGAGGCTACACATAGTACAATGGGGTGCACTCTGTGAAAGCAATAGCAAAGCAGTCATATATTACAGCAAGCAAAAAAACCCAATTCCCAAGTAGAGCTCGATGTAACTCACCACACCAACACTCCTGGGCAGCTCTCTTTCCCTTCACCTCCCAAGAGTACCCTTGCTTGGTGTCCACTTCCAAAGCAGGAGCCCTCACACACTCCAAGGAGGAACACGCTAGAAAAACCTCCCCTAGGAAACTGGGACTGACTGCACACTGACACTCTCAAGGGACTGACTGGCAGGCAGACGCCTGCAACTCCCGGCAGCACCTCATCTGCCCAATCTTTGCCTCACTAGCAGCACCTTCATGCAGGCTTCCTTGCCAGAAGGACTTTCAGCACAATTCAACACCAAAACAACACACGGTGGCCCTCTGAAAGACACCTGGAGACTTTTGCAAGTAGCACATTGTTCAAGTGCCTGGACCATGTTCCAAGGCAAAGCAGCCGGCCCAAAGCATCCTGCTACAACCTCCCAGGGGGCTTCCAACTGCTACAGAGCACTCAGCTCAAAAGCACTCCCAGGCCTTCCAGCCTCACAGCCCACGGGCCTACAGCCCTCTGCAGAGCCCTGAGCTCACCTGCACTCACACACCTACCATGGGCACCTGCCAGAGCTCTCCAGCCATGAGAGACAGACGTGTGCTCTCAGGCACTCACAGCCATTCCAAGCTGACAGCCCAGGGCCCTTTGATCTCATCAGGCACCGCTGCTATGTCACAGGCACTCCCTGCGCTTCCACGGGGCCATCCCAGGCCTCTCGAGGCTCCTCAAGAACACTGAGGGCACACACAACCCCAGCGGCTCCATAGGGACATGCCAGGAGTCTCCCATTTGACAAACCTCTCTGCACAGAGATCACGGCCTACAACAGGCTCTCAGGGCTGACAGCCCACATGTCTCCACACGGCTAAGCTGCCACGAGCTCACAGGCACTCACCGGGGCTCCATGGGGACATCCCTGCACCCTCCATCCTCCTCAAGAGCTGGCAAGTCCCTGACACTCACACTTGCCCCCTGGGCACACTCCAGCCATCTCCAGGCTGCCAAAGAGCCAGGAGGTCCCATCTTGTCACAGGAACTCCCTGGGGACACGCCACAGCTATCCAGCTTTCAAAAGAACACTGAGCTCACAGGCCGTCCCAGGACAGCCATAGGCACATGCCAGGAGTCCGCACGCTGCCCAGAAGCCCTGGTGTCACAGGCACTCACTCACAGTACCTCGGTGCTGATATCCCAGGCGGCTCCATGCTGCTAAAGACATGTGATGGCACAGGCACTTGCACATCACTCAGAGAATCATAGGAAAGCTATCGGGAAAGAAAGATTTCATAGCAAAGCCACAGCAGGACGAGCTTCCTTGCCAAGCTTCACTCTACTACTTACACCATGCTTAAGGCACAGCGAGGAAAAGCAACAAACAAAAATCCAGAGTCAATCAATCCAAAATGAAATCAAACCCAAATTATCTATGCCTGTCTGTCCGTGTGTGTGAGGCTGTGTCTCTAAAGAAGAGAAAGGGTCAGGATAAGAAGAACATGGCCCAAAGGCTCAAGAGCACTTCCCTTAAGAGCACTTCAACTTGAGCAACATTTCACTTGATAACCCAAATTCAAATGAGCAACTCAGCGCAGGAACAGCAGTTAAGAGCATTTCAACTGAACTGGACTTCAACTACACAACACTTCACTTAGAACTGAGCTGAAACCCAAGCCCTCAGCAAAGGATCCACACAGCCCTTACCATAGCACTGCAGCAACTTCGAGACCTAACTTAGGGACAAACCTGAAGCACTTCTGAATGCACCAGAGCAGCCCCTCTCCCACATTGCAGAGAGTGTATGCACAGCCGCACTCCCACAAGCACACAAAGAGGCTCTAGGAGGCAAAATTCCCCTCCAAGCTACTGAAATACTCCTTTCACCTGCCTTGCCATCTTCTCAGTGGCCAAAGCCTGAGGCCTCGGGGAGCGGCAGGATCGGGGGCCCAGGAGCCGTGCTCCTTCGCAGATCCCCCCAGTGCAGCAAACGGGACAGCTGCCGGCTGGCAGAGGCCCCACGCACAGGGACTTTGCTGCTCACCGCTGCTGCCGCCCAGCACAGCTGCCAGGGCCTCCTTTGGCACCCCTGCTTACAGGGCCCCAAGGCATGGCCTTTCGTCACAACAAGCCTTCAGCCTGGCCCCACTTCTCATCGGCAGCTTTCCCTGAACGTGGGACAACACCAATGTGATGCCATCCAGGCAAAAACAAATTTCAAAGTCTGTTCAACAAGCAAAAAAAGCAGGAGCACATTAGAACACAGCAGTTCCTGGCAGCACACAGCATTTCTCAGAAGCTCCACAGCACCTCAGCCCAGCTGTGCTCGTCAAGGCCAAGGCCTCAGCAGCATTTCTCATATCATGCTGCAGCCTGAAAAAATGGCAGGGGGGGATGCACCAGCACAAGCAGGGAGATCACACCTGCCCACAGGCTCCCCATGCTCACATCCCATGTCATCCCGGGGCTCTCTCAGCTTCCAAAGACCTCTGAGGTCACGGGCTCTCACACTGCCTCCATGGGGACATCCCACGTGTCTCTAAGTGCTAAGGAGCTCTTTTGCAACTGACACTCCCTGGCCTTCCAGGGGGACATGCCACGGCTCTCTCTATGTTCCTAAACAACACACACGACAAGGGCAATGCCAGGGCCTGCAGGGCAACATCCCAGCAATCTGCAAGCTGCTAAGGAGCCACGCTGTCACAGGAACTCAGGGCATCACCTGTGACATTCCCTCCGTCTCCCTGCTGCCGGAGAGCCGTGATGTCACAGGCACTCACCTCTGGTCCCTGCAGGCATTCCAGGGCTTTCCATGCTGCCAAAGCGTTCTGATGTCACAGATACGCACTATGGCTCCATGGGGACATGCCAAGGCTCTCCAGGCTGCAAAAGAGCCCTTTAGCCACAGGCACTTACACAGGTGCCATGGGCACATCTTAGTGCTCCCTCTGCTCATAGGAACCCCGAGCTCACCAGATATCCCGGGGGCTCCATTGCCACATCCCCAGGCTCTCCAGGCTATTCAAGAGCTCTGATCTCACCTGCAGTCACACAAGCTCCTCGGGGACATCTGTCGCTGCTGCGCTGGCAGCTTCACACAAAGGCTCCCAGAGCAGCCTGGCCACTGAGTCACAAGGGCCAGAGAGCAGCCCTTGGCTTTCTCAACTCCTTCTCAGAGATAGGAGCCTTGGCGGCGGCTGCATCCAATCCCAGACTCACACTGTCCCTGCTTTAAGTAACTCTGTCCCGCAGCACTTACAAATGGCCCATCTGATCTATTCCTAGAAAAGCAGTTCTTCCCTAACACAAATGATTCGACACAAACCACTCAATCCCAGTTACTGACCACTCCATAGAAAAGCTAAACCTACTCCTGGGAGGCTACACATAGTACAATGGGGTGCACTCTGTGAAAGCAATAGCAAAGCAGTCATATATTACAGCAAGCAAAAAAACCCAATTCCCAAGTAGAGCTCGATGTAACTCACCACACCAACACTCCTGGGCAGCTCTCTTTCCCTTCACCTCCCAAGAGTACCCTTGCTTGGTGTCCACTTCCAAAGCAGGAGCCCTCACACACTCCAAGGAGGAACACGCTAGAAAAACCTCCCCTAGGAAACTGGGACTGACTGCACACTGACACTCTCAAGGGACTGACTGGCAGGCAGACGCCTGCAACTCCCGGCAGCACCTCATCTGCCCAATCTTTGCCTCACTAGCAGCACCTTCATGCAGGCTTCCTTGCCAGAACGACTTTCAGCACAATTCAACACCAAAACAACACACGGTGGCCCTCTGAAAGACACCTGGAGACTTTTGCAAGTAGCACATTGTCCAAGTGCCTGGACCATGTTCCAAGGCAAAGCAGCCGGCCCAAAGCATCCTGCTACAACCTCCCAGGGGGCTTCCAACTGCTACGGAGCACTCAGCTCAAAAGCACTCCCAGGCCTTCCAGCCTCACAGCCCACGGGCCTACAGCCTTCTGCAGAGCCCTGAGCTCACCTGCACTCACACACCTACCATGGGCACCTGCCAGAGCTCTCCGGCCATGAGAGACAGACGTGTGCTCTCAGGCACTCACAGCCATTCCAAGCTGACATCCCAGGGCCCTTTGATCTCATCAGGCACCGCTGCTATGTCACAGGCACTCCCTGCGCTTCCACGGGGCCATCCCAGGCCTCTCGAGGCTCCTCAAGAACACTGAGGGCACACACAACCCCAGCGGCTCCATAGGGACATGCCAGGAGTCTCCCATTTGACAAACCTCTCTGCACGGAGATCACGGCCTACAACAGGCTCTCAGGGCCGACAGCCCACATGTCTCCACACGGCTAAGCTGCCACGAGCTCACAGGCACTCACCGGGGCTCCATGGGGACATCCCTGCACCCTCCATCCTCCTCAAGAGCTGGCAAGTCCCTGACACTCACACTTGCCCCCTGGGCACACTCCAGCCATCTCCAGGCTGCCAAAGAGCCAGGAGGTCCCATCTTGTCACAGGAACTCCCTGGGGACACGCCACAGCTATCCAGCTTTCAAAAGAACACTGAGCTCACAGGCCGTCCCAGGACAGCCATAGGCACATGCCAGGAGTCCGCATGCTGCCCAGAAGCCCTGGTGTCACAGGCACTCACTCACAGTACCTCGGTGCTGATATCCCAGGCGGCTCCATGCTGCTAAAGACATGTGATGGCACAGGCACTTGCACATCACTCAAAGAATCATAGGAAAGCTATCGGGAAAGAAAGATTTCATAGCAAAGCCACAGCAGGTCAAGCTTCCTTGCCAAGCTTCACTCTACTACTTACACCATGCTTAAGGCACAGCGAGGAAAAGAAACAAAAAAAAATCCAATCAATCCAAAATGAAATTAAACCAAAATTACCTATGTCTGTCTGTCTCTCTGTCTGTGTGTGTGTATGTGTGCGAGTGTCTCCAAAGGAAAGAAAGGGTCGGGATTACAAGAACACGCTTGAAAGGCTCAAGAGCACTTCATTTGGCAGCACTTCCACTTGAGCAACATTTAAATTTCTACCTTCAACTTAACCACCTAGCAGAGGAACAACACTTAACAGCATTTCATCCTAACCATATTGCGAGTTGTTAGGAATTAACATAGAAATGAACTCAAGCCCAACACCTCAGAAAAGGACCCCCACAGGATTTACCATATCTCAAGAGTAATTTTACTTACAGGCAGAACTTCCTTGCACTTCTAAACTACTTCAGAATCTAGGAGAGCAGCCCCTCTGCCACATTCCGGAGAGGACACGCACACTGGCACACAATGTTTACCATTCAGGCAAAAACAACATTTCCAAGGCTGTTGTGATTAGAAAACACAAAACAGGACCACGTTAGACAGCAGCACTTCCTGGGAGCACACAGTGTTTCTGATAAGCTCAAGAGCTGCTCAGCCAAGCTGCACTTCCTCAAGGCCGATGCCTAAGGAGCATTTCTCAGATCATGGTGGGGCTCAAAAAGGGGAGGGGAGAGGAATGCACCGCCACAAGCTGGGAGATCACACTTAAATCACAGGCCCCCCTGCTGACATCCCATTTCATCCCAGCTCCCTTAATCCTCCATAGACTTCTGAGCTCACAGGCACTCACAGGGGCTCCATGGGGACATCCCTGCACCCTCCATCCTCCTCAAGAGCTGGCAAGTCTCTGACAATCACACTTGCCCCCTGGGCACACTCCAGCCATCTCCAGGCTGCCAAAGAGCCAGGAGGTCCCATCTAGTCACAGGAACTCCCTGGGGACACGCCACAGCTATCCAGCTTTCAAAAGAACACTGAGCTCACAGGCCGTCCCAGGACAGCCATAGGCACATGCCAGGAGTCCGCATGCTGCCCAGAAGCCCTGGTGTCACAGGCACTCACTCACAGCACCTCGGTGCTGATATCCCAGGCGGCTCCATGCTGCTAAAGACATGTGATGGCACAGGCACTTGCACATCACTCAAGAGAATCACGGGAAATCTATCAGGAAAGAAAGATTTCATAGCAAAGCCACAGCAGGACGAGCTTCCTTGCCAAGCTTCACTCTACTACTTACACCATGCTTAAGGCACAGCGAGGAAAAGCAACAAACAAAAATCCAGAGTCAATCAATCCAAAATGAAATCAAACCCAAATTATCTATGCCTGTCTGTCCGTGTGTGTGAGGCTGTGTCTCTAAAGAAGAGAAAGGGTCAGGATAAGAAGAACATGGCCCAAAGGCTCAAGAGCACTTCCCTTAAGAGCACTTCAACTTGAGCAACATTTCACTTGATAACCCAAATTCAAATGAGCAACTCAGCGCAGGAACAGCAGTTAAGAGCATTTCAACTGAACTGGACTTCAACTACACAACACTTCACTTAGAACTGAGCTGAAACCCAAGCCCTCAGCAAAGGATCCACACAGCCCTTACCATAGCACTGCAGCAACTTCGAGACCTAACTTAGGGACAAACCTGAAGCACTTCTGAATGCACCAGAGCAGCCCCTCTCCCACATTGCAGAGAGCGTATGCACAGCCGCACTCCCACAAGCACACAAAGAGGCTCTAGGAGGAAAAATTCCCCTCCAAGCTACTGAAATACTCCTTTCACCTGCCTTGCCATCTTCTCAGTGGCCAAAGCCTGAGGCCTCGGGGAGCGGCAGGATCGGGGGCCCAGGAGCCGTGCTCCTTCGCAGATCCCCCCAGTGCAGCAAACGGGACAGCTGCCGGCTGGCAGAGGCCCCACGCACAGGGACTTTGCTGCTCACCGCTGCTGCGGCCCAGCACAGCTGCCAGGGCCTCCTTTGGCACCCCTGCTTACAGGGCCCCAAGGCATGGCATTTCGTCACAACAAGCCTTCAGCCTGGCCCCACTTCTCATCGGCAGCTTTCCCTGAACGTGGGACAACACCAATGTGATGCCATCCAGGCAAAAACAAATTTCAAAGTCTGTTCAACAAGCAAAAAAAGCAGGAGCACATTAGAACACAGCAGTTCCTGGCAGCACACAGCATTTCTCAGAAGCTCCACAGCACCTCAGCCCAGCTGTGCTCGTCAAGGCCAAGGCCTCAGCAGCATTTCTCATATCATGCTGCAGCCTGAAAAAATGGCAGGGGGGGATGCACCAGCACAAGCAGGGAGATCACACCTGCCCACAGGCTCCCCATGCTCACATCCCATGTCATCCCGGGGCTCTCTCAGCTTCCAAAGACCTCTGAGGTCACGGGCTCTCACACTGCCTCCATGGGGACATCCCACGTGTCTCTAAGTGCTAAGGAGCTCTTTTGCAACTGACACTCCCTGGCCTTCCAGGGGGACATGCCACGGCTCTCTCTATGTTCCTAAACAACACACACGACAAGGGCAATGCCAGGGCCTGCAGGGCAACATCCCAGCAATCTGCAAGCTGCTAAGGAGCCACGCTGTCACAGGAACTCAGGGCATCACCTGTGACATTCCCTCCGTCTCCCTGCTGCCGGAGAGCCGTGATGTCACAGGCACTCACCTCTGGTCCCTGCAGGCATTCCAGGGCTTTCCATGCTGCCAAAGCGTTCTGATGTCACAGATACGCACTATGGCTCCATGGGGACATGCCAAGGCTCTCCAGGCTGCAAAAGAGCCCTTTAGCCACAGGCACTTACACAGGTGCCATGGGCACATCTTAGTGCTCCCTCTGCTCATAGGAACCCCGAGCTCACCAGATATCCCGGGGGCTCCATTGCCACATCCCCAGGCTCTCCAGGCTATTCAAGAGCTCTGATCTCACCTGCAGTCACACAAGCTCCTCGGGGACATCTGTCGCTGCTGCGCTGGCAGCTTCACACAAAGGCTCCCAGAGCAGCCTGGCCACTGAGTCACAAGGGCCAGAGAGCAGCCCTTGGCTTTCTCAACTCCTTCTCAGAGATAGGAGCCTTGGCGGCGGCTGCATCCAATCCCAGACTCACACTGTCCCTGCTTTAAGTAACTCTGTCCCGCAGCACTTACAAATGGCCCATCTGATCTATTCCTAGAAAAGCAGTTCTTCCCTAACACAAATGATTCGACACAAACCACTCAATCCCAGTTACTGACCACTCCATAGAAAAGCTAAACCTACTCCTGGGAGGCTACACATAGTACAATGGGGTGCACTCTGTGAAAGCAATAGCAAAGCAGTCATATATTACAGCAAGCCAAAAAACCCAATTCCCAAGTAGAGCTCGATGTAACTCACCACACCAACACTCCTGGGCAGCTCTCTTTCCCTTCACCTCCCAAGAGTACCCTTGCTTGGTGTCCACTTCCAAAGCAGGAGCCCTCACACACTCCAAGGAGGAACACGCTAGAAAAACCTCCCCTAGGAAACTGGGACTGACTGCACACTGACACTCTCAAGGGACTGACTGGCAGGCAGACGCCTGCAACTCCCGGCAGCACCTCATCTGCCCAATCTTTGCCTCACTAGCAGCACCTTCATGCAGGCTTCCTTGCCAGAACGACTTTCAGCACAATTCAACACCAAAACAACACACGGTGGCCCTCTGAAAGACACCTGGAGACTTTTGCAAGTAGCACATTGTCCAAGTGCCTGGACCATGTTCCAAGGCAAAGCAGCCGGCCCAAAGCATCCTGCTACAACCTCCCAGGGGGCTTCCAACTGCTACAGAGCACTCAGCTCAAAAGCACTCCCAGGCCTTCCAGCCTCACAGCCCACGGGCCTACAGCCTTCTGCAGAGCCCTGAGCTCACCTGCACTCACACACCTACCATGGGCACCTGCCACAGCTCTCCGGCCATGAGAGACAGACGTGTGCTCTCAGGCACTCACAGCCATTCCAAACTGACATCCCAGGGCCCTTTGATCTCATCAGGCACCGCTGCTATGTCACAGGCACTCCCTGCGCTTCCACGGGGCCATCCCAGGCCTCTCGAGGCTCCTCAAGAACACTGAGGGCACACACAACCCCAGCGGCTCCATAGGGACATGCCAGGAGTCTCCCATTTGACAAACCTCTCTGCACGGACATCACGGCCTACAACAGGCTCTCAGGGCCGACAGCCCACATGTCTCCACACGGCTAAGCTGCCACGAGCTCACAGGCACTCACCGGGGCTCCATGGGGACATCCCTGCACCCTCCATCCTCCTCAAGAGCTGGCAAGTCCCTGACACTCACACTTGCCCCCTGGGCACACTCCAGCCATCTCCAGGCTGCCAAAGAGCCAGGAGGTCCCATCTTGTCACAGGAACTCCCTGGGGACACGCCACAGCTATCCAGCTTTCAAAAGAACACTGAGCTCACAGGCCGTCCCAGGACAGCCATAGGCACATGCCAGGAGTCCGCATGCTGCCCAGAAGCCCTGGTGTCACAGGCACTCACTCACAGCACCTCGGTGCTGATATCCCAGGCGGCTCCACGCTGCTAAAGACATGTGATGGCACAGGCACTTGCACATCACTCAAAGAATCATAGGAAAGCTATCGGGAAAGAAAGATTTCATAGCAAAGCCACAGCAGGTCAAGCTTCCTTGCCAAGCTTCACTCTACTACTTACACCATGCTTAAGGCACAGCGAGGAAAAGAAACAAAAAAAAATCCAATCAATCCAAAATGAAATTAAACCAAAATTACCTATGTCTGTCTGTCTCTCTGTCTGTGTGTGTGTATGTGTGCGAGTGTCTCCAAAGGAAAGAAAGGGTCGGGATTACAAGAACACGCTTGAAAGGCTCAAGAGCACTTCATTTGGCAGCACTTCCACTTGAGCAACATTTAAATTTCTACCTTCAACTTAACCACCTAGCAGAGGAACAACACTTAACAGCATTTCATCCTAACCATATTGCGAGTTGTTAGGAATTAACATAGAAATGAACTCAAGCCCAACACCTCAGAAAAGGACCCCCACAGGATTTACCATATCTCAAGAGTAATTTTACTTACAGGCAGAACTTCCTTGCACTTCTAAACTACTTCAGAATCTAGGAGAGCAGCCCCTCTGCCACATTCCGGAGAGGACACGCACACTGGCACACAATGTTTACCATTCAGGCAAAAACAACATTTCCAAGGCTGTTGTGATTAGAAAACACAAAACAGGACCACGTTAGACAGCAGCACTTCCTGGGAGCACACAGTGTTTCTGATAAGCTCAAGAGCTGCTCAGCCAAGCTGCAGTTCCTCAAGGCCCATGCCTAAGGAGCATTTCTCAGATCATGGTGGGGCTCAAAAAGGGGAGGGGAGAGGAATGCACCGCCACAAGCTGGGAGATCACACTTAAATCACAGGCCCCCCTGCTGACATCCCATTTCATCCCAGCTCCCTTAATCCTCCATAGACTTCTGAGCTCACAGGCACTCACAGGGGCTCCATGGGGACATCCCTGCACCCTCCATCCTCCTCAAGAGCTGGCAAGTCTCTGACAATCACACTTGCCCCCTGGGCACACTCCAGCCATCTCCAGGCTGCCAAAGAGCCAGGAGGTCCCATCTAGTCACAGGAACTCCCTGGGGACACGCCACAGCTATCCAGCTTTCAAAAGAACACTGAGCTCACAGGCCGTCCCAGGACAGCCATAGGCACATGCCAGGAGTCCGCATGCTGCCCAGAAGCCCTGGTGTCACAGGCACTCACTCACAGCACCTCGGTGCTGATATCCCAGGCGGCTCCATGCTGCTAAAGACATGTGATGGCACAGGCACTTGCACATCACTCAAGAGAATCACGGGAAATCTATCAGGAAAGAAAGATTTCATAGCAAAGCCACAGCAGGACGAGCTTCCTTGCCAAGCTTCACTCTACTACTTACACCATGCTTAAGGCACAGCGAGGAAAAGCAACAAACAAAAATCCAGAGTCAATCAATCCAAAATGAAATCAAACCCAAATTATCTATGCCTGTCTGTCCGTGTGTGTGAGGCTGTGTCTCTAAAGAAGAGAAAGGGTCAGGATAAGAAGAACATGGCCCAAAGGCTCAAGAGCACTTCCCTTAAGAGCACTTCAACTTGAGCAACATTTCACTTGATAACCCAAATTCAAATGAGCAACTCAGCGCAGGAACAGCAGTTAAGAGCATTTCAACTGAACTGGACTTCAACTACACAACACTTCACTTAGAACTGAGCTGAAACCCAAGCCCTCAGCAAAGGATCCACACAGCCCTTACCATAGCACTGCAGCAACTTCGAGACCTAACTTAGGGACAAACCTGAAGCACTTCTGAATGCACCAGAGCAGCCCCTCTCCCACATTGCAGAGAGCGTATGCACAGCTGCACTCCCACAAGCACACAAAGAGGCTCTAGGAGGAAAAATTCCCCTCCAAGCTACTGAAATACTCCTTTCACCTGCCTTGCCATCTTCTCAGTGGCCAAAGCCTGAGGCCTCGGGGAGCGGCAGGATCGGGGGCCCAGGAGCCGTGCTCCTTCGCAGATCCCCCCAGTGCAGCAAACGGGACAGCTGCCGGCTGGCAGAGGCCCCACGCACAGGGACTTTGCTGCTCACCGCTGCTGCGGCCCAGCACAGCTGCCAGGGCCTCCTTTGGCACCCCTGCTTACAGGGCCCCAAGGCATGGCATTTCGTCACAACAAGCCTTCAGCCTGGCCCCACTTCTCATCGGCAGCTTTCCCTGAACGTGGGACAACACCAATGTGATGCCATCCAGGCAAAAACAAATTTCAAAGTCTGTTCAACAAGCAAAAAAAGCAGGAGCACATTAGAACACAGCAGTTCCTGGCAGCACACAGCATTTCTCAGAAGCTCCACAGCACCTCAGCCCAGCTGTGCTCGTCAAGGCCAAGGCCTCAGCAGCATTTCTCATATCATGCTGCAGCCTGAAAAAATGGCAGGGGGGGATGCACCAGCACAAGCAGGGAGATCACACCTGCCCACAGGCTCCCCATGCTCACATCCCATGTCATCCCGGGGCTCTCTCAGCTTCCAAAGACCTCTGAGGTCACGGGCTCTCACACTGCCTCCATGGGGACATCCCACGTGTCTCTAAGTGCTAAGGAGCTCTTTTGCAACTGACACTCCCTGGCCTTCCAGGGGGACATGCCACGGCTCTCTCTATGTTCCTAAACAACACACACGACAAGGGCAATGCCAGGGCCTGCAGGGCAACATCCCAGCAATCTGCAAGCTGCTAAGGAGCCACGCTGTCACAGGAACTCAGGGCATCACCTGTGACATTCCCTCCGTCTCCCTGCTGCCGGAGAGCCGTGATGTCACAGGCACTCACCTCTGGTCCCTGCAGGCATTCCAGGGCTTTCCATGCTGCCAAAGCGTTCTGATGTCACAGATACGCACTATGGCTCCATGGGGACATGCCAAGGCTCTCCAGGCTGCAAAAGAGCCCTTTAGCCACAGGCACTTACACAGGTGCCATGGGCACATCTTAGTGCTCCCTCTGCTCATAGGAACCCCGAGCTCACCAGATATCCCGGGGGCTCCATTGCCACATCCCCAGGCTCTCCAGGCTATTCAAGAGCTCTGATCTCACCTGCAGTCACACAAGCTCCTCGGGGACATCTGTCGCTGCTGCGCTGGCAGCTTCACACAAAGGCTCCCAGAGCAGCCTGGCCACTGAGTCACAAGGGCCAGAGAGCAGCCCTTGGCTTTCTCAACTCCTTCTCAGAGATAGGAGCCTTGGCGGCGGCTGCATCCAATCCCAGACTCACACTGTCCCTGCTTTAAGTAACTCTGTCCCGCAGCACTTACAAATGGCCCATCTGATCTATTCCTAGAAAAGCAGTTCTTCCCTAACACAAATGATTCGACACAAACCACTCAATCCCAGTTACTGACCACTCCATAGAAAAGCTAAACCTACTCCTGGGAGGCTACACATAGTACAATGGGGTGCACTCTGTGAAAGCAATAGCAAAGCAGTCATATATTACAGCAAGCCAAAAAACCCAATTCCCAAGTAGAGCTCGATGTAACTCACCACACCAACACTCCTGGGCAGCTCTCTTTCCCTTCACCTCCCAAGAGTACCCTTGCTTGGTGTCCACTTCCAAAGCAGGAGCCCTCACACACTCCAAGGAGGAACACGCTAGAAAAACCTCCCCTAGGAAACTGGGACTGACTGCACACTGACACTCTCAAGGGACTGACTGGCAGGCAGACGCCTGCAACTCCCGGCAGCACCTCATCTGCCCAATCTTTGCCTCACTAGCAGCACCTTCATGCAGGCTTCCTTGCCAGAACGACTTTCAGCACAATTCAACACCAAAACAACACACGGTGGCCCTCTGAAAGACACCTGGAGACTTTTGCAAGTAGCACATTGTCCAAGTGCCTGGACCATGTTCCAAGGCAAAGCAGCCGGCCCAAAGCATCCTGCTACAACCTCCCAGGGGGCTTCCAACTGCTACAGAGCACTCAGCTCAAAAGCACTCCCAGGCCTTCCAGCCTCACAGCCCACGGGCCTACAGCCTTCTGCAGAGCCCTGAGCTCACCTGCACTCACACACCTACCATGGGCACCTGCCAGAGCTCTCCGGCCATGAGAGACAGACGTGTGCTCTCAGGCACTCACAGCCATTCCAAGCTGACATCCCAGGGCCCTTTGATCTCATCAGGCACCGCTGCTATGTCACAGGCACTCCCTGCGCTTCCACGGGGCCATCCCAGGCCTCTCGAGGCTCCTCAAGAACACTGAGGGCACACACAACCCCAGCGGCTCCATAGGGACATGCCAGGAGACTCCCATTTGACAAACCTCTCTGCACGGAGATCACGGCCTACAACAGGCTCTCAGGGCTGACAGCCCACATGTCTCCACACAGCTAAGCTGCCACAAGCTCACAGGCACTCACCGGGGCTCCATGGGGACATCCCTGCACCCTCCATCCTCCTCAAGAGCTGGCAAGTCCCTGACACTCACACTTGCCCCCTGGGCACACTCCAGCCATCTCCAGGCTGCCAAAGAGCCAGGAGGTCCCATCTTGTCACAGGAACTCCCTGGGGACACGCCACAGCTATCCAGCTTTCAAAAGAACACTGAGCTCACAGGCCGTCCCAGGACAGCCATAGGCACATGCCAGGAGTCCGCATGCTGCCCAGAAGCCCTGGTGTCACAGGCACTCACTCACAGTACCTCGGTGCTGACATCCCAGGCGGCTCCACACTGCTAAAGACATGTGATGGCACAGGCACTTGCACATCACTCAGAGAATCATAGGAAAGCTATCGGGAAAGAAAGATTTCATAGCAAAGCCACAGCAGGTCAAGCTTCCTTGCCAAGCTTCACTCTACTACCTACACCATGCTTAAGGCACAGCGAGGAAAAAAAAAAAAGAAAAATCCAATCAATCCAAAATGAAATTAAACCAAAATTACCTATGTCTGTCTGTCTCTCTGTCTGTGTGTGTGTATGTGTGCGAGTGTCTCCAAAGGAAAGAAAGGGTCGGGATTACGAGAACATGCTTGAAAGGCTCAAGAGCACTTCATTTGGCAGCACTTCCACTTGAGCAACATTTAAATTTCTACCTTCAACTTAACCACCTAGCAGAGGAACAACACTTAACAGCATTTCATCCTAACCATATTGCGAGTTGTTAGGAATTAACATAGAAATGAACTCAAGCCCAACACCTCAGAAAAGGACCCCCACAGGATTTACCATATCTCAAGAGGAATTTTACTTACAGGCAGAACTTCCTTGCACTTCTAAACTACTTCAGAATCTAGGAGAGCAGCCCCTCTGCCACATTCCGGAGAGGACACGCACACTGGCACGCAATGTTTACCATTCAGGCAAAAACAACATTTCCAAGGCTGTTGTGATTAGAAAACACAAAACAGGACCACGTTAGACAGCAGCACTTCCTGGGAGCACACAGTGTTTCTGATAAGCTCAAGAGCTGCTCAGCCAAGCTGCACTTCCTCAAGGCCGATGCCTAAGGAGCATTTCTCAGATCATGGTGGGGCTCAAAAAGGGGAGGGGAGAGGAATGCACCGCCACAAGCTGGGAGATCACACTTAAATCACAGGCCCCCCTGCTGACATCCCATTTCATCCCAGCTCCCTTAATCCTCCATAGACTTCTGAGCTCACAGGCACTCACAGGGGCTCCATGGGGACATCCCTGCACCCTCCATCCTCCTCAAGAGCTGGCAAGTCTCTGACAATCACACTTGCCCCCTGGGCACACTCCAGCCATCTCCAGGCTGCCAAAGAGCCAGGAGATCCCATCTTGTCACAGGAACTCCCTGGGGACACACCACAGCTATCCAGCTTTCAAAAGAACACTGAGCTCACAGGCCGTCCCAGGACAGCCATAGGCACATGCCAGGAGTCCACATGCTGCCCAGAAGCCCTGGTGTCACAGGCACTCACTCACAGCACCTCGGTGCTGATATCCCAGGCGGCTCCATGCTGCTAAAGACATGTGATGGCACAGGCACTTGCACATCACTCAAGAGAATCACGGGAAAGCTATCAGGAAAGAAAGATTTCATAGCAAAGCCACAGCAGGACGAGCTTCCTTGCCAAGCTTCACTCTACTACTTACACCATGCTTAAGGCACAGCGAGGAAAAGCAACAAACAAAAATCCAGAGTCAATCAATCCAAAATGAAATCAAACCCAAATTATCGATGCCTGTCTGTCCATGTGTGTGAGGCTGTGTCTCTAAAGAAGAGAAAGGGTCAGGATAAGAAGAACATGGCCCAAAGGCTCAAGAGCACTTCCCTTAAGAGCACTTCAACTTGAGCAACATTTCACTTGATAACCGAAATTCAAATGAGCAACTCAGCGCAGGAACAGCAGTTAAGAGCATTTCAACTGAACTGGACTTCAACTACACAACACTTCACTTAGAACTGAGCTGAAACCCAAGACCTCAGCAAAGGATCCACACAGCCCTTACCATAGCACTGCAGCAACTTCGAGACCTAACTTAGGGACAAACCTGAAGCACTTCTGAATGCACCAGAGCAGCCCCTCTCCCACATTGCAGAGAGCGTATGCACAGCCGCACTCCCACAAGCACACAAAGAGGCTCTAGGAGGAAAAATTCCCCTCCAAGCTACTGAAATACTCCTTTCACCTGCCTTGCCATCTTCTCAGTGGCCAAAGCCTGAGGCCTCGGGGAGCGGCAGGATCGGGGGCCCAGGAGCCGTGCTCCTTCGCAGATCCCCCCAGTGCAGCAAACGGGACAGCTGCCGGCTGGCAGAGGCCCCACGCACAGGGACTTTGCTGCTCACCGCTGCTGCGACCCAGCACAGCTGCCAGGGCCTCCTTTGGCACCCCTGCTTACAGGGCCCCAAGGCATGGCCTTTCGTCACAACAAGCCTTCAGCCTGGCCCCACTTCTCATCGGCAGCTTTCCCTGAACGTGGGACAACACCAATGTGATGCCATCCAGGCAAAAACAAATTTCAAAGTCTGTTCAACAAGCAAAAAAAGCAGGAGCACATTAGAACACAGCAGTTCCTGGCAGCACACAGCATTTCTCAGAAGCTCCACAGCACCTCAGCCCAGCTGTGCTCGTCAAGGCCAAGGCCTCAGCAGCATTTCTCATATCATGCTGCAGCCTGAAAAAATGGCAGGGGGGGATGCACCAGCACAAGCAGGGAGATCACACCTGCCCACAGGCTCCCCATGCTCACATCCCATGTCATCCCGGGGCTCTCCCAGCTTCCAAAGACCTCTGAGGTCACGGGCTCTCACACTGCCTCCATGGGGACATCCCACGTGTCTCTAAGTGCTAAGGAGCTCTTTTGCAACTGCCACTCCCTGGCCTTCCAGGGGGACATGCCACGGCTCTCTCTATGTTCCTAAACAACACACACGACAAGGGCAATGCCAGGGCCTGCAGGGCAACATCCCAGCAATCTGCACGCTGCTAAGGAGCCACGCTGTCACAGGAACTCAGGGCATCACCTGTGACATTCCCTCCGTCTCCCTGCTGCCGGAGAGCCGTGATGTCACAGGCACTCACCTCTGGTCCCTGCAGGCATTCCAGGGCTTTCCATGCTGCCAAAGCGCTCTGATGTCACAGATACGCACTATGGCTCCATGGGGACATGCCAAGGCTCTCCAGGCTGCAAAAGAGCCCTTTAGCCACAGGCACTTACACAGGTGCCATGGGCACATCTTAGTGCTCCCTCTGCTCATAGGAGCGCCGAGCTCACCAGATATCCCGGGGGCTCCATTGCCACATCCCCAGGCTCTGCAGGCTGCTCAAGAGCTCTGATCTCACCTGCAGTCACACAAGCTCCTCGGGGACATCTGTCGCTGCTGCGCTGGCAGCTTCACACAAAGGCTCCCAGAGCAGCCTGGCCACTGAGTCACGAGGGCCAGAGAGCAGCCCTTGGCTTTCTCAACTCCTTCTCAGAGACAGGAGCCTTGGCAGCAGCTGCATCCAATCCCAGACTCACACTTAAAGCCAGTGCTTTAAGTAACTCTGTCCCGCAGCACTTACAAATGGCCCATCTGATCTATTCCTAGAAAAGCAGTTCTTCCCTAACACAAATGATTCGACACAAACCACTCAATCCTAATTACTGACCACTCCATAGGAAAACTAAACCTAC
Source organism: Acanthornis magna (assembly GCA_036785705.1). Classification (NCBI taxonomy): domain Eukaryota; kingdom Metazoa; phylum Chordata; class Aves; order Passeriformes; family Acanthizidae; genus Acanthornis; species Acanthornis magna. The sequence continues at coordinate 604,441 of JAWUZG010000222.1, read as the reverse complement.
TCCTGGGAGGCTACACATAGTACAATGGGGTGCACTCTGTGAAAGCAATAGCAAAGCAGTCATATATTACAGCAAGCCAAAAAACCCAATTCCCAAGTAGAGCTCGATGTAACTCACCACACCAACACTCCTGGGCAGCTCTCTTTCCCTTCACCTCCAAGAGTGCCCTTGCTTGGTGTCCACTTCCCCAGCAGGAGCCCTCACACACTCCAAGGAGGAATACGCTAGAAAAACCTCCCCTAGGAAACTGGGACTGACTGCACATTGACACACGCACGAGATTGACTGGCAGGCAGATGCCTGCAACTCCCGGCAGCACCTCATCTGCCCAATCTTTGCCTCACTAGCAGCACCTTCATGCAGGCTTCCTTGCCAGAACGACTTGCAGCAGAATTCAACACAAAAACAACACACGTTGGCCCTTCGAAAGACACCTGGAGACATTTGCAAATAGCACATTGTCCAAGTGCCTTGACCACGTTCCAAGGCAAAGCAGCCGGCCCAAAGCATCCTGCTACAACCTCCCAGGGGGCTTCCAACTGCTACAGAGCACTCAGCTCAAAAGCACTCCCAGGCCTTCCAGCCTCACAGCCCACGGGCCTACAGCCTTCTGCAGAGCCCTGAGCTCACCTGCACTCACACACCTACCATGGGCACCTGCCAGAGCTCTCCGGCCATGAGAGACAGACGTGTGCTCTCAGGCACTCACAGCCATTCCAAGCTGAAATCCCAGGGCCCTTTGATCTCATCAGGCACCGCTGCTATGTCACAGGCACTCCCTGCGCTTCCACGGGGCCATCCCAGGGCTCTCTGGGATCCTAAAGAACACTGAGGGCACACACAACCTCAGCGGCTCCATAGGGACATGCCAGGAGTCTCCCATTTGACAAACCTCTCTGCACGGAGATCACGGCCTACAACAGGCTCTCAGGGCTGACAGCCCACATGTCTCCACACGGCTAAGCTGCCACGAGCTCACAGGCACTCACAGGGGCTCCATGGGGACATCCCTGAACCCTCCATCCTCCTCAAGAGCTGGCAAGTCCCTGACACTCACACTTGTCCCCTGGGCACACTCCAGCCATCTCCAGACTGCCAAAGAGCCAGGAGGTCCCATCTTGTCACAGGAACTCCCTGGGGACATGCCACAGCTATCCAGCTTTCAAAAGAACACTGAGCTCACAGGCCGTCCCAGGACAGCCATAGGCACATGCCAGGAGTCCGCATGCTGCCCAGAAGCCCTGGTGTCACAGGCACTCACTCACAGCACCTCGGTGCTGACATCCCAGGCGGCTCCATGCTGCTAAAGACATGTGATGGCACAGGCACTTGCACGTCACTCGGAGTATCATAGGAAAGCTATCGGGAAAGAAAGGTTTCATGGAAAAGCCACAGCAGGTCAAGCTTCCTTGCCAAGCTTCCCTCTACTACTTACACCATGCTTAAAGCACAGCAAGGAAAAGCAACAAAAAAAATCCAGAGGCAATCAATCCAAAATGAAATCAAACCCAAATTATCTATGTCTGTCTGTCCGTCTGTGTGAGACTGCGTCTCTAAAGAAGAGAAAGGGTCAGGATAAGAAGAACATGGCCCAAAGGCTCAAGAGCACTTCCCTTAAGGGCACTTCATCTTGAGCAACATTTCACTTGATAACCCAAATTCAAACGAACAACTTAGGGCAGCAACAGCAGTTAAGGGCATTTCAACTGAACTGGACTTCAACTACACAACACTTCACTTAGAACTGAGCTGAAACCCAAGCCCTCAGCAAAGGATCCATGTGGCTTTGTTTCCCGAGGCTGCAGAGGCTGGCAGAGAGAAGAAGGCAGGCAGGCGATCTCAAGATGGCAAAAGAGAAAGTTTATTTACAAGAAAGTATATTCAAGAATACAAGAAATGTATTTATTAAATACATTAATATTCTAGCAACTATTGGTCAGAAAGAAATCCACCTCCTAAAACCATTGGTCACAATCAACTAACACCCAATGCCAAACACAGGGATTAAGAAAGTAAAGGAATGCAACTTATCTATGTTCTCTCTGAGAAAGAGCAAGAAGTGTTTCAAAACAGTGCAACCGCAATTCCCCCTTTTTGTTTTTCAAAAAAGAAAAGCAAACAAAGGTATTGCTTGCGGTCCCCTTTAGTTCCCTATGAAGGGAAAATGAGCTCAGCATGAAGGATCTGCCTGGCAGTGGCCAGCTACCAAGGAGATCCCGAATTAAATACCGATAAGGGGTCTGCCAGTGGTGGCCAGCCACTGACAGGGCCCAAACCAGCCGCTGATTAAAGGTGGACAGGGAGACTCTCAAGCAATGCCATAAATAATACATCTATCAAAACTTAGTTCTATTGAAAGTTTTTAATTTCTGACTCCATAATAAAAGATAAAAATTCAGTCTCTGCTTGTAGAAGGACCATCTGCCTGATGGTCAGTGTCTTGATCATTGTTCTGAGGTCGCTGGTTCTGCTTCTGAAGTCGCAGATCAGGACGAACGCATCTCGCAGGTAGCCACTGCACTCCAGTATCTGTGGAAACGCAAGCATACCCACGGCCCCAAGTAATAAGCTCATGGGGGCCTTCCCAGGCGTTAGTGAGTAGGTTTCGAATCCAAACCTTCGCCCGGGGCAAGTGCGACTCGCCCGATGACTGCAATGAGAGAAAACGGTTCAAAATCACAGGATTATTCGAATTTGGTGGTACAGTGAGATGATTAATTGTATACAAGGCTTTTTCCAGCCGGCTCTGTGGTGATTCCCCATGCATTCCCCCTTTTTGTTTTTCCAGAACGCGCTTCAGAGTACCATGCGCACGTTCCACAATTCCCTGACCAGTTGGGGAATGTGGAATACCAAATTTATGGTCCACACCCCATAGGTGCAAGAACTGCTGCGTCTTCTGCGAAGCGTAGGCAGGGCCATTGTCGGTTTTCACCGCAGATGGCACGCCCAAGACCGAGAAGGCCAATTTCCAATGGGCAATGACATCACGGCCCTTTTCTCCAGTGTGAGCAGTTGCCCACATGGCTGAGGAGAAGGTGTCAATAGACACGTGCACATACTTAAATCAGCCAAATTCAGGGATGTGTGTCACATCCGTCTGCCAAAGCTGCAGGGCCTTTAGGCCTCTGGGGTTTACCCCTCGTGGCAGAGGTGCAGCGAGTCCGTGGCAATCAGCACAAGCGCTGACAATGTCACGAGCCTCGGTTGGCGTCAATTGAAACTGCTTCTGCAGAGTATGTGCGCTCTGGTGGAAGAAATCATGGGAAGCTTTGGCTTGTGCAATTTTGTCAGGCTGAGGCACCATCCATGCAGGATTGGCTAGCCTATCAGCCCTGGCATTGCCTTCTGTTATAAAACCTGGCAATTTGGTGTGGCTTCGAATGTGCAAAATGTAATATGGATGTGTTCGAGCCTGAATTGCATTCCACAAAGCTTGTAATAATGAAAACAGAGCCACATTATTGACTTCCTTTAGAAGTGAACAATCTAGACGTTTGGTTATGTCTGCTACATAAGCAGAATCTGTGACCAAATTCAAAGGCACCTGAGAGAACCGCTGAAAGGCCAAGGTGACTGCCTTCAATTCAACCAGTTGGGCAGAGCCTGACTCATGGCTTTTCAGCACCTGCCATTCGGATCCCTCCTTCCAGGTAACAATGGCTTTTCCTGTTTTCCCAGAACCATCCGTAAAGACAGTGGGTCCACGCACTGGCACCCCACTGTTCTTTGGTCGCAAGGCAAGGCTAGTTAAATTTGCCAATTGCAATAATTTGTGACTGGGCAGGTGATAAGCAATCTGCCCTGAAAAGTTCTGCAGTGCACTTTGCAAAGGAGCGCTGTTAGCGAGGCTCCATTCAAAGACGTCCCTTGTAATCGGGACAACGATGGTCGCCGGATCTGCGGCCATCAACTGAGACACCGATGACGGCATTTGATTATCAAACACGCGACCAATTCGAACAGCGTGGGTGCTGTCTTTTTTCGTTGATGGGGCAGAAAGACCCATTCCAGAATGTGCAGAGGGTCGGCCCATTGTTTGTTCCATTGGCTGATGATACCTGTGGGATGGAGATCTGGAGCAGTAATAAAAACAGTGATATCAACAGAGGGATCTACTCGATAAACCTGACGAGCAGAAACAGCTTGTTGCACCTCATTCAGCACTCGTCGTGCCTCCGGGGTCAATTTTCGAGGTGAATTCAGATCAGGGTCCCCCTTTAAAATATTTAAAAGTGGGGAAAGTTGCGAGGCAGTTAGTCCTAAATAAGGACGTAACCAATTAATAGTACCAAGCAACTTCTGGGCATCATTCAGAGTTTTGATAGTGTCTGAAAATTGCACCTCTTGGTGTTGTACAGTCTGATCCAAAATTTTGACTCCCAAATATTTCCAAGGAGGCTGTTGTTGAACCTTGCCTGGGGCCACTTGCAAACCATAGGAGTGCAGGGCAGCAAGCAGTCGAGGCCGTATCCTCCGCAACTCATCCTGGGTGGATGCTGCCACCAGGATATCATCCATATAATGGGAGCAGAGTGCCTTAGGAAACTGCTTGCGAACGCCAGATAAAGCCTGAGCGACATACCATTGACAGGTTGTTGAGCTATTTTTCATACCCTGAGGTAACACTTTCCATTGAAATCTCTTTACAGGCTCAGCATTGTTAATTGCAGGCACCGTAAAGGCAAATTTTGGTCTGTCGTTAGGGTGCAAAGGAATTGTGAAAAAACAATCCTTCAAATCAATGATCAGGATTTCCCACTTTGTGGGGATCATTGAGGGTGAGGGCATACCAGGCTGTAAAGCCCCCATGCTTTCCATCACTGCATTAACTTTGCGAAGATCTTGCAGCAATCGCCATTTCCCCAATTTTTTCTTAACTACGAAGACGGGGGTACTCCAGGGACTAGTAGAAGGCTCAATGTGTCCCTGTTGCAATTGTTCCTGAACCAGCTGACAAAGGGCGACTAATTTCTCTTTGGGCAAGGGCCACTGTGGTTCCCATACGGGTGTTTCAGTCAGCCATCGCAAGGATAGCGTGTGATATGGTGCGCCCTTGCGCACAGTGACCCCTATTAAAAATTTGTTCCAATCCGAACTCCCCATGCTGCCAACACATCCCTCCCCCAGAGGTTAAGTGGGGCCGAAGTAACATAGGGCTGGATTACAGCCGTGCGACCCTCCGGGTCTCCCACCAACACAGGCCGTTCGCTTAAGTGGCTCCGTGTGGTTCCTCCTAGTCCCGCAAGAGCAGACCCCACAGGGGCTAGAAGCCATGTAGAAGGCCATGAAGAGGAGGAAAGAATTGTTACATCGGCACCCGTGTCGAGCAAACCTCGAAGTTGAATTTGACGTGGGTGGGCTTTTGGCAGGATCAGAGTGCACGTCAGCTGTGGTCTCTGATTAGAGATGTCTGCAGCCCAGCAGATCTGCGGAAGGTCTGGAATCCCAGCGTCGCTGCTTCCACATACTTGCTGCTCTGCCCTGGGAACAGGAGACTCAAAAGGCACTAAATTAGCAATGGGAGTTTTCTCAGGGATTGTGATAGGGGGGCTTGGTGTAGAAACCATAGCATGAATCTGGCCCACAGAATCCCCATCTATAACGTCTGGATGAACAAAGATTCCTTGGTGGGTGACCTCAGGCCTCCCCACCAGGAGAGCACCATACCCTGGGCTCAGGGGTTCGTGCACATCCAAGGGGACTCTGTGAAGGCTACCAGAGTCTGGGACGACTGTCCTGGCTGTGTAGACGTCGACTCGGGCTGGCCCTTGGGTGCCGTCTCCACGCTGGCCGAATGGGCCGACACTGGTGACGTTGGCCCAGGCTGGCCCTGAGGCGGCACACTGACTGGATAAGCCAGTGTTTGCAGCCTGTTTAGGGGGATTGTTCGGGATGGAGGGCGGTACCCCCGTTTTGCACCTCCCCTCCCATTTCCCGACAAAGGTCGGCCGTCTACATGGTATCTAGCTCTGCAATATTTTGCAGAATGCCCTGGTCTATCACACCTCTCGCACTGGGAAACCGCAGTCCCTGCATTTCCCTTTTTCTGTGATTTAGATCATCTTCGTTTGTTCCCAGGCTTGGACCGCTTCTGCCTACCGCCAGGGTTTGCCTGACCAGGTGACAGAAACGCAGCCAAAGTGGGCTTCTTTGACCTTTGTGGTATCACCTCGGAGCAAGCCTCAGCCATCTGTGCAGTGGTGACATCGCCGTGCAATGTCTGTATAATTCTCTTACAGTCTTCGTTGGCATTGTCTCTCGCCAGTTGTTTGCACAACACTTCTCTCACAGTCTCTCGCCAGTCACTCAAAGAAACAGCCCCGGAATCAGACGACTGCCTATCAAGCCTGCTTTGACGAGCAAGATCCAGTAATTCCAAAAGGGTATCAGAAACACTGTCAAATCTTTGTAATACACGGTCCAATAGGACTGGGAAAACATCCATTCGGTCCAACATACGCTCCAAAGTGGCAGGAACGAGATCGATCCTTTGAAAGATACGATCCAGAATCTCAGGCAGACATGCAGGGGTTAAACATGGCATTCCAAGTGGCGGCGCCGCTGCTGCGCCGCGGGGAACGCCCCCCAGGGGCCAGTCTGAGTCCGGCCCCACGTCTGCCAGTCCCGCGGGGCCGGGGCCGGGGCCGGCCGCTCCCACCACGCTGGGGGGGGAGAACAAACCCCCGTGGGGGGGCACCGATGGTTCCTCCTCAATACGGGGCAGGGCAGATGCGGCAGGAGCAGATTCAAACGGCCCCACGACCCCCCCCGCACCCGCCTCTGTCCGTGCATGAGCGCCAGCGGCATGCGAGGCGCGGGGCGCGGGCGGGGCACCCGCCGGCTCGGCCTCTGTCTGGCACGCAGCGGCCGCGGTCGGGACGCATCCCGCAGTGCCGGGCCGGCCAAGCGGGGCCGGCTGCGCTGCGCGGACCGGCGTCCGCACGGAAAAGCGGAGAGGCAGGGGCTGCCCGGCCCCCCCCACCTGAGCGGCAGCGCATGCGCACTGCGCCTTGCTGGGGGGCTCAGCGGCTGCCGCCGGCGCTGGCCGAGTGACGTCATCATCCGAGGACAGCGAACCGCCCCGGGAATGGCGGGCGCACGTCCCCCCCGCTCCCAGGGGATCGAGCGGGGAAGTTTCTCCCGCGCCAGAAGCCGGAGCGGCTCCCGCCGCTCCCGCCTCCTTCTCTCGGGCCAAAAATTCAGCCAATGCTTCCTGTGGGGTGGGATATCTTCGCGGCTTAAAGTCCCCGGGCGAAAGGTACCTCCCAGGTGCGTCCGGGGGAGGGGCAAGCCTGTCAATCCGGGAACGGCCGGGGGGAGACGGGGGGGCTGAACGTAAGGGGGAGATAGCTTCTCCTAGCCCCGGGGCTTCATCTTTTAAAAAGTCCAGGACCCGTCTCCAAACGGGGCACAGATGAATCGCATCAACAGAACCAAAAGAGAACTCGGCCCACAATAAATCACCGAGCCGAAGCCACGCCCTGAACGAGGGCAGTTCCCGGGAAAGATTGAAATGTCCTTTCCTTTTAAACCACGATAATAATTCACCGAGCAAATCATCACTGATCTTACCTCGGACGGGGCCCCAAACATCCTGGCCAGAGTCCGAGGGAGCCCCCAATTCGTCAGCTGAGCCCGACATGATGTCCCCGAACCCGGGTGGGCGGTAGGGGAAAGAAGGTGGGTAGGGAGGGTTTTTCCAACCTCAAACACGCACGCCGGCGTCACCAAATGTGGCTTTGTTTCCCGAGGCTGCAGAGGCTGGCAGAGAGAAGAAGGCAGGCAGGCGATGTCAAGATGCGAAAGAGGAAGTTTATTTACAAGAAAGGTTTTTATACAATTAATATTGTAGCAACTGTTGGTCAGAACGAAATTCACCTCCTAAAACCATTGGTCACAATCAACTAACACCCAATGCCAAACACAGAGATTAAGAAAGTAAAAGAATGCAACATATCTATGCTCTCTCTGAGAAAGAGCAGAAAGAGTTTCAAAACAGTGCAACCACAGATCTACAATGGCCTTACCATAGCACTGCAGCAACTTCGAGACCTAACTTAGGGAAAAACCTAAAGCACTTCTAAATCCACCAGAGCAGCCCCTCTCCCACATTGCAGAGAGCGCATGCACACCTGCACTCCAACAGGCACACAAAGAGGCTCTACGAGGGAAAATTCCCCTCCAAGCTACTCCTTTCACATGCCTTGCCATCTTCTCAGCGGCCAAAGGCTGAGGCCTCCAGGAGCAGCAGGATCGGGGGCCCAGGAGCCGTGCTCCTTCGTGCATCCCCCGAGTGCAGCAAACGGGACAGCTGCCGGCTGGCAGAGGCCCCACGCACAGGGACTTTGCTGCTCACCGCTGCTGTGGCCCAGCACAGCTCCCAGGCCCTCCTTTGCTTAGATGGCCCCAAGGCATGGCCTTTAATCACAACAAGCTTGCACGCTGGCCGCACTTCTCATCGGCAGCTTTCCCTGAACGTGGGACAACACCAATGTGATGCCATCCAGGCAAAAACAAATTTCAAAGTCTGTTCAACAAGCAAAAAAAGCAGGAGCACATTAGAACACAGCAGTTCCTGGCAGCACACAGCATTTCTCAGAAGCTCCACAGCACCTCAGCCCAGCTGTGCTCGTCAAGGCCAATCCTCAGCAGCATTTCTCATATCATGCTGTAGCCTGAAAAAATGGCTGAGGGGGATGCACCAGCACAGGCAGGGAGATCACACCTGCCCACAGACTCCCCGTGCTCACATCCCATGTCATCCCAGGGCTCTCTCAGCTTCCAAAGACCTCTGAGGTCACGGGCTCTCACACTGCCTCCATGGGGACATCCCACGTGTCTCTAAGTGCTAAGGAGCTCTTTTGCAACTGCCACTCCCTGGCCTTCCAGGGGGATATGCCAGGGCTCTCTCAGTGTTCCTAAAGAACACACACGACAAGGGCAATGCCAGGGCCTGCAGGGTAACATCCCTGCAATCTGCACTCTGCTAAGGAACCACGCTGTCACAGCAACTCACAGGGCATCGCCTGTGACATTCCCTCCGTCTCCCTGCTGCCGGAGAGCTGTGATGTCACAGGCACTCACCTCTGGCCCCTGCAGGCATTCCAGGGCTTTCCATGCTGCCAAAGCGCTCTGATGTCACAGGCACTCACCGTGGCTTCATGGTGACATGCCAAGGCTCTCCAGGCTGCAAAAGAGCCCTTTAGCCACGGGCACTTACACAGGTGCCATGGGCACATCTTAGTGCTCCCTCTGCTCATAGGAACCCCGAGGTCACTAGATATCCTGGGGGCTCCATGGCCACATCCCCAGGCTCTCCAGGCTGCTCAAGAGCTCTGATCTCACCTGCAGTCACACAAGCTCCTCGGGGACATCTGTCGCTGCTGCACTGGCAGCTTCACACAAAGGCTCCCAGAGCAGCCTGGCCACTGAGTCACGAGGGCCAGAGAGCAGCCCTTGGCTTTCTCAACTCCTTCTCAGAGACACGAGCCTTGGTGGCGGCTGCATCCAATCCCAGACTCACACTGACCGTGCTTTAAGTAACTCTGTCCTGCAGCACTTACAAATGGCCCATCTGACCTATTCCTAGAAAAGCAGTTCTTCCCTAACACAAATGATTCGACACAAACAACTCAATCCCAGTTACTGACCACTCCATAGAAAAGCTAAACCTACTCCTGGGAGGCTACACAGAGTACAATGGAGTGTACACTATGAAAGCAATAGGAAAGCAGTCATATCTTACAGCATGCAAAAAAACCCAATTCCCAAGTAGAGCTCGATGTAACTCACCACACCAACACTCCTGGGCAGCTCTCTTTCCCTTCACCACCAAGAGTGCCCTTGCTTGGTGTCCACTTCCCCAGCAGGAGCCCTCACACACTCCAAGGAGGAACACGCTAGAAAAACCTCCCCTAGGACAGGGACTGACTGCACACTGACACTCTCAAGGGACTGACTGGCAGGCAGACGCCTGCAGCTCCCAGCAGCAGCTCATCTGCCCAACCTTTGCCTCACTAGCAGCACCTTCATGCAGGCTTCCTTGCCAGAACGACTTGCAGCAGAATTCAATGCCAAAACAACACACGGTGGCCCTCTGAAAGACACCTGGAGACATTTGCAAATAGCACATGCTCCAAGTGCCTTGACCACGTTCCAAGGCAAAGCAGCCGGCCCAAAGCATCCTGCTACAACCTCCCAGGGGGCTCCCAACTGCTACAGAGCACTCAGCTCAAAAGCACTCCCAGGCCTTCCAGCCTCACAGCCCACATGCCTACGGCCTTCTGCAGAGCCCTGAGCTCACCTGCACTCACACACCTACCATGGGCACCTGCCACAGCTCTCCGGCCATGAGAGACAGACGTGTGCTCTCAGGCACTCACAGCCATTCCAAGCTGACATCCCAGGGCCCTTTGATCTCATCAGGCACCGCTGCTATGTCACAGGCACTCCCTGCGCTTCCACGGGGCCATCCCAGGCCTCTCGAGGCTCCTCAAGAACACTGAGGGCACACACAATCCCAGCGGCTCCATAGGGACATGCCAGGAGTCTCCCATTTGACAAACCTCTCTGCACGGAGATCACGGCCTACAACAGGCTCTCAGGGCTGACAGCCCACGAGTCTCATGCTGCTAAGGTGCCGCCAGCTCACAGGCACTCACAGGGGCTCCATGGGGACATCCCTGCACCCTCCATCCTCCTCAAGAGCTGGCAAGGCCTTGACAGTCACACTTGCCCCCTGGGCACATTCCAGCCATCTCTAGGTTTTCAAACAGCCCATAGGTCCCATCTTGTCACAGGAACTCCCTGGGGACACGCCACAGCTATCCAGCTTTCAAAAGAACACTGAGCTCACAGGCCGTCCCAGGACAGCCATAGGCACATGCCAGGAGTCCGCACGCTGCCCAGAAGCCCTGGTGTGACAGGCACTCACTCACAGCACCTCGGTGCTGACATCCCAGGTGGCTCCATGCTGCTAAAGACATGTGATGGCACAGGCACTTTCACATCACTCACAGAATCATGGGAAAGCTATCGGGAAAGAAAGATTTCATGGAAAAGCCATAGCTGGACAAGCTTCCTTGCCAAGCTTCACTAACTCACTAAAGAGATGTGATGGCACAGGCACTTGCACATCACTCAAAGAATCATAGGAAATCTATCGGGAAAGAAAGATTTCATCGCAAAGCCACAGCAGGACAAGCTTCCTTGCCAAGCTTCTCTCTACTACTTACACCATGCTTAAGGCACAGCGAGGAAAAGAAACAAGAAAAATCCAATCAATCCAAAATGAAATTAAACCAAAATTACCTATGTCTGTCTGTCTGTGCCAGTGTATGTGTGCGAGTGTCTCCAAAGGAGAGGAAGTGTCGGGATTACAAGAACACGCTTGAAAGGCTCAAGAGCACTTCACTTAAAAGCATGTCCGTTTGAACAACATTTAAATTTCTACCTTCAACTTAACAACCTCGCAGAGGAACAACACTTAACAGCATTTAATCCTAACCATATTTCAAGTTAATAAGAATTCACATAGAAATGAACTCAAGCCCAACACCTCAGAAAAGGACCCCCACAGGATTTACCATATCTCCATAGGAATTTTACTTACAGGCAGAACTTCCTTGCACTTCTCCACTACTTCAGAATCCAGGAGAGCAGCCCCTCTGCCACATTCCAGAGAGGACACGCACACTGGCACGCAGTGTTTACCATTCAGGCAAAAACAAGGCTGTTTTTCCCAAGGCTGTTATGATAAAAAAAAACAAAACAGGACCACGTTAGACAGCAGCACTTCCTGGGAGCACACAGTGTTTCTGTTAAGCTCAAGAGCTGCTCAGCCAAGCTGCAGTTCCTCAAGGCCAATGTCTAAGGAGCATTTCTCAGATCATGGTGGGGCTCAAAAAGGGGAGGGGAGAGGAATGCACCACCACAAGCTGGGAGATCACACTTAAATCACAGGCCCCCCTGCTGACATCCCATTTCATCCCAGCTCCCTTAATCCTCCATAGATTTCTGACGGGACATCCCTGCACCCTCCATCCTCCTCAAGAGCTGGCAAGGCCCTGACAGTCACACTTGCCCCCTGGGCACACTCCAGCCATCTCCAGGCTGCCAAAGAGCCAGGAGATCCCATCTTGTCACAGGAACTCCCTGGGGACATGCCAGAGCTATCCAGCTTTCAAAAGAGCACTGAGCTCACAGGCCGTCCCAGGACAGCCATAGGCACATGCCAGGAGTCCGCATGCTGCCCAGAAGCCCTGGTGTCACAGGCACTCACTCACAGCACCTCGGTGCTGACATCCCAGGTGGCTCCACGCTGCTAAAGACATGTGATGGCACAGGCACTTGCACATCACTCACAGAATCATGGGAAAGCTATCGGGAAAGAAAGATTTCATGGAAAAGCCATAGCTGGACAAGCTTCCTTGCCAAGCTTCACTAACTCACTAAAGAGATGTGATGGCACAGGCACTTGCACATCACTCAAAGAATCATAGGAAATCTATCGGGAAAGAAAGATTTCATCGCAAAGCCACAGCAGGACAAGCTTCCTTGCCAAGCTTCTCTCTACTACTTACACCATGCTTAAGGCACAGCGAGGAAAAGAAACAAGAAAAATCCAATCAATCCAAAATGAAATTAAACCAAAATTACCTATGTCTGTCTGTCTGTGCCAGTGTATGTGTGCAAGTGTCTCCAAAGGAGAGGAAGTGTCGGGATTACAAGAACACGCTTGAAAGGCTCAAGAGCACTTCACTTAAAAGCATGTCCATTTGAGCAACATTTAAATTTCTACCTTCAACTTAACAACCTCGCAGAGGAACAACACTTAACAGCATTTCATCCTAACCATATTTCAAGTTAATAAGAATTCACATAGAAATGAACTCAAGCCCAACACCTCAGAAAAGGACCCCCACAGGATTTACCATATCTCCATAGGAATTTTACTTACAGGCAGAACTTCCTTGCACTTCTCCACTACTTCAGAATCTAGGAGAGCAGCCCCTCTGCCACATTCCAGAGAGGACACGCACACTGGCACACAATGTTTACCATTCAGGCAAAAACAAGGCTGTTTTTCCCAAGGCTGTTATGATAAAAAAAAACAAAACAGGACCACGTTAGACAGCAGCACTTCCTGGGAGCACACAGTGTTTCTGTTAAGCTCAAGAGCTGCTCAGCCAAGCTGCAGTTCCTCAAGGCCAATGTCTAAGGAGCATTTCTCAGATCATGGTGGGGCTCAAAAAGGGGAGGGGAGAGGAATGCACCACCACAAGCTGGGAGATCACACTTAAATCACAGGCCCCCCTGCTGACATCCCATTTCATCCCAGCTCCCTTAATCCTCCATAGATTTCTGAGGGGACATCCCTGCACCCTCCATCCTCCTCAAGAGCTGGCAAGGCCCTGACACTCACACTTGCCCCCTGGGCACACTCCAGCCATCTCCAGGCTGCCAAAGAGCCAGGAGGTCCCATCTTGTCACAGGAACTCCCTGGGGACATGCCAGAGCTATCCAGCTTTCAAAAGAGCACTGAGCTCACAGGCCGTCCCAGGACAGCCATAGGCACATGCCAGGAGTCCGCATGCTGCCCAGAAGCCCTGGTGTCACAGGCACTCACTCACAGCACCTCGGTGCTGACATCCCAGGTGGCTCCACGCTGCTAAAGATGTGATGGCACAGGCACTTGCACATCACTCAGAGAATCATAGGAAAGCCATCGGGAAAGAAAGATTTCATGGAAAAGCCACAGCAGATCAAGCTTCCTTGCCACACTTCACTCTACTACTTACACCATGCTTAAGGCACAGCGAGGAAAAGCAACAAACAAAAATCCAGAGTCAATCAATCCAAAATGAAATCAAACCAAAATAATCTATGTCTGTGTCTTGGATTAGAGACAAATATCCTAGGTGGAAAGCACTCTCAACAGGTGCCTCCCCCACAAAGTTTTCTGGCACCCCTTCCCCCCACAACAACAGAATATCTCAGCCTAAAGTGGAAAGAACTGTTTAATTAACAGACCACATAGTGGAAGGGGAAAGGGGAAATGGGGTCATTAAACCTGAACAAACACTTGATGAACTTTAGTGTCCTTTTCCTCAGGCGTAGCTTCCCCTTTCTGGGGTCCCCGGAGGGGCCGGGTGGTTTTCCTCCGGTGGCTCCCTGGATGATTCTCGACCGCTGTCGTCCGGGGCTCCGCAGGTTCTCAGATGAGAAAGCAAGTCAAAGAAAAGGATCCAAAAACGATGGAAAAAAACAATCCCAGGGGAAAAAAGAGAAAAAAAAAGAAAACCCAAGCAGCAGCCACACCAGTTGCACCAGCAACCAGCAGCAGCGACTGACTGAGGAAAAAAAAAAAAAAACTGTCCCTTCCTCCTTCTCACTCCCCCGTAGGAGAACCAGGGGAAAAAGTTTCAAAACATCCCACCCTGGCAGAGCTTTCTCCCACCTGCGGGACACAGTTAAAGCTACAGGACCATATTTCTGATCAAGTATACAAACCATAGGGAATACAAAATATAATTATGCCCCCCCCAGGAGAGTCTCTCTGTCCGTGTGTGTGAGGCTGTGTCTCTAAAGAAGAGAAAGGGTCAGGATAAGAAGAACATGGCCCAAAGGCTCAAGAGCACTTCCCTTAAGAGCACTTCAACTTGAGCAATATTTCACTTGATAACCCAAATTCAAATCAACAACTTAGGGCAGGAACAGCAGTTCAGGGCATTTCAACTGAACTGGACTTCAACTACACAACACTTCACTTAGAACTGAGCTGAAACCCAAGACCTCAGCAAAGGATCCACACAGCCCTTACCATAGCACTGCAGCAACTTCGAGACCTAACTTAGGGACAAACCTAAAGCACTTCTGAATGCACCAGAGCAGCCCCTCTCCCACATTGCAGAGAGCGCGTGCACACCTGCACTCCCACAAGCACACAAAGAGGCTCTACGAGGGAAAATTCCCCTCCAAGCTACTGAAATACTCCTTTCACCTGCCTTGCCATCTTCTCAGTGGCCAACGCCTGAGGCCTCGGGGAGCGGCAGGATCGGGGGCCCAGGAGCCGTGCTCCTTCGCGGATCCCCCCAGTGCAGCAAACGGGACAGCTGCCGGCTGGCAGAGGCCCCACGCACAAGGACTTTGCTGTTCACCGCTGCTGCGGCCCAGCACAGCTCCCAGGCCCTCCTTTGGCAACCCTGTTTAGACGGCCCCAAAACCTTGGCCTTTAGTCACAACAAGCCCTCAGCCTGGCCCCACTTCCCATCGGCAGCTTTCCCTGAACGCGGGACAACGCCTATGTGATGCCATCCAGGCAAAAACAAATTTCAAAGTCTGTTCAACAAGCAAAAAAAGCAGGAGCACATTAGAACACAGCACTTCCTGGCAGCACACAGCATTTCTCAGAAGCTCTACAGCACCTCAGCCCAGCTGCGTTCGTCAAGGCCAAGGCCTCAGCAGCATTTCTCATATCATGCTGCAGCCTGAAAAAAGGGCAGGGGGGGATGCACCAGCACAGGCAGGGAGATCACACCTGCCCACAGGCTCCCCATGCTCACATCCCATGTCATCCCAGGGCTCTCTCAGCTTCCAAAGACCTCTGAGGTCACGGGCTCTCACACTGCCTCCATGGGGACATCCCACGTGTCTCTAAGTGCTAAGGAGCTCTTTTGCAACTGCCACTCCCTGGCCTTCCAGGGGGACATGCCAGAGTTCTCTCTGTGTTCCTAAAGAATACACATGACAAGAGCAATGCCAGGGCCTGCAGGGTAACATCCCTGCAATCTGCACGCTGCTAAGGAACCACGCTGTCACAGCAACTCACAGGGCATCGCCTGTGACATTCCCTCCGTCTCCCTGCTGCCGGAGAGCCGTGATGTCACAGGCACTCACCTCTGGCCCCTGCAGGCATTCCAGGGCTTTCCATGCTGCCAAAGCGCTCTGATGTCACAGGCACTCACCGTGGCTTCATGGTGACATGCCAAGGCTCTCCAGGCTGCAAAAGAGGCCTTTAGCCACGGGCACTCACACAGGTGCCATGGGCACATCTTAGTGCTCCCTCTGCTCATAGGAACCCCGAGGTCACCAGATATCCCAGGGGCTCCATGGCCACATCCCCAGGCTCTCCAGGCTGCTCAAGAGCTCTGATCTCACCTGCAGTCACACAAGCTCCTCGGGGACATCTGTCGCTGCTGCGCTGGCAGCTTCACACAAAGGCTCCCAGAGCAGCCTGGCCACTGAGTCACGAGGGCCAGAGAGCAGCCCTTGGCTTTCTCAACTCCTTCTCAGAGACACGAGCCTTGGTGGCGGCTGCATCCAATCCCAGACTCACACTTAAAGCCAGTGCTTTAAGTAACTCTGTCCTGCAGCACTTACAAATGGCCCATCTGACCTATTCCTAGAAAAGCAGTTCTTCCCTAACACAAATGATTCGACACAAACAACTCAATCCCAATTACTGACCACTCCATAGAAAAGCTAAACCTACTCCTGTGAGGCTACACAGAGTACAATGGAGTGCACACTATGAAAGCAATAGGAAAGCAGTCATATCTTACAGCAAGCAAAAAAACCCAATTCCCAAGGAGAGCTCGATGTAACTCACCACACCAACACTCCTGGGCAGCTCTCTTTCCCTTCACCACCAAGAGTGCCCTTGCTTGGTGTCCACTTCCCCAGCAGGAGCCCTCACACACTCCAAGGAGGAACACGCTAGAAAAACCTCCCCTAGGACAGGGACTGACTGCACACTGACACTCTCAAGGGACTGACTGGCAGGCAGACGCCTGCAGCTCCCAGCAGCAGCTCATCTGCCCAACCTTTGCCTCACTAGCAGCACCTTCATGCAGGCTTCCTTGCCAGAACGACTTGCAGCAGAATTCAATGCCAAAACAACACATGGTGGCCCTCTGAAAGACACCTGGAGACATTTGCAAATAGCACATGCTCCAAGTGCCTTGACCATGTTCCAAGGCAAAGCAGCCGGCCCAAAGCATCCTGCTACAACCTCCCAGGGGGCTCCCAACTGCTACAGAGCACTCAGCTCAAAAGCACTCCCAGGCCTTCCAGCCTCACAGCCCACATGCCTATGGCCTTCTGCAGAGCCCTGAGCTCACCTGCACTCACACACCTACCATGGGCACCTGCCACAGCTCTCCGGCCATGAGAGACAGACGTGTGCTCTCAGGCACTCACAGCCATTCCAAGCTGACATCCCAGGGCCCTTTGATCTCATCAGGCACCGCTGCTATGTCACAGGCACTCCCTGCGCTTCCACGGGGCCATCCCAGGCCTCTCGAGGCTCCTCAAGAACACTGAGGGCACACACAATCCCAGCGGCTCCATAGGGACATGCCAGGAGTCTCCCATTTGACAAACCTCTCTGCACGGAGATCACGGCCTACAACAGGCTCTCAGGGCTGACAGCCCACGAGTCTCATGCTGCTAAGGTGCCGCCAGCTCACAGGCACTCACAGGGGCTCCATGGGGACATCCCTGCACCCTCCATCCTCCTCAAGAGCTGGCAAGGCCTTGACAGTCACACTTGCCCCCTGGGCACACTCCAGCCATCTCTAGGTTTTCAAACAGCCCATAGGTCCCATCTTGTCACAGGAACTCCCTGGGGACACGCCACAGCTATCCAGCTTTCAAAAGAACACTGAGCTCACAGGCTGTCCCAGGACAGCCATAGGCACATGCCAGGAGTCCGCACGCTGCCCAGAAGCCCTGGTGTGACAGGCACTCTCTTACCGCACCTCGGTGCTGACATCCCAGGTGGCTCCATGCTGCTAAAGACATGTGATGGCACAGGCACTTTCACATCACTCACAGAATCATGGGAAAGCTATCGGGAAAGAAAGATTTCATGGAAAAGCCATAGCTGGACAAGCTTCCTTGCCAAGCTTCACTAACTCACTAAAGAAATGTGATGGCACAGGCACTTGCACATCACTCAAAGAATCATAGGAAAGCTATCGGGAAAGAAAGATTTCATCGCAAAGCCACAGCAGGACAAGCTTCCTTGCCAAGCTTCTCTCTACTACTTACACCATGCTTAAGGCACAGCGAGGAAAAGAAACAAGAAAAATCCAATCAATCCAAAATGAAATTAAACCAAAATTACCTATGTCTGTCTGTCTGTGCCAGTGTATGTGTGCGAGTGTCTCCAAAGGAGAGGAAGTGTCGGGATTACAAGAACACGCTTGAAAGGCTCAAGAGCACTTCACTTAAAAGCATGTCCATTTGAGCAACATTTAAATTTCTACCTTCAACTTAACAACCTCGCAGAGGAACAACACTTAACAGCATTTAATCCTAACCATATTTCAAGTTAATAAGAATTCACATAGAAATGAACTCAAGCCCAACACCTCAGAAAAGGACCCCCACAGGATTTACCATATCTCCATAGGAATTTTACTTACAGGCAGAACTTCCTTGCACTTCTCCACTACTTCAGAATCCAGGAGAGCAGCCCCTCTGCCACATTCCAGAGAGGACACGCACACTGGCACACAATGTTTACCATTCAGGCAAAAACAAGGCTGTTTTTCCCAAGGCTGTTATGATAAAAAAAAACAAAACAGGACCACGTTAGACAGCAGCACTTCCTGGGAGCACACAGTGTTTCTGTTAAGCTCAAGAGCTGCTCAGCCAAGCTGCAGTTCCTCAAGGCCAATGTCTAAGGAGCATTTCTCAGATCATGGTGGGGCTCAAAAAGGGGAGGGGAGAGGAATGCACCACCACAAGCTGGGAGATCACACTTAAATCACAGGCCCCCCTGCTGACATCCCATTTCATCCCAGCTCCCTTAATCCTCCATAGATTTCTGAGGGGACATCCCTGCACCCTCCATCCTCCTCAAGAGCTGGCAAGGCCCTGACACTCACACTTGCCCCCTGGGCACACTCCAGCCATCTCCAGGCTGCCAAAGAGCCAGGAGGTCCCATCTTGTCACAGGAACTCCCTGGGGACATGCCACAGCTATCCAGCTTTCAAAAGAGCACTGAGCTCACAGGCCGTCCCAGGACAGCCATAGGCACATGCCAGGAGTCCGCATGCTGCCCAGAAGCCCTGGTGTCACAGGCACTCACTCCCAGCACCTCGGTGCTGACATCCCAGGTGGCTCCACGCAGCTAAAGACATGTGATGGCACAGGCACTTTCACATCACTCACAGAATCATGGGAAAGCTATCGGGAAAGAAAGATTTCATGGAAAAGCCATAGCTGGACAAGCTTCCTTGCCAAGCTTCACTAACTCACTAAAGAGATGTGATGGCACAGGCACTTGCACATCACTCAAAGAATCATAGGAAATCTATCGGGAAAGAAAGATTTCATCGCAAAGCCACAGCAGGACAAGCTTCCTTGCCAAGCTTCTCTCTACTACTTACACCATGCTTAAGGCACAGCGAGGAAAAGAAACAAGAAAAATCCAATCAATCCAAAATGAAATTAAACCAAAATTACCTATGTCTGTCTGTCTGTGCCAGTGTATGTGTGCGAGTGTCTCCAAAGGAGAGGAAGTGTCGGGATTACAAGAACACGCTTGAAAGGCTCAAGAGCACTTCACTTAAAAGCATGTCCATTTGAGCAACATTTAAATTTCTACCTTCAACTTAACAACCTCGCAGAGGAACAACACTTAACAGCATTTCATCCTAACCATATTTCAAGTTAATAAGAATTCACATAGAAATGAACTCAAGCCCAACACCTCAGAAAAGGACCCCCACAGGATTTACCATATCTCCATAGGAATTTTACTTACAGGCAGAACTTCCTTGCACTTCTCCACTACTTCAGAATCCAGGAGAGCAGCCCCTCTGCCACATTCCAGAGAGGACACGCACACTGGCACGCAATGTTTACCATTCAGGCAAAAACAAGGCTGTTTTTCCCAAGGCTGTTATGATAAAAAAAAACAAAACAGGACCACGTTAGACAGCAGCACTTCCTGGGAGCACACAGTGTTTCTGTTAAGCTCAAGAGCTGCTCAGCCAAGCTGCAGTTCCTCAAGGCCAATGTCTAAGGAGCATTTCTCAGATCATGGTGGGGCTCAAAAAGGGGAGGGGAGAGGAATGCACCACCACAAGCTGGGAGATCACACTTAAATCACAGGCCCCCCTGCTGACATCCCATTTCATCCCAGCTCCCTTAATCCTCCATAGATTTCTGACGGGACATCCCTGCACCCTCCATCCTCCTAAAGAGCTGGCAAGGCCCTGACACTCACACTTGCCCCCTGGGCACACTCCAGCCATCTCCAGGCTGCCAAAGAGCCAGGAGGTCCCATCTTGTCACAGGAACTCCCTGGGGACATGCCACAGCTATCCAGCTTTCAAAAGAGCACTGAGCTCACAGGCCGTCCCAGGACAGCCATAGGCACATGCCAGGAGTCCGCATGCTGCCCAGAAGCCCTGGTGTCACAGGCACTCACTCACAGCACCTCGGTGCTGACATCCCAGGTGGCTCCACGCTGCTAAAGACATGTGATGGCACAGGCACTTGCACATCACTCACAGAATCATGGGAAAGCTATCGGGAAAGAAAGATTTCATGGAAAAGCCATAGCTGGACAAGCTTCCTTGCCAAGCTTCACTAACTCACTAAAGAGATGTGATGGCACAGGCACTTGCACATCACTCAAAGAATCATAGGAAATCTATCGGGAAAGAAAGATTTCATCGCAAAGCCACAGCAGGACAAGCTTCCTTGCCAAGCTTCTCTCTACTACTTACACCATGCTTAAGGCACAGCGAGGAAAAGAAACAAGAAAAATCCAATCAATCCAAAATGAAATTAAACCAAAATTACCTATGTCTGTCTGTCTGTGCCAGTGTATGTGTGCGAGTGTCTCCAAAGGAGAGGAAGTGTCGGGATTACAAGAACACGCTTGAAAGGCTCAAGAGCACTTCACTTAAAAGCATGTCCATTTGAGCAACATTTAAATTTCTACCTTCAACTTAACCACCTAGCAGAGGAACAACACTTAACAGCATTTAATCCTAACCATATTTCAAGTTAATAAGAATTCACATAGAAATGAACTCAAGCCCAACACCTCAGAAAAGGACCCCCACAGGATTTACCATATCTCCATAGGAATTTTACTTACAGGCAGAACTTCCTTGCACTTCTCCACTACTTCAGAATCCAGGAGAGCAGCCCCTCTGCCACATTCCAGAGAGGACACGCACACTGGCACACAATGTTTACCATTCAGGCAAAAACAAGGCTGTTTTTCCCAAGGCTGTTATGATAAAAAAAAACAAAACAGGATCACGTTAGACAGCAGCACTTCCTGGGAGCACACAGTGTTTCTGTTAAGCTCAAGAGCTGCTCAGCCAAGCTGCAGTTCCTCAAGGCCAATGTCTAAGGAGCATTTCTCAGATCATGGTGGGGCTCAAAAAGGGGAGGGGAGAGGAATGCACCACCACAAGCTGGGAGATCACACTTAAATCACAGGCCCCCCTGCTGACATCCCATTTCATCCCAGCTCCCTTAATCCTCCATAGACTTCTGAGCTCACAGGCACTCACAGGGGCTCCATGGGGACATCCCTGCACCCTCCATCCTCCTCAAGAGCTGGCAAGTCTCTGACAATCACACTTGCCCCCTGGGCACACTCCAGCCATCTCCAGACTGCCAAAGAGCCAGGAGGTCCCATCTTGTCACAGGAACTCCCTGGGGACACGCCACAGCTATCCAGCTTTCAAAAGAACACTGAGCTCACAGGCCGTCCCAGGACAGCCATAGGCACATGCCAGGAGCCCGCATGCTGCCCAGAAGCCCTGGTGTCACAGGCACTCACTCACAGCACCTCGGTGCTGATATCCCAGGCGGCTCCATGCTGCTAAAGACATGTGATGGCACAGGCACTTGCACATCACTCAAGAGAATCACGGGAAAGCTATCAGAAAAGAAAGATTTCATAGCAAAGCCACAGCAGGACGGGCTTCCTTGCCAAGCTTCACTCTACTACTTACACCATGCTTAAGGCACAGCGAGGAAAAGCAACAAACAAAAATCCAGAGTCAATCAATCCAAAATTAAATCAAACCCAAATTATCTATGCCTGTCTGTCCATGTGTGTGAGGCTGTGTCTCTAAAGAAGAGAAAGGGTCAGGATAAGAAGAACATGGCCCAAAGGCTCAAGAGCACTTCCCTTAAGAGCACTTCAACTTGAGCAACATTTCACTTGATAACCCAAATTCAAATGAGCAACTCAGCGCAGGAACAGCAGTTAAGAGCATTTCAACTGAACTGGACTTCAACTACACAACACTTCACTTAGAACTGAGCTGAAACCCAAGACCTCAGCAAAGGATCCACACAGCCCTTACCATAGCACTGCAGCAACTTCGAGACCTAACTTAGGGACAAACCTGAAGCACTTCTGAATGCACCAGAGCAGCCCCTCTCCCACATTGCAGAGAGCGTATGCACAGCCGCACTCCCACAAGCACACAAAGAGGCTCTAGGAGGGAAAATTCCCCTCCAAGCTACTGAAATACTCCTTTCACCTCCCTTGCCATCTTCTCAGTGGCCAAAGCCTGAGGCCTCGGGGAGCGGCAGCATCGGGGGCCCAGGAGCCGTGCTCCTTCACAGATCCCCCCAGTGCAGCAAACGGGACAGCTGCCGGCTGGCAGAGGCCCCACGCACAGGGACTTTGCTGCTCACTGCTGCTGCGGCCCAGCACAGCTCCCAGGCCCTCCTTTGGCACCCCTGCTTACAGGGCCCCAAGGCATGGCCTTCAGTCACAACAAGCCTTCAGCCTGGCCCCACTTCTCATCGGCAGCTTTCCCTGAACGTAGGACAACACCAATGTGATGCCATCCAGGCAAAAACAAATTTCAAAGTCTGTTCAACAAGCAAAAAAAGCAGGAGCACATTAGAACACAGCAGTTCCTGGCAGCACACAGCATTTCTCAGAAGCTCCACAGCACCTCAGCCCAGCTGTGCTCGTCAAGGCCAAGGCCTCAGCAGCATTTCTCATATCATGCTGCAGCCTGAAAAAATGGCTGAGGGGGATGCACCAGCACAAGCAGGGAGATCACACCTGCCCACAGGCTCCCCATGCTCACATCCCATGTCATCCCAGGGCTCCCTCAGCTTCCAAAGACCTCTGAGGTCACGGGCTCTCACACTGCCTCCATGGGGACATCCCACCTGTCTCTAAGTGCTAAGGAGCTCTTTTGCAACTGCCACTCCCTGGCCTTCCAGGGGGACATGCCACGGCTCTCTCTATGTTCCTAAACAACACACACAACAAGGGCAATGCCAGGGCCTGCAGGGTAACATCCCAGCAATCTGCACGCTGCTAAGGAGCCACGCTGTCACAGCAACTCAGGGCATCGCCTGTGACATTCCCTCCATCTCCCTGCTACCGGAGAGCCGTGATGTCACAGGCACTCACCTCTGGCCCCTGCAGACATTCCAGGGCTTTCCATGCTGCCAAAGCGTTCTGATGTCACAGATACGCACTATGGCTCCATGGGGACATGCCAAGGCTCTCCAGGCTGCAAAAGAGCCCTTTAGCCATGGGCACTTACACAGGTGCCATGGGCACATCTTAGTGCTCCCTCTGCTCATAGGAACCCCGAGGTCACCAGATATCCCAGGGGCTCCATTGCCACATCCCCAGGCTCTGCAGGCTGCTCAAGAGCTCTGATCTCACCTGCAGTCACACAAGCTCCTCGGGGACATCTGTCGCTGCTGCGCTGGCAGCTTCACACAAAGGCTCCCAGAGCAGCCTGGCCACTGAGTCACGAGGGCCAGAGAGCAGCCCTTGGCTTTCTCAACTCCTTCTCAGAGACACGAGCCTTGGCAGCAGCTGCATCCAATCCCAGACTCACACTTAAAGCCAGTGCTTTAAGTAACTCTGTCCCGCAGCACTTACAAATGGCCCATCTGACCTATTCCTAGAAAAGCAGTTCTTCCCTAACACAAATGATTCGACACAAACCAATCAATCCTAATTACTGACCACTCCATAGAAAAGCTAAACCTACTCCTGGGAGGCTACACAGAGTACAATGGGGTGCACTCTGTGAAAGCAATAGCAAAGCAGTCATATCTTACAGCAAGCCAAAAAACCCAATTCCCAAGTAGAGCTCGATGTAACTCACCACACCAACACTCCTGGGCAGCTCTCTTTCCCTTCACCTCCCAAGAGTACCCTTGCTTGGTGTCCACTTCCAAAGCAGGAGCCCTCACACACTCCAAGGAGGAACACGCTAGAAAAACCTCCCCTAGGAAACTGGGACTGACTGCACACTGACACTCTCAAGGGACTGACTGGCAGGCAGACGCCTGCAACTCCCGGCAGCACCTCATCTGCCCAATCTTTGCCTCACTAGCAGCACCTTCATGCAGGCTTCCTTGCCAGAACGACTTTCAGCACAATTCAACACCAAAACAACACACGGTGGCCCTCTGAAAGACACCTGGAGACTTTTGCAAGTAGCACATTGTCCAAGTGCCCGGACCATGTTCCAAGGCAAAGCAGCCGGCCCAAAGCATCCTGCTACAACCTCCCAGGGGGCTTCCAACTGCTACAGAGCACTCAGCTCAAAAGCACTCCCAGGCCTTCCAGCCTCACAGCCCACGGGCCTACAGCCCTCTGCAGAGCCCTGAGCTCACCTGCACTCACACACCTACCATGGGCACCTGCCACAGCTCTCCGGCCATGAGAAACAGACGTGTGCTCTCAGGCACTCACAGCCATTCCAAGCTGACATCCCAGGGCCCTTTGATCTCATCAGGCACCGCTGCTATGTCACAGGCACTCCCTGCGCTTCCACGGGGCCATCCCAGGCCTCTCTGGGATCCTAAAGAACACTGAGGGCACACACAACCCCAGCGGCTCCATAGGGACATGCCAGGAGTCTCCCATTTGACAAACCTCTCTGCACGGAGATCACGGCCTACAACAGGCTCTCAGGGCTGACAGCCCACATGTCTCCACACGGCTAAGCTGCCACGAGCTCACAGGCACTCACAGGGGCTCCATGGGGACATCCCTGCACCCTCCATCCTCCTCAAAAGCTGGCAAGGCCCTGACACTCACACTTGCCCCCTGGGCACACTCCAGCCATCTCCAGACTGCCAAAGAGCCAGGAGGTCCCATCTTGTCACAGGAACTCCCTGGGGACACGCCACAGCTATCCAGCTTTCAAAAGAACACTGAGCTCACAGGCCGTCCCAGGACAGCCATAGGCACATGCCAGGAGCCCGCATGCTGCCCAGAAGCCCTGGTGTCACAGGCACTCACTCACAGCACCTCGGTGCTGATATCCCAGGCGGCTCCATGCTGCTAAAGACATGTGATGGCACAGGCACTTGCACATCACTCGGAGAATCATAGGAAAGCTATCGGGAAAGAAAGATTTCATGGAAAAGCCACAGCAGGTCAAGCTTCCTTGCCAAGCTTCACTCTACTACTTACACCATGCTTAAAGCACAGCAAGGAAAAGCAACAAAAAAAATCCAGAGGCAATCAATCCAAAATTAAATCAAACCCAAATTATCTATGTCTGTCTGTCCGTCTGTGTGAGGCTGCGTCTCTAAAGAAGAGAAAGGGTCAGGATAAGAAGAACGTGGCCCAAAGGCTCAAGAGCACTTCCCTTAAGAGCACTTCATCTTGAGCAACATTTCACTTGATAACCCAAATTCAAACGAACAACTTAGGGCAGGAACAGCAGTTAAGGGCATTTCACCTGAACTGGACTTCAACTACACAACACTTCACTTAGAACTGAGCTGAAACCCAAGCCCTCAGCAAAGGATCCATGTGGCTTTGTTTCCCGAGGCTGCAGAGGCTGGCAGAGAGAAGAAGGCAGGCAGGCGATCTCAAGATGGCAAAAGAGAAAGTTTATTTACAAGAAAGTATATTCAAGATTACAAGAAATGTATTTATTAAATACATTAATATTCTAGCAACTATTGGTCAGAAAGAAATCCACCTCCTAAAACCATTGGTCACAATCAACTAACACCCAATGCCAAACACAGGGATTAAGAAAGTAAAAGAATGCAACTTATCTATGTTCTCTCTGAGAAAGAGCAAGAAGTGTTTCAAAACAGTGCAACCGCAATTCCCCCTTTTTGTTTTTTAAAAAAGAAAAGCAAACAAAGGTATTGCCTGCGGTCCCCTTTAGTTCCCTATGAAGGGAAAATGAGCTCAGCATGAAGGATCTGCCTGGCAGTGGCCAACTACCAAGGAGATCCCGAATTAAATACCGATAAGGGGTCTGCCAGTGGTGGCCAGCCACTGACAGGGCCCAAACCAGCCGCTGATTAAAGGTGGACAGGGAGACTCTCAAGCAATGCCATAAATAATACATCTATCAAAACTTAGTTCTATTGAAAGTTCTTAATTTCTGACTCCATAATAAAAGATAAAAATTCAGTCTCTGCTTGTAGAAGGACCATCTGCCTGATGGTCAGTGTCTTGATCATTGTTCTGAGGTCGCTGGTTCTGCTTCTGAAGTCGCAGATCAGGATGAACGCATCTCGCAGGTAGCCACTGCACTCCAGTATCTGTGGAAACGCAAGCATACCCACGGCCCCAAATAATAAGCTCATGGGGGCCTTCCCAGGTGTTAGTGAGTAGGTTTCGAATCCAAACCTTCGCCCGGGGCAAGTGCGACTCGCCCGATGACTGCAATGAGAGAAAACGGTTCAAAATCACAGGATTATTCGAATTTGGTGGTACAGTGAGATGATTAATTGTATACAAGGCTTTTTCCAGCCGGCTCTGTGGTGATTCCCCATGCATTCCCCCTTTTTGTTTTTCCAGAACGCGCTTCAGAGTACCATGCGCACGTTCCACAATTCCCTGACCAGTTGGGGAATGTGGAATACCAAATTTATGGTCCACACCCCATAGGTGCAAGAACTGCTGCGTCTTCTGCGAAGCGTAGGCAGGGCCATTGTCGGTTTTCACCGCAGATGGCACGCCCAAGACCGAGAAGGCCAATTTCCAATGGGCAATGACATCACGGCCCTTTTCTCCAGTGTGAGCAGTTGCCCACATGGCTGAGGAGAAGGTGTCAATAGACACGTGCACATACTTAAATCAGCCAAATTCAGGGATGTGTGTCACATCCGTCTGCCAAAGCTGCAGGGCCTTTAGGCCTCTGGGGTTTACCCCTCGTGGCAGAGGTGCAGCGAGTCCGTGGCAATCAGCACAAGCGCTGACAATGTCACGAGCCTCGGTTGGCGTCAATTGAAACTGCTTCTGCAGAGTATGTGCGCTCTGGTGGAAGAAATCATGGGAAGCTTTGGCTTGTGCAACTTTGTCAGGCTGAGGCACCATCCATGCAGGATTGGCTAGCCTATCAGCCCTGGCATTGCCTTCTGTTATAAAACCTGGCAATTTGGTGTGGCTTCGAATGTGCAAAATGTAATATGGATGTGTTCGAGCCTGAATTGCATTCCACAAAGCTTGTAATAATGAAAACAGAGCCGCATTATTGACTTCCTTTAGAAGTGAACAATCTAGACGTTTGGTTATGTCTGCTACATAAGCAGAATCTGTGACCAAATTCAAAGGCACCTGAGAGAACCGCTGAAAGGCCAAGGTGACTGCCTTCAATTCAACCAGTTGGGCAGAGCCTGACTCATGGCTTTTCAGCACCTGCCATTCGGATCCCTCATTCCAGGTAACAATGGCTTTTCCTGTTTTCCCAGAACCATCCGTAAAGACAGTGGGTCCACGCACTGGCACCCCACTGTTCTTTGGTCGCAAGGCAAGGCTAGTTAAATTTGCCAATTGCAATAATTTGTGACTGGGCAGGTGATAAGCAATCTGCCCTGAAAAGTTCTGCAGTGCACTTTGCAAAGGAGCGCTGTTAGCGAGGCTCCATTCAAAGACGTCCCTTGTAATCGGGACAACGATGGTCGCCGGATCTGCGGCCATCAACTGCAGACACCGATGACGGCATTTGATTATCAAACACGCGACCAATTCGAACAGCGTGGGTGCTGTCTTTTTTGGCTGATGGGGCAGAAAGACCCATTCCAGAATGTGCAGAGGGTCGGCCCATTGTTTGTTCCATTGGCTGATGATACCTGTGGGATGGAGATCTGGAGCAGTAATAAAAACAGTGATATCAACAGAGGGATCTACTCGATAAACCTGACGAGCAGAAACAGCTTGTTGCACCTCATTCAGCACTCGTCGTGCCTCCGGGGTCAATTTTCGAGGTGAATTCAGATCAGGGTCCCCCTTTAAAATATTTAAAAGTGGGGAAAGTTGCGAGGCAGTTAGTCCTAAATAAGGACGTAACCAATTAATAGTACCAAGCAACTTCTGGGCATCATTCAGAGTTTTGATAGTGTCTGAAAATTGCACCTCTTGGTGTTGTACAGTCTGATTCAAAATTTTGACTCCCAAATATTTCCAAGGAGGCTGTTGTTGAACCTTGTCTGGGGCCACTTGCAACCCATAGGAGTGCAGGGCAGCAAGCAGTCGAGGCTGTAACCTCTGCAACTCATCCTGGGTGGATGCTGCCACCAGGACATCATCCATATAATGGGAGCAGAGTGCCTTAGGAAACTGCTTGCGAACGCCAGATAAAGCCTGAGCGACATACCATTGACAGGTTGTTGAGCTATTTTTCATACCCTGAGGTAACACTTTCCATTGAAATCTCTTTACAGGCTCAGCATTGTTAATTGCAGGCACCGTAAAGGCAAATTTTGGTCTGTCGTTAGGGTGCAAAGGAATTGTGAAAAAACAATCCTTCAAATCAATGATCAGGATTTCCCACTTTGTGGGGATCATTGAGGGTGAGGGCATACCAGGCTGTAAAGCCCCCATGCTTTCCATCACTGCATTAACTTTGCGAAGATCTTGCAGCAATCGCCATTTCCCCAATTTTTTCTTAACTACGAAGACGGGGGTACTCCAGGGACTAGTAGAAGGCTCAATGTGTCCCTGTTGCAATTGTTCCTGAACCAGCTGACAAAGGGCGACTAATTTCTCTTTGGGCAAGGGCCACTGTGGTTCCCATACGGGTGTTTCAGTCAGCCATCGCAAGGATAGCGTGTGATATGGTGCGCCCTTGCGCACAGTGACCCCTATTAAAAATTTGTTCCAATCCGAACTCCCCATGCTGCCAACACATCCCTCCCCCAGAGGTTAAGTGGGGCCGAAGTAACATAGGGCTGGATTACAGCCGTGCGACCCTCCGGGTCTCCCACCAACACAGGCCGTTCGCTTAAGTGGCTCCGTGTGGTTCCTCCTAGTCCCGCAAGAGCAGACCCCACAGGGGCTAGAAG
This sequence comes from Acanthornis magna, assembly GCA_036785705.1. Classification (NCBI taxonomy): domain Eukaryota; kingdom Metazoa; phylum Chordata; class Aves; order Passeriformes; family Acanthizidae; genus Acanthornis; species Acanthornis magna. The sequence goes on along the minus strand of JAWUZG010000222.1, from coordinate 575,145 downwards.
CCATGTAGAAGGCCATGAAGAGGAGGAAAGAATTGTTACATCGGCACCCGTGTCGAGCAAACCTCGAAGTTGAATTTGACGTGGGTGGGCTTTTGGCAGGATCAGAGTGCACGTCAGCTGTGGTCTCTGATTAGAGATGTCTGCAGCCCAGCAGATCTGCGGAAGGTCTGGAATCCCAGCGTCGCTGCTTCCACATACTTGCTGCTCTGCCCTGGGAACAGGAGACTCAAAAGGCACTAAATTAGCAATGAGAGTTTTCTCAGGGATTGTGATAGGGGGGCTTGGTGTAGAAACCATAGCATGAATCTGGCCCACAGAATCCCCATCTATAACGTCTGGATGAACAAAGATTCCTTGGTGGGTGACCTCAGGCCTCCCCACCAGGAGAGCACCATACCCTGGGCTCAGGGGTTCGTGCACATCCAAGGGGACTCTGTGACGGCTACCAGAGTCTGGGACGACTGTCCTGGCTGTGTAGACGTCGACTCGGGCTGGCCCTTGGGTGCCGTCTCCACGCTGGCCGAATGGGCCGACACTGGTGACGTTGGCCCAGGCTGGCCCTGAGGCGGCACACTGACTGGATAAGCCAGTGTTTGCAGCCTGTTTAGGGGGATTGTTCGGGATGGAGGGCGGTACCCCCGTTTTGCACCTCCCCTCCCATTTCCCGACAAAGGTCGGCCGTCTACATGGTATCTAGCTCTGCAATATTTTGCAGAATGCCCTGGTCTATCACACCTCTCGCACTGGGAAACCGCAGTCCCTGCATTTCCCTTTTTCTGTGATTTAGATCGTCTTCGTTTGTTCCCAGGCTTGGACCGCTTCTGCCTACCGCCAGGGTTTGCCTGACCAGGTGACAGAAACGCAGCCAAAGTGGGCTTCTTTGACCTTTGTGGTATCACCTCGGAGCAAGCCTCAGCCATCTGTGCAGTGGTGACATCGCCGTGCAATGTCTGTATAATTCTCTTACAGTCTTCGTTGGCATTGTCTCTCGCCAGTTGTTTGCACAACACTTCTCTCACAGTCTCTCGCCAGTCACTCAAAGAAACAGCCCCGGAATCAGACGACTGCCTATCAAGCCTGCTTTGACGAGCAAGATCCAGTAATTCCAAAAGGGTATCAGAAACACTGTCAAATCTTTGTAATACACGGTCCAATAGGACTGGGAAAACATCCATTCGGTCCAACATACGCTCCAAAGTGGCAGGAACGAGATCGATCCTTTGAAAGATACGATCCAGAATCTCAGGCAGACATGCAGGGGTTAAACATGGCATTCCAAGTGGCGGCGCCGCTGCTGCGCCGCGGGGAACGCCCCCCAGGGGCCAGTCTGAGTCCGGCCCCACGTCTGCCAGTCCCGCGGGGCCGGGGCCGGGGCCGGCCGCTCCCACCACGCTGGGGGGGGAGAACAAACCCCCGTGGGGGGGCACCGATGGTTCCTCCTCAATACGGGGCAGGGCAGATGCGGCAGGAGCAGATTCAAACGGCCCCACGACCCCCCCCGCACCCGCCTCTGTCCGTGCATGAGCGCCAGCGGCATGCGAGGCGCGGGGCGCGGGCGGGGCACCCGCCGGCTCGGCCTCTGTCTGGCACGCAGCAGCCGCGGTCGGGACGCAACCCGCAGTGCCGGGCCGGCCAAGCGGGGCCGGCTGCGCTGCGCGGACCGGCGTCCGCACGGAAAAGCGGAGAGGCAGGGGCTGCCCGGCCCCCCCCACCTGAGCGGCAGCGCATGCGCACTGCGCCTTGCTGGGGGGCTCAGCGGCTGCCGCCGGCGCTGGCCGAGTGACGTCATCATCCGAGGACAGCGAACCGCCCCGGGAATGGCGGGCGCACGTCCCCCCCGCTCCCGGGGGATCGAGTGGGGAAGTTTCTCCCGCGCCAGAAGCCGGAGCGGCTCCCGCCGCTCCCGCCGCCTTCTCTCGGGCCAAAAATTCAGCCAATGCTTCCTGTGGGGTGGGATATCTTCGCGGCTTAAAGTCCCCGGGCGAAAGGTACCTCCCAGGTGCGTCCGGGGGAGGGGCAAGCCTGTCAATCCGGGAACGGCCGGGGGGAGACGGGGGGGCTGAACGTAAGGGGGAGATAGCTTCTCCTAGCCCCGGGGCTTCATCTTTTAAAAAGTCCAGGACCCGTCTCCAAACGGGGCACAGATGAATCGCATCAACAGAACCAAAAGAGAACTCGGCCCACAATAAATCACCGAGCCGAAGCCACGCCCTGAACGAGGGCAGTTCCCGGGAAAGATTGAAATGTCCTTTCCTTTTAAACCACGATAATAATTCACCGAGCAAATCATCACTGATCTTACCTCGGACGGGGCCCCAAACATCCTGGCCAGAGTCCGAGGGAGCCCCCAATTCGTCAGCTGAGCCCGACATGATGTCCCCGAACCCGGGTGGGCGGTAGGGGAAAGAAGGTGGGTAGGGAGGGTTTTTCCAACCTCAAACACACACGCCGGCGTCACCAAATGTGGCTTTGTTTCCCGAGGCTGCAGAGGCTGGCAGAGAGAAGAAGGCAGGCAGGCGATGTCAAGATGCGAAAGAGGAAGTTTATCTACAAGAAAGGTTTTTATACAATTAATATTGTAGCAACTGTTGGTCAGAACGAAATTCACCTCCTAAAACCATTGGTCAAAATCAACTAACACCCAATGCCAAACACAGAGATTAAGAAAGTAAAAGAATGCAACATATCTATGCTCTCTCTGAGAAAGAGCAGAAAGAGTTTCAAAACAGTGCAACCACAGATCTACAATGGCCTTACCATAGCACTGCAGCAACTTAGAGACCTAACTTAGGGAAAAACCTAAAGCACTTCTGAATCCACCAGAGCAGCCCCTCTCCCACATTGCAGAGAGCGCATGCACACCTGCACTCCCACAGGCACACAAAGAGGCTCTAGGAGGAAAAATTCCCCACCAAGCTACTCCTTTCACATGCCTTGCCATCTTCTCAGCGGCCAAAGGCTGAGGCCTCCGGGAGCAGCAGGATCGGGGGCCCAGGAGCCGTGCTCCTTCGCGCATCCCCCGAGTGCAGCAAACGGGACAGCTGCCGGCTGGCAGAGGCCCCACGCACAGGGACTTTGCTGCTCACCGCTGCTGCGGCCCAGCACAGCTCCCAGGGCCTCCTTTGCTTAGATGGCCCCAAGGCATGGCCTTTAATCACAACAAGCTTGCACGCTGGCCCCACTTCCCATTGGCAGCTTTCCATGAACGCGGGACAACGCCTATGTGATGCCATCCAGGCAAAAACAAATTTCAAAGTCTGTTCAACAAGCAAAAAAAGCAGGAGCACATTAGAACACAGCACTTCCTGGCAGCACACAGCATTTCTCAGAAGCTCTACAGCACCTCAGCCCAGCTGCGTTCGTCAAGGCCAAGGCCACAGCACCATTTCTCATATCATGCTGCAGCCTGAAAAAATGGCTGAGGGGGATGCACCAGCACAGGCAGGGAGATCACACCTGCCCACAGGCTCCCCATGCTCACATCCCATGTCATCCCAGGGCTCTCTCAGCTTCCAAAGACCTCTGAGGTCACGGGCTCCCACACTGTCTCCATGGGGACATCCCACCTGTCTCTAAGTGCTAAGGAGCTCTTTTGCAACTGCCACTCCCTGGCCTTCCAGGGGGACATGCCAGAGTTCTCTCTGTGTTCCTAAAGAACACACACGACAAGAGCAATGCCAGGGCCTGCAGGGTAACATCCCTGCAATCTGCACGCTGCTAAGGAACCACGCTGTCACAGCAACTCACAGGGCATCGCCTGTGACATTCCCTCCGTCTCCCTGCTGCCGGAGAGCTGTGATGTCACAGGCACTCACCTCTGGCCCCTGCAGGCATTCCAGGGCTTTCCATGCTGCCAAAGCGCTCTGATGTCACAGGCACTCACCGTGTCTTCATGGGGACATGCCAAGGCTCTCCAGGCTGCAAAAGAGCCCTTTAGCCATGGGCACTTACACAGGTGCCATGGGCACATCTTAGTGCTCCCTCTGCTCATAGGAACCCCGAGCTCACCAGATATCCCAGGGGCTCCATGGCCACATCCCCACGCTCTCCAGGCTGCTCAAGAGCTCTGATCTCACCAGCACTGACACAAGCTCCTCGGGGACATCTGTCGCTGCTGCGCTAGCAGCTTCACACAAAGGCTCCCAGAGCAGCCTGGCCACTGAGTCACGAGGGCCAGAGAGCAGCCCTTGGCTTTCTCAACTCCTTCGCAGAGACAGGAGCCTTGGCGGCGGCTGCATCCAATCCCAGACTCACACTGTCCGTGCTTTAAGTAGCTCTGTCCTGCAGCACTTACAAATGGCCCATCTGATCTATTCCTAGAAAAGCAGTTCTTCCCTAACAAATGATTTGACACAAACAACTCAATCCCAATTATTGACCACTCCATAGAAAAGCTAAACCTACTCCTGGGAGCGTACACAGAGTACAAGGGAGTGTACACTATGAAAGCAATAGGAAAGCAGTCATATCTTACAGCAAGCAAAAAAACCCAATTCCCAAGTAGAGTCGATGTAACTCACCACACCAACACTCCTGGGCAGCTCTCTTTCCCTTCACCACCAAGAGTGCCCTTGCTTGGTGTCCACTTCCAAAGCAGGAGCCCTCACACACTCCAAGGAGGAACACGCTAGAAAAACCTCCCCTAGGACAGGGACTGACTGCACACTGACACTCTCAAGGGACTGACTGGCAGGCAGACGCCTGCAGCTCCCAGCAGCAGCTCATCTGCCCAACCTTTGCCTCACTAGCAGCACCTTCATGCAGGCTTCCTTGCCAGAACGACTTGCAGCAGAATTCAATGCCAAAACAACACACGGTGGCCCTCTGAAAGACACCTGGAGACATTTGCAAATAGCACATGCTCCAAGTGCCTTGACCACGTTCCAAGGCAAAGCAGCCGGCCCAAAGCATCCTGCTACAACCTCCCAGGGGGCTTCCAACTGCTACAGAGCTCTCAGCTCAAAGGCACTCCCAGGCCTCCCAGCCTCACAGCCCACGGGCCTACAGCCCTCTGCAGAGCCCTGAGCTCACCTGCACTCACACACCTACCATGGGCACCTGCCACAGCTCTCCGGCCATGAGAGACAGACGTGTGCTCTCAGGCACTCACAGCCATTCCAAGCTGACATCCCAGGGCCCTTTGATCTCATCAGGCACCGCTGCTATGTCACAGGCACTCCCTGCGCTTCCACGGGGCCATCCCAGGCCTCTCGAGGCTCCTCAAGAACACTGAGGGCACACACAACCCCAGCGGCTCCATAGGGACATGCCAGGAGTCTCCCATTTGACAAACCTCTCTGCACAGAGATCACGGCCTTCAACAGGCTCTCAGGGCTGACAGCCCACGAGTCTCATGCTGCTAAGGTGCTGCCAGCTCACAGGCACTCACAGGGGCTCCATGGGGACATCCCTGCACCCTCCATCCTCCTCAAGAGCTGGCAAGGCCTTGACAGTCACACTTGCCCCCTGGGCACATTCCAGCCATCTCTAGGTTTTCAAACAGCCCATAGGTCCCATCTTGTCACAGGAACTCCCTGGGGACACGCCACAGCTATCCAGCTTTCAAAAGAACACTGAGCTCACAGGCTGTCCCAGGACAGCCATAGGCACATGCCAGGAGTCCGCATGCTGCCCAGAAGCCCTGGTGTCACAGGCACTCTCTTACAGCACCTCGGTGCTGACATCCCAGGTGGCTCCATGCTGCTAAAGACATGTGATGGCACAGGCACTTTCACATCACTCACAGAATCATGGGAAAGCTATCGGGAAAGAAAGATTTCATAGCAAAGCCACAGCTGGAAAAGCTTCCTTGCCAAGCTTCACTAACTCACTAAAGAGATGTGATGGCACAGGCACTTGCACATCACTCAAAGAATCATAGGAAATCTATCGGGAAAGAAAGATTTCATCGCAAAGCCACAGCAGGACAAGCTTCCTTGCCAAGCTTCTCTCTACTACTTACACCATGCTTAAGGCACAGCGAGGAAAAGAAAGAAAAATCCAATCAATCCAAAATGAAATTAAACCAAAATTACCTATGTCTGTCTGTCTGTGCCAGTGTATGTGTGCGAGTGTCTCCAAAGGAGAGGAAGTGTCGGGATTACAAGAACACGCTTGAAAGGCTCAAGAGCACTTCACTTAAAAGCATGTCCATTTGAGCAACATTTAAATTTCTACCTTCAACTTAACAACCTCGCAGAGGAACAACACTTAACAGCATTTCATCCTAACCATATTTCAAGTTAATAAGATTTCACATAGAAATGAACTCAAGCCCAACACCTCAGAAAAGGACCCCCACAGGATTTACCATATCTCCATAGGAATTTTACTTACAGGCAGAACTTCCTTGCACTTCTCCACTACTTCAGAATCCAGGAGAGCAGCCCCTCTGCCACATTCCAGAGAGGACACGCACACTGGCACGCAATGTTTACCATTCAGGCAAAAACAAGGCTGTTTTTCCCAAGGCTGTTGTGATTAAAAAAACAAAAGAGGACCACGTTAGACAGCAGCACATCCTGGGAGCACACAGTGTTTCTGTTAAGCTCAAGAGCTGCTCAGCCAAGCTGCAGTTCCTCAAGGCCAGTGTCTAAGGAGCATTTCTCAGATCATGGTGGGGCTCAAAAAGGGGAGGGGAGAGGAATGCACCACCACAAGCTGGGAGATCACACTTAAATCACAGACCCCTATGCTGACATCCCATTTCATCCCGGCTCCCCTAATCTTCCATAGATTTCTGAGGGGACATCCCTGCACCCTCCATCCTCCTAAAGAGCTGGCAAGGCCCTGACACTCACACTTGCCCCCTGGGCACACTCCAGCCATCTCCAGGTTGTCAAATAGCCCATAGGTCCCATCTTGTCACAGGAACTCCCTGGGGACATGCCAGAGCTATCCAGCTTTCAAAAGAGCACTGAGCTCACAGGCCGTCCCAGGACAGCCATAGGCACATGCCAGGAGTCCGCATGCTGCCCAGAAGCCCTGGTGTCACAGGCACTCACTCCCAGCACCTCGGTGCTGACATCCCAGGTGGCTCCACGCTGCTAAAGACATGTGATGGCACAGGCACTTGCACATCACTCAGAGAATCATAGGAAAGCCATCGGGAAAGAAAGATTTCATGGAAAAGCCACAGCAGATCAAGCTTCCTTGCCACACTTCACTCTACTACTTACACCATGCTTAAGGCACAGCGAGGAAAAGCAACAAACAAAAATCCAGAGTCAATCAATCCAAAATGAAATCAAACCAAAATAATCTATGTCTGTGTCTTGGATTAGAGACAAATATCCTAGGTGGAAAGCACTCTCAACAGGTGCCTCCCCCACAAAGTTTTCTGGCACCCCTTCCCCCCACAACAACAGAATATCTCAGCCTAAAGTGGAAAGAACTGTTTAATTAACAGACCACATAGTGGAAGGGGAAAGGGGAAATGGGGTCATTAAACCTGAACAAACACTTGATGAACTTTAGTGTCCTTTTCCTCAGGCGTAGCTTCCCCTTTCTGGGGTCCCCGGAGGGGCCGGGTGGTTTTCCTCCGGTGGCTCCCTGGATGATTCTCGACCGCTGTCGTCCGGGGCTCCGCAGGTTCTCAGATGAGAAAGCAAGTCAAAGAAAAGGATCCAAAAACGATGGAAAAAAACAATCCCAGGGGAAAAAAGAGAAAAAAAAAGAAAACCCAAGCAGCAGCCACACCAGTTGCACCAGCAACCAGCAGCAGCGACTGACTGAGAAAAAAAAAAAAAAACAGTGTCCCTTCCTCCTTCTCACTCCCCCGTAGGAGAACCAGGGGAAAAAGTTTCAAAACATCCCACCCTGGCAGAGCTTTCTCCCACCTGCAGGACACAGTTAAAGCTACAGGACCATATTTCTGATCAAGTATACAAACGATAGGAAATACAAAATATAATTATGCCCCCCCCAGGAGAGTCTCTCTGTCCGTGTGTGTGAGGCTGTGTCTCTAAAGAAGAGAAAGGGTCAGGATAAGAAGAACATGGCCCAAAGGCTCAAGAGCACTTCCCTTAAGAGCACTTCAACTTGAGCAATATTTCACTTGATAACCCAAATTCAAATCAACAACTTAGGGCAGGAACAGCAGTTCAGGGCATTTCAACTGAACTGGACTCCAACTACACAACACTTCACTTAGAACTGAGCTGAAACCCAAGACCTCAGCAAAGGATCCACACAGCCCTTACCATAGCACTGCAGCAACTTCGAGACCTAACTTAGGGACAAACCTAAAGCACTTCTGAATCCACCAGAGCAGCCCCTCTCCCACATTGCAGAGAGCGCGTGCACACCTGCACTCCCACAAGCACACAAAGAGGCTCTAGGAGGGAAAATTCCCCTCCAAGCTACTGAAATACTCCTTTCACCTGCCTTGCCATCTTCTCAGTGGCCAAAGCCTGAGGCCTCGGGGAGCGGCAGGATCGGGGGCCCAGGAGCCGTGCTCCTTCGCGGATCCCCCGAGTGCAGCAAACGGGACAGCTGCCGGCTGGCAGAGGCCCCACGCACAAGGACTTTGCTGTTCACCGCTGCTGCGGCCCAGCACAGCTCCCAGGCCCTCCTTTGGCAACCCTGTTTAGACGGCCCCAAAACCTTGGCCTTTAGTCACAACAAGCCCTCAGCCTGGCCCCACTTCCCATCGGCAGCTTTCCCTGAACGCGGGACAACGCCTATGTGATGCCATCCAGGCAAAAACAAATTTCAAAGTCTGTTCAACAAGCAAAAAAAGCAGGAGCACATTAGAACACAGCAGTTCCTGGCAGCACACAGCATTTCTCAGAAGCTCCACAGCACCTCAGCCCAGCTGCGTTCATCAAGGCCAAGGCCTCAGCAGCATTTCTCATATCATGCTGCAGCCTGAAAAAAGGGCAGGGGGGGATGCACCAGCACAGGCAGGGAGATCACACCTGCCCACAGGCTCCCCATGCTCACATCCCATGTCATCCCAGGGCTCTCTCAGCTTCCAAAGACCTCTGAGGTCACGGGCTCTCACACTGCCTCCATGGGGACATCCCACCTGTCTCTAAGTGCTAAGGAGCTCTTTTGCAACTGCCACTCCCTGGCCTTCCAGGGGGACATGCCAGAGTTCTCTCTGTGTTCCTAAAGAACACACACGACAAGAGCAATGCCAGGGCCTGCAGGGTAACATCCCAGCAATCTGCACGCTGCTAAGGAGCCACGCTGTCACAGCAACTCACAGGGCATCTCCTGTGACATTCCCTCCGTCTCCCTGCTGCCGGAGAGCTGTGATGTCACAGGCACTCACCTCTGGCCCCTGCAGGCATTCCAGGGCTTTCCATGCTGCCAAAGCGCTCTGATGTCACAGGCACTCACCGTGTCTTCATGGGGACATGCCAAGGCTCTCCAGGCTGCAAAAGAGCCCTTTAGCCACAGGCACTTACACAGGTGCCATGGGCACATCTTAGTGCTCCCTCTGCTCATAGGAACCCCGAGCTCACCAGATATCCCAGGGGCTCCATGGCCACATCCCCACGCTCTCCAGGCTGCTCAAGAGCTCTGACCTCACCAGCACTGACACAAGCTCATCGGGGACATCTGTCGCTGCTGCGCTAGCAGCTTCACACAAAGGCTCCCAGAGCAGCCTGGCCACTGAGTCACGAGGGCCAGAGAGCAGCCCTTGGCTTTCTCAACTCCTTCTCAGAGACACGCGCCTTGGCAGCAGCTGCATCCAATCCCAGACTCACACTTAAAGCCAGTGCTTTAAGTAACTCTGTCCTGCAGCACTTACAAATGGCCCATCTGATCTATTCCTAGAAAAGCAGTTCTTCCCTAACACAAATGATTCGACACAAACCACTCAATCCCAATTATTGACCACTCCATAGAAAAGCTAAACCTACTCCTGGGAGCGTACACAGAGTACAAGGGAGTGCACACTATGAAAGCAATAGGAAAGCAGTCATATCTTACAGCAAGCAAAAAAACCCAATTCCCAAGTAGAGTCGATGTAACTCACCACACCAACACTCCTGGGCAGCTCTCTTTCCCTTCACCACCAAGAGTGCCCTTGCTTGGTGTCCACTTCCCCAGCAGGAGCCCTCACACACTCCAAGGAGGAACACGCTAGAAAAACCTCCCCTAGGACAGGGACTGACTGCACACTGACACTCTCAAGGGACTGACTGTCAGGCAGACACCTGCAGCTCCCAGCAGCAGCTCATCTGCCCAACCTTTGCCTCACTAGCAGCACCTTCATGCAGGCTTCCTTGCCAGAACGACTTGCAGCAGAATTCAATGCCAAAACAACACACGGTGGCCCTCTGAAAGACACCTGGAGACATTTGCAAATAGCACATTGTCCAAGTGCCTTGACCACGTTCCAAGGCAAAGCAGCCGGCCCAAAGCATCCTGCTACAACCTCCCAGGGGGCTCCCAACTGCTACAGAGCACTCAGCTCCAAAGCACTCCCAGGCCTTCCAGCCTCACAGCCCACATGCCTACGGCCTTCTGCAGAGCCCTGAGCTCACCTGCACTCACACACCTACCATGGGCACCTGCCACAGCTCTCCGGCCATGAGAGACAGACGTGTGCTCTCAGGCACTCACAGCCATTCCAAGCTGACATCCCAGGGCCCTTTGATCTCATCAGGCACCGCTGCTATGTCACAGGCACTCCCTGCGCTTCCACGGGGCCATCCCAGGCCTCTTGAGGCTCCTCAAGAACACTGAGGGCACACACAACCCCAGCGGCTCCATAGGGACATGCCAGGAGTCTCCCATTTGACAAACCTCTCTGCACAGAGATCACGGCCTTCAACAGGCTCTCAGGGCTGACAGCCCACGAGTCTCATGCTGCTAAGGTGCCGCCAGCTCACAGGCACTCACAGGGGCTCCATGGGGACATCCCTGCACCCTCCATCCTCCTAAAGAGCTGGCAAGGCCTTGACAGTCACACTTGCCCCCTGGGCACACTCCAGCCATCTCCAGGCTGCCAAAGAGCCAGGAGGTCCCATCTTGTCACAGGAACTCCCTGGGGACACGCCACAGCTATCCAGCTTTCAAAAGAACACTGAGCTCACAGGCCGTCCCAGGACAGCCATAGGCACATGCCAGGAGTCCGCATGCTGCCCAGAAGCCCTGGTGTCACAGGCACTCACTCACAGCACCTCGGTGCTGACATCCCAGGTGGCTCCATGCTGCTAAAGACATGTGATGGCACAGGCACTTTCACATCACTCACAGAATCATGGGAAAGCTATCGGGAAAGAAAGATTTCATGGAAAAGCCATAGCTGGACAAGCTTCCTTGCCAAGCTTCACTAACTCACTAAAGAGATGTGATGGCACAGGCACTTGCACATCACTCAAAGAATCATAGGAAATCTATCGGGAAAGAAAGATTTCATCGCAAAGCCACAGCAGGTCAAGCTTCCTTGCCAAGCTTCTCTCTACTACTTACACCATGCTTAAGACACAGCGAGGAAAAGAAACAAGAAAAATCCAATCAATCCAAAATGAAATTAAACCAAAATTACCTATGTCTGTCTGTCTGTGCCAGTGTATGTGTGCGAGTGTCTCCAAAGGAGAGGAAGTGTCGGGATTACAAGAACACGCTTGAAAGGCTCAAGAGCACTTCACTTAAAAGCATGTCCATTTGAGCAACATTTAAATTTCTACCTTCAACTTAACAACCTCGCAGAGGAACAACACTTAACAGCATTTCATCCTAACCATATTTCAAGTTAATAAGAATTCACATAGAAATGAACTCAAGCCCAACACCTCAGAAAAGGACCCCCACAGGATTTACCATATCTCCATAGGAATTTTACTTACAGGCAGAACTTCCTTGCACTTCTCCACTACTTCAGAATCCAGGAGAGCAGCCCCTCTGCCACATTCCAGAGAGGACACGCACACTGGCACGCAATGTTTACCATTCAGGCAAAAACAAGGCTGTTTTTCCCAAGGCTGTTGTGATTAAAAAAAACAAAACAGGACCACGTTAGACAGCAGCACATCCTGGGAGCACACAGTGTTTCTGTTAAGCTCAAGAGCTGCTCAGCCAAGCTGCAGTTCCTCAAGGCCAATGTCTAAGGAGCATTTCTCAGATCATGGTGGGGCTCAAAAAGGGGAGGGGAGAGGAATGCACCACCACAAGCTGGGAGATCACACTTAAATCACAGACCCCTATGCTGACATCCCATTTCATCCCAGCTCCCTTAATCCTCCATAGATTTCTGAGGGGACATCCCTGCACCCTCCATCCTCCTCAAGAGCTGGCAAGGCCCTGACAGTCGCACATGCCCCCTGGGCACACTCCAGCCATCTCCAGGCTGCCAAAGAGCCAGGAGGTCCCATCTTGTCACAGGAACTCCCTGGGGACACGCCACAGCTATCCAGCTTTCAAAAGAACACTGAGCTCACAGGCCGTCCCAGGACAGCCATAGGCACATGCCAGGAGTCCGCATGCTGCCCAGAAGCCCTGGTGTCACAGGCACTCACACACAGCACCTCGGTGCTGACATCCCAGGTGGCTCCACGCTGCTGAAGACATGTGATGGCACAGGCACTTTCACATCACTCAGAGAATCATAGGAAAGCTATCGGGAAAGAAAGATTTCATGGAAAAGCCACAGCAGGACAACCTTCCTTGCCAAGCTTCGCTATACTACTTACACCATGCTTAAGGCACAGTGAGGAAAAGCAACAAACAAAAATCCAGAGTCAATCAATCCAAAATTAAATCAAACCCAAATTATCTATGTCTGTCTGTCCGTCTGTGTGAGGCTGTGTCTCTAGGGAAAGGGTCAGGATAAGAAGAACATGGCCCAAAGGCTCCAGAGCACTTCCCTTAAGAGCACTTCAGCTTGAGCAACATTTCACTTGATAACCCAAATTCAAATGAACAACTTAGCGCAGCAACAGCAGTTAAGAGCATTTCAACTGAACTGGACTTCAACTACACAACACTTCACTTAGAACTGAGCTGGAACCCAAGCGCTCAGAAAAGGATCCACACAGCCCTTACCATAGCACTGCAGGAACTTAGAGACCTAACTTAGGGACAAACCTGAAGCACTTCGTAATCCACCAGAGCAGCCCCTCTCCCACATTGCAGAGAGCGCATGCACACCTGCACTCCCGCAAGCACACAAAGAGGCTCTACGAGGGAAAATTCCCCTCCAAGCTACTGAAATATTCCTTTCATGTGCCTTGCCATCTTCTCAGCGGCCAAAGCCTGAGGCCTCCGGGAGCGGCAGCATCGGGGGCCCAGGAGCCATGCTCCTTCGCAGATCCCCCGAGTGCAGCAAACGGGACAGCTGCCGGCTGGCAGAGGCCCCACGCACAGGGACTTTGCTGCTCACCGCTGCTGCGGCCCAGCACAGCTGCCAGGGCCTCCTTTGGCACCCCTGCTTACAGGGCCCCAAGGCATGGCCTTTCGTCACAACAAGCCTTCAGCCTGGCCCCACTTCTCATCGGCAGCTTTCCCTGAACGTAGGACAACACCAATGTGATGCCATCCAGGCAAAAGAAATTTCAAAGTCTGTTCAACAAGCAAAAAAAGCAGGAGCACATTAGAACACAGCAGTTCCTGGCAGCACACAGCATCTCTCAGAAGCTCCACAGCACCTCAGCCCAGCTGTGCTCGTCAAGGCCAAGGCCTCAGCAGCATTTCTCATATCATGCTGCAGCCTGAAAAAATGGCTGAGGGGGATGCACCAGCACAGGCAGGGAGATCACACCTGCCCACAGGCTCCCCATGCTCACATCCCATGTCATCCCAGGGCTCTCTCAGCTTCCAAAGACCTCTGAGGTCACGGGCTCTCACACTGCCTCCATGGGGACATCCCACCTGTCTCTAAGTGCTAAGGAGCTCTTTTGCAACTGCCACTCCCTGGCCTTCCAGGGGGATATGCCAGGGCTCTCTCAGTGCTCCTAAAGAACACACACGACAAGGGCAATACCAGGGCCTGCAGAGTAACATCCCAGCAATCTGCACGCTGCTAAGGAGCCACGCTGTCACAGCAACTCACAGGGCATCTCCTGTGACATTCCCTCCGTCTCCCTGCTGCTGGACAGCTCTGATGTCACAGGCACTCACCTCTGGCCCCTGCAGGCATTCCAGGGCTTTCCATGCTGCCAAAGCGCTCTGATGTCACAGGCACTCACCGTGGCTTCATGGTGACATGCCAAGGCTCTCCAGGCTGCAAAAGAGCCCTTTAGCCACAGGCACTTACACAGGTGCCATGGGCACATCTTAGTGCTCCCTCTGCTCATAGGAACCCCGAGGTCACTAGATATCCCAGGGGCTCCATGGCCACATCCCCAGGCTCTCCAGGCTGCTCAAGAGCTCTGATCTCACCTGCAGTCACACAAGCTCCTCGGGGACATCTGTCGCTGCTGCGCTGGCAGCTTCACACAAAGGCTCCCAGAGCAGCCTGGCCACTGAGTCACGAGGGCCAGAGAGCAGCCCTTGGCTTTCTCAACTCCTTCTCAGAGACACGAGCCTTGGTGGCGGCTGCATCCAATCCCAGACTCACAGTGACCGTGCTTTAAGTAACTCTGTCCTGCAGCACTTACAAATGGCCCATCTGACCTATTCCTAGAAAAGCAGTTCTTCCCTAACACAAATGATTCGACACAAACAACTCAATCCCAATTATTGACCACTCCATAGAAAAGCTAAACCTACTCCTGGGAGGCTACACAGAGTACAATGGAGTGCACACTACGAAAGCAATAGGAAAGCAGTCATATCTTACAGCAAGCAAAAAAACCCAATTCCCAAGTAGAGCTCGATGTAACTCACCACACCAACACTCCTGGGCAGCTCTCTTTCCCTTCACCTCCCAAGAGTACCCTTGCTTGGTGTCCACTTCCAAAGCAGGAGCCCTCACACACTCCAAGGAGGAACACGCTAGAAAAACCTCCCCTAGGAAACTGGGATTGACTGCACACTGACACTCTCAAGGGACTGACTGGCAGGCAGACGCCTGCAGCTCCCGGCAGCACCTCATCTGCCCAATCTTTGCCTCACTAGCAGCACCTTCATGCAGGCTTCCTTGCCAGAACGACTTTCAGCAATTCAACACCAAAACAACACACGGTGGCCCTCTGAAAGACACCTGCAGACTTTTGCAAATAGCACATTGTCCAAGTGCCTGGACCATGTTCCAAGGCAAAGCAGCCGGCCCAAAGCATCCTGCTACAATCTCCCAGGGGGCTCCCAACTGCTACAGAGCTCTCAGCTCAAAGGCACTCCCAGGCCTCCCAGCCTCACAGCCCACGGGCCTACAGCCTTCTGCAGAGCCCTGAGCTCACCTGCACTCACACACCTACCATGGGCACCTGCCACAGCTCTCCGGCCATGAGAGACAGACGTGTGCTCTCAGGCACTCACAGCCATTCCAAGCTGACATCCCAGGGCCCTTTGATCTCATCAGGCACCGCTGCTATGTCACAGGCACTCCCTGCGCTTCCACGGGGCCATCCCAGGCCTCTCGAGGCTCCTCAAGAACACTGAGGGCACACACAACCCCAGCGGCTCCATAGGGACATGCCAGGAGTCTCCCATTTGACAAACCTCTCTGCACAGAGATCACGGCCTTCAACAGGCTCTCAGGGCTGACAGCCCACGAGTCTCACGCTGCTAAGGTGCCGCCAGCTCACAGGCACTCACAGGGGCTCCATGGGGACATCCCTGCACCCTCCATCCTCCTCAAGAGCTGGCAAGGCCCAATCAATCCAAAATGAAATTTAACCAAAATTACCTATGTCTGTCCGTCTCTCTGTCTGTGTCAGTGCATGTGTGCGAGTGTCTCCAAAGGAAAGAAAGGGTCGGGATTACAAGAACACGCTTGAAAGGCTCAAGAGCACTTCATTTGGCAGCACTTCCACTTGAGCAACATTTAAATTTCTACCTTCAAATTAACCACCTAGCAGAGGAACAACACTTAACAGCATTTCATCCTAACCATATTGCGAGTTATTAAGAATTAACATAGAAATGAACTCAAGCCCAACACCTCAGAAAAGGACCCCCACAGGATTTACCATATCTCAAGAGTAATTTTACTTACAGGCAGAACTTCCTTGCACTTCTAAACTACTTCAGAATCTAGGAGAGCAGCTCCTCTGCCACATTCCGGAGAGGACGCGCACACTGGCACGCAATGTTTACCATTCAGGCAAAAACAACATTTCCAAGGCTGTTGTGATTAGAAAACACAAAACGGGACCACGTTAGACAGCAGCACTTCCTGGGAGCACACAGTGTTTCTGATAAGCTCAAGAGCTGCTCAGCCAAGCTGCAGTTCCTCAAGGCCGATGCCTAAGGAGCATTTCTCAGATCATGGTGGGGCTCAAAAAGGGGAGGGGAGAGGAATGCACCGCCACAAGCTGGGAGATCACACTTAAATCACAGGCCCCCCTGCTGACATCCCATTTCATCCCAGCTCCCTTAATCCTCCATAGACTTCTGAGCTCACAGGCACTCACAGGGGCTCCATGGGGACATCCCTGCACCCTCCATCCTCCTCAAGAGCTGGCAAGTCTCTGACAATCACACTTGCCCCCTGGGCACACTCCAGCCATCTCCAGGCTGCCAAAGAGCCAGGAGGTCCCATCTTGTCACAGGAACTCCCTGGGGACACGCCACAGCAATCCAGCTTTCAAAAGAACACTGAGCTCACAGGCCATCCCAGGACAGCCATAGGCACATGCCAGGAGTCCGCACGCTGCCCAGAAGCCCTGGTGTCACAGGCACTCACTCACAGCACCTCGGTGCTGATATCCCAGGCGGCTCCATGTTACTAAAGACATGTGATGGCACAGGCACTTTCACATCAGTCAAGAGAATCACGGGAAAGCTATCAGGAAAGAAAGATTTCATAGCAAAGCCACAGCAGGACGAGCTTCCTTGCCAAGCTTCACTCTACTACTTACACCATGCTTAAGGCACAGCGAGGAAAAGCAACAAACAAAAATCCAGAGTCAATCAATCCAAAATTAAATCAAACCCAAATTATCTATGCCTGTCTGTCCGCGTGTGTGAGGCTGTGTCTCTAAAGAAGAGAAAGGGTCAGGATAAGAAGAACATGGCCCAAAGGCTCAAGAGCACTTCCCTTAAGAGCACTTCAACTTGAGCAACATTTCACTTGATAACCCAAATTCAAATCAACAACTTAGGGCAGGAACAGCAGTTCAGGGCATTTCAACTGAACTGGACTTCAACTACACAACACTTCACTTAGAACTGAGCTGAAACCCAAGACCTCAGCAAAGGATCCACACAGCCCTTACCATAGCACTGCAGCAACTTCGAGACCTAACTTAGGGACAAACCTAAAGCACTTCTGAATGCACCAGAGCAGCCCCTCTCCCACATTGCAGAGAGCGCATGCACACCTGCACTCCCACAAGCACACAAAGAGGCTCTAGGAGGGAAAATTCCCCTCCAAGCTACTGAAATACTCCTTTCACCTGCCTTGCCATCTTCTCAGTGGCCAAAGCCTGAGGCCTCCGGGAGCGGCAGCATCGGGGGCCCAGGAGCCAACGTCCTTCACAGATCCCCCGAGTGCAGCAAACGGGACAGCTGCCGGCTGGCAGAGGCCCCACGCACAGGGACTTTGCTGCTCACCGCTGCTGAGGCCCAGCACAGCTGCCAGGCCCTCCTTTGGCACCCCTGCTTAGAGGGCCCCAAGGCATGGCCTTCAGTCACAACAAGCCTTCAGCCTGGCCCCACTTCTCATCGGCAGCTTTCCCTGAACGCGGGACAACACCAATGTGATGCCGTCCAGGCAAAAACAAATTTCAAAGTCTGTTCAACAAGCAAAAAAAGCAGGAGCACCTTAGAACACAGCACTTCCTGGCAGCACACAGCGTTTCTCAGAAGCTCCACAGCACCTGAGCCCAGCTGCATTTGTCAAGGCCAAGGCCTCAGCACCATTTCTCACATCGTGCTGATGCCTCTAAATGTGGGGGAGATGAGCATGTATCCTCACAGATTAAAGTTGTTTTGAGAAGTATCAGCTTCTGACATTTATTGTCATCCATAGTGTTTGTGCTTCTGAATTGACAGGGAGTTTCTTTTCTCAGCATTGATGCCATCTCCAGGCTTTCTCTGATGAGCTGATAGTTTGAGACAGTAAAATTTAGACGTCTTCCCTGAGGTTTTGTCACCTCTCTAGTGGCTCTTATCCTCTTCCTCTCCTCCTCTCGACTTGACTTGCACAAGTGAGGTTGAAGTAAGTGACAGTGTGAACACAGGAAGAGCTTAAACTGGTTTACTGCCCGGCAGGATGTTGGAACAGAGATATTTGATAACTATTGATGACTAGATCTGAGATGCATTTTGTGATCTTGGCTCTGCCATAGTTGATTGGAAAGTGGGGGCAAATGTGGCCACCCTCGAGCCCTCAGGAAACCTGACAGCAGCCGTCTCGGGCTGGACGTTTGAGGGCATCTCCCTCCCGGAGAGGAATCAGTCCCCTAAATCGTACTCCTTTATTTTTCACCATCAGGCCCTACCGGATTTTTTTTGAAGGTTTTCTGGTTGGTTTTTTTTTTTTTTCCGCCCCCCTGTGGTACCCTCACCACCCCTGCCGCTCTCCCGGCGATCCGCCTCCCTTCGCTCCGCCTGCGCCGCCACTCCCCCACTGCCACACAGAGCCCGCGCGCCGCCCCGCGCCGTCGGGGATCGTGTCGCCGCGGCAGAGCCCGGTCCGAAGCGACCGGCCCCGGCCCTGGCTCCCCCGCCCGCCGCGAGAGCGCGGGGCCGGGCGCCCTCGGCCGGCTTTTGGCTTTGCTTCTGCGGCGTGAGGAGAGGTAACTTTATTTTTCCGTTGCGGGGTATTTTATTTTTCGGCGCGGGAGACGGCGGTGAGGGTATGGGGAAGGGTCTTAGAGGGGACTGTGGTAGTTGTTTCCTTTTCGCACCACCCTCCACACCGCTTTTTCTGTTCGATTTATTTACTTCTGTTTTCCTCTCCGTGCCCGCGGCGCCTTTCAAGCCCCGCGCGCGGTCGGGGCCGCCCCGCCCTCCCCGCTCGGGCTCGGCGGTGCCGCGGAGCACCACGGGAAAGACTTTTCCCGCCGCCGGGCAGGGTCCGCACGCGCGGGCGGCGGCGGCGGGAGAGGAGGAGGCTGCGCGGGGACGGCGAGCGCGTTCGGCGAGCAGGGGGAGCCGGGTCGCGGGTGAGGCTGGCCACGGGCTGCGGGTGGTGGCGGTGGGCTGCGTGGTGTCCCTTTGCCGGGAAGATTTCTGTGTGCGTCGCTTGGCGTCTGTTTTATGGCGTTTTTTCCATGCCCGCCCGCTTCGTTTTCAACCCGCGGCGGAGGCGAGGGGGTGATTCAGAAATGAAGGCGGGAGGCAGGGCAGGGCCACAGCGGGTTTAGAGGCCCGGGCCGCGGGCTTAGAGAGCTCACGCTGCTGCCTGTGCGGGGAGGGGGCGGAGGGGGGTGGGCAGGAACTCCGGCGGCTCCTTAAGACTCCCTCCTTCCCTCCCCGGGAGCTGTGGGGGTGGGTGAGGCGCAGGGGAGGGGCAGTGGTAGTGGTGAGGGTGACAGAGAGAGCAGGAAGATTAAAGAACCTTGGGATGTCACCATGGCATAGCCGTGACTGCTCTTGACTTCTCTTTCGCAGCCCAGTCTTCTAGGATGTGACCGTGGAGTGTCTGTCACTGCCAGTGACCTCATGGCTCCTTAGAAGCCCCAGAGAGCCCTTTGATGTCACCATGGAAGCCCTTGTGAGTGCAGGTGAGCTCAGGACTCTTTAGAAACCTGGATCCCTCTGGGATGTGAGGATGAAAGCCTTGGGAGGGCCTTTGACCTGACTGCTCTTTAGCAGTTTAGAGAAACCTAGGATGTCCCCATGGACCCCTTGTCACTGCCGGTGATATCAGAGTTCTTTAACAGCCTAGAGACACATGGGATGTCAGCACAGAGTTGCTGTGATTGCCTGTGACCTCACTGTTCTTTAGGAGCCTAGTGGCCGCTAGGATGTCCCTGTGGAGTCCCTGTAACAGCATGTGACCTCATGGTTCTTTTCCAGCCTTTGACACCCTCGGAATGTCACAATAGTGCCACTGTGAGTGCCTGTGACATTACAGCTTTTTACCAGCATGGAGACTTCTAGGATGACACCATGGAACCACTGTGAGTGCCTGTGACTTCATGGCTGCTTAGCAGCCTAGAGACACTTGTGATGTTGCCATTGATACCCTGTGAGGCGTCAGTGCAGTTTGGCAAATTGGAGACTCCAAGGATGTCCCTATGGAGCCCCTGGGATTGCTCCTGACCTTATTCTTTAGGAGCATAGAGACCACTGGAATGTCACCATAGGACCTCAGTGAGTGCCTGTGCCAAAAGGGCTCCTTAGCACGTAGAGGCACCTCTGTTGTCCTCATGGAGTCACTGTGACTGCCTGTGACCTCTCAAGTCTTTGGAAGATGAAAGAGCCCTGGAATGTCATGGGATGTCACCATGGAGGCCCTGTGGTCTCATGTGACCTCATTGCTCTTTAGCAGCCCAGAGAGACATGGACCCCCTATGCCTGTCTGTGATCTCTCTACTTTCGAGCATGCTGAAGATAACTCTGATGTCACCATGGACTGGAGTGGGGGGGCATGGTTCAGGGAGGTCAGGGTGGGGGGAGGAGCGTGTGGTAGGGCTCGCTGGAAGCTGCTCAGGTACTGAGTTGGCAGGGATGACATCAGAGCCCAGGCCTGGTAAACATTCCTGTCCCCCACTCTCCAGGTGTGGTCACAGGAAGCAGGTCTGCCCTCCACTGGAACAGGAGGCCACGTCTCCCCACTGGAACAGGGGACCAGGTGTACCCCCTGTCCCCAGCATGCCAAATCTGGTCACGGAATGCCAGGTCTGCCCACTGGGGTCTTGGACATGGTCTGCCTGCTGCCGGCATGGGAGGCCTTCCCTCCTCTACCCAGGAGGCCAGGTCTGCTCACCAAATTTATCAGAGTAGTGGTATTTCACTGACGGCCAGGATGCTGGTGGGGGTGTTACCCCACAGCACCAAGCACCAAGCACACACCCGGATTCCCGCTTATTCTGCACTTCTCATGTCTCTTCACAGTGCCAGACCAGAGTCATGCTCAACAGGGTCTTCTTTCCCTGCTGATTTCACCAAGCCTGTTCCCTTGGCTGTGGTTTCACTGGATAGTAGGCAGGGACAGTGGGAATCTTGTTCATCCATTCATTCATGTCACTAATTAGATGACAAGACATTTGGCTATTTATGAGATCTTTTTCTTTCCATGTGCTCTCTGTAGGTGTTCGATCAGCCCCAGCATTTGATCTATCCTGGTTCCATAACATGGACGTGATGGATTTTTGTCTGGTACCATAACCACTGGTGTATCTTCTGGTGCTGGATCTGTACTGGTTCTCTGGATAGATGTGAATGTTATCAGCCCCTCCTCCTCAGTGCTATCTTTGTTCTTCTGTCTGTAAACAGCATTTTCATCAGAGGCTGGTCTAGTTGGTAAATCCTCATAGAGCTCAGGGTATCTGGCTTGACTCTCCCACTGGGTATACAGATGGAATCCCTTATCAATCTCTGTTTTAGGGTTACAAAACCCCAGGCTCACCACATCAGCTTTCCCTCCGCCCAGGTCAGACAGTAACAGTGTTAAATTTGTGGCCAGGACATCCTTCCAACCTGAAGGATTGGTTTAAGTAACCTTTGATACATGAAGGAGTTGTACTGACTGCACCATTGTGTCACAAATCAGAGGTTTAGTCAGTCCAGTTGAGCATGGTCAACATCGACAGCAGACCCTCGGCTCCTCTTGGCCTGTGTCCAACTGTTGTCTGTGGGCTAGGTTCTGAGTAGAGCTCCTTAGAGCTTGTACCTGAATTGGTTTTCATCATTTTGTGAGACTATCGCTTAGGTGGCAAATTTAAACAATAGGGAGGGGTAACTGTTACAGCCTCTCACACACTGGGGCAGAAGTCAACTCTGTTACCCCTGGGGGTATCTGGCAGGACCACATGGAGGTGCCATCTGCGGCAAGGCTCAGTTAGTAAGTGTGCTTTACCTTTGCTACAGACCCATTAGGATGTGTTGATGGCTCGCAGTGTCAAAAGTCTTTGCAGTGTCCACAAACACAACACCCCGCACTCTGTTCTTTTTTAGTAGACCGAATTATAGATTGCAAAAGTTTCAAATTTTCGGATCATCCCAGAGATCTTATAAAATCTCTCTGCCTTGGATTGAGGGGGCATGCCTTAGTCAACCTCGCTGTCATTATCCTGGAGAACAGTCTCAGCAAAATGGAACCAATTATGATAGGTCTGTAGTTACTGATGTCCTTCAAACGTTCCTTCAAACGATTTGGTTGACTTAGGTATTAGCGCAGTCCAGCGTTCCATCACCACATCTGGGATTTTTCCAGATGTTAACCATAAGTTGAAGATCACCATGGTCTGGGAGTACTCAGGGTCCATCTTTTTGAGGTCCCTTGGATTATCGCGTCTAGGCCAGGAGCCGAGCTTTTAATCATTTCCTGCACATTTTTGTCCATTTCTTCAGCTGAAATAAGTTCAGTGAAAGCACTGTTATCAGCTTTCCCATTAATTTGAAAATTCCCAAGGCCTTTAAACTTCCCAGGTGTTTCCCATCTTGCTTTAAATAACAAATCTCACTGGGTAGAATTTCACAGGAGAAGCATTCTGTGTCATCCAGAGTAATCTTGATGAGTTTCCCCCCATCTACATGGAACAAATGCTGGAAGTGCAGATATTTACCTTTCTTGATGGCCCTCTTCATCATCCACTTCTGAGGAGGTCTTCTGGAATTACCTTGCTGGATCCCCATTTTGTTGTTATTTGGGGTCGTTTTGTTGTTATTTGGGGTTGTTGTTTTTATCTGGCTTATCATGTCTAGGCATGTATAGTACTCCTGTGCTGACTCATTCACTATTGTTGTTATGTCCTGTCAGTCAACCAACTTTCTGAATGCCCACAGATAGGTGTTAAATGTCTGTGCTTAGAGCACCTCCCTGAAAGTCCTCTGAGAATGGGCTTGCAGTTCCCCTCCCTCAGCAGCTTGATGTGTCCCAGCTGTTCCTCATCCTCACCTGATTGATGACGCAGCCCACGTTCCTTTCTCGCACCCACAGGTGGTTCCCTGGGCAGCAGTCTCCTTTTGTTGCTAATGTGTTTGGCTGTTTTTGATGGAATGTGTTCGCCAATGAGTTTATGGAGTTCTTGTTTTCCCTGAACTGTATGTCTAACCTTATCATTAGTTCCGCCTCTTCATCCAGCACCTTTTGTGGGCTCTCTGGGCAGAGGCCTCCTTTGGGCTGGAAGTAACAATCCTTTCCTGATTTCTAATTGGGAGTGTGCCAATCTTTTGTGCTGTCCCAGGCCAATTACTGTTTTGAAATTGCGGCTGCATACCTCACATGACCACTCCCCAGCTGGAACTGCCTCTGTTGTTGCCCTGCATTTGGGATAGTGACAAGTAATACTATGAAAATTAGTGTTTTGCCTACCACATTTAGTGCACTGAAAACAAATCCTCCTCTTCCCTTGGGGTCTTTCCAAGTGTTCAGTCAAGCCCAACATGAGGTCAGTCCAGGTTCCACAGCATGGACATGGTGACTTTTGTCTGGAATCTTCTCTTTTGGGATGTCTTCCAGTGCTGAATTCACGCCGTTTCGCAGCTCGGGTGGGGATGTTGGTGGCGTGTTGTCCTCCGGCTCAGGAGGGGAGGTTACTGGTGTGCTTTCCCTCACATCCTCGCTGCTTTTCTCATTGTTAAATACTCTACTGGTCCCCAGAAGGCAGCTGTTCTCTCCTGTGTTTGGCTGAGGTGTAAGATGTTCATATACCTCTGGCTGCCTGGTCAAACCCACCCACCCATGTGGTAAAATGAACATACTCGTTAGTTCCAAGCAATCCCAAGTTATAAAATCCAACGTCACCAGCTCAATTTCATTTTCCACCAAATCATGGGGGGCAGATGGTAAATTTATAGACAACAGGTCTACCAAATTATTAGACGAGGGAGTCTGTCACTAAATTTCTAGACCCCAGCTGAACCCAGTCACAGAAGGACTGCTCTGGGTGCAGGTTGATACCTAGAATATCAGTGGCCCCATTTTATGGATCTGGATTTAGTAGGTCGTGATTTAAGGAGGGGAAGAATTAGATCGGCAGTGGACCCCCCAACCACTTGCCAATCTTTGCCCGGCACAAACCCATGGTCTAAGTTTTGGGTAAAAAGCTACACAGCTCTTACCTTAGGTTTATTTCACCGGTTTTGTGGATATTGTTGGCTGGTGATTCCAATGATATCTCACTGGGGCAGAGGTCAGCTTTGTTACCCTTTGCAGGATATCCAGTGGGGCAATGAGGAGGTCTGACCTCTGCTGCGATGCCCAGTTTGTAACTATGCCCTTCTGCACATCAGTAATTAAACATGTGTTTTCATGTATGTTCCTTTTCTGGGTTAAGGAAAGGTGGCCCGTCCACCTTAGTCAAAATTGGTATAATTTAGTCCAGATTGCAGGTTAAATATAGGTGGCCCATCCACCTGAGTCTAAACCAGTAAATTTAATCTCAAATGTGGGTAAAGCAGCACTACATCCTGGAAGAATCATGCTGTTCCCACTGTCCTTAGCCCATGTCCAGCTTTAACCTTTTTTCCTTTTTTCTTTAATGAATAGTAACAGGAACAGCATTATGCAATCCAGCGAGCTTTGCTAGCGAACATATGAACAGTATCAACCAAAGTGAGGAGTGCTCAGGATGCTAGGGCCCAGGCACTCTTCTCCCACCTCATGTTGGAGAGATGCAGGGCCTCTATGAGTTCGTAATTTCCAGAATACCACTTTCCGCGCACTGCAGTGGGAAAGCCAGCAAACTTGATCTCTGTTGCATTGCTGAGGTCCTCAGTGTGTTTATGAAGGTGTTTGTATTTCCTCACTTTCCTGATCGCCACCTTTTCCAGAGATGTGTCATTTTGTTCGTATCTAACTGTCATGTCCACCACGAGTGTCTGGGGTTTTTTTATGAAGGCTAGGTCTGGTTTGTGGCTTGTTTAGTTCCCCACCGTCATCCCTCACGTGTAGTTAATGAAACACTGTCCAATCCTTTTTAGCTTCGTTAGTCAGCATTTCACAGATGTCATTGTGTCTCTTAATCCTGACATTTAGTGTTATTGGACATTTCCCAGTGATGTGGGTCCATGTTTCATTTTCCACCTTGCAATGTTTGCAGCTTTTTATGCATCGATCTTGTCTTCCTCCCACCAGGAATTCTTTTGTAGGGTAGACATTAGCCCTTAGCTGCAATGCTGTTATTAGTTTTCTATGAGGTATGCCTCTATATCTTGAGATCCAGGATGTTATCCTCCTCAAAGTTGAGGATGTTATCCTCCTCAAAGTTGTTGATACCATGGCCTCGGGATACCAGCTGTTTCCATTTATTGGACTCTTGTTTCCTCCAGTCACATGGTCTCGGATACTTAGCTTTAGGGATTGCTTCTTCCCACTCTGATGTATTGTCATCACCAGCCCCTTCCAGTAGATCTATTATCGGTTTAGTTGCCCATTTTGGCAGGATCTTTTTCTTGTCTCCTCCAGCTCTTATCCAGAGGTTCGCGTATGCTTGATCTACAGCTTCTTCTCTCAGGAATGATTTTAATGCCTCATCTGAAGATTGTGCAAGTCTGTGTAATCTTGAGGCTTGAATACTCCATATAAGCCCTGCCAATTTTATAATACCTAGACCGCCATCTCTTGTGCTGGAGCATAGGATGGCATCACATATGCATGGTGGTAAGTGAAGCCATTGTTTGACTGTTGACCGAATTTGAAGGTCAAGGGATTCAATGAGCTCTGCTGTTGTATCAGTGTGGTCCGCTAAATCAATCAAGGAATGGTATATATCTTTAGGATGCTGATTTTTTGAAGAGGTTTTACCAGCATTCTATCTAGACAGTGTAACCATTCTTGAACTTTTGCAGATAATCCTGCTTTAGTTATGCCAGGCCAAAATATTTTTCTGAGTCTACTGGGTTAATCATGTCCAATGGGGTGCCGCTCACTATTCATGCTGGGCAGTCATTGATGGTATATGAGTCTTTCATTAGTTTGATATAGAAGCCATGACACTTCTCTCCCTGTGTTTTGAGACCAGTAAGATCACAAAAAATCTCCAGGATTTTGATGTTTTTGTTCATGCTCTCCCAGGAGTCACTTAGTAATACCAGATCATCTGCAAAAGTCATCACTGTAATGTTGTTATCCTTTACCCTTCTTTTCAAGTCTGCATAGCAGGGGGTCTAGTGCAAGATTGAATAGCAAAGGAGACACTGGGTCACCTTGCTTGACGCCCTTAAGAATTTTAATGGGATCTGATTTCTCATCTTTAGTGATAGTGCATGTATAGGTGTTTTCATACACGTTCTTGATGAGGTGTATGTGGATCTACTCTCCTCTGTTTCAGACCCATTAAAATATGTTGGTGACTGACAGTGTCGAAAGCCTTGGCTATATCCACAAATTGTTATCTCTTCTTTGTGTTTCTTAGTAACAGTTGTAATAGTTTCAGATTCTTGGAACATTCTGCTGCTCTTGTGAAGCCCTTTTGTGTTGGGCTAATGGGATGTGCATTGGTCAATCTTGCTGTTATGATTCTAGAGAACAGTCCGAGAACAATGGAACCAATGGTGATAAGTCTCCAATTGTTGGTATCTTTTAAGCGGTCTGGTTTGTTGGATTTTGGTATTAGAATTGTTCGGCATTCTCTCATGTCCAAGATCATTCCTGAGACAAGCCAGAGGCTGAATATTTCCATCAGCTGGGAGTATTTGGGGTCCATTTTGGTTAGGTCCTTCAATGTGATTCCATGTGGCCCTGGAGCAGATTTCTTAGCCATTTCTTTGATATTCTTAGCAATTGCTTTGTCCATAACTAGGGCTCAGAAAGCGCTGTTATCTGCTCTTCTTTTTGCTCAGAATTTTCCAAGGCCCTTGAAGATCCCAAATGTTTCCCGTCTTGATTTAAAGGCTGAGTGGACCTCACTGGACGGTATCTCACATTTCAAGGCTTATATATTGTCTAGAATGATATGTTCTGGCTTCCCTCTGTCTATGTAAAACAACTGTTGGAATCTGAGATGTTGTCCTTTCTTAGTGGCTCTTTTTCATCCACTCCTTTGGATGTTCTTTGGGTTTAGTTTTCTGGGAATTTTGCTGCTTTGCTCTCTTAGTAGCCTTTGTAGTCTGGCATATCATATTCGGCTTAGCTGTGAGGCTAAACAGAATTGGACTGTGTTGCAAGAGCTGTGTATAAGAGATGACAACAGTGAGTTATACAAGCCAGATTTGATCTTTACTAAGAAGGATAGGCATTCGTGGTGGACATGACAGATACGAGCACTCCAGTTTGTGCTCATACCACTTTTCTTACATTCCTATAGAAATGCCCACAAATTCAATGTCTGCTGCATTTGTAAGAACTTGAATTTGACTATGGAGGCGCTGATATTTCTTGACCTTCTCATTGGCAGCATCCTTCAGGGATGAGTCGGAGTGCTCATATCTGACTGTCATGTCCACCACAAATGCCTTTCCTTCTTTAGTAAAGATCAAATTGTATAAATCACTGTCATTGTCTCTTATATGCGGCTCTTGCCAAACAGTCCAATTCTTTTTAGCCTCGCAGCTAAGCTTCTCAGAGATGAAATTGTGTCTTTTAATCCTGGCCTCTTGAATGATTGCACAGTTCCCAATAATATGAGCTGATGTTTCATTATTGGAGCCACAATGTCTGCAAGTTTTCACACATTCATCTTGCCTACCCCTGGCCAGGAATTCTCTCATGGGGTAGACATTGGCTCTCAGTTGTAGCACAATTATCAATTTTCTGTGAAGTATGCCTCTGTAGCTTGTTATCCACTAGTTATTGATATTACTGTTTTCAAAGTTCTCAGTACTGAGGCCTTGGAATACCAGTTGTTTCCACTTACTATATTCATGCTTCTGCTAGTTACAAAGTCTTGGGTAGCGGATCTCTTGAATGGCAACCTCCAATTCAGACACATCTTCATCCTCAAGAAATCTTTCCGGTAATGGAATGGGTTCCCAAATTACCAGAATATTCACGTTGTCACCTCCAGCTTGTATCCACAATTTCTCATGTGACACTTCTAGGTGTTCCCCTCTTAAGAATGTTATCAAGGCCTCATCTGAAGATTGAGCAAGTCTGTGCAATCTCCGTGCCTGTATACTTGGAGTAAGTGCCACCAACTTGATGATACCTAAACTGTCATCCTTACTACTTGAATAAGAGATGCATCACACATGTTTGGTGGTAGATGAAGCCATTCCTTGACCAAGGATCTAATTGCAGGTCAAGCGATTCAAGTAGCCCAGCCTTTACATCAGTGTGGTCAGCAAGTATACCAGTCTCGAGATGGTATAAATTCTTAGTATATCAATTTTCTGAAGAGGCTTGAGTGGTGCCTCACCAATCCATTGGAACCAGTCTTCTAGTTTCTTGGATAAACTTGTATCTGCTGAGCTAGTCCAGGGATCAATCCATAAGCCAAGGTATTTCTAAGACTGACTGGGGTCAATCATATTAAGGGGGGGTGCCATTTATCACCCAAGCTGGACAGTCATTAATGGTGTAAGAGTCCTTAGTTGGCTTGATGTAAAAGCCATGACACTTCTCCCCCTGTGTCTTGAGAGTGGACAAAAGGTCTCCAGGATCTTAATGTTCATACACATACCCTCCCATGAATCACTCAATAACACTAAGTCATCTGTGAATGCCATTGCAGTGACTTTTAATCTTCCTTGGTGGTAATCTTCCTCAAGTTCTGCAGTTTCCATAATAGGGGATCAAGCGCCAGGTTGAATAAGGGTGACATTGCATCGCCCTGCTTGACACCAGTTAAGATCTTAATGGGATCTGTGGTCTTCTTTTGGGTATCAATATATGTATGGATGGTCTCATACATATTGCCAATCAGATGTATAGTATGGGGGTCAACCTCTTTCAGCATCAGACTCATAATAATACGTTGATGACATACAGTGTCAAAGGCTTTAGCGATGTCCACAAACACAATCCCAAGGTCTCTCTGATCCTTTTTTGCATGTTTAATGATTAGTTGTAACAACTTTAAATTCTTAGAACATCCTGCCACACGTATAAATCCCCTTTGTCTGGGGTTTATGGGACACGCTTTCGTCAATCTTGCCATTAAAATCCTGGAGAAAAGCCTAAACACCATAGAAGCAATGGTGATAGGCCTCCACTTATTGATGTCATAAAGTCTCTCTCCTTTGGTAGACTTGGGGATCAATATTGTCCGACATTCCCTCATTGCATCAGGGATAGTTCCAGTTTTAAGCCATAAATTAAAGATCTCTTTTAATAGGGAATATTCAGGATCTATTTCAATGAGATGGCCGAAAGTAATCCCATCTGGCCCAGGAGCAGAGTTCTCACTCATCGCTTTAATATTCTTTTCAGCTTCCTTTTCAGTAATTATGGCCTGAAAGGCGATGTTATCAGCTTCCTTTTGTGGAGGGAAGGATTCAAGGCCCACAGAATTCCCAGATGTTTCCCATTTAGTTTTGAAAACCAAGTGGACAGTGCTAGGAGATATTTCACATTGCAGGGCTTCAATGTCATCCAGAATAATATGGGCTAATCTCCCTCTATTCAGATCAAACAGTCTCTAATAGCGAAGATATTTCCCTTCCTTCACTGCTCTCTTTTTCATCCACTTAGGTGGTGTTTTAGCATATCTCGCACCATGGGACCTTTGCGGTTTCTGCTCCCTGGTGGCTTTTGTTACTTTACATAGCATATTTAGGCATCCAAAACATTCCTCAAAAGTGTCATTCACCACTACCTGTGGATCTTATCTTACCAAAATTCTCTCAAAGGCCCTCTGGTAATAAGTGAGTCTGCATGATGATAACCGTTCTCTGATGGTGTCATGGTAGTGGAGCATTAGTGGTCCCTCTCTTGGCAACTCAGCAGATGGGGGCTTTCTCCTTTCCCCACATTAAGATCACATTACCTTCTGTAACTGGTTGGACTCTTTTGAAGGAACCTTTTGCAAGAAGATATCTTTTATCACTTATCTGCTTTGCCATTTTAGATGGGATATGCTCCGCAATTAGTTTGTTGATGTTCTTGTTACCATCGTACTTTATTGCTCATTGTCTCAGAAGAGCCTCTTTCTCCTCAGTCCAACACCTTTCTTGGGCTCCTCTAGCTGATGTTTCCTTTGGATGGGAGGCAGCAATTCGTTCCAGGTTACTTACAAGAGGATACGTCAGCCTCTTGTTCTGTCTCAAGCCAATCTTGGTGGAAAAACTCCTCTGGCATACTTCGCAGATCCAATCACCCTTTGGAACCACTTCCCCATTTCCTTTGCACTGTGGGAAGTGGCAAGAGATACTGTGGTGTTTTAGATTGTCCTTACATATGGCATGATGATTTTAAAGATAATTTTCTTTTCCCATGGGTTCTCTTTAGATGGTTGATCAGCCTCAGCATCTGATTGAAATGGGTATCACAGCATGGACAGGATGGATTCTTGTCTGAGACATGCACCACAGGTGTATCAATTGGTGTCATGCCCAAGGTCCCAGGGAGAGCAGATGTCTCAGGCACATCCTTGTCTCTATGATCTTTAAGCATACACTCAGTTTCTCCAGCCCAGGTGGGCCTAATTGAATTCATATGCCACAGGGTACTTGGCCAAGTCCTCCCATTTTCCACTGAGTTGGATTCCCTCATCATAGTCAATTGTGGAGTTAAAAATCTCCAAATATTAAATAGTAAATCAAGCTTCTCATCTCCCACCATGGAGGGTAGAGGTGGAACAATATTGGTTGTAATGACCCTCAGATCTAAGGGGTCAGTCTGAGTGGCCATTGATAGAGCAATCTCGACTGTACCATTGTTCCAAACCCAGTAATAGATATTTGTCAGTCCAAGTGAGGGTAGTTGAAGTTGACAGCGGGCCCTCACCCACGCTGCCATCTCTGTCCAACATTGCCCCGTGGACTAGGCTCTGGGCAACAGCAACACAAACTGTTACCAAACAATTTTTTCAGCTAAGATGTGAAACTATTGCTGGGTGGTGAGTCCAAGCAATAGGGAGGGGTTTTTTTTATTACACCCTCTCTTGCACTGGGGTGGAAGCCAACTTAGTTACCACTATGAGTATCCGGCAGGACCACGAGGAGGTGCAGCTTCCATATCTGAGCCCAGTTAGTAACTGTGCTCCCATTTTATGAACATACATACTGATACATGCACCTTTTCTCGATTAAGTGATGGTGGCCTGTCCACTGTGGTCGAAATCAGTAAATTTTGTCCAATTTCAGATGGTAAATGGACAACTATCATGACTACTCACACCATGCGGTGTGAGGCGAAACAAAATTCCTACTCGGGGAGGAGTCTGAATCTGGTCAAAGACTGGGGCGTAGCCATGCACTACCGGTGATGTGGCCCTGTATAGCATGATGTATATGCCCTTTCCAACAGTATTGGCATAGCCAAATGCGCAGTTGGGGTCTGGTACAAGGCCCCATCTCCACTGCTCGACGCCACTGGGTTGCAACCAGCGCAGAGCATCCAGGTGGTAGCATGGGGTGTTAGGTCGAGCCTTGCCCCCCTATAGTCGGAACAAGCAGCATATGCCCAGGTTCCAACAGATTAGTCACAGCCCTGCACATACAGCTGCCTGATTGACATATGTTTCCCTCCAAACACAGAGGTCAACTAAGCTGGCCTTGGCTAGGCATTGGTGTAACCCACTCCAAAGGTCGGGGTTCCCAAGAGTCATGGCAGTGCTACCCCGCAAAGCAACTGCCTGACTTTACCCAGCTATACCACCATGTGGGTGAAGGGACTGGTGGCTCATGGCTCATGTCATGAGTTGCATGAGTTTTGTGACACTGGATGGATACTACCAAGTGGGTGGTGAAGCCACTCAATAGGGCGAGAGAGTCCTATACTCCCGCACTGGGGCAGAAGGCCAATTTGGTTACCTTTGCTGGCATCTGGTGCGACTGCGTGGAGGTGTGACCTCTGCAGCCGAGCCCAGTTAGCAACAATAGTCCTGTCTTAAGAGTCATAGTTACTCCCACCAACTGAGCAGACAATGCTCAGTTGACTCATTAATGTTTGGTAATGGATCTTGCCCTTCAATGATCTTTTTGAATGCCCTCTGATAAATGGTGTATCTTTTATCTGGTACTTGTTTTGGTAAGGTGTTACGGTAGTGAAGTTTTAATTGTCCCTCTTCAGACAGTTCACTGGTCATAGGTTGGTACTCCTCTCTTTTCAGGTGGTTCCCATCATTATTATCTTCATTCTCCACGGTACTTTTGCTTGGTATGAGTTGTCTCTTATCACTGATTCATTTTGCAGTTTTGGATGGAATATGTTGCACAATTAGTTTGTTGATATTTTTATGGCTTTCATATTTTTCCACCAATTGATTCAGGAGATCCTCTTCCTCTTTGGACCAACACTTTTTGTGGGCTCGTCTGGCCGATGTTTCTTTGGACCGGGAAGCAGCAATCTGTTCTTTATTCTTCAGAAGAGGGTGTGCCCACCTCTTGTGTTGCCCAAGACTGATTTTAGTTTGGAAGTCTCTTTGACATACCTCACATATCCAGTCTCCCATTGGAGTCACTTCTACAGTACTTCTGCATCATGGGAAGTGACATGCAATACTATAGTATTTTCCACTGTCTTTACCGCACTTGGCACATCTGAACAATATCCTTCTCATCCATGGGATCTCTACAGATGTTGGATCAGCCTCAGCATTCTGTTCATCATGGTTCTGCAAAGTGGACATGGTGGATTTTTGTCTGGTACCATAACCACTGGTGTATCTCATGGTCCTGGATGTGCATTGTTTCCCAGGATGGACATGGATGTTAATAGCTTTTCTTCCTCCTCTCCAGTGTGATCATCATTCATAAGTTCAGTATCAGTCTTTTTGTCCAAAGCAGGAGTAGGTAATTGGTAGTAGTTGGTAATTCCTCATACACCTCAGGATATCTGGCCAAACCCTTCCACTAGTTATACAGATGACACCTGTCGTGGGTTTGACTCTGGCTAAATGCCAGGCACCTAGAACGTTTTTTTCTCTATGCTCTTTCCTGCTGCAGCTATGCAGAGGAGAGGGAAAATTAACACAAAACACTGGACTTATGAGTTGAGATAAGATCACTGATAAGCAGGACGCACGAGATTCAGGGTAAAAGCAGGCGGGAAACTTAAAGTTGCAAAAAAAGTGATTTATTAATTTAACAGAGTCGGAGGATAAATCAGAGGTAAAAATAAGCTTTCAAGACACCGTTTCTTTACTGACCCCCCTTCCCTCTTAAGGCATTGCTTTCTAGTTTACCCTTTCCCTCCTTTTTAACTAACTACAACTCCTGGGCAGGGGCAGGGTGTGGGGGTTTTTTTTAGGTCAGTTCATCACAATTTTTCTACTACAGACACTGTTTCTCTATTCACCCCCTCTCTCTATTCAACCGACAGATTTAGGCTGGGGTAGGGTATGTGGCTTTTTTTAGTCAGTCTAACGCCACAATTCTTCTGTTACAAACGCTGTTTCTCTACTCACTCTTCTCTCTGTTAAGGCCATTTCTCAGCTTACTCTTTCCCTCCTTTCTAACCAACAGTTCTGGGGTGGGGGCAGGGTATGGGGGTTTCTTTTGGTCAGGGTCAGTTTATCAGGGGAAAAAGAGTCTTCTACTTAGCCATGGGGGTCTCTCCCACAAGAGACAGTCCTCTGCGAACTTTTTTGGCATGGGTCCAATCTCACAAGCAGCCCCACCCGATTGCTGCTATCTGAGATTCTCTCCAGGTTGCAGAATTCTAAGCCGAGGCTAGGCTGTTTCTATCTCAGGAGCAAGGCCTCTCTCTCTTGCAAGGCTTTTGTAACTCTCAGTCTCTGGGACTCTCACTGGATCACAGCTTCTTGCAGGCTTCTACCTGCTCTTCTGGCGTGGGCACCTCCCCACGGGCTGTGGGGGGTTCTCTGCATCCCCTGGACTCCATGGGCTGCAGGGGGACTACCTGCTTCCCCACAGTCTTCACTATGGCCAGCAGAGGGTTTTCAGCTCTGGCTCCTGGAGCACCTCTTCTCCCACCTTCTCTACTGACCTTGGTGCTTTCATGTTGTTTTTCTCACCTATTTTTACCTCTTCCTCTTCTTTCCCTGGCTAAAAAGAAGTGCGTGCTTACATTGTTTTGATTTCTTCTTAAATATGTTTTCACAGAGGCGTAACTAACACCTGTAATTGGCCCAGGTTTGGCCAGCAGCATGTCCATCATCTTCAGAGCCATCAGAGATTGGCTCTGCTGGACATGGTGGAGAAATTTCTAGAATCTTTACTCAGGACATGCAGGAGCCATCTTTGTACTCTATTCACTGGCAAAAACTGGGCTATGCAAAACTACCACACACCCCTCATCATTCTGTATTTCAGAATTACAGAATTCCAGTTTCACAACATCAGTTTGCCCTCCCTCCAGATCAGAGGATAATGGCATCAAATTTGTGGCCAAAATACCCTTCCAATCCAAAGGATCAGTTTGGGTCAGCATGGATACATGGAGTAGTTGTAGTGACTGCATCACTGTGTCTCCAATCAGAGATTTAGTGAGTCCAAATGAGGGTGGTCAATGTTGACAGCAGACCCTCAACTGCTGCCAACCTGTGTCCAACTGTTTCTCGTGGACTAGGCTTTGGGTAGTGAGCTCGTTAGAGCCTCTACCTAATTTTGGTTTACTCTGTGTTGTGAAGCTGTTGTTTGGGTGGCGATTCCACACAATAGGGAGGGCTACCTATTGCACCGTCTCTCACGCTGGGGTAGAAATTGACTCAATTACCCCTGGGGGTATCTGGCGGGACCAGGAGAAGGTGTGACTTCTGCAGCTAAGCCCAGTTAGTAACTATTTTTTGAACATATCAAAGATACGCACCTGTTCCAGGTTAAGTAAAGGTGGCCCATCCACCTCAGTCAAAATCGGTAAATTTCATCCCAAGATTTAGATGGTAAGTGGACGCAGCTATGATACACACCGTGCAGTGTGCCCAAGGAGATCCCCACTTAAGGGTTTGGAGTTGAAATCGGTTACGGATTGGGGTATAGCCATGCTCTCCCAGTGACATGGCTCTGTACGGCATGATGCATATGCCCTTTCCGATGGTCTGGGGTATAGCTGTGCATGGATGGGGTCTGGTATAAAGCTGCGTCTCCAAGCATTTGATGCCAATTGGGTTACAGCCAGTGCGGAGCATCCAGGTGGCAGCACGTGGAGCAGTATCCTTTTGCTAAATTTCTATAAATCTTTCTTAGGAGAATTTGGCAAATAGAGAAACTGATGAACCACACAGTGTTTTCTCAATCTGTACTTCAAAGGTTGGAAAAAAGGTCTCATTTTTCTTACCACTGTGGCACTGACAGGTCTTACACTACTTTGACTCAGTTTCCCTTTCAGGGTGTTAAAGTATGACTTTGTTTGCCCATGACCTCTTCCAAAGGAGCTTGGAAAATGGCTTCCCCTTCCTTGGACCCAGCACTTCCCTGCTGGGCAGCAAGGAGGAGAGGGGCAGCCAGAGCAGCCCTACTCCTGCAGACCCATGTGGCAGGGCAGGAGATACACACACCTGGGGACACCCCCAGCACAACTGCCTTGCCTGTGCTTGCTCCCTGCTGCTGCTTGCAGCTGCTTCCGGGTTGCTCTGAAACAAAACTCGTTGCTGTGGAAACTACCCTTGTACAGTCCCTAGAAGCTGTGTTGCTGCCCCCACAGGTGACATGAGCTCCTCTGAGTGGCTCAACCCCGCCTTTCCCCCCACCCACCACGACAGCAGAAGCTGCACTGCCCAGGGAGATGATGTCAACATTAGCTTCCCCGATCAGCTCAACCCCACCCCTGCTCCCGCCTGCCATGGCAGCAGAAGCAGTAGCACCCAGGGCAATGATATTGCCACCCTTGGGTCCCACCTCCCCAGCCCCCTGTTGGGCTGGAGCCAGCAGGCAAACCAGCCGCCCCCACACCACACCCAGCAGAGGTGGCAAACAGGCCAGGCCATAGCTACGCAGCGGTGGGAGAGGGCCCATCACGGCCGGCAGCTCCACCCTCAGACAAGGTATTAGCATATCCATTTCTGCTTCTCTTTCCCTAGGACTAAAAGGGGTTACCTTCTCATTTTTATCACGTGAAGTGACACATTCCATTGTGTATACTTACAAATAGGAAAAGATCACAGAAGTAATGCACATAGAGGACTTGATCCTACATTCAAGGCTGCAGTGCAGGACCTAATCACAATGAGCCACTGCTGACCCAAGGCCAAACTTCAACACTGCAGTACTAACTCTAGCCCTCTCTCAGAAGGACGTCTCCTTCTACACAAAACAAATTGTAAGAGATCTCATAACCACAAAACACCGCTTTTATACACCTACTCACGTGCCTCTATGTTGGGTCCTTGGTATCCAATGCCTTCCAGGCCACCACCGCCCCCAAAGGTGCTGGCAGAGGGAGTGATGGCCAGGTGTTGCACTGGGCCCAGAGGGATTTCCAGAGACCTTCCTGTTCTGGCTGGGTTGTCAAAAACTGGTGCCTAAAAGCAGGCTACCTGAAACAGAGGCCAAGAAATATTTGGAGTATAAAGAGCAGACAAATTTATTCAAGGCCTTCAAGGTACATTTCAGCAAGCAAAATCCTCCTCGGGGACTACACCCAAAATGGATGCTGGGTCATGAGCCCTTCACCTTTTGTAAGTTCTGTCCCATTAGCATATTGGCCCCTAATTCTCCAATTACACCCTTAGGTGATGATGTTAACCACTCCAGGCCTGCTCCTCCCATTTCACTGTTTACATATTTTTGGGCCCTAGGGCAATGAATGTATCCTTGGATTTTCTATTCAGAGAGATTTGTTTTGGCTAAAGGTGGCTGAGAACAGAGGTTTTTAGCACTTTGTCGGAAGCACAGAACTACACCAAGTTACAAATACATGAAGAGTAAAAAACCAGAAATTATTAAGGCAACAGTGAGGCCCCGCTTTCACAGTCTGTATTGGCACGGAAAATCAACACCAAGCGTGCTTTTGCCCTTCTAGTCTGCGGGAGGTTTCCATCCTCCCTGAGCTCACCTTAGGACACCTGCATTACAGTTTGACAGGTGTACTGCCCCAGTCAAACTCTCCACCTGCCGCTGTCCCCGGAGCAGGTCGTGCCAGGGACATGCCGGCTGCTTACCACCAGAAGCGAGAAGGGGCCTTGCCCCCCACCTCACCGGGTAAGAGAAAAAACGATCAGAGTAGTGGTATTTCACCAACAGCAGGAACGCCGGCGGGCGGGTCACTCCGCACCGCCAAGTGCACGCCTGGCCTCCCACTTATTCTGCACCTGTCATGTCTCTTCACAGCGCAAGGCTAGAGTCAAGCTCAACAGGGTCTTCTTTTCCCGCAGATTCCACCAAGCCCATTCCCTTGGCTGTGGTTTCGCTGGATAGTAGGTAGGGACAGTGGGAATCTCGTTCATCCATTCATGCGCATCACTAATTCGATGACAAGGCATTTGGCAACTTACAAAACATATAAAGATTATACGTTTCTTTTCCAGGTTAAGTAGAGGTGGCCCGTCCACCTGGTCAAATCAATAATTTATAGCCCAAATATGGGCAGTGGGCAGCGCGATAGATTGGAAGTTCCCACCATCACCAAACCCGCTGTCCGAGCAAGAACCAGTTAATCACAGATTTTATTTATTAGGGGGTAAAGTAGAGTGAGCTCTGCTAACAAACGTGCACAATATCAACAGAGGAGAAAAGGGTGCTGGATGTTAGGGTCTGGGCAGTCTTCTCTAGCCTCGTCTTCAAGAGACCCAGGGCCACTAGCAACTCAGCATTTTTCGAGTGCCATTTCTGCATGCGCCAACAGGAAAGCCCATTAATTGAATATCAGCTGCATTGGTTAGTTCTTGAATCTGCTCAAGAAGGCATTGATATTTTTTGGCCTTCTCAGCTGCAGCTTCTTTCAGACATGAGTTGGAGTGCTCATATCGAACCATCACGTCCACCACGAATGCCTTTTCCGCTTTAACAAAGATCAAATCAGGCTTAAATAATTCATTATTCTCATCCCTTCTGTCTGGTTCTTGGAATACAGTCCAATCCTCTTTCTTAGCTACGGAGCTAAGAGTCTCACAGGTGATGTTGTGTCTTTCGATCATGGCCTCCTGAGTAATTGGACAGTTTCCAATTATATGGGTGGATGTCTCAAACTCAGCACTGCAGTGCCTGCAAGATTTAATGCAGTCATCTTGCCTAGCCCTGGCCAGGAATTCCTGGACCACCTTCCCTCATACCACAGGGTTTTCACCCGCTTGGCTTGCTTGATCTCAGCACACGTCTCACAGTTATGGATAACCTGGGAGATACAGTCCATGGTTAGATCCACCCCTCAGTCTCATGCCCACTTATAGGTGGCATCTCTGCCCTGATGGCCTGAGGCATTATGGGCCCATTGGGCTAGGAACAGCTCTCCCTTATGCTGCCAATCCAAGTCTACCTGGGACACCTTTATCTCTGCAGCCTGATTTACCTGTTCGTTGTTTCGGTGTTCCTCATTAGTTCGGCTCTTGGGGACATGGGCGTCTACATGGCAGACCTTCACAGGTAGTTTCTCTGCCCAAGCAGCAATGTCTTTCCACTCCTCAGCAGTCCAGATCGGTTTTTCCCTACACTGCCAATTGGTCTTTTTCCACTTTTCCAGCCAACCCCACAGAGCATTGGCTACCATCCATGAATTGGTGTACAGGTATAGCTTTGGCGACTTCTCTCTTTCAGTACTGTCCGGGGCCAGCTGAACGGCTTTGAGCTCAGCAAATTGGCTCGATCCACCTTCTCCTTCTGTAGCTTCTGCAGCCCGTCGTGTGGGACTCCATACAGCTGCTTTCCATTTTCGGTTGGCCCCCACAATACAACAGGAACCATCAGTGAAAAGAGCGTAGCGTGTTTCATCTTGTGGCAGTTGTAGGGTGTTGCTCTGATTTTCTGATATTCGTGGAGATGTGCGGAAGCTCGCAGGGAAGTCAGGCAGGCAGCACACAAGATGGCGAAAAGAGAGACTTTATTTACAAGAACTTCTTTATATATTCATTAATGATCTAATAATTATTGGTTGATAGTTTTTCCACCCCCTATAACGATTGGTTACAACACTAGAGCGTCCAGTACCAAAACAAAGAGATTAGAAAGCACAAGAATGCAACTTATCTCTATTCTCCATGAGAAAGAAGAGAAAGATTTTAAAACAGTGCAACTACAGTAGGGTAGAGCTTCCTCCGCCCGAGTTACCTGTTCCAGCTCTTCTTTGTCAGTCAGACCAAATTTTTCACCTTCAGGCCAATTTGTAATTATTTCCAAGATCCCAGGGCGATTCAGATTTCCCATATAGGCGTGCTGTGTGATGAAGGCAATCAATTTGCTTCACATGGCATCGGTGGCGCGTGGGTAGAGGGAACCTCTGCTTTGTACATCCACCCCAGCACCAGTAGTCGGGGTGCGAGGAGAAGTTGTGCTTCTGTGCTGATTACCTCTGAGGCAGCTTGGACTCCTTCATAGGCTGCCAAGATCTCTTTCTCTGTGGGAGTGTAGTTGGCTTCGGACCCTCTGTAGCTTCAGCTCCAGAATCCCAGCAGTCGCCCTCGAGTCTCACCAGGCACCTTCTGCCAAAGGCTCCAGGACAGACCATTGCCCCTGGCTGCAGAGTAGAGCACAATCTTGACTTCAGGTCCTGTCCTGACTGCGCCAAGGGCTACTGCATGGGCAATCTCCTGCTTGATCTGGGCGAAGGCTTGTTGCTGTTCAGGGCCCCAGCGGAAATCATTCTTTTTACGGGTAACCAGGTAGAGAGGATTCACAATTAGACTGTACTCAGGAATATGCATTCTCCCAAAGTCTATGGTTCCCAGGAAAGCTTGCATGTCTTTCTTGTTGGTTGGTGGGGACATCGCTGTGATCTTATTGATGACCTTGGTGGGGATCTGACGCCGTCCATCTTGCCACTTCACCCCCAGGAACTGGATGTCATTAGCAGGCCCCTTGACTTTGCACTGTTTGATGGTGAAACCAGCTTCCAGGAGAATCTGGATGATTTTCTCTCCTTTCTCAAACCCTTCTTCTGCCGTGTCCCCCCACACAATGATGTCATTGAAGTACTGCAGATGTTCTAGAGCCCCACCCTTTTCCATTGCATTCTGGACCAGTCCATGGCAGATGGTGGGACTGTGCTTCCACCCCCAGGGCAGTCAGTTCCACGCCCCTCCAGGCGAAAGCAAACTGAGACCTGCACTCTGCTGCCAGAATAAGTGAGAAAAATGCATTTGCAATGTCAGTAGTGGCATACCACTTCACTGCTTTGGACTCCAGCTCATACTGGAGCTCCAGCATGTCTGACATGGCAGCACTCAGCAGTGGAGTCACCTCATTCAACGCACAATAGTCCAGTCAATCTCCATTCTCCTTCAGATTTGCACACAGGCTAGATGGGGCTGTTGAAGGGTGAGTGGGCCTTGCTGACCACCCCTTGGCTCTCCAGCTCATGGATCAACTGGTGGATGGGAATCACAGCATCTCGATTTGTCTGCTACTGCCAGTGGTGCACTGTCGAGGTGGCAATTGGTATTGTTGCTCTTCCCCTCTCAGGAATCCTACTGCAGATGGGTTCTCTGACAGTCCAGGCAAGGTGTTCAATTGCTTAATACCTTCTGTCTCTACAGCAGCTATCCCAAATGCCCACTTGAGTCCCTTCAGGTTTTTGAAATACCCATTTCAGAGGAAGTCTATGCCCAGAATACATGGGGCCTCCGGACCAGTCACAATGGAATGTTTCTTCCACTCTTTTCCAGTCAGGCTCACCTCAGCTTCCACCAGAGTCAAGTCTTGTGATCCTCCTGTCACGCCGGCAATAGAAACGGATTCTGCCCCCACATGTTGCAATGGAATTATCGTGCACTGCGCACCAGTGTCAACCAAAGCCTCATATTTTTGTGGTTCTGTTGTGCCAGGCCACTGAATCCACACAGTCCAAAAAGCACGGTTTTCCCTGGCCTCTACCTGGCTAGAGGTAGGGCCCCTCTAGCCCTGGTGGGCATGCATGTTAGAGGTTCCTTCAAGGGAATTGGACCTGTCAACTGGAGCTACTTCCCTTCTGGTGGAGTTTCCTCTCTGAGTCTTGCCCCCCTTCAATTCACGCACCCGTCGCGCCAGAGCGGTAGTGGGTTGTTGGTCCCACCTCCTCATGTCTTCTCCACTTTCACACAGGAAATACCATAGCTCACGTCGAGGGGTGTACTCGCTCCTCATAGCCGGGGAACGTCTGCGTTCGGTAGCAGAATCTTTGATCTTTACTGCCTAGATTTGGAGAAGGCTCTCTTTAATCTCCTTACAGAGAGATGTGATTGTGATTCTCCTCTATCCTATCTTCTAGTTTCTGCAGACATGTTTCCACAGCTGAGATTCTTGCATTCATTGGGCCATGCACGGCATCTGCATATGCTCGGAACTTCCTTGCCATATGAAGCATGGTCTCATACCCGTCATATCGTTTCATCATTGCTAAAGCAGAAGTGTATTCTTGTGGCCCAGGTCGTATGAGTTTTCACTACATCACAGGTGTACATTCTACCACATCCAGATCCATAAGCGGGCCTATGTCCTCTGAGAAGACAATCTCTACCACCGCCATGTTTCTCAAGCACTGAATCCCTTGTTCTATGGTCTTCCATGGGGTTTGTTGCTGATAGAGATCCTCAGCGCACAGGTATCTCTCCCTCACACCGTTGATAACCCATCTCCAGAGGCTGCAAGGGTCAGCCCCATTCCTTGCCACTCAGTTGATATCTGAGTCACATGACAGGGTCCCCAAATGCCTTGCCTTGGTACCATCTAGAAGTATAACATCACCTGCAGCATCCCAAAGACTGATTAACCGACTAATTATAGATTCATTTTCTCGTTGAATGTAATCTTTTCTTAGGCTGCAAAGGTCCTTCATGGACATGGACTCAACAATGACTTCTGACTCAGTTGTTGGCTTTGAGGATCCCTCGCCCCCATTATCATCTGCTGGGTGATCGGTTTTGACTTGGTGTTTCCTGCTTCTCGTAACAGGAGCAACTGCCATTGGCTTAGGCTCCCTATCTGCCTGTTCTAGAGTATCTAACACTGTACGATAAGCATATGCCAGGGCCCAACATATTGCATTATAGTTGTCATTGCACTTCTCTTTGAGATACTTCCCCACCTCAGCTGGTCTCAGAATTTGTTCAAGGGGAATCTCCCAATCTATTGGATCAGAGAATTTCTTTAAAATTTGGCCTATGTCCTCCCGTACTCCACACCACTCAAATTTTCCCACGTCTGGATTAGGTGTCCACTCCTGCTCAGGCCCTCTGGACCTCTCAGCCCCATTCTGGACAAGCTGACCGTCATATAGCTGAAACCTACCAGGTTAAGCACCATGAATACCAGGACAGCGGTCTCTTTAACATCCAGGGGAAACTGAACATTCTCAAAAGGTGACATACCAGATTTAAAGGGGAAGAAATAGGTGAAGAACCAGAAAACTTCATCCTCTGCTTCTCCTCTACGAGGTTGGGTTAAATTGCTAAAAAAACCCCAAAAGAAGCTACTAAAACTAGGAGAGGAAAGCAACAGAGCATATACATTCTTACCAGTTTCCAATACCTCTGTTACCTTTTTATAGATCATCAGTACGATCCACATTACTATAACAAACCGGAGTCGTGCCCCTGATCTATGAAAATTATACATCAGGGACACAATTGCCCCTATCTGTTGGTAGGGAAACAGGCCTACATGCCAGACAGACAGTATCACATCAAACAACATTCCATCAAACAGCATGGTAACCACTGATTGCTGTAATCCAATACAGAGTGTTTAAAACCAAAATGTAATTATAAGTTTTTTCCACTTTCTCTACCCCACAAAAGGTGGGCACCAAATTTTTGTCAAGCCCCTTTAAGTTGGGCGCCAAATTGTTGTCTTGGATTAGAGACAATTTCCTGGGTGGAAAGCGTTCTGAATAAAACACCTCCCCCACAGCAACGGCTTCCGGCACCCCCTCCCCTACAACAACAGAATTTCTTGAATGAAAGTGAAAAAACCTGTTTATTTAGCACAACCCCCAGAGTTCCCTACAAGGTTCAGGGGAATGGGAAAGCAGAAAAGGAATTATTAAACCTGAGTAAACAGCTGATGAACTTTAGTGTCCTTTTCCTTAGGCATAGCTTCCCCTTTCCGGGGGCCCCCAGGGGGAGTTCGGGTGGAGTTGCTCCAGTGGCTCCCTGGAGGATTCTCGTCCACCATCCTCCGGGGGCTCCCAGGGTTCTCGAATACAAAAAAAGCAAGTCGAGGTAAAAAAAGGTCCAAACAAAAAAGACGACAAAGAAGCAATCCCAGGGAAAAAAAACAAGCAGCAGCCACAGCAGCAGCAGCAGCCTGACTAAGGAATGTCCCTTCCTCCCCCATTCCTCCGTGGAACAGCTGAAGGGGAGAGTTTCAAAACATCCTGCGCTGGCAGAGCTTCTCCCGGCTGCTGAACACTGTTAAAGCTACAGGACCACATTTCTAGGCATGCACGCAAACGATAGGGAATACAGGATTATCATTACATCACCCCAGGACATAACCCTAATCCACCATCCTTACAACTTGCATACAAGATGGCGTCACATGTTTTTGGCAGGAAATGAAGCCACTCCTTGACTGAGGTTCAAATAATCAGGTCAAGGGATTCAAGGAGCCCTGCAGACACTTGGGTGTGGTTGGCCAAATATACCAGTCTTGGGATGGTATAGACTTTCAGTATATGGACCGTCTGAAGATGTTTGGCAAATCCCCAATCCGGTGGAGCCATTCTTCTAATTTCTGAGATAGACCTGAGTCAGCAAAGCCAGTCTAGGGATTGACTTAAACGCCAACATATTTCTCTGAATGCCCTGGGTCAGTCATAAACAGGGGAGTGCCATTTATTATCCAACTATGACAATCATTGATCCTATATGAGTCCTTTCTTGGTTTGATGTAAAAACCATGGTACTTTTCCCCTTGCATCTTGAGACCTGTAAGATCACAAAAGATAATGTGGTGGTTTTGCTTGGCCCGGTTTTTGCCAGTGAATAGGGTGGGGTACAAATTTTGATGTTTTTACACATACTAACCCAAGAGTCACTCAGCAGCACCAAGTCATCAGCAAAGGCCATGGCCATGATTTTCATTTCCCCTTGATGGAAACCTTCACCAGCTGCTTCTAGTTTACATAGAAGAGGATCAAGTGCCAGATTGAATAATAGCGGTGACATTGGATCGCCCTGTTTGACACCTGTAAGGATCTTGATAGGGTCTGTCTTCCTTTTTTTGATGTTTATGC
Source organism: Acanthornis magna (assembly GCA_036785705.1). Taxonomy (NCBI): domain Eukaryota; kingdom Metazoa; phylum Chordata; class Aves; order Passeriformes; family Acanthizidae; genus Acanthornis; species Acanthornis magna. The sequence goes on along the minus strand of JAWUZG010000222.1, from coordinate 530,666 downwards.
ATGTGATAATATTTTCGTACATAGCACCAACAAGATTTATCAAATGGGGATCAACCCCTCTCTGAGACAGACCATTAATAATATGTTGGTGACACACAATGTCAAAGGCCTTGGCAGTGTCTACAAATATCACTCCCAATTCACTATGCTCCTTTTTCACATATTTATTAAGGAGCTGTAACAGCTTCAAATTCTCGGAACATCCCGCTGCACAGATGAATCCCCTTTGTCTGGGGTTAATGGGACGTGCTCAGGTCAGTCTTGCCCCAATAATTCTGGAGAATAGCCTAAGCACCACTGACACGATGGTGATAGGTCTCCAATTGTTGACATCATGTAGTAGATCGGAATCAGCAGACTTAGGGATCAAGACTGTCCGGAACTCCCTTAGTGCATCAGGGATGGTTCCGGTAATTAGCCAGAGGCTGAAGGTCTCCATCAATAAGGAATACTTAGGGTCTTTTTTAGTAAGATGACCCAACGTAATCCCATCTGGCCCAGGAATTGAGATCTTACTCATTTTTTTGATATTCATTTCAATCTCTTTTTCAGTAATTAGGGCCCAGAAAGCAATATTATCCACCACCGTATGTGGCAGGAAGGCTTCGAGGCCCTTAAACTTGTCAGTTTTTTCCCATCTAGATTTAAACACTGAGTGGACAATGCCAGATGGTATTTCACACTTTAGGGTGTCAATATTATCCAAAATGACTTTCGTGAGTCCCCCTCTATGCAAATAGAACAGCCTCTGATATCGTAGGTATTTCCCCTTCCGTCTCACTCTCTTTTGCATTCATCTAGTTCCCTTTATGGATGCTTTTGAGCCATTGGACCTTCATGTCTTTGAATCCCTGGCAACCTTCATACCCTGGCCAAGCATCCCCAGGCACTCATCAAAAACATCATTCACCACTCGTTGCAGATTTTGCCCATCCAAAATTTCTTTAAAGGCTCTGTGGCAATTAGTGAGTCTGCATGCCAATAACCATTCTGAGATGGTTTCATAATAGTGGAGCTTTAGATATTCCTCCTTCCACAAATTGGCAGACTGGGGAACTCCTCTCTCCCCATTGGATCGCCTTCAATTTCTGATTGAACCACCTTTCATAAGAAGGCGCCTTTTAATCACTTATCTGCTTTGCTGTCTTTGATGCAATATGCTCTGCAATTAGCTTCTTGATGTTTCTGTTACCAGCATACATCACCACCAACTGACTCAAAAGAGCCTCCTCCTCCTCAGTCCACACCTTTCTGTGGGTTCCCTTTGTCGGTGATTCTTTGGGTCAGGAGGCTTCAATTCGTTCCAAATTTCACACAAGAGGATGTGCTAACCTCTTGTGCTGGGCAAAACACTTTTGGCAAACCTCACAGATCGAACCACCCATCGGGACCGCACATACATTCCCTTTGCATCAAGGGACATGACACATGGTACTGTGGTATTTAAGATTTTGTTTACCACATTTTGAGCACTCAAAAACTATCTTCTTTTGCCCATGAGTCTTTTTTAGATGGTAAATCAACCCCAGCATCCAATTAAACCGGGTAGCACATCATGGACGTGATGGATTCTTGTCAGGGACAGACACCACAGGAGCTGAAACAGGTGATCCTCCCTTGCTGGTTCCCCGGGAGAGCCTCAGGTGTTTTCGGCTCTTCTATATCTCCTTGGGCGCACTCCATTTCAGGGTCCTGAGCAGGCCAAGGTGGTAAGATCTCATATGGCTCTAGGAATTCAGCCAATCCCTCCCAAACACCAGAGATCGATTCCAACACTATGATCAATGGAGGAGTTAAAGAACTCCAAACAAACCAGATTGATTGCATCAACCCACAACACTGAAGGTGTTGGTGGGGCAGGATCAGCCAATCTGACCCTAAGATCTAATGGGTCAGTTGAGTGGCTGTTGATATGTACCGTTGAGTCACCGATTGCACCTCTGTCACAGCAATAGACAAATAATGAGTGTCAGTCCAAGTGAGAGTAGTTGAAGTCAACAGCTGGGCCTCACCCAAGGTGCCAACTATGTCTAACTGAAGCCCATGGACAAGGCTCTAGGCAATGGCCAGATGACTATGCCAAAACAACTTGTATCAGCAAAACGTCAATTGACTCTTCCAGAAACAACTCTTTACTAAACATATAAAAAATTGATATGTTTCTTTTTTGGGCTAAGTAGAGGTGGCCCGTCCACCTGGTCGAATCAGGAATTGAGGCCCAAATATGGGCAGTGGGTGGCGCAATATATTCGATGTTCCCACCGTCGCCAAACCCACTGTCCAAGCAAGAATCAGTTTGTCACAGACTTTATTTATTAGAAGGTACAACAGAGTGAGCTCTGCTAACAAACGTCCACAATATCAACAGAGGAGAAGAGGGTGCTGGATGTTATGGTCTGGGCGGTTTTCTCTAGCCTTGTCTGAGAGAAACCCAGGGCCACTAACAACTCAGCATTTTTTGCGTACCATTCCTGTGTCCCCCAGCAGGAAAGCCCATGAACTGAATATCAGCTGCATTGGTTAGTTCATGAATCAGCTTAAGAAGGCACTGATATCTCTTAGCTTTCTCAGCTACAGCCTCTTTAACAGATGAGTTCGAGTGCTCATATCGAAACATCATGTCTACCAGAAATCACTTTTACCCTTTTACAAAGATCAAACCAGGCTAAAATAACTCATTAATATCATCCCTTTGTCTGGTTCTTGGAACACGGTCCAATCCTCTTTCTTAGCCAATGAGATAAGGATCTCACTATGTTATGTCTTTTAATCCTGGCCTCCTGAGTAATTGGACAGTTTCCAATTATGTGGGCTGATGTTTCAAACTCAGCACCGCAATGCCTGCAGGATTTAACGCAGTCCGCATGCCTACCCCTGGCCAGGAATTCTCGTGTGGGGTAGACATTTGCTCTCAATTGCAGTGCCGTGATTAGTTTTCTGTGAGGGATGCCTCTATAGCGCACCAACCAACCATTACTGATGACATCATTCCCAAAATTTTCAATACCATGGCCCTGGGCAACCAGATGTTTCCATTTATTAAATTCTCTTTTCCGCCAATTGCAAGGTCTTGGGTAGCGGACTTTCGGAGCGGGAGCCTCCCAAGCCGACAGGCCTTCATCCCCACCAGCCATAATTTCCAGCATTGGAATAGGGTCCCAAATCCGCGGGATGGACTCCTCCTCTCCGCCTGCCCGAATCCATAGCTTCTCATACAACACATCCAGATGTTCCCCTTTCAAAAAGGCCACCAGAGTCTCATCCAAAGACTGTGCCAATCTATGCAGCCTCCACGCTTGAATGCTTGGAATAAGCGCTGCTAATTTGGTGACACCCAAACCACCATCTTTAGACCTCGAATACAAAATGGCATCACATGTACTTGGTGGATGATGAAGCCACTCCTTGTCTGATGTTGGAATAGTCAAGTCTAGGCGCTCGAGGAGCCCACCAGGTACTTCGGTGTGGTCTGCCAGATATACAAGTCTAGGGATGGTATAGACTTCCAGTATATCGACCTTCTGAAGAGGTTTAAGTGGTGAATCACCAATCCAATGTAACCAGTCCTCCAATTATTGAGCCAAACCCGGGTCAGCAAAGCCAGTCCAGGGATCGACCTTGATGCCAAGATATTTCTCTGAGTGCCCCGGCTCTATCACATTCCGGGGGGTGCCATTTATTGTCCAGACAGGACAATCATTGATGGTATAAGAATCCTTGGTTGGTTTGATGTAGAAGCCATAGCATTTCTCCCCCGTGTTTTGAGACCTGTACGATCACCAAAGGTCTCTAAGATCTTCATGTTCTTCTGCACATCATCCCAGGAGTCACTCAACAGCACCAAGTCGTTCAGCAAAGGCCATGGCTGTAATTCTCATCCCTTCCTGCTGGAATCCCTAACCAGCTGCTTCCAACTTGCACAGAAGGGAATTGAGCGCCAAGCTGAATAATACAGGTGACATGGGATCACCCTGTTTGGCACCTGTAATGATCCTAATCGGGTCTGTCCTCTCTCTTTTGGTGGCAATGTACGTGGTGATGTTTTTGTACATCTCCCCCACTAGATTTATTAGATGGGGGTCCACCCTCCTCTGGGACAGACCGCTAAGGATATGCTGATGACTCACAGTGTCAAATTCTTGAGCAATGTCCACAAAGACCACAGCCAGTTCACAACGCTCCGTCTTTGCATGTTTTGTAAGAAGCTGTAGTAGCTTCAAATTTTCGCAACACCCCGACGCACTGATAAATCCTCTTTGTCTAGCATTAATGGGACATGCCTTGGACAGTCTTGCCGCTATAATCCTGGAGAACAACCTCAGCACCACAGACGCTATGGTGATGGGCCTCCAGTTGTTGACATCTTTAAGTCTATCCGAGTCGGTAGACTTTGGGATCAAGACTGTCCTGCATTCCCTTAGTGCGTCGGGAATAGTTCCGGTAAACAGCCAGAGGTTGAAGATCTCACACAACAAGGAGTACTTAGGGTCCTTTTCAATAAGATGACCCAATCCTATCCGGCCCCGGAGCGGAGATCTTACGCATTCCTTTCACGTTCTTCTCAACTTCTTTCTCAGTTATTAGGGTCTTGAAAGCAACACTATCCACCACCGTATGTGGCGGAAAGGCTTTGATGCCCTTAAACTCGCCCGGTGTTTCCCATCTAGATTTAAACACAGAGTGGACAATAGCGCGTGGTATTTCGCATTTCAGGGCATCAATGTTATCCAGGATGACTCACGCGAGTCTCCCTCTGTGCAAGTAAAACAGTCTCCGATATCGAAGATACTTCCCTTTTTTCTCTGCTCTTTTCTGCATCCATTTGGTTTTCTTGCCGGATGCTTTCCGACCACCGGACCTTTGCGACTTTGATCCCTTGGCCACTTTTTCCTGGCCAAGCGTACCCAGGCGTTCATCATAAACCCCATTCACCACCTCTTGTGGATCTTGCCCATCCAAAATCTTCTGAAAGACTCTATTGCAATTGGTGAATCTGCCTGTTGATATCCACTCCGAGATGTTATCCCCGTAAAGGAGCTTTATGTGTCCCTCCTTTAGCAAAGCGGCAGGCTGAGGAAGCTCTTCTCTCCCCAGAGATAGCTCTTCTATCCCAGCTGGAACCATTCGGGAGGGAACTTTCAAAAGGCGCCTCTTAGAACTTATCTGCTTTGCAGTCTTTGTTGGAATATGCTTCCTAATTAACTTCTTGATGTCACGGTTACCGGCATACGTCACCACCAACTGCTTTAGAAGAGCCACTTCCTCCTCAGTCCACACCTTCTTATGGTCTCCCCTTGCCGACAACCCTTTTGGCCGGGAGGCTTAAATCCGCTCCAGATTCTGCACAAGAGGGTGCGCCAACCTCTTGTGCTGGGCCAGGCCAATCTTAGTTGAAAAACCCCTTTGACAGACCTCACAGATCCAATCACCCACTGGAGCCACACACACAGTCCCTTTGCACCGGGGGGCGTGACATGGGATACTGTGGTATTTTAGATTTTGCTTACCACATTTTGAGCACCTAAATAAGATCTTCTTCCGGCCGTGGGCCCTCTGCAGATGTTCAATCAACCCTAACATTCGATTAAACCGGGTAGAGCAGCATGGACAGGATGGCTTCTTGTCAGGGATGGACACCACCGGAGTTGACACAGGTGTTCCTTGCTTGTTGGTACTGGGAGAGCCTCAGGTGTCTTAGGCTCTTCAGCCTCCTCCTGAACGCACTCAATATTCAGATCCCGAGCTAGCGCCAAAGGCAAGATCTCATAAGGCTCAGGGAGCTGGGTCAATCCCTCCCAAACCTTTTCCTGATGGAGTCCAAAGCCAACTTCAATAGAGGAGTTCAAGAACTCCAAGTTAACCAGATTAACCCCTTCATTTTCCACCAAAAGTGGTGAGATAGGATCCACCAATCTGACCCTAAGATCGAGTGGGTCAGTTTGAGTGGCTGTTGACATATATCACAGGGCTACCGATTGCACCATTGTCACGTTTAGAAACAATTATAATAGTCCGAGTGAGGGTTGTCAAAGTCAGCAGCTTGGCCCTCCCAAACTGTGTCCAACTGTGTCCAACTCTTGCCCGTGGACAAGGCTCTGGGCAATAGCTCAATAGCTATGCCAAACAATTTGTTTCTGCGAGATTGTGAATCTACCCCTGGGTGGCCAGCCCAGACCATAGGGAGGGGTACTAGTACACCTCGCTCACACTGGGGCGGAAGCCAACTCTGTTACCACTAAGGGTATCCGGCGGGGCCACGGGGAGGCGCGGCTTCCGCCGCTCAGCACAGTTAGTAACTATGCCCTTGGCTGTGGTTTCACTGGATAGTAGGCAGGGACAGTGGGAATCCTGTTCATCCATTCATGCGCGTCACTAATTAGCTGACGAGGCATTTGGCTATTTACTAAACATATAAAATCTATGCGTTTCTTTTCCGGGTTAAGTAGAGGTGGCCCATCCACCTCAAATCAGGAAACTGAGACCCAAATATGGGCAGTGGGTGGCGCGATAGATTAGATGTTCCCACCGTCACCTAACACACTGTCCAAGCGAGAGCCAGTTTTATCTCTTTATTCATTTATTAGTTGGTGCAATAGAGCGACCTCTGCTTGCAAATAAATGCACAATATCAACAGAGGAGAAGAGGGCGCTGGATGTTAGGGCCCGCGAGGTCTTCTCTAGCCTCGTCTTAGAGAGACCCAGGGCCACTAATAACTCAGCATTTTTCGCGAACCATTTCCCGCACGCCCCGACAGGAAAGCCCACGAACTGAATGTCCGCTGCATTAGTCAGGTCTTGGACCTGTTTGAGAAGGCACTGATATTTCTTAGCCTTCTCAGCTGCAGCTTCCTTCAGCGATGAGTTAGAGTGCTCATATTGAACCGTCACGTCCACCACGAACGCCTTATCACTCTTCACAAAGATTAAATCCCGTTTAAATAACTCATTATTCTCGTCCCTTATGTGAGGTTCCTGGAACACGGTCCAATCCTCTTTCTTAGCTAATGAGCAAAGGATTTCACAAATGATGTTGTGTCTTTTAATCCAGGCCTCCTGAGTAATTGGACAGTTTCCAATTATGTGGGCTGATGTTTCAAACTCAGCACCGCAATGCCTGCAGGATTTAACGCAGTCCGCATGCCTACCCCTGGCCAGGAATTCTCGTGTGGGGTAGACATTCGCTCTCAATTGCAGTGCCGTGATTAGTTTTCTGTGAGGGATGCCTCTATAGCGCACCAACCAACCATTACTGATTACATCATTCCCAAAATTTTCAATACCATGGCCCTGGGCAACCAGATGTTTCCATTTATTAAATTCTCTTTTCCGCCAATTGCAAGGTCTTGGGTAGCGGACTTTCGGAGCGGGAGCCTCCCAAGCCGACAGGCCTTCATCCCCACCAGCCATAATTTCCAGCATTGGAATAGGGTCCCAAATCCGCGGGATGGACTCCTCCTCTCCGCCTGCCCGAATCCATAGCTTCTCATACAACACATCCAGATGTTCCCCTTTCAAAAAGGCCACCAGAGTCTCATCCAAAGACTGTGCCAATCTATGCAGCCTCCACGCTTGAATGCTTGGAATAAGCGCTGCTAATTTGGTGACACCCAAACCACCATCTTTAGACCTCGAATACAAAATGGCATCACATGTACTTGGTGGATGATGAAGCCACTCCTTGTCTGATGTTGGAATAGTCAAGTCTAGGCGCTCGAGGAGCCCACCAGGTACTTCGGTGTGGTCTGCCAGATATACAAGTCTAGGGATGGTATAGACTTCCAGTATATCGACCTTCTGAAGAGGTTTAAGTGGTGAATCACCAATCCAATGTAACCAGTCCTCCAATTATTGAGCCAAACCCGGGTCAGCAAAGCCAGTCCAGGGATCGACCTTGATGCCAAGATATTTCTCTGAGTGCCCCGGCTCTATCACATTCCGGGGGGTGCCATTTATTGTCCAGACAGGACAATCATTGATGGTATAAGAATCCTTGGTTGGTTTGATGTAGAAGCCATAGCATTTCTCCCCCGTGTTTTGAGACCTGTACGATCACCAAAGGTCTCTAAGATCTTCATGTTCTTCTGCACATCATCCCAGGAGTCACTCAACAGCACCAAGTCGTTCAGCAAAGGCCATGGCTGTAATTCTCATCCCTTCCTGCTGGAATCCCTAACCAGCTGCTTCCAACTTGCACAGAAGGGAATTGAGCGCCAAGCTGAATAATACAGGTGACATGGGATCACCCTGTTTGGCACCTGTAATGATCCTAATCGGGTCTGTCCTCTCTCTTTTGGTGGCAATGTACGTGGTGATGTTTTTGTACATCTCCCCCACTAGATTTATTAGATGGGGGTCCACCCTCCTCTGGGACAGACCGCTAAGGATATGCTGATGACTCACAGTGTCAAATTCTTGAGCAATGTCCACAAAGACCACAGCCAGTTCACAACGCTCCGTCTTTGCATGTTTTGTAAGAAGCTGTAGTAGCTTCAAATTTTCGCAACACCCCGACGCACTGATAAATCCTCTTTGTCTAGCATTAATGGGACATGCCTTGGACAGTCTTGCCGCTATAATCCTGGAGAACAACCTCAGCACCACAGACGCTATGGTGATGGGCCTCCAGTTGTTGACATCTTTAAGTCTATCCGAGTCGGTAGACTTTGGGATCAAGACTGTCCTGCATTCCCTTAGTGCGTCGGGAATAGTTCCGGTAAACAGCCAGAGGTTGAAGATCTCACACAACAAGGAGTACTTAGGGTCCTTTTCAATAAGATGACCCAATCCTATCCGGCCCCGGAGCGGAGATCTTACGCATTCCTTTCACGTTCTTCTCAACTTCTTTCTCAGTTATTAGGGTCTTGAAAGCAACACTATCCACCACCGTATGTGGCGGAAAGGCTTTGATGCCCTTAAACTCGCCCGGTGTTTCCCATCTAGATTTAAACACAGAGTGGACAATAGCGCGTGGTATTTCACATTTCAGGGCATCAATGTTATCCAGGATGACTCACGCGAGTCTCCCTCTGTGCAAGTAAAACAGTCTCCGATATCGAAGATACTTCCCTTTTTTCTCTGCTCTTTTCTGCATCCATTTGGTTTTCTTGCCGGATGCTTTCCGACCACCGGACCTTTGCGACTTTGATCCCTTGGCCACTTTTTCCTGGCCAAGCGTACCCAGGCGTTCATCATAAACCCCATTCACCACCTCTTGTGGATCTTGCCCATCCAAAATCTTCTGAAAGACTCTATTGCAATTGGTGAATCTGCCTGTTGATATCCACTCCGAGATGTTATCCCCGTAAAGGAGCTTTATGTGTCCCTCCTTTAGCAAAGCGGCAGGCTGAGGAAGCTCTTCTCTCCCCAGAGATAGCTCTTCTATCCCAGCTGGAACCATTCGGGAGGGAACTTTCAAAAGGCGCCTCTTAGAACTTATCTGCTTTGCAGTCTTTGTTGGAATATGCTTCCTAATTAACTTCTTGATGTCACGGTTACCGGCATACGTCACCACCAACTGCTTTAGAAGAGCCACTTCCTCCTCAGTCCACACCTTCTTATGGTCTCCCCTTGCCGACAACCCTTTTGGCCGGGAGGCTTAAATCCGCTCCAGATTCTGCACAAGAGGGTGCGCCAACCTCTTGTGCTGGGCCAGGCCAATCTTAGTTGAAAAACCCCTTTGACAGACCTCACAGATCCAATCACCCACTGGAGCCACACACACAGTCCCTTTGCACCGGGGGGCGTGACATGGGATACTGTGGTATTTTAGATTTTGCTTACCACATTTTGAGCACCTAAATAAGATCTTCTTCCGGCCGTGGGCCCTCTGCAGATGTTCAATCAACCCTAACATTCGATTAAACCGGGTAGAGCAGCATGGACAGGATGGCTTCTTGTCAGGGATGGACACCACCGGAGTTGACACAGGTGTTCCTTGCTTGTTGGTACTGGGAGAGCCTCAGGTGTCTTAGGCTCTTCAGCCTCCTCCTGAACGCACTCAATATTCAGATCCCGAGCTAGCGCCAAAGGCAAGATCTCATAAGGCTCAGGGAGCTGGGTCAATCCCTCCCAAACCTTTTCCTGATGGAGTCCAAAGCCAACTTCAATAGAGGAGTTCAAGAACTCCAAGTTAACCAGATTAACCCCTTCATTTTCCACCAAAAGTGGTGAGATAGGATCCACCAATCTGACCCTAAGATCGAGTGGGTCAGTTTGAGTGGCTGTTGACATATATCACAGGGCTACCGATTGCACCATTGTCACGTTTAGAAACAATTATAATAGTCCGAGTGAGGGTTGTCAAAGTCAGCAGCTTGGCCCTCCCAAACTGTGTCCAACTGTGTCCAACTCTTGCCCGTGGACAAGGCTCTGGGCAATAGCTCAATAGCTATGCCAAACAATTTGTTTCTGCGAGATTGTGAATCTACCCCTGGGTGGCCAGCCCAGACCATAGGGAGGGGTACTAGTACACCTCGCTCACACTGGGGCGGAAGCCAACTCTGTTACCACTAAGGGTATCCGGCGGGGCCACGGGGAGGCGCGGCTTCCGCCGCTCAGCACAGTTAGTAACTATGCCCTTGGCTGTGGTTTCACTGGATAGTAGGCAGGGACAGTGGGAATCCTGTTCATCCATTCATGCGCGTCACTAATTAGCTGACGAGGCATTTGGCTATTTACTAAACATATAAAATCTATGCGTTTCTTTTCCGGGTTAAGTAGAGGTGGCCCATCCACCTCAAATCAGGAAACTGAGACCCAAATATGGGCAGTGGGTGGCGCGATAGATTAGATGTTCCCACCGTCACCTAACACACTGTCCAAGCGAGAGCCAGTTTTATCTCTTTATTCATTTATTAGTTGGTGCAATAGAGCGACCTCTGCTTGCAAATAAATGCACAATATCAACAGAGGAGAAGAGGGCGCTGGATGTTAGGGCCCGCGAGGTCTTCTCTAGCCTCGTCTTAGAGAGACCCAGGGCCACTAATAACTCAGCATTTTTCGCGAACCATTTCCCGCACGCCCCGACAGGAAAGCCCACGAACTGAATGTCCGCTGCATTAGTCAGGTCTTGGACCTGTTTGAGAAGGCACTGATATTTCTTAGCCTTCTCAGCTGCAGCTTCCTTCAGCGATGAGTTAGAGTGCTCATATTGAACCGTCACGTCCACCACGAACGCCTTATCACTCTTCACAAAGATTAAATCCCGTTTAAATAACTCATTATTCTCGTCCCTTATGTGAGGTTCCTGGAACACGGTCCAATCCTCTTTCTTAGCTAATGAGCAAAGGATTTCACAAATGATGTTGTGTCTTTTAATCCTGGCCTCCTGAGTAATTGGACAGTTTCCAATTATGTGGGCTGATGTTTCAAACTCAGCACCGCAATGCCTGCAGGATTTAACGCAGTCCGCATGCCTACCCCTGGCCAGGAATTCTCGTGTGGGGTAGACATTCGCTCTCAATTGCAGTGCCGTGATTAGTTTTCTGTGAGGGATGCCTCTATAGCGCACCAACCAACCATTACTGATTACATCATTCCCAAAATTTTCAATACCATGGCCCTGGGCAACCAGATGTTTCCATTTATTAAATTCTCTTTTCCGCCAATTGCAAGGTCTTGGGTAGCGGACTTTCGGAGCGGGAGCCTCCCAAGCCGACAGGCCTTCATCCCCACCAGCCATAATTTCCAGCATTGGAATAGGGTCCCAAATCCACGGGATGGACTCCTCCTCTCCGCCTGCCCGAATCCATAGCTTCTCATACAACACATCCAGATGTTCCCCTTTCAAAAAGGCCACCAGAGTCTCATCCAAAGACTGTGCCAATCTATGCAGCCTCCACGCTTGAATGCTTGGAATAAGCGCCGCTAATTTGGTGACACCCAAACCACCATCTTTAGACCTCGAATACAAAATGGCATCACATGTACTTGGTGGATGATGAAGCCACTCCTTGTCTGATGTTGGAATAGTCAAGTCTAGGCGCTCGAGGAGCCCACCAGGTACTTCGGTGTGGTCTGCCAGATATACAAGTCTAGGGATGGTATAGACTTCCAGTATATCGACCTTCTGAAGAGGTTTAAGTGGTGAATCACCAATCCAATGTAACCAGTCCTCCAATTATTGAGCCAAACCCGGGTCAGCAAAGCCAGTCCAGGGATCGACCTTGATGCCAAGATATTTCTCTGAGTGCCCCGGCTCTGTCACATTCAGGGGGGTGCCATTTATTGTCCAGACAGGACAATCATTGATGGTATAAGAATCCTTGGTTGGTTTGATGTAGAAGCCATGGCATTTCTCCCCCGTGTTTTGAGACCTGTACGATCACCAAAGGTCTCTAAGATCTTCCTGTTCTTCTGCATACCATCCCAGGAGTCACTCAACAGCACCAAGTCGTTCAGCAAAGGCCATGGCCATAATTCTCATCCCTTCCTGCTGGAATCCCTCACCAGCTGCTTCCAACTTGCACAGAAGGGGATTGAACGCCAAGCTGAATAATACAGGTGACACGGCATCGCCCTGTTTGGCACCTGTAATGATCCTAATCGGGTCTGTCCTCTCTCTTTTGGTGGCAATGTACGTGGTGATGTTTTTGTACATCTCCCCCACTAGATTTATTAGATGGGGGTCCACCCTCCTCTGGGACAGACCGCTAAGGATATGCTGATGACTCACAGTGTCAAATTCTTGAGCAATGTCCACAAAGACCACAGCCAGTTCACAACGCTCCTTCTTTGCATGTTTTGTAAGAAGCTGTAGTAGCTTCAAATTTTCGCAACACCCCGACGCACTGATAAATCCTCTTTGTCTAGCGTTAATGGGACATGCCTTGGACAGTCCTGCCACTATAATCCTGGAGAACAACCTCAGCACCACAGACGCTATGGTGATGGGCCTCCAGTTGTTGACATCTTTAAGTCTATCTGAGTCGGTAGACTTTGGGATCAAGACTGTCCTGCATTCCCTTAGTGCGTCGGGAATAGTTCCGGTAAACAGCCAGAGGTTGAAGACCTCACACAACAAGGAGTACTTAGGGTCCTTTTCAATAAGATGACCCAACGTAATCCTATCTGGCCCCGGAGCGGAGATCTTACGCATTCCTTTCACGTTCTTCTCAACTTCTTTCTCAGTTATTAGGGTCTTGAAAGCAACACTATCCGCCACCGTATGTGGCGGAAAAGGCTTTGAGGCCCTTAAACTCGCCCGGTGTTTCCCATCTAGATTTAAACACAGAGTGGACAATAGCGCGTGGTATTTCGCATTTCAGGGCATCAATGTTATCCAAGATGACTCACGCGAGTCTCCCTCTGTGCAAGTAAAACAGTCTCTGATATCGAAGATACTTCCCTTTTTTCTCTGCTCTTTTCTGCATCCATTTGGTTTTCTTGCCGGATGCTTTCCGACCACCGGACCTTTGCGACTTTGATCCCTTGGCCACTTTTTCCTGGCCAAGCGTACCCAGGCGTTCATCATAAACCCCATTCACCACCTCTTGTGGATCTTGCCCATCCAAAATCTTCTGAAAGACTCTATTGCAATTGGTGAATCTGCCTGTTGATATCCACTCCGAGATGTTATCCCCGTAAAGGAGCTTTATGTGTCCCTCCTTTAGCAAAGCGGCAGGCTGAGGAAGCTCTTCTCTCCCCAGAGATAGCTCTTCTATCCCAGCTGGAACCATTCGGGAGGGAACTTTCAAAAGGCGCCTCTTAGAACTTATCTGCTTTGCAGTCTTTGTTGGAATATGCTTCCTAATTAACTTCTTGATGTCACGGTTACCGGCATACGTCACCACCAACTGCTTTAGAAGAGCCACTTCCTCCTCAGTCCACACCTTCTTATGGTCTCCCCTTGCCGACAACCCTTTTGGCCGGGAGGCTTAAATCCGCTCCAGATTCTGCACAAGAGGGTGCGCCAACCTCTTGTGCTGGGCCAGGCCAATCTTAGTTGAAAAACCCCTTTGACAGACCTCACAGATCCAATCACCCACTGGAGCCACACACACAGTCCCTTTGCACCGGGGGGCGTGACATGGGATACTGTGGTATTTTAGATTTTGCTTACCACATTTTGAGCACCTAAATAAGATCTTCTTCCGGCCGTGGGCCCTCTGCAGATGTTCAATCAACCCTAACATTCGATTAAACCGGGTAGAGCAGCATGGACAGGATGGCTTCTTGTCAGGGATGGACACCACCGGAGTTGACACAGGTGTTCCTTGCTTGTTGGTACTGGGAGAGCCTCAGGTGTCTTAGGCTCTTCAGCCTCCTCCTGAACGCACTCAATATTCAGATCCCGAGCTAGCGCCAAAGGCAAGATCTCATAAGGCTCAGGGAGCTGGGTCAATCCCTCCCAAACCTTTTCCTGATGGAGTCCAAAGCCAACTTCAATAGAGGAGTTCAAGAACTCCAAGTTAACCAGATTAACCCCTTCATTTTCCACCAAAAGTGGTGAGATAGGATCCACCAATCTGACCCTAAGATCGAGTGGGTCAGTTTGAGTGGCTGTTGACATATATCACAGGGCTACCGATTGCACCATTGTCACGTTTAGAAACAATTATAATAGTCCGAGTGAGGGTTGTCAAAGTCAGCAGCTTGGCCCTCCCAAACTGTGTCCAACTGTGTCCAACTCTTGCCCGTGGACAAGGCTCTGGGCAATAGCTCAATAGCTATGCCAAACAATTTGTTTCTGCGAGATTGTGAATCTACCCCTGGGTGGCCAGCCCAGACCATAGGGAGGGGTACTAGTACACCTCGCTCACACTGGGGCGGAAGCCAACTCTGTTACCACTAAGGGTATCCGGCGGGGCCACGGGGAGGCGCGGCTTCCGCCGCTCAGCACAGTTAGTAACTATGCCCTTGGCTGTGGTTTCACTGGATAGTAGGCAGGGACAGTGGGAATCCTGTTCATCCATTCATGCGCGTCACTAATTAGCTGACGAGGCATTTGGCTATTTACTAAACATATAAAATCTATGCGTTTCTTTTCCGGGTTAAGTAGAGGTGGCCCATCCACCTCAAATCAGGAAACTGAGACCCAAATATGGGCAGTGGGTGGCGCGATAGATTAGATGTTCCCACCGTCACCTAACACACTGTCCAAGCGAGAGCCAGTTTTATCTCTTTATTCATTTATTAGTTGGTGCAATAGAGCGACCTCTGCTTGCAAATAAATGCACAATATCAACAGAGGAGAAGAGGGCGCTGGATGTTAGGGCCCGCGAGGTCTTCTCTAGCCTCGTCTTAGAGAGACCCAGGGCCACTAATAACTCAGCATTTTTCGCGAACCATTTCCCGCACGCCCCGACAGGAAAGCCCACGAACTGAATGTCCGCTGCATTAGTCAGGTCTTGGACCTGTTTGAGAAGGCACTGATATTTCTTAGCCTTCTCAGCTGCAGCTTCCTTCAGCGATGAGTTAGAGTGCTCATATTGAACCGTCACGTCCACCACGAACGCCTTATCACTCTTCACAAAGATTAAATCCCGTTTAAATAACTCATTATTCTCGTCCCTTATGTGAGGTTCCTGGAACACGGTCCAATCCTCTTTCTTAGCTAATGAGCAAAGGATTTCACAAATGATGTTGTGTCTTTTAATCCTGGCCTCCTGAGTAATTGGACAGTTTCCAATTATGTGGGCTGATGTTTCAAACTCAGCACCGCAATGCCTGCAGGATTTAACGCAGTCCGCATGCCTACCCCTGGCCAGGAATTCTCGTGTGGGGTAGACATTCGCTCTCAATTGCAGTGCCGTGATTAGTTTTCTGTGAGGGATGCCTCTATAGCGCACCAACCAACCATTACTGATTACATCATTCCCAAAATTTTCAATACCATGGCCCTGGGCAACCAGATGTTTCCATTTATTAAATTCTCTTTTCCGCCAATTGCAAGGTCTTGGGTAGCGGACTTTCGGAGCGGGAGCCTCCCAAGCCGACAGGCCTTCATCCCCACCAGCCATAATTTCCAGCATTGGAATAGGGTCCCAAATCCGCGGGATGGACTCCTCCTCTCCGCCTGCCCGAATCCATAGCTTCTCATACAACACATCCAGATGTTCCCCTTTCAAAAAGGCCACCAGAGTCTCATCCAAAGACTGTGCCAATCTATGCAGCCTCCACGCTTGAATGCTTGGAATAAGCGCCGCTAATTTGGTGACACCCAAACCACCATCTTTAGACCTCGAATACAAAATGGCATCACATGTACTTGGTGGATGATGAAGCCACTCCTTGTCTGATGTTGGAATAGTCAAGTCTAGGCGCTCGAGGAGCCCACCAGGTACTTCGGTGTGGTCTGCCAGATATACAAGTCTAGGGATGGTATAGACTTCCAGTATATCGACCTTCTGAAGAGGTTTAAGTGGTGAATCACCAATCCAATGTAACCAGTCCTCCAATTATTGAGCCAAACCCGGGTCAGCAAAGCCAGTCCAGGGATCGACCTTGATGCCAAGATATTTCTCTGAGTGCCCCGGCTCTGTCACATTCAGGGGGGTGCCATTTATTGTCCAGACAGGACAATCATTGATGGTATAAGAATCCTTGGTTGGTTTGATGTAGAAGCCATGGCATTTCTCCCCCGTGTTTTGAGACCTGTACGATCACCAAAGGTCTCTAAGATCTTCCTGTTCTTCTGCATACCATCCCAGGAGTCACTCAACAGCACCAAGTCGTTCAGCAAAGGCCATGGCCATAATTCTCATCCCTTCCTGCTGGAATCCCTCACCAGCTGCTTCCAACTTGCACAGAAGGGGATTGAACGCCAAGCTGAATAATACAGGTGACACGGCATCGCCCTGTTTGGCACCTGTAATGATCCTAATCGGGTCTGTCCTCTCTCTTTTGGTGGCAATGTACGTGGTGATGTTTTTGTACATCTCCCCCACTAGATTTATTAGATGGGGGTCCACCCTCCTCTGGGACAGACCGCTAAGGATATGCTGATGACTCACAGTGTCAAATTCTTGAGCAATGTCCACAAAGACCACAGCCAGTTCACAACGCTCCTTCTTTGCATGTTTTGTAAGAAGCTGTAGTAGCTTCAAATTTTCGCAACACCCCGACGCACTGATAAATCCTCTTTGTCTAGCGTTAATGGGACATGCCTTGGACAGTCCTGCCACTATAATCCTGGAGAACAACCTCAGCACCACAGACGCTATGGTGATGGGCCTCCAGTTGTTGACATCTTTAAGTCTATCTGAGTCGGTAGACTTTGGGATCAAGACTGTCCTGCATTCCCTTAGTGCGTCGGGAATAGTTCCGGTAAACAGCCAGAGGTTGAAGACCTCACACAACAAGGAGTACTTAGGGTCCTTTTCAATAAGATGACCCAACGTAATCCTATCTGGCCCCGGAGCGGAGATCTTACGCATTCCTTTCACGTTCTTCTCAACTTCTTTCTCAGTTATTAGGGTCTTGAAAGCAACACTATCCGCCACCGTATGTGGCGGAAAAGGCTTTGAGGCCCTTAAACTCGCCCGGTGTTTCCCATCTAGATTTAAACACAGAGTGGACAATAGCGCGTGGTATTTCGCATTTCAGGGCATCAATGTTATCCAAGATGACTCACGCGAGTCTCCCTCTGTGCAAGTAAAACAGTCTCCGATATCGAAGATACTTCCCTTTTTTCTCTGCTCTTTTCTGCATCCATTTGGTTTTCTTGCCGGATGCTTTCCGACCACCGGACCTTTGCGACTTTGATCCCTTGGCCACTTTTTCCTGGCCAAGCGTACCCAGGCGTTCATCATAAACCCCATTCACCACCTCTTGTGGATCTTGCCCATCCAAAATCATCTGAAAGACTCTATTGCAATTGGTGAATCTGCCTGTTGATATCCACTCCGAGATGTTATCCCCGTAAAGGAGCTTTATGTGTCCCTCCTTTAGCAAAGCGGCAGGCTGAGGAAGCTCTTCTCTCCCCAGAGATAGCTCTTCTATCCCAGCTGGAACCATTCGGGAGGGAACTTTCAAAAGGCGCCTCTTAGAACTTATCTGCTTTGCAGTCTTTGTTGGAATATGCTTCCTAATTAACTTCTTGATGTCACGGTTACCGGCATACGTCACCACCAACTGCTTTAGAAGAGCCACTTCCTCCTCAGTCCACACCTTCTTATGGTCTCCCCTTGCCGACAACCCTTTTGGCCGGGAGGTTTAAATCCGCTCCAGATTCTGCACAAGAGGGTGCGCCAACCTCTTGTGCTGGGCCAGGCCAATCTTAGTTGAAAAACCCCTTTGACAGACCTCACAGATCCAATCACCCACTGGAGCCACACACACAGTCCCTTTGCACCGGGGGGCGTGACATGGGATACTGTGGTATTTTAGATTTTGCTTACCACATTTTGAGCACCTAAATAAGATCTTCTTCCGGCCGTGGGCCCTCTGCAGATGTTCAATCAACCCTAACATTCGATTAAACCGGGTAGAGCAGCATGGACAGGATGGCTTCTTGTCAGGGATGGACACCACCGGAGTTGACACAGGTGTTCCTTGCTTGTTGGTACCGGGAGAGCCTCAGGTGTCTTAGGCTCTTCAGCCTCCTCCTGAACACACTCAATATTCAGATCCCGAGCTAGCGCCAAAGGCAAGATCTCATAAGGCTCAGGGAGCTGGGTCAATCCCTCCCAAACCTTTTCCTGATGGGGTCCAAAGCCAACTTCAATAGAGGAGTTCAAGAACTCCAAGTTAACCAGATTAACCCCTTCATTTTCCACCAAAAGTGGTGGGATAGGATCCACCAATCTGACCCTAAGATCGAGTGGGTCAGTTTGAGTGGCTGTTGACATATATCGCAGGGCTACCGATTGCACCATTGTCACGTTTAGAAACAATTATAATAGTCCGAGTGAGGGTAGTCAAAGTCGGCAGCTTGGCCCTCCCAAACTGTGTCCAACTGTGTCCAACTCTTGCCCGTGGACAAGGCTCTGGGCAATAGCTCAATAGCTATGCCAAACAATTTGTTTCTGCAAGATTGTGAATCTACCCCTGGGTGGCCAGCCCAGACCATAGGGAGGGGTACTAGTACTCCTCGCTCACACTGGGGCGGAGGCCGACTCTGTTACCACTAAGGGTATCCGACGGGGCCACGGGGAGGCGCGGCTTCTGCAGCTAAGCACAGTTAGTAACTATGCCCTTGGCTGTGGTTTCACTGGATAGTAGGCAGGGACAGTGGGAATCCTGTTCATCCATTCATGCGCGTCACTAATTAGCTGACGAGGCATTTGGCTATTTACTAAACATATAAAATCTATGCGTTTCTTTTCCGGGTTAAGTAGAGGTGGCCCGTCCACCTCAAATCAGGAAACTGAGACCCAAATATGGGCAGTGGGTGGCGCGATAGATTAGATGTTCCCACCGTCACCTAACACACTGTCCAAGCGAGAGCCAGTTTTATCTCTTTATTCATTTATTAGTTGGTGCAATAGAGCGACCTCTGCTTGCAAATAAATGCACAATATCAACAGAGGAGAAGAGGGCGCTGGATGTTAGGGCCCGCGAGGTCTTCTCTAGCCTTGTCTTAGAGAGACCCAGGGCCACTAACAACTCAGCAT
Source organism: Acanthornis magna (assembly GCA_036785705.1). Classification (NCBI taxonomy): domain Eukaryota; kingdom Metazoa; phylum Chordata; class Aves; order Passeriformes; family Acanthizidae; genus Acanthornis; species Acanthornis magna. The sequence continues at coordinate 511,113 of JAWUZG010000222.1, read as the reverse complement.
TTTTCACGAACCATTTCCCACACGCCCCGACAGGAAAGCCCACGAACTGAATGTCCGCTGCATTAGTCAGGTCTTAGACCTGTTTGAGAAGGCACTGATATTTCTTAGCCTTCTCAGCTGCAGCTTCCTTCAGCGATGAGTTAGAGTGCTCATATTGAACCGTCACGTCCACCACGAACGCCTTATCACTCTTCACAAAGATTAAATCCCGTTTAAATAACTCATTATTCTCGTCCCTTATGTGAGGTTCCTGGAACACGGTCCAATCCTCTTTCTTAGCTAATGAGCAAAGGATTTCACAAATGATGTTGTGTCTTTTAATCCTGGCCTCCTGAGTAATTGGACAGTTTCCAATTATGTGGGCTGATGTTTCAAACTCAGCACCGCAATGCCTGCAGGATTTAACGCAGTCCGCATGCCTACCCCTGGCCAGGAATTCTCGTGTGGGGTAGACATTCGCTCTCAATTGCAGTGCCGTGATTAGTTTTCTGTGAGGGATGCCTCTATAGCGCACCAACCAACCATTACTGATTACATCATTCCCAAAATTTTCAATACCATGGCCCTGGGCAACCAGATGTTTCCATTTATTAAATTCTCTTTTCCGCCAATTGCAAGGTCTTGGGTAGCGGACTTTCGGAGCGGGAGCCTCCCAAGCCGACAGGCCTTCATCCCCACCAGCCATAATTTCCAGCATTGGAATAGGGTCCCAAATCCGCGGGATGGACTCCTCCTCTCTGCCTGCCCGAATCCATAGCTTCTCATACAACACATCCAGATGTTCCCCTTTCAAAAAGGCCACCAGAGTCTCATCCAAAGACTGTGCCAATCTATGCAGCCTCCACGCTTGAATGCTTGGAATAAGCGCCGCTAATTTGGTGACACCCAAACCACCATCTTTAGACCTCGAATACAAAATGGCATCACATGTACTTGGTGGATGATGAAGCCACTCCTTGTCTGATGTTGGAATAGTCAAGTCTAGGCGCTCGAGGAGCCCACCAGGTACTTCGGTGTGGTCTGCCAGATATACAAGTCTAGGGATGGTATAGACTTCCAGTATATCGACCTTCTGAAGAGGTTTAAGTGGTGAATCACCAATCCAATGTAACCAGTCCTCCAATTATTGAGCCAAACCCGGGTCAGCAAAGCCAGTCCAGGGATCGACCTTGATGCCAAGATATTTCTCTGAGTGCCCCGGCTCTGTCACATTCAGGGGGGTGCCATTTATTGTCCAGACAGGACAATCATTGATGGTATAAGAATCCTTGGTTGGTTTGATGTAGAAGCCATGGCATTTCTCCCCCGTGTTTTGAGACCTGTACGATCACCAAAGGTCTCTAAGATCTTCCTGTTCTTCTGCATACCATCCCAGGAGTCACTCAACAGCACCAAGTCGTTCAGCAAAGGCCATGGCCATAATTCTCATCCCTTCCTGCTGGAATCCCTCACCAGCTGCTTCCAACTTGCACAGAAGGGGATTGAACGCCAAGCTGAATAATACAGGTGACACGGCATCGCCCTGTTTGGCACCTGTAATGATCCTAATCGGGTCTGTCCTCTCTCTTTTGGTGGCAATGTACGTGGTGATGTTTTTGTACATCTCCCCCACTAGATTTATTAGATGGGGGTCCACCCTCCTCTGGGACAGACCGCTAAGGATATGCTGATGACTCACAGTGTCAAATTCTTGAGCAATGTCCACAAAGACCACAGCCAGTTCACAACGCTCCTTCTTTGCATGTTTTGTAAGAAGCTGTAGTAGCTTCAAATTTTCGCAACACCCCGACGCACTGATAAATCCTCTTTGTCTAGCGTTAATGGGACATGCCTTGGACAGTCCTGCCACTATAATCCTGGAGAACAACCTCAGCACCACAGACGCTATGGTGATGGGCCTCCAGTTGTTGACATCTTTAAGTCTATCTGAGTCGGTAGACTTTGGGATCAAGACTGTCCTGCATTCCCTTAGTGCGTCGGGAATAGTTCCGGTAAACAGCCAGAGGTTGAAGACCTCACACAACAAGGAGTACTTAGGGTCCTTTTCAATAAGATGACCCAACGTAATCCTATCTGGCCCCGGAGCGGAGATCTTACGCATTCCTTTCACGTTCTTCTCAACTTCTTTCTCAGTTATTAGGGTCTTGAAAGCAACACTATCCGCCACCGTATGTGGCGGAAAAGGCTTTGAGGCCCTTAAACTCGCCCGGTGTTTCCCATCTAGATTTAAACACAGAGTGGACAATAGCGCGTGGTATTTCGCATTTCAGGGCATCAATGTTATCCAAGATGACTCACGCGAGTCTCCCTCTGTGCAAGTAAAACAGTCTCCGATATCGAAGATACTTCCCTTTTTTCTCTGCTCTTTTCTGCATCCATTTGGTTTTCTTGCCGGATGCTTTCCGACCACCGGACCTTTGCGACTTTGATCCCTTGGCCACTTTTTCCTGGCCAAGCGTACCCAGGCGTTCATCATAAACCCCATTCACCACCTCTTGTGGATCTTGCCCATCCAAAATCATCTGAAAGACTCTATTGCAATTGGTGAATCTGCCTGTTGATATCCACTCCGAGATGTTATCCCCGTAAAGGAGCTTTATGTGTCCCTCCTTTAGCAAAGCGGCAGGCTGAGGAAGCTCTTCTCTCCCCAGAGATAGCTCTTCTATCCCAGCTGGAACCATTCGGGAGGGAACTTTCAAAAGGCGCCTCTTAGAACTTATCTGCTTTGCAGTCTTTGTTGGAATATGCTTCCTAATTAACTTCTTGATGTCACGGTTACCGGCATACGTCACCACCAACTGCTTTAGAAGAGCCACTTCCTCCTCAGTCCACACCTTCTTATGGTCTCCCCTTGCCGACAACCCTTTTGGCCGGGAGGTTTAAATCCGCTCCAGATTCTGCACAAGAGGGTGCGCCAACCTCTTGTGCTGGGCCAGGCCAATCTTAGTTGAAAAACCCCTTTGACAGACCTCACAGATCCAATCACCCACTGGAGCCACACACACAGTCCCTTTGCACCGGGGGGCGTGACATGGGATACTGTGGTATTTTAGATTTTGCTTACCACATTTTGAGCACCTAAATAAGATCTTCTTCCGGCCGTGGGCCCTCTGCAGATGTTCAATCAACCCTAACATTCGATTAAACCGGGTAGAGCAGCATGGACAGGATGGCTTCTTGTCAGGGATGGACACCACCGGAGTTGACACAGGTGTTCCTTGCTTGTTGGTACCGGGAGAGCCTCAGGTGTCTTAGGCTCTTCAGCCTCCTCCTGAACACACTCAATATTCAGATCCCGAGCTAGCGCCAAAGGCAAGATCTCATAAGGCTCAGGGAGCTGGGTCAATCCCTCCCAAACCTTTTCCTGATGGGGTCCAAAGCCAACTTCAATAGAGGAGTTCAAGAACTCCAAGTTAACCAGATTAACCCCTTCATTTTCCACCAAAAGTGGTGGGATAGGATCCACCAATCTGACCCTAAGATCGAGTGGGTCAGTTTGAGTGGCTGTTGACATATATCGCAGGGCTACCGATTGCACCATTGTCACGTTTAGAAACAATTATAATAGTCCGAGTGAGGGTAGTCAAAGTCGGCAGCTTGGCCCTCCCAAACTGTGTCCAACTGTGTCCAACTCTTGCCCGTGGACAAGGCTCTGGGCAATAGCTCAATAGCTATGCCAAACAATTTGTTTCTGCAAGATTGTGAATCTACCCCTGGGTGGCCAGCCCAGACCATAGGGAGGGGTACTAGTACTCCTCGCTCACACTGGGGCGGAGGCCGACTCTGTTACCACTAAGGGTATCCGACGGGGCCACGGGGAGGCGCGGCTTCTGCAGCTAAGCACAGTTAGTAACTATGCCCTTGGCTGTGGTTTCACTGGATAGTAGGCAGGGACAGTGGGAATCCTGTTCATCCATTCATGCGCGTCACTAATTAGCTGACGAGGCATTTGGCTATTTACTAAACATATAAAATCTATGCGTTTCTTTTCCGGGTTAAGTAGAGGTGGCCCGTCCACCTCAAATCAGGAAACTGAGACCCAAATATGGGCAGTGGGTGGCGCGATAGATTAGATGTTCCCACCGTCACCTAACACACTGTCCAAGCGAGAGCCAGTTTTATCTCTTTATTCATTTATTAGTTGGTGCAATAGAGCGACCTCTGCTTGCAAATAAATGCACAATATCAACAGAGGAGAAGAGGGCGCTGGATGTTAGGGCCCGCGAGGTCTTCTCTAGCCTTGTCTTAGAGAGACCCAGGGCCACTAACAACTCAGCATTTTTCACGAACCATTTCCCACACGCCCCGACAGGAAAGCCCACGAACTGAATGTCCGCTGCATTAGTCAGGTCTTAGACCTGTTTGAGAAGGCACTGATATTTCTTAGCCTTCTCAGCTGCAGCTTCCTTCAGCGATGAGTTAGAGTGCTCATATTGAACCGTCACGTCCACCACGAACGCCTTATCACTCTTCACAAAGATTAAATCCCGTTTAAATAACTCATTATTCTCGTCCCTTATGTGAGGTTCCTGGAACACGGTCCAATCCTCTTTCTTAGCTAATGAGCAAAGGATTTCACAAATGATGTTGTGTCTTTTAATCCTGGCCTCCTGAGTAATTGGACAGTTTCCAATTATGTGGGCTGATGTTTCAAACTCAGCACCGCAATGCCTGCAGGATTTAACGCAGTCCGCATGCCTACCCCTGGCCAGGAATTCTCGTGTGGGGTAGACATTCGCTCTCAATTGCAGTGCCGTGATTAGTTTTCTGTGAGGGATGCCTCTATAGCGCACCAACCAACCATTACTGATTACATCATTCCCAAAATTTTCAATACCATGGCCCTGGGCAACCAGATGTTTCCATTTATTAAATTCTCTTTTCCGCCAATTGCAAGGTCTTGGGTAGCGGACTTTCGGAGCGGGAGCCTCCCAAGCCGACAGGCCTTCATCCCCACCAGCCATAATTTCCAGCATTGGAATAGGGTCCCAAATCCGCGGGATGGACTCCTCCTCTCTGCCTGCCCGAATCCATAGCTTCTCATACAACACATCCAGATGTTCCCCTTTCAAAAAGGCCACCAGAGTCTCATCCAAAGACTGTGCCAATCTATGCAGCCTCCACGCTTGAATGCTTGGAATAAGCGCCGCTAATTTGGTGACACCCAAACCACCATCTTTAGACCTCGAATACAAAATGGCATCACATGTACTTGGTGGATGATGAAGCCACTCCTTGTCTGATGTTGGAATAGTCAAGTCTAGGTGCTCGAGGAGCCCACCAGGTACTTCGGTGTGGTCTGCCAGATATACAAGTCTAGGGATGGTATAGACTTCCAGTATATCGACCTTCTGAAGAGGTTTAAGTGGTGAATCACCAATCCAATGTAACCAGTCCTCCAATTATTGAGCCAAACCCGGGTCAGCAAAGCCAGTCCAGGGATCGACCTTGATGCCAAGATATTTCTCTGAGTGCCCCGGCTCTATCACATTCCGGGGGGTGCCATTTAATGTCCAGACAGGACAATCATTGATGGTATAAGAATCCTTGGGTGGTTTGATGTAGAAGCCATAGCATTTCTCCCCCGTGTTTTGAGACCTGTATGATCACCAAAGGTCTCTAAGATCTTCATGTTCTTCTGCACATCATCCCAGGAGTCACTCAACAGCACCAAGTCGTTCAGCAAAGGCCATGGCCATAATTCTCATCCCTTCCTGCTGGAATCCCTCACCAGCTGCTTCCAACTTGCACAGAAGGGAATTGAGCGCCAAGCTGAATAATACAGGTGACATGGGATCACCCTGTTTGGCACCTGTAATGATCCTAATCGGGTCTGTCCTCTCTCTTTTGGTGACAATGTACGTGGTGATGTTTTTGTACATCTCCCCCACTAGATTTATTAGATGGGGGTCCACCCTCCTCTGGGACAGACCGCTAAGGATATGCTGATGACTCACAGTGTCAAATTCTTGAGCAATGTCCACAAAGACCACAGCCAGTTCACAACGCTCCTTCTTTGCATGTTTTGTAAGAAGCTGTAGTAGCTTCAAATTTTCGCAACACCCCGACGCACTGATAAATCCTCTTTGTCTAGCGTTAATGGGACATGCCTTGGACAGTCTTGCCACTATAATCCTGGAGAACAACCTCAGCACCACAGACGCTATGGTGATGGGCCTCCAGTTGTTGACATCTTTAAGTCTATCTGAGTCGGTAGACTTTGGGATCAAGACTGTCCTGCATTCCCTTAGTGCGTCGGGAATAGTTCCGGTAAACAGCCAGAGGTTGAAGATCTCACACAACAAGGAGTACTTAGGGTCCTTTTCAATAAGATGACCCAATCCTATCCGGCCCCGGAGCGGAGATCTTACGCATTCCTTTCACGTTCTTCTCAACTTCTTTCTCAGTTATTAGGGCCTTGAAAGCAACACTATCCACCACCGTATGTGGCGGAAAGGCTTTGATGCCCTTAAACTCGCCCGGTGTTTCCCATCTAGATTTAAACACAGAGTGGACAATAGCGCGTGGTATTTCGCATTTCAGGGCATCAATGTTATCCAGGATGACTCACGCAAGTCTCCCTCTGTGCAAGTAAAACAGTTTCCGATATCGAAGATATTTCCCTTTTGTCTCTGCTCTTTTCTGCATCCATTTGGTTTTCTTGCCGGATGCTTTCCGACCACCGGACCTTTGCGACTTTGATCCCTTGGCCACTTTTTCCTGGCCAAGCGTACCCAGGCGTTCATCATAAACCCCATTTACCACCTCTTGTGGATCTTGCCCATCCAAAATCTTCTGAAAGGCTCTACTGCAATTGGTGAATCTGCCTGTCGATAACCACTCCGAGATGTTATCCCCGTAAAGGAGCTTTATGCGTCCCTCCTTTAGCAAAGCGGCAGGCTGAGGAAGCTCTTCTCTCCCCAGAGATAGCTCTTCTATCCCAGCTGGAACCATTCGGGAGGGAACTTTCAAAAGGCGCCTCTTAGAACTTATCTGCTTTGCAGTCTTTGCTGGAATATGCTTCTTAATTAACTTATTGATGTCACGGTTACCGGCATACGTCACCACCAACTGCTTTAGAAGAGCCACTTCCTCCTCAGTCCACACCTTCTTATGGTCTCCCCTTGCCGACGACCCTTTTGGCCAGGAGGCCTCAATCCGCTCCAGATTCTGCACAAGAGGGTGCGCCAACCTCTTGTGCTGGGCCAGGCCAATCTTAGTTGAAAAACCCCTTTGACAGACCTCACAGATCCAATCACCCACTGGAGCCACACACACAGTCCCTTTGCACCGGGGGGCTTGACATGGGATACTGTGGTATTTTAGATTTTGCTTACCACATTTTGAGCACCTAAATTTGATCTTCTTCCGGCCGTGGGCCCTCTGCAGATGTTCAATCAACCCTAACATTCGATTAAACCGGGTAGAGCAGCATGGACAGGATGGCTCCTTGTCAGGGATGGACACCACCGGAGTTGACACAGGTGTTCCTTGCTTGTTGGTACCGGGAGAGCCTCAGGTGTCTTAGGCTCTTCAGCCTCCTCCTGAACACACTCAATATTCAGATCCCGAGCTAGCGCCAAAGGCAAGATCTCATAAGGCTCAGGGAGCTGGGTCAATCCCTCCCAAACCTTTTCCTGATGGGGTCCAAAGCCAACTTCAATAGAGGAGTTCAAGAACTCCAAGTTAACCAGATTAACCCCTTCATTTTCCACCAAAAGTGGTGGGATAGGATCCACCAATCTGACCCTAAGATCGAGTGGGTCAGTTTGAGTGGCTGTTGACATATATCGCAGGGCTACCGATTGCACCATTGTCACGTTTAGAAACAATTATAATAGTCCAAGTGAGGGTAGTCAAAGTCGGCAGCTTGGCCCTCCCAAACTGCCAACTGTGTCCAACTCTTGCCCGTGGACAAGGCTCTGGGCAATAGCTCAATAGCTATGCCAAACAATTTGTTTCTGCGAGATTGTGAATCTACCCCTGGGTGGCCAGCCCAGACCATAGGGAGGGGTACTAGTACTCCTCGCTCACACTGGGGCGGAAGCCGACTCTGTTACCACTAAGGGTATCCGACGGGGCCACGGGGAGGCGCAGCTTCTGCAGCTAAGCACAGTTAGTAACTATGCCCTCAAGAGAGTCATAGTTACTCCTGCCATTTACTTGCGTTTCATTGTATTTATTCACTTTGACATTCAGAGCACTGGGCAAAAATCACATCGTGGCAACAGCCGCCTTGGGCCTTCATGATGCTTTGTTTTAATTGGCCAGTCGGATTCCCCTGGTCCACACCAGTTCTATGCCAGCTGCTAGGCGCCAGCCCCGCTTTGCACCCCAGCCCGACGGACCCAGCCCTTAGAGCCAATCGTTATCCCGAAGTTACGGATCCAGTTTGCCAACTTCCCTTACCTTCATTGTTCCAACATGCCAGAGGCTGTTCACCTTGGAGACCTGCTGTACATATGGGTATGCCCAGCGCAAGACTTACACCCTCTATAATTCATGATCCATGCATTACTGATGTTACTCTGTTTGAAGTTGTTAATGCCTCGGCCTTGAGATACCAGATTTCTCCATTTTGCAAATTCCTGTTTTCACCAGTCACACAGTCTTGGGTATTTTGGTTTAGGGGTTGTCAGTACCCATTCCAACAGCTCATCCATTCCAGCCCATACCTGTGTTACCATTACTGGTTTTGTTTTCCATACGGATCGGACTTTGTCTTTGTCACCACCAGCTCTTATCCCTAATTTGGTATATGTTTGGTCCACACCTTCATGTCTTAGGACCTCTTCAGGGACTTCATCCAAAAATTGCACCAATCCATGAAGTCATCTAGCCTGGACACTAGGAATTAGTCCCACTAATTTTATGATTCCTAAACCCCTGTCTCTTGTGCTGGAATAAAACATGGCATCACAAGTGTAGGATGGTAGATAAAGCCATTTTTTCCCCATTGATTGTATTTGCAGATCGATGGATTCGAGGATCCCAGCTCGGGTGTCTGTGTGATCAGCCAGATAGATAAGCCTTGTGACGGTATATGTTTTAAGGAGGTCTATCGTTTGCAGGGGTTTGAGGGGGGTCCTATTGAGGCGATCCAACCAGTTTTTGAATTTGGCAGTGTGTTCCGCTTTGGTAATGCTGACCCAGGGATCAATTCTTAGAGCTAGGTATTTCTCAGTGTCCATTCCCCTCTGTCCAAACCAGTAGAATTTGGTCTTGAATGTGGGTGAAATGCAATGCTACATCCTTGGAAGAATTGTGTTGTTCTCACTGTCCTTGCCTACTATCCAGCTTTTAACTTTTATTAACATAAACAATAACGACACTACACAATCAAAGGAGCTTTGCTTGCAAACATATGAACAATATCAACTGAGGTGAGGAGTGCTCTGGAAGCCAGGGCGTGGGCAGTCTTCTCCCGCTGCCTTTTGGAGAGACCCAGGTACTGTAGAAGTTCATAGTTTCCATAGAACTGATGGCTAGAAGCAGGCTACCTGAAACAGAGGCCAAAACCAAATTAGGAATATAAAACGCAGACAAATTTATTCGAGGCGTTCGAGGTACATTCGGGCAAGCGAAAGTCGCCCTCAGGGACTACACCCAAAATGGATGCTGGGTCACGAGCCCTTCACCTTTTGTAAGTTCTGTTCTATTAGCATATTGGCCCTCAATTCTCCAATCACACCCTTAGGTGATGATGTTTACCACCCCAGGCCTGGTCCCCCCATCTCACAGTAGTTTACATGTTTTCGGGCCCTAAGGCAATGAATACGTCCTTGAATCTGTGTTCAGAGAGCCTTGCTTTGGCTAAAGGTGCTGGGAACAGAGGATTTTAGCACTTTGTAAGAAGCACAGAACTGCAGATTACAGATACATGAAGATTACAGATACACGAAGAGTAAAAAACTAGAAATACTTGAAGGCATCATTCCCCCCTTTAGAGGCCTGACAAGGCCTCTACCTTGTCAGGTCTCTATTCTAAATACCCACTAATAGTATGCATTTAAAAGCAATATATATCTGTAATAATAGTAAGTGTCTAGTAGCAAAAACATTTCATACAGCCAGCTATCACATGAAAATTATGATTGCAACTAGTATGAACAGTTTTTAATCCCAGGCCAGTTTGGTAAATATGATGTGAGGGTGTGGAAGAAATATTTAAGGCTTAGTACGTTAGTTCTTTGAATGTTATCCGATGTAAAATTTGATCTTTAAATACGCTTTGGACCTGAATCACATGCCAGTCTTGATTCTGACCCCGAGCCATGGTTAACAACTGTGTAGATAATAAGCACAGAAGGGAACCCTTTAAATCACATCATCCCTGTTTGCGTCAGCCTCTAATCCTCAGTTGTTTCAGGAACAGACGCCTTCTTTACCCGGGAATAATGAGTCCAGGGTCCTTTGCCAGCAATTTTTACAGCAGTAAAGGTGGTCATTAGGACTTCGAATGGTCCTTTCCACTTGGCCTGTAATGGATCACTGTCCCACCACTTAACATAGACCCAGTCTCCGGGCTGAAAAGGATGTGTAGGTGTGTCCAGTCCTATGGGCCTGGATAACACAATGTAATTCCGGAGTTTCTGCACAGTGGAGCTCAGAGCCATTAGATATCTCTACAAATCAAGCTTCCCTCTCATATGGATTTCTCTCGGGACATGCGGGATTTGATATGGCCTGCCATACAATATTTCATAGGGACTGATGTTATCCCTCTGCCTCAGTTGTATTCAGATTCTCAGCAAAGCTACAGGCAATGCCTGAACCCATGTCATGGATGTCTCTTGACAAATTTTGCTAATCTGGGTCTTAAGAGTCCTATTCATACACTTGACTTTGCCACTTGTTTGGGGTCTATATGGTGTATGCAGATCCCAATTGATTCCCAGAATCTTGCTGATTTCCCCCACCCCTGTTGCAACAAAATATGGTCCCCTATCTGATGAAATTCCCAAAGGAACCCCAAACCTTGGAATTATAGGACTGAGCAAAACCTTCACCATCTCCCTTGCTGTATTGGAGCGATAGGGGTAAGCCTCAGGCCAGCCACTAAAAGTGGCAACCAATACCAATATGTATCTCTATCCCTCTTTACATGGTAACTCAGCAAAATCTACTTGCCAGTAATCTCCAGGAAGATCCCCTGGTTTTGTTACTCCTAACACAACTCTTTTCCTTGTATCGGGGTTGTTCTTACAGCAGATTTCCCATTTGCTTACTACTGATTGTGCAATGTCAGTCATTCTCTTTCCTATTACTACCTTTTGAAGATGTTTCAAAAGATTTTCAACCCCAAAATGTGTGCTTTCATGTTCTCTCTGAGCTATCTCCCATAGGATCAGGGGCGGGACTACAACCTGGTTCACTGGTGTAACAGCCCATCCACTTTCTGTGATCTCAGCCTTGAGGAATTTAATTAACTTGTGGTCTGCCTGATCATACTTTGGGGTGAACCCTGACAAATCAATTTCCTTTTGTGGTATTACTGCACGAATGCCTTTTTTTGCAATCCCTCTTGCTGTTTCATCATCAAAACAATTTTTCCAATTGTGGAGTGGTTTTCCCTTTATGGTGGCCCCTACAATACATGATTGCTACCTGTGTAGGTTTCTTGATGCTCTCCAAGAGGGCAAGGATTTGCTCAGCAAGTTTGATTTCATTACCTTGAGCATTCAACAGTCCTCTTTCCTTCCAGATGGCACCATGGGCGTGGACAACACTAAATGCATATTTCGAATCAGTTCATATATTTACCTTCTTTCCTTCGCTGAGGTCTAAGGCCCTCGTAAGCTCAATTAGTTTGGCTTTCTGTGATGATACATCTGAAGGCAAGGCTTTTGCTTCAATTACATTATCTGTGGTGGTAACCACGTAACCTGTCATCCTCTTACCCTTTTTCATGAAGCTGCTGCCATCCGTGAACAGTTCCCACTCCGGACTTTCTAGCGGGATGTCCCTCAGGTCTGGTCTGCTGGAATAGACCTCCTCGATTGTCTGCAAACAGTCATGCTCTGGCACATTATCAATTAAGGTGGAAGGCAGGAACATGGCGGGGTTAACAACAGAGGTTGTCTTCAAGGTAACATCGTCCTGTTCCAACAACACAGATTGGTATTTAAGCATTCTGCTAGGGGATAGCCAGTGTCCCCCCTTTTGCTCCAGCACAGAGATCACTGTGTGGGGTACATACACAACGATGTGCCGCCCAAGGGTGAATTTACAATCCTCCTGTATTAGGATGACAGTTGCCGCCACAGCTTTTGGATACCTGGGCCACCCTTGACTAACATTGTCTAGCTGTTTTGAAAAATAGGCCACAGCTCTTTACTGGTCTCCCAAGGTGCTGTGCCAGTACCCCCAGAGCAACATTCTGTTGCTCGTATGTAAGTTCAAAATGTTTAGTTAAGTCTGGAAGCCCCAAAGCTGGGGCTGACATTAAGGAATGTTTCAGTTGTTTGAATGCAGCCCTTGTACTCTCTGTCCATATAATGGTTCCCTTTTAGGCTGCTTTAAGGGCCCCAGAGAGTTTTTACCAGTACCCCATAGTTCACAATCCAAAGTTGGCACCAGCCGACCATTCCAAGGAAGGCTTGCATCTCTCTCACAGTGTCAGGCTGTGGAAGGCAGCAGATGGTTTCCTTCCATTCTTTGCTGAGTTGTCGACGGCCATGGAAAATTTCCAGGCCCAAGTAAACCACTGTTTCCTCTGCGACCTGTGCCTTTTCTTTAGAGATGTGATATCTGCCTGATCCCAGATAATTCAAAAGACTTACAGTGAGCTGGATGCAGTCATCTCGCATTTTGGCTGCAATTAAGATGCCATGAACATACTTAAGAACTTCTTCCCCTGGTTCTTGTTTTCGCCAGTCCTCTAGTTCCTTTGACAGCCAGTGGCCAAATATAGTTGGGCTGTTCTTGAATCCTTGGGGCAGGACTGTCTAGGTGAGCTGTGTCTTCCTTCCTGTCTCAGGGTTTTCCCACTCAAAGGCAAAGAGTTCCTGGCTATCTTTATGAATTGGAATACAGAAGAAGGCATCCTTGAGATCTAAAACTGTGAACCACCCTAGTTCATTTGTCAGAGTGGTTAAAAGAGTGTAAGGGTTTGATACAACTGAATGTATGCCCTTGGTGATCTTGTTAATTGCCCTTAAATCCTGCACTAATCTATAACTCTTGCCATCAGCCTTCTTTACCGGCAAGATGGGCGTGTTGTACTTGGATTCACATTCCACTAACAACCCAAATTTAAGGAACTTTTCAATTATAGGTGCTAGTCCCCTATGACTTTCTACTTTTAAAGAGTATTGTTTTTGCCTCACCTGTATTGATCCTGGTTTAAGTGCAATACTCACTGGTTCTGCTCGTTTGGATCTTCCTGGAACATCACTGGCCCACACTGTTGGATTGATGGCATTTTCAATTTCAGCAGGGATTTCACCACATTTCTACTGTATAAAAAGCACAGCAACTTCGACAAATTTAGACTCAGGAATTATGACTTGCATGCCCCGTTTTTTTTAAAATTTAATTTCAGCTTCCAGTTTCTCCAGTAAATCCCTCCCAAGCAATGGTTTGGGGGAGTTAGGCATATAAAGAAATTGATGAGTTACCCAGTGCTTCCCCAGTTTGAATTTTAAGGGTTTGAAGAAAGGCTGCGTTTCAGTTACCCCCATAGCGCCAATAACCTTTACAGTATCTTGACTCAGTTTCCCTTCTAAGGTATTTAACACAGAATATGCTGCCCTGGAATCTACCAAAAATTCAACATTGTTTTTTCCCAGCTTAGCTATAACCAAAGGCTCTGCTGGGGAAGAAGCCTTTGGTCCCCTTCATTCTGAATCTGATCCTGATCCTGATCCTGATTTTGATCCTGGTTCCACAGCCAGCTGGGGAACTGCAGATTTCTTTTTCAACTTGGGACAGTCTTTTTTCCAATGTCCCTTTTCCTTACAAAAGGCACATTGATCTTTGTCCGGGGAAGGAGAGGTACTCTTGGATGACTTCTCTTGGAAAGTATGCTTACCAGCTAGGGTCTGCCAGTTCTTTAGTACTAGCTCTAATGGGGAATTCTCAGGAATTGGAATAGAATCGCCACGTGAGAAGTTACACCCCATATCTAACTTTATAAACAGGAAAAATCACGGAAACACAGTAACAAGAAGGAGTTGAGCTGGGATTTGAACCAGTTGCCTCCTGTGTAGTGGCGCAGAGCTTAACTCACAATGCCACACACTGGCCTGAGGCCAACTTCTGCCACTGCAGTACTACACTGCCAAAACCTGTCATGGAGAAGGGTGCCACTTATGCCATGCACCAAATGAATTATAGGAGATTTTCCCCTCACCACAAAATACCGCTTTTATATGCCTACTCACGTGCCTGCCTCTGTGTTGGGTCCTTGGTATCCAATACCTTCCAGACCAACACCACCCCTGAAGGAGCTGGCAGAGGGAGTTGGTAGCCAGGTGTTGCTCTGGGCCCAGAGGTGTTTGCAGAGACCTTCCTGTTCTGGCCGAGTTGCCAATGAATATGTCCTTGAATCTGTATTCAGAGAGCCTTGCTTTGGCTAAAGGTGCTGGGAACAGAGGATTTTAACACTTTGTAAGAAGCACGAACTGCAGCAAGTTACAGATACATGAAGAGTAAAAAACTAGAAATACTTGAAGGCATCAGAACCACTTTTCCTGTACTCCAATGGGAAAGCCTACAAACTTGGTATTGCCTGCATTGGTGAGGTCCTGAATTTATTTGTGAAGATGTTAATATTTTCTCACCTTTTTGGTTGCAGCTTTCTGTAAAGATGTGTCAGTGCATTCATATCTAATTTTCACAGCCACCATGAATGCCTGTTATTCTCTTACAAAGATCAGATCTGGTTTGTACAGTTCATCGTTGTCATCCCTTACATGTGGCTCTTGAAACACTGTCCAATCTTTCTTTTTAGCTTCACTGATTAACGTTACAGATGTAGTTTTGTATTTTAATCCTGGCATTTTGTGTTATTGGACAGTTTCTGATGATGTGGGAGCATGTTTCATTTTCAGCCTTGCAGTGTCTGCAGTTTTTGATGCATTGATCTTGTCTTCCTCTTGCCAGGATTTCCCTTGTGGGTAGATACTGCCCCTCAACTGCAATGCTGTTATTAGTTGTCTGTGAGGTATGCCTGTGTATCTCGAGATCCAGAAATTGCTGATGTTACCCTCCTCAAAGTTTGTAATACCATGGCCTTGGGATACCAGCTGTTTGCATTTATTAAATTCCTGTTTGCTCCAGATGTATCGTGGTGGATACTGAGTTTTCGGAGTAGCTGCTTCCCATTCTGATGTTGTGTCATCACCTGCATCATCCAGCAGTTTTGTCTTAGGTTTAGGCTCCCATATTGATAGGATCTTCTCTTTATCTCCTTCAGCTCTTATCCATCATTTCCTATATACTTGACCTAATCATTCTTCTTTCAGGAATGATCTTAAGGCATCATCCAAAGATTGGGCAAGTCTATGTAATCTTCGGTCTTGTATACCTGGAATGAGTCCCATCAGCTTTGTGATACCCAAACCTCCATCCTTGGTGCTGGAGTATAGGATGGCATCACGTGCATGGTGGTAGGTGTAGCCATTCCTTGGCAGTTGATCAAATCTAATAGTCAGGGGATTCAAGGAGCCCTGCTCTTGCATCTGTGTGGGCTGCCAAGTATATTAGTCTAGGGATGGTGTATGCTTTAAATATGTCAATTTTCTGTAAAGGTTTTAATGGCACTTTATCTAAGCAGTGTAACTATTCCTCCAATTTTGTGGATAGTCCTGAGTTAGTTACGCCAGTCCAGGGATCAATCAGCAAGCGCAGATTTTTCTCGGAACTTCCTGGGTCCATCCTGTTGAGTGGAGTGCCACTCCCAGTCCATATTGGGCAGTTATTGATGGTGTAAGAGTCTTTTGTTGGCTTGATGTAAAAGCTATGGCATTTCTCTCCCTGTGTTCTGAGACCAGTTAGATCGCAGAAGGTCTCTAAAATCTTGACGTTCTTCATCATGGCCTCCCACGAGTCACTTAATCACACTAGGTCATTTGCAAAGGCCATCATTGTAACGCTGTTCCTGCTATTTTGGGATCCTTTACCTTCAGCTTCAAGTTTACAGAGCAGGAGGTCTAGCACAAGATTAAATAGCAAAGGTGACATTGGGTCCCCTTTCTTGCCATCTTTTAGAATAGTAATGGGATCTGACTTTTCATTCTTGATGGTAATGCACATATAAATGTTCTTGCACATGTTCTTAATGAGGTGTATAATGTGTGACTTCACACATTATGGATGTGTTTCTGTTTCAGACCCATTAATATATGCTGATGATTTAGCAGTGTTGAAGGCCATGACAATGTCCACAAATACTATTGCTAATTTTCTGTGCTTCTTTTTTGCATTTCGTAGTAATGGCTGTAGTAGTTTTGGGTTTTTGGAACATCCCGCTGCTCTTAAGAAACATCTCTGTCTCAGATTAATGGAGCATGCCTTCGTTAGCCTCATTGTTATAATTCTGGAAAACTGAAAGTCTGAGAACTGTGGAGCCAATAGTGGTAGGTCTCCAATTATTAATATCTCTCAGGCAGTCCGGTTTGTTAGATTTCAGTATTAAAACTGTTCAGCATTCCCTCACCATATCTGGAATAGTTCCTGATATAATCCAGAGATTGAAGATTTCCATCATCCAGAAATATTTGGGGTCCATTTTCGTGAAATCACTCAATGTAATCCCATCTGGCCCTGGAGCAGAGTTTTCAGTCATTTCTTTGATGTTTTTAGGACTCTTTTTCTGTAACTAGGGCCTGGAAAGTGCTATTACCCACCTTTCAGGCTGCGGCCTCGATCACAAGTACTGTGTCCCCCAAGAGCACCGCTGGGGAGGGGGGCTTCTCTATGCCACATGTACCACACCCCACCGCGGGGCGGGCATTCAGTGCTGGACTCTTCTCTCTTCACTCACTGTTTCTGAGGGAATCCTCCTTAGATTCTTTCTCTCCACTGACTGATAGGCTCAAATCCAGGGAGTCACCACATCTGAGCTGAGGTCACAGCCCAAAGCTGTGCCTCCCCTTGCATCTGTTTCACTTCCTTTGGTTTTTTCAAATCCATGGCTTCCTGTTCCTCTCCATACACAGGTAACCAGCTGGCATCTACCAAAGGGGAGGGAAGGGAGGGCTGCAGAGAGTCTGGTGACAGGGGAGAGCAGGGGAAGATCTGCCCTCTGCCCAGCCCCATGCCTGTTCCTCTGGCACGGCTTTCCCATGCGGATCAGGCTGGAGGGTGCCCAGCAGAGGAGCTGCCATGCTGGAGCACAGCGTGGAGGGGAAAGCCCCAGTGCCCCCGGCTGAGGAATGCGCTGGCAGATGGACAGGAAAGGTGCAGCATCCCACTGTCACCGAAAACTGGGAAATAAACTCTCTGAACAGTTAGGTTAGAAAGCTGACGTTCCTTTATTAACAGTGCTGGATGCGTGGGGACTTCTCCTCAAAGCATGCATGCTCAGACCTTATGCTCAGACCAAGGTTTATATTCCTGAAATTAATACTTCCTCATCACTTCTTTGAATACATGCATATGTGCTAATTATTCCCATGGACTTGTTTGCATATGGTTCCAGATCATCTTCTGAGAAGTCCTTTCTCCTTGAGAGTATCTCAGATATCATCAAGTGATGATGTACTTCTCTTATGATTCTTTGTTCTGACACCCAATCCTTGTTCTCAAGTCTAAGATAGCAGCTCGTCCATATTCATCACTAATGCATATAAACCGAGGAAGCATTAGGTGAAGCACAACTTAATAGTCACAGACGTAGGGAGTTAACACAAGGCCACACTGATCTCTGGCATTTATACTAAGCCCCATAGGTACAAACCCAGCAGGGCCCTCACTCACCTGTCTGCAGGGGCTGCACCTTGCGGGGCACTGCTGGGGAGCTGTTCTCCTGGGGAGCCCTGTCCTCCTCCCAGGCCACCCTTGGCCTCCTCAGGGATCTCTCCTCCATTCTACGGGAGAAATGAAAACGCTGGAAGTGGGGAAGGGGGAAGTGGGAATCTTCAGGGAAATACCTCAGCACCAAGGGGCTGCTGAGGAAGCAGGGAAGATCTGGGCCAGCTCTGTGCTCCCATCTGGTCCTGTCACTGTCCTGCTGGACACTGACCACAGGGGCTGCAGTGGGGTGTCACAAAGGGCTCCCCTGTGACACAGAACCTGCCCCCAGCAATGGCTCCCTGTGACTGTTGACATGGAACCTGCTCCAGCAACAGAGCCCAGTGACCATTGCCCGGGCAGGGAGGTTCTGGGTGTCCCTGGGGGTCATGGGGACAGCCCAGTCCTGGGAACATGGTTGCTCCCAAAGGACCTCCAGGCCCCCTTTGCCCTCATGTCCCCTCAGGCCATCCCTGCTGCCCTCCAGCCTGTCCCAGAGCCCTGTGTTCAGACACTCCTGCGTGCCCCCAGGATGTCCCTGTCAGTGCCCTGCAGAGCCTGGCCTCTGCTCTCTGACAACATGCACAGGTGAGATTTGCTCAAACCTAACAGAAATCACCAGGTTTGGCACCTCAGCTTTTCTCCGCATCGCACAATCAGAAGAGCTCATGCAGAAAAGAGGACAAAGAAAATGCAACTTCTTCCACTGAGATTGCCCTTTCTGGATTTGGCAGCTCCCAGCAATTGTGATTCACCTCTCCCTGGTGTTTGCTTGCTCTGCTCTGGCACCATGATGGTCAACACCCTCTTACAAGCACAGCCCCTTTCCCACTCGGAACATCGCCTCCAGTGCTCTGCTTGGCATGGTGGTGCTGAACAGAAAGTCTGTGCTGAATCTGGAAAATCTCATCAAGAACAACTGAACTGGAATGGACTTCCTGCTGGGTTTTTTTCCACAATCTTACGTAGTCTTCATAGTATTGTAAAACAAATAAGAAGAGATGCACATCTTAGATGAGCACCCACTGCACGATCTACTTTGAGTAGATCCCACACCTTTCCTAACCACCTCACGATCACTGTGACTCCAGCCTGACAAAGATGTGTTGGGATGCCTTTTTCTGTTACAGGGACTCCATTTGCACAGTAAATAGTAAATTTGCTAACCACCGAGTTCCTTCATGTTTCTGGGGTTTCTGGGTGGCTCCCATGCTGTTCCTGGAGTGGGTTCCTAAGAAGTTCATGGGGGGCTTCTCAGAGGGATTCCCAGGCAGTTCCCAGACAGTGTCCAGGTTGTTTCCAGGGGGCTTCCTGGGCAGTTCCTGGGTTGGGTCGCAGAGGGGCTCCTGTGGTGGTTCCTGGGTTGTTCTTGGGTGTTTCTTGGGGGGCTTCCCAGGCAGGTTCCTGGGTGGTTCCTGGGCAGTTTTCAGGAGGGTCCTGGGGTGGGTTCCTGGGAGGTTCCCAGGCAGATCCCAGAGGGTGTTCCCAGGTAGTTCCCAGCAGGGGGTTCCTGGGCAGATTCCTGGGTGGTCCCCAGGAGGTTTTAGGGAGGTTCATGGGGTGGGTTCCTGACGTGGTTCCCGGAATGCATTCCCATGTGGTTCCTGGGCAGTTCCTAGGGTGGGTTCCCAGGTAGTTATAGGGTGGTTTTAGTGCGGCTTCTTGGGTGGGTTCCTAGGCAGGTTCCTGGGTGGTTCCTGAGCTGTTTTAGGGAGGTTCCTGGAGTGGTTTCCTAGGACAGCTTCCTGGGTGGGCTCCCAGGTGCTTCCCAGGCTGTTCCCATGGCGGTTCCCATGGCAGTTCCCAGGCTGTTCCTGTGGCAGTTCCAGGCTGCCATTTCCAGTCTCGCTTGGACAGTGTGGCTCCTCCAGCTGTGGTGGCATTGCTGCCCCACTCCCTCGCGCCCTCCCAGCATGTCCCTGCCTGGCCCAGAGCTGGGAGTGGCTCCACGTCGGCAGCACTGCCCTGGCACCGGCACTCAGGGGGCTCTTGGTGCCCGGGGGGCTGTGGGACAGCAGGAGCACAGAGATGGAAATACTGTGTTCCAAAGGGGCTCTGTCCTGGCACTTCACTGCTCCTTAACCAAATGCTGCACAGAGAGCTTTGCTGTTCTTCACTCGGTCTCTAAACATCCCATTGATGAAACGTGCTGTGGGGAAAGGATTGGGGACCCTGTGGACAGGTAACTGAGGGTACAATTAGAGAAACAGAGGAGTTCTTTGCCATCCTAACAGAAGTTATAGCAGTATGGAAATTATAGGATAAATCACAGTTGCTGCTCCCTGGATGGAATGCGGTTGGCAGGACTTGAAACCTATCCCACAATGATTCCCCACACACACACACCTGCTAAGGGGGATGGAATGGAGGGTGGAACAGACGGGAGACACCACAGCCAGGCTGTGTGGGAATCCTTGCAGGAAAAGGAACTCAATGGTACTCTACAGCTGATAAACTACATAGCACCTGTCAGCCAGGGGAGATAGGGGAAGATGTCCTGATGCTGAGCCAGCAACTGTGGTGAAATCTCTCTCCTCAGATGAACTCGGTTCATTAAAGCCTGTAACAGTAATATTAATGCACACCTCCATCCCAAAATTACCCACCCCTGAGGTACAACCAGCCCTCACTGGCTATTCTTTTTGACTGTATCTTTAAAAATGAAGTGAGAAAATTTTACACCAATCAGTAACAAAGGTATGTGTGACTCAAGTCACTCAAGCTGCACCCAAACACAATGAAATAGTATAAAGTCAGGAAAGACTCCATCATAACTGCTGGCATCAGTTGAGAGGCTGAACCTGTCTTCTTCCCCATAGGGACGCCTATTGGGTAAAAATCATACTTCATGCACACTAATTATTTTATTGGGGATTAGAGCTTGTCTCCGTAGTCTTTTGAGTATGTTTTTACAATCAGATGCTATCAGTGAGAACCTTCAAACCTTAACCTGTCACGATTTTATAGTAATAAAGGGTGTTATTCCATAAATTGTCAGTGTGAGTCCTTCCTAGGAGCTGACAGTCGCTGGCAGCAGGGAACACACTCTAATAAAGGTGAAACTGCTGAGGGGTCCCCCTTACGCTGTTGGTGTTTCCCTAAGTCAGTCAAACACCCCCTGATCCAGCAGGACTGCTCAGGGAAGGGCCCCCCCTAAGGGGACACTAATAGATTGGTCAGGCACGAGGGCCTTGGCTTTCCTGGGACACTGACAGACAAATCAAAAACGAAGGGCTGGGTAAATTTCACCACAATATGGGGTAAAGAAGCCTCCCCTTTTCATGTGACAGTCACAATGTGACAGTTCCATGGGGTTCTGTTGTGTCACAATGGGCCATAAGCTCCATGCAGCCCTCTCTGTGCCCCAGTGTCTTACTGTGGACCCTTGGCTCTATGTGGCCCCACTGTGTCACAATGGCCCCTTGCTTCCATGAGGTTCCAGTGTGACCATGGCCTCTTGGTTTTATGAGGTTCCATAGTGTCACAGTGGTCTCCTTGATTCTGCTGTGTCACAATGGCCCCTTGCTTCCATGAGCCCCCGCAGTGTCCCAGTGGTCCCTTGGCCGCAGGAGTAGGTGGCTCAGAGCTCCTGCACCCTCAACAATTGGGGAGAGGCCACAAGGACACCATGCAGACACACCCATGGCCTTTTCTGTCCCCACTCCTGACCCTGTCCCTTCTGCACCCGTGATGTGAAACACCCCTCCCCGAGTCCTTACGTATCATGAGCTAATGCAATGTGATACCAGTATAATGAGTTAATGCCATGTGAGAAACTTATATATTAGTAAAAAAGCTAAGTGAGGCCTATGAAGGCTGGAAGAGAAGCTTCACTAGCCTCAAAGGAGGGGATGTTACCAGATGATAAATTGTCTACACCTGGTGAGCTAACACAATACCTGTTCTCCTAAACCCACTGGCCTATGGAACTGCTCAATGCCCACTGTGTAAGAAGAACTGGAAGTTCACCAAGCCACAGTGCCCTCCCAACTTAACCATTTTGACCAGAACACTGGGTTCCTTGACCACCAGGGATCACCAAAGAGACCCCAGGACAGAAGAGCACACACATAAAAGGGAGGGAAAGTATGTCACTGATTTCAGGGAAATGATTATCGTATGTATGTTTATTCTGGGACAATAAACGAATATGTAAAATACAGTATATAAACAAAAACCTTCCTGTACTCAACATGCACAGCTTTAGGAGGAGCTATCCCCCTGTGCATCCAGCTGAATAAAGAATGCCTGTTTCTTCATGCTACATTGGTATTAAGTTTTTTATTTTACCAAATTTCCAGTAACAGGCCATTGGGACACTGCAGGACCTTGTCAAACCAAGGAGACCCTTGTGGGACCCCATGTGATCCTAAATCCTACCAGGAACCTGCTCCAGGTGGGCTCCTCTCTCCAGGCTTCCACAGGTCCTGCCAAGATCGTGCTCCAGCACAGGCTTCTCACGAGCTTGGGGCTTCCTTTGGGAATTGATCCACTCCACTGCGGGATCCTGCATGGGTTGCAGGTGGATTCCAGCTCCATCATGGACCCCCATGGTCTGCAGGTGGATTTCCTGCACCATCATGGGATCCAGGTGGACAATAAACACCTGAGCCAGCCCCTCACATGTCCAGCTGTGTCATCGGGGTGGGAGAAATTTGTGGGGACACCCTGCATCCCAGGTGTCACCTGCACAGGTAAGGAGTCAGCGGGGGGTTACATGCCAAGGATGTGGCAGGGACCGGGACAGGCGTGGGATGTGGCTGGGCTGGGCATAAGGAAAGAAGGGTCATGGCACTCTCTGCACACTGTCCCTGTGGCCTCTCCACCAGCCACTGGGGGGGCATTAGGTCCCAGCCACCCACTCCTCCAGCCAAGGGGCCACCAGGACACTGTGGGGGCTCATGGAAGCCAGGGACCATTGTGACACAGTGGGGCCACATAGAACCCATGGTGCATTGTGACCCTGCGGGACCCAGGAGACCCCTGTGACGCTGTGGAACTTCTTGGAACCCAGGCTCCACTGTGACACCACAGAACATCATGGAACCGAGGGTCCATTGTGACACTGCGGGGTCACATGGAACCAAGGGGTCATTGTGACCCGTGGACATTTTGGGGCACTTTGAAGCCATTTTGGGGCTGAAGCTGAGTTGGTTTGGGGAGGGCCAAGGTAAAATTTTGGAGACTTGTTGGGGTGTCCCTGTGTCCTCCCCTCCAAATCTCCTGCTTCATCTGGTGCTTTCCCCCTTGCCCCTGATGATGCCTCCTCTGCCCCCAAAGCCCCCCAGGGAGACAGAAGTAGGTTGTAAGGGGAAAGAGAGAGGCACACATATGTGGTGCAAATGGAAGTTTTCAAATGTCAGGAAGACAAAGATCAGCAAAAGCTCTGTGTCCTGCACATTTTTCTGAGCAAGTTGTAGCTTGAAAGGGTTCAGTTCCGCTTTGCACTCTATGAGCTTGAGAGAATGTTATGGCACATAGAGCTGAGCGGCAAAGTGAATTGCACCAATGTATTTAGTATGTTTTATATGCTCCAAGGAGAACATGAAGGCCAGTGCTGGATTTTTGTTCTAGGACCTTTTTTATGGGATCACCTCCAAGGTCTTGAATTTGGGATCTCAAAGAGTCAAAAATAATGATGTTGCATTGAGCTTTAGAGGAATGTGTATAGCCCCACTGTGTGGTGTGTATTTGAAAGGATGCAACGAGAAGGGATAAACAAGAAACCGATTTTGTCCTGGCACACTTTCTGTGCAAGAGGTAGACCAGAACCTTTGGTCATTGTGAGGCTGTAAAGTGCATGATTATCCTTATAGCTGAGAAGGATCATGCAGAGCACCATAATGTGACAGCAGTTTACAGGCTGTAAAGGAAAGAGGACTGACCCTTGAGTGTGGTGCCAATACAAGTTTCCACACTAAGGAGCATGGTCTAAGCAGACTTCTTGTCCTGGCACATTTATTCATGCAAGATGGAGCCAAAAACTTTTCAGTTTAGACTACAAGTGACAGAATGTCATGGTATACAGAGCTGAGAAAGTGCATACCACTGGCACTGGACTGCTTCTGTGCTGGCACAGTGTTCTGTGCGAGAAGTAGATGGGTATTTCCAGCTCTAGGAGAATGAAAGTGAGTGATGCGACATAAGGCTGAGAACGAACCTGCAGAGCACCAAGGTTGAATACACAGTTTAAAGGCTGCAAGAGGAGCTTCACTGCCACTCAACTGCCTTCCAAATTCCAGTTATCATTAGGGGAAAGGTCAGTGAAAGCTACCTGAGCTGGTACATATTGCCATCCAAGCTCTATGAGCAAACAATTCTGTTTAGCTTTAGACTCCAAGATTCAGAAAATGTTATGGCAGGTGTAGCTGAGAAGGAAAGTACAGAGTGCACTGGTGAGTTTGGTGTGGTTTACATGCAGCAAGGGGAAGGTACAGACCAGCACTAGCATTTTCTTCTAGAGCCTTTTTGATGGGAGGAGCTGCTGGACATTTTGAAGGTGTTTGGGATCTGCAAGAGTGAAAGACTCAGATGGTACACAGAGCTTGAGGGAAAGTGCATCTCTCCAGGGAGTGTGATGCAGTTCAACAGGTGCAAGTTAACTCCTGAGCCAGCAGGAGCATTCTCAGCTGACCCTGACTGTGAACGAGCTTTTGGCTTGACTTTGGCAATTCTGTCCCTGGGTTTCGAATGTGACTGTACAAATAGCTGAGAAGGAACACATATAGACTGATACTGTGGTGCGTAGTTGAAAAGCTGCGAGGAGAAGGGTTAATCCAGCGGCTATTTCCTTCCTGACATGGGAATTAATCTTGCCCCCTCATTGTCGTGAGAATTAAGGGTTTCAAATGGAAGTGAAGTTTCTTCTAAGCTGCATGTTGAATCCTCTCCTTTCAGTCTTGCATAGAAACCTTCAGAATGCACTGCCTTAAAAAAAAAATCCAAGAACAAAAGAGACAGTGCTGGGCATCACTTTACCTATGCAGCCTTAATCTGCACAACTCACACTGGTGTTATGTTTTTTTCTTTCAGCTGCATGCAGAAACCACCTTTACATTTTTGCTCTCTTGCTGAGCCCAGCTCCATAATTTTAATCTGGAAACAAAAGAGGAGAAAACAGTTGTTGGGTTTCACATTCTCTTTGAAGGATATCAACAATACCATGTGAACCAGGGCTATGAGCTTTCCTTTCAAACTCAGTGTGCTACCACATTCCTTCTTTCACTCATGCAGAGCTCCTGAACATAAACTAAATGTATCAAGTGTAAATATTGGTCACAAAAGGTGCCTGCTCAGCAAGCTGTTGCTGTCTTTACGTTTAAGTCACATCCTGTGAAAAGCAACACACCCCCTGGAGTTATGCACCTCCCTGCTGAGCTTCAGGTACCACCACATTCTTCCACTCTTGCAGAGCCCAGCTGTGAAACTCACTATGTCCAGCAATTGCTCCCATACCAAAGGTCCTACAACAAAAAGGAAGCACTGGCCTCCACTTTCCCCTTGCACTTATAAAGTACAGCACACGTAGGTCTGTGCACTCAGCTCTATGGACCCTCACGCACTTTCTGTCTCACCGAGTCCAGTTAGAAACCTGTGAACGTTCAGCTGCTGGTCCCGCAGAAAAGGTATTAGAAGAAAGAGGCCATGCTGGAATTCACTTTTCTTTTGCAGCCTTATAAGCACAGCCAACAATGAGACAATTCATCTTCCTTCCCAGTTCTATGTAGGATCACATTATTTCAGTCTCCAAGAGCCAGGATCCACAGCAGAGCTCTTACACCAAGTGCCTGCACACAGATGGGGCCGGGCCAGAAAAGCACTTGGCTTTTTCCTGGGCACTGTCAGCGCTCATGGAAACAACCACACGCTGGCGCTGTCAACTTGCAAATGAAGGAAACGCCCGGAGCCCGGCTCGAAATCACCCCAAGGGCAGAGAGAAACGTCCCTGCTCTCAAATCAGCTGTGTCAGCACAAAAAGATGCACTGATCTTCCCCTTCCAAGTACAAACTCTTATTTGCATCACTCTCAAACGGCAACACAAACTCCTTTACCCTAACAAATCTTTTCATTCTCGCAGAGTCTGGCTACAAACCTGAAAACATCTGGCCAAAACAGAGCTCACCAAAGTGCCAGCTGAACAAGCTCTTGCTGCCTACAACTTCAACTGCACCCAGCGAACTGCACCATACAGTCTGGCATCTGGACTCTCCTCCTCAGCTCTGGGTACCATCCTAAGCCTTCAGTCTCAGAGTCAGAATCCACACGGAGCAGCGCCAGGGACTACTCACACACCGAAGGTCCCAGAACAAAAAGCTCAACAGCCTGGCATCTGCATTCCCACTGACAGTTCAACAGCTCTAACCCAGAGAACTGCCTACTAGGCAAAGCAATTAAATTCACCAAGACCACCCAATATGTAGATCCAAAAGTGGTTTCTTTGCCAAAGAGAGGAACTATAAGCCCATCTCCAAAGAAATGGGATCCCCTCCTCCAAAACATCTGAACTGATCCCATACAAAGGTGCCAGAACACTGTTACTTGGCATTACCTGCCCGTAGGCACTCTTATCAGCTGCACACCAAATCTGAGCATAGCTGCTTATCTTGTCCAAAATAAATGGACTGCCAAAAATTTCAGAAGGCCACCTCTGAGAAGTGGAAATCACATGCCAAATTGACTCTTTCAGGAAACCACCTTCCAAAGCTGGATTCTGACTCCATTGTTGTACAAATTGAGGCAGTGCTTCCACACCAAACATGCCAGGATAGAAAGTTGCCGGCGCCCTCCGGACCTCCACTAGGCAGCTTCTTATCTGCATGTCCAGCACTGGGGTTACATGCTTTCCTTCCCATGAAAAAGCATTGCCATTCTCACTGGGGAACTTACCAAGTGATATTTGGATACCACCTTCAGTATTGAACACGTCCAATAATTGCTCCAACACAGAAGGTGCCAGGACAGAAATGTGTTGCTGGACTACACCTCCCAATGGTACCTTAATACCTGCTCCACCAACACTGGAATTACATCCTTTGCTTCCCAAGGAAAAACACTCTGGATCACTTGGCCTTGCCTTGCCTTCAGTCATATTGCCCAGCTTTGCCCAGCCCACCATTACTTCGCCTTCCTTTACATATGTCTCCCTCATTCTGCCCTGCCCACCACTCCCTTGTTTTGCTTTGTCTTGCCTTCCATGCAGGTGAAGGCAATGTAATCAAAGCGTAGGCAATTCTAAGCAAGTGAAGGGAGAGGTAGGGAAGGCAAGGCAAGAGCACTGAGGGGAAGACAAAGCAAGGCAAGGGAGTGGTACGCAAGAGTGGTGAGACAAGATAAAAACAGTAAGAAAGTTAAGGTGGGTGATGGGTGAGCAAGGCAATGCAAGACAACGGAGTGGTGGGAGGGGCAAGGGAAGGACATGGATGTGTTTGTAAGGCAATGCAGGGTTAGGGCAGGCAAGCCAAGGTAAGTCAAAGAAGGAGCAGGCTAGGCAAGGCCAGGAAAAAAGGGGTAGGGAAGTCAAGGTGGGGGATGACTGAACAAGGATATGGAGTGGTAGGAAGAGGGAAGGGAGGACACTGAGGGTTCAGTAAGGGAATGCAAGGTTGGGGTAGGCAAGGCAAGGCAAGGGCAGGGAAGAAAGGGGTAAGTCAAGGTGGGGGATGGGCATGCAGGGCAATGCAAGCTATTCACCTTTCCTTGCCTTACTTTGCATTCCATGCCCACCCTCTCCCTTGCCTTGCTTTTCCTTCTCAAAACTTGGATTGCCTTACTAACTCCTCTGTCCTTCCTTTGTTCTTCCTTACACTCCATTGTTTTGCCTTGCTTTGTTCATGGATCCCCCACCTTGACTTTACTACCCCTTTTTTCCTGGCCTTCCCTTCCCTTGCCTACTCCTCCTATGACACTTATTGCCTTGCCTGTCTAGCACTTCCCTTGCTTTGCACACCCACACCTTGCCTTGCACTGCCTAACACTATCATAGCTTGCATTACCCTGCATGCCCATTCCTCACTATCACGTGCCAAATTTCTTCCCTGGACTGGCATGGCCTTGCCTGCCCTTTTTTCATTTCCTTTCCCTTACCTACCCACATCTGGCATTGCCTTATCGACCCTTCCACGTCCTTCCCTTGCACTTCCTTCCCCTCCATTGCCTTGCGTTGCCTGGCTCACCCACCCCCACCTTGACTTCCCTGATGCTTTTTCCTAGCCTTGCCTTGCCAGAGCCATTGGCAGATGCACAGATGAGAAAGAGGGAATCCATTCATCGCAATCCAGAGTCCCACAGGCTTTCATTTACCTGGCTTTTTCCCTCTCTAGGGCCTCACTCCCATCTTGCTGAGCTTTGTGGACAATCAATTCCTGGGACTCTCTGCAGGCTGCCAGCTGAGATGTCAACTCTCCCACCTCAAGTCAAACAGAACAAAGTAGTCAGAGGCTACAGCCTGTCCCTGTCAGCCACAGCAGAGACTGGGAGGAAAGACAAAGGGCAACTTCCCATTCCTCCCTGTCCTGAGGGGACCAGATTCACAATGGATATGGACAACTTGGACATGGATATTGGGTCACCAAGGGCATCTGGAAAAGCACCTCACAACCAAGGCTAGGAGGAAGAGGTCAGCAGAAATCTGTGCTGATGCAGCGGATGCAATAAAGCCCTGTGTAGTGCTTAGCACCTTTCCCGTGACAGCCCTTCACTCCTGTCCTGTCCAGGGTCTGCTCCCTGCCTTTGCCCAGCCTCTCCCAGCTGCTCGGAAAGGCCTCATCAGTGCTGCTCCAGGACTGCCATCGCCCCTTCTCCCTGCCCTGCAGCTCCTTCTCTCTGCACCCCTGGCCAGCACCTGCCCTTGGCCAGAGGCATCCCAGCACAGCTACTCCAGTGCCCTGCCCAGTGACTCTGGTTTGGGGCAAAATGGGGTCAGGGGATCTGGAAAGGGGCTTGTGGGGGGAGGTTGGAGGCATTTGGGAAGAATTTGGGGTCGATTGAGGCATCTTGGGGGGTCCCAGGAAGGCTTTGAAGGGTCGGGGAAGGGTTCCTGGGGTAGTTGGGTTGGGGGTTTGGGGGGTTACAGGTGAGACCCTGAAGGACGCAGATGAGTAACAGGTGGGGTTTCGGGGGTCCTGGAGGGGGCTGGGGGATTCCAGGTGAGACCAGATGGGGCATAGATGAGTCATATGTGGGTGGGGGGGCCCTGTTGAGGATCATGGGTGGTGTTGGGGGCATTTGGGTTTCTCTGAGAGTATTTGGGGAGTCCTTGGGTGGGTTGTGGGGGGCCTCAGGGGTCCCAAGTGAGGTCTTTTGAGTCCTGGGATTGCTATGAGGGTATTTTTGCAATGTTTTGGGGGGTATTCGGGGATGTTTTCAGAGTCTCTCACCTGTGGGGGGGCTCGAGTCAATCTCTGTCAGGGAGCGCCGCAGGCAGTGCAGCCCCTCCAGGATCCGTGACACCTGCTGTGGACAGGGGAAAAATGCAGCTGAACTGGGACCCCTTAAATTCCACACCCCCACCCCCAGGGGCTGCCCAAACACCCCTGGGACCCCAGAGACCCTCAGGAGGCACCACACCCCCCCACCCCAAGTTACCCCCCAAGGATCCTCTGAGGGTCCCCAAATTCCCCTTAAATCCCTCCACATCTCCCCTAGGAACCTTCCTAAACCTACAAGGAACCACCCAAACCACCCCTCCAGGACGCTTCAAATCCTCCTTAACCATGCCCCTTCTATAAACCCTGCCCCCTTGTCCCCACCCCCCATCTTAGACCTCCCTGAACTCCTTCAAGGCCTGCCCAAACCCCCAGAATGTACTGAATGCCCCTTAAACTCCCCCAGCCCCCACCCCAGGTAACCCATCAAAGCCCGCAAACCCTCTTTCGGGGCTCCCTCAAGCTCCACCCAGGGAGACCCAACTTCCCCTTAACCCCCCTCGGTGCTCCACTCCACACACGCCAAACCCCACCCCCTTTCCTAAAGTCTGGCCTCTTCCCCTTAGTGCCTCCTCCCCTAACACCCCTTGTCCCCCCTCAACACTACACTCTTTAGGCACCCTTTAGGGAACCCTCCTTTAGGGACCTCAAATCCCTCTTAACCCCGCTAGAGACCCCCAAAACCCTTGAGATCCCCTACAAACTCTCCTTAGCAACCTCCAGGATGCCCAAAATACTTCCAGAGACCGTGTTGGGACCCTCAGAACTCCCTTAAACCTCCCATAAGCCCCCAAACCCTCCTTAAACCACCTTAGAGACCCCCAACTCCCCCCAAGGACACCCCAAACCTTACCCAAGAGCCCCCAGTAATCCCCCTTAGGAAACACGCAGCGCCCCCTTAAGGCCCCGAAGCGCCTCTTTAGGGACACCCACCAAATCCCCCACGACCCCCAAAACCCTCCTCACACCCCCCCAGGCTCCCCCCGCCCCTCCGAACCTCCCTCGGCGCCCCAAGCCGCGCCCCCTCCTCCGCGTTTGCGCCCCCTACCGAGCAGGGCCCAGCCCAAGGTGCAGCGGTGTTCCCGGACCGCAGGAGCATCGTGGGGGCGGGGCCTCGCTCCCCGGGCCCAATCACAAACGAGCTCACGGAGGCGACTGGGCGGGGCCAGAGAACAGCGGCCAATGGGAGCCAGGCAGGGGAGGGACGGGAGTGATCGGCGGTGGGAGGTTCTCGGCTCAGCCGAACCCCCCTCGTTGACTGACAGGGCGGGAGGCGCCGGAACCGCGCTGGGAAACGTCCCCTCAGTCATTGGCTGGGCGGGGGCGCGAGCGGTTCCCGCCTCAGCAGAACTGCCCTCAGGGATTGGCCGGGCGGGGTCAGGACGGGGTGACCCAAAATGGCTCAAAACGGAGCCGGAACCCCCTCGAAACTGCAACAAAACTGACCAAAATTGAATAACTTTGAATATATATGAAAAGTTTAAGGCGATATTTAAGTTACATTTAAGAAATGGAGGGTTGAGGAGGCAGATTGAATACTAAAACCTATCAAAACCTCCCTGTAAAAGCCTCAAATCCCCCTTAAAAATCATCCAAAATTAAGTAAAATTGAGTAGAAGCATAATAAATACAAATATAAATAAACTAAAGCCATATTTAACTTATATTAAAAAATGGGAGTGGTGGTGAAAGGGTGCTTTTGGCACTAAAATGCCTCAAGAAGGTTCCAAAAAAAACCCCAAGCACCAATTTTCCCTCACTCCCCTCCCCAGAAATCTGAAAATTGAAAAAGACTGCCTGAACTTGAATATTAACATTTTAAGGAGAAATTTTAAATGTTAAAAAAATAAAAAAATAAAAAAAAGAAGGTTAAGAGGTAATTTTGGCACTGAAATGCTAAAAAAAACCACCCAAAGAGCCCCAAAAGGTGGCTATTAAATAAATTACTGCTCAAGAATTCATGAATATTTAAATAATACAAGTGTAAGGGTTAATTGTTGAATTAGGGTGGAATTTAACTTAAAGCATTAAAAAGCATGAGGTAATGAAAGGAAGCTCTCAGCCACTGTCCCATCCTGTCCCACCAGTGGGGATCTCTGATGCTATGCAGAGGAAAACTACAGCGCCAGGAGATGGGAGAGGAGAAAAGCAACCAGCAGGAGACTTATCCATAGCAGTGCCAGTGAAAGCTTTTTCTAGAGGCAGATCCCGTGGCTGGCAGTGCATCTGGCTGTGCTACGAGTGATCACATGCAGAGGTGGTGCCTTTCAGGCACCATGTCTCTGCTAAGGAACTGTAGCTGGACACCTCAGCTTGATTCCTCCAAACTCCAGGCCATCCCAGGAGAGCCTCCAGGCTCTTGGCCTCTCTGGAGCAAGGCTGGACAGGCCTCCCACTCCTTTCTCTCTCTTTGATTGCCCACCCACAACAAGATTTTCATCTCTGTGTCCTTGTCTCAGAGTGTCTCTCAGGTATTCCTGGTCAATTGACTGTGTCCTAGTCAGTCTTCACTTTTGCTTCCTCTTGCTTTTTGTTTTGTGCCCTGGATCTCACTCTCCCTCCTGTCTCTCGGTCCCTGTTTCTTTCATGTCAGTTCTACCTGCTCCTAGTCCTGTGGCCATGAGGCACTCGGTGTCCTATGGCTGTGCTGTGCTAATCACCCCCTCACTGTCAGACCGAGTCACAGACCGCAGCACTCAATGGATATTCGGTTTATCAGTGGAAGAATATGCATTCTGGCTACTGAACCGTATTGCATCCTTTGGCTGCACTGCAAACCGAGCAGCAGGTGGGAGCAGGTGGCTCTCTGCCTCCAGCCAGTCCAGCAGACACAACCCTGTGGTGTCACGAAAGAACACAGTTGGAGGAGTTTCAGGGCCTCAGCAGTGCTTTAAGGCTCATTATCCCCCCAGACTTTGTTCCCTACGTTCTGGTCTGCTGTGTGGAATGCTCTAAAGTTTGGGAGAGGGAGAGTTTGCTCCCTGTCCGTGGCCTGGCTTGCAAGGAGCTGAAGTGGAAGAGTTGTCCAGGACCTTGACTAAGCAGCAGCCCTCCTGCTGAGGCACAGTCTGTGGAGAAAGATGTCAGTGGCCCTAATCTGTGCTTTGGAAATCAGTGTTGGGTTACTAAATCCTGTCAGAATGCTCTCTAATAGACCTGTGATGGCTGAGGGTTGTATGTGGGAAGGCTTTGCCAGCAAGGAGCTTGAATTGTTGATAATCTGAGCTCTGTCCAGGGGCACTCTGAGAGCCTCTTCCTTCCCCTTCCACAAGGATGAGGTGTTTGCCAAGGCTGGAGTTGGAGGCTGTCCCGACAGTTGGTACCGTGGGGCTGCAGATGCTCCTGAAGGGTGGGCTTGTCTGAGCTGGGTCTTGTGCCTCTTTCAGATGTCCCTGCTGCAGTCACAGCTGGCCCAAGACTGACAGCATCGGCAGGGTGACATGGAGAGCTGTGCAAGGACCAGGCAAGAGCTGTCAGACCTTCTCCAGGAGCTGTCCTGCTCCTTCACAGCTGTGCTCAGGGAGCCCAAAGCTGCTGTTCTGGAAGCAGAGACTCGGAAGCTGGATTGTTCTCTGAACCTTAACTTTGCACTGACATCCCTTGACCGTCAGTATCCAGAGAGACAGCCCAGGCATACAACAGCCAGACCTGCCAGAAGCGATGATGACCTCAGATAACTGCACCTTTGGTCTTCATTTGAAAGGAAGGATTTCTGCTAAGACAGAGAGCTCATGGATGTGAGAAGTGGCATCAACACCTCAGGGCAAGGCCTTTTATATCTGTTCCTCTCACATTCAGCTGCTGCTGACAAACCTCACCTTATGTTGAAGATTAGGATCTATGAAACATTGCTTCATGGAGCAGATAATTTCTGGGGACAAAATATGTATATGTGAGAACAAAAACACAGGTGAGGAGAGAGAATAATGTATGGAGAAGGGAGCCCAAACAAGAAATTAATAATCCCTGAGGAGTAAGACTTCTGTGTAACATCTGTCCAAGGGCAGCTACTCAAATAAAATCAAAGGATACAAAGAGTGCACTACAAACAAAGTAACATAAGAGTGTGCTCTTTGTATTTGCAAGCATCTCCTAGGGACAGGAGTTTTTACGTCTTTTTTCATGAAAATTTTTCTCAGAAGAAAATTATAGTCCTTTTTCACTGGCACAGTGAGACTTTTACGAGGTCTCGTGCAATTTCCCCTCTTGAGGTCAGAGCTGTTCCGTGCAACGAGAAATGGGAATTGGAGGTGTTGACAAAAGCAATGGAGAGTGCACAGCCAAGAGTGAAGGTGAGCGAGAGATGGGGCCTCTCTTCCCTTCTCCCTTTCCTTCCCTTTTTTGTTCCAAAGCACTGGTGGCTTTGACCCAGCAGCAGGTCTGAGGGACAGCTTGGCTGCTCTCCAAATGGTATTACCTCCCATCTCCAGCCCTTCCACAGCCAAAGGTTATGGACGGGATGGGGAGGGTGTCCCAGGCAGGGAGAGCTGCTCTCCACGCTGCACCTGGGACAGGTCAATGCTCTCTGGCACCTACAAGTCTGTAGCATTGAGCAGTCCTGTCTGTGCAAAACAGATCCTGGGAATTAAGTGGTTCAATCAATGTCCTGGATTTTTCATTCATTCTTAGGGCTGGGGCTGGATTCTTCCTTTCTCTCTATCTTTTTGTTTGAAAATCCCCCTTGAATCAGAAAAGGCCATGAACTGAGTGCTGATTTTGCTTTTCTTGACAAGTGAGCACAGCGGCCAAAAGGCAGTGCAGCCTCAGCAGGGACCGCACCCATGAGCTGGGTGGGTCAGCCGAGCATCAGCTGCTTGGGTGGTCCCTGGGGAAAAGCAGGGCTGTCCTTTGCTCCCTGCTGACAGCTCTGAGGGTTCTGGGACCCTGTGTGCCTGTGCAGCCCCGAGCAGTGCCAGATGTGCCCCCAGGACAAGCGATGCCATGGGAAGGTGAGGTATGGGGCTGAGCCCTGACTCAGAGAGGGGCCCTGGAGAAGGCAAGTGCAGCTCTGCTCCTCCCTGTCAGGAGCACAGAGTGTGTGCACTGCTCAGAAGCAATTCCCATCAAATGGGGGACAAAACTCCTAGGGGGCACAGATGAGCGCTCTCAAAGATGGGAGTGAAAAATACCTGGCACAGCTTTTTCAAGCTATTTTGTTCCTGAAGGTCTGCTCCTAGTCAGGAATCTTTGATGTAGTCAGCAAGATTTTTCTTCTGCCTAGAGGATCTATTGATATATTGCCAAACAGAGAGCAGAGGAAAAAATCCACTCTTGGATGTCTCAGGATTCTTAATCTATTTTATGAGCCTTTGCACAGTAGAAATTTCAAAAGATCCTGAAACATCATTTTCCTCCTCATGTGATTTTTCTAAACTCAAATTTGTCCTTTCCATGAATATTTTTAACCAGTAAGAAGCTTTTTAGGCATTTTCTTACATCTCCCCTTTGTCAGGGAAGACAGAAGAATTCCTGTGACTCAGGAACTGAATGCAACCATAAAGAGGATGTGGGTCAAACACTGCTGTCTTGGGAATGCTGGTCCTTAAAACTCACGCTGTCTGGACCTGCAACTTAGAGCTCATGTTACGAGCCAGGCCCCTGCCCAGCTGCCCAGCAAGCTGTGGGGACATGGGGGTGTCGGAGCAAGTGCCAGGACCAGCAGGGAGCTGGGATGGGGGCAGAGCCAGGGGAGGGGCTCTCCCACAACCCCTGGAATGTTGGGGTTTGGACCCTGGCAACTGTCAACAGTCCATGGAATGTTGGGTTTTGGACTCTGCAGTTGCCAACAACTCTTGGAGCTTGGGGTTTGGACCTTGCAAAGGCCAGTGGCACTTTAATATTTTGCTATTGACCCTGCAAAGGACAACGGCCACTGGATAGTGACATTTAACCTTGCTACTGCCAACATCCCCTGGATATTCACATTTAACATTGCTCCTGCCAACATCCCCTGGATATTGACATTTAACCTTGCTACTGCCAACATCCCCTGGATATTGACATTTAACCTTGCTACTGCCAACATCCCCTGGACATTGGCATCTTCACACTGCTCCTGCCAAGGGGCAGATGGAGACCCAGCAGGTGAGAAAGCTGCTGCTCTCCCTGTGCCAAGCCCAGTGGGGGGCTGGGTGGGCCTGGGCTGTCCCACAGGGAAAGGTTCCCTTTGGGAATAACAAGGGATTAACAGGTGGGTGTTCCAGAGCTGGCGGCAGCTTTGGTGCTGGCTCTGGGGACAGGCCTGGCAGGGAGCAGGGGGCTCCTGGCTTGGAAGCATTTAAGGGTGACTCCCTCAGGGCCAGCCATGCAGTCTGAGTGTGCTCTTACCTGTGCTCCTCCAGGAAGCTCGAGGGCTTGGAATGAGCCAGCAGTTCACTTCCCAAATACTTTCTCAGCAGCAACTCTCCCCAGGAGCCCCTGAGGTGCTGAGCTGGCTCAGGACCGTTTTGCAATGGGATTAAGGGAAGGCAAGTGCAGGAAGCCTGGAAGGGAGAAGCTGCTCTGCCATGGGTCTGCTGTCTGCTCTGAAGGGGGGGCTGTGTCTCTGTGCCTCCTTTCCTTAGCCCATTTTCCCCCAAAGGAGACTTCTCTCTTCCGTCAGCTCCACAAGGCCTGTGACAGGGACTCTGTAGAACTGTAGCACAGGCCTGACCTCAGAGGGCCCTGTTTAACTTCACTGTAATCCCAGGAATAAATGCACTAAGCACAAACTATGCTCAATGTAGAAGTGGATTTTGTACATTTAGCTGCATTTTGGAACTGGTTCTCCATGAATGGACACCCGTTCTCGCTGAGATCAGAAAAGGCATCTGAGGGGTACTTTGGAATAGGAGGAGAATTCCTGACTAACAGCTGGATGTGGGCTTTCAAGTGCCATTAGCCAACAGGGACAGCGTGGCCAGTTCCCTTATCTGCACTGACAGTTCCCAGCATGCAGATTCTGGGAACATCCTCTCAACCCCAAAATCCACTGATGCATGGCATTCCTTTGGATTGGTTTGGGAAGCACTGGTAAGGAGATGAGGGGCAACTCAGGTGAAAACTTTGGCTTGTCTTCCCCACTGGCCACAGGCTCAGGTCCTGAGGCCTCACTCAGCTTGACACCTTTCCATTCACTGAGCCGGTTGAGGCCCTTTCTTTCTTCCCTTGGCACTCATGGTCCTGCCCTGCTTTGCTGGTTTCCCCAGCTCTGTCTTCTACTGCTTTTGTCTCCTTGATGCCCCTCTCCTCAGCACAGCATTTACCTTCAGGGGAGCTGTCTCTGTGCTTGCTGCTTCTCCAGCTCTCTGGAGCCATCTTCCCTGCTCCTATTTGGTCATTTCTGCTCTTTCCCTTCCTATTCCTGCAGGGCTTGAGAGAAGAGCTTTCAGTCAGGCAGGACTCAAACAATGTCCTGCTAGTAGACATCAAAGAGGAAATTCATCTCCTCCTTGAGCAGAGGGAGGCTCTCCAAAAGCAGGTGAGTGAAACAGCAGTGACACGGCAGTCATCCAGCAGGTGCTCTGTGCCCTTCTTGCCTTTTCATGGCAACTGAGGGAGTGATTCCTGGGGCTGCCTCATGCTGTGAGCTCCATGGCAGCTGCTCTGAAGGACACTCAGTGCTCTGCTGAATCTCAGCTGCTGCCCTGGACAGCTGCGTTAGTCCTCTGGGCTCTTGACCAGCAACCATCAGCATGGATTTCTGCTGGCCTCTTCCTGCTAGCCTTGGTTGTGAGGTGCTTTTCCAGATGCCCTTGGTGACCCAATGAGAGTTTGAAACAAGTTGTCCGTATCCATTGTGAAGACTCTGGTCCCATCAGGACAGGGAGAAATGGGAAGTTGTCCTTTGCCTTTCCTCACAGTCTCTGCTGTGGCTGACAGGGACAGGCTGTAGCCTCTGACTACTTTGTTCTGTTTGACTTGAGGTGGGAGAGTTGACATCTCAGCTGGCAGCCTGCAGAAAGTCCCAGGAATTGATTGTCCACAAAGCTCAGCAAGATGGGAGTGAGACCCTAGAGAGGGAAAAAGCCAGGTAAATGAAAGCCTGTGGGACTCTGCACTGCAATGAATGGATTCCCTCTTTCTCATCTGTGCATCTGCCAGCATTTCCTAAGTGGCAGAGTTCTGAACTGTCCGTGCAGATGTGTTTCATTCTCTGGATGTTGTGCCTCATTTCTTTTGAGCATTCAGTTACAGTTCTTCTGAAGACAAAGGTTTTTGGAGTAGCTCTTTCCCTCTAAGGGGGTGTTCTGTTGGTAGCTTGGTGTCTTAACCCTGCCCATGTTGCAGTGTAAGGAGCTGGATATATCCACAAGCTCCACCTTGGGTCTGGGAACTTGAACCCTTTGGGATCTGGATCAGCCTGGCATCCTGATTCCTTTGCTTGGCAGAACAACCTTAAACCCCTGATTTCTGATGCAAGCCAGGTTCCCCTCTGAGGAACCCAAGGGACACGAATGTCTCTCATGGCCACCTGTTGCCTTGTTCCACAGGGCAACTCTAACAATGGAAGATAAGGAACCAAGCCTCAGAAGCCTGGAACAAAAAAACGTGGCCTGGATCAAACAGATGTCTCAGCTTGACTCTGCTCTTCGCCGGGGTGAGCAGCTCCTCTCAGACCGCATAGGAGAGCTGCAGGAGCTCAACACCCAGGTAAGCTGGCACTGGCATACTCTTCTCCAGGGACACACAACAGCACCTTCAGCTTGGAGGCCTCAACTGCTTCCCTCTGCCAGCAGCATCCACTGCTGCCGTGTTCTGCCCAGGGCTGCTGCTGCACACCTTGAAGCTGCACCCTGAGGCCAAGGGTAGCTCTGGTGAATCCTGCCTGTCAGGTTTTCCCCTGTTCTCTCCTGGGTCCCAGCATGAAATCTCCGAGGAGAAGCAGAAGCAGACTCTTTTGGAGCTTATCCGTCCCTCTGTTACCAGTGTTGTCCCAGGTGGAGTCGGTGCCTGTGCAGGGCACTGAGCAATGTGGGGACACAGGTGTGGTTATGGCAGGCTGGGGAGGGCACTTCCAGCACGGCCAGTTCATCCAGTGTTTAGAGCTGCAACAAGGATGCCCATTGCCTCCCTTTCTTTCTTGTGACTTTATTTGTCTCTGCTGCAATCCTTGGCTTTGCCCCTTCTGTGTCCGGTGTGTTTCTTGCTTGACGTCATTTCTCCTTCATTGCTCGCCCTGCTGTCTGCTGTGCTGCCTCAGGAGCAGCCCTGTCCCTGAGGCTCTGTGCATCCCTGTTGCAGATCCGCTCCCTGCAGGAAGCAGTGCTGGAGAAGGATGCTGCCCAGGCAATTCAAGAGGAGCAGCTGCTGCAGGAGCTGGAGCAGTCCCAAGCAGGCGAACGGCGCTTGAGGGACTCAGTGCTGCTGCTGGAGGCTGAGGTCTCTGATCTGCGTTTGAGGCTCCGTAGCTCAGAGGATAGAGCAGAGGCCTTGGCCACACAGTTTCAACAGGCCAGTGGTGTCCCCTCGGAAGCTCAGTCCCAGTTGGACAAACTGCTTTTGCTTCTGCAGCGCATGATCAGGGACAGCAGCAACGTGGTCACTTGGAGCTCAGGCAAGTGTGGCAGGCTGGGTTAGCAGGGGTTAGTGGGAGAGCAGCTGGAGTGAGAAGTGGTTCGTGGTCATCCTGGTGTGACAGACAGCCTTTCAGTTTCGGCTGACTCCAGCCTTGGGACGTCTTAGCAGCTTGGCATCCCTGCAGAGTCACAAGTCCATGTTTGTATGAGGAGAAAAGAGCAGCATCAGAAGGACAAAGGGCCCAAGTCCTGTCAAGCCGCAGGGCCCATGCAGTCATCCTTGGGGCAGTGCTGTCATCAGTGGTCATCAAAATAATGTCAGCCTGAGACACACGTCCTGCTGCAAGGCGAGCGCTAGGACAATGACAAAGGCACTGCCACCTTCTCCTGGGCAGAAAGAGGCCTTGTTTGTTGGAGACCCTGGGATTAAATCTCGAACCAGAATGTCTTCTCTTTTCAGAAGAGGGTCATGTTGTGAGCCTAAGTGCTTCTCAGCCCAGCAATGTCCCCGCAGAGCTCACAGTGGACAGAGTGGCAGCAGCCCTGCAAGACCTGTGGCAACACCTGGAGCATTCGCAGAAAGATCTGGTAATGTGTGCCTAGTGCACGCAGAAATCCTGTCCTGCTGCTGCACAAGCAGAGTGCCAATGCCAGGATGAGTGGCAGTCCTTGTAGGGGGTTGGCTCACTGCCTTGAGGAGGAAGGAGGATCACAATCACGTCTACCAGTCCTGTCCAGCTGCCCTCTCTCACCTGGGCTATTTCTGCCTTTGTGTTTGTAACCCTTTGTCTCCTGCCAGCAGTGGCCCCGTGAGGTGATTCTGCTCCTCTTTCCTTTTCCAGAATGACGCGAGGAAGGAGATTCAGGCCTTGAAGCTGCAGCTGAGCACAGCACAGGCTCAGAGGGACAATTTAAATGCCTGCAATCAGGAGCTACAAAAACAGCTGGCTGAAAGCCTGGAAGGTACAACTTCTCCTCTCCCACCCATTTCCCCATCCTGTCTCACCAACGGTGATCTCTGATGCTATGCAGAGGAAAACTGCAGTGCCAGGAGATGGGAGAGGAGAAAAGCAACCAGCAGGAGACTTATCCATAGCAGTGCCAGTGAAAGCTTTTTCTAGAGGCAGATTCTGTGGCTGGCAGTGCATCTGGCTGTGCTACGAGTGATCACATGCAGAGGTGGTGCCTTTCAGGCACTGTGTCTCTGCTAAGGAACTGTAGCTGGATACCTCAGCTTGCTTCCTCCGAACTCCAGGCCATCCCAGGAGAGCCTCCAGGCTCTTGGCCTCTCTGGAGCAGGGCTGGGCAGGCCTCCCACTCCTTTCTCTCTCTTTGACTGCCCACTCTGCATAAGCCCAAGGGCAAACACACTTCCATACTCCTCTGAACCTTGCCCTTTTAATTCTTCTCTACCCAGAAGCTTCCCTCATTTCTGTCAGCTTTGGAAGCCCTTGTGTGCTTAGGACCTGGCAAACACAGCCAGGCAGATATGCAGGATGCACATCAGTTTGCCTTTGCTTTGCTTTTCCCCTTCCCCTTCCCCTTCCCCTTCTCCTTCCCCTTCCCCTTCCCCTTCCCCTTCCCCTTCCCCTTCCCCTTCCCCTTCCCCTTCTGCGGTGCAGCGATGTGGAGGGCAGAACGCAAGAACTCTCTAGAAACTGCCCTGAAGGAAGAGGTCACTGCAAGAAAGGAAGAGGCTGTGACCCTTCATCGGGAGGTGGAAACTCTGCAGAGGAAATTGGAGAACACAGAGAAGGAAAGAAAGGATGTGCTGGTGAGAATGGCAGATGCCATGAAGGGCCATTTCTTTGCTTTTTGGGGGCCCTTCTCTTGCTAGATCTAAGGAGCACCTTCTTCCAGTTTAACTTTCCAAATTGCATTCATCTGAATAAGGAGGGAAAGATGTAAAGATGTCATAGTCATGTCAAACCCAATTAGGCCTGAGGCTGCTGATTTTCCTCCACGCTGGAGCTTTCTGCCCTTGAAGCTGTAGTTCTCCATGTCCACACTTGGAGCTGTATTCCTCCCCAAAGGAGCACTTGAGTAGAGCTCCAAGAGGTCAGGGAAGAGCAGAAAGGAACCTGGGACAGGCTGAGGGAGCTGGGAAAGTCACAGCAACAAGGGCAGGCCCAGGAAAGGTGTGCAGCATCCCGAGAGGCAGGGAGAGAGGGGCAGCCCATGCCTGCCACTGCAGCGGGAGTTCAGATCTGGTATGAAAAGCAAACAGAGAGAGATGGGATCACCGACTCTCCTTCTCCCTGTTTTGCAGCATGAACGAGACAGTCTGCAGGCAGCT
Source organism: Acanthornis magna (assembly GCA_036785705.1). Lineage (NCBI taxonomy): Eukaryota > Metazoa > Chordata > Aves > Passeriformes > Acanthizidae > Acanthornis > Acanthornis magna. The sequence continues at coordinate 469,941 of JAWUZG010000222.1, read as the reverse complement.
AAAGAAAAACTGGAGTGTCAGATTAAGCTTCTGGAAGAATCAGTCACAGCCTCAGAAACCCGAGCAAATACAGCGATAGAAAGGAATCACTCCCTTCAAGAAGAACTCCAGACTGTAATGTCTGTCTTTCAAATTAAAAAAGAGAAACTTGAAACACAGGAAAAGGAAATGGAGATGCTCCAAAAAGAGGCAGCAGAGGCCAAAGCTTTGCAGGAGCATCTCACTCGCATGACTGCCGACCTGTCAGAGAGGGAGAGAGAAATCAAGTTGTACAAGGAGCAGATGAGAATGCTGGAGAAGAAGAATTTAATGCACACAACTTCCTCACAAAAGAAGGAACTAAACCAAATGAGAAGGGAAGCTGAGAGGGAAGCCATGAGGGAAGAGCTGGAGCATGTGACTGCTGCTTTGAAGCAGAGAGAAAATGGAGAACTCGAATGGAGACAGAAGGCTCAAGCCCTGAGTGCCGCCCTTGCCAAGAGTGAAATATCCAAAGGGACTCTGAGGAAAAAATTAACCATCCTGCAGAGAATGGCTCCCAGCAGGGACATGGACCAGTCTTGTCTACAGGTAGGCATGGGGACAGATCTTCAGTCCACTCAGACGTCCCTGAAGGATTCCAATGATGTTTCCCATAGAGAGGTGGGAATATATATCCCTGCCAGTCCATGGCCTGCTTGGGCAAAGCTGTCAGGGCTGCCGCCAGCAGCCTTGTCTGGCTGGCTGGCTCCAGCCAGAGACCATTGGCATGCAGGAATGTTTCCTGGCACACCTGGAATGACTGATGCAGCTCTGGAGCTTGCTGTTCAAATCAGCTCCAGTCCAAAAGCTGGGCATGGGGAGCTGCTTCTCCCATGCCTGCAAGGGCAGGCAGCACGTGGTAGTTTGGGTTTGGCGTGGAAAGGAACGGAGCAGCTGACCTGACTGATGGACTAAAGTGAGCAGAGTTTTGTACCGAGGGCTGAACAGCAGCTGCACTGCTGATGCTTGGAGGATGCTTCCAGAGATGGAGAGCTCTGAGGGACAGCTTTTCCAGTGCTTTAAAAGAATGGAAGCATCTCCTGTCTCAATACCCAGCAGGCTGTCGGGGCGGAAGGAAAGCGGCTGTCACGGCACTCAAGGAAAGGCCTGGAATGTGTGCTGGCTCTGGTTGCATCATCAGAAGAGAAGGCAGAGAGGAGGGAACTCAGAGCTGAACCCAGGAGCAATCCTGAGCAGGTAAAATGGGCTTTTGCAGCCTCTGCAGAGCCTCAGGCTCCTCTGCAACATGACACATTTTCCCAGGCAGCACTTTGGAGTCCTCTGCTGCTTGCCTTCCCTCTCCCTCTCCCCACTGTGGGAACACACTTGTATTTTCTCTCTCTCATGGCACCCCATGGCCTTCACAAATGCACCTTCACTCCAGTGTCCCCCTCCTTGCCCCAGTGTCCCCAGACACACACTCTACTCTGTTCCACAGACCACAGTGAGTACTTTATGCCCGCAATGTTCTCTGGTGCAGTTAAGGGTCTCTGAAGAGAGATCTCCTTGCCTTGACATCAGAGATCCTTTTGCTCCATGTGAACCTTCCTCCCACCCAATGTGCAGGTGGAACATCAACGGAGGAGCCGGAAGGGACGTTGTAGGCGTCAGGAGAGGGAGAGTTTGCTCCCTGTGCGTGAGGCTTCCAAGGAGCTCAAGTAGAAGTGTTCTCTTCAGTGCCTTGGGTAAGCATCAGCCCTCGTGCTGAGGCACTGCCTGTGGAAAAGGGGTCAGTGCCCCGAGCTCTGTCCAGGGGCAGTCTGGGAGCCTCTTCCTTCCCCTTCCACAAGGATGAGGTGTTTGCCAAGGCTGGAGTTGGAGGCTGTGTCTGCCCCGACAATCGGTGCCGTGGGGCTGTGGATGCTCCTGAAGGGTGGGCTTGTCTGAGCTGGGCCTTGTGCCTCTTTCAGGTGTCCCTGCTGCAGTCACAGCTGGCCCAAGACCGACAGCATCGGCAGGGTGACATGGAGAGCTGTGCAGGGACCAGCCAGGGGCTGTTCTGTTCCTCCCCAGCTGCCAGCCATTATTTTGTAATAAAGAGAGTTTTTTCAGGAAAAGATTAGATTCAATTTTTTCACTGGCAAAATGAGGCTCTTGAGAGGTGATGTGTGATTTCCCCGCTTGAGGCCAGAGCTGTTCCCTAAGACAAGAAAGGAATTTGTGTTGTTACCGAACTGCTTCTACTTCGAGATTTCCTGCTGGGACCCAGGGGAGAACAGGGGAAAACCTGACAGGCAGGAGACACCGGAGCCAGCCTTGGCCTCAGGGTGCAGCAGCAGCCCCAGGCAGGACACGGCAGCAGTGGATGCTGCTGGGAGGGGAAATTAGTTGTGGCCTCCAAGCTGAAGGTGGTGGTGTGTGTCCCTGGAGAAGAGGATGCCAGTGCACAGGTGACCTGGGTGTTGAGCTCCTGCAGTTCTGTGCTCTGAAAGGAACTGCTCGGCCTGCCGAGGAGCAGAAGGAAGCTGAGAGGTCTGGTTGGTCTGGCAGTGTCCCTCCAGCTGCTGAGGGTACAGGATCACCGCCCCACCCACTCATGGAATCTAGGGGCCACTGTGGGGTCTTGTGGAAGAAAAGGGGCCATAATGACACAGCGGGGCCACATGGAACCCATGGTACACTGTGACCCTGTGGGACCCAGGAGACCCTTGTGACACTGTGGAACCGCATGGAACCTAGGGGCCATTGGGACACAGTGGGGCTTTTTGAAACCGAAGAGGCCATTGTGCCGTGATGGAAGATCATTGAACCAAGGGGCAAGGCTGCATGGAGCCAAGGATACATTGTGACACTGTGAAACCTATGATTCTATTGTGACACTACAGAACCCCAGGGAACTAAGGGGCCATTGTGACTGTCATGTGAAAAGGGAAAGGTACCTTGACCCATAGTGTGAAGAGATTTACCCAGCCCTTAGTATTTGATTTGTCTGTCAGTGTCCCAGGAAAGCCAAGGCCCTCATGCCTGACCAATCTGTCAGTGTCCCCTTAGGGGGCCCTTCCCTGAGCAGTCCTGCTGGATCAGGGGGTGTTTGACTGACTTAGGGAAACACCAACAGCATAAGGGGGACCCCTCAGCAGTTTCACCTTTATTAGAGTGTGTTCCCTGCTGCCAGCGACTGTCAGCTCCTAGGAAGGACTCCCACTATTTATGGAATAACACCCTTTATTACTATAAAATCGTGACAGGTTAAGGTTTGAAGGTTCTCACTGATAGCATCTGATTGTAAAAACATACTCAAAGGTCTACAGAGACAAGCTCTAGTCCCCAATAAAATAATTAGTGTGCATGAAGTACGATTTTTACCCAATAGGCATCCCTATGGGGAAGAAGACAGGTTCAGCCTCTCAACTGATCCCAGCAGTTATGATGGAGTCTTTCCTAACTTTTCCCCCATTCTTGACTTTATACTATTTCATTGTGTTTGAAATGAAACACAATGATGTGACTTGAGTCACACATACCTTTGTTACTGATTGGTGTAAAATTTTCTCACTTCATTTTTTAAGATACAGTCAAAAAGAACAGCCAGCGAGGGCTGGTTGTACCTCAGGGGTGGGTAATTTTGGGATGGAGGTGTGCATTAATATTACTGTTACAGGCTTTAATGGACCGAGTTCATCATCGCCACAGTTGCTGGCTCAGCATCAGGACATCTTCCCCTATCTCCCCTGGCTGATAGGTGCTATGTGGTTTATCAGCTGTAGAGTACCATTGAGTTCCTTTTCCTGCAAGGATTCCCACAGAGCCTGGCTGTGGGTGTCTCCAGTCTGCTCCACCCTCCATTCCATCCCCCTTAGCAGGTGTGTGTGTGGGGGGAATCATTGTGGGATAGGTTTCAAGTCCTGCCAACCGCATTCCATCCAGGGAGCAGCAACTGTGATTTATCCTATAATTTCCATACTGTTTTAACTCCTGTTAGGATGCCAAAGAACTCCTCTGTTTCTCTAATTGTACCCTCGGTTACCTGTCCACAGGGTCCCCAATCCTTTCCCCACAGCACGTTTCATCAATGGGATGTTTACAGACCGAGTGAAGAACAGCAAAGCTCTCTGTGCAGCATTTGGTTAAGGAGCAGTGAAGTGCCAGGACAGAGCCCCTTTGGAACACAGTATTTCCATCTCTGTGCTCCTGCTGTCCCACAGCCCCCCGGGCACCAAGAGCCCCCTGAGTGCCGGTGCCAGGGCAGTGCTGCCGACGTGGAGCCACTCCCAGCTCTGGGCCAGGCAGGGACATGCTGGGAGGGCGCAAGGGAGTGGGGCAGCAATGCCACCACAGCTGGAGGAGCCACACTGTCCAAGTGAGACTGGAAATGGCAGCCTGGAACTGCCACAGGAACAGCCTGGGAACCGCCATGGGAACCGCCATGGGAACCTGCCTGGGAAGCACCTGGGAGCCCACCCAGGAAGCTGTCCTAGGAAACCACTCCAGGAACCTCCCTAAAACAGCTCAGGAACCACCCAGGAACCTGCCTAGGAACCCACCCCAGAAGCCGCACTAAAACCACCCTGTAACTACCTGGGAACCCACCCTAGGAACTGCCCAGGAACCACATGGGAATGCATTCCGGGAACCACGTCCGGAACCCACCCCATGAACCTCCCTAAAACCTCCTGGGGACCACCCAGAAATCTGCCCAGGAACCCCCTGCTGGGAACTACCTGGGAACACCCTCCGGGATCTGCCTGGGAACCTCCCAGGAACCCACCCCAGGAACCTCCTGAAAACTGCCCAGGAACCACCCAGGAACCTGCCTGGGAAGCCCCCCAGGAAACACCCAAGAACAACCCAGGAACCACCACAGGAGCCCCTCTGGGACCCAACCCAGGAACTGCCCAGGAAGCCCCCTGGAAACAACCTGGACACTGTCTGGGAACTGCCTGGGAATCCCTCTGGGAAGCCCCCCATGAACTTCCCAGGAACCCACTCCAGGAACAGCATGGGAGCCACCCAGAAACCCCAGAAACATGAAGGAACTCTGTGGTTAGCAAATTTACTATTTACTGTGCAAATAGAGTCCCTGTAACAGAAAAAGGTATCCCAACACATCTTTGTCAGGCTGGAGTCACAGTGACCGTGAGGTGGTTAGGAAAGGTGTGGGATGTACTCGGTCACTTCAGGCCGGGCTCTGCCATGGCGACACAACCCCCGCCAACCCCCCCCGCCCCGGCAAAAAAAAAACAAAACCAAAAAAACAAAACAAAACAAAACAAAAAAACCCCACAAAAAACCCCAAACAAACAAAACAAAAAAACAAAAAATACCAACCAAACCCCCCCACAAAACAAAAAAACCACAAACAAACAAACAACAACAACAAAAAAACCCACAAAAAACCCTTAAAAAATATTCTGGTAGGGAAAAATAAAGGAGTACGATTTAGGGGACTTATTCCTCTCCGAGACAGAGATGTCCTCGAACGTCCAGCCCGAGCCGGCTCCTGTCAGGTTTCCTGAGGGCTCGAGGGTGGACACTTTTGCCCTCACTTTCCAAACAACTATTGCAGAGCCAAGATCACACAATGTATCTCAGATCCAGTCATCAATAGTTATCAAATATCTCTGTCCCAACATCCCGCCAGGCAGTAAACCAGTTTAAGCTCTTCCTGTGTTCACACTGTCACTTCAGTGACTCACTTGTGCAAGTCAAGAGGAGGAGAGGAAGAGGCCAAGAGCCACTTGAGAGGCGACACAGGCTCAGGGAAGACCTGTGAATTTCACTGTCTCCCACTGCCAGCTCATCTGGGAAAGCCTGAGAGTGGCATTGAGGCTGAGGGAAGTAATTCCCTGCCAATTTGAAGTGCACACAATCCAGATAATAATGAATATGAGGAGCCAATACTTCTCAAAGTAACTTTAAATCTGTGAAGCTGCATGCCTACCTATGCCTCTTTTTCAGGCTGCAGCATGATATGAGAAATGCTGCTGAGGCCTTGGCCTTGACGAGCACAGCTGGGCTGAGGTGCTGTGGAGCTTCTGAGAAACGCTGTGTGCTGCCAGGAACTGCTGTGTTCTAATGTGCTTCTGCTTTTTTTGCTTGTTGAACAGACTTTGAAATTTGATTTTGCCTGGATGGCATCACATTGGTGTTGTCCCGCGTTCAGGGAAAGCTGCCAATGGGAAGTGGGGCCAGGCTGCAGGTTTGTTGTGACGAAAGGCCATGCCTTGGGGCCATCTAAGCAAAGGAGGCCCTGGGAGCTGTGCTGGGCCGCAGCAGCGGTGAGCAGCAAAGTCCCTGTGCTTGGGGCCCCTGCGAGCCGGCAGCTGTCCCGTTTGCTGCACTTGGGGGACCCTGCAGGCACAACAGTGTCACTGGAAACACCTAAACTGCTCTGGTGGGGATCCTGTGGGGACAGGAGTGTCACTGGACCCCCCAGTACCCATCATACCCCCCTAACCACTCTGATGGGGATCCTGTAAGGACAAGAGCGTCACCAGGTCTGCCCCAGCACCTACTTCTTTCCCCAGACTGCTCTGATGGGGACCCTGTGGGGACAGAAGTGTCACCAGAATGCTCTGAACCACTCCGGTGGGGATCCTGCAGGGACAGCAGTGTCACTAGGACCCCCAAACAGGGACCGTATTGGGTCAGGAGTATCACTGGGACCCCTCCCACCCCACCATCCCATACCTCTTGCCATTGGGGCCATCACTGTTGTCTCAACTGTGTCACTCTCTACAACTCCCTGAAAGGTGGGGGCTGGCCTGTTCTCCCTGGCAAACACTGACAGAAGGAGGACACAGTCTTAAGCTGTGCCAGGAGAAGTTTAGGCTGGACATAAAGACAAAATTCTTCACTGAAGGAGTGATTGTGCATTGGAATGGGCTGCTCAGGGAGGTGGTAGAGTCATCATTCCTGGAGGTGTATAAAAAAAGACTGGATGTGGCACTCAGTGCCATGGTTTAGTTGATAAGCTGGTGTTAGGTCATAGGTTGGACTTGATGATCTCAAAGGTCTTTTCCAGCCTAATTCTCTGGTTAATTCTCTGATTCTCAGGTTAATTCTCTGATTCTATGAACTTTGGTGCCGCTGTGACTTTTCCTCTCCCAGAGGAGCCTCTTTCACAGCAGCCACTGGAGGAGGGGACAGGGACAGGGACAGGGACAGGGACAGGGACAGGGACAGGGACAGGGACAGGGACAGGGACAGGGACAGGGACAGCTCCATGTCACCCCCAGGGCCAGCATCCTTGGGGAGAGGTGGGAATGAGGGTGGGGGATGCCCGCCTTGACATTGCTGAACTGGGAGGTCAGGCAGTCTCATTTTCAGGGCTTCTCACAACCCCCCAGGGGCTCCTCTCATCTGGGTCCAGGGGGGACCAGAGTCAGCGCGCCAGTACCCCCAGACCACCCCTCATCCCCTGGGAAACCTTCCCCTAAGGTGCCAAATCCTGCCAAGATCTGGTGCAGGCAAGTTTTGGGTAGGCAAAGGAGGGCTCAGGGGGACAAATGAGAAGGGGCAAAGGGGGTTATCCTGCTCCTGGTTCAGTGCCCAGTGTTGGTGACCAGTGCCAGTGTACAGCCCCAGCACCCAGTGCCAGTGCCCAGTGCAGATGCGCAGCCTCAATGTCCAGCCTTAGTGTCCAGCCTCAGTGCCCAGTACTGGTGCCCAGTCCCAGTGTCCGTTCCCAGCGTCCAGTCCCACTGCCTGGTGCTGACGTCCAGTGCCAGTGCCCAGTACTCATGGCCAGTCCCACTGCCCAGCCTCAGTGCCCAGCCCAATTTCCCAGCCCCAGTGCCCAATTCCACTCCCCAGTGCCAGTTCCCAGCCCCAGTTCTCAGGCCTGGTGCTGTGATGCCAAGCACTGATCCAGGACAGTCCCCACCCCAGTCCGTGGTGGGTGCCAGCCCCAATACCAGGTGTGTGCCGGTGTGCGCTGGTGTCACCCCCCACCCTGGGGGACACAGAGCAGCCACCAGTGGGGGCTGGAACCAGGCAGTGCCACGCCAGCCCCGGAGGAAGCTGAGGGTTTTATCACAGGGACCGGCAGATGCAGCAGCAGGAAGGAAGCAGTGATGGGGATGGGGACAGGGATGGTGACAGTGACAGAATGAGGCAGCTGTGCATGGCTTGGTGTGGGGCTTGGGGCATGGTGTGGGACATGGTGTCAAGTGTGGCATGGGACACGGCACAGGACAGAGGGCATGCTGTGGGTTGGGACGTGCATGACCTTGGAGCATGGCACCAGGCACAGGACATGACACAGGACGTGGGACATGGCTGGAGAGCACAGGGACATGGGACATGACCGTGGAGCATGGCACAGGGCATAGGACATGGCACAGGACATGGGACATGGTGCGGGACGTGACCATGGAGCATGGCACAGGGCACAGTCAGTCCCAGCATCATCACCCCAAACCCCCTCCCACCAACCCCACTGGGACACCCACCCCAAGCCCTGGGGACACCGGTGTCCCCTGGAAGCTGGGCCAGCTCTGGATCTCCTGGAAGAGGGCGTTGCCAGGGCAGCTGGTGTGGCTGAGCTGGCAATGGCTACACAGGGTGAAGTCTGGCCAGAGTGGATGGCACAGGGCTCATCCTGCACCAGGGCCAGGGTGTCAGGGTCTGGCGGGGTGGCCGAGAAGTCCCAGATGATGGCAATGCCAAAGCCTTTGGTGTTGTAGTCCCTGTTGTGGGTACGGATCCAGTGCCATCCCTGGCCCTTGTACAGATACCCATCTGAGCCCACCACGAAGCTGCAAGGACCTGATGGGGACAGTGGTGGGGAACATGGGGGGACAGTGATGAGGACTGCAAAGAGACAGGGATGGGGACAGTGGGGGATTATGGGGACAGTGGGGGGACAGCGATAGGGACTGCAAGGGGACAGTGATGGCAACCATGGTGGGCAAAAGGGACCATGGAGGGTGACAGGGACCATGGTGGGACAGTGATAGGGACTGTGTGGGGGACAATGGTGGGAACTACAAGGGGACAGTGATGGGGACCACGATAGGTGACAGGGACTACAGGGGGTGATAGGGACTGCAGGGAGTGATGGGGACCTTGGAGGGCAATGGGTCCCTCAGGGCATGACAGGGCCCACAAGGGTACAATGACAGTTCCTTCGGGGGTGCCAGCTCCCTCAGGGGAAGACAGTGACCTGCAGCTGATGTCGTCCCAGGTGCAGGTGTCCTGGTGGAAGCTCTGCATGTTCCTCATAGCACAGATGCAGGCACAGAAGCTCTGGCATGGCTGCGTTGGCTCCGGGGTGTGGTGCAAGAGCACCAAGCCCAGCAGGAGCCGCAGCAATTACAGGCTGCCACAGTAGGGATGGGCCCCTCACATTCAGTGGGGCACGATGGCCGCGCACTCTGCAGGGACAAGGGCCTCCATGTGTCCCCTGAGCCCTTGGGGACACAGCAGAGTCCACATGGGGACAAGGGGCCTCCTTGGGGACATTGTAGAGTCCACATGGGGACAAGTGGTTCAGTGGGTCCTTGGGGACATGGCAGAATCCATGTGGGGACAAGGGGTTTGATGAGTCCTTGGGGACATGTGGGGACACCTGAGGGACCCTCAGCCTGGATGTGGGAGGGTCCTCCTTGGCATTATTGAGGGGATGGGGAGGGGCTGCTCAGGGTGTCCTTTGGCTGGGACATGAGGTAGCCAGTGTGCAGGGGACACAACAGCTTGGCCATGGGGATATGGTGGTGGCCACCCAGGGACCACCACCCAGAGCACAGGATGGTGTCCGTACAGAGGACATGGTGCTGGTCATCAAGGGGACACAGTGGCGTCCACCCAAAGATGTCCCACCACACCAAGCCACCTGCCCTCCCATCATCTCTCAGTGCCCACCCACCAGAGCGACTGACCCCACCCCACTCACCCAGGGTGCCACTCCCACACCCTCCCACCCCAATTGTGTAGTGACAATGCCTATTTATGTGGTGACAACTCCTGTTTAGGGTGTGACAATGCCTGTTTGGGGGTGACAACATCCATTTGTGAGGTGACAACCCTGTTTAGGGTGACATCCCCTGCCCATACCCACGTAGCCCTTGCTGAATTCCTGCGATGCCCAATGAGCCACAGCCACCACCTGCTGTGTCCTCACATCCCTGTGGACCTCAGGAGCTGCCAGGTGGGCAACAGCATCCACAGCACCCCCAAAACCTCCTTTTGTCACTTCCTTCCCCAACCGTCCTGGCCCCACCAGTGCCCCAGAATCCCAGTGCTGGGAGGTCTCTGCATTTCCAAGCCATTGCTAGTCCCATAGTAGCCTTGGAGCAGCTTGGCCAGCAGGAGGGGCTCCCACGGCCAGTTTCCCCCCAGGACCACCTTATCCATGGCCCCAATTGCCACAGCATTGGGGACAGAAGACAAAAGGCCCTGCAAGGTGTAATTTTGGGAGTTCTCCATGTTGTCCCAGCAGCTGCTGTGTCCCAGCATGGTCCCATTGTTGTCACCAAGAAAGTTGTCCCCAAAGTCTTGGTGATGGTGACAGTAAAGAGAGGGTCAGTGGGGGGTTGAGGCTGGGGAGGGGTTGCCCAAACCCTCCACACCTCAGCCCCATCTCGATGCTGGTGGGGAGGGGACCGAGGGTGACCATGGAGCTGTTGGGGGCCAGCACCACCCTACGCTCCAGTTTTGCAGGGTCACGGCAGAGGAGCTCAGTCAGGAGCTGCCAGTGCCCGGGGTGAGACCCAGGGAGGGTCCTGGGGGTGCTCACCCAGCACTGCCGGGCACTCCAGAGTGCTGCAGACCCACAGCGCCTGCCCCAGCGCTGCGGCGGTGCCGGGGGAGCCGTCCCGGGCCGGGGACTCAAGGACATTCATGATGTCAACCACAGAGTCCATGTGGCGTGGGGGACATCTGTGGGGACACCTGGGGGGATAGAGGTGGGCAGGGAGCAGGAGCATGTGGGGGGAAGGGTGGGGAGGGGGTTTATGGGGGGAAGACACCCAAAAATGCAGCAAAGCCAGGGAGAGGGCACCCAAAACTGGGGGAAAGGACCCAAAATGGGCGTTAAAGAACCCAAAAGAGGGGGAAGGGACCCAAACCAAGGAGAAAAGACACAAAACCAGAGGTCAAAAGGTGTTGTGGGGTGTTGTGGGGTGTGTTATGATCTGAATATTAAGGTTCTTAGAAATACCTCTGCCCGAATTAAGGTGCAAATGAGATATACCATATGCCAGTCAATAAAATGGGTTTTATTTCATAGTAAATATGAGAGAGAGAGAGAGGAGGAGAGACAAAAGAAGAGAAAGAAATAGGAAATAGGTGGGGGGGACAGAAAGAGGGTGATAGAGACAGAATAAGGAAAATATCACCATCCATGGATCCCAGCCGTGTTGTGTTGATGCTCTCCAGCTTGGTCTTCTCGGTGGTGATGGTTCCCCCAGAAAGCACAGAATCCCAAGGGTTAATATACACCCAGGCCAGGTGGCAATGTCCAGGCACGTCCCCCCGGGGCAGGGGACAGTCCCTTGCAGCAGACTCTGCTTGCATCACGTGCAGTCCTGTGATGCAAGGCCTCTGGGGAGCACTTTGGGGGGTCTTTGACGGATTACGACACCCCCTCAGCTGCCTCTCAAGGGAATGTCCTGTGGATGTGGCCTGCGGGGTTGGGGGTTCCACAGCTGACCCAGTTTGTGTAAGGGAGGACAGGTGTTCACTGCCTCTGACCAAAGGTCACACCCAAAACCTCTTCCCCCCACCCCCCGTTTTGCAGGGGGGTGGCGCCTGTGTAAACGTGGCTTCTGTGGGCTGTGGTCTCCCCTACCCCAAATGTAACCAGGGAAGAATCTCTGCTGCGTTTGGCTCTCTTGTGAATGCATTCCTTTCCCTCAGCCTTGTTTGTTTCTCCCTAGGCTGAGATGATTGAACAACAGTATCTTATCTCGGCAGCTTAACTTTCAGTCCAAAGTCCCACTCAGGTATATTCAGGGAGGCTTCTTTGATTGTAGCTTCTTTATACAGTTTTTGTTATAATGAGCAAAACTTTGTATCAATGTTTGAGGCTTGAACTATTTCAGTCTCTGACAGGGTGTTATGGGGTGTTGTGGGGCGTCGTGGTATGTCCCTACTTGTGCCACTGGAATATCCTACGGGACACGGGGACACCCTGCGGGACATGGGAATATCCCACCGGTCACGGCCCCGGGACCTCGGGGACTTTGGCCCCACCGGGGGCGGGGGGCAGGGGACATACAGGGAGGGACAGGGACACACAAAAGGGGACATGGTCACAGGGGGGAGATGGGGACGGGGACACTCGGGGGGGACAGGGACACACGGAAGGGGACAGGGTCACACGGGGGAGATGGGGACAGGGACACACGGGTGGGAAACAGGGATACACAGAGGGGGACACGGAAGGGGGGACGAGGATGGGGGGGGGGGGGGGACGGGACCAGGGACACACACAGGAGACGGGGACACACGGAGGGGAGGGGACACGATGCCACCATGATACACATGGGGGGGGCTGCCACCAGGACACACATCAGGGGACAATGTCACCACTTGTGGGGACGCTGCCACCAGGACATGTCAGCACATGAAGCCACCAGGATGTGCCAGGGGACGCTGCCACCAGGACGCGCATTGCGACAAAAGCCCCCCGGACGCATCCGGTGACACCCAGCGCGGGGCCACGTGACCCCGCGGGTGACACCGCCCACACCCGATCCTTGCCCTTTCCGCAGCCTGTCCCCAGGAGCGGTTCCATGGCGGTGGCTGCGGCGCTGGGTCCCCTGGGCGCGGTGGCCCTGGGCACCTTCGTGGTGACCCTGCTGCTGCGGTGGCTGTGGGACGCGCTAGTAGCTGTCACCCGTTTCCGGGCCACTTGTCACCAGCTGAACAAGTTCCCCATCCCGCCGTGGCGCAATTGGTTGCTGGGACACACTGGCATGGTGAGGGGACAGCAGGTGGCACCTGTGGGGACAGCGGGGTCAGGGTGGTGGCACCTGCAAAGGGACAATGGGGATGTGATGGTGGCACCTGCAAGGGGACAGAAGGAATGGGGTGGTGGCACTTGGGACAGTGAGGACAGGGTGGTGGCATCTGCGAAGGGACAGTAGGGACAGACACAGATGCCCCCAAGGCTGGCAGTGTCCTGAGGACACACGTGTCCCCAAGCCTGTGCTCCCAATGACACACATGTCCTCTGTTGTCCTCAGGCGCAGAGCACGGAGCAAGGCCTACAGCAGGTGGACGCCTTGGTGGCCCAGTACCATCACGGCTGCCTCTGGTGGGGACTTCCCTGGCTGCCCGTCCTGCGCCTCTTTCACCCCAGCACCCTCCGGCCACTCCTCAGTGCCTCAGGTAGGACATGGGACATCAGATGGGTCCCCAGGGCCACCCATGGGCATCACTACACCTGGCACAGAGACCTGGCAGTGCCCAGGCAGTGGCCACCAACCTAACCCCACAGGTCCCCTGAGGTGTCACCATGGCCAGGCCAAATGCTACCCCATAGTGGCCACCAACCTGTCCTTGAAGTTCCCTAAGGCCACCCAAAGGTGTCACCATGTCCAGCCTCTGATTGTCCCCCAACCCCTATCCCACGGTGGCCATGGGTGCTAGGAGACGGTCCCCACCCCATGGTCCCCACCTGAGGGTTATGGGTGCAGATGGGGGGTCCTACCCCTAGTGTTCCCACGCAGGGGACTTGATGCCACCCCAGTGAACCCCCGCCCACCCCATCACTGTCCCCCACAGCCTTCGTGGCCCCCAAGGACGAACTTTCCTACGGCTTCCTCAAGCCCTGGCTGGGTGAGTGGCGGGGGGGGGGGGGGGTTGGGGTGGGGACAGCACCCCTGTGTGTCCCCCAGTTGAATCTGGGTGTGTCACAGGGGACGGGGGCAGTGGGGGACGGGGACAACCCCCCTGGGTGCCCCGGCGGACCCCGCTGTCCCCGCCCCAGGGGACGGGCTGCTGCTGAGCCGCGGGCAGCGCTGGGTGCGGCACCGCCGACTCCTGACGCCCGCCTTCCACGGGGATGTGCTCCGGAACTACCTGGGAATCTTCAACCAGAGCACCCGCGTGCTGCTTGTGAGAGATCCGAAATGTGCATGAGTCCCCACCTGCACCCCAAATCCTGACTTACACCCCAAATCCTGACCTACACCCCAAATCCTGTGTGCTTGCATCCCAAATCCTGAACTGAACCCCAAACACTGACCTGCATCCCAAACCCCAAGTCCTGCAGCCAAATCTCAGTCCTGCACCCACAGCTGCATCCTGAGTCCTGTGCTGCACCCTGAGTCCCGTCCTGCACCCCAAATCCAGTCCTGTCCCACACCCCAAATCCAAACCTGCCCCCAAACCCCAACACCACCCCTCGTTCATCACCCCATCCCCGTCCCACACCCCCATCCCAACTCTGCCCCCTCTCTCACCCCTGTCCTGCCCTATAATACACCCCTTGTCCCTGTCCCTGACCCCCTCCCTGTCCCCTCCCCGACCCGGTCCATCCCCACAGGCCAAGTGGAGGGCGGCAGCAGCGGCAGCCGGGGGGGGCCCAGTGGGGCTGGAGGTGCTGCAGCCCCTGAGCCTCCTCACCCTGGACACGCTCCAGAAGTGCATCTTCAGCCACGAGAGCAACTGCCAGGAGTGGGTGTCCCCTGTCCCCATTGACCATCCTGGTGGCTGTGGTGACCCCACCATTGTCCCTGCTGCTAATCCTGGTGGCCCTGCTGGCTCCATCATGGTTGCTGTTGACCATCCTGGTGATCGCAGTGGCCCCACCATGGTCCCCGTTGGCCATCCTGGTGGCCATGGTGGCCCCGCCATTGTCCCTGTTGGCATCCTGGTGGCCAGAGTGTCCCCCTACTGTCCCTGGTTCCCACAGGCAGCCCAGTGAGTACATCCAGGCCATCCTGGAGCTGAGCTCATTGGTGGTCCGGCGCCAGCTCCGGCCCCTTCTCCACGCATGGTGGCTCTACAGACTCTCCTCTGATGGCCGGCGCTTCACCCAGGCCTGTGCCACTGTCCATGCCTTCACTGCCGATGTGGTGCAGCGCCGGCGCAGCGCCCTCGCCCGCCTGGGCCACCAGGCCTGGCTGGATAGCCACCGGGGACGCAGCATGGACTTCATCGACCTCCTGCTGCTTGCCAAGGTGGGTCTAGGGGGTCTGGGGTGATGGCCATGGGGGCATGCAGGTGGTCAAGAGGATGGTGGTGGCCATGGGGAGATGATGGTGGCCATAGGGTGATGGCCATGGAAATGTTGGCCACAGACCAGCGGCCAGTGGGATGCTGGTGGCCATGGGGGGGTTTGGGTATAGACTGGTGGACATGGGGGAACAGTGATGGCCATGGGCAGCACTGACCATAGAGGTGGTGGCCAGTGGGATGATAGTGGCCACAGGGTGGTGACCATGGGGGAGCACTGGTGGCCATGGATGGGATTTGGCCATAGACTGGTGGCCCCAGGTGGCCCATGGCTCATCTCATCTCCACAGGACGAGGACGGCCACACCCTGTCAGATGAGGACATCGCGGCCGAGGCTGACACCTTCATGTTCGAGGGTGAGCATGAGCTCCCAGGTGCCATTGGGGGGAAGCCACTCTGGTGTCCCCTCACTCACCCAGTGTCCCCACAGGCCACGACACCACAGCCAGTGGCCTGGCATGGCTCTTCTACAACCTGGCCGGCCACCCTGAGCACCAGGAGCAGTGCCGCCAGGAGGTCCAGGAGCTCCTGGCTGGCCGGGACACTGCGGACATCGAATGGTGAGGTGTCCCCAGAGCCACCCCTGGCCATGTGGCTCGGGGACACAGTGCCACCCCCACTTGTCCCCAGGGAGGACCTGTCCCAGCTGCCCTTCACCACCATGTGCATCAAGGAGAGCCTGCGGCTGCACCCTCCTGTCACTGCTGTGTCCCGGCGCTGCACTGAGGACATCCCCCTGCGTGACGGCCGTGTCATCCCCAAGGGTATGGCATGGCCAGGGTGTCCCCAGTGTCACCACCCACCCTCATCTGCTGTCCCTAAAGTGGCCATTCCCATCCCAACAGGGGTCATCTGCCTGATGAGCATCTACGGGACCCACCACAACCCAGACCTCTGGCCCGAGCCTGAGGTAGGGCCACCCTACGAGGTGTCCCTGTCACCACAGTGGTGACAGCTGTGTCTCCTCAGCATGACGGTGTCGGTGTCACCCCAGGTGTTCAACCCACTGAGGTTCAGCCCAGAGAACAGCAAGGGACGGTCCCCGTCATCCTTCATCCCCTTCTCTTCCGGCCCCAGGTGCACAGTGGGACAGGGACAGGAGTGTCCCCAAGTGCCACCCCCATCCCTGCCTGGGTTCACAGTGAGGTGACAGTGACAGTGGGGATGTGTTGTGGCAGGAACTGCATCGGGCAGAGCTTCGCCATGGCTGAGATGAAGGTGGTGGTGGCACTGACACTGTCCCAGTTTGTGCTGCGGAGGGACACAGCGAGGCCACCCCCACGCCGCAAGCCCGAGCTGATCCTGCGTGCTGAGGATGGGATCTGGCTGCTGCTGGAGCCACTGCCGGGAGTGGCCTGAGGGACATGGGTCACCAGGACACGGGGACACCCTGCGAGGTGGGTGTCACACCCAGGGGAGAAGCGGAGAATAAACGGTAGCATGAAGGGGTCAGTGTCATCATTGTGGTGGTGAGGATGTGTTGCCCTTGGTCATGGAACACCTCATGGCATGGACATGTCAACCCACGGACTTGTCCCCTAGGCCACTTGTCACCATCCATGGCCACGTCCCCCACATCCTTATCCATGGCCATATACCCCCATGTCACCATCTATGTCTGTGATGCCCCCACGCCCAATATCCCCGTCCATGGCCATGTCCCCATCTATGCCCATGTCCAACCATTTATGTCCCCCCATGTCCCCATCCATGACTTAGTTCAATGTCTTTATTTTTACCCCAGTGTTGGGTGTTTCGAAGGGATGAAGAAAAATGAAAAGAAAATCAAGGCCAAAATGAAAGGGTTTACATGTCCATGCTGGCTGAGTATCCATGTGCTTGGGTGGGTGGGAAGAACCTTTTTTAGAGGGGTTTCCACTCCATTGTCTCCAAAATCTTGGTCTGTACCCCAGTCCATCACCATTTGGCTGTGGAAGATGTCTGTAGGCCAGAGAGAATTAGAATCATGGAATGATTTAGGTTGGAAAAGAGCTCCAAGACCATCCAGTACTCCTTGATGCCACCAGAAGAAATGGTTAGATGCAAAAGGTGAGATTTTTTGGGGTTGAAAGTAAAAAAATCCGCTGTCCCCAACGAATTCCTGATGCCAGTCTGCATCCAATTGTAACAAACAGGCTGACACCATTTGTGATTAACCTGTTTATTAATTAATGACTGGGAACAAGAAATCGGGGTAAGCCAAATTTTTCAACGACAAAGCAGAACAACAGAATGGTGCGCACAACACCGGGTGCTCCTTTGGCAGCGAGGAGCTCAGAAGGATGTGGTGCAAAGCACCACAAGAATTCTTATAACCTGCGCTCAAACAGGATTAGTCCATTTCTGATTCTTGCTGTGATTGGCTCATATAGGGGTCTTCCGATTGGCTCATTTTTGCGGTGCATTCCTGTCCAATCATTTTTCCCTAAATTCATATCATCGGTCCACTTAGTCACCCAATCCATGCTCGAAGAGATGTCACTGCACCCGTGGAAAGTTTCTGGAAAGTTCCACATTTACCACCCCTTTGATCACTGCCATCCAGCGGCTGGATAAAGGTAAATGCGTAATGTAACTCAAACAGCTCCAAGTTACAATCAACTATTCAGCCAAGCCCAGTCCCAACATAAAATCAACCATTCAACCAAGCCCAGCCCCACCATAACTTAACCAACTCACAAACACTGCAACACATAACCAGCCTACAAAAGCCAATTCATCTGTAACACAATGGCTGTGTGTCCCGCTGCGTCCAGGTGCCCATGGAGAGCCAGGAAGATGTGGAGACCACCAGCCAGGTGTCTTCCCAACACAGATGACCAGGACCATGGATCACCAGGTCTCTGCCCAACTGGGATCACTGTGGATCATCCAACAGGGGTCCTCCGATGGGGGATGGAGTTGGAGCAGTCCACAAAGGTCTTCCCACACTCAGGGCACTCACCAGGGCTTCCCTTACTGGTGCCTCTGTTGGTGTTGGATCAAGGAAGAGGTCTGTCTGAAGCTCTTCCCACATTCGCCACACTTGTAGGGCTTCTCCCCAGTGTGGATCCTCTGGTGGGCAATCAGGTTGGAGTTCTGCGTGAAACACTTTCCACATTCTGAGCATTTGTAGGGGCATTCCCCCGTGTGGATTGTCTGGTGGATGATTAGGTCAGAGCTGTCGCGGAAGCTCTTCCCACATTCCCGACACTCATAGGGTCGTATCCCAGTGTGGATCATCTGGTGGCGGATCAGGTGGCATCTCTTCCTGAAGCCCTTCCCACATTCTCCACACTCATAGGGCCGTTCCCCAGTGTGGATCCTCCGGTGGCGGATCAAACTGGAGCTCAGGGAGAAGCTCTTTCCACATTCTCCACACTCGTAGGGCCGTTCCCCAGTGTGGATTCTCTGGTGGACAATCAGGTGGGAGCTGACGGTGAAGCTCTTCCCACATTCCCCACACTCGTAGGGCCGTTCCCCAGTGTGGACTGTCTGGTGGCGGATCAAGTCGGAGGTGTCTCTGAAGCCCTTCCCACATTCCCCACACTTGTAGGGCCGTTCCCCGGTATGGATCATCTGGTGGCGGATCAGGCGGGAGTTCGTGCTGAAACTCCTCCCACATTCCAAGCACTTGCAGGGCTTCTCCCCATGGTGAAGCTGCTGATGGACCACCATGTCAAAGCTCTGGCCAGATCCCTGGCTGCCTTCCTGGCATAGGGTGGGTCCTTCCTCCTCAGAGCACTGTGGGCTGCGTTTGCAGCCACTCCTCGTGGGGGATCTCCACAGCTTTTCCTCCCCGTTGGATTCCTGTGCCCTGGAGCCACACAAAACAGCCTCTTGCACGAGGTTCTGATGGGGCAATTTGTTCTCGCTGGTCTCTGTACACAGCTCCTTATCTGGGAGAGAAAAGATAAGGAGAGGATGGGATTCACCTCTGTGCCAGAGGAAAGGGGAAGGAGATCCCCCCCAGATCGGTCCCCGGCAGGACAGCGTTGGCAGCGGGGTTGTCCTGCAGCCAGAGGCCATGCTGGGGTGGGAGATGGAGCAGAAGAGAGGGGGGAAAGGGGCAGTGACTTCCTCCTCACCTGTATGGGTGTCCCGGGGCATCTTCCTCTTCCTCACAGCATTCTCCGACATCCGGACAAGATTTGGAAATGGGAAATCCTGGTTTGGGGGAAAAACAAGATGTGAGTGCGTTGGATTTGATGGTCCCTCTCTCCAAGTCTATCTCTAGAAGCCACTGGGTGTGACTTTATGAGTCCATAAAAATTCCAAATATCAAGAGGGAGTCCAAAACAACTCTTCCAGGAGTTCCCCCTTTCCAGTGTCCTTACTTCAGAGTTCTGGGGGTCCCTCTTTTCAGGGCTGCTGGGGGGCCCATGGATCCAGGGGATTGCCCCTCTCTGGGGTCCTGCTTAGGGATTGTGAGAAATATGAACAAGATGTTGGCTTTTGCTAAGGCTAAGAGTTGTTGTAATGGTAATGCTTGCTAAGAATTGTTGTAATACAAATATTTGCTAAGGGTTGTTGTAAGAGTTATTGTAATACCAATGTTTTCTAAGAGTTGTTATGATACTGATATATGTTCAGAATAG
Organism: Acanthornis magna; assembly: GCA_036785705.1. Classification (NCBI taxonomy): domain Eukaryota; kingdom Metazoa; phylum Chordata; class Aves; order Passeriformes; family Acanthizidae; genus Acanthornis; species Acanthornis magna. The sequence goes on along the minus strand of JAWUZG010000222.1, from coordinate 450,216 downwards.
TTGTAATTTGGATGTTGGTGTGAAATAACATTTAAGTGATGAAGGAACTGAAAGTCTGCACCCTGCTGAAGGCTGCCCAAGAACTAGGAACCAAGAAGTAACAAACGATTGAAACAAGGATGACTTCACACAACAAAGATGACTGCACATGTTCTAAAAAGGCAGATCAGAGGAGAGGCCATGTTAAACAGTTCCTGGAACATGCAAACCAGTTCGGGGAAATGTTTGAATATGTATAACCTTTTATGAATATGTATAAGGCTGATGAAATTAGTAAGAGTATATAAGAAGTGTTGCTAGTGTTAGCCAGTGTGCCTCTGACTGAGGTCAAGCGCACAGAGCTGTTGCTTTTGCTTTATCGACTTTGTCCCTGTTGGAAAATATACCAGTTTAAAAATTTTGTATAACTTTTAACTTTTTATTTTTGTCTCTCTAGTTAGGCTTGACTTGACTTTGCTTTGGGGAAAGGAATTTTCTTTAGTTTATTTAGGAGATATAGCATCACTCTAAGGAGATGGGCTTAGCATACCGAAAGACTGCGAGCAGCCCAAAGATACCCAGAAAGATAAAGGCCATCAATGGAACATTAACAGAACATCAGTGGCCATCTAAATACATCCACCTCAGATGCCACCTCTGACAGAGTTGAAGACATCTGTGGTGGTTTTGCTTTTGCCCAGTTTTTGCCAGTGAATAGGTTGGGGTACAAAGATGGCTCCTGCATGTCCTGAATAAAGATTCTGGAAATTTCTCCACCATGTCCAGCAGAGCAAATCTCTGATGGCTCTGAAGATGATGGACATGCTGCTGGCCAAACCTGGGCCAATTAGAGATCTTAGTTACGCCTCTGTGAAAACATATTTAAGAAGAAATCAAAACAATGTGAGCACACACTTCTTTTAGCCAGGGAAGGAGAAGGAGGAGGTAAAAATATGTGAGGGAAACAACATGGAAGCACCAAGGTCAGTGGAGAAGGTGGGGGAGGAGGTGCTCCAGGCGCCGAAGCTGAAAACCCTCTGCTGGCCTTGGTGAAGACCATGGGGGAGCAGGAGGTCCCCCTGCAGCCCATGGAGTCCAGGGGGATGCAGAGAACCCCCCACAGCCTGTGGGGAGGTGCCCATGCCAGAGGAGCAGGTGGATGCCTGCAGGAAGCTGTGATCCAGTGGGAGTCCCAGCAGAGACTGAGAGTTGCAAAGGCCTTGCAGGAGAGAGAAAGGCCTTGCTCCCAGGATGGAAACAGCCTGGCCTCAGCTTGGAAGTCTGCAACCTGGACAGAAGAATCTCGGACTGCAGCAAATCGGGCGGGTGCTGCTTGTGAGATTGGACCCACGCCAAAGAAGTTCGCAGAGGACTGTCTCTCGTGGGAGGGACCCCCATGGCTAAGCAGAAGACTCTTCTCCCTGATGGACTGACCCTGACCAAAGGAAACCCTCATACCCTGCCCCCACCCCGGAGCTGTTGGTTAGAAGGAAAGAGGGAGGGGGTGAGCTGAGGCCTTAATAGAGAGGGGGGTTTGGGTAGAGAAACAGCATTTGTAGCAGAATTGTGGTGTTGGACTGACTATGAAAAGCCACATACCTTGCCCCAGCCCGGATCTGTTGGTTGGATGGAGGGAGGGGGCGAGTAGAGAAACAGTGTTTGTAGTAGAAGAATTGTGATGGACTGACCTTACCAAAGAGAAAACCCTCACACCCTGCCCCTGCCCCGGAGTTGTTGGTTAGTTGGAAAGGAGGGAGGGGGTGAGCTGAGAAGCGGTGCCTTAAGAGGGAAGGGGGATCAGTGAAGAAACAGTGTCTTAAGAGCTTATTTTTACCTCTGATTTATCCTCCAACTCTGTTAGATTAATAAATCACTATCTTTGCAACTTTAAGTTTCCCACCTGCTTTTGCCCTCTCCAGTGGGCACCGATCAGTGATCTTAACTCATGAGTCCAGTGTGTTTGTGTTAGTTCTTTTTTCCTCTCCTCTGCACAGTTGCAGCAGGAGAGAGCAGAAAGAGCAGACATTGTAAGCGCTTGGCATTTAGCCAGGGTCAAACCCAAGACAACATCTCACCCGGAAAGGACTGATAAGAAGATTGAAAAATGAAGATCTAATTTGCATCGGAGGCGAAGGGATTCGGATCCAATAGAAAACTGAATACTGAGGGTTGCTCAACTCTGGACCAATGAACTTTGAAACAGTACATCCCTATGGGTTTTAACTGTATAAAAACTGGGGGGAAATCCTGTAAAAGCATGTGTTTTTGGAATACTTTCCTTGGCACATCCTGGCCAGTAAATAAAGTAATGTCTGATTCTCTATCACTTCACATATAGTGCTAGAGGGTTTTTTATTTCTCCCGATTTTCAGTGACATCCCTAATAAATCATCACCAGTTCTTACTTTGAGACTTGGCTCGTTTATAACGGGATGCTGGGGGGTTTCGAGGGTCCCAGGGGTCATCCTGCCGTGATTCTGCCTTGGCTCCCAGGGGACCCACAGTCCCCCTCCTCAGCCTCCCCCCACTCCAGGCGCTCAGAACCTCCCCCTCTCCCCGCCAACACTTTCAGGGTCGGCGGGGGGGCCGGACCCCACTCATCTCCAGGCTCCCCCACCCTTCCAGGCTGCCAGGGGTCCCCCAGCTCTGCGATCGCCCCTCTCCGCTCTCCCCACGCTGGGGCTCCCGCGTTCCGCCCTCCGGCTCTCCCGGGGATCCCCAAAACCGATGTCCCGCTCCGCTGGTACCGGGCGATCGCCACGTGGGCCCCCCAAAATCTCTGCAAGGGGCATTTAGGGCTCAGCGTCGGACTGTTGCAAGATCCAAAAATACCCCCATATCAAATTATTAAAAAAAAAAAAAAACAAAAAAAAAAAACCTCTCCCATGGAGACCGAAATATATTTGGGACTGGATTCTGGATTCTGGGGGCTCAAAACACTCCCCAGAAAAAAAATCTCCGGGAGATCCCGCGACAGATTTGGAGCGAGCGTCCCCTCCCTGGTCACCTGCGGCACGCGGGTCGGGGGCGATGCTGTCGGGACCGGGGCAGCTGCGGACCGAGCGGCCCGGCGCCGAATCCCTGCGCTTCTCCTTCCGCCCCTCCTCTCCCTCCTCCTCCTCTTCCTCCTCCTTTCCCCCTCCCCTTCCTCCTGCTCTTCCTCTGCTCCCACCGCGGACCCCCTTTCCCACCCCCTCCGCCGTGCGGCTGCCGTACCACCGCTGTTGGGTGGGGGGGAACGCCGCGATCAGCCCCCAGGGATGGGCTAACACTAAGATATTTGGGGCGAGATTCTGGAATCTGCGAGCTCCCAACGCCCCGCCAAAAAAACCCCAAACAAACCAACAAAAAAAACACCACTCCCGGAGATCCCGCGATAGATTTGGGGCGAGCTTTCCCTCCCCGGTCACCTGCGGGATGCGGGTCGGGGGCGATGCTTTCGGGGCCGGGGCAGCTGCGGACTCGGCGGCCCGGCGCTGAAATCCCGCAGTTCTCCTTCGGCTCTTCCTCTTCGTGCTCCTCCTCCTTTTCCTGCTGCTCCTCCTGCTCTTCCACCTCCTCTTCCCCCCGCTTCCTCCCGCTCCTTCTCCGCTCCCACCTCGGACATCTCTTTCCCACCCCTCTCTACGCCACGGCCGTCGCAGCACCGGCTGCTGAGTGGGGGGAACCCCCGCCATGAGCCTCCAGGGATGGTCAGGGAGTTTGGGGAACCCTCAGTGCCGATCCGTCCCCCCCGAGCTGCAGGGAATAGCTCCAGGGTGCCTTAAGCATGGTGTAAGTAGTAGAGTGAAGCTTGGCAAGGAAGCTTGTTGTGCTCTGGCTTTGCTATGAAATCTTTCTTTACTGACAGCTTTCCCGTGATTCTCTGAGCAATGTGAAAGTGCCTGTGCCATCACATCTCTTTAGCAGCGTGGAGACACCTGGAGTGTCATCTCTGTGGCCCTGTGAGTGCCTCTGGCATCATGGCTCTTTGGCAGCCTGGAGATGATTGGAATGTCACCAGGAAGCAACTGTGACTGTCTGTGAACTCATGGCTCTTTAGCAGTGTGGAGATTCCAGGTATGTTCCCATGCAGTCCCTGTGAGTGCCTGTGACCTCACGGCTTCTTACTGGTCTTGAGACAAATGGGATGTCACCATTGTGACCCTGTTGTAGGCTGTGATCTCTGTGCAGAGAGGTTTGGCAAATGGGAGACTCCTGGCATGTCCCTATGGAGCCGCTGGGGTTGTGTGTGCCCTCAGTGTTCTTGAGGAGCCTCGAGAGCCCTGGGATGGCCCCGTGGAAGCGCAGGGAGTGCCTGTGACATAGCAGCGGTGCCTGATGAGATCAAAGGGCCCTGGGATGTCAGCTTGGAATGGCTGTGAGTGCCTGAGAGCACACGTCTGTCTCTCATGGCCGGAGAGCTGTGGCAGGTGCCCATGGTAGCTGTGTGAGTGCAGGTGAGCTCAGGGCTCTGCAGAAGGCTGTAGGCCCGTGGGCTGTGAGGCTGGAAGGCCTGGGAATGCCTTTGAGCTGAGTGCTCTGTAGCAGTCGGGAGCCCCCTGGGAGGTTGTAGCAGGATGCTTTGGGCCAGCTGCTTTGCCTTGGAACGTGGTCCAGGCACTTGGACAATGTACTATTTGCAAATCTCTCAGGATGGATTGAGAGGGGGCACCGTGTGTACTTTTGGTGTTTTATTGGGCTACAACTCTCACTGCCAGTGACATTAGAGCTCCTTATCAGCTTAGAGACCCCTGGGATGTCCCTATACCTGTGATCTCACTGTTCTTTAGGAGCATGGACACTACTGCTGATGTGCAGGCAGAGCTGTATTAATGAGACAATACAGAAGGTGTAGATGCCATGGGATAAGAGAAAAAGCAAGTTTTCCAGTTTTTGTCTCTTTTCAGAGACCATGGCCTAAAGTATTGAAAAAAGTGAACCCCCCCATCCTCTGTACATTTTTCCCACTCCAACTCACAAAATTCACAGCAATATTGCTTGAGAGCCACCTGGGAACCTGTTAAGGGAACTGCCCAGGGAACCTGCCCAGGGAACCTCCCCAGAAACCTACCCCAGAAATCTCTCTAAACCTTCCCAGGTAGCTCCTGGAAATCACCCAGGAACCACCTGGGACCCTCCCTTGGGACTGCCTGAGAACAACCCTGGGACCCACCCAGGGACCTGCCCAGGAACCACCTGGGATCTGCCCCAGGAACTCCCATGGCAACTGGAGCACCTCCTCTGCTCCTTCTCCACTGACCTTGGTGTCTGCATGTTGTTTCTCACATGTTCTCACCTCCTCCTCTTCTCTGGCTAGAATGAAAACTGTGCCACAAACTTTGTGTTGATTCCTTCTTAAATATGCTATTGCAGAGGCATTACCATCATCTCTAATAGGCCCAGCCTTGGCCAGTGGCACATCCATCCTCAGAGCCATCAGGGCTTGGCTCTGCCAGACATGGTGGAAGCTTCCAGCAACTTCTCACAGAAGCCACCTCTGTGGCCTCCCCCACTACCAAGAACCAGGGCATGCAAAACTGACACACAAACCTGTGAAAAGCTATGGATGCAAGCTGCAGGAGACAAAGAAAAGATGCCACCCATATGGGAACCCAAATCAGTAATGGAACTACCCCATTATGGTGATGAGGAAATAACATCAGAATGGGAGGTAGCCACTCCAAAGATCAGCTCTCCGAAACCTTGCAACTGGAGAAAAGTGGAATTTGCAAAATGGTCGAAATTGGTATCCCAAGGCCTGGGTATTACCAGCTTTGAATGGGAAAGGACCATCAACTTCTGGATCAAGAACTACAGAAGCACGCACCCCACAGGGAGCTTGGAACAGCATTGCAGGTGAGGGCCAACATTTACCCCACAAGAAAGTTCCTGGCAAGGGGTAGATAAGAAAGGCACATCAAATCCTGCAAACATGGCCAGGCTGAGAATGAAACACGATCCCATGTCATAGAGAACTGCCCAATCATGCAGGATGCAAGAAATAAAAGGCACAATTACATCTGTGAAATGTTATGAAAGGAAGCTAAAAAGAAAGAGTGGGTAATGTTTCAGGAACATTTAAGAGATGACAGCAATGAGTTATAGAAACAGGAGGTAATATTTGTGAAGGCAAAGCAAGTATTCATGGTGGATGTGATCCCAGGCGGGTGTTGACATGATGTGATTTCTACCCAGTGCTCTGAATGTCCAAGTGAAGCAATTCAATGAAGCGCAGGTAAAAACAGCAGGAGTAACTATGACTTTCTTGAGTGAGGGCTTAGTTACAAACTGGGCATTGCTGCAGAGGTTGCACATCGTCATGGTTCTGCTGGATACCCATAAGGGTAACCAAGTTGACCTCTGCCCCAGTAAAATATGTTATAGTTACTCTCTCCCTATAGTTTGGATTTACCAACCAACTAAAAAAGGTGAAAGAAATTTATGGTAACAGCTTTAATTAATTCTTTACCCAGAGCCTGGCCCACAGGTTTTTTTTTGCTGGGCACAGCTCAACAGTTAGTGAGGATCCCCTGTTAATTTATTCCTCACTCACATTAAGCGACTTAATTCTCTGAGCCTGACAAAATGGTCCACTTGATATGATTGATGCAAATATTAACAGCCACTCAACCCAGTCCTTTAGACTGGAGAGACATGCTGGCTAAAAATTTACCATCTGCCTGCCATAAACCAGTGGAAAATGAAATTGATTTGATTAAATTGGAGTTGTGTAACTCTACAGTGACTAATAATGAGAGGGTTCATTCTTCCATTTGGTGGGAGGGCTTGGCCAGGTTTCCCGAGGTGTATGAAGATCTCGCACCTGAACCTGGGGTAGGCAAGATCAATACGTAAAAACCTGCAGACACTACCAGGCTGAAAATGAAATATGTTCCCACATCATCAGAAACTGTCCAACCACACAAAATGTGAGGATTAAGAGGCAAAATTACATCTGTGAAATGTTAACAAAGGAAGCGAAAAGGAAGGATTGGAAAGTGTTTCAAGAGCCTCACATAAGGGATAACAGTAAAGAGCTTTACCTACAAGGCCTTATCTTTTTAAGAGACAGCTAAGCATTTGTGGTAATGGGACAGTGTGATATGAGTCTACTAAAATATCTTTACAAGAAGCTGCCACAGGGAAATTAATAAATACAAACATTTTAATGATCAGGTCCAAGATCTCACCAACACTACCAACATTGTATTTTTGGGTTTTCTCCTTGGAGCACAGGGAAAGTGGTACCACAAGAGCAAAGAAATTCTGAGGACTCTTGGTCTCTCTAAATCAAGGCAAGGGAAGACTGCCTGGACCCTGGCCTCCAGAGTGCTCCTGTCATTGGTTGACATTGTACATATGTTTGGGAGTAGAGCTGTGATTCTAGTCAAATGATTGAGCAATGACTGGGGACACAGGGCAGCCACAAGCCAGAATTTGCAGATGGTAGTAGGGACAGTGATACTTTCTCGTGATGTCACAAATAACCCCCAAACTTAGACAAAAGTACTGATTTTGACCAAAGGCAGATGAGCCCCCTATATATAACCCGTCAAAGGAACATATGTTATTTATATGTGTCCAATAAATAGCCAAATGCTTTGTCATCTACTTAGTGAATGAACAAAATTCCCACTGTCCCTGCCTACTGTCCAGTGAAACCGCAGCCAAGGGAATGGACTTGGTGGAATCAGCAGGGAAAGGAAGACCCTGTTGAGTATGACTCTGGTCTGGTGCTGTGAAGAGACATGAGAGGTGTAGAATAAGTGGGAGGCCAGGTACACACTCAGCAGTGTGGGGTGACCCCCTGCCCATGTCCCAGCCATCAGTGAAATACCACTACTCTGATAAATTTGGTGAGCAGACCTGGCCTCCTGGGTAGAGGAGGGAAGGCCTCCCATGCCGGCAGCAGGCAGACCATGTCCGAGACCTGGCATTCCGTGACCAGACTTGGCATGCTGGGGACAGGGGGTACACCTGGTCCCCTGTTCCAGTGGGGAGACGTGGCCTCCTGTCCCAGTGGAGGGCAGACCTGCTTCCTGTGACCACACCTGGCGAGTGGGGGACAGGAATGTTTCCCAGGCCTGGGTTCTGGTGTCACCCCTGTCAACTCAGCACCTGAGCAGTTTCCAGCGAGTCCTACCACACGCTCCTCCCCCTGCCCTCAGCCCCTTGTGGGAAGATGACTGGGGACCCTGTGGACAGGTAACTGGCGGTGCAATTAGAGAAAATGGCGGAGTTCTACTGGCATCCTAACAGGAGTTACAACAGTATGGAAATTACAGGATAAATCACAGTTGCTGCTCCCTGGATGGAATGCGGTTGGCAGGACTTGAAACCTATCCCACAATGATTCCCCACACACACACACTTGCTAAGGGGGATGGAATGGAGGGTGGAGCAGACTGGAGACAACACAGCCAGGCTCTGTGGGAATTCTTGCAGGAAAAGGAATTCAGTGGTACTCTACAGCTGATAAACCACATAGCACCTGTCAGCCAGGGGAGATAGGGGAAGATGTCCTGATGCTGAGCCAGCAACTGTGGTGAAATCTCTCTCCTCAGATGAACTCGGTTCATTAAAGCCTGTAACGGTAATATTAATGCACACCTCCATCCCAAAATTACCCACCCCTGAGGTACAACCAGCCCTCACTGGCTATTCTTTTTGACTGTATCTTTAAAAATGAAGTGAGAAAATTTTACACCAATCAGTAACAAAGGTATGTGTGACTCAAGTCACTCAAGCTGCACCCAAACACAATGAAATAGTATAAAGTCAGGAAAGACTCCATCATAACTGCTGGGATCAGTTGAGAGGCTGAACCTGTCTTCTTCCCCATAGGGACGCCTATTGGGTAAAAATCATACTTCATGCACACTAATTATTTTATTGGGGATTAGAGCTTGTCTCCGTAGTCTTTTGAGTATGTTTTTACAATCAGATGCTATCAGTGAGAACCTTCAAACCTTAACCTGTCACGATTTTATAGTAATAAAGGGTGTTATTCCATAAATTGTCAGTGTGAGTCCTTCCTAGGAGCTGACAGTCGCTGGCAGCAGGGAACACACTCTAATAAAGGTGAAACTGCTGAGGGGTCCCCCTTACGCTGTTGGTGTTTCCCTAAGTCAGTCAAACACCCCCTGATCCAGCAGGACTGCTCAGGGAAGGGCCCCCCCTAAGGGGACACTAATAGATTGGTCAGGCACGAGGGCCTTGGCTTTCCTGGGACGCTGACAGACAAATCAAAAACGAAGGGCTGGGTAAATTTCACCACAATATGGGGTAAAGAAGCCTCCCCTTTTCATGTGACAGTCACAATGTGACAGTTCCATGGGGTTCTGTTGTGTCACAATGGGCCATAAGCTCCATGCAGCCCTCTCTGTGCCCCAGTGTCTTACTGTGGACCCTTGGCTCTATGTGGCCCCACTGTGTCACAATGGCCCCTTGCTTCCATGAGGTTCCAGTGTGACCATGGCCTCTTGGTTTTATGAGGTTCCATAGTGTCACAGTGGTCTCCTTGATTCTGCTGTGTCACAATGGCCCCTTGCTTCCATGAGCCCCCGCAGTGTCCCAGTGGTCCCTTGGCTGCAGGAGTAGGTGGCTCAGAGCTCCTGCACCCTCAACAATTGGGGAGAGGCCACAAGGACACCATGCAGACACACCCATGACCTTTTCTGTCCCCACTCCTGACCCTGTCCCTTCTGCACCCGTGATGTGAAACACCCCGCCCCGAGTCCTTACGTATCATGAGCTAATGCAATGTGATACCAATATAATGAGCTAATGCCATGTGAGAAACTCATATATTAGTAAAAAAGCTAAGTGAGGCCTATGAAGGCTAGAAGAGAAGCTTCACTAGCCTCAAAGGAGGGGATGTTACCAGATGATAAATTGTCTACACCTGGTGAGCTAACACAATACCTGTTCTCCTAAACCCACTGGCCTATGGAACTGCTCAATGCCCACTGTGTAAGAAGAACTGGAAGTTCACCAAGCCACAGTGCCCTCCCAACTTAACCATTTTGACCAGAACACTGGGTTCCTCGACCACCAGGGACCACCAAAGAGACCCCAGGACAGAAGAGCACACGCATAAAAGGGAGGGAAAGTATGTCACTGATTTCAGGGAAATGATTATCATATGTATGTTTATTCTGGGACAATAAACGAATATGTAAAATACAGTATATAAACAAAAACCTTCCTGTACTCAACCTGCACAGCTTTAGGAGGAGCTATCCCCCTGTGCATCCAGCTGAATAAAGAATGCCTGTTTCTTCACGCTACATTGGTATGAAGTTTTTTATTTTACCAAATTTCCAGTAACAGGCCATTGTGACACTGCAGGACCTTGTCACAGAATCACAGAATCACCAGGTTGGAAGAGACCTTCAAGATCATTGAGTCCAACCCATGTCCCAACCCTCAACTAAACTAAACCATGGCACCGAGTGCCACATCCAGTCTCCTTTTAAACACGTCCAGGGATGGTGATTCCACCACCTTCCCGGGTAGACCATTCCAATATTTTATCACTCTTTCTGTAAAAAACTTTTTTCTAATATCTAACTTATATTTTCGCAACTTAAGACTGTGTCCTCTTGTTCTGTCAGTTGTTGCCTGGATAAAGAGACCAACCCCCACCTCACTACAACCACCTTTCAAGAAGTTGTAGAGAGTGATAAGGTCGCCTCTGAGTCTCCTTTTCTCCAGGCTAAACAACCCCAGTTCCCTCAGCGTTCCTCATAGGGCTTGTGTTCCAAGCCCCTCACCAGCCTTGTCGCCCACCTTTGGACATGTTCAAGTGTCTCCACATCCTTCCTAAACTGAGGGGCCCAGAACTGGACACAGTACTCAAGGTGCGGCCTCACCAGTGCCGAGTATAGAGGAAGAATGACTTCCCTGGACCTGCTGGCCACACTATTTCTGATACAGGCCAGGATGCCAGGATTGTCAAACCAAGGAGACCCTTGTGGGACCCCATGTGATCCTAAATCCTACCAGGAACCTACTCCAGGTGGGCTCCTCTCTCCAGGCTTCCACAGGTCCTGCCAGGATTGTTCTCCAGCACAGGCTTCTCACGGGCTCGGGGCTTCCTTTGGGAATTGATCCACTCCAGTGCGGGATCCTGCATGGGTTGCAGGTGGATCCCAGCTCCATCATGGACCCCCATGGTCTGCAGGTGGATTTCCTGCTCCATCATGGGATCCAGGTGGACAATAAACACCTGAGCCAGCCCCTCACATGTCCAGCTGTGTCATCGGGGTGGGAGAAATTTGTGGGGACACCCTGCATCCCAGGTGTCACCTGCACAGGTAAGGAGTCAGCGGGGGGTTACATGCCAAGGATGTGGCAGGGACTGGGACAGGCGTGGAATGTGGCTGGGCTGGGCATAAGGAAAGAAGGGTCATGGCACTCTCTGCACACTGTCCCTGTGGCCTCTCCACCAGCCACTGGGGGGGCATTAGGTCCCAGCCACCCACTCCTCCAGCCAAGGGGCCACCAGGACACTGCGGGGGCTCATGGAAGCCAGGGACCATTGTGACACAGTGGGGCCACATAGAACCCATGGTGCATTGTGACCCTGCGGGACCCAGGAGACCCCTGTGACGCTGTGGAACTTCTTGGAACCCAGGCTCCACTGTGACACCACAGAACATCATGGAACCGAGGGTCCATTGTGACACTGCGGGGTCACATGGAACCAAGGGGTCATTGTGACCCATGGACATTTTGGGGCACTTTGAAGCCATTTTGGGGCTGAAGCTGAGTTGGTTTGGGGAGGGCCAAGGTAAAATTTTGGAGACTTGTTGGGGTGTCCCTGTGTCCTCCCCTCCAAATCTCCTGCTTCATCTGGCGCTTTCCCCCTTGCCCCTGATGATGCCTCCTCTGCCCCCAAAGCCCCCCAGGGAGACAGAAGTAGGTTGTAAGGGGAAAGAGAGAGGCACACATATGTGGTGCAAATGGAAGTTTTCAAATGTCAGGAAGACAAAGATCAGCAAAAGCTCTGTGTCCTGCACATTTTTCTGAGCAAGTTGTAGCTTGAAAGGGTTCAGTTCCGCTTTGCACTCTATGAGCTTGAGAGAATGTTATGGCACATAGAGCTGAGCGGCAAAGTGAATTGCACCAATGTATTTAGTATGTTTTATATGCTCCAAGGAGAACATGAAGGCCAGTGCTGGATTTTTGTTCTAGGACCTTTTTTATGGGATCACCTCCAAGGTCTTGAATTTGGGATCTCAAAGAGTCAAAAATAATGATGTTGCATTGAGCTTTAGAGGAATGTGTATAGTCCCACTGTGTGGTGTGTATTTGAAAGGATGCAACGAGAAGGGATAAACAAGAAACCGATTTTGTCCTGGCACACTTTCTGTGCAAGAGGTAGACCAGAACCTTTGGTCATTGTGAGGCTGTAAAGTGCATGATTATCCTTATAGCTGAGAAGGATCATGCAGAGCACCATAATGTGACAGCAGTTTACAGGCTGTAAAGGAAAGAGGACTGACCCTTGAGTGTGGTGCCAATACAAGTTTCCACACTAAGGAGCATGGTCTAAGCAGACTTCTTGTCCTGGCACATTTATTCATGCAAGATGGAGCCAAAAACTTTTCAGTTTAGACTACAAGTGACAGAATGTCATGGTATACAGAGCTGAGAAAGTGCATACCACTGGCACTGGACTGCTTCTGTGCTGGCACAGTGTTCTGTGCGAGAAGTAGATGGGTATTTCCAGCTCTAGGAGAATGAAAGTGAGTGATGCGACATAAGGCTGAGAACGAACCTGCAGAGCACCAAGGTTGAATACACAGTTTAAAGGCTGCAAGAGGAGCTTCACTGCCACTCAACTGCCTTCCAAATTCCAGTTATCATTAGGGGAAAGGTCAGTGAAAGCTACCTGAGCTGGTACATATTGCCATCCAAGCTCTATGAGCAAACAATTCTGTTTAGCTTTAGACTCCAAGATTCAGAAAATGTTATGGCAGGTGTAGCTGAGAAGGAAAGTACAGAGTGCACTGGTGAGTTTGGTGTGGTTTACATGCAGCAAGGGGAAGGTACAGACCAGCACTAGCATTTTCTTCTAGAGCCTTTTTGATGGGAGGAGCTGCTGGACATTTTGAAGGTGTTTGGGATCTGCAAGAGTGAAAGACTCAGATGGTACACAGAGCTTGAGGGAAAGTGCATCTCTCCAGGGAGTGTGATGCAGTTCAACAGGTGCAAGTTAACTCCTGAGCCAGCAGGAGCATTCTCAGCTGACCCTGACTGTGAACGAGCTTTTGGCTTGACTTTGGCAATTCTGTCCCTGGGTTTCAAATGTGACTGTACAAATAGCTGAGAAGGAACACATATAGACTGATACTGTGGTGCGTAGTTGAAAAGCTGCGAGGAGAAGGGTTAATCCAGCGGCTATTTCCTTCCTGACATGGGAATTAATCTTGCCCCCTCATTGTCGTGAGAATTAAGGGTTTCAAATGGAAGTGAAGTTTCTTCTAAGCTGCATGTTGAATCCTCTCCTTTCAGTCTTGCATAGAAACCTTCAGAATGCACTGCCTTAAAAAAAAAATCCAAGAACAAAAGAGACAGTGCTGGGCATCACTTTACCTATGCAGCCTTAATCTGCACAACTCACACTGGTGTTGTTTTTTTCTTTCAGCTGCATGCAGAAACCACCTTTACATTTTTGCTCTCTTGCTGAGCCCAGCTCCATAATTTTAATCTGGAAACAAAAGAGGAGAAAACAGTTGTTGGGTTTCACATTCTCTTTGAAGGATATTAGCAATACCATGTGAACCAGGGCTATGAGCTTTCCTTTCAAATTCAGTGTACTACCACATTCCTTCTTTCACTCATGCAGAGCTCCTGAGCATAAACTAAATGTATCAAGTGTAAATATTGGTCACAAAAGGTGCCTGCTCAGCAAGCTGTTGCTGTCTTTACATTTAAGTCACATCCTGTGAAAAGCAACACACCCCCTGGAGTTACGCACCTCCCTGCTGAGCTTCAGGTACCACCACATTCTTCCACTCTTGCAGAGCCCAGCTGTGAAACTCACTATGTCCAGCAATTGCTCCCATACCAAAGGTCCTACAACAAAAAGGAAGCACTGGCCTCCACTTTCCCCTTGCAGCTTATAAAGTACAGCACACGTAGGTCTGTGCACTCAGCTCTATGGACCCTCACGCACTTTCTGTCTCACCGAGTCCAGTTAGAAACCTGTGAACGTTCAGCTGCTGGTCCCGCAGAAAAGGTATTAGAAGAAAGAGGCCATGCTGGAATTCACTTTTCTTTTGCAGCCTTATAAGCACAGCCAACAATGAGACAATTCATCTTCCTTCCCAGTTCTATGTAGGATCACATTATTTCAGTCTCCAAGAGCCAGGATCCACAGCAGAGCTCTTACACCAAGTGCCTGCACACAGATGGGGCCGGGCCAGAAAAGCACTTGGCTTTTTCCTGGGCACTGTGAGCGCTCATGGAAACAACCACACGCTGGCGCTGTCAACTTGCAAATGAAGGAAACGCCCGGAGCCCGGCTCGAAATCACCCCAAGGGCAGAGAGAAACGTCCCTGCTCTCAAATCAGCTGTGTCAGCACAAAAAGATGCACTGATCTTCCCCTTCCAAGTACAAACTCTTATTTGCATCACTCTCAAACGGCAACACAAACTCCTTTACCCTAACAAATCTTTTCATTCTCGCAGAGTCTGGCTACAAACCTGAAAACATCTGGCCAAAACAGAGCTCACCAAAGTGCCAGCTGAACAAGCTCTTGCTGCCTACAACTTCAACTGCACCCAGCGAACTGCACCATACAGTCTGGCATCTGGACTCTCCTCCTCAGCTCTGGGTACCATCCTAAGCCTTCAGTCTCAGAGTCAGAATCCACACGGAGCAGCGCCAGGGACTACTCACACACCGAAGGTCCCAGAACAAAAAGCTCAACAGCCTGGCATCTGCATTCCCACTGACAGTTCAACAGCTCTAACCCAGAGAACTGCCTACTAGGCAAAGCAATTAAATTCACCAAGACCACCCAATATGTAGATCCAAAAGTGGTTTCTTTGCCAAAGAGAGGAACTATAAGCCCATCTCCAAAGAAATGGGATCCCCTCCTCCAAAACATCTGAACTGATCCCATACAAAGGTGCCAGAACACTGTTACTTGGCATTACCTGCCCGTAGGCACTCTTATCAGCTGCACACCAAATCTGAGCATAGCTGCTTATCTTGTCCAAAATAAATGGACTGCCAAAAATTTCAGAAGGCCACCTCTGAGAAGTGGAAATCACATGCCAAATTGACTCTTTCAGGAAACCACCTTCCAAAGCTGGATTCTGACTCCATTGTTGTACAAATTGAGGCAGTGCTTCCACACCAAACATGCCAGGACAGAAAGTTGCCAGCGCCCTCCGGACCTCCACTAGGCAGCTTCTTATCTGCATGTCCAGCACTGGGGTTACATGCTTTTCTTCCCATGAAAAAGCATTGCCATTCTCACTGGGGAACTTACCAAGTGATATTTGGATACCACCTTCAGTATTGAACACGTCCAATAATTGCTCCAACACAGAAGGTGCCAGGACAGAAATGTGTTGCTGGACTACACCTCCCAATGGTACCTTAATACCTGCTCCACCAACACTGGAATTACATCCTTTGCTTCCCAAGGAAAAACACTCTGGATCACTTGGCCTTGTCTTGCCTTCAGTCATATTGCCCAGCTTTGCCCAGCCCACCATTACTTCGCCTTCCTTTACATATGTCTCCCTCACTCTGCCCTGCCCACCACTCCCTTGTTTTGCTTTGTCTTGCCTTCCATGCAGGTGAAGGCAATGTAATCAAAGCGTAGGCAATTCTAAGCAAGTGAAGGGAGAGGTAGGGAAGGCAAGGCAAGAGCACTGAGGGGAAGACAAAGCAAGGCAAGGGAGTGGTAGGCAAGAGTGGTGGGACAGGATAAAAACAGTAAGAAAGTGGGTGATGGGTGAGCAAGGCAATGCAAGACAACGGAGTGGTGGGAGGGGCAAGGGAAGGACATGGATGTGTTTGTAAGGCAATGCAGGGTTAGGGCAGGCAAGCCAAGGTAAGTCAAAGAAGGAGCAGGCTAGGCAAGGCCAGGAAAAAAGGGGTAGGGAAGTCAAGGTGGGGGATGACTGAACAAGGATATGGAGTGGTAGGAAGAGGGAAGGGAGGACACTGAGGGTTCAGTAAGGGAATGCAAGGTTGGGGTAGGCAAGGGCAGGGAAGAAAGGGGTAAGTCAAGGTGGGGGATGGGCATGCAGGGCAATGCAAGCTATTCACCTTTCCTTGGCTTGCATTTTTTACCCTTTCCTTGCCTTACTTTGCATTCCATGCCCACTCTCTCCCTTGCCTTGCTTTTCCTTCTCAAAACTTGGATTGCCTTACTAACTCCTCTGTCCTTCCTTTGTTCTTCCTTACACTCCATTGTTTTGCCTTGCTTTGTTCATGGATCCCCCACCTTGACTTTACTACCCCTTTTTTCCTGGCCTTCCCTTCCCTTGCCTACTCCTCCTATGACACTTATTGCCTTGCCTGTCTAGCACTTCCCTTGCTTTGCACACCCACACCTTGCCTTGCACTGCCTAACACTATCATAGCTTGCATTACCCTGCATGCCCATTCCTCACTATCACGTGCCAAATTTCTTCCCTGGACTGGCATGGCCTTGCCTGCCCTTTTTTCATTTCCTTTCCCTTACCTACCCACA
The DNA here is from genome assembly GCA_036785705.1 of Acanthornis magna. NCBI lineage: Eukaryota > Metazoa > Chordata > Aves > Passeriformes > Acanthizidae > Acanthornis > Acanthornis magna. The sequence goes on along the minus strand of JAWUZG010000222.1, from coordinate 433,530 downwards.
TCTGGCATTGCCTTATCGACCCTTCCACGTCCTTCCCTTGCACTTCCTTCCCCTCCATTGCCTTGCGTTGCCTGGCTCACCCACCCCCACCTTGACTTCCCTGATGCTTTTTCCTAGCCTTGCCTTGCCAGAGCCATTGGCAGATGCACAGATGAGAAAGAGGGAATCCATTCATCGCAATCCAGAGTCCCACAGGCTTTCATTTACCTGGCTTTTTCCCTCTCTAGGGCCTCACTCCCATCTTGCTGAGCTTTGTGGACAATCAATTCCTGGGACTCTCTGCAGGCTGCCAGCTGAGATGTCAACTCTCCCACCTCAAGTCAAACAGAACAAAGTAGTCAGAGGCTACAGCCTGTCCCTGTCAGCCACAGCAGAGACTGTGAGGAAAGACAAAGGGCAACTTCCCATTCCTCCCTGTCCTGAGGGGACCAGATTCACAATGGATATGGACAACTTGGACATGGATATTGGGTCACCAAGGGCATCTGGAAAAGCACCTCACAACCAAGGCTAGGAGGAAGAGGTCAGCAGAAATCTGTGCTGATGCAGCGGATGCAATAAAGCTTTGTGTAGTGCTTAGCACCTTTCCCGGACAGCCCTTCACTCCTGTCCTGTCCAGGGTCTGCTCCCTGCCTTTGCCCAGCCTCTCCCAGCTGCTCGGAAAGGCCTCATCAGTGCTGCTCCAGGACTGCCATCGCCCCTTCTCCCTGCCCTGCAGCTCCTTCTCTCTGCACCCCTGGCCAGCACCTGCCCTTGGCCAGAGGCATCCCAGCACAGCTACTCCAGTGCCCTGCCCAGTGACTCTGGTTTGGGGCAAAATGGGGTCAGGGGATCTCGAAAGGGGCTTGTGGGGGGAGGTTGGAGGCATTTGGGAAGAATTTGGGGTCGATTGAGGCATCTTGGGGGGTCCCAGGAAGGCTTTGAAGGGTCAGGGAAGGGTTCCTGGGGTAGTTGGGTTGGGGGTTTGGGGGGTTACAGGTGAGACCCTGAAGGACGCAGATGAGTAACAGGTGGGGTTTCGGGGGTCCTGGAGGGGGCTGGGGGATTCCAGGTGAGACCAGATGGGGCACAGATGAGTCATATGTGGGTGGGGGGGCCCTGTTGAGGATCATGGGTGGTGTTGGGGGCATTTGGGTTTCTCTGAGAGTATTTGGGGAGTCCTTGGGTGGGTTGTGGGGGGCCTCAGGGGTCCCAAGTGAGGTCTTTTGAGTCCTGGGATTGCTATGAGGGTATTTTTGCAATGTTTTGGGGGGTGTTCGGGGATGTTTTCAGAGTCTCTCACCTGTGGGGGGGCTCGAGTCAATCTCTGTCAGGGAGCGCCGCAGGCAGTGCAGCCCCTCCAGGATCCGTGACACCTGCTGTGGACAGGGGAAAAATGCAGCTGAACTGGGACCCCTTAAATTCCACACCCCCACCCCCAGGGGCTGCCCAAACACCCCTGGGACCCCAGAGACCCTCAGGAGGCACCACACCCCCCCACCCCAAGTTACCCCCCAAGGATCCTCTGAGGGTCCCCAAATTCCCCTTAAATCCCTCCACATCTCCCCTAGGAACCTTCCTAAATCTGCAAGGAACCACCCAAACCACCCTTCCAGGACGCTTCAAATCCTCCTTAACCATGCCCCCTTGTCCCCACCCCCCATCTTAGACCTCCCTGAACGCCTTCAAGGCCTGCCCAAACCCCCAGAATGTACTGAATGCCCCTTAAACTCCCCCAGCCCCCACTCCAGGTAACCCATCAAAGCCCGCAAACCCTCTTTCGGGGCTCCCTCAAGCTCCACCCAGGGAGACCCAACTTCCCCTTAACCCCCCTCGGTGCTCCACTCCACACACGCCAAACCCCACCCCCTTTTCTAAAGTCTGGCCTCTTCCCCTTAGTGCCTCCTCCCCTAACACCCCTTGTCCCCCCTCAACACTACACTCTTTAGGCACCCTTTAGGGAACCCTCCTTTAGGGACCTCAAATCCCTCTTAACCCCGCTAGAGACCCCCAAAACCCTTGAGATCCCCTACAAACTCTCCTTAGCAACCTCCAGGATGCCCAAAAAACTTTCAGAGACCGTGTTGGGACCCTCAGAACTCCCTTAAACCTCCCATAAGCCCCCAAACCCTCCTTAAACCACCTTAGAGACCCCCAACTCCCCCCAAGGACACCCCAAACCTTACCCAAGAGCCCCCAGTAATCCCCCTTAGGAAACACGCAGCGCCCCCTTAAGGCCCCGAAGCGCCTCTTTAGGGACACCCACCAAATCCCCCACGACCCCCAAAACCCTCCTCACACCCCCCCAGGCTCCCCCCGCCCCTCCGAACCTCCCTCGGCGCCCCAAGCCGCGCCCCCTCCTCCGCGTTTGCGCCCCCTACCGAGCAGGGCCCAGCCCAAGGTGCAGCGGTGTTCCCGGACCGCAGGAGCATCGCGGGGGCGGGGCCTCGCTCCCCGGGCCCAATCACAAACGAGCTCACGGAGGCGACTGGGCGGGGCCAGAGAACAGCGGCCAATGGGAGCCAGGCAGGGGAGGGACGGGAGTGATCGGCGGTGGGAGGTTCTCGGCTCAGCCGAACCCCCCTCGTTGACTGACAGGGCGGGAGGCGCCGGAACCGCGCTGGGAAACGTCCCCTCAGTCATTGGCTGGGCGGGGGCGCGAGCGGTTCCCGCCTCAGCAGAACTGCCCTCAGGGATTGGCCGGGCGGGGTCAGGACGGGGTGACCCAAAATGGCTCAAAACGGAGCCGGAACCCCCTCGAAACTGCAACAAAACTGACCAAAATTGAATAACTTTGAATATATATGAAAAGTTTAAGGCGATATTTAAGTTACATTTAAGAAATGGAGGGTTGAGGAGGCAGATTGAATACTAAAACCTATCAAAACCTCCCTGTAAAAGCCTCAAATCCCCTTTAAAAATCATCCAAAATTAAGTTAAATTGAGTAGAAGCATAATAAATACAAATATAAATAAACTAAAGCCATATTTAACTTATATTAAAAAATGGGAGTGGTGGTGAAAGGGTGCTTTTGGCACTAAAATGCCTCAAGAAGGTTCCAAAAAAAACCCCAAGCACCAATTTCCCCTCACTCCCCTCCCCAGAAATCTGAAAATTGAAAAAGATTGCCTGAACTTGAATATTAACATTTTAAGGAGAAATTTTAAATAAAATAAATAAATAAATAAATTTTTTAAAAAAGGTTAAGAGGTAATTTTGGCACTGAAATGCTTTAAAAAAACACCCAAAGAGCTCCAAAAGGTGGCTATTAAATAAATTACTGCTCAAGAATTCATGAATATTTAAATAATACAAGTGTAAGGGTTAATTGTTGAATTAGGGTGGAATTTAACTTAAAGCATTAAAAAGCATGAGGTAATGAAAGGAAGCTCTCAGCCACTGTCCCATCCTGTCCCACCAGTGGGGATCTCTGATGCTATGCAGAGGAAAACTACAGTGCCAGGAGATGGGAGAGGAGAAAAGCAACCAGCAGGAGACTTATCCATAGCAGTGCCAGTGAAAGCTTTTTCTAGAGGCAGATCCCGTGGCTGGCAGTGCATCTGGCTGTGCTACGAGTGATCACATGCAGAGGTGGTGCCTTTCAGGCACCATGTCTCTGCTAAGGAACTGTAGCTGGACACCTCAGCTTGATTCCTCCAAACTCCAGGCTCTTGGAGAGCCTCCAGGCTCTTGGCCTCTCTGGAGCAAGGCTGGACAGGCCTCCCACTCCTTTCTCTCTCTTTGATTGCCCACCCACAACAAGATTTTCATCTCTGTGTCCTTGTCTCAGAGTGTCTCTCAGGTATTCCTGGTCAATTGACTGTGTCCTAGTCAGTCTTCACTTTTGCTTCCTCTTGCTTTTTGTTTTGTGCCCTGGATCTCACTCTCCCTCCTGTCTCTCGGTCCCTGTTTCTTTCATGTCAGTTCTACCTGCTCCTAGTCCTGTGGCCATGAGGCACTCGGTGTCCTATGGCTGTGCTGTGCTAATCACCCCCTCACTGTCAGACCGAGTCACAGACCGCAGCACTCAATGGATATTCGGTTTATCAGTGGAAGAATATGCATTCTGGCTACTGAACCGTATTGCATCCTTTGGCTGCACTGCAAACCGAGCAGCAGGTGGGAGCAGGTGGCTCTCTGCCTCCAGCCAGTCCAGCAGACACAACCCTGTGGTGTCACGAAAGAACACAGTTGGAGGAGTTTCAGGGCCTCAGCAGTGCTTTAAGGCTCATTATCCCCCCAGACTTTGTTCCCTACGTTCTGGTCTGCTGTGTGGAATGCTCTAAAGTTTGGGAGAGGGAGAGTTTGCTCCCTGTCCGTGGCCTGGCTTGCAAGGAGCTGAAGTGGAAGAGTTGTCCAGGACCTTGACTAAGCAGCAGCCCTCCTGCTGAGGCACAGTCTGTGGAGAAAGATGTCAGTGGCCCTAATCTGTGCTTTGGAAATCAGTGTTGGGTTACTAAATCCTGTCAGAATGCTCTCTAATAGACCTGTGATGGCTGAGGGTTGTATGTGGGAAGGCTTTGCCAGCAAGGAGCTTGAATTGTTGATAATCTGAGCTCTGTCCAGGGGCACTCTGAGAGCCTCTTCCTTCCCCTTCCACAAGGATGAGGTGTTTGCCAAGGCTGGAGTTGGAGGCTGTCCCGACAGTTGGTACCGTGGGGCTGCAGATGCTCCTGAAGGGTGGGCTTGTCTGAGCTGGGTCTTGTGCCTCTTTCAGATGTCCCTGCTGCAGTCACAGCTGGCCCAAGACTGACAGCATCGGCAGGGTGACATGGAGAGCTGTGCAAGGACCAGGCAAGAGCTGTCAGACCTTCTCCAGGAGCTGTCCTGCTCCTTCACAGCTGTGCTCAGGGAGCCCAAAGCTGCTGTTCTGGAAGCAGAGACTCGGAAGCTGGATTGTTCTCTGAACCTTAACTTTGCACTGACATCCCTTGACCGTCAGTATCCAGAGAGACAGCCCAGGCATACAACAGCCAGACCTGCCAGAAGCGATGATGACCTCAGATAACTGCACCTTTGGTCTTCATTTGAAAGGAAGGATTTCTGCTAAGACAGAGAGCTCATGGATGTGAGAAGTGGCATCAACACCTCAGGGCAAGGCCTTTTATATCTGTTCCTCTCACATTCAGCTGCTGCTGACAAACCTCACCTTATGTTGAAGATTAGGATCTATGAAACATTGCTTCATGGAGCAGATAATTTCTGGGGACAAAATATGTATATGCGAGAACAAAAACACAGGTGAGGAGAGAGAATAATGTATGGAGAAGGGAGCCCAAACAAGAAATTAATAATCCCTGAGGAGTAAGACTTCTGTGTAACATCTGTCCAAGGGCAGCTACTCAAATAAAATCAAAGGATACAAAGAGTGCACTACAAACAAAGTAACATAAGAGTGTGCTCTTTGTATTTGCAAGCATCTCCTAGGGACAGGAGTTTTTACGTCTTTTTTCATGAAAATTTTTCTCAGAAGAAAATTATAGTCCTTTTTCACTGGCACAGTGAGACTTTTACGAGGTCTCGTGCAATTTCCCCTCTTGAGGTCAGAGCTGTTCCATGCAACGAGAAATGGGAATTGGAGGTGTTGACAAAAGCAATGGAGAGTGCACAGCCAAGAGTGAAGGTGAGCGAGAGATGGGGCCTCTCTTCCCTTCTCCCTTTCCTTCCCTTTTTTGTTCCAAAGCACTGGTGGCTTTGACCCAGCAGCAGGTCTGAGGGACAGCTTGGCTGCTCTCCAAATGGTATTACCGCCCATCTCCAGCCCTTCCACAGCCAGAGGTTATGGACAGGATGGCGAGGGTGTCCCAGGCAGGGAGAGCTGCTCTCCACACTGCACCAGGGCCAGGTCAATGCTCTCTGGCACCTACAAGTCTGTAGCATTGAGCAGTCCTGTCTGTGCAAAACAGATCCTGGGAATTAAGTGGCTCAACATCTTTGATGTCCTGGATTTTTCATTCATTCTTAGGGCTGGGGCTGGATTCTTCCTTTCTCTCTATCTTTTTGTTTGAAAATCCCCCTTGAATCAGAAAAGGCCATGAACTGAGTGCTGATTTTGCTTTTCTTGACAAGTGAGCACAGCTGCCAAAAGGCAGTGCAGCCTCAGCAGGGACCACAGCCATGAGCTGGGGCTGCCAGCCGAGCATCAGCTGCTTGGGTGGTCCCTGGGGAAAAGCAGGGCTGTCCTTTGCTCCCTGCTGACAGCTCTGGGGGTTCTGGGACCCTGTGTGCCTGTGCAGCCCCGAGCGGTGCCAGATGTGCCCCAGGACAAAGCGATGCCGTGGAAAGGTGAGGTATGGGGCTGAGCCCTGACCCAGAGAGGGGCCCTGGAGAAGGCAGGCGCAGCTCTGCTCCTCTCTGTCAGGAGCACAGAGTGTGTGCACTGCTCAAAAGCAATTCCCATCAAATGGGGGACAAAACTCCTACAGGGCACAGACGAACGCTCTCAAAGATGGGAGCGAAAAATACCTGGCACAGCTTTTTCAAGCTATTTTGTTCCTGAAGGTCTGCTCCTAGTCAGGAATCTTTGATGTAGTCAGCAAGACTTTTCTTCTGCCTAGAGGATCTATTGATATATTGCCAAACAGAGAGCAGAGGAAAAAATCCACTCTTGGATGTCTCAGGATTCTTAATCTATTTTATGAGCCTTTGCATAGTAGAAATTTCAAAAGATCCTGAAACATCATTTTCCTCCTCATGTGATTTTTCTAAACTCAAAGTTGTCCTTTCCATGAATATTTTTAACCAGTGAGAAGCTTTTTAGGCATTTTCTTACATCTCCCCTTTGTCAGGGAAGACAGAAGAATTCCTGTGACTCAGGAACTGAGTGCAACCATAAAGAGCATGTGGCTCAAACACTGCTGTCTTGGGAATGCTGGTCCTTAAAACTCACGCTGTCTGGACCTGCAACTTGGAGCTCATGTTACGAGCCAGGCCTCTGCCCAGCTGCCCAGCAGGCTGTGGGGACATGGGGGTGGCGGAGCAAGTGCCAGGACCAGCAGGGAGCTGGGATGGGGGCAGAGCCAGGGGAGGGGCTCTCCCACAACCCCTGGAATGTTGGGGTTTGGACCCTGGCAACTGTCAACAGTCCATGGAATGTTGGGTTTTGGACACTGCAGTTGCCAACAGCTCTTGGAGCTTGGGGTTTGGACCTTGCAAAGGCCAGTGGCACTTTGATATTGTGCTATTGACCCTGCAAAGGACAACGGCCGCTGGATAGTGACATTTCACCTTGCTACTGCCAACATCCCCTGGATATTCACATTTAACATTGCTCCTGCCAACATCCCCTGGATATTCACATTTAACCTTGCTACTGCCAACATCCCCTGGACATTGGCATCTTCACACTGCTCCTGCCAAGGGGCAGATGGAGACCCAGCAGGTGAGAAAGCTGCTGCTCTCCCTGTGCCAAGCCCAGTGGGGGGCTGGGTGGGCCTGGGCTGTCCCACAGGGAAAGGTTCCCTTTGGGAATAACAAGGGATTAACAGGTGGGTGTTCCAGAGCTGGCGGCAGCTTTGGTGCTGGCTCTGGGGACAGGCCTGGCAGGGAGCAGGGGGCTCCTGGCTTGGAAGCATTTAAGGGTGACTCCCTCAGGGCCAGCCATGCAGTCTGAGTGTGCTCTTACCTGTGCTCCTCCAGGAAGCTCGAGGGCTTGGAATGAGCCAGCAGTTCACTTCCCAAATACTTTCTCAGCAGCAACTCTCCCCAGGAGCCCCTGAGGTGCTGAGCTGGCTCAGGACCGTTTTGCAATGGGATTAAGGGAAGGCAAGTGCAGGAAGCCTGGAAGGGAGAAGCTGCTCTGCCATGGGTCTGCTGTCTGCTCTGAAGGGGGGGCTGTGTCTCTGTGCCTCCTTTCCTTAGCCCATTTTCCCCCAAAGGAGACTTCTCTCTTCCGTCAGCTCCACAAGGCCTGTGACAGGGACTCTGTAGAACTGTAGCACAGGCCTGACCTCAGAGGGCCCTGTTTAACTTCACTGTAATCCCAGGAATAAATGCACTAAGCACAAACTATGCTCAATGTAGAAGTGGATTTTGTACATTTAGCTGCATTTTGGAACTGGTTCTCCATGAATGGACACCCGTTCTCGCTGAGATCAGAAAAGGCATCTGAGGGGTACTTTGGAATAGGAGGAGAATTCCTGACTAACAGCTGGATGTGGGCTTTCAAGTGCCATTAGCCAACAGGGACAGCGTGGCCAGTTCCCTTATCTGCACTGACAGTTCCCAGCATGCAGATTCTGGGAACATCCTCTCAACCCCAAAATCCACTGATGCATGGCATTCCTTTGGATTGGTTTGGGAAGCACTGGTAAGGAGATGAGGGGCAACTCAGGTGAAAACTTTGGCTTGTCTTCCCCACTGGCCACAGGCTCAGGTCCTGAGGCCTCACTCAGCTTGACACCTTTCCATTCACTGAGCCGGTTGAGGCCCTTTCTTTCTTCCCTTGGCACTCATGGTCCTGCCCTGCTTTGCTGGTTTCCCCAGCTCTGTCCTCTACTGCTTTTGTCTCCTTGATGCCCCTCTCCTCAGCACAGCATTTACCTTCAGGGGAGCTGTCTCTGTGCTTGCTGCTTCTCCAGCTCTCTGGAGCCATCTTCCCTGCTCCTATTTGGTCATTTCTGCTCTTTCCCTTCCTATTCCTGCAGGGCTTGAGAGAAGAGCTTTCAGTCAGGCAGGACTCAAACAATGTCCTGCTAGTAGACATCAAAGAGGAAATTCATCTCCTCCTTGAGCAGAGGGAGGCTCTCCAAAAGCAGGTGAGTGAAACAGCAGTGACACGGCAGTCATCCAGCAGGTGCTCTGTGCCCTTCTTGCCTTTTCATGGCAACTGAGGGAGTGATTCCTGGGGCTGCCTCATGCTGTGAGCTCCATGGCAGCTGCTCTGAAGGACACTCAGTGCTCTGCTGAATCTCAGCTGCTGCCCTGGACAGCTGCGTTAGTCCTCTGGGCTCTTGACCAGCAACCATCAGCATGGATTTCTGCTGGCCTCTTCCTGCTAGCCTTGGTTGTGAGGTGCTTTTCCAGATGCCCTTGGTGACCCAATGAGAGTTTGAAACAAGTTGTCCGTATCCATTGTGAAGACTCTGGTCCCATCAGGACAGGGAGAAATGGGAAGTTGTCCTTTGCCTTTCCTCACAGTCTCTGCTGTGGCTGACAGGGACAGGCTGTAGCCTCTGACTACTTTGTTCTGTTTGACTTGAGGTGGGAGAGTTGACATCTCAGCTGGCAGCCTGCAGAAAGTCCCAGGAATTGATTGTCCACAAAGCTCAGCAAGATGGGAGTGAGACCCTAGAGAGGGAAAAAGCCAGGTAAATGAAAGCCTGTGGGACTCTGCACTGCAATGAATGGATTCCCTCTTTCTCATCTGTGCATCTGCCAGCATTTCCTAAGTGGCAGAGTTCTGAACTGTCCGTGCAGATGTGTTTCATTCTCTGGATGTTGTGCCTCATTTCTTTTGAGCATTCAGTTACAGTTCTTCTGAAGACAAAGGTTTTTGGAGTAGCTCTTTCCCTCTAAGGGGGTGTTCTGTTGGTAGCTTGGTGTCTTAACCCTGCCCATGTTGCAGTGTAAGGAGCTGGATATATCCACAAGCTCCACCTTGGGTCTGGGAACTTGAACCCTTTGGGATCTGGATCAGCCTGGCATCCTGATTCCTTTGCTTGGCAGAACAACCTTAAACCCCTGATTTCTGATGCAAGCCAGGTTCCCCTCTGAGGAACCCAAGGGACACGAATGTCTCTCACGGCCACCTGTTGCCTTGTTCCACAGGGCAACTCTAACAATGGAAGATAAGGAACCAAGCCTCAGAAGCCTGGAACAAAAAAACGTGGCCTGGATCAAACAGATGTCTCAGCTTGACTCTGCTCTTCGCCGGGGTGAGCAGCTCCTCTCAGACCGCATAGGAGAGCTGCAGGAGCTCAACACCCAGGTAAGCTGGCACTGGCATACTCTTCTCCAGGGACACACAACAGCACCTTCAGCTTGGAGGCCTCAACTGCTTCCCTCTGCCAGCAGCATCCACTGCTGCCGTGTTCTGCCCAGGGCTGCTGCTGCACACCTTGAAGCTGCACCCTGAGGCCAAGGGTAGCTCTGGTGAATCCTGCCTGTCAGGTTTTCCCCTGTTCTCTCCTGGGTCCCAGCATGAAATCTCCGAGGAGAAGCAGAAGCAGACTCTTTTGGAGCTTATCCGTCCCTCTGTTACCAGTGTTGTCCCAGGTGGAGTCGGTGCCTGTGCAGGGCACTGAGCAATGTGGGGACACAGGTGTGGTTATGGCAGGCTGGGGAGGGCACTTCCAGCACGGCCAGTTCATCCAGTGTTTAGAGCTGCAACAAGGATGCCCATTGCCTCCCTTTCTTTCTTGTGACTTTATTTGTCTCTGCTGCAATCCTTGGCTTTGCCCCTTCTGTGTCCGGTGTGTTTCTTGCTTGACGTCATTTCTCCTTCATTGCTCGCCCTGCTGTCTGCTGTGCTGCCTCAGGAGCAGCCCTGTCCCTGAGGCTCTGTGCATCCCTGTTGCAGATCCGCTCCCTGCAGGAAGCAGTGCTGGAGAAGGATGCTGCCCAGGCAATTCAAGAGGAGCAGCTGCTGCAGGAGCTGGAGCAGTCCCAAGCAGGCGAACGGCGCTTGAGGGACTCGGTGCTGCTGCTGGAGGCTGAGGTCTCTGATCTGCGTTTGAGGCTCCGTAGCTCAGAGGATAGAGCAGAGGCCTTGGCCACACAGTTTCAACAGGCCAGTGGTGTCCCCTCGGAAGCTCAGTCCCAGCTGGACAAACTGCTTTTGCTTCTGCAGCGCATGATCAGGGACAGCAGCAACGTGGTCACTTGGAGCTCAGGCAAGTGTGGCAGGCTGGGTTAGCAGGGGTTAGTGGGAGAGCAGCTGGAGTGAGAAGTGGTTCGTGGTCATCCTGGTGTGACAGACAGCCTTTCAGTTTCGGCTGACTCCAGTCTTGGGAAGTCTTAGCAGCTTGGCATCCCTGCAGAGTCACAAGTCCATGTTTGTATGAGGAGAAAAGAGCAGCATCAGAAGGACAAAGGGCCCAAGTCCTGTCAAGCCGCAGGGCCCATGCAGTCATCCTTGGGGCAGTGCTGTCATCAGTGGTCATCAAAATAATGTCAGCCTGAGACACACGTCCTGCTGCAAGGCGAGCGCTAGGACAATGACAAAGGCACTGCCACCTTCTCCTGGGCAGAAAGAGGCCTTGTTTGTTGGAGACCCTGGGATTAAATCTCGAACCAGAATGTCTTCTCTTTTCAGAAGAGGGTCATGTTGTGAGCCTAAGTGCTTCTCAGCCCAGCAATGTCCCCGCAGAGCTCACAGTGGACAGAGTGGCAGCAGCCCTGCAAGACCTGTGGCAACACCTGGAGCATTCGCAGAAAGATCTGGTAATGTGTGCCTAGTGCACGCAGAAATCCTGTCCTGCTGCTGCACAAGCAGAGTGCCAATGCCAGGATGAGTGGCAGTCCTTGTAGGGGGTTGGCTCACTGCCTTGAGGAGGAAGGAGGATCACAATCACGTCTACCAGTCCTGTCCAGCTGCCCTCTCTCACCTGGGCTATTTCTGCCTTTGTGTTTGTAACCCTTTGTCTCCTGCCAGCAGTGGCCCCGTGAGGTGATTCTGCTCCTCTTTCCTTTTCCAGAATGACGCGAGGAAGGAGATTCAGGCCTTGAAGCTGCAGCTGAGCACAGCACAGGCTCAGAGGGACAATTTAAATGCCTGCAATCAGGAGCTACAAAAACAGCTGGCTGAAAGCCTGGAAGGTACAACTTCTCCTCTCCCACCCATTTCCCCATCCTGTCTCACCAACGGTGATCTCTGATGCTATGCAGAGGAAAACTGCAGTGCCAGGAGATGGGAGAGGAGAAAAGCAACCAGCAGGAGACTTATCCATAGCAGTGCCAGTGAAAGCTTTTTCTAGAGGCAGATTCTGTGGCTGGCAGTGCATCTGGCTGTGCTACGAGTGATCACATGCAGAGGTGGTGCCTTTCAGGCACTGTGTCTCTGCTAAGGAACTGTAGCTGGATACCTCAGCTTGCTTCCTCCGAACTCCAGGCCATCCCAGGAGAGCCTCCAGGCTCTTGGCCTCTCTGGAGCAGGGCTGGGCAGGCCTCCCACTCCTTTCTCTCTCTTTGACTGCCCACTCTGCATAAGCCCAAGGGCAAACACACTTCCATACTCCTCTGAACCTTGCCCTTTTAATTCTTCTCTACCCAGAAGCTTCCCTCATTTCTGTCAGCTTTGGAAGCCCTTGTGTGCTTAGGACCTGGCAAACACAGCCAGGCAGATATGCAGGATGCACATCAGTTTGCCTTTGCTTTGCTTTTCCCCTTCCCCTTCCCCTTCCCCTTCTCCTTCCCCTTCCCCTTCCCCTTCCCCTTCCCCTTCCCCTTCCCCTTCCCCTTCTGCGGTGCAGCGATGTGGAGGGCAGAACGCAAGAACTCTCTAGAAACTGCCCTGAAGGAAGAGGTCACTGCAAGAAAGGAAGAGGCTGTGACCCTTCATCGGGAGGTGGAAACTCTGCAGAGGAAATTGGAGAACACAGAGAAGGAAAGAAAGGATGTGCTGGTGAGAATGGCAGATGCCATGAAGGGCCATTTCTTTGCTTTTTGGGGGCACTTCTCTTGCTAGATCTAAGGAGCACCTTCTTCCACTTTAACTTTCCAAATTGCATTCATCTGAATAAGGAGGGAAAGATGTGAAGATGTCATAGTCATGTCAAACCCAATTAGGCCTGAGGCTGCTGATTTTCCTCCACGCTGGAGCTTTCTGCCCTTGAAGCTGTAGTTCTCCATGTCCACACTTGGAGCTGTATTCCTCCCCAAAGGAGCACTTGAGTAGAGCTCCAAGAGGTCAGGGAAGAGCAGAAAGGAACCTGGGACAGGCTGAGGGAGCTGGGAAAGTCACAGCAACAAGGGCAGGCCCAGGAAAGGTGTGCAGCATCCCGAGAGGCAGGGAGAGAGGGGCAGCCCATGCCTGCCACTGCAGCGGGAGTTCAGATCTGGTATGAAAAGCAAACAGAGAGAGATGGGATCACCGACTCTCCTTCTCCCTGTTTTGCAGCATGAACGAGACAGTCTGCAGGCAGCTAAAGAAAAACTGGAGTGTCAGATCAAGCTTCTGGAAGAATCAGTCACAGCCTCAGAAACCCGAGCAAATACAGCGATAGAAAGGAATCACTCCCTTCAAGAAGAACTCCAGACTGTAATGTCTGTCTTTCAAATTAAAAAAGAGAAACTTGAAACACAGGAAAAGGAAATGGAGATGCTCCAAAAAGAGGCAGCAGAGGCCAAAGCTTTGCAGGAGCATCTCACTCGCATGACTGCCGACCTGTCAGAGAGGGAGAGAGAAATCAAGTTGTACAAGGAGCAGATGAGAATGCTGGAGAAGAAGAATTTAATGCACACAACTTCCTCACAAAAGAAGGAACTAAACCAAATGAGAAGGGAAGCTGAGAGGGAAGCCATGAGGGAAGAGCTGGAGCATGTGACTGCTGCTTTGAAGCAGAGAGAAAATGGAGAACTCGAATGGAGACAGAAGGCTCAAGCCCTGAGTGCCGCCCTTGCCAAGAGTGAAATATCCAAAGGGACTCTCAGGAAAAAATTAACCATCCTGCAGAGAATGGCTCCCAGCAGGGACATGGACCAGTCTTGTCTACAGGTAGGCATGGGGACAGATCTTCAGTCCACTCAGACGTCCCTGAAGGATTCCAATGATGTTTCCCATAGAGAGGTGGGAATATATATCCCTGCCAGTCCATGGCCTGCTTGGGCAAAGCTGTCAGGGCTGCCGCCAGCAGCCTTGTCTGGCTGGCTGGCTCCAGCCAGAGACCATTGGCATGCAGGAATGTTTCCTGGCACACCTGGAATGACTGATGCAGCTCTGGAGCTTGCTGTTCAAATCAGCTCCAGTCCAAAAGCTGGGCATGGGGAGCTGCTTCTCCCATGCCTGCAAGGGCAGGCAGCACGTGGTAGTTTGGGTTTGGCGTGGAAAGGAACGGAGCAGCTGACCTGACTGATGGACTAAAGTGAGCAGAGTTTTGTACCGAGGGCTGAACAGCAGCTGCACTGCTGATGCTTGGAGGATGCTTCCAGAGATGGAGAGCTCTGAGGGACAGCTTTTCCAGTGCTTTAAAAGAATGGAAGCATCTCCTGTCTCAATACCCAGCAGGCTGTCGGGGCGGAAGGAAAGCGGCTGTCACGGCACTCAAGGAAAGGCCTGGAATGTGTGCTGGCTCTGGTTGCATCATCAGAAGAGAAGGCAGAGAGGAGGGAACTCAGAGCTGAACCCAGGAGCAATCCTGAGCAGGTAAAATGGGCTTTTGCAGCCTCTGCAGAGCCTCAGGCTCCTCTGCAACATGACACATTTTCCCAGGCAGCACTTTGGAGTCCTCTGCTGCTTGCCTTCCCTCTCCCTCTCCCCACTGTGGGCACACACTTGTATTTTCTCTCTCTCATGGCACCCCATGGCCTTCACAAATGCACCTTCACTCCAGTGTCCCCCTCCTTGCCCCAGTGTCCCCAGACACACACTCTACTCTGTTCCACAGACCACAGTGAGTACTTTATGCCCGCAATGTTCTCTGGTGCAGTTAAGGGTCTCTGAAGAGAGATCTCCTTGCCTTGACATCAGAGATCCTTTTGCTCCATGTGACCCTTCCTCCCACCCAATGTGCAGGTGGAACATCAACGGAGGAGCCGGAAGGGACGTTGTAGGCGTCAGGAGAGGGAGAGTTTGCTCCCTGTGCATGAGGCTTCCAAGGAGCTCAAGTAGAAGTGTTCTCTTCAGTGCCTTGGGTAAGCATCAGCCCTCGTGCTGAGGCACTGCCTGTGGAAAAGGGGTCAGTGCCCCGAGCTCTGTCCAGGGGCAGTCTGGGAGCCTCTTCCTTCCCCTTCCACAAGGATGAGGTGTTTGCCAAGGCTGGAGTTGGAGGCTGTGTCTGCCCCGACAATCGGTGCCGTGGGGCTGTGGATGCTCCTGAAGGGTGGGCTTGTCTGAGCTGGGCCTTGTGCCTCTTTCAGGTGTCCCTGCTGCAGTCACAGCTGGCCCAAGACCGACAGCATCGGCAGGGTGACATGGAGAGCTGTGCAGGGACCAGCCAGGGGCTGTTCTGTTCCTCCCCAGCTGCCAGCCATTATTTTGTAATAAAGAGAGTTTTTTCAGGAAAAGATTAGATTCAATTTTTTCACTGGCAAAATGAGGCTCTTGAGCGGTGGTGTGTGATTTCCCCGCTTGAGGCCAGAGCTGTTCCCTAAGACAAGAAAGGAATTTGTGTTGTTACCGAACTGCTTCTACTTCGAGATTTCCTGCTGGGACCCAGGGGAGAACAGGGGAAAACCTGACAGGCAGGAGACACCGGAGCCAGCCTTGGCCTCAGGGTGCAGCAGCAGCCCCAGGCAGGACACGGCAGCAGTGGATGCTGCTGGGAGGGGAAATTAGTTGTGGCCTCCAAGCTGAAGGTGGTGGTGTGTGTCCCTGGAGAAGAGGATGCCAGTGCACAGGTGACCTGGGTGTTGAGCTCCTGCAGTTCTGTGCTCTGAAAGGAACTGCTCGGCCTGCCGAGGAGCAGAAGGAAGCTGAGAGGTCTGGTTGGTCTGGCAGTGTCCCTCCAGCTGCTGAGGGTACAGGATCACCGCCCCACCCACTCATGGAATCTAGGGGCCACTGTGGGGTCTTGTGGAAGAAAAGGGGCCATAATGACACAGCGGGGCCACATGGAACCCATGGTACACTGTGACCCTGTGGGACCCAGGAGACCCTTGTGACACTGTGGAACCACATGGAACCTAGGGGCCATTGGGACACAGTGGGGCTTTTTGAAACCGAAGAGGCCATTGTGCCGTGATGGAAGATCATTGAACCAAGGGGCAAGGCTGCATGGAGCCAAGGATACATTGTGACACTGTGAAACCTATGATTCTATTGTGACACTACAGAACCCCAGGGAACTAAGGGGCCATTGTGACTGTCATGTGAAAAGGGAAAGGTACCTTGACCCATAGTGTGAAGAGATTTACCCAGCCCTTAGTATTTGATTTGTCTGTCAGTGTCCCAGGAAAGCCAAGGCCCTCATGCCTGACCAATCTGTCAGTGTCCCCTTAGGGGGCCCTTCCCTGAGCAGTCCTGCTGGATCAGGGGGTGTTTGACTGACTTAGGGAAACACCAACAGCATAAGGGGGACCCCTCAGCAGTTTCACCTTTATTAGAGTGTGTTCCCTGCTGCCAGCGACTGTCAGCTCCTAGGAAGGACTCCCACTATTTATGGAATAACACCCTTTATTACTATAAAATCGTGACAGGTTAAGGTTTGAAGGTTCTCACTGATAGCATCTGATTGTAAAAACATACTCAAAGGTCTACAGAGACAAGCTCTAGTCCCCAATAAAATAATTAGTGTGCATGAAGTACGATTTTTACCCAATAGGCATCCCTATGGGGAAGAAGACAGGTTCAGCCTCTCAACTGATCCCAGCAGTTATGATGGAGTCTTTCCTAACTTTTCCCCCATTCTTGACTTTATACTATTTCATTGTGTTTGAAATGAAACACAATGATGTGACTTGAGTCACACATACCTTTGTTACTGATTGGTGTAAAATTTTCTCACTTCATTTTTTAAGATACAGTCAAAAAGAACAGCCAGTGAGGGCTGGTTGTACCTCAGGGGTGGGTAATTTTGGGATGGAGGTGTGCATTAATATTACTGTTACAGGCTTTAATGGACCGAGTTCATCATCGCCACAGTTGCTGGCTCAGCATCAGGACATCTTCCCCTATCTCCCCTGGCTGACAGGTGCTATGTGGTTTATCAGCTGTAGAGTACCATTGAGTTCCTTTTCCTGCAAGGATTCCCACAGAGCCTGGCTGTGGGTGTCTCCAGTCTGCTCCACCCTCCATTCCATCCCCCTTAGCAGGTGTGTGTGTGGGGGGAATCATTGTGGGATAGGTTTCAAGTCCTGCCAACCGCATTCCATCCAGGGAGCAGCAACTGTGATTTATCCTATAATTTCCATACTGTTTTAACTCCTGTTAGGATGCCAAAGAACTCCTCTGTTTCTCTAATTGTACCCTCGGTTACCTGTCCACAGGGTCCCCAATCCTTTCCCCACAGCACGTTTCATCAATGGGATGTTTACAGACCGAGTGAAGAACAGCAAAGCTCTCTGTGCAGCATTTGGTTAAGGAGCAGTGAAGTGCCAGGACAGAGCCCCTTTGGAACACAGTATTTCCATCTCTGTGCTCCTGCTGTCCCACAGCCCCCCGGGCACCAGGAGCCCCCTGAGTGCCGGTGCCAGGGCAGTGCTGCCGACGTGGAGCCACTCCCAGCTCTGGGCCAGGCAGGGACATGCTGGGAGGGCGCAAGGGAGTGGGGCAGCAATGCCACCACAGCTGGAGGAGCCACACTGTCCAAGCGAGACTGGAAATGGCAGCCTGGAACTGCCACAGGAACAGCCTGGGAACCGCCATGGGAACCTGCCTGGGAAGCACCTGGGAGCCCACCCAGGAAGCTGTCCTAGGAAACCACTCCAGGAACCTCCCTAAAACAGCTCAGGAACCACCCAGGAACCTGCCTAGGAACCCACCCCAGAAGCCGCACTAAAACCACCCTGTAACTACCTGGGAACCCACCCTAGGAACTGCCCAGGAACCACATGGGAATGCATTCCGGGAACCACGTCAGGAACCCACCCCATGAACCTCCCTAAAACCTCCTGGGGACCACCCAGGAATCTGCCCAGGAACCCCCTGCTGGGAACTACCTGGGAACACCCTCCGGGATCTGCCTGGGAACCTCCCAGGAACCCACCCCAGGAACCTCCTGAAAACTGCCCAGGAACCACCCAGGAACCTGCCTGGGAAGCCCCCCAGGAAACACCCAAGAACAACCCAGGAACCACCACAGGAGCCCCTCTGGGACCCAACCCAGGAACTGCCCAGGAAGCCCCCTGGAAACAACCTGGACACTGTCTGGGAACTGCCTGGGAATCCCTCTGGGAAGCCCCCCATGAACTTCCCAGGAACCCACTCCAGGAACAGCATGGGAGCCACCCAGAAACCCCAGAAACATGAAGGAACTCTGTGGTTAGCAAATTTACTATTTACTGTGCAAATAGAGTCCCTGTAACAGAAAAAGGTATCCCAACACATCTTTGTCAGGCTGGAGTCACAGTGACCGTGAGGTGGTTAGGAAAGGTGTGGGATGTACTCGGTCACTTCAGGCCAGGCTCTGCCATGGCGACACAACCCCCGCCAACCCCCCCCCCCCCGGCCAAAAAAAAAACAAAACCAAAAAAACAAAACAAAACAAAACAAAAAAACCCCACAAAAAACCCCAAACAAACAAAACAAAAAAACAAAAAATACCAACCAAACCCCCCCACAAAACAAAAAAACCACAAACAAACAAACAACAACAACAAAAAAACCCACAAAAAACCCTTAAAAAATATTCTGGTAGGGAAAAATAAAGGAGTACGATTTAGGGGACTTATTCCTCTCCGAGACAGAGATGTCCTCGAACGTCCAGCCCGAGCCGGCTCCTGTCAGGTTTCCTGAGGGCTTGAGGGTGGATACTTTTGCCCTCACTTTCCAAACAACTATTGCAGAGCCAAGATCACACAATGTATCTCAGATCCAGTCATCAATAGTTATCAAATATCTCTGTCCCAACATCCCGCCAGGCAGTAAACCAGTTTAAGCTCTTCCTGTGTTCACACTGTCACTTCAGTGACTCACTTGTGCAAGTCAAGAGGAGGAGAGGAAGAGGCCAAGAGCCACTTGAGAGGCGACACAGGCTCAGGGAAGACCTGTGAATTTCACTGTCTCCCACTGCCAGCTCATCTGGGAAAGCCTGAGAGTGGCATTGAGGCTGAGGGAAGTAATTCCCTGCCAATTTGAAGTGCACACAATCCAGATAATAATGAATATGAGGAGCCAATACTTCTCAAAGTAACTTTAAATCTGTGAAGCTGCATGCCTACCTATGCCTCTTTTTCAGGCTGCAGCATGATATGAGAAATGCTGCTGAGGCCTTGGCCTTGACGAGCACAGCTGGGCTGAGGTGCTGTGGAGCTTCTGAGAAACGCTGTGTGCTGCCAGGAACTGCTGTGTTCTAATGTGCTTCTGCTTTTTTTGCTTGTTGAACAGACTTTGAAATTTGATTTTGCCTGGATGGCATCACATTGGTGTTGTCCCGCGTTCAGGGAAAGCTGCCAATGGGAAGTGGGGCCAGGCTGCAGGTTTGTTGTGACGAAAGGCCATGCCTTGGGGCCATCTAAGCAAAGGAGGCCCTGGGAGCTGTGCTGGGCTGCAGCAGCGGTGAGCAGCAAAGTCCCTGTGCTTGGGGCCCCTGCGAGCCGGCAGCTGTCCCGTTTGCTGCACTTGGGGGACCCTGCAGGCACAACAGTGTCACTGGAAACACCTAAACTGCTCTGGTGGGGATCCTGTGGGGACAGGAGTGTCACTGGACCCCCCAGTACCCATCATACCCCCCTAACCACTCTGATGGGGATCCTGTAAGGACAAGAGCGTCACCAGGTCTGCCCCAGCACCTACTTCTTTCCCCAGACTGCTCTGATGGGGACCCTGTGGGGACAGAAGTGTCACCAGAATGCTCTGAACCACTCCGGTGGGGATCCTGCAGGGACAGCAGTGTCACTAGGACCCCCAAACAGGGACCGTATTGGGTCAGGAGTATCACTGGGACCCCTCCCACCCCACCATCCCATACCTCTTGCCATTGGGGCCATCACTGTTGTCTCAACTGTGTCACTCTCTACAACTCCCTGAAAGGTGGGGGCTGGCCTGTTCTCCCTGGCAAACACTGACAGAAGGAGGACACAGTCTTAAGCTGTGCCAGGAGAAGTTTAGGCTGGACATAAAGACAAAATTCTTCACTGAAGGAGTGATTGTGCATTGGAATGGGCTGCTCAGGGAGGTGGTAGAGTCATCATTCCTGGAGGTGTATAAAAAAAGACTGGATGTGGCACTCAGTGCCATGGTTTAGTTGATAAGCTGGTGTTAGGTCATAGGTTGGACTTGATGATCTCAAAGGTCTTTTCCAGCCTAATTCTCTGGTTAATTCTCTGATTCTCAGGTTAATTCTCTGATTCTATGAACTTTGGTGCCGCTGTGACTTTTCCTCTCCCAGAGGAGCCTCTTTCACAGCAGCCACTGGAGGAGGGGACAGGGACAGGGACAGGGACAGGGACAGGGACAGGGACAGGGACAGGGACAGGGACAGGGACAGCTCCATGTCACCCCCAGGGCCAGCATCCTTGGGGAGAGGTGGGAATGAGGGTGGGGGATGCCCGCCTTGACATTGCTGAACTGGGAGGTCAGGCAGTCTCATTTTCAGGGCTTCTCACAACCCCCCAGGGGCTCCTCTCATCTGGGTCCGGGGGGGACCAGAGTCAGCGCGCCAGTACCCCCAGACCACCCCTCATCCCCTGGGAAACCTTCCCCTAAGGTGCCAAATCCTGCCAAGATCTGGTGCAGGCAAGTTTTGGGTAGGCAAAGGAGGGCTCAGGGGGACAAATGAGAAGGGGCAAAGGGGGTTATCCTGCTCCTGATTCAGTGCCCAGTGTTGGTGACCAGTGCCAGTGTACAGCCCCAGCACCCAGTGCCAGTGCCCAGTGCAGATGCGCAGCCTCAATGTCCAGCCTTAGTGTCCAGCCTCAGTGCCCAGTACTGGTGCCCAGTCCCAGTGTCCGTTCCCAGCGTCCAGTCCCACTGCCTGGTGCTGACGTCCAGTGCCAGTGCCCAGTACTCATGGCCAGTCCCACTGCCCAGCCTCAGTGCCCAGCCCAATTTCCCAGCCCCAGTGCCCAATTCCACTCCCCAGTCCCAGTTCCCAGCCTCAGTTCGCAGGCCTGGTGCTGTGATGCCAAGCACTGATCCAGGACAGTCTCCACCCCAGTCCGTGGTGGGTGCCAGCCCCAATACCAGGTGTGTGCCGGTGTGCGCTGGTGTCACCCCCCACCCTGGGGGACACAGAGCAGCCACCAGTGGGGGCTGGAACCAGGCAGTGCCACGCCAGCCCCGGAGGAAGCTGAGGGTTTTATCACAGGGACCGGCAGATGCAGCAGCAGGAAGGAAGCAGTGATGGGGATGGGGACAGGGATGGTGACAGTGACAAAATGAGGCAGCTGTGCATGGCTTGGTGTGGGGCTTGGGGCATGGTGTGGGACATGGTGTCAAGTGTGGCATGGGACACGGCACAGGACAGAGGGCATGCTGTGGGTTGGGACGTGCATGACCTTGGAGCATGGCACCAGGCACAGGACATGACACAGGACGTGGGACATGGCTGGAGAGCACAGGGACATGGGACATGACTGTGGAGCATGGCACAGGGCATAGGACATGGCACAGGACATGGGACATGGTGCGGGACGTGACCATGGAGCATGGCACAGGGCACAGTCAGTCCCAGCATCATCACCCCAAACCCCCTCCCACCAACCCCACTGGGACACCCACCCCAAGCCCTGGGGACACCGGTGTCCCCTGGAAGCTGGGCCAGCTCTGGATCTCCTGGAAGAGGGCGTTGCCAGGGCAGCTGGTGTGGCTGAGCTGGCAATGGCTACACAGGGTGAAGTCTGGCCAGAGTGGATGGCACAGGGCTCATCCTGCACCAGGGCCAGGGTGTCAGGGTCTGGCGGGGTGGCCGAGAAGTCCCAGATGATGGCAATGCCAAAGCCTTTGGTGTTGTAGTCCCTGTTGTGGGCACGGATCCAGTGCCATCCCTGGCCCTTGTACAGATACCCATCTGAGCCCACCACGAAGCCGCAAGGACCTGATGGGGACAGTGGTGGGGAACATGGGGGGACAGTGATGAGGACTGCAAAGAGACAGGGATGGGGACAGTGGGGGATTATGGGGACAGTGGGGGGACAGCGATAGGGACTGCAAAGGGACAGTGATGGCAACCATGGTGGGCAAAAGGGACCATGGAGGGTGACAGGGACCATGGTGGGACAGTGATAGGGACTGTGTGGGGGACAATGGTGGGAACTACAAGGGGACAGTGATGGGGACCACGATAGGTGACAGGGACTACAGGGGGTGATAGGGACTGCAGGGAGTGATGGGGACCTTGGAGGGCAATGGGTCCCTCAGGGCATGACAGGGCCCACAAGGGTACAATGACAGTTCCTTCGGGGGTGCCAGCTCCCTCAGGGGAAGACAGTGACCTGCAGCTGATGTCGTCCCAGGTGCAGGTGTCCTGGTGGAAGCTCTGCATGTTCCTCATAGCACAGATGCAGGCACAGAAGCTCTGGCATGGCTGCGTTGGCTCCGGGGTGTGGTGCAAGAGCACCAAGCCCAGCAGGAGCCGCAGCAATTACAGGCTGCCACAGTAGGGATGGGCCCCTCACATTCAGTGGGGCACGATGGCCGCGCACTCTGCAGGGACAAGGGCCTCCATGTGTCCCCTGAGCCCTTGGGGACACAGCAGAGTCCACATGGGGACAAGGGGCCTCCTTGGGGACATTGTAGAGTCCACATGGGGACAAGTGGTTCAGTGGGTCCTTGGGGACATGGCAGAATCCATGTGGGGACAAGGGGTTTGATGAGTCCTTGGGGACATGTGGGGACACCTGAGGGACCCTCAGCCTGGATGTGGGAGGGTCCTCCTTGGCATTATTGAGGGGATGGGGAGGGGCTGCTCAGGGTGTCCTTTGGCTGGGACATGAGGTAGCCAGTGTGCAGGGGACACAACAGCTTGGCCATGGGGATATGGTGGTGGCCACCCAGGGACCACCACCCAGAGCACAGGATGGTGTCCGTACAGAGGACATGGTGCTGGTCATCAAGGGGACACAGTGGCGTCCACCCAAAGATGTCCCACCACACCAAGCCACCTGCCCTCCCATCATCTCTCAGTGCCCACCCACCAGAGCGACTGACCCCACCCCACTCACCCAGGGTGCCACTCCCACACCCTCCCACCCCAATTGTGTAGTGACAATGCCTATTTATGTGGTGACAACTCCTGTTTAGGGTGTGACAATGCCTGTTTGGGGGTGACAACATCCATTTGTGAGGTGACAACCCTGTTTAGGGTGACATCCCCTGCCCATACCCACGTAGCCCTTGCTGAATTCCTGCGATGCCCAATGAGCCACAGCCACCACCTGCTGTGTCCTCACATCCCTGTGGACCTCAGGAGCTGCCAGGTGGGCAACAGCATCCACAGCACCCCCAAAACCTCCTTTTGTCACTTCCTTCCCCAACCGTCCTGGCCCCACCAGTGCCCCAGAATCCCAGTGCTGGGAGGTCTCTGCATTTCCAAGCCATTGCTAGTCCCATAGTAGCCTTGGAGCAGCTTGGCCAGCAGGAGGGGCTCCCACGGCCAGTTTCCCCCCAGGACCACCTTATCCATGGCCCCAGTTGCCACAGCATTGGGGACAGAAGACAAAAGGCCCTGCAAGGTGTAATTTTGGGAGTTCTCCATGTTGTCCCAGCAGCTGCTGTGTCCCAGCATGGTCCCATTGTTGTCACCAAGAAAGTTGTCCCCAAAGTCTTGGTGATGGTGACAGTAAAGAGAGGGTCAGTGGGGGGTTGAGGCTGGGGAGGGGTTGCCCAAACCCTCCACACCTCAGCCCCATCTCGATGCTGGTGGGGAGGGGACCGAGGGTGACCATGGAGCTGTTGGGGGCCAGCACCACCCTACGCTCCAGTTTTGCAGGGTCACGGCAGAGGAGCTCAGTCAGGAGCTGCCAGTGCCCGGGGTGAGACCCAGGGAGGGTCCTGGGGGTGCTCACCCAGCACTGCCGGGCACTCCAGAGTGCTGCAGACCCACAGCGCCTGCCCCAGCGCTGCGGCGGTGCCGGGGGAGCCGCCCCGGGCCGGGGACTCAAGGACATTCATGATGTCAACCACAGAGTCCATGTGGCGTGGGGGACATCTGTGGGGACACCTGGGGGGATAGAGGTGGGCAGGGAGCAGGAGCATGTGGGGGGAAGGGTGGGGAGGGGGTTTATGGGGGGAAGACACCCAAAAATGCAGCAAAGCCAGGGAGAGGGCACCCAAAACTGGGGGAAAGGACCCAAAATGGGCGTTAAAGAACCCAAAAGAGGGGGAAGGGACCCAAACCAAGGAGAAAAGACACAAAACCAGAGGTCAAAAGGTGTTGTGGGGTGTTGTGGGGTGTGTTATGATCTGAATATTAAGGTTCTTAGAAATACCTCTGCCCGAATTAAGGTGCAAATGAGATATACCATATGCCAGTCAATAAAATGGGTTTTATTTCATAGTAAATATGAGAGAGAGAGAGAGGAGGAGAGACAAAAGAAGAGAAAGAAATAGGAAATAGGTGGGGGGGACAGAAAGAGGGTGATAGAGACAGAATAAGGAAAATATCACCATCCATGGATCCCAGCCGTGTTGTGTTGATGCTCTCCAGCTTGGTCTTCTCGGTGGTGATGGTTCCCCCAGAAAGCACAGAATCCCAAGGGTTAATATACACCCAGGCCAGGTGGCAATGTCCAGGCACGTCCCCCCGGGGCAGGGGACAGTCCTTTGCAGCAGACTCTGCTTGCATCACGTGCAGTCCTGTGATGCCAGGCCTCTGGGGAGCACTTTGGGGGGTCTTTGATGGATTATGACACCCCCTCAGCTGCCTCTCAAGGGAATGTCCTGTGGATGTGGCCTGCGGGGTTGGGGGTTCCACAGCTGACCCAGTTTGTGTAAGGGAGGACAGGTGTTCACTGCCTCTGACCAAAGGTCACACCCAAAACCTCTTCCCCCCACCCCCCGTTTTGCAGGGGGGTGGCGCCTGTGTAAACGTGGCTTCTGTGGGCTGTGGTCTCCCCTACCCCAAATGTAACCAGGGAAGAATC
Source organism: Acanthornis magna (assembly GCA_036785705.1). Classification (NCBI taxonomy): domain Eukaryota; kingdom Metazoa; phylum Chordata; class Aves; order Passeriformes; family Acanthizidae; genus Acanthornis; species Acanthornis magna. The sequence continues at coordinate 408,713 of JAWUZG010000222.1, read as the reverse complement.
TCTGCTGCGTTTGGCTCTCTTGTGAATGCATTCCTTTCCCTCAGCCTTGTTTGTTTCTCCCTAGGCTGAGATGATTGAACAACAGTATCTTATCTCGGCAGCTTAACTTTCAGTCCAAAGTCCCACTCAGGTATATTCAGGGAGGCTTCTTTGATTGTAGCTTCTTTATACAGTTTTTGTTATAATGAGCAAAACTTTGTATCAATGTTTGAGGCTTGAACTATTTCAGTCTCTGACAGGGTGTTATGGGGTGTTGTGGGGCGTCGTGGTATGTCCCTACTTGTGCCGCTGGAATATCCTACGGGACACGGGGACACCCTGCGGGACATGGGAATATCCCACCGGTCACGGCCCCGGGACCTCGGGGACTTTGGCCCCACCGGGGGCGGGGGGCAGGGGACATACAGGGAGGGACAGGGACACACAAAAGGGGACATGGTCACAGGGGGGAGATGGGGACGGGGACACTCGGGGGGGACAGGGACACACGGAAGGGGACAGGGTCACACGGGGGAGATGGGGACAGGGACACACGGGTGGGAAACAGGGATACACAGAGGGGGACACGGAAGGGGGGACGAGGATGGGGGGGGGGGGGGGGACGGGACCAGGGACACACACAGGAGACGGGGACACACGGAGGGGAGGGGACACGATGCCACCATGATACACATGGGGGGGGCTGCCACCAGGACACACATCAGGGGACAATGTCACCACTTGTGGGGACGCTGCCACCAGGACATGTCAGCACATGAAGCCACCAGGATGTGCCAGGGGACGCTGCCACCAGGACGCGCATTGCGACAAAAGCCCCCCGGACGCATCCGGTGACACCCAGCGCGGGGCCACGTGACCCCGCGGGTGACACCGCCCACACCCGATCCTTGCCCTTTCCGCAGCCTGTCCCCAGGAGCGGTTCCATGGCGGTGGCTGCGGCGCTGGGTCCCCTGGGCGCGGTGGCCCTGGGCACCTTCGTGGTGACCCTGCTGCTGCGGTGGCTGTGGGACGCGCTAGTAGCTGTCACCCGTTTCCGGGCCACTTGTCACCAGCTGAACAAGTTCCCCATCCCGCCGTGGCGCAATTGGTTGCTGGGACACACTGGCATGGTGAGGGGACAGCAGGTGGCACCTGTGGGGACAGCGGGGTCAGGGTGGTGGCACCTGCAAAGGGACAATGGGGATGTGATGGTGGCACCTGCAAGGGGACAGAAGGAATGGGGTGGTGGCACTTGGGACAGTGAGGACAGGGTGGTGGCATCTGGGAAGGGACAGTAGGGACAGACACAGATGCCCCCAAGGCTGGCAGTGTCCTGAGGACACACGTGTCCCCAAGCCTGTGCTCCCAATGACACACATGTCCTCTGTTGTCCTCAGGCGCAGAGCACGGAGCAAGGCCTACAGCAGGTGGACGCCTTGGTGGCCCAGTACCGTCACGGCTGCCTCTGGTGGGGACTTCCCTGGCTGCCCGTCCTGCGCCTCTTTCACCCCAGCACCCTCCGGCCACTCCTCAGTGCCTCAGGTAGGACATGGGACATCAGATGGGTCCCCAGGGCCACCCATGGGCATCACTACACCTGGCACAGAGACCTGGCAGTGCCCAGGCAGTGGCCACCAACCTAACCCCACAGGTCCCCTGAGGTGTCACCATGGCCAGGCCAAATGCTACCCCATAGTGGCCACCAACCTGTCCTTGAAGTTCCCTAAGGCCACCCAAAGGTGTCACCATGTCCAGCCTCTGATTGTCCCCCAACCCCTATCCCACGGTGGCCATGGGTGCTAGGAGACGGTCCCCACCCCATGGTCCCCACCTGAGGGTTATGGGTGCAGATGGGGGGTCCTACCCCTAGTGTTCCCACGCAGGGGACTTGATGCCACCCCAGTGAACCCCCGCCCACCCCATCACTGTCCCCCACAGCCTTCGTGGCCCCCAAGGACGAACTTTCCTACGGCTTCCTCAAGCCCTGGCTGGGTGAGTGGCGGGGGGGGGGGGGTTGGGGTGGGGACAGCACCCCTGTGTGTCCCCCAGTTGAATCTGGGTGTGTCACAGGGGACGGGGGCAGTGGGGGACGGGGACAACCCCCCTGGGTGCCCCGGCGGACCCCGCTGTCCCCGCCCCAGGGGACGGGCTGCTGCTGAGCCGCGGGCAGCGCTGGGTGCGGCACCGCCGACTCCTGACGCCCGCCTTCCACGGGGATGTGCTCCGGAACTACCTGGGAATCTTCAACCAGAGCACCCGCGTGCTGCTTGTGAGAGATCCGAAATGTGCATGAGTCCCCACCTGCACCCCAAATCCTGACTTACACCCCAAATCCTGACCTACACCCCAAATCCTGTGTGCTTGCATCCCAAATCCTGAACTGAACCCCAAACACTGACCTGCATCCCAAACCCCAAGTCCTGCAGCCAAATCTCAGTCCTGCACCCACAGCTGCATCCTGAGTCCTGTGCTGCACCCTGAGTCCCGTCCTGCACCCCAAATCCAGTCCTGTCCCACACCCCAAATCCAAACCTGCCCCCAAACCCCAACACCACCCCTCGTTCATCACCCCATCCCCGTCCCACACCCCCATCCCAACTCTGCCCCCTCTCTCACCCCTGTCCTGCCCTATAATGCACCCCTTGTCCCTGTCCCTGACCCCCTCCCTGTCCCCTCCCCGACCCGGTCCATCCCCACAGGCCAAGTGGAGGGCGGCAGCAGCGGCAGCCGGGGGGGGCCCAGTGGGGCTGGAGGTGCTGCAGCCCCTGAGCCTCCTCACCCTGGACACGCTCCAGAAGTGCATCTTCAGCCACGAGAGCAACTGCCAGGAGTGGGTGTCCCCTGTCCCCATTGACCATCCTGGTGGCTGTGGTGACCCCACCATTGTCCCTGCTGCTAATCCTGGTGGCCCTGCTGGCTCCATCATGGTTGCTGTTGACCATCCTGGTGATCGCAGTGGCCCCACCATGGTCCCCGTTGGCCATCCTGGTGGCCATGGTGGCCCCGCCATTGTCCCTGTTGGCATCCTGGTGGCCAGAGTGTCCCCCTACTGTCCCTGGTTCCCACAGGCAGCCCAGTGAGTACATCCAGGCCATCCTGGAGCTGAGCTCATTGGTGGTCCGGCGCCAGCTCCGGCCCCTTCTCCACGCATGGTGGCTCTACAGACTCTCCTCTGATGGCCGGCGCTTCACCCAGGCCTGTGCCACTGTCCATGCCTTCACTGCCGATGTGGTGCAGCGCCGGCGCAGCGCCCTCGCCCGCCTGGGCCACCAGGCCTGGCTGGATAGCCACCGGGGACGCAGCATGGACTTCATCGACCTCCTGCTGCTTGCCAAGGTGGGTCTAGGGGGTCTGGGGTGATGGCCATGGGGGCATGCAGGTGGTCAAGAGGATGGTGGTGGCCATGGGGAGATGATGGTGGCCATAGGGTGATGGCCATGGAAATGTTGGCCACAGACCAGCGGCCAGTGGGATGCTGGTGGCCATGGGGGGGTTTGGGTATAGACTGGTGGACATGGGGGAACAGTGATGGCCATGGGCAGCACTGACCATAGAGGTGGTGGCCAGTGGGATGATAGTGGCCACAGGGTGGTGACCATGGGGGAGCACTGGTGGCCATGGATGGGATTTGGCCATAGACTGGTGGCCCCAGGTGGCCCATGGCTCATCTCATCTCCACAGGACGAGGACGGCCACACCCTGTCAGATGAGGACATCGCGGCCGAGGCTGACACCTTCATGTTCGAGGGTGAGCATGAGCTCCCAGGTGCCATTGGGGGGAAGCCACTCTGGTGTCCCCTCACTCACCCAGTGTCCCCACAGGCCACGACACCACAGCCAGTGGCCTGGCATGGCTCTTCTACAACCTGGCCGGCCACCCTGAGCACCAGGAGCAGTGCCGCCAGGAGGTCCAGGAGCTCCTGGCTGGCCGGGACACTGCGGACATCGAATGGTGAGGTGTCCCCAGAGCCACCCCTGGCCATGTGGCTCGGGGACACAGTGCCACCCCCACTTGTCCCCAGGGAGGACCTGTCCCAGCTGCCCTTCACCACCATGTGCATCAAGGAGAGCCTGCGGCTGCACCCTCCTGTCACTGCTGTGTCCCGGCGCTGCACTGAGGACATCCCCCTGCGTGACGGCCGTGTCATCCCCAAGGGTATGGCATGGCCAGGGTGTCCCCAGTGTCACCACCCACCCTCATCTGCTGTCCCTAAAGTGGCCATTCCCATCCCAACAGGGGTCATCTGCCTGATGAGCATCTACGGGACCCACCACAACCCAGACCTCTGGCCCGAGCCTGAGGTAGGGCCACCCTACGAGGTGTCCCTGTCACCACAGTGGTGACAGCTGTGTCTCCTCAGCATGACGGTGTCGGTGTCACCCCAGGTGTTCAACCCACTGAGGTTCAGCCCAGAGAACAGCAAGGGACGGTCCCCGTCATCCTTCATCCCCTTCTCTTCCGGCCCCAGGTGCACAGTGGGACAGGGACAGGAGTGTCCCCAAGTGCCACCCCCATCCCTGCCTGGGTTCACAGTGAGGTGACAGTGACAGTGGGGATGTGTTGTGGCAGGAACTGCATCGGGCAGAGCTTCGCCATGGCTGAGATGAAGGTGGTGGTGGCACTGACACTGTCCCAGTTTGTGCTGCGGAGGGACACAGCGAGGCCACCCCCACGCCGCAAGCCCGAGCTGATCCTGCGTGCTGAGGATGGGATCTGGCTGCTGCTGGAGCCACTGCCGGGAGTGGCCTGAGGGACATGGGTCACCAGGACACGGGGACACCCTGCGAGGTGGGTGTCACACCCAGGGGAGAAGCGGAGAATAAACGGTAGCATGAAGGGGTCAGTGTCATCATTGTGGTGGTGAGGATGTGTTGCCCTTGGTCATGGAACACCTCACGGCATGGACATGTCAACCCACGGACTTGTCCCCTAGGCCACTTGTCACCATCCATGGCCACGTCCCCCACATCCTTATCCATGGCCATATACCCCCATGTCACCATCTATGTCTGTGATGCCCCCACGCCCAATATCCCCGTCCATGGCCATGTCCCCATCTATGCCCATGTCCAACCATTTATGTCCCCCCATGTCCCCATCCATGACTTAGTTCAATGTCTTTATTTTTACCCCAGTGTTGGGTGTTTCGAAGGGATGAAGAAAAATGAAAAGAAAATCAAGGCCAAAATGAAAGGGTTTACATGTCCATGCTGGCTGAGTATCCATGTGCTTGGGTGGGTGGGAAGAACCTTTTTTAGAGGGGTTTCCACTCCATTGTCTCCAAAATCTTGGTCTGTACCCCAGTCCATCACCATTTGGCTGTGGAAGATGTCTGTAGGCCAGAGAGAATTAGAATCATGGAATGATTTAGGTTGGAAAAGAGCTCCAAGACCATCCAGTACTCCTTGATGCCACCAGAAGAAATGGTTAGATGCAAAAGGTGAGATTTTTTGGGGTTGAAAGTAAAAAAATCCGCTGTCCCCAACGAATTCCTGATGCCAGTCTGCATCCAATTGTAACAAACAGGCTGACACCATTTGTGATTAACCTGTTTATTAATTAATGACTGGGAACAAGAAATCGGGGTAAGCCAAATTTTTCAACGACAAAGCAGAACAACAGAATGGTGCGCACAACACCGGGTGCTCCTTTGGCAGCGAGGAGCTCAGAAGGATGTGGTGCAAAGCACCACAAGAATTCTTATAACCTGCGCTCAAACAGGATTAGTCCATTTCTGATTCTTGCTGTGATTGGCTCATATAGGGGTCTTCCGATTGGCTCATTTTTGCGGTGCATTCCTGTCCAATCATTTTTCCCTAAATTCATATCATCGGTCCACTTAGTCACCCAATCCATGCTCGAAGAGATGTCACTGCACCCGTGGAAAGTTTCTGGAAAGTTCCACATTTACCACCCCTTTGATCACTGCCATCCAGCGGCTGGATAAAGGTAAATGCGTAATGTAACTCAAACAGCTCCAAGTTACAATCAACTATTCAGCCAAGCCCAGTCCCAACATAAAATCAACCATTCAACCAAGCCCAGCCCCACCATAACTTAACCAACTCACAAACACTGCAACACATAACCAGCCTACAAAAGCCAATTCATCTGTAACACAATGGCTGTGTGTCCCGCTGCGTCCAGGTGCCCATGGAGAGCCAGGAAGATGTGGAGACCACCAGCCAGGTGTCTTCCCAACACAGATGACCAGGACCATGGATCACCAGGTCTCTGCCCAACTGGGATCACTGTGGATCATCCAACAGGGGTCCTCCGATGGGGGATGGAGTTGGAGCAGTCCACAAAGGTCTTCCCACACTCAGGGCACTCACCAGGGCTTCCCTTACTGGTGCCTCTGTTGGTGTTGGATCAAGGAAGAGGTCTGTCTGAAGCTCTTCCCACATTCGCCACACTTGTAGGGCTTCTCCCCAGTGTGGATCCTCTGGTGGGCAATCAGGTTGGAGTTCTGCGTGAAACACTTTCCACATTCTGAGCATTTGTAGGGGCATTCCCCCGTGTGGATTGTCTGGTGGATGATTAGGTCAGAGCTGTCGCGGAAGCTCTTCCCACATTCCCGACACTCATAGGGTCGTATCCCAGTGTGGATCATCTGGTGGCGGATCAGGTGGCATCTCTTCCTGAAGCCCTTCCCACATTCTCCACACTCATAGGGCCGTTCCCCAGTGTGGATCCTCTGGTGGCGGATCAAACTGGAGCTCAGGGAGAAGCTCTTTCCACATTCTCCACACTCGTAGGGCCGTTCCCCAGTGTGGATTCTCTGGTGGACAATCAGGTGGGAGCTGACGGTGAAGCTCTTCCCACATTCCCCACACTCGTAGGGCCGTTCCCCAGTGTGGACTGTCTGGTGGCGGATCAAGTCGGAGGTGTCTCTGAAGCCCTTCCCACATTCCCCACACTTGTAGGGCCGTTCCCCGGTATGGATCATCTGGTGGCGGATCAGGCGGGAGTTCGTGCTGAAACTCCTCCCACATTCCAAGCACTTGCAGGGCTTCTCCCCATGGTGAAGCTGCTGATGGACCACCATGTCAAAGCTCTGGCCAGATCCCTGGCTGCCTTCCTGGCATAGGGTGGGTCCTTCCTCCTCAGAGCACTGTGGGCTGCGTTTGCAGCCACTCCTCGTGGGGGATCTCCACAGCTTTTCCTCCCCGTTGGATTCCTGTGCCCTGGAGCCACACAAAACAGCCTCTTGCACGAGGTTCTGATGGGGCAATTTGTTCTCGCTGGTCTCTGTACACAGCTCCTTATCTGGGAGAGAAAAGATAAGGAGAGGATGGGATTCACCTCTGTGCCAGAGGAAAGGGGAAGGAGATCCCCCCCAGATCGGTCCCCGGCAGGACAGCGTTGGCAGCGGGGTTGTCCTGCAGCCAGAGGCCATGCTGGGGTGGGAGATGGAGCAGAAGAGAGGGGGGAAAGGGGCAGTGACTTCCTCCTCACCTGTATGGGTGTCCCGGGGCATCTTCCTCTTCCTCACAGCATTCTCCGACATCCGGACAAGATTTGGAAATGGGAAATCCTGGTTTGGGGGAAAAACAAGATGTGAGTGCGTTGGATTTGATGGTCCCTCTGTCCAAGTCTATCTCTAGAAGCCACTGGGTGTGACTTTATGAGTCCATAAAAATTCCAAATATCAAGAGGGAGTCCAAAACAACTCTTCCAGGAGTTCCCCCTTTCCAGTGTCCTTACTTCAGAGTTCTGGGGGTCCCTCTTTTCAGGGCTGCTGGGGGGCCCATGGATCCAGGGGATTGCCCCTCTCTGGGGTCCTGCTTAGGGATTGTGAGAAATATGAACAAGATGTTGGCTTTTGCTAAGGCTAAGAGTTGTTGTAATGGTAATGCTTGCTAAGAATTGTTGTAATACAAATATTTGCTAAGGGTTGTTGTAAGAGTTATTGTAATACCAATGTTTTCTAAGAGTTGTTATGATACTGATATATGTTCAGAATAGTTGTAATTTGGATGTTGGTGTGAAATAACATTTAAGTGATGAAGGAACTGAAAGTCTGCACCCTGCTGAAGGCTGCCCAAGAACTAGGAACCAAGAAGTAACAAACGATTGAAACAAGGATGACTTCACACAACAAAGATGACTGCACATGTTCTAAAAAGGCAGATCAGAGGAGAGGCCATGTTAAACAGTTCCTGGAACATGCAAACCAGTTCGGGGAAATGTTTGAATATGTATAACCTTTTATGAATATGTATAAGGCTGATGAAATTAGTAAGAGTATATAAGAAGTGTTGCTAGTGTTAGCCAGTGTGCCTCTGACTGAGGTCAAGCGCACAGAGCTGTTGCTTTTGCTTTATCGACTTTGTCCCTGTTGGAAAATATACCAGTTTAAAAATTTTGTATAACTTTTAACTTTTTATTTTTGTCTCTCTAGTTAGGCTTGACTTGACTTTGCTTTGGGGAAAGGAATTTTCTTTAGTTTATTTAGGAGATATAGCATCACTCTAAGGAGATGGGCTTAGCATACCGAAAGACTGCGAGCAGCCCAAAGATACCCAGAAAGATAAAGGCCATCAATGGAACATTAACAGAACATCAGTGGCCATCTAAATACATCCACCTCAGATGCCACCTCTGACAGAGTTGAAGACATCTGTGGTGGTTTTGCTTTTGCCCAGTTTTTGCCAGTGAATAGGTTGGGGTACAAAGATGGCTCCTGCATGTCCTGAATAAAGATTCTGGAAATTTCTCCACCATGTCCAGCAGAGCAAATCTCTGATGGCTCTGAAGATGATGGACATGCTGCTGGCCAAACCTGGGCCAATTAGAGATCTTAGTTACGCCTCTGTGAAAACATATTTAAGAAGAAATCAAAACAATGTGAGCACACACTTCTTTTAGCCAGGGAAGGAGAAGGAGGAGGTAAAAATATGTGAGGGAAACAACATGGAAGCACCAAGGTCAGTGGAGAAGGTGGGGGAGGAGGTGCTCCAGGCGCCGAAGCTGAAAACCCTCTGCTGGCCTTGGTGAAGACCATGGGGGAGCAGGAGGTCCCCCTGCAGCCCATGGAGTCCAGGGGGATGCAGAGAACCCCCCACAGCCTGTGGGGAGGTGCCCATGCCAGAGGAGCAGGTGGATGCCTGCAGGAAGCTGTGATCCAGTGGGAGTCCCAGCAGAGACTGAGAGTTGCAAAGGCCTTGCAGGAGAGAGAAAGGCCTTGCTCCCAGGATGGAAACAGCCTGGCCTCGGCTTGGAAGTCTGCAACCTGGACAGAAGAATCTCGGACTGCAGCAAATCGGGCGGGTGCTGCTTGTGAGATTGGACCCACGCCAAAGAAGTTCGCAGAGGACTGTCTCTCGTGGGAGGGACCCCCATGGCTAAGCAGAAGACTCTTCTCCCTGATGGACTGACCCTGACCAAAGGAAACCCTCATACCCTGCCCCCACCCCGGAGCTGTTGGTTAGAAGGAAAGAGGGAGGGGGTGAGCTGAGGCCTTAATAGAGAGGGGGGTTTGGGTAGAGAAACAGCATTTGTAGCAGAAGAATTGTGGTGTTGGACTGACTATGAAAAGCCACATACCTTGCCCCAGCCCGGATCTGTTGGTTGGATGGAGGGAGGGGGCGAGTAGAGAAACAGTGTTTGTAGTAGAAGAATTGTGATGGACTGACCTTACCAAAGAGAAAACCCTCACACCCTGCCCCTGCCCCGGAGTTGTTGGTTAGTTGGAAAGGAGGGAGGGGGTGAGCTGAGAAGCGGTGCCTTAAGAGGGAAGGGGGATCAGTGAAGAAACAGTGTCTTAAGAGCTTATTTTTACCTCTGATTTATCCTCCAACTCTGTTAGATTAATAAATCACTATCTTTGCAACTTTAAGTTTCCCACCTGCTTTTGCCCTCTCCAGTGGGCACCGATCAGTGATCTTAACTCATGAGTCCAGTGTGTTTGTGTTAGTTCTTTTTTCCTCTCCTCTGCACAGTTGCAGCAGGAGAGAGCAGAAAGAGCAGACATTGTAAGTGCTTGGCATTTAGCCAGGGTCAAACCCAAGACAACATCTCACCCGGAAAGGACTGATAAGAAGATTGAAAAATGAAGATCTAATTTGCATCGGAGGCGAAGGGATTCGGATCCAATAGAAAACTGAATACTGAGGGTTGCTCAACTCTGGACCAATGAACTTTGAAACAGTACATCCCTATGGGTTTTAACTGTATAAAAACTGGGGGGAAATCCTGTAAAAGCATGTGTTTTTGGAATACTTTCCTTGGCACATCCTGGCCAGTAAATAAAGTAATGTCTGATTCTCTATCACTTCACATATAGTGCTAGAGGGTTTTTTATTTCTCCCGATTTTCAGTGACATCCCTAATAAATCATCACCAGTTCTTACTTTGAGACTTGGCTCGTTTATAACGGGATGCTGGGGGGTTTCGAGGGTCCCAGGGGTCATCCTGCCGTGATTCTGCCTTGGCTCCCAGGGGACCCACAGTCCCCCTCCTCAGCCTCCCCCCACTCCAGGCGCTCAGAACCTCCCCCTCTCCCCGCCAACACTTTCAGGGTCGGCGGGGGGGCCGGACCCCACTCATCTCCAGGCTCCCCCACCCTTCCAGGCTGCCAGGGGTCCCCCAGCTCTGCGATCGCCCCTCTCCGCTCTCCCCACGCTGGGGCTCCCGCGTTCCGCCCTCCGGCTCTCCCGGGGATCCCCAAAACTGATGTCCCGCTCCGCTGGTACCGGGCGATCGCCACGTGGGCCCCCCAAAATCTCTGCAAGGGGCATTTAGGGCTCAGCGTCGGACTGTTGCAAGATCCAAAAATACCCCCATATCAAATTATTAAAAAAAAAAAAACCAAAAAAAAAAAACCTCTCCCATGGAGACCGAAATATATTTGGGACTGGATTCTGGATTCTGGGGGCTCAAAACACTCCCCAGAAAAAAAATCTCCGGGAGATCCCGCGACAGATTTGGAGCGAGCGTCCCCTCCCTGGTCACCTGCGGCACGCGGGTCGGGGGCGATGCTGTCGGGACCGGGGCAGCTGCGGACCGAGCGGCCCGGCGCCGAATCCCTGCGCTTCTCCTTCCGCCCCTCCTCTCCCTCCTCCTCCTCCTCTTCCTCCTCCTTTCCCCCTCCCCTTCCTCCTGCTCTTCCTCTGCTCCCACCGCGGACCCCCTTTCCCACCCCCTCCGCCGTGCGGCTGCCGTACCACCGCTGTTGGGTGGGGGGGAACGCCGCGATCAGCCCCCAGGGATGGGCTAACACTAAGATATTTGGGGCGAGATTCTGGAATCTGCGAGCTCCCAACGCCCCGCCAAAAAAACCCCAAACAAACCAACAAAAAAAACACCACTCCCGGAGATCCCGCGATAGATTTGGGGCGAGCTTTCCCTCCCCGGTCACCTGCGGGATGCGGGTCGGGGGCGATGCTTTCGGGGCCGGGGCAGCTGCGGACTCGGCGGCCCGGCGCTGAAATCCCGCAGTTCTCCTTCGGCTCTTCCTCTTCGTGCTCCTCCTCCTTTTCCTGCTGCTCCTCCTGCTCTTCCACCTCCTCTTCCCCCCGCTTCCTCCCGCTCCTTCTCCGCTCCCACCTCGGACATCTCTTTCCCACCCCTCTCTACGCCACGGCCGTCGCAGCACCGGCTGCTGAGTGGGGGGAACCCCCGCCATGAGCCTCCAGGGATGGTCAGGGAGTTTGGGGAACCCTCAGTGCCGATCCGTCCCCCCCGAGCTGCAGGGAATAGCTCCAGGGTGCCTTAAGCATGGTGTAAGTAGTAGAGTGAAGCTTGGCAAGGAAGCTTGTTGTGCTCTGGCTTTGCTATGAAATCTTTCTTTACTGACAGCTTTCCCGTGATTCTCTGAGCAATGTGAAAGTGCCTGTGCCATCACATCTCTTTAGCAGCGTGGAGACACCTGGAGTGTCATCTCTGTGGCCCTGTGAGTGCCTCTGGCATCATGGCTCTTTGGCAGCCTGGAGATGATTGGAATGTCACCAGGAAGCAACTGTGACTGTCTGTGAACTCATGGCTCTTTAGCAGTGTGGAGATTCCAGGTATGTTCCCATGCAGTCCCTGTGAGTGCCTGTGACCTCACGGCTTCTTACTGGTCTTGAGACAAATGGGATGTCACCATTGTGACCCTGTTGTAGGCTGTGATCTCTGTGCAGAGAGGTTTGGCAAATGGGAGACTCCTGGCATGTCCCTATGGAGCCGCTGGGGTTGTGTGTGCCCTCAGTGTTCTTGAGGAGTCTCGAGAGGCCTGGGATGGCCCCGTGGAAGCGCAGGGAGTGCCTGTGACATAGCAGCGGTGCCTGATGAGATCAAAGGGCCCTGGGATGTCAGCTTGGAATGGCTGTGAGTGCCTGAGAGCACACGTCTGTCTCTCATGGCCGGAGAGCTGTGGCAGGTGCCCATGGTAGCTGTGTGAGTGCAGGTGAGCTCAGGGCTCTGCAGAAGGCTGTAGGCCCGTGGGCTGTGAGGCTGGAAGGCCTGGGAATGCCTTTGAGCTGAGTGCTCTGTAGCAGTCGGGAGCCCCCTGGGAGGTTGTAGCAGGATGCTTTGGGCCAGCTGCTTTGCCTTGGAACGTGGTCCAGGCACTTGGACAATGTACTATTTGCAAATCTCTCAGGATGGATTGAGAGGGGGCACCGTGTGTACTTTTGGTGTTTTATTGGGCTACAACTCTCACTGCCAGTGACATTAGAGCTCCTTATCAGCTTAGAGACCCCTGGGATGTCCCTATACCTGTGATCTCACTGTTCTTTAGGAGCATGGACACTACTGCTGATGTGCAGGCAGAGCTGTATTAATGAGACAATACAGAAGGTGTAGATGCCATGGGATAAGAGAAAAAGCAAGTTTTCCAGTTTTTGTCTCTTTTCAGAGACCATGGCCTAAAGTATTGAAAAAAGTGAACCCCCCCATCCTCTGTACATTTTTCCCACTCCAACTCACAAAATTCACAGCAATATTGCTTGAGAGCCACCTGGGAACCTGTTAAGGGAACTGCCCAGGGAACCTGCCCAGGGAACCTCCCCAGAAACCTACCCCAGAAATCTCTCTAAACCTTCCCAGGTAGCTCCTGGAAATCACCCAGGAACCACCTGGGACCCTCCCTTGGGACTGCCTGAGAACAACCCTGGGACCCACCCAGGGACCTGCCCAGGAACCACCTGGGATCTGCCCCAGGAACTCCCATGGCAACTGGAGCACCTCCTCTGCTCCTTCTCCACTGACCTTGGTGTCTGCATGTTGTTTCTCACATGTTCTCACCTCCTCCTCTTCTCTGGCTAGAATGAAAACTGTGCCACAAACTTTGTGTTGATTCCTTCTTAAATATGCTATTGCAGAGGCATTACCATCATCTCTAATAGGCCCAGCCTTGGCCAGTGGCACATCCATCCTCAGAGCCATCAGGGCTTGGCTCTGCCAGACATGGTGGAAGCTTCCAGCAACTTCTCACAGAAGCCACCTCTGTGGCCTCCCCCACTACCAAGAACCAGGGCATGCAAAACTGACACACAAACCTGTGAAAAGCTATGGATGCAAGCTGCAGGAGACAAAGAAAAGATGCCACCCATATGGGAACCCAAATCAGTAATGGAACTACCCCATTATGGTGATGAGGAAATAACATCAGAATGGGAGGTAGCCACTCCAAAGATCAGCTCTCCGAAACCTTGCAACTGGAGAAAAGTGGAATTTGCAAAATGGTCGAAATTGGTATCCCAAGGCCTGGGTATTACCAGCTTTGAATGGGAAAGGACCATCAACTTCTGGATCAAGAACTACAGAAGCACGCACCCCACAGGGAGCTTGGAACAGCATTGCAGGTGAGGGCCAACATTTACCCCACAAGAAAGTTCCTGGCAAGGGGTAGATAAGAAAGGCACATCAAATCCTGCAAACATGGCCAGGCTGAGAATGAAACACGATCCCATGTCATAGAGAACTGCCCAATCATGCAGGATGCAAGAAATAAAAGGCACAATTACATCTGTGAAATGTTATGAAAGGAAGCTAAAAAGAAAGAGTGGGTAATGTTTCAGGAACATTTAAGAGATGACAGCAATGAGTTATAGAAACAGGAGGTAATATTTGTGAAGGCAAAGCAAGTATTCATGGTGGATGTGATCCCAGGCGGGTGTTGACATGATGTGATTTCTACCCAGTGCTCTGAATGTCCAAGTGAAGCAATTCAATGAAGCGCAGGTAAAAACAGCAGGAGTAACTATGACTTTCTTAAGTGAGGGCTTAGTTACAAACTGGGCATTGCTGCAGAGGTTGCACATCGTCATGGTTCTGCTGGATACCCATAAGGGTAACCAAGTTGACCTCTGCCCCAGTAAAATATGTTATAGTTACTCTCTCCCTATAGTTTGGATTTACCAACCAACTAAAAAAGGTGAAAGAAATTTATGGTAACAGCTTTAATTAATTCTTTACCCAGAGCCTGGCCCACAGGTTTTTTTTTGCTGGGCACAGCTCAACAGTTAGTGAGGATCCCCTGTTAATTTATTCCTCACTCACATTAAGCGACTTAATTCTCTGAGCCTGACAAAATGGTCCACTTGATATGATTGATGCAAATATTAACAGCCACTCAACCCAGTCCTTTAGACTGGAGAGACATGCTGGCTAAAAATTTACCATCTGCCTGCCATAAACCAGTGGAAAATGAAATTGATTTGATTAAATTGGAGTTGTGTAACTCTACAGTGACTAATAATGAGAGGGTTCATTCTTCCATTTGGTGGGAGGGCTTGGCCAGGTTTCCCGAGGTGTATGAAGATCTCGCACCTGAACCTGGGGTAGGCAAGATCAATACGTAAAAACCTGCAGACACTACCAGGCTGAAAATGAAATATGTTCCCACATCATCAGAAACTGTCCAACCACACAAAATGTGAGGATTAAGAGGCAAAATTACATCTGTGAAATGTTAACAAAGGAAGCGAAAAGGAAGGATTGGAAAGTGTTTCAAGAGCCTCACATAAGGGATAACAGTAAAGAGCTTTACCTACAAGGCCTTATCTTTTTAAGAGACAGCTAAGCATTTGTGGTAATGGGACAGTGTGATATGAGTCTACTAAAATATCTTTACAAGAAGCTGCCACAGGGAAATTAATAAATACAAACATTTTAATGATCAGGTCCAAGATCTCACCAACACTACCAACATTGTATTTTTGGGTTTTCTCCTTGGAGCACAGGGAAAGTGGTACCACAAGAGCAAAGAAATTCTGAGGACTCTTGGTCTCTCTAAATCAAGGCAAGGGAAGACTGCCTGGACCCTGGCCTCCAGAGTGCTCCTGTCATTGGTTGACATTGTACATATGTTTGGGAGTAGAGCTGTGATTCTAGTCAAATGATTGAGCAATGACTGGGGACACAGGGCAGCCACAAGCCAGAATTTGCAGATGGTAGTAGGGACAGTGATACTTTCTCGTGATGTCACAAATAACCCCCAAACTTAGACAAAAGTACTGATTTTGACCAAAGGCAGATGAGCCCCCTATATATAACCCGTCAAAGGAACATATGTTATTTATATGTGTCCAATAAATAGCCAAATGCTTTGTCATCTACTTAGTGAATGAACAAAATTCCCACTGTCCCTGCCTACTGTCCAGTGAAACCGCAGCCAAGGGAATGGACTTGGTGGAATCAGCAGGGAAAGGAAGACCCTGTTGAGTATGACTCTGGTCTGGTGCTGTGAAGAGACATGAGAGGTGTAGAATAAGTGGGAGGCCAGGTACACACTCAGCAGTGTGGGGTGACCCCCTGCCCATGTCCCAGCCATCAGTGAAATACCACTACTCTGATAAATTTGGTGAGCAGACCTGGCCTCCTGGGTAGAGGAGGGAAGGCCTCCCATGCCGGCAGCAGGCAGACCATGTCCGAGACCTGGCATTCCGTGACCAGACTTGGCATGCTGGGGACAGGGGGTACACCTGGTCCCCTGTTCCAGTGGGGAGACGTGGCCTCCTGTCCCAGTGGAGGGCAGACCTGCTTCCTGTGACCACACCTGGCGAGTGGGGGACAGGAATGTTTCCCAGGCCTGGGTTCTGGTGTCACCCCTGTCAACTCAGCACCTGAGCAGTTTCCAGCGAGTCCTACCACACGCTCCTCCCCCTGCCCTCAGCCCCTTGTGGGAAGATGACTGGGGACCCTGTGGACAGGTAACTGGCGGTGCAATTAGAGAAAATGGCGGAGTTCTACTGGCATCCTAACAGGAGTTACAACAGTATGGAAATTACAGGATAAATCACAGTTGCTGCTCCCTGGATGGAATGCGGTTGGCAGGACTTGAAACCTATCCCACAATGATTCCCCACACACACACACTTGCTAAGGGGGATGGAATGGAGGGTGGAGCAGACTGGAGACAGCACAGCCAGGCTCTGTGGGAATTCTTGCAGGAAAAGGAATTCAGTGGTACTCTACAGCTGATAAACCACATAGCACCTGTCAGCCAGGGGAGATAGGGGAAGATGTCCTGATGCTGAGCCAGCAACTGTGGTGAAATCTCTCTCCTCAGATGAACTCGGTTCATTAAAGCCTGTAACAGTAATATTAATGCACACCTCCATCCCAAAATTACCCACCCCTGAGGTACAACCAGCCCTCACTGGCTATTCTTTTTGACTGTATCTTTAAAAATGAAGTGAGAAAATTTTACACCAATCAGTAACAAAGGTATGTGTGACTCAAGTCACTCAAGCTGCACCCAAACACAATGAAATAGTATAAAGTCAGGAAAGACTCCATCATAACTGCTGGCATCAGTTGAGAGGCTGAACCTGTCTTCTTCCCCATAGGGACGCCTATTGGGTAAAAATCATACTTCATGCACACTAATTATTTTATTGGGGATTAGAGCTTGTCTCCGTAGTCTTTTGAGTATGTTTTTACAATCAGATGCTATCAGTGAGAACCTTCAAACCTTAACCTGTCACGATTTTATAGTAATAAAGGGTGTTATTCCATAAATTGTCAGTGTGAGTCCTTCCTAGGAGCTGACAGTCGCTGGCAGCAGGGAACACACTCTAATAAAGGTGAAACTGCTGAGGGGTCCCCCTTACGCTGTTGGTGTTTCCCTAAGTCAGTCAAACATCCCCTGATCCAGCAGGACTGCTCAGGGAAGGGCCCCCCCTAAGGGGACACTAATAGATTGGTCAGGCACGAGGGCCTTGGCTTTCCTGGGACACTGACAGACAAATCAAAAACGAAGGGCTGGGTAAATTTCACCACAATATGGGGTAAAGAAGCCTCCCCTTTTCATGTGACAGTCACAATGTGACAGTTCCATGGGGTTCTGTTGTGTCACAATGGGCCATAAGCTCCATGCAGCCCTCTCTGTGCCCCAGTGTCTTACTGTGGACCCTTGGCTCTATGTGGCCCCACTGTGTCACAATGGCCCCTTGCTTCCATGAGGTTCCAGTGTGACCATGGCCTCTTGGTTTTATGAGGTTCCATAGTGTCACAGTGGTCTCCTTGATTCTGCTGTGTCACAATGGCCCCTTGCTTCCATGAGCCCCCGCAGTGTCCCAGTGGTCCCTTGGCTGCAGGAGTAGGTGGCTCAGAGCTCCTGCACCCTCAACAATTGGGGAGAGGCCACAAGGACACCATGCAGACACACCCATGGCCTTTTCTGTCCCCACTCCTGACCCTGTCCCTTCTGCACCCGTGATGTGAAACACCCCTCCCCGAGTCCTTACGTATCATGAGCTAATGCAATGTGATACCAGTATAATGAGTTAATGCCATGTGAGAAACTTATATATTAGTAAAAAAGCTAAGTGAGGCCTATGAAGGCTGGAAGAGAAGCTTCACTAGCCTCAAAGGAGGGGATGTTACCAGATGATAAATTGTCTACACCTGGTGAGCTAACACAATACCTGTTCTCCTAAACCCACTGGCCTATGGAACTGCTCAATGCCCACTGTGTAAGAAGAACTGGAAGTTCACCAAGCCACAGTGCCCTCCCAACTTAACCATTTTGACCAGAACACTGGGTTCCTCGACCACCAGGGACCACCAAAGAGACCCCAGGACAGAAGAGCACACGCATAAAAGGGAGGGAAAGTATGTCACTGATTTCAGGGAAATGATTATCGTATGTATGTTTATTCTGGGACAATAAACGAATATGTAAAATACAGTATATAAACAAAAACCTTCCTGTACTCAACCTGCACAGCTTTAGGAGGAGCTATCCCCCTGTGCATCCAGCTGAATAAAGAATGCCTGTTTCTTCACGCTACATTGGTATGAAGTTTTTTATTTTACCAAATTTCCAGTAACAGGCCATTGTGACACTGCAGGACCTTGTCACAGAATCACAGAATCACCAGGTTGGAAGAGACCTTCAAGATCATTGAGTCCAACCCATGTCCCAACCCTCAACTAAACTAAACCATGGCACCGAGTGCCACATCCAATCTCCTTTTAAACACGTCCAGGGATGGTGATTCCACCACCTTCCCGGGTAGACCATTCCAATATTTTATCACTCTTTCTGTAAAAAACTTTTTTCTAATATCTAACTTATATTTTCCTTGGCGCAACTTAAGACTGTGTCCTCTTGTTCTGTCAGTTGTTGCCTGGATAAAGAGACCAACCCCCACCTCACTACAACCACCTTTCAAGAAGTTGTAGAGAGTGATAAGGTCGCCTCTGAGTCTCCTTTTCTCCAGGCTAAACAACCCCAGTTCCCTCAGCGTTCCTCATAGGGCTTGTGTTCCAAGCCCCTCACCAGCCTTGTCGCCCACCTTTGGACATGTTCAAGTGTCTCCACATCCTTCCTAAACTGAGGGGCCCAGAACTGGACACAGTACTCAAGGTGCGGCCTCACCAGTGCCGAGTATAGAGGAAGAATGACTTCCCTGGACCTGCTGGCCACACTATTTCTGATACAGGCCAGGATGCCAGGATTGTCAAACCAAGGAGACCCTTGTGGGACCCCATGTGATCCTAAATCCTACCAGGAACCTACTCCAGGTGGGCTCCTCTCTCCAGGCTTCCACAGGTCCTGCCAGGATTGTTCTCCAGCACAGGCTTCTCACGGGCTCGGGGCTTCCTTTGGGAATTGATCCACTCCAGTGCGGGATCCTGCATTGGTTGCAGGTGGATCCCAGCTCCATCATGGACCCCCATGGTCTGCAGGTGGATTTCCTGCTCCATCATGGGATCCAGGTGGACAATAAACACCTGAGCCAGCCCCTCACATGTCCAGCTGTGTCATCGGGGTGGGAGAAATTTGTGGGGACACCCTGCATCCCAGGTGTCACCTGCACAGGTAAGGAGTCAGCGGGGGGTTACATGCCAAGGATGTGGCAGGGACTGGGACAGGCGTGGAATGTGGCTGGGCTGGGCATAAGGAAAGAAGGGTCATGGCACTCTCTGCACACTGTCCCTGTGGCCTCTCCACCAGCCACTGGGGGGGCATTAGGTCCCAGCCACCCACTCCTCCAGCCAAGGGGCCACCAGGACACTGCGGGGGCTCATGGAAGCCAGGGACCATTGTGACACAGTGGGGCCACATAGAACCCATGGTGCATTGTGACCCTGCGGGACCCAGGAGACCCCTGTGACGCTGTGGAACTTCTTGGAACCCAGGCTCCACTGTGACACCGCAGAACATCATGGAACCGAGGGTCCATTGTGACACTGCGGGGTCACATGGAACCAAGGGGTCATTGTGACCCATGGACATTTTGGGGCACTTTGAAGCCATTTTGGGGCTGAAGCTGAGTTGGTTTGGGGAGGGCCAAGGTAAAATTTTGGAGACTTGTTGGGGTGTCCCTGTGTCCTCCCCTCCAAATCTCCTGCTTCATCTGGCGCTTTCCCCCTTGCCCCTGATGATGCCTCCTCTGCCCCCAAAGCCCCCCAGGGAGACAGAAGTAGGTTGTAAGGGGAAAGAGAGAGGCACACATATGTGGTGCAAATGGAAGTTTTCAAATGTCAGGAAGACAAAGATCAGCAAAAGCTCTGTGTCCTGCACATTTTTCTGAGCAAGTTGTAGCTTGAAAGGGTTCAGTTCCGCTTTGCACTCTATGAGCTTGAGAGAATGTTATGGCACATAGAGCTGAGCGGCAAAGTGAATTGCACCAATGTATTTAGTATGTTTTATATGCTCTAAGGAGAACATGAAGGCCAGTGCTGGATTTTTGTTCTAGGACCTTTTTTATGGGATCACCTCCAAGGTCTTGAATTTGGGATCTCAAAGAGTCAAAAATAATGATGTTGCATTGAGCTTTAGAGGAATGTGTATAGCCCCACTGTGTGGTGTGTATTTGAAAGGATGCAACGAGAAGGGATAAACAAGAAACCGATTTTGTCCTGGCACACTTTCTGTGCAAGAGGTAGACCAGAACCTTTGGTCATTGTGAGGCTGTAAAGTGCATGATTATCCTTATAGCTGAGAAGGATCATGCAGAGCACCATAATGTGACAGCAGTTTACAGGCTGTAAAGGAAAGAGGACTGACCCTTGAGTGTGGTGCCAATACAAGTTTCCACACTAAGGAGCATGGTCTAAGCAGACTTCTTGTCCTGGCACATTTATTCATGCAAGATGGAGCCAAAAACTTTTCAGTTTAGACTACAAGTGACAGAATGTCATGGTATACAGAGCTGAGAAAGTGCATACCACTGGCACTGGACTGCTTCTGTGCTGGCACAGTGTTCTGTGCGAGAAGTAGATGGGTATTTCCAGCTCTAGGAGAATGAAAGTGAGTGATGCGACATAAGGCTGAGAACGAACCTGCAGAGCACCAAGGTTGAATACACAGTTTAAAGGCTGCAAGAGGAGCTTCACTGGCACTCAACTGCCTTCCAAATTCCAGTTATCGTTAGGGGAAAGGTCAGTGAAAGCTACCTGAGCTGGTACATATTGCCATCCAAGCTCTATGAGCAAACAATTCTGTTTAGCTTTAGACTCCAAGATTCAGAAAATGTTATGGCAGGTGTAGCTGAGAAGGAAAGTACAGAGTGCACTGGTGAGTTTGGTGTGGTTTACATGCAGCAAGGGGAAGGTACAGACCAGCACTAGCATTTTCTTCTAGAGCCTTTTTGATGGGAGGAGCTGCTGGACATTTTGAAGGTGTTTGGGATCTGCAAGAGTGAAAGACTCAGATGGTACACAGAGCTTGAGGGAAAGTGCATCTCTCCAGGGAGTGTGATGCAGTTCAACAGGTGCAAGTTAACTCCTGAGCCAGCAGGAGCATTCTCAGCTGACCCTGACTGTGAACGAGCTTTTGGCTTGACTTTGGCAATTCTGTCCCTGGGTTTCGAATGTGACTGTACAAATAGCTGAGAAGGAACACATATAGACTGATACTGTGGTGCGTAGTTGAAAAGCTGCGAGGAGAAGGGTTAATCCAGCGGCTATTTCCTTCCTGACATGGGAATTAATCTTGCCCCCTCATTGTCATGAGAATTAAGGGTTTCAAATGGAAGTGAAATTTCTTCTAAGCTGCATGTTGAATCCTCTCCTTTCAGTCTTGCATAGAAACCTTCAGGATGCGCTGCCTTAAAAAAAAAATCCAAGAACAAAAGAGACAGTGCTGGGCATCACTTTACCTATGCAGCCTTAAGTTGCACAACTCACACTGGTGTTATGTTTTTTTCTTTCAGCTGCATGCAGAAACCACCTTTACATTTTTGCTCTCTTGCTGAGCCCAGCTCCATAATTTTAATCTGGAAACAAAAGAGGAGAAAACAGTTGTTGGGTTTCACATTCTCTTTGAAGGATATCAACAATACCATGTGAACCAGGGCTATGAGCTTTCCTTTCAAACTCAGTGTGCTACCACATTCCTTCTTTCACTCATGCAGAGCTCCTGAACATAAACTAAATGTATCAAGTGTAAATATTGGTCACAAAAGGTGCCTGCTCAGCAAGCTGTTGCTGTCTTTACGTTTAAGTCACATCCTGTGAAAAGCAACACACCCCCTGGAGTTATGCACCTCCCTGCTGAGCTTCAGGTACCACCACATTCTTCCACTCTTGCAGAGCCCAGCTGTGAAACTCACTATGTCCAGCAATTGCTCCCATACCAAAGGTCCTACAACAAAAAGGAAGCACTGGCCTCCACTTTCCCCTTGCAGCTTATAAAGTACAGCACACGTAGGTCTGTGCACTCAGCTCTATGGACCCTCACACACTTTCTGTCTCACCGAGTCCAGTTAGAAACCTGTGAACGTTCAGCTGCTGGTCCCGCAGAAAAGGTATTAGAAGAAAGAGGCCATGCTGGAATTCACTTTTCTTTTGCAGCCTTATAAGCACAGCCAACAATGAGACAATTCATCTTCCTTCCCAGTTCTATGTAGGATCACATTATTTCAGTCTCCAAGAGCCAGGATCCACAGCAGAGCTCTTACACCAAGTGCCTGCACACAGATGGGGCCGGGCCAGAAAAGCACTTGGCTTTTTCCTGGGCACTGTGAGCGCTCATGGAAACAACCACACGCTGGCGCTGTCAACTTGCAAATGAAGGAAACGCCCGGAGCCCGGCTCGAAATCACCCCAAGGGCAGAGAGAAACGTCCCTGCTCTCAAATCAGCTGTGTCAGCACAAAAAGATGCACTGATCTTCCCCTTCCAAGTACAAACTCTTATTTGCATCACTCTCAAACGGCAACACAAACTCCTTTACCCTAACAAATCTTTTCATTCTCGCAGAGTCTGGCTACAAACCTGAAAACATCTGGCAAAACAGAGCTCACCAAAGTGCCAGCTGAACAAGCTCTTGCTGCCTACAACTTCAACTGCACCCAGCGAACTGCACCATACAGTCTGGCATCTGGACTCTCCTCCTCAGCTCTGGGTACCATCCTAAGCCTTCAGTCTCAGAGTCAGAATCCACACGGAGCAGCGCCAGGGACTACTCACACACCGAAGGTCCCAGAACAAAAAGCTCAACAGCCTGGCATCTGCATTCCCACTGACAGTTCAACAGCTCTAACCCAGAGAACTGCCTACTAGGCAAAGCAATTAAATTCACCAAGACCACCCAATATGTAGATCCAAAAGTGGTTTCTTTTCCAAAGAGAGGAACTATAAGCCCATCTCCAAAGAAATGGGATCCCCTCCTCCAAAACATCTGAACTGATCCCATACAAAGGTGCCAGAACACTGTTACTTGGCATTACTTGCCCATAGGCACTCTTATCAGCTGCACACCAAATCTGAGCATAGCTGCTTATCTTGTCCAAAATAAATGGACTGCCAAAAATTTCAGAAGGCCACCTCTGAGAAGTGGAAATCACATGCCAAATTGACTCTTTCAGGAAACCACCTTCCAAAGCTGGATTCTGACTCCATTGTTGTACAAATTGAGGCAGTGCTTCCACACCAAACATGCCAGGATAGAAAGTTGCCGGCGCCCTCCGGACCTCCACTAGGCAGCTTCTTATCTGCATGTCCAGCACTGGGGTTACATGCTTTCCTTCCCATGAAAAAGCATTGCCATTCTCACTGGGGAACTTACCAAGTGATATTTGGATACCACCTTCAGTATTGAACACGTCCAATAATTGCTCCAACACAGAAGGTGCCAGGACAGAAATGTGTTGCTGGACTACACCTCCCAATGGTACCTTAATACCTGCTCCACCAACACTGGAATTACATCCTTTGCTTCCCAAGGAAAAACACTCTGGATCACTTGGCCTTGTCTTGCCTTCAGTCATATTGCCCAGCTTTGCCCAGCCCACCATTACTTCGCCTTCCTTTACATATGTCTCCCTCACTCTGCCCTGCCCACCACTCCCTTGTTTTGCTTTGTCTTGCCTTCCATGCAGGTGAAGGCAATGTAATCAAAGCGTAGGCAATTCTAAGCAAGTGAAGGGAGAGGTAGGGAAGGCAAGGCAAGAGCACTGAGGGGAAGACAAAGCAAGGCAAGGGAGTGGTAGGCAAGAGTGGTGGGACAGGATAAAAACAGTAAGAAAGTGGGTGATGGGTGAGCAAGGCAATGCAAGACAACGGAGTGGTGGGAGGGGCAAGGGAAGGATATGGATGTGTTTGTAAGGCAATGCAGGGTTAGGGCAGGCAAGCCAAGGTAAGTCAAAGAAGGAGCAGGCTAGGCAAGGCCAGGAAAAAAGGGGTAGGGAAGTCAAGGTGGGGGATGACTGAACAAGGATATGGAGTGGTAGGAAGAGGGAAGGGAGGACACTGAGGGTTCAGTAAGGGAATGCAAGGTTGGGGTAGGCAAGGCAAGGCAAGGGCAGGGAAGAAAGGGGTAAGTCAAGGTGGGGGATGGGCATGCAAAGCAATGCAAGCTATTCACCTTTCCTTGGCTTGCATTTTTTACCCTTTCCTTGCCTTACTTTGCATTCCATGCCCACCCTCTCCCTTGCCTTGCTTTTCCTTCTCAAAACTTGGATTGCCTTACTAACTCCTCTGTCCTTCCTTTGCTCTTCCTTACACTCCATTGTTTTGCCTTGCTTTGTTCATGGATCCCCCACCTTGACTTTACTACCCCTTTTTTCCTGGCCTTCCCTTCCCTTGCCTACTCCTCCTATGACACTTATTGCCTTGCCTGTCTAGCACTTCCCTTGCTTTGCACACCCACACCTTGCCTTGCACTGCCTAACACTATCATAGCTTGCATTACCCTGCATGCCCATTCCTCACTATCACGTGCCAAATTTCTTCCCTGGACTGGCATGGCCTTGCCTGCCCTTTTTTCATTTCCTTTCCCTTACCTACCCACATCTGGCATTGCCTTATCGACCCTTCCACGTCCTTCCCTTGCACTTCCTTCCCCTCCATTGCCTTGCGTTGCCTGGCTCACCCACCCCCACCTTGACTTCCCTGATGCTTTTTCCTAGCCTTGCCTTGCCAGAGCCATTGGCAGATGCACAGATGAGAAAGAGGGAATCCATTCATCGCAATCCAGAGTCCCACAGGCTTTCATTTACCTGGCTTTTTCCCTCTCTAGGGCCTCACTCCCATCTTGCTGAGCTTTGTGGACAATCAATTCCTGGGACTCTCTGCAGGCTGCCAGCTGAGATGTCAACTCTCCCACCTCAAGTCAAACAGAACAAAGTAGTCAGAGGCTACAGCCTGTCCCTGTCAGCCACAGCAGAGACTGTGAGGAAAGACAAAGGGCAACTTCCCATTCCTCCCTGTCCTGAGGGGACCAGATTCACAATGGATATGGACAACTTGGACATGGATATTGGGTCACCAAGGGCATCTGGAAAAGCACCTCACAACCAAGGCTAGGAGGAAGAGGTCAGCAGAAATCTGTGCTGATGCAGCGGATGCAATAAAGCTTTGTGTAGTGCTTAGCACCTTTCCCGGACAGCCCTTCACTCTTGTCCTGTCCAGGGTCTGCTCCCTGCCTTTGCCCAGCCTCTCCCAGCTGCTCGGAAAAGCCTCATCGGTGCTGCTCCAGGACTGCCATCGCCCCTTCTCCCTGCCCTGCAGCTCCTTCTCTCTGCACCCCTGGCCAGCACCTGCCCTTGGCCAGAGGCATCCCAGCACAGCTACTCCAGTGCCCTGCCCAGTGACTCTGGTTTGGGGCAAAATGGGGTCAGGGGATCTCGAAAGGGGCTTGTGGGGGGAGGTTGGAGGCATTTGGGAAGAATTTGGAGTCGATTGAGGCATCTTGGGGGGTCCCAGGAAGGCTTTGAAGGGTCAGGGAAGGGTTTCCGGGGTAGTTGGGTTGGGGGTTTGGGGGGTTACAGGTGAGACCCTGAAGGACACAGATGAGTAACAGGTGGGGTTTGGGGGGTCCTGGAGGGGGCTGGGGGATTCCAGGTGAGACCAGATGGGGCACAGATGAGTCATATGTCGGTGGGGGGGCCCTGTTGAGGATCATGGGTGGTGTTGGGGGCATTTGGGTTTCTCTGAGAGTATTTGGGGAGTCCTTGGGTGGGTTGTGGGGGGCCTCACGGGTCCCAAGTGAGGTCTTTTGAGTCCTGGGATTGCTATGAGGGTATTTTTGCAATGTTTTGGGGGGTGTTCGGGGATGTTTTCAGAGTCTCTCACCTGTGGGGGGGCTCAAGTCAATCTCTGTCAGGGAGCACCGCAGGCAGTGCAGCCCCTCCAGGATCTGTGACACCTGCTGTGGACAGGAGAAAAATGCAGCTGAACTGGGACCCCTTAAATTCCACACCCCCACCCCCAGGGGCTGCCCAAACACCCCTGGGACCCCAGAGACCCTCAGGAGGCACCACACCCCCCACCCCAAGTTCCCCCCCCAAAGGATCCTCTGAGGGTCCCCAAATTCCCCTTAAATCCCTCCACATCTCCCCTAGGAACCTTCCTAAACCTACAAGGAATCACCCAAACCACCCCTCCAGGACGCTTCAAATCCTCCTTAACCATGCCCCTTCTATAAACCCTGCCCCCTTGTCCCCACCCCCCATCTTAGACCTCCCTGAACGCCTTCAAGGCCTGCCCAAACCCCCAGAATGTACTGAATGCCCCTTAAACTCCCCCAGCCCCCACCCCAGGTAACCCATCAAAGCCCGCAAACCCTCTTTAGGGGCTCCCTCAAGCTCCACCCAGGGAGACCCAACTTCCCCTTAACCCCCCTCAGTGCTCCACTCCACACACGCCAAACCCCACCCCCTTTTCTAAAGTCTGGCCTCTTCCCCTTAGTGCCTCCTCCCCTAACACCCCTTGTCCCCCCTCAACACTACACTCTTTAGGCACCCTTTAGGGAACCCTCCTTTAGGGACCTCAAATCCCTCTTAACCCCGCTAGAGACCCCCAAAACCCTTGAGATCCCCTACAAACTCTCCTTAGCAACCTCCAGGATGCCCAAAAAACTTTCAGAGACCGTGTTGGGACCCTCAGAACTCCCTTAAACCTCCCATAAGCCCCCAAACCCTCCTTAAACCACCTTAGAGACCCCCAACTCCCCCCAAGGACACCCCAAACCTTACCCAAGAGCCCCCAGTAATCCCCCTTAGGAAACACGCAGCGCCCCCTTAAGGCCCCGAAGCGCCTCTTTAGGGACACCCACCAAATCCCCCACGACCCTCAAAACTCTCCTCACACCCCCCCAGGCTCCCCCCGCCCCTCCAAACCTCCCTCGGCGCCCCAAGCCGCGCCCCCTCCTCCGCGTTTGCGCCCCCTACCGAGCAGGGCCCAGCCCAAGGTGCAGCGGTGCTCCCGGACCGCAGGAGCATCGCGGGGGCGGGGCCTCGCTCCCCGGGCCCAATCACAAACGAGCTCACGGAGGCGACTGGGCGGGGCCAGAGAACAGCGGCCAATGGGAGCCAGGCAGGGGAGGGACGGGAGTGATCGGCGGTGGGAGGTTCTCGGCTCAGCCGAACCCCCCTCGTTGACTGACAGGGCGGGAGGCGCCGGAACCGCGCTGGGAAACGTCCCCTCAGTCATTGGCTGGGCGGGGGCGCGAGCGGTTCCCGCCTCAGCAGAACTGCCCTCAGGGATTGGCCGGGCGGGGTCAGGACGGGGTGACCCAAAATGGCTCAAAACGGAGCCGGAACCCCCTCGAAACTGCAACAAAACTGACCAAAATTGAAAAAATTTGAATATACATGAAGAGTTTAAGGCGATATTTAAGTTACATTTAAGAAATGGAGGGTTGAGCAGGCAGATTGGATACTAAAACCTATCAAAACCTCCCTGTAAAAGCCTCAAATCCCCTTTAAAAATCATCCAAAATTAAGTTAAATTGAGTAGAAGCATAATAAATACAAATATAAATAAACTAAAGCCATATTTAACTTATATTAAAAAATGGGAGTGGTGGTGAAAGGGTGCTTTTGGCACTAAAATGCCTCAAAAAGGTTCCAAAAAAAACCCCAAGCACCAATTTCCCCTCACTCCCCTCCCCAGAAATCTGAAAATTGAAAAAGATTGCCTGAACTTGAATATTAACATTTTAAGGAGAAATTTTAAATAAAATAAATAAATAAATAAATTTTTTAAAAAAGGTTAAGAGGTAATTTTGGCACTGAAATGCTTTAAAAAAACACCCAAAGAGCTCCAAAAGGTGGCTATTAAATAAATTACTGCTCAAGAATTCATGAATATTTAAATAATACAAGTGTAAGGGTTAATTGTTGAATTAGGGTGGAATTTAACTTAAAGCATTAAAAAGCATGAGGTAATGAAAGGAAGCTCTCAGCCACTGTCCCATCCTGTCCCACCAGTGGGGATCTCTGATGCTATGCAGAGGAAAACTACAGCGCCAGGAGATGGGAGAGGAGAAAAGCAACCAGCAGGAGACTTATCCATAGCAGTGCCAGTGAAAGCTTTTTCTAGAGGCAGATCCCGTGGCTGGCAGTGCATCTGGCTGTGCTACGAGTGATCACATGCAGAGGTGGTGCCTTTCAGGCACCATGTCTCTGCTAAGGAACTGTAGCTGGACACCTCAGCTTGATTCCTCCAAACTCCAGGCTCTTGGAGAGCCTCCAGGCTCTTGGCCTCTCTGGAGCAAGGCTGGACAGGCCTCCCACTCCTTTCTCTCTCTTTGATTGCCCACCCACAACAAGATTTTCATCTCTGTGTCCTTGTCTCAGAGTGTCTCTCAGGTATTCCTGGTCAATTGACTGTGTCCTAGTCAGTCTTCACTTTTGCTTCCTCTTGCTTTTTGTTTTGTGCCCTGGATCTCACTCTCCCTCCTGTCTCTCGGTCCCTGTTTCTTTCATGTCAGTTCTACCTGCTCCTAGTCCTGTGGCCATGAGGCACTCGGTGTCCTATGGCTGTGCTGTGCTAATCACCCCCTCACTGTCAGACCGAGTCACAGACCGCAGCACTCAATGGATATTCGGTTTATCAGTGGAAGAATATGCATTCTGGCTACTGAACCGTATTGCATCCTTTGGCTGCACTGCAAACCGAGCAGCAGGTGGGAGCAGGTGGCTCTCTGCCTCCAGCCAGTCCAGCAGACACAACCCTGTGGTGTCACGAAAGAACACAGTTGGAGGAGTTTCAGGGCCTCAGCAGTGCTTTAAGGCTCATTATCCCCCCAGACTTTGTTCCCTACGTTCTGGTCTGCTGTGTGGAATGCTCTAAAGTTTGGGAGAGGGAGAGTTTGCTCCCTGTCCGTGGCCTGGCTTGCAAGGAGCTGAAGTGGAAGAGTTGTCCAGGACCTTGACTAAGCAGCAGCCCTCCTGCTGAGGCACAGTCTGTGGAGAAAGATGTCAGTGGCCCTAATCTGTGCTTTGGAAATCAGTGTTGGGTTACTAAATCCTGTCAGAATGCTCTCTAATAGACCTGTGATGGCTGAGGGTTGTATGTGGGAAGGCTTTGCCAGCAAGGAGCTTGAATTGTTGATAATCTGAGCTCTGTCCAGGGGCACTCTGAGAGCCTCTTCCTTCCCCTTCCACAAGGATGAGGTGTTTGCCAAGGCTGGAGTTGGAGGCTGTCCCGACAGTTGGTACCGTGGGGCTGCAGATGCTCCTGAAGGGTGGGCTTGTCTGAGCTGGGTCTTGTGCCTCTTTCAGATGTCCCTGCTGCAGTCACAGCTGGCCCAAGACTGACAGCATCGGCAGGGTGACATGGAGAGCTGTGCAAGGACCAGGCAAGAGCTGTCAGACCTTCTCCAGGAGCTGTCCTGCTCCTTCACAGCTGTGCTCAGGGAGCCCAAAGCTGCTGTTCTGGAAGCAGAGACTCGGAAGCTGGATTGTTCTCTGAACCTTAACTTTGCACTGACATCCCTTGACCGTCAGTATCCAGAGAGACAGCCCAGGCATACAACAGCCAGACCTGCCAGAAGCGATGATGACCTCAGATAACTGCACCTTTGGTCTTCATTTGAAAGGAAGGATTTCTGCTAAGACAGAGAGCTCATGGATGTGAGAAGTGGCATCAACACCTCAGGGCAAGGCCTTTTATATCTGTTCCTCTCACATTCAGCTGCTGCTGACAAACCTCACCTTATGTTGAAGATTAGGATCTATGAAACATTGCTTCATGGAGCAGATAATTTCTGGGGACAAAATATGTATATGCGAGAACAAAAACACAGGTGAGGAGAGAGAATAATGTATGGAGAAGGGAGCCCAAACAAGAAATTAATAATCCCTGAGGAGTAAGACTTCTGTGTAACATCTGTCCAAGGGCAGCTACTCAAATAAAATCAAAGGATACAAAGAGTGCACTACAAACAAAGTAACATAAGAGTGTGCTCTTTGTATTTGCAAGCATCTCCTAGGGACAGGAGTTTTTACGTCTTTTTTCATGAAAATTTTTCTCAGAAGAAAATTATAGTCCTTTTTCACTGGCACAGTGAGACTTTTACGAGGTCTCGTGCAATTTCCCCTCTTGAGGTCAGAGCTGTTCCGTGCAACGAGAAATGGGAATTGGAGGTGTTGACAAAAGCAATGGAGAGTGCACAGCCAAGAGTGAAGGTGAGCGAGAGATGGGGCCTCTCTTCCCTTCTCCCTTTCCTTCCCTTTTTTGTTCCAAAGCACTGGTGGCTTTGACCCAGCAGCAGGTCTGAGGGACAGCTTGGCTGCTCTCCAAATGGTATTACCGCCCATCTCCAGCCCTTCCACAGCCAGAGGTTATGGACGGGATGGCGAGGGTGTCCCAGGCAGGGAGAGCTGCTCTCCACACTGCACCAGGGCCAGGTCAATGCTCTCTGGCACCTACAAGTCTGTAGCATTGAGCAGTCCTGTCTGTGCAAAACAGATCCTGGGAATTAAGTGGCTCAACATCTTTGATGTCCTGGATTTTTCATTCATTCTTAGGGCTGGGGCTGGATTCTTCCTTTCTCTCTATCTTTTTGTTTGAAAATCCCCCTTGAATCAGAAAAGGCCATGAACTGAGTGCTGATTTTGCTTTTCTTGACAAGTGAGCACAGCTGCCAAAAGGCAGTGCAGCCTCAGCAGGGACCACAGCCATGAGCTGGGGCTGCCAGCCGAGCATCAGCTGCTTGGGTGGTCCCTGGGGAAAAGCAGGGCTGTCCTTTGCTCCCTGCTGACAGCTCTGGGGGTTCTGGGACCCTGTGTGCCTGTGCAGCCCCGAGCGGTGCCAGATGTGCCCCAGGACAAAGCGATGCCGTGGAAAGGTGAGGTATGGGGCTGAGCCCTGACCCAGAGAGGGGCCCTGGAGAAGGCAGGCGCAGCTCTGCTCCTCTCTGTCAGGAGCACAGAGTGTGTGCACTGCTCAAAAGCAATTCCCATCAAATGGGGGACAAAACTCCTACAGGGCACAGACGAACGCTCTCAAAGATGGGAGCGAAAAATACCTGGCACAGCTTTTTCAAGCTATTTTGTTCCTGAAGGTCTGCTCCTAGTCAGGAATCTTTGATGTAGTCAGCAAGACTTTTCTTCTGCCTAGAGGATCTATTGATATATTGCCAAACAGAGAGCAGAGGAAAAAATCCACTCTTGGATGTCTCAGGATTCTTAATCTATTTTATGAGCCTTTGCATAGTAGAAATTTCAAAAGATCCTGAAACATCATTTTCCTCCTCATGTGATTTTTCTAAACTCAAAGTTGTCCTTTCCATGAATATTTTTAACCAGTGAGAAGCTTTTTAGGCATTTTCTTACATCTCCCCTTTGTCAGGGAAGACAGAAGAATTCCTGTGACTCAGGAACTGAGTGCAACCATAAAGAGGATGTGGCTCAAACACTGCTGTCTTGGGAATGCTGGTCCTTAAAACTCACGCTGTCTGGACCTGCAACTTGGAGCTCATGTTACGAGCCAGGCCTCTGCCCAGCTGCCCAGCAGGCTGTGGGGACATGGGGGTGGCGGAGCAAGTGCCAGGACCAGCAGGGAGCTGGGATGGGGGCAGAGCCAGGGGAGGGGCTCTCCCACAACCCCTGGAATGTTGGGGTTTGGACCCTGGCAACTGTCAACAGTCCATGGAATGTTGGGTTTTGGACACTGCAGTTGCCAACAGCTCTTGGAGCTTGGGGTTTGGACCTTGCAAAGGCCAGTGGCACTTTGATATTGTGCTATTGACCCTGCAAAGGACAACGGCCGCTGGATAGTGACATTTAACCTTGCTACTGCCAACATCCCCTGGATATTCACATTTAACATTGCTCCTGCCAACATCCCCTGGATATTCACATTTAACCTTGCTACTGCCAACATCCCCTGGACATTGGCATCTTCACACTGCTCCTGCCAAGGGGCAGATGGAGACCCAGCAGGTGAGAAAGCTGCTGCTCTCCCTGTGCCAAGCCCAGTGGGGGGCTGGGTGGGCCTGGGCTGTCCCACAGGGAAAGGTTCCCTTTGGGAATAACAAGGGATTAACAGGTGGGTGTTCCAGAGCTGGCGGCAGCTTTGGTGCTGGCTCTGGGGACAGGCCTGGCAGGGAGCAGGGGGCTCCTGGCTTGGAAGCATTTAAGGGTGACTCCCTCAGGGCCAGCCATGCAGTCTGAGTGTGCTCTTACCTGTGCTCCTCCAGGAAGCTCGAGGGCTTGGAATGAGCCAGCAGTTCACTTCCCAAATACTTTCTCAGCAGCAACTCTCCCCAGGAGCCCCTGAGGTGCTGAGCTGGCTCAGGACCGTTTTGCAATGGGATTAAGGGAAGGCAAGTGCAGGAAGCCTGGAAGGGAGAAGCTGCTCTGCCATGGGTCTGCTGTCTGCTCTGAAGGGGGGGCTGTGTCTCTGTGCCTCCTTTCCTTAGCCCATTTTCCCCCAAAGGAGACTTCTCTCTTCCGTCAGCTCCACAAGGCCTGTGACAGGGACTCTGTAGAACTGTAGCACAGGCCTGACCTCAGAGGGCCCTGTTTAACTTCACTGTAATCCCAGGAATAAATGCACTAAGCACAAACTATGCTCAATGTAGAAGTGGATTTTGTACATTTAGCTGCATTTTGGAACTGGTTCTCCATGAATGGACACCCGTTCTCGCTGAGATCAGAAAAGGCATCTGAGGGGTACTTTGGAATAGGAGGAGAATTCCTGACTAACAGCTGGATGTGGGCTTTCAAGTGCCATTAGCCAACAGGGACAGCGTGGCCAGTTCCCTTATCTGCACTGACAGTTCCCAGCATGCAGATTCTGGGAACATCCTCTCAACCCCAAAATCCACTGATGCATGGCATTCCTTTGGATTGGTTTGGGAAGCACTGGTAAGGAGATGAGGGGCAACTCAGGTGAAAACTTTGGCTTGTCTTCCCCACTGGCCACAGGCTCAGGTCCTGAGGCCTCACTCAGCTTGACACCTTTCCATTCACTGAGCCGGTTGAGGCCCTTTCTTTCTTCCCTTGGCACTCATGGTCCTGCCCTGCTTTGCTGGTTTCCCCAGCTCTGTCCTCTACTGCTTTTGTCTCCTTGATGCCCCTCTCCTCAGCACAGCATTTACCTTCAGGGGAGCTGTCTCTGTGCTTGCTGCTTCTCCAGCTCTCTGGAGCCATCTTCCCTGCTCCTATTTGGTCATTTCTGCTCTTTCCCTTCCTATTCCTGCAGGGCTTGAGAGAAGAGCTTTCAGTCAGGCAGGACTCAAACAATGTCCTGCTAGTAGACATCAAAGAGGAAATTCATCTCCTCCTTGAGCAGAGGGAGGCTCTCCAAAAGCAGGTGAGTGAAACAGCAGTGACACGGCAGTCATCCAGCAGGTGCTCTGTGCCCTTCTTGCCTTTTCATGGCAACTGAGGGAGTGATTCCTGGGGCTGCCTCATGCTGTGAGCTCCATGGCAGCTGCTCTGAAGGACACTCAGTGCTCTGCTGAATCTCAGCTGCTGCCCTGGACAGCTGCGTTAGTCCTCTGGGCTCTTGACCAGCAACCATCAGCATGGATTTCTGCTGGCCTCTTCCTGCTAGCCTTGGTTGTGAGGTGCTTTTCCAGATGCCCTTGGTGACCCAATGAGAGTTTGAAACAAGTTGTCCGTATCCATTGTGAAGACTCTGGTCCCATCAGGACAGGGAGAAATGGGAAGTTGTCTTTTGCCTTTCCTCACAGTCTCTGCTGTGGCTGACAGGGACAGGCTGTAGCCTCTGACTACTTTGTTCTGTTTGACTTGAGGTGGGAGAGTTGACATCTCAGCTGGCAGCCTGCAGAAAGTCCCAGGAATTGATTGTCCACAAAGCTCAGCAAGATGGGAGTGAGACCCTAGAGAGGGAAAAAGCCAGGTAAATGAAAGCCTGTGGGACTCTGCACTGCAATGAATGGATTCCCTCTTTCTCATCTGTGCATCTGCCAGCATTTCCTAAGTGGCAGAGTTCTGAACTGTCCGTGCAGATGTGTTTCATTCTCTGGATGTTGTGCCTCATTTCTTTTGAGCATGCAGTTACAGTTCTTCTGAAGACAAAGGTTTTTGGAGTAGCTCTTTCCCTCTAAGGGGGTGTTCTGTTGGTAGCTTGGTGTCTTAACCCTGCCCATGTTGCAGTGTAAGGAGCTGGATATATCCACAAGCTCCACCTTGGGTCTGGGAACTTGAACCCTTTGGGATCTGGATCAGCCTGGCATCCTGATTCCTTTGCTTGGCAGAACAACCTTAAACCCCTGATTTCTGATGCAAGCCAGGTTCCCCTCTGAGGAACCCAAGGGACACGAATGTCTCTCATGGCCACCTGTTGCCTTGTTCCACAGGGCAACTCTAACAATGGAAGATAAGGAACCAAGCCTCAGAAGCCTGGAACAAAAAAACGTGGCCTGGATCAAACAGATGTCTCAGCTTGACTCTGCTCTTCGCCGGGGTGAGCAGCTCCTCTCAGACCGCATAGGAGAGCTGCAGGAGCTCAACACCCAGGTAAGCTGGCACTGGCATACTCTTCTCCAGGGACACACAACAGCACCTTCAGCTTGGAGGCCTCAACTGCTTCCCTCTGCCAGCAGCATCCACTGCTGCCGTGTTCTGCCCAGGGCTGCTGCTGCACACCTTGAAGCTGCACCCTGAGGCCAAGGGTAGCTCTGGTGAATCCTGCCTGTCAGGTTTTCCCCTGTTCTCTCCTGGGTCCCAGCATGAAATCTCCGAGGAGAAGCAGAAGCAGACTCTTTTGGAGCTTATCCGTCCCTCTGTTACCAGTGTTGTCCCAGGTGGAGTCGGTGCCTGTGCAGGGCACTGAGCAATGTGGGGACACAGGTGTGGTTATGGCAGGCTGGGGAGGGCACTTCCAGCACGGCCAGTTCATCCAGTGTTTAGAGCTGCAACAAGGATGCCCATTGCCTCCCTTTCTTTCTTGTGACTTTATTTGTCTCTGCTGCAATCCTTGGCTTTGCCCCTTCTGTGTCCGGTGTGTTTCTTGCTTGACGTCATTTCTCCTTCGTTGCTCGCCCTCCTGTCTGCTGTGCTGCCTCAGGAGCAGCCCTGTCCCTGAGGCTCTGTGCATCCCTGTTGCAGATCCGCTCCCTGCAGGAAGCAGTGCTGGAGAAGGATGCTGCCCAGGCAATTCAAGAGGAGCAGCTGCTGCAGGAGCTGGAGCAGTCCCAAGCAGGCGAACGGCGCTTGAGGGACTCGGTGCTGCTGCTGGAGGCTGAGGTCTCTGATCTGCGTTTGAGGCTCCGTAGCTCAGAGGATAGAGCAGAGGCCTTGGCCACACAGTTTCAACAGGCCAGTGGTGTCCCCTCGGAAGCTCAGTCCCAGCTGGACAAACTGCTCTTGCTTCTGCAGCGCATGATCAGGGACAGCAGCAACGTGGTCACTTGGAGCTCAGGCAAGTGTGGCAGGCTGGGTTAGCAGGGGTTAGTGGGAGAGCAGCTGGAGTGAGAAGTGGTTCGTGGTCATCCTGGTGTGACAGACAGCCTTTCAGTTTCGGCTGACTCCAGCCTTGGGAAGTCTTAGCAGCTTGGCATCCCTGCAGAGTCACAAGTCCATGTTTGTATGAGGAGAAAAGAGCAGCATCAGAAGGACAAAGGGCCCAAGTCCTGTCAAGCCGCAGGGCCCATGCAGTCATCCTTGGCGCAGTGCTGACATCAGTGGTCATCAAAATAATGTCAGCCTGAGACACACGTCCTGCTGCAAGGCGAGCACTAGGACAATGACAAAGGCACTGCCACCTTCTCCTGGGCAGAAAGAGGCCTTGTTTGTTGGAGACCCTGGGATTAAATCTCGAACCAGAATGTCTTCTCTTTTCAGAAGAGGGCCATGTTGTGAGCCTAAGTGCTTCTCAGCCCAGCAATGTCCCTGCAGAGCTCACAGTGGACAGAGTGGCAGCAGCCCTGCAAGACCTGTGGCAACACCTGGAGCATTCGCAGAAAGATCTGGTAATGTGTGCCTAGTGCACGCAGAAATCCTGTCCTGCTGCTGCACAAGCAGAGTGCCAATGCCAGGATGAGTGGCAGTCCTTGTAGGGGGTTGGCTCACTGCCATGGGGAGGAAGGAGGATCACAATCACGTCTACCAGTCCTGTCCAGCTGCCCTCTCTCACCTGGGCTATTTCTGCCTTTGTGTTTGTAACCCTTTGTCTCCTGCCAGCAGTGGCCCCGTGAGGTGATTCTGCTCCTCTTTCCTTTTCCAGAATGATGCGAGGAAGGAGATTCAGGCCTTGAAGCTGCAGCTGAGCACAGCACAGGCTCAGAGGGACAATTTAAATGCCTGCAATCAGGAGCTACAAAAACAGCTGGCTGAAAGCCTGGAAGGTACAACTTCTCCTCTCCCACCCATTTCCCCATCCTGTCTCACCAACAGTGATCTCTGATGCTATGCAGAGGAAAACTGCAGTGCCAGGAGATGGGAGAGGAGAAAAGCAACCAGCAGGAGACTTATCCATAGCAGTGCCAGTGAAAGCTTTTTCTAGAGGCAGATTCTGTGGCTGGCAGTGCATCTGGCTGTGCTACGAGTGATCACATGCAGAGGTGGTGCCTTTCAGGCACCGTGTCTCTGCTAAGGAACTGTAGCTGGATACCTCAGCTTGCTTCCTCCGAACTCCAGGCCATCCCAGGAGAGCCTCCAGGCTCTTGGCCTCTCTGGAGCAGGGCTGGGCAGGCCTCCCACTCCTTTCTCTCTCTTTGACTGCCCACTCTGCATAAGCCCAAGGGCAAACACACTTCCATACTCCTCTGAACCTTGCCCTTTTAATTCTTCTCTGCCCAGAAGCTTCCCTCATTTCTGTCAGCTTTGGAAGCCCTTGTGTGCTTAGGACCTGGCAAACACAGCCAGGCAGATATGCAGGATGCACATCAGTTTGCCTTTGCGTTTGCTTTTCCCCTTCCCCTTCCCCTTCCCCTTCCCCTTCCCCTTCCCCTTCCCCTTCCCCTTCCCCTTCCCCTTCCCCTTCCCCTTCCCCTTCCCCTTCCCCTTCCTCTTCCCCTTCCCCTTCTGCGGTGCAGCAATGTGGAGGGCAGAACGCAAGAACTCTCTAGAAACTGCCCTGAAGGAAGAGGTCACTGCAAGAAAGGAAGAGGCTGTGACCCTTCATCGGGAGGTGGAAACTCTGCAGAGGAAATTGGAGAACACAGAGAAGGAAAGAAAGGATGTGCTGGTGAGAATGGCAGATGCCATGAAGGGCCATTTCTTTGCTTTTTGGGGGCCCTTCTCTTGCTATATCTAAGGAGCACCTTCTTCCAGTTTAACTTTCCAAATTGCATTCATCTGAATAAGGAGGGAAAGATGTAAAGATGTCATAGTCATGTCAAACCCAGTTAGGCCTGAGGCTGCTGATTTTCCTCCACGCTGGAGCTTTCTGCCCTTGAAGCTGTAGTTCTCCATGTCCACACTTGGAGCTGTATTCCTCCCCAAAGGAGCATTTGAGTAGAGCTCCAAGAGGGCAGGGAAGAGCAGAAAGGAACCTGGGACAGGCTGAGGGAGCTGGGAAAGTCACAGCAACAAGGGCAGGCCCAGGAAAGGTGTGCAGCATCCCGAGAGGCAGGGAGAGAGGGGCAGCCCATGCCTGCCACTGCAGCGGGAGTTCAGATCTGGTATGAAAAGCAAACAGAGAGAGATGGGATCACCGACTCTCCTTCTCCCTGTTTTGCAGCATGAACGGGACAGTCTGCAGGCAGCTAAAGAAAAACTGGAGTGTCAGATCAAGCTTCTGGAAGAATCAGTCACAGCCTCAGAAACCCGAGCAAATACAGCTATAGAAAGGAATCACTCCCTTCAAGAAGAACTCCAGACTGTAATGTCTGTCTTTCAAATTAAAAAAGAGAAACTTGAAACACAGGAAAAGGAAATGGAGATGCTCCAGAAAGAGGCAGCAGAGGCCAAAGCTTTGCAGGAGCATCTCACTCGCATGACTGCCGACCTGTCAGAGAGGGAGAGAGAAATCAAGTTGTACCAGGAGCAGATGAGAATGCTGGAGAAGAAGAATTTAATGCACACAACTTCCTTGCAAAGGAAGGAACTAAACCAAATGAGAAGGGAAGCTGAGAGGGAAGCCATGAGGGAAGAGCTGGAGCATGTGACTGCTGCTTTGAAGCAGAGAGAAAACAGAGAACTCGAATGGAGACAGAAGGCTCAAGCCCTGAGTGCCGCCCTTGCCAAGAGTGAAATATCCAAAGGGGCTCTCAGGAAAAAATTAACCATCCTGCAGAGAATGGCTCCCAGCAGGGACATGGACCAGTCTTGTCTACAGGTAGGCATGGGGACAGATCTTCAGTCCACTCAGACGTCCCTGAAGGATTCCAATGATGTTTCCCATAGAGAGGTGGGAATATATATCCCTGCCAGTCCATGGCCTGCTTGGGCAAAGCTGTCAGGGCTGCAGCCAGCAGCCTTGTCTGGCTGGCTGGCTCCAGCCAGAGACCATTGGCATGCAGGAATGTTTCCTGGCACACCTGGAATGCCTGATGCAGCTCTGGAGCTTGCTGTTCAAATCAGCTCCAGTCCAAAAGCTGGGCATGGGGAGCTGCTTCTCCCATGCCTGCAAGGGCAGGCAGCACGTGGTAGTTTGGGTTTGGCGTGGAAAGGAATGGAGCAGCTGACCTGACTGATGGACTAAAGTGAGCAGAGTTTTGTACCGAGGGCTGAACAGCAGCTGCACTGCTGATGCTTGGAGGATGCTTCCAGAGATGGAGAGCTCTGAGGGACAGCTTTTCCAGTGCTTTAAAAGAATGGAAGCATCTCCTGTCTCAATACCCAGCAGGCTGTTGGAGCGGAAGGAAAGCGGCTGTCACGGCACTCAAGGAAAGGCCTGGAATGTGTGCTGGCTCTGGTTGCATCATCAGAAGAGAAGGCAGAGAGGAGGGAACTCAGAGCTGAACCCAGGAGCAATCCTGAGCAGGTAAAATGGGCTTTTGCAGCCTCTGCAGAGCCTCAGGCTCCTCTGCAACATGACACATTTTCCCAGGCAGCACTTTGGAGTCCTCTGCTGCTTGCCTTCCCTCTCCCTCTCCCCACTGTGGGCACACACTTGTATTTTCTCTCTCTCATGGCACCCCATGGCCTTCACAAATGCACCTTCACTCCAGTGTCCCCCTCCTTGCCCCAGTGTCCCCAGACACACACTCTACTCTGTTCCACAGACCACAGTGAGTGCTTTATGCCCGCAATGTTCTCTGGTGCAGTTAAGGGTCTCTGAAGAGAGATCTCCTTGCCTTGACATCAGAGATCCTTTTGCTCCATGTGACCCTTCCTCCCACCCAATGTGCAGGTGGAACATCAACAGAGGAGCCGGAAGGGACGTTGTAGGCATCAGGAGAGGGAGAGTTTGCTCCCTGTGTGTGAGGCTTCCAAGGAGCTCAAGTAGAAGTGTTCTCTTCAGTGCCTTGGGTAAGCATCAG
This sequence comes from Acanthornis magna, assembly GCA_036785705.1. NCBI lineage: Eukaryota > Metazoa > Chordata > Aves > Passeriformes > Acanthizidae > Acanthornis > Acanthornis magna. The sequence continues at coordinate 369,220 of JAWUZG010000222.1, read as the reverse complement.
CCCTCGTGCTGAGGCACTGCCTGTGGAAAAGGGGTCAGTGCCCCGAGCTCTGTCCAGGGGCAGTCTGGGAGCCTCTTCCTTCCCCTTCCACAAGGATGAGGTGTTTGCCAAGGCTGGAGTTGGAGGCTGTGTCTGCCCCGACAATCGGTGCCGTGGGGCTGTGGATGCTCCTGAAGGGTGGGCTTGTCTGAGCTGGGCCTTGTGCCTCTTTCAGGTGTCCCTGCTGCAGTCACAGCTGGCCCAAGACCGACAGCATCGGCAGGGTGACATGGAGAGCTGTGCAGGGACCAGCCAGGGGCTGTTCTGTTCCTCCCCAGCTGCCAGCCATTATTTTGTAATAAAGAGAGTTTTTTCAGGAAAAGATTAGATTCAATTTTTTCACTGGCAAAATGAGGCTCTTGAGAGGTGGTGTGTGATTTCCCCGCTTGAGGCCAGAGCTGTTCCCTAAGACAAGAAAGGAATTTGTGTTGTTACCGAACTGCTTCTACTTCGAGATTTCCTGCTGGGACCCAGGGGAGAACAGGGGAACACCTGGCAGGCAGGAGACACCGGAGCCAGCCTTGGCCTCAGGGTGCAGCAGCAGCCCCAGGCAGGACACGGCAGCAGTGGATGCTGCTGGGAGGGGAAATTAGTTGTGGCCTCCAAGCTGAAGGTGGTGGTGTGTGTCCCTGGAGAAGAGGATGCCAGTGCACAGGTGACCTGGGTGTTGAGCTCCTGCAGTTCTGTGCTCTGAAAGGAACTGCTCGGCCTGCCGAGGAGCAGAAGGAAGCTGAGAGGTCTGGTTGGTCTGGCAGTGTCCCTCCAGCTGCTGAGGGTACAGGATCACCGCCCCACCCACTCATGGAATCTAGGGGCCACTGTGGGGTCTTGTGGAAGAAAAGGGGCCATAATGACACAGCGGGGCCACATGGAACCCATGGTACACTGTGACCCTGTGGGACCCAGGAGACCCTTGTGACACTGTGGAACCACATGGAACCTAGGGGCCATTGGGACACAGTGGGGCTTTTTGAAACCGAAGAGGCCATTGTGCCGTGATGGAAGATCATTGAACCAAGGGGCAAGGCTGCATGGAGCCAAGGATACATTGTGACACTGTGAAACCTATGATTCTATTGTGACACTACAGAAACCCAGGGAACTAAGGGGCCATTGTGACTGTCATGTGAAAAGGGAAAGGTACCTTGACCCATAGTGTGAAGAGATTTACCCAGCCCTTAGTATTTGATTTGTCTGTCAGTGTCCCAGGAAAGCCAAGGCCCTCATGCCTGACCAATCTGTCAGTGTCCCCTTAGGGGGCCCTTCCCTGAGCAGTCCTGCTGGATCAGGGGGTGTTTGACTGACTTAGGGAAACACCAACAGCATAAGGGGGACCCCTCAGCAGTTTCACCTTTATTAGAGTGTGTTCCCTGCTGCCAGCGACTGTCAGCTCCTAGGAAGGACTCCCACTATTTATGGAATAACACCCTTTATTACTATAAGATCGTGACAGGTTAAGGTTTGAAGGTTCTCACTGATAGCATCTGATTGTAAAAACATACTCAAAGGTCTACAGAGACAAGCTCTAGTCCCCAATAAAATAATTAGTGTGCATGAAGTACGATTTTTACCCAATAGGCATCCCTATGGGGAAGAAGACAGGTTCAGCCTCTCAACTGATCCCAGCAGTTATGATGGAGTCTTTCCTAACTTTTCCCCCATTCTTGACTTTATACTATTTCATTGTGTTTGAAATGAAACACAATGATGTGACTTGAGTCACACATACCTTTGTTACTGATTGGTGTAAAATTTTCTCACTTCATTTTTTAAGATACAGTCAAAAAGAACAGCCAGTGAGGGCTGGTTGTACCTCAGGGGTGGGTAATTTTGGGATGGAGGTGTGCATTAATATTACTGTTACAGGCTTTAATGGACCGAGTTCATCATCGCCACAGTTGCTGGCTCAGCATCAGGACATCTTCCCCTATCTCCCCTGGCTGACAGGTGCTATGTGGTTTATCAGCTGTAGAGTACCATTGAGTTCCTTTTCCTGCAAGGATTCCCACAGAGCCTGGCTGTGGGTGTCTCCAGTCTGCTCCACCCTCCATTCCATCCCCCTTAGCAGGTGTGTGTGTGGGGGGAATCATTGTGGGATAGGTTTCAAGTCCTGCCAACCGCATTCCATCCAGGGAGCAGCAACTGTGATTTATCCTATAATTTCCATACTGTTTTAACTCCTGTTAGGATGCCAAAGAACTCCTCTGTTTCTCTAATTGTACCCTCGGTTACCTGTCCACAGGGTCCCCAATCCTTTCCCCACAGCACGTTTCATCAATGGGATGTTTAGAGACCGAGTGAAGAACAGCAAAGCTCTCTGTGCAGCATTTGGTTAAGGAGCAGTGAAGTGCCAGGACAGAGCCCCTTTGGAACACAGTATTTCCATCTCTGTGCTCCTGCTGTCCCACAGCCCCCCGGGCACCAGGAGCCCCCTGAGTGCCGGTGCCAGGGCAGTGCTGCCGACGTGGAGCCACTCCCAGCTCTGGGCCAGGCAGGGACATGCTGGGAGGGCGCAAGGGAGTGGGGCAGCAATGCCACCACAGCTGGAGGAGCCACACTGTCCAAGCGAGACTGGAAATGGCAGCCTGGAACTGCCACAGGAACAGCCTGGGAACCGCCATGGGAACCGCCATGGGAACCTGCCTGGGAAGCACCTGGGAGCCCACCCAGGAAGCTGTCCTAGGAAACCACTCCAGGAACCTCCCTAAAACAGCTCAGGAACCACCCAGGAACCTGCCTAGGAACCCACCCCAGAAGCCGCACTAAAACCACCCTGTAACTACCTGGGAACCCACCCTAGGAACTGCCCAGGAACCACATGGGAATGCATTCCGGGAACCACGTCAGGAACCCACCCCATGAACCTCCCTAAAACCTCCTGGGGACCACCCAGGAATCTGCCCAGGAACCCCCTGCTGGGAACTACCTGGGAACACCCTCCGGGATCTGCCTGGGAACCTCCCAGGAACCCACCCCAGGAACCTCCTGAAAACTGCCCAGGAACCACCCAGGAACCTGCCTGGGAAGCCCCCCAGGAAACACCCAAGAACAACCCAGGAACCAACACAGGAGCCCCTCTGGGACCCAACCCAGGAACTGCCCAGGAAGCCCCCTGGAAACAACCTGGACACTGTCTGGGAACTGCCTGGGAATCCCTCTGGGAAGCCCCCCATGAACTTCCCAGGAACCCACTCCAGGAACAGCATGGGAGCCACCCAGAAACCCCAGAAACATGAAGGAACTCTGTGGTTAGCAAATTTACTATTTACTGTGCAAATAGAGTCCCTGTAACAGAAAAAGGTATCCCAACACATCTTTGTCAGGCTGGAGTCACAGTGACCGTGAGGTGGTTAGGAAAGGTGTGGGATGTACTCGGTCACTTCAGGCCGGGCTCTGCCATGGCGACACAACCCCCGCCAACCCCCCCCCCCCCGGCAAAAAAAAAACAAAACCAAAAAAACAAAACAAAACAAAACAAAAAAACCCCACAAAAAACCCCAAACAAACAAAACAAAAAAACAAAAAATACCAACCAAACCCCCCCACAAAACAAAAAAACCACAAACAAACAAACAACAACAACAAAAAAACCCACAAAAAACCCTTAAAAAATATTCTGGTAGGAAAAAATAAAGGAGTACGATTTAGGGGACTTATTCCTCTCCGAGACAGAGATGTCCTCGAACGTCCAGCCCGAGCCGGCTCCTGTCAGGTTTCCTGAGGGCTTGAGGGTGGATACTTTTGCCCTCACTTTCCAAACAACTATTGCAGAGCCAAGATCACACAATGTATCTCAGATCCAGTCATCAATAGTTATCAAATATCTCTGTCCCAACATCCCGCCAGGCAGTAAACCAGTTTAAGCTCTTCCTGTGTTCACACTGTCACTTCAGTGACTCACTTGTGCAAGTCAAGAGGAGGAGAGGAAGAGGCCAAGAGCCACTTGAGAGGCGACACAGGCTCAGGGAAGACCTGTGAATTTCACTGTCTCCCACTGCCAGCTCATCTGGGAAAGCCTGAGAGTGGCATTGAGGCTGAGGGAAGTAATTCCCTGCCAATTTGAAGTGCACACAATCCAGATGATAATGAATATGAGGAGCCAATACTTCTCAAAGTAACTTTAAATCTGTGAAGCTGCATGCCTACCTATGCCTCTTTTTCAGGCTGCAGCATGATATGAGAAATGCTGCTGAGGCCTTGGCCTTGACGAGCACAGCTGGGCTGAGGTGCTGTGGAGCTTCTGAGAAACGCTGTGTGCTGCCAGGAACTGCTGTGTTCTAATGTGCTTCTGCTTTTTTTGCTTGTTGAACAGACTTTGAAATTTGATTTTGCCTGGATGGCATCACATTGGTGTTGTCCCGCGTTCAGGGAAAGCTGCCAATGGGAAGTGGGGCCAGGCTGCAGGTTTGTTGTGACGAAAGGCCATGCCTTGGGGCCATCTAAGCAAAGGAGGCCCTGGGAGCTGTGCTGGGCCGCAGCAGCGGTGAGCAGCAAAGTCCCTGTGCTTGGGGCCCCTGCGAGCCGGCAGCTGTCCCGTTTGCTGCACTTGGGGGACCCTGCAGGCACAACAGTGTCACTGGAGACACCTAAACTGCTCTGGTGGGGATCCTGTGGGGACAGGAGTGTCACTGGACCCCCCAGTACCCATCATACCCCCCTAACCACTCTGATGGGGATCCTGTAAGGACAAGAGCGTCACCAGGTCTGCCCCAGCACCTACTTCTTTCCCCAGACTGCTCTGATGGGGACCCTGTGGGGACAGAAGTGTCACCAGAATGCTCTGAACCACTCCGGTGGGGATCCTGCAGGGACAGCAGTGTCACTAGGACCCCCAAACAGGGACCGTATTGGGTCAGGAGTATCACTGGGACCCCTCCCACCCCACCATCCCATACCTCTTGCCATTGGGGCCATCACTGTTGTCTCAACTGTGTCACTCTCTACAACTCCCTGAAAGGTGGGGGCTGGCCTGTTCTCCCTGGCAAACACTGACAGAAGGAGGACACAGTCTTAAGCTGTGCCAGGAGAAGTTTAGGCTGGACATAAAGACAAAATTCTTCACTGAAGGAGTGATTGTGCATTGGAATGGGCTGCTCAGGGAGGTGGTAGAGTCATCATTCCTGGAGGTGTATAAAAAAAGACTGGATGTGGCACTCAGTGCCATGGTTTAGTTGATAAGCTGGTGTTAGGTCATAGGTTGGACTTGATGATCTCAAAGGTCTTTTCCAGCCTAATTCTCTGGTTAATTCTCTGATTCTCAGGTTAATTCTCTGATTCTATGAACTTTGGTGCCGCTGTGACTTTTCCTCTCCCAGAGGAGCCTCTTTCACAGCAGCCACTGGAGGAGGGGACAGGGACAGGGACAGGGACAGGGACAGGGACAGGGACAGGGACAGGGACAGCTCCATGTCACCCCCAGGGCCAGCATCCTTGGGGAGAGGTGGGAATGAGGGTGGGGGATGCCCGCCTTGACATTGCTGAACTGGGAGGTCAGGCAGTCTCATTTTCAGGGCTTCTCACAACCCCCCAGGGGCTCCTCTCATCTGGGTCTGGGGGGGACCAGAGTCAGCGCACCAGTACCCCCAGACCACCCCTTATCCCCTGGGAAACCTTCCCCTAAGGTGCCAAATCCTGCCAAGATCTGGTGCAGGCAAGTTTTGGGTAGGCAAAGGAGGGCTCAGGGGGACAAATGAGAAGGGGCAAAGGGGGTTATCCTGCTCCTGGTTCAGTGCCCAGTGTTGGTGACCAGTGCCAGTGTACAGCCCCAGCACCCAGTGCCAGTGCCCAGTGCAGATGCGCAGCCTCAATGTCCAGCCTTAGTGTCCAGCCTCAGTGCCCAGTACTGGTGCCCAGTCCCAGTGTCCGTTCCCAGCGTCCAGTCCCACTGCCTGGTGCTGACGTCCAGTGCCAGTGCCCAGTACTCATGGCCAGTCCCACTGCCCAGCCTCAGTGCCCAGCCCAATTTCCCAGCCCCAGTGCCCAATTCCACTCCCCAGTCCCAGTTCCCAGCCTCAGTTCGCAGGCCTGGTGCTGTGATGCCAAGCACTGATCCAGGACAGTCCCCACCCCAGTCCGTGGTGGGTGCCAGCCCCAATACCAGGTGTGTGCCGGTGTGCGCTGGTGTCACCCCCCACCCTGGGGGACACAGAGCAGCCACCAGTGGGGGCTGGAACCAGGCAGTGCCACGCCAGCCCCGGAGGAAGCTGAGGGTTTTATCACAGGGACCGGCAGATGCAGCAGCAGGAAGGAAGCAGTGATGGGGATGGGGACAGGGATGGTGACAGTGACAGAATGAGGCAGCTGTGCATGGCTTGGTGTGGGGCTTGGGGCATGGTGTGGGACATGGTGTCAAGTGTGGCATGGGACACGGCACAGGACAGAGGGCATGCTGTGGGTTGGGACGTGCATGACCTTGGAGCATGGCACCAGGCACAGGACATGACACAGGACGTGGGACATGGCTGGAGAGCACAGGGATATGGGACATGACCGTGGAGCATGGCACAGGGCATAGGACATGGCACAGGACATGGGACATGGTGCGGGACGTGACCATGGAGCATGGCACAGGGCACAGTCAGTCCCAGCATCATCACCCCAAACCCCCTCCCACCAACCCCACTGGGACACCCACCCCAAGCCCTGGGGACACCGGTGTCCCCTGGAAGCTGGGCCAGCTCTGGATCTCCTGGAAGAGGGCGTTGCCAGGGCAGCTGGTGTGGCTGAGCTGGCAATGGCTACACAGGGTGAAGTCTGGCCAGAGTGGATGGCACAGGGCTCATCCTGCACCAGGGCCAGGGTGTCAGGGTCTGGCGGGGTGGCCGAGAAGTCCCAGATGATGGCAATGCCAAAGCCTTTGGTGTTGTAGTCCCTGTTGTGGGTACGGATCCAGTGCCATCCCTGGCCCTTGTACAGATACCCCTCTGAGCCCACCACGAAGCTGCAAGGACCTGATGGGGACAGTGGTGGGGAACATGGGGGGACAGTGATGAGGACTGCAAAGAGACAGGGATGGGGACAGTGGGGGATTATGGGGACAGTGGGGGGACAGCGATAGGGACTGCAAAGGGACAGTGATGGCAACCATGGTGGGCAAAAGGGACCATGGAGGGTGACAGGGACCATGGTGGGACAGTGATAGGGACTGTGTGGGGGACAATGGTGGGAACTACAAGGGGACAGTGATGGGGACCACGATAGGTGACAGGGACTACAGGGGGTGATAGGGACTGCAGGGAGTGATGGGGACCTTGGAGGGCAATGGGTCCCTCAGGGCATGACAGGGCCCACAAGGGTACAATGACAGTTCCTTCGGGGGTGCCAGCTCCCTCAGGGGAAGACAGTGACCTGCAGCTGATGTCGTCCCAGGTGCAGGTGTCCTGGTGGAAGCTCTGCATGTTCCTCATAGCACAGATGCAGGCACAGAAGCTCTGGCATGGCTGCGTTGGCTCCGGGGTGTGGTGCAAGAGCACCAAGCCCAGCAGGAGCCGCAGCAATTACAGGCTGCCACAGTAGGGATGGGCCCCTCACATTCAGTGGGGCACGATGGCCGCGCACTCTGCAGGGACAAGGGCCTCCATGTGTCCCCTGAGCCCTTGGGGACACAGCAGAGTCCACATGGGGACAAGGGGCCTCCTTGGGGACATTGTAGAGTCCACATGGGGACAAGTGGTTCAGTGGGTCCTTGGGGACATGGCAGAATCCATGTGGGGACAAGGGGTTTGATGAGTCCTTGGGGACATGTGGGGACACCTGAGGGACCCTCAGCCTGGATGTGGGAGGGTCCTCCTTGGCATTATTGAGGGGATGGGGAGGGGCTGCTCAGGGTGTCCTTTGGCTGGGACATGAGGTAGCCAGTGTGCAGGGGACACAACAGCTTGGCCATGGGGATATGGTGGTGGCCACCCAGGGACCACCACCCAGAGCACAGGATGGTGTCCGTACAGAGGACATGGTGCTGGTCATCAAGGGGACACAGTGGCGTCCACCCAAAGATGTCCCACCACACCAAGCCACCTGCCCTCCCATCATCTCTCAGTGCCCACCCACCAGAGCGACTGACCCCACCCCACTCACCCAGGGTGCCACTCCCACACCCTCCCACCCCAATTGTGTAGTGACAATGCCTATTTATGTGGTGACAACTCCTGTTTAGGGTGTGACAATGCCTGTTTGGGGGTGACAACATCCATTTGTGAGGTGACAACCCTGTTTAGGGTGACATCCCCTGCCCATACCCACGTAGCCCTTGCTGAATTCCTGCGATGCCCAATGAGCCACAGCCACCACCTGCTGTGTCCTCACATCCCTGTGGACCTCAGGAGCTGCCAGGTGGGCAACAGCATCCACAGCACCCCCAAAACCTCCTTTTGTCACTTCCTTCCCCAACCGTCCTGGCCCCACCAGTGCCCCAGAATCCCAGTGCTGGGAGGTCTCTGCATTTCCAAGCCATTGCTAGTCCCATAGTAGCCTTGGAGCAGCTTGGCCAGCAGGAGGGGCTCCCACGGCCAGTTTCCCCCCAGGACCACCTTATCCATGGCCCCAATTGCCACAGCATTGGGGACAGAAGACAAAAGGCCCTGCAAGGTGTAATTTTGGGAGTTCTCCATGTTGTCCCAGCAGCTGCTGTGTCCCAGCATGGTCCCATTGTTGTCACCAAGAAAGTTGTCCCCAAAGTCTTGGTGATGGTGACAGTAAAGAGAGGGTCAGTGGGGGGTTGAGGCTGGGGAGGGGTTGCCCAAACCCTCCACACCTCAGCCCCATCTCGATGCTGGTGGGGAGGGGACCGAGGGTGACCATGGAGCTGTTGGGGGCCAGCACCACCCTACGCTCCAGTTTTGCAGGGTCACGGCAGAGGAGCTCAGTCAGGAGCTGCCAGTGCCCGGGGTGAGACCCAGGGAGGGTCCTGGGGGTGCTCACCCAGCACTGCCGGGCACTCCAGAGTGCTGCAGACCCACAGCGCCTGCCCCAGCGCTGCGGCGGTGCCGGGGGAGCCGCCCCGGGCCGGGGACTCAAGGACATTCATGATGTCAACCACAGAGTCCATGTGGCGTGGGGGACATCTGTGGGGACACCTGGGGGGATAGAGGTGGGCAGGGAGCAGGAGCATGTGGGGGGAAGGGTGGGGAGGGGGTTTATGGGGGGAAGACACCCAAAAATGCAGCAAAGCCAGGGAGAGGGCACCCAAAACTGGGGGAAAGGACCCAAAATGGGCGTTAAAGAACCCAAAAGAGGGGGAAGGGACCCAAACCAAGGAGAAAAGACACAAAACCAGAGGTCAAAAGGTGTTGTGGGGTGTTGTGGGGTGTGTTATGATCTGAATATTAAGGTGCTTAGAAATACCTCTGCCCGAATTAAGGTGCAAATGAGATATACCATATGCCAGTCAATAAAATGGGTTTTATTTCATAGTAAATATGAGAGAGAGAGAGAGGAGGAGAGACAAAAGAAGAGAAAGAAATAGGAAATAGGTGGGGGGGACAGAAAGAGGGTGATAGAGACAGAATAAGGAAAATATCACCATCCATGGATCCCAGCCGTGTTGTGTTGATGCTCTCCAGCTTGGTCTTCTCGGTGGTGATGGTTCCCCCAGAAAGCACAGAATCCCAAGGGTTAATATACACCCAGGCCAGGTGGCAATGTCCAGGCACGTCCCCCCGGGGCAGGGGACAGTCCCTTGCAGCAGACTCTGCTTGCATCACGTGCAGTCCTGTGATGCAAGGCCTCTGGGGAGCACTTTGGGGGGTCTTTGACGGATTACGACACCCCCTCAGCTGCCTCTCAAGGGAATGTCCTGTGGATGTGGCCTGCGGGGTTGGGGGTTCCACAGCTGACCCAGTTTGTGTAAGGGAGGACAGGTGTTCACTGCCTCTGACCAAAGGTCACACCCAAAACCTCTTCCCCCCACCCCCCGTTTTGCAGGGGGGTGGCGCCTGTGTAAACGTGGCTTCTGTGGGCTGTGGTCTCCCCTACCCCAAATGTAACCAGGGAAGAATCTCTGCTGCGTTTGGCTCTCTTGTGAATGCATTCCTTTCCCTCAGCCTTGTTTGTTTCTCCCTAGGCTGAGATGATTGAACAACAGTATCTTATCTCGGCAGCTTAACTTTCAGTCCAAAGTCCCACTCAGGTATATTCAGGGAGGCTTCTTTGATTGTAGCTTCTTTATACAGTTTTTGTTATAATGAGCAAAACTTTGTATCAATGTTTGAGGCTTGAACTATTTCAGTCTCTGACAGGGTGTTATGGGGTGTTGTGGGGCGTCGTGGTATGTCCCTACTTGTGCCGCTGGAATATCCTACGGGACACGGGGACACCCTGCGGGACATGGGAATATCCCACCGGTCACGGCCCCGGGACCTCGGGGACTTTGGCCCCACCGGGGGCGGGGGGCAGGGGACATACAGGGAGGGACAGGGACACACAAAAGGGGACATGGTCACAGGGGGGAGATGGGGACGGGGACACTCGGGGGGGACAGGGACACACGGAAGGGGACAGGGTCACACGGGGGAGATGGGGACAGGGACACACGGGTGGGAAACAGGGATACACAGAGGGGGACACGGAAGGGGGGACGAGGATGGGGGGGGGGGGGGGGACGGGACCAGGGACACACACAGGAGACGGGGACACACGGAGGGGAGGGGACACGATGCCACCATGATACACATGGGGGGGGCTGCCACCAGGACACACATCAGGGGACAATGTCACCACTTGTGGGGACGCTGCCACCAGGACATGTCAGCACATGAAGCCACCAGGATGTGCCAGGGGACGCTGCCACCAGGACGCGCATTGCGACAAAAGCCCCCCGGACGCATCCGGTGACACCCAGCGCGGGGCCACGTGACCCCGCGGGTGACACCGCCCACACCCGATCCTTGCCCTTTCCGCAGCCTGTCCCCAGGAGCGGTTCCATGGCGGTGGTTGCGGCGCTGGGTCCCCTGGGCGCGGTGGCCCTGGGCACCTTCGTGGTGACCCTGCTGCTGCGGTGGCTGTGGGACGCGCTAGTAGCTGTCACCCGTTTCCGGGCCACTTGTCACCAGCTGAACAAGTTCCCCATCCCGCCGTGGCGCAATTGGTTGCTGGGACACACTGGCATGGTGAGGGGACAGCAGGTGGCACCTGTGGGGACAGCGGGGTCAGGGTGGTGGCACCTGCAAAGGGACAATGGGGATGTGATGGTGGCACCTGCAAGGGGACAGAAGGAATGGGGTGGTGGCACTTGGGACAGTGAGGACAGGGTGGTGGCATCTGCGAAGGGACAGTAGGGACAGACACAGATGCCCCCAAGGCTGGCAGTGTCCTGAGGACACACGTGTCCCCAAGCCTGTGCTCCCAATGACACACATGTCCTCTGCTGTCCTCAGGCGCAGAGCACGGAGCAAGGCCTACAGCAGGTGGACGCCTTGGTGGCCCAGTACCGTCACGGCTGCCTCTGGTGGGGACTTCCCTGGCTGCCCGTCCTGCGCCTCTTTCACCCCAGCACCCTCCGGCCACTCCTCAGTGCCTCAGGTAGGACATGGGACATCAGATGGGTCCCCAGGGCCACCCATGGGCATCACTACACCTGGCACAGAGACCTGGCAGTGCCCAGGCAGTGGCCACCAACCTAACCCCACAGGTCCCCTGAGGTGTCACCATGGCCAGGCCAAATGCTACCCCATAGTGGCCACCAACCTGTCCTTGAAGTTCCCTAAGGCCACCCAAAGGTGTCACCATGTCCAGCCTCTGATTGTCCCCCAACCCCTATCCCACGGTGGCCATGGGTGCTAGGAGACGGTCCCCACCCCATGGTCCCCACCTGAGGGTTATGGGTGCAGATGGGGGGTCCTACCCCTAGTGTTCCCACGCAGGGGACTTGATGCCACCCCAGTGAACCCCCGCCCACCCCATCACTGTCCCCCACAGCCTTCGTGGCCCCCAAGGACGAACTTTCCTACGGCTTCCTCAAGCCCTGGCTGGGTGAGTGGCGGGGGGGGGGGGGGGGGGGTTGGGGTGGGGACAGCACCCCTGTGTGTCCCCCAGTTGAATCTGGGTGTGTCACAGGGGACGGGGGCAGTGGGGGACGGGGACAACCCCCCTGGGTGCCCCGGCGGACCCCGCTGTCCCCGCCCCAGGGGACGGGCTGCTGCTGAGCCGCGGGCAGCGCTGGGTGCGGCACCGCCGACTCCTGACGCCCGCCTTCCACGGGGATGTGCTCCGGAACTACCTGGGAATCTTCAACCAGAGCACCCGCGTGCTGCTTGTGAGAGATCCGAAATGTGCATGAGTCCCCACCTGCACCCCAAATCCTGACTTACACCCCAAATCCTGACCTACACCCCAAATCCTGTGTGCTTGCATCCCAAATCCTGAACTGAACCCCAAACACTGACCTGCATCCCAAACCCCAAGTCCTGCAGCCAAATCTCAGTCCTGCACCCACAGCTGCATCCTGAGTCCTGTGCTGCACCCTGAGTCCCGTCCTGCACCCCAAATCCAGTCCTGTCCCACACCCCAAATCCAAACCTGCCCCCAAACCCCAACACCACCCCTCGTTCATCACCCCATCCCCGTCCCACACCCCCATCCCAACTCTGCCCCCTCTCTCACCCCTGTCCTGCCCTATAATGCACCCCTTGTCCCTGTCCCTGACCCCCTCCCTGTCCCCTCCCCGACCCGGTCCATCCCCACAGGCCAAGTGGAGGGCGGCAGCAGCGGCAGCCGGGGGGGGCCCAGTGGGGCTGGAGGTGCTGCAGCCCCTGAGCCTCCTCACCCTGGACACGCTCCAGAAGTGCATCTTCAGCCACGAGAGCAACTGCCAGGAGTGGGTGTCCCCTGTCCCCATTGACCATCCTGGTGGCTGTGGTGACCCCACCATTGTCCCTGCTGCTAATCCTGGTGGCCCTGCTGGCTCCATCATGGTTGCTGTTGACCATCCTGGTGATCACAGTGGCCCCACCATGGTCCCCGTTGGCCATCCTGGTGGCCATGGTGGCCCCGCCATTGTCCCTGTTGGCATCCTGGTGGCCAGAGTGTCCCCCTACTGTCCCTGGTTCCCACAGGCAGCCCAGTGAGTACATCCAGGCCATCCTGGAGCTGAGCTCATTGGTGGTCCGGCGCCAGCTCCGGCCCCTTCTCCACGCATGGTGGCTCTACAGACTCTCCTCTGATGGCCGGCGCTTCACCCAGGCCTGTGCCACTGTCCATGCCTTCACTGCCGATGTGGTGCAGCGCCGGCGCAGCGCCCTCGCCCGCCTGGGCCACCAGGCCTGGCTGGATAGCCACCGGGGACGCAGCATGGACTTCATCGACCTCCTGCTGCTTGCCAAGGTGGGTCTAGGGGGTCTGGGGTGATGGCCATGGGGGCATGCAGGTGGTCAAGAGGATGGTGGTGGCCATGGGGAGATGATGGTGGCCATAGGGTGATGGCCATGGAAATGTTGGCCACAGACCAGCGGCCAGTGGGATGCTGGTGGCCATGGGGGGGTTTGGGTATAGACTGGTGGACATGGGGGAACAGTGATGGCCATGGGCAGCACTGACCATAGAGGTGGTGGCCAGTGGGATGATAGTGGCCACAGGGTGGTGACCATGGGGGAGCACTGGTGGCCATGGATGGGATTTGGCCATAGACTGGTGGCCCCAGGTGGCCCATGGCTCATCTCATCTCCACAGGACGAGGACGGCCACACCCTGTCAGATGAGGACATCGCGGCCGAGGCTGACACCTTCATGTTCGAGGGTGAGCATGAGCTCCCAGGTGCCATTGGGGGGAAGCCACTCTGGTGTCCCCTCACTCACCCAGTGTCCCCACAGGCCACGACACCACAGCCAGTGGCCTGGCATGGCTCTTCTACAACCTGGCCGGCCACCCTGAGCACCAGGAGCAGTGCCGCCAGGAGGTCCAGGAGCTCCTGGCTGGCCGGGACACTGCGGACATCGAATGGTGAGGTGTCCCCAGAGCCACCCCTGGCCATGTGGCTCGGGGACACAGTGCCACCCCCACTTGTCCCCAGGGAGGACCTGTCCCAGCTGCCCTTCACCACCATGTGCATCAAGGAGAGCCTGCGGCTGCACCCTCCTGTCACTGCTGTGTCCCGGCGCTGCACTGAGGACATCCCCCTGCGTGACGGCCGTGTCATCCCCAAGGGTATGGCATGGCCAGGGTGTCCCCAGTGTCACCACCCACCCTCATCTGCTGTCCCTAAAGTGGCCATTCCCATCCCAACAGGGGTCATCTGCCTGATGAGCATCTACGGGACCCACCACAACCCAGACCTCTGGCCCGAGCCTGAGGTAGGGCCACCCTACGAGGTGTCCCTGTCACCACAGTGGTGACAGCTGTGTCTCCTCAGCATGACGGTGTCGGTGTCACCCCAGGTGTTCAACCCACTGAGGTTCAGCCCAGAGAACAGCAAGGGACGGTCCCCGTCATCCTTCATCCCCTTCTCTTCCGGCCCCAGGTGCACAGTGGGACAGGGACAGGAGTGTCCCCAAGTGCCACCCCCATCCCTGCCTGGGTTCACAGTGAGGTGACAGTGACAGTGGGGATGTGTTGTGGCAGGAACTGCATCGGGCAGAGCTTCGCCATGGCTGAGATGAAGGTGGTGGTGGCACTGACACTGTCCCAGTTTGTGCTGCGGAGGGACACAGCGAGGCCACCCCCACGCCGCAAGCCCGAGCTGATCCTGCGTGCTGAGGATGGGATCTGGCTGCTGCTGGAGCCACTGCCGGGAGTGGCCTGAGGGACATGGGTCACCAGGACACGGGGACACCCTGCGAGGTGGGTGTCACACCCAGGGGAGAAGCGGAGAATAAACGGTAGCATGAAGGGGTCAGTGTCATCATTGTGGTGGTGAGGATGTGTTGCCCTTGGTCATGGAACACCTCATGGCATGGACATGTCAACCCACGGACTTGTCCCCTAGGCCACTTGTCACCATCCATGGCCACGTCCCCCACATCCTTATCCATGGCCATATACCCCCATGTCACCATCTATGTCTGTGATGCCCCCACGCCCAATATCCCCGTCCATGGCCATGTCCCCATCTATGCCCATGTCCAACCATTTATGTCCCCCCATGTCCCCATCCATGACTTAGTTCAATGTCTTTATTTTTACCCCAGTGTTGGGTGTTTCGAAGGGATGAAGAAAAATGAAAAGAAAATCAAGGCCAAAATGAAAGGGTTTACATGTCCATGCTGGCTGAGTATCCATGTGCTTGGGTGGGTGGGAAGAACCTTTTTTAGAGGGGTTTCCACTCCATTGTCTCCAAAATCTTGGTCTGTACCCCAGTCCATCACCATTTGGCTGTGGAAGATGTCTGTAGGCCAGAGAGAATTAGAATCATGGAATGATTTAGGTTGGAAAAGAGCTCCAAGACCATCCAGTACTCCTTGATGCCACCAGAAGAAATGGTTAGATGCAAAAGGTGAGATTTTTTGGGGTTGAAAGTAAAAAAATCCGCTGTCCCCAACGAATTCCTGATGCCAGTCTGCATCCAATTGTAACAAACAGGCTGACACCATTTGTGATTAACCTGTTTATTAATTAATGACTGGGAACAAGAAATCGGGGTAAGCCAAATTTTTCAACGACAAAGCAGAACAACAGAATGGTGCGCACAACACCGGGTGCTCCTTTGGCAGCGAGGAGCTCAGAAGGATGTGGTGCAAAGCACCACAAGAATTCTTATAACCTGCGCTCAAACAGGATTAGTCCATTTCTGATTCTTGCTGTGATTGGCTCATATAGGGGTCTTCCGATTGGCTCATTTTTGCGGTGCATTCCTGTCCAATCATTTTTCCCTAAATTCATATCATCGGTCCACTTAGTCACCCAATCCATGCTCGAAGAGATGTCACTGCACCCGTGGAAAGTTTCTGGAAAGTTCCACGTTTACCACCCCTTTGATCACTGCCATCCAGCGGCTGGATAAAGGTAAATGCGTAATGTAACTCAAACAGCTCCAAGTTACAATCAACTATTCAGCCAAGCCCAGTCCCAACATAAAATCAACCATTCAACCAAGCCCAGCCCCACCATAACTTAACCAACTCACAAACACTGCAACACATAACCAGCCTACAAAAGCCAATTCATCTGTAACACAATGGCTGTGTGTCCCGCTGCGTCCAGGTGCCCATGGAGAGCCAGGAAGATGTGGAGACCACCAGCCAGGTGTCTTCCCAACACAGATGACCAGGACCATGGATCACCAGGTCTCTGCCCAACTGGGATCACTGTGGATCATCCAACAGGGGTCCTCCGATGGGGGATGGAGTTGGAGCAGTCCACAAAGGTCTTCCCACACTCAGGGCACTCACCAGGGCTTCCCTTACTGGTGCCTCTGTTGGTGTTGGATCAAGGAAGAGGTCTGTCTGAAGCTCTTCCCACATTCGCCACACTTGTAGGGCTTCTCCCCAGTGTGGATCCTCTGGTGGGCAATCAGGTTGGAGTTCTGCGTGAAACACTTTCCACATTCTGAGCATTTGTAGGGGCATTCCCCCGTGTGGATTGTCTGGTGGATGATTAGGTCAGAGCTGTCGCGGAAGCTCTTCCCACATTCCCGACACTCATAGGGTCGTATCCCAGTGTGGATCATCTGGTGGCGGATCAGGTGGCATCTCTTCCTGAAGCCCTTCCCACATTCTCCACACTCATAGGGCCGTTCCCCAGTGTGGATCCTCTGGTGGCGGATCAAACTGGAGCTCAGGGAGAAGCTCTTTCCACATTCTCCACACTCGTAGGGCCGTTCCCCAGTGTGGATTCTCTGGTGGACAATCAGGTGGGAGCTGACGGTGAAGCTCTTCCCACATTCCCCACACTCGTAGGGCCGTTCCCCAGTGTGGACTGTCTGGTGGCGGATCAAGTCGGAGGTGTCTCTGAAGCCCTTCCCACATTCCCCACACTTGTAGGGCCGTTCCCCGGTATGGATCATCTGGTGGCGGATCAGGCGGGAGTTCGTGCTGAAACTCCTCCCACATTCCAAGCACTTGCAGGGCTTCTCCCCATGGTGAAGCTGCTGATGGACCACCATGTCAAAGCTCTGGCCAGATCCCTGGCTGCCTTCCTGGCATAGGGTGGGTCCTTCCTCCTCAGAGCACTGTGGGCTGCGTTTGCAGCCACTCCTCGTGGGGGATCTCCACAGCTTTTCCTCCCCGTTGGATTCCTGTGCCCTGGAGCCACACAAAACAGCCTCTTGCACGAGGTTCTGATGGGGCAATTTGTTCTCGCTGGTCTCTGTACACAGCTCCTTATCTGGGAGAGAAAAGATAAGGAGAGGATGGGATTCACCTCTGTGCCAGAGGAAAGGGGAAGGAGATCCCCCCCAGATCGGTCCCCGGCAGGACAGCGTTGGCAGCGGGGTTGTCCTGCAGCCAGAGGCCATGCTGGGGTGGGAGATGGAGCAGAAGAGAGGGGGGAAAGGGGCAGTGACTTCCTCCTCACCTGTATGGGTGTCCCGGGGCATCTTCCTCTTCCTCACAGCATTCTCCGACATCCGGACAAGATTTGGAAATGGGAAATCCTGGTTTGGGGGAAAAACAAGATGTGAGTGCGTTGGATTTGATGGTCCCTCTCTCCAAGTCTATCTCTAGAAGCCACTGGGTGTGACTTTATGAGTCCATAAAAATTCCAAATATCAAGAGGGAGTCCAAAACAACTCTTCCAGGAGTTCCCCCTTTCCAGTGTCCTTACTTCAGAGTTCTGGGGGTCCCTCTTTTCAGGGCTGCTGGGGGGCCCATGGATCCAGGGGATTGCCCCTCTCTGGGGTCCTGCTTAGGGATTGTGAGAAATATGAACAAGATGTTGGCTTTTGCTAAGGCTAAGAGTTGTTGTAATGGTAATGCTTGCTAAGAATTGTTGTAATACAAATATTTGCTAAGGGTTGTTGTAAGAGTTATTGTAATACCAATGTTTTCTAAGAGTTGTTATGATACTGATATATGTTCAGAATAGTTGTAATTTGGATGTTGGTGTGAAATAACATTTAAGTGATGAAGGAACTGAAAGTCTGCACCCTGCTGAAGGCTGCCCAAGAACTAGGAACCAAGAAGTAACAAACGATTGAAACAAGGATGACTTCACACAACAAAGATGACTGCACATGTTCTAAAAAGGCAGATCAGAGGAGAGGCCATGTTAAACAGTTCCTGGAACATGCAAACCAGTTCGGGGAAATGTTTGAATATGTATAACCTTTTATGAATATGTATAAGGCTGATGAAATTAGTAAGAGTATATAAGAAGTGTTGCTAGTGTTAGCCAGTGTGCCTCTGACTGAGGTCAAGCGCACAGAGCTGTTGCTTTTGCTTTATCGACTTTGTCCCTGTTGGAAAATATACCAGTTTAAAAATTTTGTATAACTTTTAACTTTTTATTTTTGTCTCTCTAGTTAGGCTTGACTTGACTTTGCTTTGGGGAAAGGAATTTTCTTTAGTTTATTTAGGAGATATAGCATCACTCTAAGGAGATGGGCTTAGCATACCGAAAGACTGCGAGCAGCCCAAAGATACCCAGAAAGATAAAGGCCATCAATGGAACATTAACAGAACATCAGTGGCCATCTAAATACATCCACCTCAGATGCCACCTCTGACAGAGTTGAAGACATCTGTGGTGGTTTTGCTTTTGCCCAGTTTTTGCCAGTGAATAGGTTGGGGTACAAAGATGGCTCCTGCATGTCCTGAATAAAGATTCTGGACATTTCTCCACCATGTCCAGCAGAGCAAATCTCTGATGGCTCTGAAGATGATGGACATGCTGCTGGCCAAACCTGGGCCAATTAGAGATCTTAGTTACGCCTCTGTGAAAACATATTTAAGAAGAAATCAAAACAATGTGAGCACACACTTCTTTTAGCCAGGGAAGGAGAAGGAGGAGGTAAAAATATGTGAGGGAAACAACATGGAAGCACCAAGGTCAGTGGAGAAGGTGGGGGAGGAGGTGCTCCAGGCGCCGAAGCTGAAAACCCTCTGCTGGCCTTGGTGAAGACCATGGGGGAGCAGGAGGTCCCCCTGCAGCCCATGGAGTCCAGGGGGATGCAGAGAACCCCCCACAGCCTGTGGGGAGGTGCCCATGCCAGAGGAGCAGGTGGATGCCTGCAGGAAGCTGTGATCCAGTGGGAGTCCCAGCAGAGACTGAGAGTTGCAAAGGCCTTGCAGGAGAGAGAAAGGCCTTGCTCCCAGGATGGAAACAGCCTGGCCTCAGCTTGGAAGTCTGCAACCTGGACAGAAGAATCTCGGACTGCAGCAAATCGGGCGGGTGCTGCTTGTGAGATTGGACCCACGCCAAAGAAGTTCGCAGAGGACTGTCTCTCGTGGGAGGGACCCCCATGGCTAAGCAGAAGACTCTTCTCCCTGATGGACTGACCCTGACCAAAGGAAACCCTCATACCCTGCCCCCACCCCGGAGCTGTTGGTTAGAAGGAAAGAGGGAGGGGGTGAGCTGAGGCCTTAATAGAGAGGGGGGTTTGGGTAGAGAAACAGCATTTGTAGCAGAAGAATTGTGGTGTTGGACTGACTATGAAAAGCCACATACCTTGCCCCAGCCCGGATCTGTTGGTTGGATGGAGGGAGGGGGCGAGTAGAGAAACAGTGTTTGTAGTAGAAGAATTGTGATGGACTGACCTTACCAAAGAGAAAACCCTCACACCCTGCCCCTGCCCCAGAGTTGTTGGTTAGTTGGAAAGGAGGGAGGGGGTGAGCTGAGAAGCGGTGCCTTAAGAGGGAAGGGGGATCAGTGAAGAAACAGTGTCTTAAGAGCTTATTTTTACCTCTGATTTATCCTCCAACTCTGTTAGATTAATAAATCACTATCTTTGCAACTTTAAGTTTCCCACCTGCTTTTGCCCTCTCCAGTGGGCACCGATCAGTGATCTTAACTCATGAGTCCAGTGTGTTTGTGTTAGTTCTTTTTTCCTCTCCTCTGCACAGTTGCAGCAGGAGAGAGCAGAAAGAGCAGACATTGTAAGTGCTTGGCATTTAGCCAGGGTCAAACCCAAGACAACATCTCACCCGGAAAGGACTGATAAGAAGATTGAAAAATGAAGATCTAATTTGCATCGGAGGCGAAGGGATTCGGATCCAATAGAAAACTGAATACTGAGGGTTGCTCAACTCTGGACCAATGAACTTTGAAACAGTACATCCCTATGGGTTTTAACTGTATAAAAACTGGGGGGAAATCCTGTAAAAGCATGTGTTTTTGGAATACTTTCCTTGGCACATCCTGGCCAGTAAATAAAGTAATGTCTGATTCTCTATCACTTCACATATAGTGCTAGAGGGTTTTTTATTTCTCCCGATTTTCAGTGACATCCCTAATAAATCATCACCAGTTCTTACTTTGAGACTTGGCTCGTTTATAACGGGATGCTGGGGGGTTTCGAGGGTCCCAGGGGTCATCCTGCCGTGATTCTGCCTTGGCTCCCAGGGGACCCACAGTCCCCCTCCTCAGCCTCCCCCCACTCCAGGCGCTCAGAACCTCCCCCTCTCCCCGCCAACACTTTCAGGGTCGGCGGGGGGGCCGGACCCCACTCATCTCCAGGCTCCCCCACCCTTCCAGGCTGCCAGGGGTCCCCCAGCTCTGCGATCGCCCCTCTCCGCTCTCCCCACGCTGGGGCTCCCGCGTTCCGCCCTCCGGCTCTCCCGGGGATCCCCAAAACCGATGTCCCGCTCCGCTGGTACCGGGCGATCGCCACGTGGGCCCCCCAAAATCTCTGCAAGGGGCATTTAGGGCTCAGCGTCGGACTGTTGCAAGATCCAAAAATACCCCCATATCAAATTATTAAAAAAAAAAACAAACAAAAAAAAAAACCTCTCCCATGGAGACCGAAATATATTTGGGACTGGATTCTGGATTCTGGGGGCTCAAAACACTCCCCAGAAAAAAAATCTCCGGGAGATCCCGCGACAGATTTGGAGCGAGCGTCCCCTCCCTGGTCACCTGCGGCACGCGGGTCGGGGGCGATGCTGTCGGGACCGGGGCAGCTGCGGACCGAGCGGCCCGGCGCCGAATCCCTGCGCTTCTCCTTCCGCCCCTCCTCTCCCTCCTCCTCCTCTTCCTCCTCCTTTCCCCCTCCCCTTCCTCCTGCTCTTCCTCTGCTCCCACCGCGGACCCCCTTTCCCACCCCCTCCGCCGTGCGGCTGCCGTACCACCGCTGTTGGGTGGGGGGGAACGCCGCGATCAGCCCCCAGGGATGGGCTAACACTAAGATATTTGGGGCGAGATTCTGGAATCTGCGAGCTCCCAACGCCCCGCCAAAAAAACCCCAAACAAACCAACAAAAAAAACACCACTCCCGGAGATCCCGCGATAGATTTGGAGCGAGCTTTCCCTCCCCGGTCACCTGCGGGATGCGGGTCGGGGGCGATGCTTTCGGGGCCGGGGCAGCTGCGGACTCGGCGGCCCGGCGCTGAAATCCCGCAGTTCTCCTTCGGCTCTTCCTCTTCGTGCTCCTCCTCCTTTTCCTGCTGCTCCTCCTGCTCTTCCACCTCCTCTTCCCCCCGCTTCCTCCCGCTCCTTCTCCGCTCCCACCTCGGACATCTCTTTCCCACCCCTCTCTACGCCACGGCCGTCGCAGCACCGGCTGCTGAGTGGGGGGAACCCCCGCCATGAGCCTCCAGGGATGGTCAGGGAGTTTGGGGAACCCTCAGTGCCGATCCGTCCCCCCCGAGCTGCAGGGAATAGCTCCAGGGTGCCTTAAGCATGGTGTAAGTAGTAGAGTGAAGCTTGGCAAGGAAGCTTGTTGTGCTCTGGCTTTGCTATGAAATCTTTCTTTACTGACAGCTTTCCCGTGATTCTCTGAGCAATGTGAAAGTGCCTGTGCCATCACATCTCTTTAGCAGCGTGGAGACACCTGGAGTGTCATCTCTGTGGCCCTGTGAGTGCCTCTGGCATCATGGCTCTTTGGCAGCCTGGAGATGATTGGAACGTCACCAGGAAGCAACTGTGACTGTCTGTGAACTCATGGCTCTTTAGCAGTGTGGAGATTCCAGGTATGTTCCCATGCAGTCCCTGTGAGTGCCTGTGACCTCACGGCTTCTTACTGGTCTTGAGACAAATGGGATGTCACCATTGTGACCCTGTTGTAGGCTGTGATCTCTGTGCAGAGAGGTTTGGCAAATGGGAGACTCCTGGCATGTCCCTATGGAGCCGCTGGGGTTGTGTGTGCCCTCAGTGTTCTTGAGGAGCCTCGAGAGGCCTGGGATGGCCCCGTGGAAGCGCAGGGAGTGCCTGTGACATAGCAGCGGTGCCTGATGAGATCAAAGGGCCCTGGGATGTCAGCTTGGAATGGCTGTGAGTGCCTGAGAGCACACGTCTGTCTCTCATGGCCGGAGAGCTGTGGCAGGTGCCCATGGTAGCTGTGTGAGTGCAGGTGAGCTCAGGGCTCTGCAGAAGGCTGTAGGCCCGTGGGCTGTGAGGCTGGAAGGCCTGGGAATGCCTTTGAGCTGAGTGCTCTGTAGCAGTCGGGAGCCCCCTGGGAGGTTGTAGCAGGATGCTTTGGGCCAGCTGCTTTGCCTTGGAACGTGGTCCAGGCACTTGGACAATGTACTATTTGCAAATCTCTCAGGATGGATTGAGAGGGGGCACCGTGTGTACTTTTGGTGTTTTATTGGGCTACAACTCTCACTGCCAGTGACATTAGAGCTCCTTATCAGCTTAGAGACCCCTGGGATGTCCCTATACCTGTGATCTCACTGTTCTTTAGGAGCATGGACACTACTGCTGATGTGCAGGCAGAGCTGTATTAATGAGACAATACAGAAGGTGTAGATGCCATGGGATAAGAGAAAAAGCAAGTTTTCCAGTTTTTGTCTCTTTTCAGAGACCATGGCCTAAAGTATTGAAAAAAGTGAACCCCCCCATCCTCTGTACATTTTTCCCACTCCAACTCACAAAATTCACAGCAATATTGCTTGAGAGCCACCTGGGAACCTGTTAAGGGAACTGCCCAGGGAACCTGCCCAGGGAACCTCCCCAGAAACCTACCCCAGAAATCTCTCTAAACCTTCCCAGGTAGCTCCTGGAAATCACCCAGGAACCACCTGGGACCCTCCCTTGGGACTGCCTGAGAACAACCCTGGGACCCACCCAGGGACCTGCCCAGGAACCACCTGGGATCTGCCCCAGGAACTCCCATGGCAACTGGAGCACCTCCTCTGCTCCTTCTCCACTGACCTTGGTGTCTGCATGTTGTTTCTCACATGTTCTCACCTCCTCCTCTTCTCTGGCTAGAATGAAAACTGTGCCACAAACTTTGTGTTGATTCCTTCTTAAATATGTTATTGCAGAGGCATTACCATCATCTCTAATAGGCCCAGCCTTGGCCAGTGGCACATCCATCCTCAGAGCCATCAGGGCTTGGCTCTGCCAGACATGGTGGAAGCTTCCAGCAACTTCTCACAGAAGCCACCTCTGTGGCCTCCCCCACTACCAAGAACCAGGGCATGCAAAACTGACACACAAACCTGTGAAAAGCTATGGATGCAAGCTGCAGGAGACAAAGAAAAGATGCCACCCATATGGGAACCCAAATCAGTAATGGAACTACCCCATTATGGTGATGAGGAAATAACATCAGAATGGGAGGTAGCCACTCCAAAGATCAGCTCTCCGAAACCTTGCAACTGGAGAAAAGTGGAATTTGCAAAATGGTCGAAATTGGTATCCCAAGGCCTGGGTATTACCAGCTTTGAATGGGAAAGGACCATCAACTTCTGGATCAAGAACTACAGAAGCACGCACCCCACAGGGAGCTTGGAACAGCATTGCAGGTGAGGGCCAACATTTACCCCACAAGAAAGTTCCTGGCAAGGGGTAGATAAGAAAGGCACATCAAATCCTGCAAACATGGCCAGGCTGAGAATGAAACACGATCCCATGTCATAGAGAACTGCCCAATCATGCAGGATGCAAGAAATAAAAGGCACAATTACATCTGTGAAATGTTATGAAAGGAAGCTAAAAAGAAAGAGTGGGTAATGTTTCAGGAACATTTAAGAGATGACAGCAATGAGTTATAGAAACAGGAGGTAATATTTGTGAAGGCAAAGCAAGTATTCATGGTGGATGTGATCCCAGGCGGGTGTTGACATGATGTGATTTCTACCCAGTGCTCTGAATGTCCAAGTGAAGCAATTCAATGAAGCGCAGGTAAAAACAGCAGGAGTAACTATGACTTTCTTAAGTGAGGGCTTAGTTACAAACTGGGCATTGCTGCAGAGGTTGCACATCGTCATGGTTCTGCTGGATACCCATAAGGGTAACCAAGTTGACCTCTGCCCCAGTAAAATATGTTATAGTTACTCTCTCCCTATAGTTTGGATTTACCAACCAACTAAAAAAGGTGAAAGAAATTTATGGTAACAGCTTTAATTAATTCTTTACCCAGAGCCTGGCCCACAGGTTTTTTTTTGCTGGGCACAGCTCAACAGTTAGTGAGGATCCCCTGTTAATTTATTCCTCACTCACATTAAGCGACTTAATTCTCTGAGCCTGACAAAATGGTCCACTTGATATGATTGATGCAAATATTAACAGCCACTCAACCCAGTCCTTTAGACTGGAGAGACATGCTGGCTAAAAATTTACCATCTGCCTGCCATAAACCAGTGGAAAATGAAATTGATTTGATTAAATTGGAGTTGTGTAACTCTACAGTGACTAATAATGAGAGGGTTCATTCTTCCATTTGGTGGGAGGGCTTGGCCAGGTTTCCCGAGGTGTATGAAGATCTCGCACCTGAACCTGGGGTAGGCAAGATCAATACGTAAAAACCTGCAGACACTACCAGGCTGAAAATGAAATATGTTCCCACATCATCAGAAACTGTCCAACCACACAAAATGTGAGGATTAAGAGGCAAAATTACATCTGTGAAATGTTAACAAAGGAAGCGAAAAGGAAGGATTGGAAAGTGTTTCAAGAGCCTCACATAAGGGATAACAGTAAAGAGCTTTACCTACAAGGCCTTATCTTTTTAAGAGACAGCTAAGCATTTGTGGTAATGGGACAGTGTGATATGAGTCTACTAAAATATCTTTACAAGAAGCTGCCACAGGGAAATTAATAAATACAAACATTTTAATGATCAGGTCCAAGATCTCACCAACACTACCAACATTGTATTTTTGGGTTTTCTCCTTGGAGCACAGGGAAAGTGGTACCACAAGAGCAAAGAAATTCTGAGGACTCTTGGTCTCTCTAAATCAAGGCAAGGGAAGACTGCCTGGACCCTGGCCTCCAGAGTGCTCCTGTCATTGGTTGACATTGTACATATGTTTGGGAGTAGAGCTGTGATTCTAGTCAAATGATTGAGCAATGACTGGGGACACAGGGCAGCCACAAGCCAGAATTTGCAGATGGTAGTAGGGACAGTGATACTTTCTCGTGATGTCACAAATAACCCCCAAACTTAGACAAAAGTACTGATTTTGACCAAAGGCAGATGAGCCCCCTATATATAACCCGTCAAAGGAACATATGTTATTTATATGTGTCCAATAAATAGCCAAATGCTTTGTCATCTACTTAGTGAATGAACAAAATTCCCACTGTCCCTGCCTACTGTCCAGTGAAACCGCAGCCAAGGGAATGGACTTGGTGGAATCAGCAGGGAAAGGAAGACCCTGTTGAGTATGACTCTGGTCTGGTGCTGTGAAGAGACATGAGAGGTGTAGAATAAGTGGGAGGCCAGGTACACACTCAGCAGTGTGGGGTGACCCCCTGCCCATGTCCCAGCCATCAGTGAAATACCACTACTCTGATAAATTTGGTGAGCAGACCTGGCCTCCTGGGTAGAGGAGGGAAGGCCTCCCATGCCAGCAGCAGGCAGACCATGTCCGAGACCTGGCATTCCGTGACCAGACTTGGCATGCTGGGGACAGGGGGTACACCTGGTCCCCTGTTCCAGTGGGGAGACGTGGCCTCCTGTCCCAGTGGAGGGCAGACCTGCTTCCTGTGACCACACTTGGTGAGTAGGGGACAGGAATGTGTCCCAGGCCTGGGTTCTGGTGTCACCCCTGCCAACTCAGCACCTGAGCAGTTTCCAGCGAGTCCTACCACACGCTCCTCCCCCTGCCCTCAGCCCCTTGTGGGAAGATGTCTGGGGACCCTGTGGACAGGTAACTGGCGGTGCAATTAGAGAAAATGGCGGAGTTCTACTGGCATCCTAACAGGAGTTACAACAGTATGGAAATTACAGGATAAATCACAGTTGCTGCTCCCTGGATGGAATGCGGTTGGCAGGACTTGAAACCTATCCCACAATGATTCCCCACACACACACACCTGCTAAGGGGGATGGAATGGAGGGTGGAGCAGACTGGAGACAGCACAGCCAGGTTCTGTGGGAATCCTTGCAGGAAAAGGAATTCAGTGGTACTCTACAGCTGATAAACCACATAGCACCTGTCAGGCAGGGGAGATAGGGGAAAATGTCCTGATGCTGAGCCAGCAACTGTGGTGAAATCTCTCTCCGCAAATGAACTTGGTTCATTAAAGCCTGTAACAGTAATATTAATGCACACCTCCAGCCCAAAATTACCCACCCCTGAGGTACAACCAGCCCTCACTGGGCATGAGCTCCGTGTTCTTTTTGACTGTATCTTTAAAAGCAACATGAGAGAATTTTACACCCATCAAATTTTACAAAGGTATGTGTAACTCGAGTCACTCAGGCTCCACCCAAACACAAAGAAACGGTACAAAAATAAGTCAAAAATGGGAGAAAAGGTAGGGAAGACTCTGTTGTAATTGCTGGAATCAGTTGAGGGGCTGAACCTGTCTTCTCTCCTATTTGGTAAGAATCCTACTTTATGTGCTGGATATTTTATTGGGGATTAGAGCTTATCTGTGTATTCCTTCAAGTATATTTTTCCAGTCAGATGCTATGACTGACAACCGTCAAACCTCAACCTGTCATGATTTTATAGTAATAAAGGGTGTTATTCCATAAATAGTGGGAGTCCTTCCTAGGAGCTGGCAGTCGCTGGCAGCAGGGAACACACTCTAATAAAGGTGAAACTGCTGAGGGGTCCCCCTTACGCTGTTGGTGTTTCCCTGAGTCAGTCAAACACCCCCTGATCCAGCAGGACTGCTCAGTGAAGAGCCCCCTAAGGGGACACTGACAGATTTGTCAGGCATGAGGGCCTTGGCTTTCCTGGGACACTGACAGACAAATTAAAAACTAAGGATCAAGGGAGCCTTCCCTTTTCACATGACAATCACAATGACCCCTTGGTTCTAAGAGGTTCTGTCATGTTACAATGGTTTTCTTGGCTTCACAAGGCCCCACTGTGTCACAATGAAACCTTGGTTCCATGAGGTTCTGCAGTGTCACAATGATCTCCGTGGTTCCACGCAGACCCACAGTGTCCCCAGTGGCCCCTTAGCTCCACAAGCGGGTGGCTGGGAGCTCCTGCCCCCTCAGCAGTTGAAGAGCGGCCGCATGAACACCATGCAGACAATTCCATGGCCCCTTTCTCCCCACACCTGACCACATTCCTGCCACACCCATGGCGTGGAACAGCCACCCCAAGTCCTTACCTGCGCAGGTGACACTCACTGGCATTATCAGCATGGGGCAGGGCTGGTTCCTGGGGGAGCCCCTGGGGCAGAAGACCAGGAGGGATTCATTCCCTACACACTGCAACTCCCTGTGCCAGGTGTCACCGACCCCTTCTGTGAAGCCAGTGCTCCCAGGCACAGTCAGGGCTGTGCCACCCCACAGCTCCCTGCAAACCTCAGCTTTGGTGGCTTTGAGGCCAAAAGCTGAGTCCCAGACAGTTTGCCACACTGCAGAGCTGGCATTCTGCTCGCCTTGGTCCTGCCACCTTTGGCCGTCACTGGGCTGCGGGGATGGGTGGGAACCTGGGACAGTGGAAATTGGGGGTCCCTCCCCCTCCCCAAGGAGATTTGAGGGCACAGGATTTGCTCACAGGTTGTGAGCAGGGGAGGGAGTGCCAGAGAATGGGGGAGATTTGGGGCGGGAGGACACAGGGACACCCCAAAAAGCCCCCCAAATTGTTCCTCTGTCCTCCCCAAACCAGCCCAACTTCACCTCCAAAATGACTTCAAAGTTCTCCAATCATGTCCACGGGTGGGGGCCAGGGAGGTGGGCATCAGGACACTCCCATGTCCCAGGAGCTGTGTGCCCAGCCAGGATGAGGAGCAGGGCTGGGGCTGCAGGGTGCTGCCCCCAAATCTCCTCCGCCCTGATGATGCTGCTGGACACGGGGTGGGGGGCGTGGCTCAGGCTTTGCTGTCCACCTGTATCTCATGACGGAGCAGAGATCCACCTGCAGCCCATGGGGGCCCATGATGGAGCAGGGATTCATCTGCACCCCATGCTGGATCCTACACTGTAGCAGATCAAATCCCAAAGGAGGCCATGACCCTAAAGGAAGCCTGTGCTGGAGCAGGGTCCTGGGGGGAAGAGCTCACCTGGAGAAGGTTCCTGGTAGGATTAATGATCCCATGGGTTCCAACGATGGCCCCTTGGATCCATGAGGCCCCACAATGTCACAATGACCCCTTGAATCCATAAGGTTCTGTAGGTTCACAATGGAACCTTGGTTCCATAAGGTTCTGTAGGTTCACAATGGAACCTTGGTTCCATGAGCTTCTGTAGTGTCACAATGCACCGTGGTTTCCATGAGGCCCTGCTGTGCCACATTGGCCCCTTTCTTCCACACGTGTCACAGTGTCCCCTAGGTTCCATGCGGTTCCACAGTGTCACAAGGGTCTCCTGGGTCTCACAGGGTCACAATGTACCACGGGTTCCATGTGGCCCCGCTGTGTCATTATGGCCCCTTTCTTCCACAAGTGTCACAGTGGCCCCTAGGTTCCATGAGTGGGTGGGGCGGTGATCCTGTACCCTCAGCAGCTGGAGGGACACTGCCAGATCAACCAGACCTCTCAGCTTCCTTCTGCTCCTCGGCAGGCCGAGCAGTTCCTTTCAGAGCACAGAACTGCAGGAGCTCAACACCCAGGTCACCTGTGCACTGGCATCCTCTTCTCCAGGGACACACACCACCACCTTCAGCTTGGAGGCCACAACTAATTTCCCCTCCCAGCAGCATCCACTGCTGCCGTGTCCTGCCTGGGGCTGCTGCTGCACCCTGAGGCCAAGGCTGGCTGTGGTGTCTCCTGCCTGTAAGGCTTTCCTCTGCTCTCCCATGGGTCCCAGCAGGAAATCTCAAAGTAGAAGCAGTTCAATACCAACACAAATTCCTTTCTTGTCTTAGGGAACAGCTCTGGCCTCAAGCGGGGAAATCACACACCACCTCTCAAGAGCCTCATTTTGCCAGTGAAAAAATTGAATCTAATCTTTTCCTGAAAAAACTCTCTTTATTACAAAATAATGGCTGGCAGCTGGGGAGGAACAGAACAGCCCCTGGCTGGTCCCTGCACAGCTCTCCATGTCACCCTGCCGATGCTGTCAGTCTTGGGCCAGCTGTGACTGCAGCAGGGACACCTGAGAGAGGCACAAGGCCCAGCTCAGACAAGCCCACCCTTCAGGAGCATCCACAGCCCCATGGCACCGATTGTCGGGGCAGACACAGCCTCCAACTCCAGCCTTGGCAAACACCTCATCCTTGTGGAAGGGGAAGGAAGAGGCTCCCAGACTGCCCCTGGACAGAGCTCGGGGCACTGACCCCTTTTCCACAGGCAGTGCCTCAGCACGAGGGCTGATGCTTACCCAAGGCACTGAAGAGAACACTTCTACATGAGCTCCTTGGAAGCCTCACACACAGGGAGCAAACTCTCCCTCTCCTGATGCCTACAACGTCCCTTCCGGCTCCTCCGTTGATGTTCCACCTGCACATTGGGTGGGAGGAAGGTTCACATGGAGCAAAAGGATCTCTGATGTCAAGGCAAGGAGATCTCTCTTCAGAGACCCTTAACTGCACCAGAGAACATTGCGGGCATAAAGCGCTCGCTGTGGGCTGTGGAACAGAGTCCAGTGTGTGTCTGGGGACACTGGGGCAAGGAGGGGGACACTGGAGTGAAGGTGCATTTGTGAAGGCCATGGGGTGCCATGAGAGAGAGAAAATACAAGTGTGTGCCCACAGTGGGGAGAGGGAGAGGGAAGGCAAGCAGCAGAGGACTCCAAAGTGCTGCCTGGGGAAATGTGTCATGTTGCAGAGGAGCCTGAGGCTCTGCAGAGGCTGCAAAAGCCCATTTTACCTGCTCAGGATTGCTCCTGGGCTCAACTCTGAGTTCCCTCCTCTCTGCCTTCTCTTCTGATGATGCAACCAGAGCCAGCACACATTCCAGGCCTTTCCTTGAGTGCCGTGACAGCCGCTTTCCTTCCGCCCCGACAGCCTGCTGGGTATTGAGACAGGAGATGCTTCCATTCTTTTAAAGCACTGGAAAAGCTGTCCCTCAGAGCTCTCCATCTCTGGAAGCATCCTCCAAGCATCAGCAGTGCAGCTGCTGTTCAGCCCTCGGTACAAAACTCTGCTCACTTTAGTCCATCAGTCAGGTCAGCTGCTCCGTTCCTTTCCACGCCAAACCCAAACTACCACGTGCTGCCTGCCCTTGCAGGCATGGGAGAAGCAGCTCCCCATGCCCAGCTTTTGGACTGGAGCTGATTTGAACAGCAAGCTCCAGAGCTGCATCAGTCATTCCAGGTGTGCCAGGAAACATTCCTGCATGCCAATGGTCTCTGGCTGGAGCCAGCCAGCCAGACAAGGCTGCTGGCGGCAGCCCTGACAGCTTTGCCCAAGCAGGCCATGGACTGGCAGGGATATATATTCCCACCTCTCTATGGGAAACATCATTGGAATCCTTCAGGGACGTCTGAGTGGACTGAAGATCTGTCCCCATGCCTACCTGTAGACAAGACTGGTCCATGTCCCTGCTGGGAGCCATTCTCTGCAGGATGGTTAATTTTTTCCTCAGAGTCCCTTTGGATATTTCACTCTTGGCAAGGGCGGCACTCAGGGCTTGAGCCTTCTGTCTCCATTCGAGTTCTCCATTTTCTCTCTGCTTCAAAGCAGCAGTCACATGCTCCAGCTCTTCCCTCATGGCTTCCCTCTCAGCTTCCCTTCTCGTTTGATTTAGTTCCTTCTTTTGTGAGGAAGTTGTGGGCATTAAATTCTTCTTCTCCAGCATTCTCATCTGCTCCTGGTACAACTTGATTTCTCTGTCCCTCTCTGACAGGTCGGCAGTCATGCGAGTGAGATGCTCCTGCAAAGCTTTGGCCTCTGCTGCCTCTTTCTGGAGCATCTCCATTTCCTTTTCCTGTGTTTCAAGTTTCTCTTTTTTAATTTGAAAGACAGACATTACAGTCTGGAGTTCTTCTTGAAGGGAGTGATTCCTTTCTATAGCTGTATTTGCTCGGGTTTCTGAGGCTGTGACTGATTCTTCCAGAAGCTTGATCTGACACTCCAGTTTTTCTTTAGCTGCCTGCAGACTGTCCCGTTCATGCTGCAAAACAGGGAGAAGGGGAGCCCGTGATCCCATCTCTCTCTGTTTGCTTTTCATACCAGATCTGAACTCCTGCTGCAGTGGCAGGCATGGGCTGCCCCTCTCTCCCTGCCTCTCGGGATGCTGCACACCTTTCCTGGGCCTGCCCTTGTTGCTGTGACTTTCCCAGCTCCCTCAGCCTGTCCCAGGTTCCTTTCTGCTCTTCCCTGACCTCTTGGAGCTCTACTCAAATGCTCCTTTGGGGAGGAATACAGCTCCAAGTGTGGACATGGAGAACTACAGCTTCAAGGGCAGAAAGCTCCAGCGTGGAGGAAAATCAGCAGCCTCAGGCCTAATTGGGTTTGACATGACTATGACATCTTTACATCTTTCCCTCCTTATTCAGATGAATGCAATTTGGAAAGTTAAACTGGAAGAAGGTGCTCCTTAGATCTAGCAAGAGAAGGGCCCCCAAAAAGCAAAGAAATGGCCCTTCATGGCATCTGCCATTCTCACCAGCACATCCTTTCTTTCCTTCTCTGTGTTCTCCAATTTCCTCTGCAGGGATTCCACCTCCCGATGAAGAGTCACAGCCTCTTCCTTTCTTGCAGTGACCTCTTCCTTCAGGGCAGTTTCTAGAGAGTTCTTGCGTTCTGCACTCCACATCGCTGCACCGCAGAAGGGGAAGGGGAAGGGGAAGGGGAAGGGGAAGGGGAAGGGGAAGGGGAAGGGGAAGGGGAAGGGGAAGGGGAAAAGCAAACGCAAAGGCAAACTGATGTGCATCCTGCATATCTGCCTGGCTGTGTTTGCCAGGTCCTAAGCACACAAGGGCTTCCAAAGCTGACAGAAATGAGGGAAACTTCTGGGCAGAGAAGACAAGAAGAATTAAAAGGGCAAGGTTCAGAGGAGTATGGAAGTGTGTTTGCCCTTGGGCTTATGCAGAGTGGGCAGTCAAAGAGAGAGAAAGGAGTGGGAGGCCTGCCCAACCCTGCTCCAGAGAGGCCAAGATCCTGGAGGCTCTCCTGGGATGGCCTGGAGTTCGGAGGAAGCAAGCTGAGGTATCCAGCTACAGTTCCTTAGCAGAGACACGGTGCCTGAAAGGCACCACCTCTGCATGTGATCACTCGTAGCACAGCCAGATGCACTGCCAGCCACAGAATCTGCCTCTAGAAAAAGCTTTCACTGGCACTGCTATGGATAAGTCTCCTGCTGGTTGCTTTTCTCCTCTCCCATCTCCTGGCACTGCAGTTTTCCTCTGCATAGCATCAGAGATCGCCGCTGGTGAGACAGGATGGGGAAATGGGTGGGAGAGGAGAAGCTGTACCTTCCAGGCTTTCAGCCAGCTGTTTTTGCAGCTCCTGATTGCAGGCATTTAAATTATCCCTCTGAGCCTGTGCTGTGCTCAGCTGCAGCTTCAAGGCCTGAATCTCCTTCCTCGCGTCATTCTGGAAAAGGAAAGAGGAGCAGAATCACCTGATGGGGCCACTGCTGGCAGGAGACAAAGGATTACACACACAAAGGCAGAAGTAGCCCAGGTGAGAGAGGGCAGCTGGACAGGACTGGTAGATGTGATTGTGATCCTCCTTCCTCCCCATGGCAGTGAGCCAACCCCCTACAAGGACTGCCACTCATCCTGGCATTGGCACTCTGCTTGTGCAGCAGCAGGACAGGATTTCTGTGTGCACTGGGCACACATTACCAGATCTTTCTGCGAATGCTCCAGGTGTTGCCACAGGTCTTGCAGGGCTGCTGCCACTCTGTCCACTGTGAGCTCTGCGGGGACATTGCTGGGCTGAGAAGCACTTAGGCTCACAACATGGCCCTCTTCTGAAAAGAGAAGACATTCTGGTTCGAGATTTAATCCCAGGGTCTCCAACAAACAAGGCCTCTTTCTGCCCAGGAGAAGGTGGCAGTGCCTTTGTCCTTGTCCTAGTGCTCGCCTTGCAGCAGGACGTGTGTCTCAGGCTGACATTATTTTGATGACCACTGATGTCAGCACTGCGCCAAGGATGACTGCATGGGCCCTGCGGCTTGACAGGACTTGGGCCCTTTGTCCTTCTGATGCTGCTCTTTTCTCCTCATACAAACATGGACTTGTGACTCTGCAGGGATGCCAAGCTGCTAAGACTTCCCAAGACTGGAGTCAGCCGAAACTGAAAGGCTGAGTCTGTCACACCAGGATGACCACGAACCACTTCTCACTCCAGCTGCTCTCCCACTAACCCCTGCTAACCCAGCCTGCCACACTTGCCTGAGCTCCAAGTGACCACGTTGCTGCTGTCCCTGATCATGCGCTGCAGAAGCAAGAGCAGTTTGTCCAGCTGGGACTGAGCTTCCGAGGGGACACCACTGGCCTGTTGAAACTGTGTGGCCAAGGCCTCTGCTCTATCCTCTGAGCTACGGAGCCTCAAACGCAGATCAGAGACCTCAGCCTCCAGCAGCAGCACCGAGTCCCTCAAGCGCCGTTCGCCTGCTTGGGACTGCTCCAGCTCCTGCAGCAGCTGCTCCTCTTGAATTGCCTGGGCAGCATCCTTCTCCAGCACTGCTTCCTGCAGGGAGCGGATCTGCAACAGGGATGCACAGAGCCTCAGGGACAGGGCTGCTCCTGAGGCAGCACAGCAGACAGCAGGGCGAGCAACGAAGGAGAAATTACTTCAAGCAAGACACACACTGGACACAGAAGGGGCAAAGCCAAGGATTCCAACAGAGACAAATAAAGTCACAACAAAGAAAGGGAGGCAATGGGCATCCTTGATGAGGCAGTTCTACACACTGGATGAACTGGCCGTGCTGGAAATGCCCTCCCCAGCCTGCCATAACCACGTCTGTGTCCCCACATTGCTCAGTGCCCTGCACAGGCACCGACTCCACCTGGGACAACACTGGTAACAGAGGGACGGATAAGCTCCAAAGGAGTCTGCTCCTGCTTCTCCTCGGAGAGTTCATGCTGGGACTCAGGAGAGAACAGGGGAAAACCTGACAGGCAGGATTCACCAGAGCTACCCTTGGCCTCAGGGTGCAGCTTCAAGGTGTGCAGCAGCAGCCCTGGGCAGAACACGGCAGCAGTGGATGCTGCTGGCAGAGGGAAGCAGTTGAGGCCTCCAAACTGAAGGTGCTGTTGTGTGTCCCTGGAGAAGACAGGTGCCAGCTTACCTGGGTGTTGAGCTCCTGCAGCTCTCCTGTGTGGTCTGAGAGGAGCTGCTCACCCCGGCGAAGAGCAGAGTCAAGCTGAGACATCTGTTTGATCCAGGCCGCGTTTTTTTCTTCCAGGCTTCTGAGGCTCGGTTCCTTATCTTCCACTGTTAGAATTGCCCTGTGGAACAAGGCAACAGGTGGCCATGAGAGACATTCGTGTCCCTTGGGTTCCTCAGAGGGGAACCTGGCTTGCATCAGAAATCAGGGGTTTAAGGTTGTTCTGCCAAGCAAAGGAATCAGGATGCCAGGCTGATCCAGATCCCAAAGGGTTCAAGTTCCCAGACCCAAGGTGGAGCTGGTGGATATATCCAGCTCCTTACACTGCAACATGGGCAGGGTTAAGACACCAAGCTACCAACAGAACACCCCCTTAGAGGGAAAGAGCTACTCCAAAAACCTTTGTCTTCAGAAGAACTGTAACTGAACGCTCAAAAGAAATGAGGCACAACATCCAGAGAATGAAACACATCTGCACGGACAGTTCAGAACTCTGCCACTTAGGAAATGCTGGCAGATGCACAGATGAGAAAGAGGGAATCCATTCATTGCAATGCAGAGTCCCACAGGCTTTCATTTACCTGACTTTTTCCCTCTCTAGGGTCTCACTCCCATCTTGCTGAGCTTTGTGGACAATCAATTCCTGGGACTCTCTGCAGGCTGCCAGCTGAGATGTCAACTCTCCCACCTCAAGTCAAACAGAACAAAGTAGTCAGAGGCTACAGCCTGTCCCTGTCAGCCACAGCAGAGACTGTGAGGAAAGGCAAAGGACAACTTCCCATTTCTCCCTGTCCTGATGGGACCAGAGTCTTCACAATGGATATGGACAACTTGTTTCAAACTCTCATTGGGTCACCAAGGGCATCTGGAAAAGCACCTCACAACCAAGGCTAGCAGGAAGAGGCCAGCAGAAATCCATGCTGATGGTTGCTGGTCAAGAGCCCAGAGGACTAACCCAGCTGTCCAGGGCAGCAGCTGAGATTCAGCAGAGCACTGAGTGTCCTTCAGAGCAGCTGCCATGGAGCCCACAGCATGAGGCAGCCCCAGGAATCACTCCCTCAGTTGCCATGAAAAGGCAAGAAGGGCACAGAGCACCTGCTGGATGACTGCGGTATCACTGCTGTTTCACTCACCTGCTTTTGGAGAGCCTCCCTCTGCTCAAGGAGGAGATTAATTTCCTCTTTGATGCCTACTTGTTCTTCCTCGTGCCTCTTCTCCAGTGCCTCGATTTGACTCTGAGCTTCTTGCAGTTCAGCTTGCAGCTTTGCCTTGATGGTCTGGCAACAAAATGCAGAGCAACTTCCTCGGACCTGCCCTCAGGCTCAGCTTTTTCCACTTTCTCTCTCAACATCCCATTCCTTCAACCACTTCTTTTGGCTTCTCTACCCAGCTCTGCTTTTGTTGCAAGCCTTCCTTCCTAAAGCTGAGCTCTGGAGCTCACCAGACTCTATGCTCCCAGGGCCTGAAGCAGCCCTTGCCTCCTCACTCCCAGGACCAGCATTTTATGCCCTTGTCACTGCCCTGCACTCTGTTCCCTGCCTGCTCAGACTTACCTGCTCCTTCTCTCGCTGCTCTTTCACCCTCTGCCGGAGCTGCTGGAGCTGCTGGCAGGTTTGGCTTAGCTGTCTCTGAGTTTGGAGCAGTGTCCCTAAGACAGCATTCCAATCCCTCTGCATTTCCAGCAGGACCTGCACAGAAAGAAAGAGCAGAGGGATTCACACTTCCCCTGCAACATCTGTGTGGCAAGAGGCAAAGACTGATGGGCTCATGTGCTCCCAGAGCCCTCGGCTGCTGCTCCCCTGGGCCCCTGTCTGCCCTGGGGGAGACACAGCTTCCCAGCAAGTGACTTAAAATACAGCCCAGAAGACATCTCCGGGTCTCCATTCAGAAATACTCTAGAGGAGTCTCTAAAAAGTTTTTTCACTTGTCAGCATCCCTGCTGCACCCTCCCTGTGCCCACAAAGCAAAAGTCCTACAAACTCAGGCTATAAACACCTATCAGTAAACATCAAATGAGGACCAGTAAGCAAACAGTGAAGATACTCTGAGCTAAGTCTTAGAAAAACCAGAACACAAGAGCAGTACAAAAATTTCAACTGAAAGCTGATGTTTCTACCCAGCTTCCTATAAGGGGTCTCGTTCCTCGTCCCAAAGATAGCTCTGTTTACCTTTCAGCTCCCAAAGTCAATGCAGAAGACATGGAGGGCATGCTCACAGAGCCTGATATCCTGCTATCTCTCACAGCTCCAGCCTTGCAAAAAATCACACCAATTCTCCTTTCACAATCATTACCTCTCTCTTGGCATTTTCAAAGCTAGTTTGGTCCTCTACTGGTTGAGCCTGCAGGGTGGCCACTTTCTGCTTCATCTCCAACAGCACTTTCTCAGGCTCCTGCTCTGTCTCTGCCTTTTCTTTTTCCCATTGCTCCAGCATCTCCTGCATCTCTGCATGGTGCCTTTCAGGCTTACTTGCCTGAGGAGGGGAGAAAAAGTCTTCAAGATGAAGTCCCAGCAAAGCTTCTCACCAAAAATGTGAAGCTTCGTCCCTCACAGAAACCCCAACCTGAAAAGAGGGCATTTCAAGTGTGGCTTTTCTGCCCTCCAGAAACCATGTCCTGTCAGGGAATTGAAGAGAAGGCTGAGCTGGTGCAAGAATCACAGAAGCATAGAATCACTTCTGTTGGGAAAGACCTTCCCAAGCACTGAGTCCAAGCCTTCAGAAAAGGAGGTGTCACCTCTTCCTCTCTGATGCCCCAGTCACAAGGACTGAAGGACAAGGGGCCTGTTCCATTCACTTGCAGCCCAAAGCTAATCCCTCCATCCACCATGGAAGCAAAGCAAGAAAGGAACCAAGTGTCAGCAGCACTGTTGGCATCTGCTCCATTTGGCATCTGCTCCATGTTGGCATCTGCCCTGTGTTGGCATTTGTTCCATGGCACGCGGGACTCGGGGACCATCCTGCCCTTGGCTGCCACACTTTGGGCACCACCCAAGCTGCTCTGCAACTCGTCTTACACCCAACTGTGTAAGCTATGGCTGCAGTTACTGTCCCAGCACCATCCTGTGGATCTTCATGCGCCTCCAAGTCCATGCCGCTGGCTCTGCTGCCTGGCCGAACAGCAGGAGGCCTCTGGCAAAGGATTGCTGCTCTTTCACACCCTCAGGCTCTGCTGGTGCTAAACCAACCCACAGAAGCTTATTGTCCCCTACCAGGTCTCGCAGGAGCTTGTTTATTTCCAGGTGCTGAGCAGTTCCCTGAAGCCTGAGGCTTTCGTGACACTGCTGCTCTGCCTGCAAGAGCTGTTGTGCTGTGTCTTCCTGTTCCTGCTTCATGAGCCCTCTCTCTGCTTCCAGCTCACATTGGAGGCGTTTCACTTCCCCTGAAAACAAGACCAACAGCAAGATGCAGAACCTTTAGTGACTTTCCTGACCTCAGGCCCTTTCCGTGTCAGTGTAAGAGGGCCCTGCCTCCAGCCCCACAACTCCTCAGAAGCCCTGCAGAGGTGGTTTTACAGCAGCTTCTGCCAGGGCAGCACCACAAACAAAGCACATGAGGCTCTCACCTTCTATCGCCTCCTTGGCCTTGGTAACTGTGCGTACTTGAGCTTCCAAACAGCTTCTGCTAATTTCCAGCTGAGATATCTGCTGCTGAGCAGCAAACAGGATGGATTCCAGGCTCTCCTTTGCTGACCTAGAGATTGCAAATATGGAGAGAAATGAGCTTCTTGCTCCTGACACCCACAGGAATTTATTCCAGGACAATGTGGCTCAAGACGCCCACACCTGAGCATGGAAAATGGGTCGCATGGAAACTTGTACAGAGAAGGCCATTTCAAGAGCAAAGCAGAGCCCTCCAAGGCAGTGCCCAGGCTTTCCTTAAGGCCTGGCATAGCACAGAGATCCCAGCCCAATTTGACCTCAACAGCCAAACCTTCAATTGCTGCTCCTGTCCTATGGCACTCAGGTGGCTGTGCCCACATGGGTTGGGCCAACGAGCAAAAGCCCAACCTCTGCTCACAGCCCTTCTCACATCAGCACTTCCAAGCTGCTCTGCAGGGCGACAGAACAGAGTCTTCTCCTGGCTGACTCCTGACTTTTTAATGCTCTTCATAACACATGTAAAAGGTACATAATTTTCCAGACACCCTGTATTTAAGAGACTACAGAATTTCTTCAGATGATATAGTAAAATCTCATGTTCATGGCAGCATTTGTAAAAAACCAGAACCAGAGACTGGTATCCTGCAGTTTAAACTCTTGGAAGGTCAAGGAATGGACTTGCCAACTTTATTTCAGTGTTGCTGGCTAAGCAGGCAGTAGCCCAAATGACTTGTCCCTCTTTACAAGGGAAGAGGGACCATCCAAAGGGACCTTGGCAGGTTTGAGAGGTGGGTGCCCATCCATGATGAGCAAGATTACCCAGAGGTTGTTGAGAATTCCAGAGAGGTTTCCCGGCTGCTGTGTAACCAGCTCTATGTCCTGCCCCATGCTTCACAAGAGTTTACTCAAAAGCAGAAGGCCCTCAGGATTTTCAGCAGGAGCCTCTGGCTTCACCCTAAATGGCAGTGTCCTGAGGTAAACATTCTGAGGTAAGAGCCAGGAATTTTGGAGATGAAGCTTCAGTTTTGAAGATCAGGATCATTTCAAGCTACATGGTAAGGAAAGATGGATGTTCAATGCGGGAACATGGAACCAAACCCAGAGAGAAACTTGAGGTTTCACTCAACATCTGCATAGTTTACTACTCAATTCAGAGCTGGGCTGGCTTGCTTTGGACTTCCCACAGGAGTGTGCACAGGGGCACAAACAGGAGCCCAAAGCTCAGGAAATCTTTGCTGGCTTTAGTTGTCGGAAAAATAACGTCTATATCATGGCATGCTTTTTTTTATTTTTCCTTGAGACTCTTCCTTTTTCTGCTCAGGGGAGGTGAAAACATCTGAAAAGGATCTGCTCCGTGCCTTTACCTGGCCTCTGCCAGCTGCTCGGAAAGGCCTCGTCGGTGCCACTCTGTGGCTGCCAGTCGGCCCTCAAGGACAGCCTTCTCCTGGCCCAGCAGCTCCTTCTCTCTGCACCCCTGGGCCAGTGCGTGCCCTTGGCCAGAGGCCTCCCAGTGCAGCTGCTCCAGAGCCCTGCTCGACAGCTCTTGCTCCTGGGAAACCTGGAAGTGAAACAAGGTACAGCTTGAGCCCTTCCTCGGGAGCCCTGTGTAGAACCAGTGTCACCTCAGAGTCAGCCAGAGGACAAGGAGCCCTGTGCTCTGGGCTCAGAGTTTCACAACATCTGCCCTATGCAGTTCTGATTGTCTGGGCTGCCAAAAGGAACTGGCACTGTTCCCTTGGAAGTGATGTGTCAGGCCCTCCTGGCTTGCCTGGGACCAGACACTCCTTCCCCACAAACATCCCTACCCCAAACTCTGTGCTGTCACACAAAAATACTGCATCTTCCACAACTGCCACTTGGCAAACAAAATTTCTATCAGGATCTATTCCAGTGGTGGATATTTTCAGGAAAGGTTGAGCAAAAGCAATTTTGCTCACTGAAGCAGGTGAAAATACACAGGGTTTCGGCTCAAAAAAGCCCCACGTCAAAGTGTCACCTTGTCCAGTGTGTAAAGCAGCTCTCTGTAAGGAGGAGATGCTTGGTGGGGAAACGGCTCCTGTAGTGAGCAGTCATTTAGTGAGTGATGGAAGTCTGGCTGATGTGGCCAAAGCAGTTCACACCAACAATACCACTTACTTGTCTTACACAAAGAAGTTGTCTAATGGCCCTTGCTGGTATTCAAGCCTGAGGACTAAACTGTGTTTTTGAGCTCTTTTCTTCAGTACAAAACCTCTGCTGTGTATTTGCCAAACCTTCCACATACTCCAAAATGGACACTATCTAACAGAGACCATCAGAAATAAACCATTCTCTCTATTACAGCTATCCTGTAATACCCAATCCAAACCTCCCCTGGCATAGCTTGAGGCCATTGCCTCTTGTCCTGTCCCTTGTTCCCTGGGAGCAGAGCCCGACCCTAACCTGGCTCCACCGTCCTGTCAGGGAGTTATGGAGAGCAAGAAGGTCCCCCCAAGCCTCCTTTTCTCCAGGCTGAGACCCCTCAGCTGTTCCTCATCACACCTGTGCTCCAAACCCTTTCCCAGCTCTTGTTTTTGGGGCTCTGTAGCCTCCTAAAGTAACAAATTGTTCAGAATCCAAATTGTTCAGAAACTTGTAACACTTTGCTGATGAACATGCATATCCCTGGCTAATAAAAATGCATTTGGATTTGAGCCAAGTGTTCACAGCAGTGTCCCTGTCTTCTACTGCCAGGAACAGCGTCTGGGCTCATCTTGTTGGCCCAACTCCCTATTCCACAAGTGCTGCCTAGGAATAAGGTGTCCATACCTCCTCCAGACCTGTGGTAATATCGTCCTTCACCTGCTCCAGCAGATCCCTCTGACAATGAGAGTCCTCCAGTGTCTGTCTTTTGACTTCCAGCTCGCTCTGCAACAATGGGTGTTCTCCCTTGAGTGCAGCCAAATCCTTCACTCCATAAGAAAGGGAAGGACAAGTTTTTAATGGAAAACCAGTCTCCTTTTCAAAACCAACCTCCATCCTGTCCTGCTGCTCCGCCTTTTCCGCCTGGGCTGATGCTTCCTTGAGCTGCTCAGTGTTCTTCTGATGCAGACGTAAGGCTCTTCGCTCTGGACTTCCAAGGCATCGCTGCAGATTTTCCCTGGCCTTCTCGAGCTTTGCACAGTCACTGCAGAGACAAGGCTCAGTCAGAAGAATGAAGAGGTCTGAAGAGTCACCAATCCCATTTTCAGCACCCCAGGATGGAACTGGGGACAGGGGGCTAAGGAAGACATTGCTCTTTCCCTCCCTGGGAAATCCTCAGGAGGCAAAGGATGACAGGCTTTTGCCATCCTTCGGTGAGAAGCAGTGGCCGCAAAGGGGCACCCAAAGAACAGAATTCAGAGCAGCAGCACAGCAAAAGGGAGGGGCCATTATCTTCTACCACTGCTGTCCATCTCCAATGCAGCCTTGGGAGTCACAGTAGACTATGAAAAGCCCTGACATGTTGATGCTGTGGTGCCACACTGATGTCTAGGTGAGGTGAGTTCTTTGCCCAGAACACCTCTGAACTGCCAGAACTGGAAGCAGGTTCTTCTTTGCTCGTTTCCCCAGCTCTGTCTTCTACTGCTTTTGTCTCTGAAAGGAGTAAGGAGGAGGAGGAGGAAACACTCACGTTCTGAGGATTTCTACTAAAGACTGCAGCTGCTGCTGATCACTGCTGGGCCTCTTGCATTGCTCCTCCAGTTGTTCAAGCCTATGCTGCACCTCACAGCATTTCTCCTCGTGCTGTCTCTGCTGCTGCAGCAGGAAGTTTTTTGAGTCCTGCCTGGCAGAAAGCTCTTCTCTCAGGGCCTACAGGAACAGGAAGGGAAAGAGGACAAATGACCAAAAAGGAGCAGGAAGATGGCTCCAGAGATCTGGGAGAAGCGGCAAGCACAGAGACAGCTCCCCTGAAGGTAAAAGCTGTGCTGAGGAAATGGGCATCAAGGAGATGTTAGGAAAATTAATACACAAACACCAGAGGTTTATGTCTGAAAAGGAGACAGAGTAGTCCTGTAACTTTATTCATGAATAAAGGGAGAGGTCATGGGCATTTCCCATGGGGTCTCTCAAATTGTTAGAGGACACAGCCTCTTTTTATCCTAATTTCCCAGCCGCAGTTCCCTCTCTCTTTCCCCATTGGCTGAGGTACTCCAGAGGTACAGACTTCCCGGAATGCCTAATGCAGACACAAGTAATATACATCCCCCCCTTTCTTCTTCTTGTTGTGTCTCTGTTCTTGTAGTTTATTAACACAGTCTTGGGCCTGCCAATCAGTGGAAATCCTATGAAAATACTCCCAATGTTTCTTTTATCTCTCAGTATCAGTTGTATCTTACCAGCAGACTCAGGACTTATCTTACCAGCACTTTGTTTATAAAGACACTTCCTTATTCCTTTCAGAGACAAAAGCAGTAGAAGACAGAGCTGGGGAAACCAGCAAAGCAGGGCAGGACCACGAGTGCCAAGGCAAGAAAGAAAGAGCCTCAACTGGCTGAGTGAATGGAAAGGTGTCGAGCTGAGCGAGGCCTTAGGACCTGAGCCTGTGGCTAGTAGGGAAGACAAGCCAAAGTTCTCACCTGAGTTGCCCCTCATCTCCTTACCAGTGCTTCCCAAACCAATCCAAAGGAATGCCATGCATCAGTGCATTTTGGGGTTGAGAAGATGTTCCCAGAATCTGCATGCTGGGAACTGTCAGTGCAGATAAGGGAACTGGCCACGCTGTCCCTGTTGGCTAATGGCACTTGAAAGCCCACATCCAGCTGTTAGTCAGGAATTCTCCTCCTCTTCCAAAGTACCCTTCAGATGCCTTTTCTGATCCCAACGAGAACGGGTGTCCATTCATGGAGAACCAGTTCCAAAATGCAGCTAAATGTACAAAATCCACTTCTACATTGAGCATAGTTTGTGCTTAGTGCATTTATTCCTGGGATTACAGTGAAATTAAACAGGGCCCTCTGAGGTCAGGCTCATGCTGCAGTTCTACAGAGTCCCTGTCACAGACCTTGTGGAGCTGACAGAAGAGAGAAGTCTCCTTTGGGGGAAAATGGGCTAAGGAAAGAAGGTACAGAGACACAGCCCCCCCTTCAGAGCAGACAGCAGACCCATGGCAGAGCAGCTTCTCCCTTCCAGGCTTCCTGCACTTGCCTTCCCTTAATCCCATTGCAAAACGGTCCTGAGCTAGCTCAGCACAGTTAGACTCACCTCAGGGGCTCCTGGGGAGAGTTGCTGCTGAGAAAGTATTTGGGAAGTGAACTGCTGGCTCATTCCAAGCCCTTGAGCTTCCTGGAGGAGCACAGGTAAGAGCACACTCAGACTGCATGGCTGGCCCTGAGGGAGTCACCCTTAAATGCTTCCAAGCCAGGAGTCCCCCGCTCCCTGCCAGGCCTGTCCCCAGAGCCAGCACCAAAGCTGCCACCAGCTCTGGAACACCCAACTGTTAATCCCTTGTTATTCCCAAAGGGAACCTTTCCCTGTGGGACAGCCCAGGCCCACCCAGCCCCCCACTGGGCTTGGCACAGGGAGAGCAGCAGCTTTCTCACCTGTTGGGTCTCCATCTGCCCCTTGGCAGGAGCAGTGTGAAGATGCCAATGTCCAGGGGATGTTGGCAGTAGCAAGGTTAAATGTCAATATCCAGGGGATGTTGGCAGTAGCAATGTTAAATGTCAATATCCAGGGGATGTTGGCAGTAGCAATGTTAAATGTGAATATCCAGGGGATGTTGGCAGTAGCAAGGTGAAATGTCACTACCCAGTGGCCGTTGGCCTTTGCAGGGTCAATAGCACAATATCAAAGTGCCACTGGCCTTTGCAAGGTCCAAACCCCAAGCTCCAAGAGCTGTTGGCAACTGCAGAGTCCAAAACCCAACATTCCATGGACTGTTGACAGTTGCCAGGGTCCAAACCCCAACATTCCAGGGGTTGTGGGAGAGCCCCTCCCCTGGCTCTGCCCCCATCCCAGCTCCTTGCTGGTCCTGGCACTTGCTCCGACACCCCCATGTCCCCACAGCTTGCTGGGCAGCTGGGCAGGGGCCTGGCTTGTAACATGAGCTCCAAGTTGCAGGTCCAGACAGCGTGAGTTTTAAGGACCAGCATTCCCAAGACAGCAGTGTTTGAGCCACATGCTCTTTATGGTTGCACTCAGTTCCTGAGTCACAGGAATTCTTCTGTCTTCCCTGACAAAGGGGAGATGTAAGAAAATGCCTAAAAAGCTTCTTACTGGTTAAAAATATTCATGGAAAGGACAACTTTGAGTTTAGAAAAATCACACAAGGAGGAAAAACGGTGTTTCAGGATCTTTTGAAATTTCTACTAGGCAAAGGCTCATAAAATAGATTAAGAATCCTGAGACATCCAAGAGTGGATTTTTTTCCTCTGCTCTCTGTTTGGCAATATATCAATAGATCCTCTAGGCAGAAGAAAAGTCTTGCTGACTACATCAAAGATTCCTGACTAGGAGCAGACCTTCAGGAACAAAATAGCTTGAAAAAGCTGCGCCAGGTATTTTTCGCTCCCATCCGTGAG
The DNA here is from genome assembly GCA_036785705.1 of Acanthornis magna. NCBI lineage: Eukaryota > Metazoa > Chordata > Aves > Passeriformes > Acanthizidae > Acanthornis > Acanthornis magna. The sequence continues at coordinate 324,461 of JAWUZG010000222.1, read as the reverse complement.
AGTGCTCGTCTGTGCCCCCTAGGAGTTTTGTCCCCCATTTGATGGGAATTGCTTTTGAGCAGTGCACACACTCTGTGCTCCTGACAGAGAGGAGCAGAGCTGCGCCTGCCTTCTCCAGGGCCCCTCTCTGGGTCAGGGCTCAGCCCCATACCTCACCTTCCCACGGCATCGCTTGTCCTGGGGGCACATCTGGCACTGCTCGGGGCTGCACAGGCACACAGGGTCCCAGAACCCTCAGAGCTGTCAGCAGGGAGCAAAGGACAGCCCTGCTTTTCCCCAGGGACCACCCAAGCAGCTGATGCTCGGCTGGCAGCCCCAGCTCATGGCTGTGGTCCCTGCTGAGGCTGCACTGCCTTTTGGCAGCTGTGCTCACTTGTCAAGAAAAGCAAAATCAGCACTCAGTTCATGGCCTTTTCTGATTCAAGGGGGATTTTCAAACAAAAAGATAGAGAGAAAGGAAGAATCCAGCCCCAGCCCTAAGAGTGAATGAAAAATCCAGGACATCAAAGGTATTGAGCCAATTGATAGGAAAGATGTGTGCTAATGTCTTTACAAACACCTGGATGGGAGAGGGTCTTTCGGAGAAAAGGGTGTCCATGTCTTTGAAATGGCTCTTAATGCCTCTACCAACCTCAAGCTGAACTACTTTGTTACAGAACCCAAACAGTTTGATCTACATAGTTTGAACTCCTGACCTTTAGGGTAATAGACAAATGGGTCCCTACAAAGTCCACTGCAGAACCCAGACAGCCTGAGCTTCCGAACATTAGAGAAAAATGACAATACATGTTCAAGGGGGAATATGTGGTAGGTGGTTCGGGAAGGCTGTACCTTCCTGGTACCTCAGCCGATGGGGAGAGAGCAACATGTGGTCAGGAGTTTAGGATAAAAGGAGGTTGCGCCCTCTGAAACCTCGGGAGACCCCACGGGTGTGTGCCCCAGTGGACTGTCTCCCTTCATTCGAATAAAGTTGCAGGACTCCTCTGTCTCCTTTGTGGCCACTGGCTTTCCACAGTGTGGTTTTCCCACACATTTTCCATAACGAAAACATTCACATATATATACATATATATACACATATATATACACATATATATACATATATATATTCTCATATATATATATATATATATATGTACCCAAAAGCTCCCAAAGGTTCAATCCCTTTGCCAGTCCCGATCCCTCCCCAGGACCTGGCCCCAGCCCCAGTCCCACGCCAGCGTTTCTGACCACCAGGCCAATGTGCTGGAGCAGCAAAAGTGGCCTACTGGTCCCGCTGTTCTGCTGGACAAAGGGACTTGAGGAAGATCTTAAGAGGCCGCTGAATGCCAGCACAAGCTCACTGCTGTCACCAGCAGGGTGTGTGAGGTGGCACAGGCAGGCACCTGGAACAACCTCAAACAGCTGGAAGGCAAGGGGTAAATGGATTTCTTTTCCCTTGCTAAGCAGGGGACCCCCGAAGCAACCCCTGGGCAGAGGCACCCAAGGGAGACACAGGCACCCTAAACTCGGCCCCTGCCAGAGGATCTCCAGCTGCTGTTCACAGGGTTGGCAAGGGTCACTACACAGCTGTAGGGTCACTACAGTGATTTACAATCCTCCTCTTCCTCAGGCTATCCCATTTCTAACCCATTCCCCCCGAAACCAGGAAAGGGAGAAGTTGAGGGACCAGATTTTAACACAGACCTCTCACGTAAAGCCTGGCTCATCATGTCTCAGGATACTGTCCACAAACAGAACCATCTGATGATGCCTGTGCCGGGCACAGAACGTGCAGGGATCTCTCATCTGACATGGAGCCACTTCTCACCTGTGCAGGTGTTCAATGCCAGTGTGGAGTAACGATGGGAAAAACCAACAGGAATCCTGTTGAATCCTGAGACCTGGCAGGACTGACTGGTGAAAAACAAACCAACCAACCCTGAGAAACAACCCCCCCTCCTGCAACCTGTGTGTTCACAAGTGTGTTCACATGGTCCCCTCCTGCCATTAACACCTCAGAAAGAGTCATTCCTCTGGAAGAGGCTGCAAACAGAGCAAGTGCTCAGGTCAAGAGCACTGGTTGCCAAATGCAAGAACTTCTCCTCAGAACCTACTGCTAACAGCCAGGTTACTTTGGCTTTTGTCCTTTCCATGCCATCACTTTCATCTCTCACACTTCACATTTGAATGAGAAATCAGTTCTTTTGCAAAGCCAGCTAAAAATATGAAAACACATTTGAAATTCCTTCTCCAGAGAAAGTGAGAACAAGTAGTAATATTTTGACAGCTAAAAGAAGCCAAAAGGAGCCACTGCCATCTCAAAGTTCATGTCTGGAGAAACGCCTTCACACTACTGCCCTGTGGCAATGGCAATAAGTCAGAAAGATCACACCACACACTTCAGTATTCATCTGTCCAGAGGACTTACTGGGGATTTACTTTGTCAGCAAACAGCATCAGAATAACCTCACATAAGCCAAGGGTGATTTAAAAGATGTTTGATTGTAATCTGCTCCTTTGGGCCCACCTGAGGGGCAATCAAGATCAAGGTGATACTTAAATCATGGAGAAGATGTGAAGGAACAATTCTGCACAGTGTTAGAGTGGACAGTGGCAAAAATGGAGACCAAATACTGTTTCAGAGTTTGCCCTAAAGGAATCCCATACTCCAACATATGAGCTGTGCCAGGCAGCCCCAGAACTTATGGTTACAGAAGATATCACAGATTTGTTGGAAATTATACAACTTCTAAAATTTTTAACTAACTTTAGTCAGAGGTTTCGTTCATCTTCGCCCAGGGGGAAGGGAACGGAAGTTTCTTTTCAAGAAACTCTGTACCCTGGGCAAGGCCTGATGAGCCTAACATCTCAGTGGACTGGGATCTGCCAGAGGATGCACAAGAGATAAGTGACAGTTAACGAACATCAGTGCCCGAACATCCTTCCTGATGTGTCGGAGACACCTGGTCCAGGAAAAGATCAACAAGAGGATGAAGAATAGGAACCTAATTAGCATCAAAGGTGAATGGATCAATAACCAACAGGAAATTAAATACCAAGAATTGTGTAACTTGGGACCAATGAACATTGAACCAATGAATTTCTCGGGGTTTTGTCTGTATAAGTAAGTGAAAAATCTAGTAAGGAATGATGTGTGATGGAATGATTTTCTTTGCTCAGCCCTGGCAATGTGTGGGTGAAATTATTTCTGTTGTGTATCCTGGCCAGAATAAACTAATATTTTAATTCTCTAACACTAAAAATGTTATTGGAGAGTTTTTGTTTTTCCTGCAGTTTCGGTGACAGATTCAGCATGGTTAGTTACAAAAAAGCTCTTGTGTTTATAGTACATGAAGAACAACCAAGCACCGTCTGCTCGAACTTTGTTAAATCATTCAAACTTTGCTTAATTCTTTCTACACTCAGACATTGTTCTCAAATTTTTTAGCTGAAGACAGTATTAATCTCTTCTGGAAATATTTGTAAGAACTAAACTTGTTGTTGAAACACTGAATGTTTTTTGCACATTTAATCAATGGGATGTTTAGAGACTGAGTGAAGAACAGCAAAGCTCTATGTGCAGCATTTGGTTAAGGAGCAGTGAAGTGCCAGGACAGAGGCTCTTTGGAACACAGTATTTCCATCTCTGTGCTCCCACTGTCCCACAGCCCCCGGGCACCAGGAACCCACCCTGGGACTCATCTCAGAACCCACCTGCGGACTTTCCCAGGAACCGCCTGGGAACTGCCCCAGGAACTCCCCCAGCAGTCACATGGGAATTACCCAGAAATCCAGGAAACATGAAGAAACTCCATGTTTAGCATACTTTAAAATTACACCAAACTTCATGAGATTTTTCAGGTTCGGCACAGATTTTCTGTTCAGCACCATCAGACCACAAGCAAGGGCTCCTCAGGCTACTGGGACCAGCACCACTGGGACTGCAGAGCCCAGGAGGGCAGCCCCCAGTCCAGAGGTGTTTCTGCAGAGGGGTCTGGAGTACACTGAAGGCCTCAGGAACAGTCACAAGCAGAGCAGCGATGGAAGTGCTCAGAGTGGGGAAGGGGCTGTGCTTGTAAGAGAGTGTTCACCATCATGGTGCCGGAGCAGAGTGAGTGAAAACCAGGGAGAGGGGAATCACAATTGCTGGGAGCTGCCAAATCCAGAAAGGGCAAAGTCGGTGGAAGAAGTTCCAATTTCTTTGTCGTCTTTTCAGCACAAACTCTTCTGATGGGGCAAGGCAGAGAAAAGCTGAGGTGCCAAACCTGGTGATTTCTGTTAGGCTTGAGCGATTCTCACTGTACGGAAAATCTCGGTATGAAAAGCCAGTGCCCATAAAGGAGACAGAGGACTCCCGCAACTTTATTTGAATAAAGGGAGAATTCACTGGGGCACACGCCCACAAGGCTTTCTCTCTCTCTCGGTTTTGGAGGGCACAGCCTCCTTTTATTCTAAACTCCCCATCACATGTTGCCCTCTTCCTTTCCCCATTCGGCTGAGGTACTGGGAAGGTACAGCCTTCCTGAACTGCCTAGCACGTATGTCCCCTTGAACCTGTCATTTCCCCCCAAAGTTCAGCAAGTCAGACTTGTGCACACCCACTTGACTGTTTCAGAAGTCATGCTGTCTGGATTCTGTAACAAACTTGCTGCTTGCAGTTAACAGAGACATTAGACCCATTTCAAAGACCTTACCAGCCATCCCCTCACCCATGGAATTGTTTGTAAAGACATTAGCAAACATCTTCCCTATCATCACCCATGTCATGGAGTGTCTGAACACAGGGCTCTGGGACAGGCCGGAGGGCAGCAGGGATGTCCTGAGGGGACATGAGGGCAAAGGGGGCCTGGAGGTCCTTTGGGAGCACCCGTGTGCCCAGGGCTGAGCTGTCCCCATGACCCCCAGGGACATCCAGAACCTCCCTGCCCGGGCAGTGGTCACTGGGCTGTTGGTCAGTGGTCAGTGGGCTCTGTTGCTGGAGCAGGTTCCATGTCAACAATCACAGGGAGCCATTGCTGGGGGCAGGTTCTGTGTCACAGGGGAGCCCTTTGTGACACCCCACTGCAGCCCCTGTGGTCAGTGTCCAGCAGGACAGTGACAGGACAGGATGGGAGCACGGAGCTGACCCAGACCGTCCCTGCTTCTCCAGCAGCCCCTTGGTGCTGAGGTATTTCCCTGAAGATTCCCAGTTCCAGCCTTCTAATTTCTCCCACAGAATGGAGGAGAGATCCCTGAGGCGGCCAAGGGTGGCCTGGGAGGAGGACAGGGCTCCCCAAGAGAGCAGCTCCTCAGCAGAGCTCTCCGAGGTGCAGCCCCTGCAGACGGGTGAGTGAGGGGCCGGGCTGAACTGGGCAGGGCTGGACCCCCAGTGCGTCCTGCAGGACACCGGGATCAGGTTTTCCCAGCACACAGCAGCTGGGAGCCTGGGAGTGGCTGTTATGCCTCAGTGCCGAGGCTGCTCAAGGCTGGACTCCTGCCCCAGCACAGCCTTTGCCAAGGAGGGGGTGAGCAGAGTGGTCCCAGCTCCTGCTCCAGGGCAAGGGCAGTGAAGAGCAGAAGGGCTGGCAGGAGGCAGGGATGCCATGGGGTGCTGGACCTTTTCTGTCCATCTGCCAGCGCATTCCTCAGCCCGGGGCACTGGGGCTTTCCCCTCCATGCTGTGCTCCAGCATGGCAGCTCCTATGCTGGGCACCCTCCAGCCCTGATCCACATGGGAAAGCTGTGCCAGAGAAACAGGCACGGGGCTGGGCAGAGGACAGATCTTCCCCTGCTCTCTCCTGTCACCAGACCCTCTGCAGCCCTCCCTTCTCTCTGTCAGATGCCAGTGGGTTACCCATGTATGGAGAGGAACAGGAAGCCATGGCATTCATCCAGACCTTTGTCAGGCTCTCTTGCCCGGTAACCACAGCCCGTTGGATGGTGACTTGTCCTGCTGCTCCCCCAGGGCTCTTGTCCCGCTGGCCGTGTGTCCCTCCTCAGACGCCCCATTGTTTCCCTGTCCCCTGGCTGCCAGATGAAGGAGCACAAGGTGAAGTTCCTTGAGAGCATCTGCATCCTGTGCAGAAGCACCACAGACTACGGCTCATTACCAGGCCTGGAGGTTTTCTGCCGCAGATATGAACTGGCAGAGAAGATAGAGGTGAGGGCCGGTGCTCCGGGGAAGGGGGCAGGGACCCCCAGCACCCTCTGAGGGCAGTGCTTGGGCAGGGGGAGGAGCTGGTGGCACTGGGTGCTGGCAGCTGCCAGGTCTCAGCCCAGCTGTGCTTGACAGGCACTGCTGAAGGAGGAGCCCCAGAACCAGATGTGCACAGAGGTGCGGCTGCTCGCCGTGCTGGCCATCACCGGACTGAGGTACCTGCTTATCCCTCTCAGGGACCCCAGTGCTCTGTGTCCACCTGCACAAGGCCCTGAGGTGCTGCTCCCATCACCAGTATCCAACAGGGCCCTCTCTCTTTGCAGCTCTGTGGTGTCGGTGCTGCAGGACAACATACAGCTGATAAGCTCCTGCTTTCTGAGTGTCCTTTGTCTTCCTCCAGAAGGGGAAATGACAAGCCTGGAGGCTTCCCTCTACACTCAGGTAAGTGTTGGGTGAGCTGCAGAAACCCCAGGCCCTCTGGGCTGCTCCTGGCCACCCTGGGCTGCCCCATGATCAGAGATCCAAGGCATGGCAGGGTCTTGCTTTGCTTTCCCACCCTCATCCCTCTGTCCCCTTCCCAGAGCTCCGCCCTGTCCAGCATCACAGGCTGCTGTGTCTGCAAGACACTGGCTGTCCCTGGGTCTCCCAGGCAGTGTGGGCATTCTGCCCTGGGAATTCAGATCAGACTCCAGGGTGGGAGGGACAGCAGAATCCCTGCCATCACTCTCTGTCTTCCCTGCAGACCCTGGATGCCATGGACACCATGCTGAAGGCCATGGTGCTCAACTCTCCTGCCTTCAGAGTTGGCGAGGTGCTGCAGGACACCTTGGAGGTCTGGCCTGTGCAAAGAATGGGAGACCCAGGACTGTTCCTCACCCTGGGGGGCGGGGGGGGGGGGCATGCCTGGGTGGATGGTCCCCAGCACAGTTCTGAGCAGGCAGACCACACTGTGGGGAGGGTGCCCACCTGCCCTGGGGCTCAGCTGGAGCACAGGGGCTGCAGAGGGTGACACCTGCCTGGCCACAGGGTTCGTCCAGGGCCTTTGTCCCAGGCACAGGATTCTCCTGAGGCTGAGCTCGAGATGAGAGGAAGCCTTGAAGGATGGTGGGAGTCCAGCCCAGGAGCGGAGCTGCGCTCCTGCCACAGGAGCTGGTGTCTGCTCCCAGGGCTCACCTCAGCCTCTCTGTGCAGGTGTTGCTCACCTTCACCAACTCTAAGAGAGCAGTTGTGCGGGAGAGGGGCTTGGAGAGGATTTGCATCCTGAGCCATTGGCTGGCCAGCTGTTCCATTCTGGAGGTGAGGACTGGGCACCCTCCAGCCATCTCCCCATCCCTGTGACTGGTAGGGCTGCAGCTCCAAGGTGCCTGCAAGGCCAGCCTGGGCACAGACTCTGAGCTGAAGGGTCTTGGTTCCTCCATTTCCTCTGGGCTTCCCAGCCAGGAGCCAGCTCTGCCCCCACCCTGTGTCGGACAGGACTGCCCAAGTAGCATGGAGGGAGCTCTCCCTGCCGGGGCTACTGCCCAGTGGCTGGGATGTGCAGGGCACCAAGCTCTGACCCACCAGCATCCAGCCCCGGATACACTGTGCGGGTCACGGTTTTGGCCTCAGCCGCCACCCTCAGCCATTCTGCTCTTCTGTCTGCCTCCCCCAGGCTGGTCAAAATGAGGACAGGGGTGCTGCCTGTGGACAGATCCAGATCCCAGTCCTCGGGAAGGTGCTTGGACATCTCATCCTCATGTCATTTGAGGAAGAAAAGACCAACCGTGTGGCTCTGGATGCTCTCTACACCTTCCTCAAATTCATCTGTCAGCAGAAAGGTAAGAGAAGCTGTGGTGGGCTGCATCTCCCCCGCACAGTGACATCCCCTGATACATCTGCTGGTCTTCCCGGGCATATTAAGGGACCCTTGTGTCTGGTGCAGGTGCCACCATGTCCCCAGCACTGCTATCATCTCTGTTCCTTGCCCACACACTCTGTCCCAGGCTGTTGATGGTCCTGTGTAGCTGAGCTGCTCCTCCACACAGGCCTCAGTCCCATTCTGCCCCTTCCCCACATGCCCTGGAGAGCTCATTCTGCACTCATGCTGCCACACTCCAGCCCTGCAAGCCCTTCCCCCTCGCCAGTACTGCAGCCACGCTGTAACTGGGGCTGCATGCAGAGCTCCAGGGGCTCAGAGCTTCCCGTGCCAGCAGCACTGGGCACAGGGGCTGGAGGCAGGTTGCCCTTTACACCACTGCACCACCTCCTCCTGTGACCAACTCCTCCCCAGCCGCTCCTGGTTCCCGAGATCTGTCAGGATGTGGTTGGCTTGCTGGCACAGCAGCTGTGTCTCACTGACATGCCCATGTTTCCCTGCTCTTTAGGTGTGACACTGCCAGAGGGTAATACACAGCTCCAAGCACACTGGGAAGCTGGGATCACCTCCTTGCTTCATTCTCCCATTGCCAAGGACTTCATTGAGGTGTTGAGCCCTCCCCTTGCAGGGACCCTTGTCCACAGCATTTGTGTGAGCAAAGGGGTCCAGAATCAGTGGGGCTCCTTTTCTTCCTGCCACAGGCCTTTGGAAAATACCTTGGACATTCTGAGAGGACAGGCATCATCCTCTCAACCATTACGATGTTCCACTACTCATCTATCTACCATCACCAGGTGGCTCTCAGCATGCTGGAGGTGATCGGGAGAGACCCTGACTGGTGGCTGGTGGATGTAAGTGGCCTGTGGTTGAATTGTGCGGCTGTGTTGGCTTCCTGCCTCCCTCCATCCCTCCCAAATCCAGATGTCTCGGGCACCTGAAGTCACCTTGAGGCAGCAGAGAGGGATGGGAAGGCAGCTGAGGATACAGCTCCAGCGGCAGCACCACCCTCACCTGTGTCCCCTCCAGGTGCAAAACATTGTGAGTCACATCTACCACATGGGGTTGGTCATGGACACCCAAGTCCAGCACAGCCTCCACTCCCTGCTTCTCCTGGTGGCTGACAAGAGTCCTGGCCAGGTGGTCACAACACTGCTGCAGATCGCTCCACGAGGAGACAGGTACAGGCCCCAACAGCCCCTGTGGGGAGAGGGACCCTGAGACCCTCTGGCTGCCAGACCCAAGGAAGGCTGCAGGACCCCCCCAAGGAACAGGGGCCTCCATCCCACCATGCTTTCCAGCCCTGGTGGGGGTCACCCAGGCCTGCAGCAGCCAAAGCTGGCTGAGCCAGCCCAGAGCCAGCTCAGAGCCAGCATGCTGCTCCTCAGCCATCTCCTACCTGCCTGGGCAGGATCCCCAGGCACCCCACATTCCACAGGGCTGGCCCAGGCCCTGCTGACAGAGCTCTGCCTCACAGGAATGCCCTCAGACTGTGGGAGGTGATGTTCTCGGTGCCCCAGACTGTGGAGAATGTCTTGAAGGAGCTGCACATCCAACTCCAGGATCAGAAGAATGGAATTTTCCAGACCTATGATGAGAATACCTGCCTCACTTGCATGGCTGTGAGTCGGCAGGAAAAGCCCTGGTGCCCTTGCCCTCACCTGTGGGGCGAAGCAGGAGCTGTGCCAGGGGAGCCCTGCTGGCTTTGCCAGGAACTCACTGCAGGGTTTCTTTCAGGTTCTGGCCTCCGATGAAGTGCAAGAGGAGGAATTAGCTCCATGGTACAATGTCTGCAGGTTTCTGATGTATTCAGACAACAACACAGACACACGGATGCTCTCCCTGCTGCTCAGGGCCCTCATCACGCTGTCAGAGAGAGCTGACAGGGTGAGCAGGGTGCTGTTAGGGGCAGACACGTGGAAGCTGGGATTTGAGGCCCTGGGCAAGGTGGTGGCTTGGCCTGGGCTGGGCTGGGAGCCACGACATGGGGTCACTGCTCCAAACACTCTCACTGCCTGGTAGGGCCTGGTGGCTGCCTGGGGAGTGTTCCAGGCATGGACCTTCTCACAAAATAGAAACTGTCTTTTCACACAGGCGAGAAAAATTAAGGTCCTCCTGCCAGACCTGGTGAACCTGTTGTGGCACAACTACGTGTCTCTGGCGATGAAGGCCCTGGTGGTCCTAGGGAATGTGGTGAGGCACTTGAAGAGGACTGAGGCCAGTTCCATTGCTGTGGACCTAGTGAAGGTGCTCCGGCCCTACTTCGATGCGGTGAGGCCAATGTGGAGCCAGAGCCCTGAGAGGGGCACTGAGCTATGACAGCAGCACTTGGAGCAGGCTCCACTCCCCTGGGCTCTCCTGGGATGGATTCTGGGCCTGCTTCTCCCCACTCTGGAATCTGACCCCAGAGCATTGCCCCTCACCTCAGCTGCTGTCACACCCCTCCTCACTATGGGCAGGGAGCTGCTGCTTCCAAAGCTCACCTTTCCTTGTTCCTTCCAGAAGGAAAGCTGGGTGCGGGAGCGCTGCATACGCTCCTTCAGAGGCCTGGTGGGGATAGTGGTGGGGAACGAGAAGAAGTGGATGAAGGACTACGTGCACAGTGTCCTGGCCACGCTCATCCTTCGCATGAATGACAAGGTCCCCAAAGTGGGCCAGGTACTGATGTCAAGGCTGAGCACTGACACAGAGAGGGGTGGCTGACACCCCTTGGGGCTCCTGGGCATTGGGCAGTGCTCCCCCAGCACAGCCCCTGGGAAGGGTCCCTGCAGAACCAGAGCAGCAGGGCTGGACTTGCTGGCACAGCCATTTCCAGCACCTGCCCTGCCTACTCCAGCAGGGCTCAGCACCAGCCCAGGACCACCGAGGCCTGGACATGTGTGTCCGCAAAGGTGTTGGAGGCCAGGGCTTCAAGCCTCAATGCCTGTACCCAGAGGCTGTTCCCAGATGCTTTGGCAGGGGCATGTCCCAGCTCTCTAAGGGCAGAGTCACTCCAGGTCATTTTTCCCAGGCCCTAGAGCCATCTCCCAGCTTTTGCTGTCCCACAGGCCTCCAGGAAAGCCCTCCTTGCTGTTGCAGAGCTCCTCAAGTGGAAGGAGCTGAAGCACGTGGTGAAGACACGGCAGACCTGGAGGATGGCTGACTGCTTGGTGAGGATGAGCCCCAGGGACTGTGCTGGGCCCTGGGGTCTGAAGCTGGGGCTGGGGAGGAGACCCCACAGCCTGGAGCTGCACCCTTGTTCCTGGCTCAAGAACAGAGCCCCAAGGGCTCTTCTCCAGGCCCATCTCCCCTCCCTGCACCCAGCGGGAGGGAGGAAGGCTCTCCGTAATGGAGATGCTGGCAGGAGGGGCTGCTCCAGCCACCTGGAGGGTCTGTGACAATGCCCACACCCTCATGCTCTCTCCAGATGGAGAAGGACAGCAGCAGGGCTGAGCAGTACCTTCATCAGAGCCTGCAGTACCTGAGGGACCCTCAGGGATGCATGCAAGATGGGACCATCAGGTTCATCGGTGAGCCGCAGCCTGGGGTCCCTCTTTGGGCAGCCCCTGTGCCCCCCAGCCCTCACCCAGGCTACTGGCGGTCTCTGGTTGCTGGGAGCATGCTGGGGAACAGCAGGGGCTGACACAGCTCTGTGTCCAGGGACCATCGCATGGCATCTCAAGGACCAAAGTGAGGAGCTGCCTGCTCTCGTTTTCAGTGGTGAGTGGGAAGTGCGGGCTGGGGGAGTGGGGGGTCTCTGCAAACACAGGAACTCAGCTCTGTTTGGGTCACAGAACTTCAGGCCTTGGAGAAAGATGAGTGTGAATTCACCCGTTGCCTGGCAGCTCAGACTAGCTTGATCCTGAGGACTCCGAGGGAACAGCGAACACCGGGACAGTCTCTACACACTCTGTGGTGCTGGTGCCGCTGAGCTGGGGGCCTGTCCTGTTCAAAGCAGGACATTCAGGTGAGGCTGATCAGGGACAGCCACCCGCTGATCCACAAGGTACAGAAAGGACTCCCTGACTTCCTGAAGTCCTTCTCAGAGAGGGCTCTGAGTGTGGCCGGATCCAACCCCAGCCCCAGACTTGGTCAGCAGTTTATGTCTGAAGGGTCATACTGACATCGTTGAGCCTGGATACAACTTTGTTCTAAGGATTATGGCTGACAAGCCAACTATAGTTTTACAAATAAAGTTAGGTTTTTGTTTAAATAACAGCTTGTCAATTTCCTTTTATGACAAGGGGACCCACCTGGTTCATCAAGGGAAACCAGCTGATGGAATCTTTTGCTGGGATTCCACCAAAGCTTTCTAGACTATCTCTCCCAAGACCCTTCAGGACAAACTATCCAGCCCCCAGCTGGATAAACATGCCATGCTGTTACGACCCAGTTATTAAGGTTCTTAGAAATACCTCTGCCTGAATTAAGGTGCAAACAAGACCATATGCCAGTCAATAGTATGGGAGAGAGAAAAAAGAGAGAAAGGTGAAAAGTACAAAAAGAGGTGGGGGGACAGAAAGAGACTAACAGACAGAATAAGGAAAATATCACCATCCATGGATCCCAACGATGTTGCGTTGATCTTCTCCAGCTTGGTCTTCTCGGTGGTGATGGTCCTCCCAGAAAGCACAGAATCTCAAGGGTTAATACACACTCAGGCCAGGTGGCAATGTCCAGCCATGTCCCCCCGGGGCAGGGGACAGTCCCTTGCAGCAGACTCTGGATCTGTTGCATCACATGCAATCCTGTGATTGCAATCCTGCAATCCTCCCCTCTGGGTAGTGCTTTGGGGGGTCTTTGATGGATTATGACACCCCCTCAGCTGCCTCTCAAGTCAATGTCCTGTGGATGTGGCCTGTGAGGTTGGGGGTTCCACAGCTGAGCCAGTTTGTAAGGGAGATGGGTGTTTATTGCCTCATGCACCCAAAACCTCCTCCTCCCCCCCTCGGCTGGGGGAGAAGTCTGTGTAGCCCTGGCTTTGTGAGCTGTGCTCTCCCCCACCCCAAACTCAGCCAGGGATGACTCTCAGCACAGCTGGTGGCTTTGGCCTTTGTGTATGCATTCCTTTCCTTCAGCCTGAGGTGACTAAACAAAAGGCTTCCCTTTATCTAATCTCAGCAGTTAGACTTTCAGTCCAAAGTCCCACTCAGGTATCTTCAGGGAGGCTTCTTTGGTTGTAGCTTCTTCATACAGTTTTTGTTATAATGATCAAAACTTGTATCAGTGTTTGAGGCTTGAACTATTTCAGTGTCTGACACATGTGATGGGTGACAATGGGCTCACGGTCAGGCACAAAGGGTGACAGTGACTGGGGTGGCATCAGGCTGGCACTGGTCACTAGTGGGGTTCTGCAGGGCTCCATCCTCGCCCTGTGCTCCTCAGCATCTCCATAAATGACTTTTGTACTGGTCCCTACTTGCCCATACTGGTTCCATATGGGTCTGCACTAGTCTCATACTGATTCCATACTGGTCCCGTAATGGCCCATACTGGCCTGTACTGGTCACATACTGCTACTGTACTCACCCATACTGGTCTCATACTGGCCCAGTACTTGCCTGTACTGGCCTATACAGGTCCTTACTGGTCCCATACTGGTCCAATACTTGCCCAGCACTGGCTCGTGTAGGCCTCTGCTGGTCCCACACTGGTGCAACACCAGTCCACAGTGGTTGTACAGTGGTTGCATACTGGCCCTCACACTGGTTTGTACTGGCCTGTACTGGTCCCATACTGGTTCGTACTGGCCTGTACTTGTCTGCACTGGCCCATAATGTTCCAGCACCAGTCCCATAGTGGTGCTGTATTTGCTTGTTTTGGTCTCTACTGGTCCCATATTGGCCCGTACTGCCCTATATTGGTCTTATATTGGTCTAGTACTGATCCCTTATTGGTTCCATACTGGTTCTTATTGGTCCCATACCAGCTCAATACTAGCCCTTTTAATAATTTTGGAAGCAACTGCTCCATTTTCAGTGGGATTTGAATAATTTTGGAACATCTCTAGTTTTAGGAGTTATTGAAAAATTTTGAGTAATTGTGTAATTTTGAGTCATTGCTCAGAGTTTGGGGAGGTTTCTCTACAGGGAAGGAGGAATTTGATCTTTGGGACCTTTTCCCCTTTTCTCCATTTTTTTTTTCTCCCAGAACTGATGGATGAATGGAAGGAATTTGAAGCTAGCACCTGGAAATTCTCTCTAGAAGAGATAATTCCCATTGCTGCGCAGTACAGTGAGACCAGAGATGTAAATCCAACGTGATAAATGGATCTTTCCCTACACCTGTGTAAAATTTGAGGTGATATTTGAGATTTTCCCAGTTCCAGTATCTCATGCTGCTCATTTGAGAGGCCTGGCAACTCAGGCTGATGAATTTCCAGATCCTGGAGAGCTGCAGTGAGTAATGTTCCTGTTTAATCCCAAAAATCACCTAAAGGAAAGGGCCCAGAGGGGATTTAGGTGTAAAAGTGTAGATTATGTGGGAAAACATGAATTGCACCTGAAGCAATCCCAAAGGTATCTGCAGGCCAGTGGGCACATACAGGTGTGATGGGATCAGGCCAGGAATTAGATCCTGGTTTTGTGATTTACAGCTGGATTTTTCCTCTGATCCCAATTCCCAATGTTGTGGTGGTGCCAGGTGTGCTGGTGATGGGTCTGGGACCCTCAAACTGGGACGTGAGACCCCTAAACTGGGGTTTGGGTCTCTCAAATTGGGGTTTCAGATCCTGGACCCTTAAATTGGGGTCAGAGACCCGAAAAATGTAATCTGGGTTCTTTAAACTGGGTCTGAGATGCTCAGACTAAGATCTGGTACCCCCAAACTGTGGGTCTCAGCTCTCCAAACTGGGACCCAGGCCTCTCAAACTGGGGTCTGGACGCCCCCCACCTGGAGTGTGGGCCCCCTAAACTGGGTCTGGGCCCTTTAAACTCCTGTCCCAACTATGGGCTCATTCCCCAGGCACCAATTCCCTCCCCAAGCCAAGGGAATTCTAGTTTTCATTCCAGTTTCTCAGGGAGGAGCTGGAAGTTTCTTGCAAAGGGCCGATCCTGGTCCCAAGCAGCAGAACTGACACTGGTTTGGAGTATGGGGTCAATGGGTCAGTGGCCATGACCCCCCCATTTTGTTGGTTATAAAGTAACTGGTTTTGCACTCAATGGGGAATATTGGTAGTGACACCCCCAAAAAATTGGGGGGACGTGGAGGAGGAGAAGTAGGGGTTTATTTGGGGGTACAGAGACAAAAGGGGGGTGGGGAGACCTCAGGGTAGAGTTTCGGGGTCCCCTTTAGGAAGGGGAGGTGAGTGGGGGGACCCCAGGATGGATTTTTGGGGTCCAAGTGTGGATTTTGGGGGTCCCAGGATGTCTTTTGGGGTTCAAGGGTAGATTTTAGGGTCCCAGGGTGAATCTTCGAGGGTCCAGGGATGTGGGGACGTCTCAGGCATTGGCAGGCGGCTGGGAGGACTCAAAGCCAGATTTCACGGTCCCCCTCAGTGGGGGGCTTTGAGGTTTGAGGATTCCCAGGGTGGATTTAGGGGTTTCACGGTGAGTTTTGGTGGTGTCAGGATCAATTTTGGCATCTCAGGTTGGGTTTTGGGGCTCTGAAGCAGGTTTTTGGGATCCCAGGTTGGATTTTGGAGGGCCTAGGGCAGGTTTTTGGGGTCACAGGATGGATTTTAGGGTTCCAGCACCCGCAGTGCGAAGTCCAGGGCAGGGGCACTGTGGGTCAGACACCCCATGGACACCACGTCGATGTGGGGCCCCAAGAACTGGGGGAGGGTCCCCAAAACGATTCCTCCACTGGCCTCCACTGTCAGCCCAGGGTGTGCAGCCTTGACCTGCGCTGCTGCCGCATGCAGCTCCTGGGGGGGGACACCCTATTAGCAGGGACCACCCCCTCCCCAAAACTGAGGGTGTGCAGAGCAGAATTCCCTCCCATAAAATGGGGTGTACAGAACCCTCCCTCCCCCCCGTTGGGTGTTTCACTGCCCAAATCTCCCTGATCTGATTCCCCCCCACAAGAAACCACCAATTCAGGGATTACTCCACCCACTGACCTCCAACAATGGGGTGTCCATGCCCAAACCCTCCAAATCAAGGGTGATCCCCCCCCAAACTAGAAACCCCACAAAACTGTGGGTTTCCCATCCACCACTGACCCTCAGAATAACCCCCAATTTGGGCTCTCCAACCCACTGACCACCAAAATTGTGGACCCCAATCCAAAACACCCAAAATTGCAGTCCCCCTCACCTAAACACCCCAAGTCAAGGATCCCCCCACCCAGAAACCCCCCAAATTTGGGTTACCCAAGCCTTTGACCCGCCAGCATTGGGATTACCCCCCTTATCTATGGGGCTGCCACACAGTTACAGCAGATTCCCCCCATTTTACTGGGGCAGCCTCACCCCTGGGTGTCCCCCAATTTTGCCGCACCCCTCAACTTTCAGGGCTCACCTGGGGGCCTGGGTAGAGCCTGGATCTATGTGTTATCCCCCATTTCTTGGGGTGTTCAACTCATTTCACTGGTCTGCCTCCCATTTTAAAGGGAGCCAGACCATTTTTGGAGTACAGCCTCACACCTGGGGGGTCCTCCCATTCTTGGGGGCCCCTCCCAGATTTTGGGAGCTCACTTGGTAGGGGCAGAGGCCAAATCCACGGCATTACACCCCATTAACCTGCACCTGCGCCCCATTTTTGGGGTTTATCCCACATTTTTAGAGTCCAATGCCCCCATTTTTGGAGTCCAGCCCCACACCTGGAGTCCCACCACTGTTGGCCTCTCCCCCGATTTAGGGGCTCACCTCGGGGGCCAGGTTGTCCAGCAGGACGATGTCGGCCCCAGCATCTGCAGCCGCCAACGCCTCAGCCGCACTTGAGCACTCGACCCCCAACCGGCGGGTGAAGCCCCCGGCCTGGCGCACCCCCAAAATCATCTGGGCGAGAGGGGAGTCAGGGGGGTGGGGTAAAACGGGGGAACCCTCCCATCTACCCCCCCCCCTTAAATCCCCCCAAATTGGGGTCCTCTCCCCAGATCCCTCCAGTTCAAGGGTGTATCCCGATCCCAAAATAGAGGTTTCCCCTCCTACAGTCACCCAAATTTAGGGTTACCCTACACAGGACATGACCAGTTAAGGGGTTAATTATTAAGGCCCAATTAAGGTCCCTCACAAACTGGGACCCTCCCAGCCATCCCCCCCACTCCAGGGGCCCTCCCACATCAGTCGACCCCCAGAACAGCCCAATCCAAGAGTCCTTCCCAAAAGCGGTACCCCCTTCAAATCCCGGTGCTTCCCCACCACCCTCGCTCGAAATTCGGGCGACCCTAAGACATCACTCCCCCCCAAATCGAACCCCCTCTCCCAAAACCCCCCATTTCCTCCAAACCTCATGTTGCCCCCACCCAACACCCCCAAAACTGGGCGTGGCACCCCTACCACCCAGAACGCGCCGATTCAAGGCTCCCCTCGTCCATCTCCCTCCAACTGGAGTCCTGCCTCCCTCAATCTCGGGGTTCCCCCGCCCCGCACCCCCAATCCAGAGGTCCTGCCGCCATTACCGCCCCAATTCTAGAGTCCCCCCCACCCAGAAGCCCCCAATCCAGGGCTCTCCCCCATTCCCCCCCGATTTCGGTGTCCGCACCTGTTCGAGCCCCCCCGCTGCCGCCGCCAGCGCTCGGTGATTGTCCTTGAGCAGAAGGAACCCCCCCAAACCCCCCCGGTGGGGGTCGGCGCCCCCCACACCCAGCGCGTATTTCTCCGCCAAGCGGAAGCCGGGCGTGGTTTTTCGGGTGCCCCCCACGACCCCCGCCCAGCCCTGTGCCCGGGCCACCGCCACGGCCCTCGCGGCCATCGAGGCCACCCCGCTGCAGCGCCCCAAAATATTGAGGGCGACCCTCTCCCCGCCCAGCACCCCCGCGGCCGGACCCTCCACCTCGGCCACCAGCGCCCGCCCGGCGGGTAGCACCGCCCCCTCGGCCACCCTCCAAGTCACCCGGCACCCCGACACCCCGAAAACGGCCTCGGCGAAGGGAGCCCCCGCCAGGACGCCCCCCGAGCCCCCCCCGCCCTTGCTGAGCAGCTGCGCGCGGGTCGCGCTGTCCCCCGCGGCCGCCACGGCGGCGTCAGGCCAGGGCGCGTCCTCGTCCAGCCACACGCGCGCCAGGGAGCGCAGGCGGTGCGGGGGTGGCGCGGGGGCCCAGCCCCGGCCGGGGGGCGCCGAGCGTGGCGGGGGCGAGCGGGCCATGCTCGGGGGACCTGGGCAGGGCGACAGCGGCGTTACCGGGGGCTGCCATGGGGGATTGGGGCTCATGGGGAGGGGTCTTGCAGGGGTTCTTGGGGTCCGAGAAGGGTCCCTGAGAGGGTATTGGGGTCCGCGGGAGGATTTTCAGGGAAATATTTGGGTCTGGAGGGGATTTGGGGGGGTTATTGGGGTGCTGAGGGGGAAATTTGGGTTGGTCTTTGCGGGGTTTGGGGATATGGGGGTTCTTGTGGCAATTTTGGGAGGGGTGTTGGGGGGTTGGGGGGATATCGGGCTCCTTAGAAGGATTCTGGGGGCATCTTGAGGGGTTTTGAGGGTCCCAGGAGAGTTCCTGAGGAGATACTGAGGTCCTGGGGATGGGGGCCCTAAGGGAGATTTTGGGGTCTTGGGAGGGGTTCTTGGGGCCGATTGGGAAGTTTTTGGGTCCTGGGAAGGGGATTTTGGGCAAGTCCTGGTGGGAGGTTAGGGGTCCTAGGAGGGTCCTGGAGGGGATATTGGGGTCGTGAATGGATTTTGGCGAAGAGTTTCGGGTCCCGGGGGGATTTTGGGGTGGATTTGGGAGTCCAGGAAGGGGATCAAATGTGGGTCCCGCCCCGCCATGGGCACCCCGAATGTGGGTCCCCCTCCCCCCTGCTGCCCCTTCCCCCAGCTCAGGGAGTCCAAAGTCCGCTCCGGATTGGCCACCTCACCCGCCCCTCCCCCTCCCGAGACCCCCAGGTGGGGGAAAGGCGCCCCACTGACCTCTCGCGACTTGGAAGCGACTGAGCCCCGACTTGGGGTCGTGGGGGGATTCTTACCTGGGCAGGCGTGGCCCGCCTCTCCCCACGGCCCGCCCCCGGGCTGTGATTGGCTGCCCTGGGGGGGTCCCCCACCCCCCAAAAAACCCCAGGGAGTTAGGGGTGGGGGAGGGGAATCCCTTTACTGACAATAAATGAGCGAGGCCAGGGCGATGTTGGGGGACACTTGCGGGGCGCCCCATGGACGTGGGGCACTTGGGGGTCGCATCAGATGACACCAGGTGACATCAGGTGATTCCCCCAACCTGTCCCCCCAATTCAGCTCCTCCCACACCCCATCAGCGTCACGTGGGGGGGGGGTTACAGTGGCATGGGGGGGTGACTGAGGCATGGGGGTGACAGGTGGTGGCAGTGGCAGGGGTGCCCCTGCAGTACCTGCGATAGGGGACATTGGGGTGTGATGGGGAAACAAGGCTGGGGGTGGTGGTGACAGGTGGTGACAGTGGTGGGGGTGTCCCTGTGGGCGGGGCCAGGGCCGAGGGGCAGAACAAGGTTGGGCTGAGGGCAGAAGATGGAGGTGGAGGGGGAGAGGGGACCAGAGGGACACAGGGGGTGGGGGGGACAGGGAGGAGATGGAGGTGAGTAGGAAATGGTGGAGGGGACAGCAGAGGGGACATGGAGATGACAGTGGGAACAGGGACAAGGTGGGACCAGAACATGGAGCTGGGGACATGGAGAGGAACGGAGATGGTAGTGGGGACATGGGAATGGGGTTGGTACCCAAGAGGAGATGGTCAAGGTGACAGCAGATCGTGGAGGTGACACACAGATGGTCAATGTCACCTGGAGATGGTGGTTGGGATGGGGATGGTGGTGGGAACAGGGATCAGGTGGTTGAGATGGTGGGGGGAGCAGGGAGGGAGGAGACAGGGTCAAGGACCCCTGGAGATCATGGAGGTGACCAGGCCATGGTGGTGGCACATGTGGAGGGACAGGAAGGAGGTGGAGGAGACAGAGAGATGGAATTGGGGACACAGAGATGGGCAGTGTCACGTAGAGAGGGTGGTGGGGACATGGGGAGGACATGAGGGGGGATATGGAGATGTTCAAGGTGAACAGGACATGGTGGTGGGACATGAGGAGGGCACAGGGGGATGGTGGTGGGGACATGGAGATGGTCAAAACCACCTGGAGATGCTTGAATGGACACAGGAAGGGAGAGAGGGGTGCCAGGGAGGAGATGGAGGTGACCATGGACCATGAAGGTGACCATGGAGGTGACCCATGAGCAGAGGGCAGGGCTACCAACTCTGATGGCAACCAAGCCCTCCATGGCCACCGCCCCAATCCCTATGGCCCCCAACTCCCCATGGCCACCAGACCCACACCTTGATGCCCACCAGCCTCATGATGACCACCCTGAAGGCCATCAACCACCTCTCCGTGGCCACCATCTTGGTTGTCACCAACCCAAAGTCAAGGGCCACCAGCCCCTATGACCATAATATTGATGGCCACCAACCCCCACAAGGCCATCAATCTCCCCATGACCACCATCTTGATGACCATCAACCCCATGTCCACCACCTCCATAGCCACCAGCCCCATGGCCACCATCCTGGTGGCCACCCTGCCCTGTGTCCCTCCTGTGTCCCCCTGCTCCCTCTGACAGGCAGGGGGTCAATGGAGAGGATGATGAAGGGCAGGGACGTGGAGTGGCAGAAGGAGACCATCAGCCAGATGTCCACCCAGGGTGGACTGGTTCTTTGACATGCCGGGGGGGACATGGGGACATTGAGGGGTCACCATGGGGGCAGAGATCGGGGAGTCATCATGTGGAGGGACATGGGGGAGACAGAGGATGGATGGAGTCCATCAGCCAAATGTTTACCCAGGGTAGCATCTGGTTGTCTGATAGGTTGAGAGGGACACTGGGGTCACTTTGGGGGGGCAGGGGATGAGGGACACCACGAGGACATGGGGAGACATGGGGTGTGGATGCAGGGGGCATGATGGTGGGAGATATCCCAGGCCAGGGATTGGTTCTTCAAGAGTCTCGGGGTACATCAGGGACATCTGGGGTCACCATGAGGGTGGGGCACACAGTGGGACATGGACAAGGGATGGAGGGTGGGGGAGGGACGTGGGTCACCATTGGGGAGGACATGGGTGGAGAGATTGAGGGGACATGGGGGCATCATGGAGGGGATGGTAGTGATGGTGATGCTGATGGTGGTTGTGGTCATGTGATGATGAAGATGGTGGAGTTGGGTAATAAAGATGGTGGTAGTGATGTTGTTAAGTGATGAAGACGGTGATGGTATTGATGGTGAGGGTGATGGTGTCAATGTTGAGCATGATGATAATGGAGGTGCTGGAATTCACTGTGGCATTGATGGTGTTGGTGATGAAAATGAAGGTGTGGGTGATGATGATGATGATGATGAAGACGATGACAAAGATGATGTGGGTGGTTTGGTCATAGTGTCAATGGTGGTGTGTAATGATGACGGTGTTTGTTGGTGTTGATTGGGGTTGCTGGTGAAGATGGTGTGGGTGATGAAGATGGTGATAACAAAGATGACGGTGGTGATAGTATTGATGGTGAAGATGAAGATGTGGATGATGAAGACAAAGGTGTAAATGATGAAGACAATGATGTGGGGGATGAAGGTGATAAAGGTGAAGATGGTGTTACTGGTGTCACGGTGAGGTGTGGATTGTGTTGGATGATGAGAATATTGGTGATGGAATTGACCATAGTGTAGATGATGGGCATGAGTGATGAAGATGAGGTAGGTGGTGATGATGATGATGATGATGATGATGATGATGATGATGATGATGATGATGATGATGATGTGAGTGGTGTCATGGTGATAGTGTGGGTGATGAAGGTGAAGTTGATGATGAAGATGACAGTGATGATGGTGCTGTTGGTGTTGTGGAGACAGTGTTGATGGTGTTGGGTGATGATGATGGGGGTATGGGTGATGAAGATGATGAAGATGATGATGTTGTGAGGGATGAGCTTGATGATGTGGGTGGTTGTGGTGATGAAGATGATGGTGATGATGAAGAACACCCCCCAGCCCTTGCTGAGGGCATTGCACATCTCAATGGGGACCAGCAGCACCAGCACCATTGGCACCGGAGCCTCAAAGATGTCACAGTCCAGACCCTCAAAGACCTCATTGGGACCTGCATGAAGTGGGGGTGGGGGGTCACCAGGGGGTCACCAGCGGGGAGAAAACCTTGGGGACATGCAGAGGGCTGGGGAGGCTCCACTGGTGTCAGGATGAAAAGCAGCATTTGCCCATCCCAAACACTGTCACCACGGGAGGACTTTGCCATGAGACAAGCGCAGAACGGAGCACAAGAAAGTGCTGGCTCCAGGCCTGGCGGAGGTGAGATCTGGTTGGCACATGCTGGGAAATGCATCCCCACAAAAATTCCCACTGTGGCACAGTGTGTAAAGAAGCAGCTGCTCGTGCACATCACTGGTCACACAAAGCTCACCCGAGTTATGGCACAGGTGCAGCTGCGACCACCGAACCTCCCCAAATCTGCCTCTGCTGGCACCCGGAACTTGGCTGGGAAGTTCAGCCCCTGGGATGGGATAAGACCTGGGATGGGATTAAGGTGGGGCAATAGCCTGGGGCTTATCTCAAACCTTGGGGAAGGTAAGCAAAGCTGGGGGAGCAGAATGGATCCCTGGTGGTGGACAAGGAAAGCCAACGCAGCACCCGTGCTGGAATCAGTGCTGACTGGGTGTCCTGGGGTGATGTAATGATAATCCTGTATCCCATATCGTTTGCATGCCTGCCTAAAAATGTCCTGTAACTTTAACTGTGCTCAGCAGCAGGAGAAGCTCTGCCAACGCGGGATGTTTTGAAACTCTCCCCCGCTCGCTGTTCCGGGAGGAAGGGACGTTGTTTAGTCGGACTGCCGCTGCTGCTGCTGCTGCTGCTGCTGCTGCTGCTGTGACTGCTGCTGCTGCTGCTGCTGCTGCTGCTGCTGCTGCTGTGACTGCTGCTTTTCTTCCCTCCTCCCCTGGGATTGCTTCTTCATCGTCTTTTTTTTTGGACCCTTTTTTTCCTCGGCTTTTTTTTCGTCGGAGAACCCTGGGAGCCCCGGAAGACGGTGGACAGGAAATCCCTGGGGGGGAAACCCCCGGAAAGGGGTCGCTACACCTGAGGACACTAAAGTTCATCAATGTTCATTCGGGTTTGGTGATTCCTTTTCCCCTTTCCCTTTCCCCTGTGCCTGTGGGGGGAGGGGGCTGAATAAACAGTTCTTTCCACTTTCCCCAGCCTCTGCTGTTGTGGGGGAGGGGGTGCCGGAGGCCTTTGTTGTGGGGGGAGGTGTTCTGTTCAGAGCACTTTCCACCCAGGAAAATTGTCTCTAACCCGAGACACTGGGCCAAAGGGAATTCCGGAGGGGCAGATGGGGACCACCGACTCACAGCCACGGACCCCAGAAACCTCCAGTGGAAGAGAAGAGACAGCCTGAGCTGGGACTAATCAGCACCAGAGGCCAGGGAATGGTTTAACCAATGGCAGTAGAGAGCTGTGTAGCCCAAGAGTGCTAATTCCTTAGTTTGCTAGAATGGATAAATAGGGAAAAGTTCAGAGTGACCGCAGGACCCCCCAGCACCAAGAAGCTCTGGGGCAAGAAGGACCAACAGGACGCTGCTGGATGCACATGAGTGGTACTGACCTTCTGGCTGAGCTCTCTCTGTCCCTTCTCCCTCTCTGCCCGCTCTTCCTCCTTTCTCTCCCTCACGTTTTATTCTTCAATAAATTCCATACAATTGACTTTGGCACATGGTCCCATTTGTCCCTGAATTCAGGCTGAGTGACCTCAGTAGTGGGATCTGAACAGCTGGGGTCCCTTAAGCGACCTTCACCCCCTCATTCCCAACAGCCATGTGCCCAGGAGTGCTGATCCTTGGCCAGGGAAGTGCTGTCACTCCCACACGGAGCAGAGGATCCAGGGCTCCAGGCTCCTGTCCATGATCAGCTCCTGCCCCAACCCAAACCTGGGGATGGGGCTCCCAGAGCCCTGGGCAGAGCCTGTTTCCCGATGTGTCCCAAACCCTGAGGGCTCCAGGGAATGCCCCTGCTGCCCTTTGTCCCTCCCGGCTCCAGGGGGACTTTCCAGGGTGTCCCATCCTGCCCTGCCTGGGGCGCACGAGGGTGAAGGGGATCTCCTGTGCAGAGACCACTGGGAGCCTTTGCTGTGCTTGTGGCAAGGGAGGGACTGGGGAGTCCCAGGGGTGAGAGAGGGAGACAGAACACACATGGACATAGGAACACACACATGGACACAGAACACACACAGACATAGGGACACACACATGGACATAGGAACACACACATGGACAGAAGAATACACACACATGGATAAACAGAGTTGCTTTGCTGAAGCAGTTTATTGATTATTCCAGGGAAATTCCCAGGGCTCCCAAGGGATCAGGGGGGTTATCCAGGGATGTTCATCTCTTCATGCTGCTGGAGGGGGACCAGACCTGAGTGTCACCACCAGTTCCAGGCCTGAAAGACAGAGCCCAAATCATGACCCCTGGTGTCCACTGGGACATGAGAGGGGCCTTGTCCCCACCCCACTCTCTGCAGGGACCTTTGGCAGGAGAAGGGAATTGCAGCCCTGGATATACCTGGGACAGGACTTGGCTCCTGAGATCCATGTGGCCCCCAGAGCCCCTCACCCTGGGATGCCCCAAAACCTCCCAGAGACCTCCTTGCTCCCCCAGGGATGCTGGGCATCCCCAGAGCTCCCCAGGGCAAGGAAAGCCTTGGGGACAGCTCTGCCCAGCTACCCCAGGACATGGATCAGGGACAGCCCCCTCCACATCCCTCTGTCATCCCCAAGCTCTGCCCACCCCAAAGGGCTCAGGAATCCGCCCTGGCCCCCAAGGAACTTTTTTGGGGCTGGAGACCCCTGAGATTTCTCACCTGGGCATCCAGAGTGGCAGTCAGGCATCACTCCACCTGCTCAGCCACGGGGGGCTGGGGAGAAAGATTGAGTTAGAGCCACAATAGGGTGTATTGGGGCACCCTAGGGCACACTGGGCTGTACTGGGGTACACTGGGGTGTACTGGGATGCCCCAGAGGGTCATGACCATGACTGGGGAGGCTCTGAGCCCAGCAGAACTCAGGGTACCCACCTCAGACCTCTTCACTCGTTGGATGCCTTTCTTTACCTGTAGAGAGATGGGGAGGTGAATCTGAGCCCTGGGGTGTCCCCAGTCCCAGCAAGGGATGGGGGCCCCACCTGGCCCCCAGTTCCCACACTGGTGCCCCAGTTCCAGGACTTACCGAAATGCATGCACTTCCACCTGCTACCATGTCTGACTGCAGAAGGAGAGCAAAGGTTTAGTCTGGATTGGCCCTTGAGAGGCTTGGGGGCCTCACAAGTGTCCCCAAGCCCTGTGGCTATGCCCAATCTCAGGGGCAAAATCCTTTCTTACCCCCCAGTCCCACTCTGGACAGTTTCACCTGATCCCTGCTCCAGCAGGGACCACCGTGGGGATGGAGACAAGGAGAGCAAGGGGAATTAGGGGCCTCCAAGGAGGAGGGGACTGAGTGGGATGTGGAGGTCCCAAAGACAGAGGAAGTGGGGGGAATTGGGGGCCCCAAGGGACAGGGCTGAGGGTGTTGAAGGGATGGGGCAGTGGGAAATGCGGGTGGGGAGGCAGGAATTCCAGTGGGGGCAAATGGCTGCTGAAGTGGGGGCTGGGTAGGGGAAGGAGAAAGCAGAGACAGAGGACCAAAACTGATGGGTTTGGGAGGGCCTTTAGGGCAGGGGGTCAAGGAGGGGGATTTGGGGACACTACTGTCATGGCCAATGAGAAACGGAAAGGACTGGAGGGGAAGAGGAGAGGAAAAGGACTGGGCATGATGCTGTGTGGGGGTGCACTGGGGTGCACTGGGCTGGGGACCCTGCGGGAGGTGCAGCATTGGGAAGCTCTGGGGTGCACTGGGATGCCCTGGGGGGTCATGGCCATGAGAGGGGAGGGTCTGGGCCCAGCAGAAGAACTCAGGGTACCCACCTTGCCGTCCCCAATGCCTTCAACTTTCTGTGGAGAGACCATGAGACATCACAGGTCACTGGGGTGTCGCCAGGCCCAGTAAAGGGTGGGGGTGTCCAAAGTGCCCCCCAGTTCCCACACTGGTGCACCCAGCTCCAGAACTTACCCCGGCACAGATAGTTCCACCACTGCCGTAGAAGGTGGCCTGGGGAAGGAGAGCAAAGTGTTGGTCAGGATTGGCCCTTCTGGGGCTGCGGGGGACACAGGTGTCCCCAGCTCCCCCAAGCCATGGCTGTCCTCTGGTCTGAACAGGGGGTCCTGGGGGATCTGGGGACACCACTGCAGGGTGAAAGGGAATGGACTGAGAAGAAAGCCTGGAAAGAATACCCTGGGAATGATCCGGGGTGGGGGCATTTCCCAGTTTGTGCCAGTTCAGCCTGGCTTGGGACTGGACCAGTTCAGCCCAGCATGCCCAAGTTCAGCCTACTCAGCACTTGAATTAGTTTGGACTTCTTGGTGCCACTTCAGCCCAGTTTGGGAATGGCCTTTGTCCTTGGGAGAGAAACAGAGGAGATGCTGGGGAGATGCCCAAAAGGACCAAGAGGATGGGATGTGGAGGCCCAAAAGGATGGGATTTGGTGGGAGCAGGACAGGAAAGCGGAGGGGCCCTCCCAGGGAGGAGCCGGGTCCGACCATCGTGTGGGGAAGTCAGGCTCTGGCACCAGGAGTTAAATTGTGGGAAGGGGAAGGACAGAGGGAATCGTGGGAGGGAGAAAGCAGCAGCACCCAGGGCCAGGGAGCCCCTACTTTGGGAAGAGCCTCCAGCCCTGAGCCCACCCCGTGGCCTTGGAGCCTCACCTCGCTCTGTGCTGGGAGGCACAGCAGGATGGAGAAGAGCAGGGCCACTCCAAGCACAGCCACCTTCATCTTCCTCTTGGAGTAGGGAGCGCTGGGTGAGGCTGCCCCAGGCCAGGAGCACCTTTATCCCTGCCGGGACTCCTCCCTGCCCCCTCCCTGGCAGCCCCCAGGCCAAATCCTGGCTTGGCACAGCCCCCAGCCCTGGCCACAAGCCCAGCCCTGGCACACAGTCCATCCCACCTGTGGCACAGATCCAGCCCCCTTGTCCCACACCTGTCCAGCTTCCTGCATGGGACAGCTGCCCCTGGAGCAGCCCAGGCACCTCTGGGAACCGAGGGGAAGCAGAAAGCAACTGGATCCCCTGTGGGGACAATCCTCACTCCAACACAATCCATCCTCCAACAGCCCCAGAGCCACATCCTCCCATCTCCCGGTGCCTCTCCCCTGACAGAGCTTTCCTTGTGGGACACCCCAGAGCTGAGCCCAGCCCCAGACCTGGCGTGTCCAAGCAGAATTGTCTCTGTTCCCACTCCAGCCCCTTGGCTGAACAGCAGCTGCACTGACCCCTCTTCCTGAGGCACCAGGACCCCGGGATCTGGGAAAATGGGGAGGTGGGACGACAGCAGGGGCATGGGCAGTGGGAACAGCCAGGTGAATGGCATCTCCAGTCTATGGAGGCTCTGGGGAGCACTGGGCAATGGTGGCACTGGGACACCAGGGCTGGGCTTGGGGCAGTGCTGGGGTGGTCGCAGTGCCAGGCTCCAGCCCATTCCTGACACTGCAGCACCAAAGTGCTCCAGGCTCCGATGGGAAGATCCCCTGCCCTGTCCTGCTGTCCCAGTCGAGGGCACTGTGTCCTGCCAGATCACCCCAATGCCACTCTGCTGAGCTGTCCCTCATAGGGGTCCCAGGGGCTCTGTCCCGAGCAGGGCTGTGGCTCCAGGCTGGGCTGGCTCTGGGACACACCTCCCACGTCACTGCTGTCCCAGCGATGTCCTTGTCCTGCCCTCATCCCAGTGCTGTCCCTGAGCAGGGCCTGACCTTCCCACCTGAGGGTCCCGTGCTGCTGTCCCAGCTCAGAGGTTCCTGTCAGGGTGACCCCGAGGGCACAGAGCAGGGACAGTCCCTGGCCAGGGCTCTCAGGTGCTGCCATTGCCTCCATTCTCCACTGACATTCTGTGACATTTCCAGGAGATGTTCCCTCCTTACGGGACACTGACCATACAGAAGGGACCTGTTGTGGGGCAGCTGGGAAACCACTTCAGGCACCTGACTCGACTGTTTGTGTTGGATTTTCCCAAGGAGTCAGCAGTGCCCTGGAGGATTTGCCTTTTGCCTGTTCGTGCTTTGTGCCTTCTTTGTTGGAGAATTGAGGAGTGGTGATCCTGGAGGGGCCCAGGGGAGGTGAAGTTGCTCAGCAGAGGCATTTCCAGCCCCTGGACTCCACAGGGGCTGCTCCAGATGATCCCGGCTGGGGGTTCATGGGCTCCTGTTTCCAGATTAGCACTTCATTGGAACAGGGCTCAGGGCTGATTGACTCTACCAGTACCAAATTCATGGAAACCACTGAGCTGGGTGGGACTGTGGATCTGCTGCAGGGCAGGAAGACTCTACAAAAGGATCTGGTCAGTTGGATGGATGGGCTGTGGCCAAAGGCGTGTGGGTCAATAAGGGCAAGTGCTGGGTCCCATACTGGGGTCACAAGAACACCATGGAATGCTCCAGGCTGGGCCAGAGGGACTGGAAAACTGGAAAAGGCCCTGGTGGTGCTGCTGACATGGCAGAACAGGAGCCCAGGTGTGCCCAGGTAGGCAAGAGGCCAAGGGCACCTGGGCTGTCCCAGCTGTGGTGTGGCAGCAGGACCAGGGCAGGGACAGTCCCTGTGCTGGTACTGCTGAGGCCCCTTGAGGCCCCTTGAGACCCCAGTTCTGGATTCTCATGGCCAGACAGACACTGAGGAGCTGAAGAATGTCCAGGGAAGGGAACGGAGCTGGGGAGGGGGCTGGAGCCCCAGGAGTGGCTGATGGAGCTGGGAAAGGGCTCAGCCTGGAGAAAAGGAGGCTTAGGGGGGACCTTGTGGCTCTGCACAACTCCTGACAGGAGAGGGCAGCCAGGTGGGGATTGGGCTCTGCTCCCAGGGAACAGGGACAAGATGAGAGGGAACAGCCTCAAGCTGTGCCAGGGGAATTTTAGGTTGGACATCAGGAGGAATTCCTTCATGAAAGGGTTGTCAGGCCTTGGCAGGGGCTGCCCAGGGGCGTGATGCAATCCCCATCCCTGGAGGTGTCCCAGGAACGCGTGGATGTGGCACTCAGTGCTCTGAGCTGGTCACAAGGTGGGGATCAGTCCCAGGTTCGACTTGATGGTCTTGGAGGCCTTTTCCAACCACAGTGATTCTGTGATTCAAGGATTGTCCTGGAGAAAGGCTTTTTGGCTTTCTTTCCTTCCAAATTCTCTACTCAAGCTTCCATTCTCCAGGGAGGTTCCCCATCCCACTTCCTCATGTCCAACCCCCGTCCTGCAGAGGGAACCACGGGGTGACACATGGGCTGTGCACCGGTGCCCCTCCCTTGAGCAGAAACTCTCCATAGCTGAGACAGCAGCCAACAGGAGCAGGAAAAACATTCTTCCCTGGATGCTGGGATAACTGTAGGGACAGTTTCTCCACAGCTGAGATGCATTCCCAAGGAAGGCAGTGACCTTCCCAGTTCCTGGAGCTGGGTGGCCTGTCCAGCTCATTATCCCCACACTCTTGGTGAACAACATCAGTGCACTTTGCACAAACTCTCTCCACATGGACAGCATGTACCGCATTCCATCCAGGTATTGGGATGGCTGGTTGTTCTCCAGGTTGCTGCAAATTGCCTCCCCCACAGGCGATTCCCTCCAATCCTGGGTACATCCCTCACTGGGAGCTTGTGAGATCTTCCTCAAAGAGATTCCTGTCCTACCCAGTGAGCAGGAGCTGCTTCCAGAGGCTGAGAACTGCCGCCCCATTCCCAATCTCACTGTCAGTGCCCACATCCTGAACAAGGAATCCCCAGCTGGGCTCCACACCCTCAAATTCCTGGCTCTTGGCCCCGGTATGCGGCATTGGAGTGACCAGCTGATGCTTTGTTCTCCCAGAGAGTGGCTGAAATCTTTTTGCATCTCTCCCACGTCAGCCTCTGCTTCCATGGATCCTTCCTGGCTCCAGGGCAGCCAGGGCAGCCAAGGGCCAAGGTCAGGTGTCCGTGTGTCTGGAGATCCAAAGCTGCCCTGTTCCCCTCCCTGGATGCAGAGCAGGGCCAGGACAGGCCCAGCTGTGTCGGACAGAGCTGGGGCTCCCTTGGTTCAAACCTCATGACCCTCCCTCCCTCCTGAACTCGCTCGTGTTGAAGTCCCAGACTGTTGGAGGTGACAACCTTCGGAGGGACCTGCCTGTGTTCCCCTGTCTTGTCAGCCACAAGGACACTGCTTTGGGGTGGGGCAGATCCCTGGGGGATGTTCCTAAAGAGTTGGTGAACCTTAGGAAAAGCTGGGAAACTCTTCTTGAGAAGCACCCCCAGGAGGGTTGCAGTTTCACAGGGATGTTCAAGGCACTGAAAAATTGTTGAAATCAGGGAGAGCACACCTGCCATGGAGGCACAGGTAGGACAGGTGCCATTCTGTGTGTCCTCTGCTGAGAACATCTTGGAGGACGAAAAGCAAAGAGTGAAACTGGGAATTGTCTCCATCCCCAAAGCAGAGGATGGCCCAGCACAGAGCTCCAGCGCCTGAGGAAGATCAAGGCCAGGATTTTACAGCACTTCCCAGAAAGCCCCCACTGAGCACAGCGACCACAGCCCAAACCCACCTGCCACGATTCCAGTAGGAACAGGGGCACGGCTCAGCTGGAAAAACTGATGGGGAGACCTGGCAAGGCACTGCTATGGCCAGCGACTGCTCACCAGCCAGTGACCCCAAACCAGCCAAAGCAGCACAGCAGGACTGAGACTCCCTGCTCCTGTCCTGCCTCCCCCGCTCTCCCCCACACCACAACTACTGAGGGACTCTGAGAACCAAAGGGCTCTGGGAAACTTTGAAGAGAGATGTAAATGTGAGGAAAACAGGGCATTCTTTTCCCTCCTGTGCCCTACTGCAACTGTGGTCACAGCCTGAGGAGACCGGCCAGGCCAGAAATTGATTTGGAATCTGAGTGTGGGAAAAATCCCACAGAAAAGATAACAGGAAAACCAGAAATTTCCCAAGGTGTTCCCAGTCCTGCTCATGGAGAGGAAGGGACACAGTCCAGGATGGATCAGCTGCAGCTCAGACCCCCCATTCCACTTCTCAAGTCCATCTCTCTGTCCAACAGCAAAGTGGGGACATTTCCATGTTGCAAAGAGCTGCTGATCTGGAAAGAGGAGCACGTCTGTGCAGAGCCCATAAACCCACAGCTGGGATCACCTGGAACAGAAGATTTGGTGTCCAGGGGCTGGAAATGCCCCCTCTCTCAAGTGGCTTCACCTCCCCTGGGCCCCTCCACGGTCAGCGCTCCTCAATTCTCCAACAAAGGAGGCACAAAGCACAAACAGGCAAAAGGCAAATCCTCCAGGGCACTGCTGGCTCCTTGGGAAAATCCAACACAAACAGTCGAGTCAGGTGCCTGAAGTGGTTTCCCAGCTGCCCCACAACAGGTCCCTTCTTTATGGTCAGTGTCCCGTAAGGAGGGAACATCTCCTGGAAATGTCACGGAATGTCAGTGGAGAATGGAGGCACTGGCAGTTCCTGGGAGGCCTGGCCAGGGACTGTCCCTGCTCTGTGCCCTCGGGGTCACCCTGACAGGAGCCTCTGAGCTGGGACAGGAGCATCCTGGAAACAAAACCAGGGACACCTGGGATTCACTGTGGCTCAGGCAAACCTCCCACTGGCTTCAGAACCCAAATCAAATTTTCATCACCAGCCTCTGATCCCCAGCTCGTGTCTTGTGAAAATAATTCTCCTCACACCCTTGTATGCAGAGCACAAAACCAGAGCACTCTTCTCCTGTCCCTTGGGCTGCTGAATGGGTTTGGAAGTGGATGGAGTTTGGGAAGAAGGACTGGAGAACGGGACAGGACAGATTCTGTCACAGCCATGCGTAGGCACTGCTTTGGGCATGCGGTGGGAACAGAGTTGGGGACACAGAGCTGTTCAGGTGCTGCTGATCAGCACAAGCACAGTGCTGAGGCCTGGTCTGCTCCTCCCACCCACCAGTGAGCAGGATGGGGGTGCCCGGGTATGTGGGAGGGCACACACCGGGACAGCTGATCCCAGCTGAGCCAGGGAATAGTGCAGATTGCAGGACATCATGCTCAGCAATAAAACTGGGGGAAGAACTGGAAAAGGAGGCAGTTTCATTGTCCTGGCGCCTGTCCCCCCAAAGCAGATATTATGTGTGGTGGAGCCCTGCTCTCGTGGGAAGCCCTGCCCATGGGAAGCAGGGAATAAATTCCTAATTTTGCTTTGGTTGTGTGAGCAGCTTTTACCTTCCCTATTAAGCTGTCTTTACCTGAACCCACAAGTTTTCTCACTTTAACCCTCCCAAGTCTCTCCATAATCCTGTCAGAGGGGTGGTGAGTGAAGGGCAGCGTGGCCTCACCTGCCCATTGGTGTTAAACCATGAGACAGATGGAAGAGGAGCTCCTAAGAAAGATGGAGACAGAGTTGGAACCCAGCCCGTAGTGATAGGACAAGGAGGGGTGGCCTTAAACTGAAACAGCTTGGATTCAGGTTTGACATAAGGAAGAGTTTTCTCATGATGGGGATGGGTGAGACACTGGCACAGGTTGGTCAGGTACGGTGAGATGCTACATTCCTGGAAGTGTTCAGGGCCAGGTCGGACGGGGCTTGGAGCAACCTGGGTGAGTGCAAGACACCCCAGCAGGTGCTCAGGGGAGTCCCCAATGTTCCAGGGATGGGCTCAGGGCTGGCGATGGGTCTGGGGATGGGTTTGCTGTGCAGAAGCAGCTCTGCTGCAGAATGAAAATGTGGAGATGAGTCTAAAAGCCCTTGGCTTGGCCTCTCATTTCCCAGTCCAGGGGCTCCTCCAGACTCTTGCAGCTCCAGCCCCAGGTGATGCAACATTCTTGCTGCCACAATTCCATCTGTTTTCCATTAAATGTTCCATGACCCTATGGCTGGAATAATCTGGAATGGCCCATTGGTCTCCAGGAGCTGGAAATGTCTCTGCTGAGCAGTTTCACCTATCCTGGGCCCCTCCAGGGTCACCACTCCTCAATTCTCCAACAAAGGAGGCACAAAGCACGAACAGGCAAAAGGCAAATCCTCCAGGGCACTGCTGGCTCCTTGGGAAAATCCAACACAAACAGTCGAGTCAGGTGCCTGAAGTGGTTTCCCAGCTGCCCCACAACAGGTCCCTTCTGTATGGTCAGTGTCCCGTAAGGAGGGAACATCTCCTGGAAATGTCACAGAATGTCAGTGGAGAATGGAGGCAATGGCAGTTCCTGGGAGCCCTGGCCAGGGACTGTCCCTGCTCTGTGCCCTCGGGGTCACCCTGACAGGAACCTCTGAGCTGGGACAGCAGCACGGGACCCTCAGGTGGGAAGGTCAGGCCCTGCTCAGGGACAGCACTGGGATGAGGGCAGGCCAGGGACATCCCTGAGGAGAGCAGTGACGTGGGAGGTGTGTCCCAGTGCCAGCCCAGCCTGGAGCCACAGTCCTGCTCGGGACAGAGCCCCTGGGAGCCCCATGAGGGACAGCTCAGCAGAGTGGCATTGGGGTGATCTGGCAGGACACAGTGCCCTCGACTGGGACAGCAGGACAGGGCAGGGGATCTTCCCCTCGGGGCCTGGAGCACTTTGGGGCTGCAGAGCTGGGAATGGGCTGGAGCCTGGCACTGCGACCACCCCAGCACTGCCCCAAGCCCAGCCCTGGTGTCCCAGTGCCACCATTGCCCAGTGCTCCCCAGATCCTCCAGAGACCAGAGATCCCATTCACCTGGCTGTTCCCATTGCCTGTGACCCTGCTGTCCTCCCACCTCCCCATTTTCCCAGATCCCGGGGTCCTGGTGCCTCAGGAAGAGGGGTCAGTGCAGCTGCTGTTCAGCCAAGGGGCTGGAGTGGGAACAGAGACAATTCTGCTTGGACACGCCAGGTCTGGGGCTGGGCTCAGCTCTGGGGTGTCCCACAAGGAAAGCTCTGTCAGGGGAGAGGCACCGGGAGATGGGAGGATGTGGCTCTGGGGCTGTTGGAGGATGGATTGTGTTGGAGTGAGGATTGTCCCCACAGGGGATCCAGTTGCTTTCTGCTCCCCCTCGGTTCCCAGAGGTGCCTGGGCTGCTCCAGGGGCAGCTGTCCCATGCAGGAAGCTGGACAGGTGTGGGACAAGGGGGCTGGATCTGTGCCACAGGTGGGATGGACTGTGTGCCAGGGCTGGGCTTGTGGCCAGGGCTGGGGGCTGTGCCAAGCCAGGATTTGGCCTGGGGGCTGCCAGGGAGGGGACAGGGAGGAGTCCCGGCAGGGATAAAGGTGCTCCTGGCCTGGGGCAGCCTCACCCAGCGCTCCCTACTCCAAGAGGAAGATGAAGGTGGCTGTGCTTGGAGTGGCCCTGCTCTTCTCCATCCTGCTGTGCCTCCCAGCACAGAGCGAGGTGAGGCTCCAAGGCCACGGGGTGGGCTCAGGGCTGGAGGCTCTTCCCAAAGTAGGGGCTCCCTGGCCCTGGGTGCTGCTGCTTTCTCCCTCCCACGATTCCCTCTGTCCTTCCCCTTCCCACAATTTAACTCCTGGTGCCAGAGCCTGACTTCCCCACACGATGGTCGGACCCGGCTCCTCCCTGGGAGGGCCCCTCCGCTTTCCTGTCCTGCTCCCACCAAATCCCATCCTTTTGGGCCTCCACATCCCATCCTCTTGGTCCTTTTGGGCATCTCCCCAGCATCTCCTCTGTTTCTCTCCCAAGGACAAAGGCCATTCCCAAACTGGGCTGAAGTGGCACCAAGAAGTCCAAACTAATTCAAGTGCTGAGTAGGCTGAACTTGGGCATGCTGGGCTGAACTGGTCCAGTCCCAAGCCAGGCTGAACTGGCACAAACTGGGAAATGCCCCCACCCCGGATCATTCCCAGGGTATTCTTTCCAGGCTTTCTTCTCAGTCCATTCCCTTTCACCCTGCAGTGGTGTCCCCAAATCCCCCAGGACCCCCTGTTCAGACCAGAGGACAGCCATGGCTTGGGGGAGCTGGGGACACCTGTGTCCCCCGCAGCCCCAGAAGGGCCAATCCTGACCAACACTTTGCTCTCCTTCCCCAGGCCACCTTCTACGGCAGTGGTGGAACTATCTGTGCCGGGGTAAGTTCTGGAGCTGGGTGCACCAGTGTGGGAACTGGGGGGCACTTTGGACACCCCCACCCTTTACTGGGCCTGGCGACACCCCAGTGACCTGTGATGTCTCATGGTCTCTCCACAGAAAGTTGAAGGCATTGGGGACGGCAAGGTGGGTACCCTGAGTTCTTCTGCTGGGCCCAGACCCTCCCCTCTCATGGCCATGACCCCCCAGGGCATCCCAGTGCACCCCAGAGCTTCCCAATGCTGCACCTCCCGCAGGGTCCCCAGCCCAGTGCACCCCAGTGCACCCCCACACAGCCTCATGCCCAGTCCTTTTCCTCTCCTCTTCCCCTCCAGTCCTTTCCGTTTCTCATTGGCCATGACAGTAGTGTCCCCAAATCCCCCTCCTTGACCCCCTGCCCTAAAGGCCCTCCCAAACCCATCAGTTTTGGTCCTCTGTCTCTGCTTTCTCCTTCCCCTACCCAGCCCCCACTTCAGCAGCCATTTGCCCCCACTGGAATTCCTGCCTCCCCACCCGCATTTCCCACTGCCCCATCCCTTCAACACCCTCAGCCCTGTCCCTTGGGGCCCCCAATTCCCCCCACTTCCTCTGTCTTTGGGACCTCCACATCCCACTCAGTCCCCTCCTCCTTGGAGGCCCCTAATTCCCCTTGCTCTCCTTGTCTCCATCCCCACGGTGGTCCCTGCTGGAGCAGGGATCAGGTGAAACTGTCCAGAGTGGGACTGGGGGGTAAGAAAGGATTTTGCCCCTGAGATTGGGCATAGCCACAGGGCTTGGGGACACTTGTGAGGCCCCCAAGCCTCTCAAGGGCCAATCCAGACTAAACCTTTGCTCTCCTTCTGCAGTCAGACATGGTAGCAGGTGGAAGTGCATGCATTTCGGTAAGTCCTGGAACTGGGGCACCAGTGTGGGAACTGGGGGCCAGGTGGGGCCCCCATCCCTTGCTGGGACTGGGGACACCCCAGGGCTCAGATTCACCTCCCCATCTCTCTACAGGTAAAGAAAGGCATCCAACGAGTGAAGAGGTCTGAGGTGGGTACCCTGAGTTCTGCTGGGCTCAGAGCCTCCCCAGTCATGGTCATGACCCTCTGGGGCATCCCAGTACACCCCAGTGTACCCCAGTACAGCCCAGTGTGCCCTAGGGTGCCCCAATACACCCTATTGTGGCTCTAACTCAATCTTTCTCCCCAGCCCCCCGTGGCTGAGCAGGTGGAGTGATGCCTGACTGCCACTCTGGATGCCCAGGTGAGAAATCTCAGGGGTCTCCAGCCCCAAAAAAGTTCCTTGGGGGCCAGGGCGGATTCCTGAGCCCTTTGGGGTGGGCAGAGCTTGGGGATGACAGAGGGATGTGGAGGGGGCTGTCCCTGATCCATGTCCTGGGGTAGCTGGGCAGAGCTGTCCCCAAGGCTTTCCTTGCCCTGGGGAGCTCTGGGGATGCCCAGCATCCCTGGGGGAGCAAGGAGGTCTCTGGGAGGTTTTGGGGCATCCCAGGGTGAGGGGCTCTGGGGGCCACATGGATCTCAGGAGCCAAGTCCTGTCCCAGGTATATCCAGGGCTGCAATTCCCTTCTCCTGCCAAAGGTCCCTGCAGAGAGTGGGGTGGGGACAAGGCCCCTCTCATGTCCCAGTGGACACCAGGGGTCATGATTTGGGCTCTGTCTTTCAGGCCTGGAACTGGTGGTGACACTCAGGTCTGGTCCCCCTCCAGCAGCATGAAGAGATGAACATCCCTGGATAACCCCCCTGATCCCTTGGGAGCCCTGGGAATTTCCCTGGAATAATCAATAAACTGCTTCAGCAAAGCAACTCTGTTTATCCATGTGTGTGTATTCTTCTGTCCATGTGTGTGTTCCTATGTCCATGTGTGTGTCCCTATGTCTGTGTGTGTTCTGTGTCCATGTGTGTGTTCCTATGTCCATGTGTGTTCTGTCTCCCTCTCTCACCCCTGGGACTCCCCAGTCCCTCCCTTGCCACAAGCACAGCAAAGGCTCCCAGTGGTCTCTGCACAGGAGATCCCCTTCACCCTCGTGCGCCCCAGGCAGGGCAGGATGGGACACCCTGGAAAGTCCCCCTGGAGCCGGGAGGGACAAAGGGCAGCAGGGGCATTCCCTGGAGCCCTCAGGGTTTGGGACACATCGGGAAACAGGCTCTGCCCAGGGCTCTGGGAGCCCCATCCCCAGGCTGGGGTTGGGGCAGGAGCTGATCATGGACAGGAGCCTGGAGCCCTGGATCCTCTGCTCCGTGTGGGAGTGACAGCACTTCCCTGGCCAAGGATCAGCACTCCTGGGCACATGGCTGTTGGGAATGAGGGGGTGAAGGTCGCTTAAGGGACCCCAGCTGTTCAGATCCCACTACTGAGGTCACTCAGCCTGAATTCAGGGACAAATGGGACCATGTGCCAAAGTCAATTGTATGGAATTTATTGAAGAATAAAACGTGAGGGAGAGAAAGGAGGAAGAGCGGGCAGAGAGGGAGAAGGGACAGAGAGAGCTCAGCCAGAAGGTCAGTACCACTCATGTGCATCCAGCAGCGTCCTGTTGGTCCTTCTTGCCCCAGAGCTTCTTGGTGCTGGGGGGTCCTGCGGTCACTCTGAACTTTTCCCTATTTATCCATTCTAGCAAACTAAGGAATTAGCACTCTTGGGCTACACAGCTCTCTAATGCCATTGGTTAAACCATTCCCTGGCCTCTGGTGCTGATTAGTCCCAGCTCAGGCTGTCTCTTCTCTTCCACTGGAGGTTTCTGGGGTCCGTGGCTGTGAGTCGGTGGTCCCCATCTGCCCCTCCGGAATTCCCTTTGGCCCAGTGTCTCGGGTTAGAGACAATTTTCCTGGGTGGAAAGTGCTCTGAACAGAACACCTCCCCCCACAACAAAGGCCTCCGGCACCCCCTCCCCCACAACAGCAGAGGCTGGGGAAAGTGGAAAGAACTGTTTATTCAGCCCCCTCCCCCCACAGGCACAGGGGAAAGGGAAAGGGGAAAAGGAATCACCAAACCCGAATGAACAGTTGATGAACTTTAGTGTCCTCAGGTGTAGCGACCCCTTTCCGGGGGTTTCCCCCCCAGGGATTTCCTGTCCACCGTCTTCCGGGGCTCCCAGGGTTCTCCGACGAAAAAAAAGCCGAGGAAAAAAAGGGTCCAAAAAAAAAGACGATGAAGAAGCAATCCCAGGGGAGGAGGGAAGAAAAGCAGCAGTCACAGCAGCAGCAGTCACAGCAGCAGCAGCAGCAGCAGCAGCAGCAGCAGCGGCAGTCCGACTAAACAACGTCCCTTCCTCCCGGAACAGCGAGCGGGGGAGAGTTTCAAAACATCCCGCGTTGGCAGAGCTTCTCCTGCTGCTGAGCACAGTTAAAGTTACAGGACATTTTTAGGCAGGCATGCAAACGATATGGGATACAGGATTATCATTACATCACCCCAGGACACCCAGTCAGCACTGATTCCAGCACGGGTGCTGCGTTGGCTTTCCTTGTCCACCACCAGGGATCCATTCTGCTCCCCCAGCTTTGCTTACCTTCCCCAAGGTTTGAGATAAGCCCCAGGCTATTGCCCCACCTTAATCCCATCCCAGGTCTTATCCCATCCCAGGGGCTGAACTTCCCAGCCAAGTTCCGGGTGCCAGCAGAGGCAGATTTGGGGAGGTTCGGTGGTCGCAGCTGCACCTGTGCCATAACTCGGGTGAGCTTTGTGTGACCAGTGATGTGCACGAGCAGCTGCTTCTTTACACACTGTGTCACAGTGGGAATTTTTGTGGGGATGCATTTCCCAGCATGTGCCAACCAGATCTCACCTCCGCCAGGCCTGGAGCCAGCACTTTCTTGTGCTCCGTTCTGCGCTTGTCTCATGGCAAAGTCCTCCCGTGGTGACAGTGTTTGGGATGGGCAAATGCTGCTTTTCATCCTGACACCAGTGAAGCCTCCCCAGCCCTCTGCATGTCCCCAAGGTTTTCTCCCCACTGGTGACCCCCTGGTGACCCCCCACCCCCACTTCATGCAGGTCCCAATGAGGTCTTTGAGGGTCTGGACTGTGACATCTTTGAGGCTCCGGTGCCAATGGTGCTGGTGCTGCTGGTCCCCATTGAGATGTGCAATGCCCTCAGCAAGGGCTGGGGGGTGTTCTTCATCATCACCATCATCTTCATCACCACAACCACCCACATCATCAAGCTCATCCCTCACAACATCATCATCTTCATCATCTTCATCACCCATACCCCCATCATCATCACCCAACACCATCAACACTGTCTCCACAACACCAACAGCACCATCATCACTGTCATCTTCATCATCAACTTCACCTTCATCACCCACACTATCACCATGACACCACTCACATCATCATCATCATCATCATCATCATCATCATCATCATCATCATCATCACCACCTACCTCATCTTCATCACTCATGCCCATCATCTACACTATGGTCAATTCCATCACCAATATTCTCATCATCCAACACAATCCACACCTCACCGTGACACCAGTAACACCATCTTCACCTTTATCACCTTCATCCCCCACATCATTGTCTTCATCATTTACACCTTTGTCTTCATCATCCACATCTTCATCTTCACCATCAATACTATCACCACCGTCATCTTTGTTATCACCATCTTCATCACCCACACCATCTTCACCAGCAACCCCAATCAACACCAACAAACACCGTCATCATTACACACCACCACTGACACTATGACCAAACCACCCACATCATCTTTGTCATCGTCTTCATCATCATCATCATCATCACCCACACCTTCATTTTCATCACCAACACCATCAATGCCACAGTGAATTCCAGCACCTCCATTATCATCATGCTCAACATTGACACCATCACCCTCACCATCAATACCATCACCGTCTTCATCACTTAACAACATCACTACCACCATCTTTATTACCCAACTCCACCATCTTCATCACATGACCACAACCACCATCAGCATCACCATCACTACCATCCCCTCCATGATGCCCCCATGTCCCCTCAATCTCTCCACCCATGTCCTCCCCAATGGTGACCCACGTCCCTCCCCCACCCTCCATCCCTTGTCCATGTCCCACTGTGTGCCCCACCCTCATGGTGACCCCAGATGTCCCTGATGTACCCCGAGACTCTTGAAGAACCAATCCCTGGCCTGGGATATCTCCCACCATCATGCCCCCTGCATCCACACCCCATGTCTCCCCATGTCCTCGTGGTGTCCCTCATCCCCTGTCCCCCCAAAGTGACCCCAGTGTCCCTCTCAACCTATCAGACAACCAGATGCTACCCTGGGTAAACATTTGGCTGATGGACTCCATCCATCCTCTGTCTCCCCCATGTCCCTCCACATGATGACTCCCCGATCTCTGCCCCCATGGTGACCCCTCAATGTCCCCATGTCCCCCCCGGCATGTCAAAGAACCAGTCCACCCTGGGTGGACATCTGGCTGATGGTCTCCTTCTGCCACTCCACGTCCCTGCCCTTCATCATCCTCTCCATTGACCCCCTGCCTGTCAGAGGGAGCAGGGGGACACAGGAGGGACACAGGGCAGGGTGGCCACCAGGATGGTGGCCATGGGGCTGGTGGCTATGGAGGTGGTGGACATGGGGTTGATGGTCATCAAGATGGTGGTCATGGGGAGATTGATGGCCTTGTGGGGGTTGGTGGCCATCAATATTATGGTCATAGGGGCTGGTGGCCCTTGACTTTGGGTTGGAGACAACCAAGATGGTGGCCACGGAGAGGTGGTTGATGGCCTTCAGGGTGGTCATCATGAGGCTGGTGGGCATCAAGGTGTGGGTCTGGTGGCCATGGGGAGTTGGGGGCCATAGGGATTGGGGCGGTGGCCATGGAGGGCTTGGTTGCCATCAGAGTTGGTAGCCCTGCCCTCTGCTCATGGGTCACCTCCATGGTCACCTTCATGGTCCATGGTCACCTCCATCTCCTCCCTGGCACCCCTCTCTCCCTTCCTGTGTCCATTCAAGCATCTCCAGGTGGTTTTGACCATCTCCATGTCCCCACCACCATCCCCCTGTGCCCTCCTCATGTCCCACCACCATGTCCTGTTCACCTTGAACATCTCCATATCCCCCCTCATGTCCTCCCCATGTCCCCACCACCCTCTCTACGTGACACTGCCCATCTCTGTGTCCCCAATTCCATCTCTCTGTCTCCTCCACCTCCTTCCTGTCCCTCCACATGTGCCACCACCATGGCCTGGTCACCTCCATGATCTCCAGGGGTCCTTGACCCTGTCTCCTCCCTCCCTGCTCCCCCCACCATCTCAACCACCTGATCCCTGTTCCCACCACCATCCCCATCCCAACCACCATCTCCAGGTGACATTGACCATCTGTGTGTCACCTCCACGATCTGCTGTCACCTTGACCATCTCCTCTTGGGTACCAACCCCATTTCCATGTCCCCACTACCATCTCCGTTCCTCTCCATGTCCCCAGCTCCATGTTCTGGTCCCACCTTGTCCCTGTTCCCACTGTCATCTCCATGTCCCCTCTGCTGTCCCCTCCACCATTTCCTACTCACCTCCATCCCCTCCCTGTCCCCCCCACCCCCTGTGTCCCTCTGGTCCCCTCTCCCCCTCCACCTCCATCTTCTGCCCTCAGCCCAACCTTGTTCTGCCCCTCGGCCCTGGCCCCGCCCACAGGGACACCCCCACCACTGTCACCACCTGTCACCACCACCCCCAGCCTTGTTTCCCCATCACACCCCAATGTCCCCTATCGCAGGTACTGCAGGGGCACCCCTGCCACTGCCACCACCTGTCACCCCCATGCCTCAGTCACCCCCCCATGCCACTGTAACCCCCC
This sequence comes from Acanthornis magna, assembly GCA_036785705.1. Taxonomy (NCBI): domain Eukaryota; kingdom Metazoa; phylum Chordata; class Aves; order Passeriformes; family Acanthizidae; genus Acanthornis; species Acanthornis magna. The sequence continues at coordinate 282,474 of JAWUZG010000222.1, read as the reverse complement.
CCCCCCACGTGACGCTGATGGGGTGTGGGAGGAGCTGAATTGGGGGGACAGGTTGGGGGAATCACCTGATGTCACCTGGTGTCATCTGATGCGACCCCCAAGTGCCCCACGTCCATGGGGCGCCCCGCAAGTGTCCCCCAACATCGCCCTGGCCTCGCTCATTTATTGTCAGTAAAGGGATTCCCCTCCCCCACCCCTAACTCCCTGGGGTTTTTTGGGGGGTGGGGGACCCCCCCAGGGCAGCCAATCACAGCCCGGGGGCGGGCCGTGGGGAGAGGCGGGCCACGCCTGCCCAGGTAAGAATCCCCCCACGACCCCAAGTCGGGGCTCAGTCGCTTCCAAGTCGCGAGAGGTCAGTGGGGCGCCTTTCCCCCACCTGGGGGTCTCGGGAGGGGGAGGGGCGGGTGAGGTGGCCAATCCGGAGCGGACTTTGGACTCCCTGAGCTGGGGGAAGGGGCAGCAGGGGGGAGGGGGACCCACATTCGGGGTGCCCATGGCGGGGCGGGACCCACATTTGATCCCCTTCCTGGACTCCCAAATCCACCCCAAAATCCCCCCGGGACCCGAAACTCTTCGCCAAAATCCATTCACGACCCCAATATCCCCTCCAGGACCCTCCTAGGACCCCTAACCTCCCACCAGGACTTGCCCAAAATCCCCTTCCCAGGACCCAAAAACTTCCCAATCGGCCCCAAGAACCCCTCCCAAGACCCCAAAATCTCCCTTAGGGCCCCCATCCCCAGGACCTCAGTATCTCCTCAGGAACTCTCCTGGGACCCTCAAAACCCCTCAAGATGCCCCCAGAATCCTTCTAAGGAGCCCGATATCCCCCCAACCCCCCAACACCCCTCCCAAAATTGCCACAAGAACCCCCATATCCCCAAACCCCGCAAAGACCAACCCAAATTTCCCCCTCAGCACCCCAATAACCCCCCCAAATCCCCTCCAGACCCAAATATTTCCCTGAAAATCCTCCCGCGGACCCCAATACCCTCTCAGGGACCCTTCTCGGACCCCAAGAACCCCTGCAAGACCCCTCCCCATGAGCCCCAATCCCCCATGGCAGCCCCCGGTAACGCCGCTGTCGCCCTGCCCAGGTCCCCCGAGCATGGCCCGCTCGCCCCCGCCACGCTCGGCGCCCCCCGGCCGGGGCTGGGCCCCCGCGCCACCCCCGCACCGCCTGCGCTCCCTGGCGCGCGTGTGGCTGGACGAGGACGCGCCCTGGCCTGACGCCGCCGTGGCGGCCGCGGGGGACAGCGCGACCCGCGCGCAGCTGCTCAGCAAGGGCGGGGGGGGCTCGGGGGGCGTCCTGGCGGGGGCTCCCTTCGCCGAGGCCGTTTTCGGGGTGTCGGGGTGCCGGGTGACTTGGAGGGTGGCCGAGGGGGCGGTGCTACCCGCCGGGCGGGCGCTGGTGGCCGAGGTGGAGGGTCCGGCCGCGGGGGTGCTGGGCGGGGAGAGGGTCGCCCTCAATATTTTGGGGCGCTGCAGCGGGGTGGCCTCGATGGTGGTGGCTGTGGTGGTGGCCCGGGCACAGGGCTGGGCGGGGGTGGTGGGGGGCACCCGAAAAACCACGCCCGGCTTCCGCTTGGCGGAGAAATACGCGCTGGGTGTGGGGGGCGCCGACCCCCACCGGGGGGGTTTGGGGGGGTTCCTTCTGCTCAAGGACAATCACAGAGCGCTGGCGGCGGCAGCGGGGGGGCTCGAACAGGTGCGGACGCCGAAACTGGGGGGGGGGGATAGGGGAGAGCCCTGGATTGGGGGCTTCTGGGTGGGGTGGACTCCAGAATTGGGGCGGTAATGGCGGCAGGATCCCTGGACTGGGGGGTGCGGGGCGGGGGAACCCCGAGATTGAGGGAGGCAGGACTCCAGTTGGAGGGAGGAGATGGACGGGGGGACCCTTGAATCAGCGCGTTCTGGGTGGTAGGGGTGCCACGCCCAGTTTTGGGGGTGTTGGGTGGGGGCAACATGAGGTTTGGAGGAAATGGGGGGTTTTGGGAGAGGGGGCTCGATTTGGGGGGGGAGTGATGTCTTAGGGTCGCCCGAATTTCGAGCGAGGGTGGTGGGGAAGCACCGGGATTTGAAAGGGGTACCGTTTTTGGGAAGGACTCTTGGATTGGGCTATTCTGGGGGTCGACTGATTTGGGAGGGCCCCTGGAGTGGGGGGGGTGGCTGGGAGGGTCCCAGTTTGGGCGGGAAGTTGGGGTGTAACCCCTAAACTTCTGTTTTGGGTCTGTGGTACACCCCGGAACTGGAGGGATCTGGGGAGAGGACCCCAATTTGAGGTGATTAATGGGGTGGGGGCAATGGGAGGGTCCCCCCAGTTTAGCCCACCCCATATCGGGTTTGGGTATCGCTCTGGGGTTCCTCCAACTCCCCTCTCGCCCAGATGATTTTGGGGGTGCACCAGGCCGGGGGTTTCACCTGCCGGTTGGGGGTCCAATGACTGAGTACAGACCAGGCACTGGCAGTTGCAGGGGAAGGGGCCAACATGGTCCTGCTGGACAACCTGGCCCCCAATGAGCCCCAAAACCAGGGGGGCGAAGGGGCAACAAAGGGGAGACCCCAGGCATGGGACTGGACCCCAGAAATGAGGGCTGGATTTCAAAATGGGAGCTAGACCAATGAAATGTGTTGAACACCCCAAAAAGTGGGGGTAACCACATAGATCCAGGCTCTGCCTGGCCCCCCAGGTGAGCCCCCAAAATCAATGGGGGCAGCAGAAATGGGGCACTCCCAGGTGCAAGGCTCCACCAGTACCGTGGAGGGAATCTGCTGTAAAACGTGGAGCAGCCCCAAAGATAAGGGGAAGAACCCAAATTTTGGGGCTCAAAGGGTTGGAGAACCTCAGTTTGGGGGATTTCTGGGTGGAAGAACCCTAGACTTGGGGAGTTTAAGTGGGGGGACTGTAATTTTGGGTGTCAATGGGTGGGAAATGCCTGGATTGGAGGGATTAGGCGGGGGAATGGCAACTTTGGGGGTTCTGGGTTGTGTGGACTCCAGTTTTGGTGGTCAGTGGGTTTGGAGAGCCCAAATTTGGAGTTGTTCTGGGTGGTCAGACCACAATTCTGGGGGTCAGTGGGTGGGGGGGCCCTCAACTGGGTAGATTTTAGGAGGTTTCTGGTTGAGGGGACTCCCAGTTTTGTGGGGATAACCCTTGATTTGGAGAGTTTGGGGGAGGACACGCCAGTGGTGGAGGTCAATGGGCGGAGTAACCCCTGAAATGGTGGTTTTGTGGGGAGAGTTCCAATTGGAGATTTGGGCTGTGAAACGCCTCAGTTTGAAGAGGGTCCTGTCCAATGTACCCCCAGATTTTGGGGACGGGGTATGCCCTGCGAACAGGGTGTCCCCCCCAGGAGCTGCCTGCAGCAGCAGCGCAGGTCAAGGCCACACACCCTGGGCTGACAGTGGGGGGATCGTTTTGGGGACCCTCCCCCAGTTCTTGAGGCCCCACATCAATTTGATGCCCATGGGGTGTCTGACACACCACATCCCTGCCCTGGACTTCACACCTCAGGTGCTGGTAGCCTAAAATCTCTCCCGGACCTCCAAAACCCACCACAAAGTACCCCCTGCTCTCATATCCCAAAATATGTCCTGGAGATCCCCAAAACCACCCTTGGAACCCTCAAACCCCACCCTGGGAATCCCAAACCCCAGCCCCTGTGAGGAGGGCCAGGAAATCCAGCGGTGGGTCCTCCCAACGACCAGGGGGCAGTAGTGCCTGAGACGCCCCACCCCCACTGCCCCACACCCGTCCAGGGGACCCCAAATCTCCACCCTGGGGTCCCCAGTTGAGCCCATTGAGGAGGGACCCACCCGCCCCCTCCATCTCCCCCCACACCATGGTGAGGGGGACCCCCAATCCGGCAGTGGGCCATTCCAGCTGCCAGAGCGCACCAATGCCCAAGATGCCAAAACTCACCCTGAAGAGCCCAAAGCTCGACCTGGGATCCCTCTAACCCCTGCCCCACCTAAGGGGGAGCCCCAAACCCACCCTGGGGTCCCCCCACAGCCCTTTTCTCTCTGTACCCCCAAATAAACCCCTTCCCTACATGTCCTCCCAGGTTTTTCAGGGAGTCACCCCCAAAATCCACTACTGAGTGCAAAACCAGCCACTTTATACCCAAGAAAATGGGGGGGTCCTGATCACCCACCCATTGACATTCCATACCAGTGTCAGTTCTGCTGGTTGGGACCTTTGGGTTGGGAGAGGCCTTTTGCAGGCACCCCCAGCTCCACCCTGAGAAACTGGAATGGAAAATAAGAAATCCCTCGGCTTGGGGTGGAAACTGGCGCCCAGGGAATGAGCCCTCAGGCAGGACGGTCAAGAGTTCAACGGTCCCGACCCCCAGTCTGAGGAGCCCAAACCCCAGTTTGAGGGGCCCAAACCCCAGGTAGGGGGGCCCAAACCCGGGGCGGGGGGGGGCAAGATCTGAGTTTGAGGATGCCAAAACCCAGGATCTCGTGAGTGTCCAGGACAGGGCAGGGGACACATTGGCTTTCCCAGCCCATCCCTGGGGAAGGCAGAGCTGAAATTCCGGGGCTGCATGCTGAAAGCCAAGGAGGAGCAGCTGGCAAGGGGCAGGGAGGTGCTGGAGGAGGCCTGTCAGGAGCTGGGGCTGCAGAGGGAGAAGGAGCCATGCGACTGATGTGGCAGCAGGGGGAGATCCCAAGTCTGAGCAAGGGCAGTGAAGCAGCTGCACTGCAATTCCCAGCTGTGCAGCAGAGCTGGGGCTCCACATCCCTTGCAAAACCTAATCCTGTCCCAGGAAAGGGGATAAGGGGAGCCCAAAGGAGCTCTGACCCTGACCCCTCTCCCCAGCTGCTCCCCATAGTGCTGATCCCATGGGATGGCCATTGTCATATCCCATGGAGTGGCATCCATAAAAGAGCAGCTCCACCTGCTTCCTGCACCCCCCACACCTGATGCACTGGTGCCAGGGCCTGGCTCCCCCATGGAATGTCAACGTGTTTCCTGCCTGGAATGTTCTGCTGGCCTCTTGGTACCATCACCTCTTCCCAAGACCCCTCCCCAGCTTTCTGGGTACAGCCACACAAGCCCCTGTTCCCCATTGCTCCCTGGGAGCACCTCCCCCAAGGACTCCCTGCTTTCCCTGCCTCCCTACACATGCCAGGGCACCCCAGGGTCTGGGTGGATCCCAAGGCACCCCAGGCTTTGGATACAGCACACATGAAGCACAAATTAAGTGGGGCCAACTGCAAAGGAAATCTTCCCAGGGGTGCAGGGTGAATCTAAGAGCTCCCAGGATCAGTGGGATGTGAGCCATCCCACAGCTTGTTCCTGGAGCAAGAGGTGGCCCCAGTTCTGCCCCGCAGACTCAGCCAGAAGCTCCCCCGGACTGAGTGACACCCCATACTGTGGATTCCAAGCTCCACAGGAGCTTAGGACAAGGTTAATGGGGAAGGTTAATGACGCCCTGGCTTTCCAAATGCCTGAGAGGAGCCTGGGAGCAGCTGGCTGCAACCCCAGCCCCACACAGGATCAGGCGTTGTGTCTGGATCAGAATGCTGGGCTGGCCAGAACGTCCCAGGCTCAACTGGAGACCTGCGAGAAGCACAAAACATTCCCGGTTTAGGGCCAGGCTGACCAGAGGTGCCACTTCCCTCCCGCACACTGCCACCCGCACTCACACCAGCCCAGTTGCACACGCGGAAGCTGCACAGCTCTGCCAGCACACGGGGGCTCAGCGACACCCCGAGCCAACATTCCCACATGCACGTGGCCACCAACTCCCAAACCAGGGAATTCGGGCCAGCTCAGAGCCCCTCCCGGGCACAACAGCCACCACTCGGCCCACAGCTGCACCTGCCCCACCTGGCAATGGGCCACATCCCAACCCGAGACCCCTCTCCTCAAGCTGCGTCAGCGTTTGGGATGGGAACTTGATCCCGCAAGTGGGGAAAGCGCCAGTGGCGGACGGATCGGCAGCTTGCCGGGCCTCAGAGTAATTCTAGAGCTAAAGCGGTGAGAGACATCAGCTCGGCTCAGATAATACATGCCAGCGCTCATCCCGGGCCCGGCAAGTGCCTCCTCCGGCGCGGCCACAGCCGCTGCTCCCAGCGCGGGACGCTCCCTCCGCCTGCAGCGCTGCCCCCCCGGCAGCGCAGCCCTTGGCACGGCGCTGCACCAGCGCCGCTGGCCGCAAGGGAAACGCCCCCAGCAGCCGCTGCCCCTGCCCCTGGCCCGGCACGGCCCTTGCCGCCGCCCCGGCTCGGCGCCGCCGCCATCGGCCTCACCATCCTCCCAACGCCGCCTCGCCCGGCCCGGACGCTCCGCTCTGCGCCGCGCCCTTCCCCCAGCGCCGCGCTCGGCCCAGCGCCTGCGGCACCGCGCCCAACGAGCGGCCCTTCCACAGCCCCGGCACCGCCACCTGCGCCGCCTTTGCCCGGGGGGCTCCGTGCTCGGGGGGCTCCGTGCCCGCGCCTCCCGCCGCTCCCGCCCACGGCCCCTGCCCACAACGAGACGCCCCGCGACCCCCCCGGGGCCCCACCTGCCCCCGGGCCCGGCCCGCACCACGCGGCCGCTCACGCTCTCGCTTCCGCTGCAAAGGACATCGGCCCCGCCCGCCGGGAGGAGCTGCCCGCGGCATCCGCCCACATCCGCCTCCATCTCCCTCATCCCCGCCCCATCTCGCCTTCTTTGCCCTTCGTCTCCATCGATGGAGGGGGCGCACCTTCGGCACCCCCGGCACGGGCTCGTGGCGAGGGCCGTGCCCGGTGGGTCCATGCCCAAGTACTCCGTAAGATGTTTCATTTTCCTCCTTTTCCCCCAGGCCCGTGCTGATGATCCCTTTTGAGCAGGAAGCCTTTTCCATGTGCCTCCCTCACCTGGCCGTGGTCTGCCTCTCTCTCACCACTGCTGTCACCAAACCTTCGGGAAAATCTTCCTAACACTCTAAGTCCTATATTAAAAGCAGGCATAGCTTTATTTTGGCGCTAGGATCACACACCCCCAGCTATCTCACACACCATTTGGTATCTATGCCATTGTCGGGAAAATCATACTGTGAAAAGCCAGTGTCCATAAAGGAGACAGAGGACTCGTGCAACTTTATTCGAATAAAGGGAGAGTTCACAGGGGCACACGCCCCTGGGGATTTTCTCCCTCTGAGGTTTCGGAGGGCACCTCCTTTTATTCTAAACTCCCCGCCGCATGTTGCCCTTTTCCTTTCCCCATTGGACTAGGAAGGCACAGCCTTCCTGAACCACCTACCACGTATTTTCCCCCTTGATCCTGTCATTTTCCCCCAAAGTTCAGAAATTAAGGCTTGTTCGGACCCATTTGTCTGTTTTAGGAGTCAAACTGTTTGGGTTCTGTAACAAACCTGTGGCTTCAAGTGGGTGGACACATTAAGACCCATTTCAAGGATGTTAACAGCCACCCCCTCTCCCATGGAATTGTTTATAAAGACAGTGGCACACATCTTTCCTGTCATCACTAATACAGATTAATCGCATTTCCCAAACTCACACGTATTTGCTAAACGTTCCCACAAATTCATGTCCATATTTAATCACTTCTCAGAACTCATTTACATCAGAGTAAGGGGTCTCTCAAGGCTCTCTGGTGGTTGTTTGGGGAACATCCCCTTTCTCAAATTATGCTTTTATGGTCATGAGCTTCCTAAACCCAGTTTGTTTCCTTTGAACACATCCCAGCTCTGTGGTGTGGCCACGATACACCTTTTTCCAGCAGACCCACAGTCTATTCTCATGGCTCAGGTACCACTTGCACATGGATATTGCTGAATCCCAGACTGACAACTGGCTGGGAAAGTTAAAGGAATTCACAGGACTAAACACTGTTTGTTACTGTTAAAGATTTTGCCAAGGTTTGTTAAAGATTGTCCCAACTCTGCCCTGTTTTCTCCCTTAAGCCCCACTCCATGTCCTCAACATCTCTGGATCTTGATCAGTTCTGTGCCTGGTGGTGCCTCCAGCACTGACCCCACTCACCTCCAGCCTGAGGACTAGGGAAGTCAAGGATACCTGGTAGAAGCTGATCTGCTCCTTTGTCCAGAGAAATAACCCTCTGAGTCTCCTGTCAGAAAAATTAATCCACAAACGCCAGAGGTCTATGCCCAAAAAGGAGACAGAGCAGTCCTGTAGCTTTATTCATTAATAAAGGGAGAGGTATGGGGCAATTTCCCATGGGGTCTCTCAAATTGCTAGAGGACACAGCCTCCTTTTTATCCTAATTTCTTGGCTGCATTTCCCTCCCTCTTTCTCCATTGGCTGAGGTACTCAAGAGGTACAGACTCCCCGAATCACCTAATACAAACCCCCTTCTAATGTACATCCCCCCCCCCATTTTCTTGTTCTTTGTGTCTCTGTTCTTTTTCTCTAAGTCCGTGAATTTAGCGCGGCCTTGGGTGAGCAACAGTCTGTGTCAATTAATGGAATTCCTATGGAATTTATGGATCCTCCTTCTTTCACCTATCAGTATCTGGCTTTATCTACCAGCAGGCCCACAGTGTTTGTAGAGACACATCCCTCTCATTCCTTTCACTTCCAAGGCATTTCCAGCCCAAATCCAGAGCCTCCTCTGCTGCGGGTGTTGTATCTGTGATCATATTCCTGTTAGTCTGGGGATGTCTGCAGCTGCTCTGCCTTCCCAGAGGCAGAACCTGCCTGACCTCAGGCCTCCAGAGCACCCAGAAGATGCAGCTGCTCCCATATCACCTCTCCACAATTCAAGATGATTTTCTTCAGGCAGGTTTGGCTCTTCTGAAGCTAAGGAACACAAGGAGGGCCATGCAGGAGATCTCCATGGAACAGTTCCTTGGGAAAGGCTTTCTGAGGCAGGGACATCCCTGGACAAGATAAAAGGAGCAAGGCCTGCTCTGTGCTGTGTGTCCTGGATGTCCCAGATGTGATAAATGAGTGAATGATAAATGCTGGCTTTCGCATTTATGAATTTAACATTTAGAAGTGATGTGTACTGTATAAAAAAATAATGTTAAGATAAAATATAATTAAGTAGAAACAAGGTTAGGGTGAATTGTAAATTCGAGATAGTTGTAATATGCTAGAAAATGTAATAATAAATACATGGTAATAAATGTCTTTTAAGTTGATAAAACACAGAGCCAGGGATCAAGACATCCTAAAGAAACAAAGACGATAACTACCAGCATCCCAGGAAGCCTGTTATCTTGACTCACACCTCCCAAAAGGAACTGTCACCTACAAATTAAGTTGGAACTGAGGAAACATAGACGGGAGGATTTCAGCCTTCAGTTCTGAGACAATCCAGAGGGTCCGAAACTCCAAGACAGGCGTCTTCGCTGGCAGAAGGGGGCAAGGATGGGAGGGGGGAGTTGAGTGAAGTGTAAATTACCTTCTAGGCTTAATGAATATGTAACAGTTAAAGAAAGTACTTAAGTTCACTGTACAATGGATGGGTGTGCCTCTGGCAAAATTGCTAAGCACCCAGTGCTGTTTTTGCCTTTGCTCTATTAATAAATACTCAATATTATACAGTTAAAATTTTGCCCCCTGAATTCATTTATAACACAGAGAAGCTGAGTCAGAGCCATTTCCCTGGATCAGCTCCCACCCCCCCCAACTCTGAGGAGCTGCACACAAGTCCCCAGCTCTTGCCACAGCTATTCCCGCAGCCAAACCCATCCTCAGACAGCTCCAGATCCATCCCATGGCCTTGTCTCAACAAATGTTGAGAAAAAAACATTGACTGAGATCCCACCAACTGGTCCTTGGCTGTGAGGGAGCATCTCCATCCCTTGGAGGTGCCCAAGGGACAACTGGATGTGACACACAGTGCTCTGGTCTGGTTGGCAAGCTGGGGATTGGTCACAAGTTGGACTCAATGATCTTGAAGGTCTTTCCCAGACTCAGTGATTCTGGGATTCCTCAAAACCCCCCTCTCCCAGCCTCTCCTTGTCCAGGATGTGCTCCAGCCCCCAGCCATCCTTCTGGCTTTGCTCTGGTCTGTCAGGTCTTTCTAGTGCTGGGGAGCCCAGACTGGACACAAGCGCCCTGCCATGGTCCTGTGTTGGGCCAGACACACCCCAGTTGCTCCTTCCGTCACCCTCCTCAAAGGGATAGGGGCACAGGAGAAGGAACTGTTGCTTCATTATGTAACTTTGCCCAAAAAACCCACTATGTTCCTCATTATCTGTTTCTCCACTGGTTCCAGCCACATTTATCATGCTGTGTGCACACCTTTACATTCTTTTATCTTTTTTGCTAGTTAAGTCTTTAAGCAACTTCAGGAGAGCTGAAAATTTCTATTCTCTGCATTATATATAACCCCCTCTCTCAGGGCCTGTGGGGTCGTCCCTTCCCACAGCACCATGGATGTGCTGTCCAGCCCCGAGGATAAGGCTGAGCTCTGGGCAGTGTGGGGGTGGGGATGTGCTGGTCAGTGCGGGATGGGGCTGTGCTGGTCAGTCCCAGATGGGGCTGTGCTCCAGGCAGTGCTGGGGTGGGGATGTGTGGGTCAGTCTGGGATGGGGCTGTGCTCCGGGCAGTGCTGGGGTGGGGATGTGCTGGCTCATGGTCTGGGTCTGTTCCAGCTGGGAGCCACAGCTGGGCCGCATGGATCGTGATCTCCTGGAGCACAGCTCAAAAGGATGGACACTTGGCCCTGCTGCCCTGCACACGTGGGCACCAACACCGTCCTCTGCAGCCACTCTCTACCCTCTGCCTCAAAAGCCATGGAGAAGGAATCAGTGAGAGCAGTGGGGATCTTGCATTCCCTGTCCCTGCAGATGGGCATCTCCAAGCCCATTCTCATGGCTGGGGAGACAATGACCACACTGGGATGGACGTGCCCAGCACTAGCTCAGTCACAGCCAAAGCCAGTTCCAGTGGTCTTCCTAGGGTCCACTGGAGGCTGGGACATGTGTCGGGGACTTTGGTCAGTCTGAGCACATGCCTTAGCCTGAGGACTCTCTGGGGAGGGAGCGAGGGATGTCCTGGGCCACCGTTGTGGCTGAGCTCCTGGTGGGAGAGCCATGGTCATGTGCAGGAGGATCCAGAGAAGGACCCTGCTCACATCCATGGGAGCAGGACATTTTCCAGCTGTGCAGGAACAAGGGGATCCAAGGGGCTGTGGCTAGGGCAGGTGGTGCAGGCTGGGGGGGCTCAGTTATGGCTTTGGGAAGGACTAAAGTCCTTAGTCCAGTACGGAGGGGACAGAAGACTGAGAAAGACAGTAGGGGCATGATGTAAGTGAAGGCAAAGAAAAGTAAATTTGGAGAGGAAAAATGATGGTCAGTCTCTGCATGGGGACTACTCTGGGGTCATGGGGTCACAGCCCATCGTTGTCCCCTCCATACTCCAGGAGTCACTGCTGCCATCTCTGAGCCACCTCTGTGCTGCCTCGTCCACTTCAGAGAGAAGGAGCAGACATTGCAGAGGATCATTCCCTGCGGAATGCTCTGCCTGGGCTGTTTTACTGTGTGGATGCCCGGAGAAGAGTATCAGTGTTCCATCCAATGTGAGATTGGAGAGCAAAAACACTGAGAAACTGCTCAGCAAATCCAGGACTAAGCACAGGTGAACAGGGAAGATGATCCTGCCCCACAGGAGCTGGGTCCAGGCACCCAGCTGGAGGTGAGAGAGCTGCAGAATGGGTGTCTGGAGCTGCCAGCAAGTCCAGCCCAGTATGGCTGCAGCCTCTCCCTCAGCAGGTTCAACCTGCCATGGTGAGCAGATGTCTCAGAGCCACATGGACACACAGACCCACAGACACAGGCACAGGACAGAGAGACACACACCTGCCACCAGCAAGGCAGTCACCCACAACTCCCCAGCACAGGACCCCCGTCCCACACCAGTGTCTACCCCATGACCATAATCCCCTATCCCAGGATCAGCACACCCCATGGATGTGATCCCTGATCCTGGGACCAGCATCCATCCTGGGACCGTGATCCCTCATCCACACTGGAACCAGTGCCCATCCCAAGAGTGCAATCCCTTATTGCAGGACCAGCATCAACCCTGTCAGTGTGATCCCTTATCCACGCTGGGACCTGCATTCCCACTTCAGTCACATTAGTGCCTTCTGCACCTGGAATGTCTCAAACCCCCCCTGTACCAGCTCATACCTGGGTCACAAATCTCAGGAGCTCATTCCTTACAGAAGGGTTATTGATACTGGTCTTGAAGGCACCTGGAAATAACATCTCAGTTCTGCCCATGTTGTCCCGAAATTCCTCCCTGCAGCAGGAACACCATGGGTGAGGTGTCCCCACAAGTGTTCAGGCACCTGAAGCAGCTGCAGCTGTTTGTGACCCAGGAGAGCAGATACTACCTGTGCCATTACCATTCCGTAGGGATACAGAAGCTCCCTACTTGCCTCTGTGATTCTGGGGAGCGAGATCCTGGTTAGTGAACTCCAGTGAAATCCACACTGCTCATCGGAAAACCCACCCGAAACTTTCTCTTAAATGTGATGGAGAAATGTTGCTGCATCCCAGGGCTGTTGTGATGATGAATCACCTGAGGAGCACTGAGATGTGCAGGAACCATACAAATAAGGGATGAATAATCCATGGGCAGAAGTTGGGCTGCTCAGACATTGAACTCCCAGTTGCAGTCAGGAATGTGACCTGTGAAGCAGAACCTGTGGTACTGGAGAGAGAGTGTTTAACAGCCCCAAACTCACACATCCTGTGGGCTTGAAACTGGAGTTCAAACAGGAAGAACAGTGAAATGAAAATTTTCATTAAATGAAAATGTTCATTAAACATTGGAATAACATAAAGTTACAAATTAACTTTTACTTAACTACAGGGAGAAAAAGTAATAGAATCTTCAAATCACTAAGGTTGGAAAAGACCTCCAAGATCAGTGAGTCCAACCTTTGACCGAACACCACATTGGCACTCAGCCAGAGCACTGAGTGCCATATCCAGTCAATCCCTGAACACCTCCAGGGATGGGGACTCCACCACCACCCTGGGCAGCCCCTTCCAAGGCCTGACAACCCTTTCCATGAAGGAATTCTTCCTGATGTCCAACCTACAACTCTCCTGGCACAGCTTGAGACCGTTTCCCCCTGTTCTGTCCCTTGTTCTCTGGGAGCAGAGCCCGACCACCTCCAGGCTGCACGGTCCCGTCAGGGAGTTGTACAGAGCGAGATTCCCCACGAGCCTCCTTTTCTCCTGGCTGAGTCCCCCGCCCCGCTCCCTCAGCCACTCCTGGTGCTCCAGCCTCTTCCCCAGCTCCGTTCCCGTCTCTGGACGCGCCATTCCACTGACACCGGAGTGAAAATCCAGCCGCGGTCCGAACAAAGCCTGTGTGAGACCACGATCAGCTTATTTTAACCTGCGTGTGTAACCCGAGAAGTGTCTGCCCAAGGCAGGGACCCGGGCCCATTTCTGCCGCATTAACCCAAGCTCTCCGGGAGAAACCCGTGAGCGAGACCCCAACCCACCGCGGGGGAAATGTCACACGGCAGAAGGTTCTTCCCGGGGAAATCAAAGCAGCCAATTGTTATAAGTTAGAGACAAAAGCCAGGCCAATTAAAATAATTTGATTTATTGAGCAAGCTACAGCAAGCAAAAACAGCGCTGGGCGACCGGGGAGTCTCCGCTCCGCCAACGACTCGCGCCCGCCCCTTCTAATATCTCTAGTTTTATACCCTTCTTGTCCCGGTGCACGTATATCTTCCGAGAAGTACTCTGCGTCGGCGCGGGCTGTTGCTAGGGGGTCTTTTTCTGCTTTCTGGTGGTCGTGAGGCTGAAGGCCGTAGTCTTCCTCGGGGGGGCTCATACATTGCTTACTTCACTGGATATAGGTCATCCTGACCTTACTTCGTTATCTGTTCTCTCTGTTCTTGCTTAGACACCTGTTTTTCTTGGCCTTGCTTAGCTTTTTGTTCGGCCTTGCTTAGAAAAAGACTTGTGAGCTTCCTGACTCATTTTAACCATTTATTCCCTGGCTTAAGCAAGATTTGATTAACAAACACACGGTTATTTATCACACCGATTCTCTGTTATCCCAACAAAACAGGGCAGAGGAGGGTGAGGGGCGCGGAGAAGACCCCGGAGCGCCCTGTTCGGGGGGCACCGCCTTGTTCGGGGGGCGGCCACGGGGCTGTGCCGGGGGACGGGGGGGGGCGCGCCCGCCGCACTCAGCTCCGCTCCGCCCCCCGCGCCCGGCAGTGCTGGAGCGGTCGCCGCGATGTCCACGCTCAGCGCCGGCCGGGTGAGCGGGGCCCGGGGCGCACAGGGGACACGCGGGGAATCAGAGGAGGAGGGACGGGGCCGGGGTCGTGCTGGGGCTGGGGCGGCGCTGCCAACTTCGACCCTGGGGGTCCCGAGTCGGGGTCGGTGCGCGCTTCCCCTCCCGCGCCTCTCCGTTCCTCCCCCGGCAGTCGGTGTCCGCTGCTCCCCCGGGGGTCGGTGCCCGTCCCGTTGGGAACTGGGAACATTCCTTATATCGGGATCTATCGGTCGCCCTCGCCGGGAACTGCGTCGGCACTTCCAGTTCTCCCTGTCATTCCTGAACTAGGGGAAAGGTGAAGGTCGCCGGCTCTGCCGTGTTCATCCAGTGTCCCTCCAATGCCCCTCCGGTGTCCCCCGGTGGGACGCGGCCACCTGCCCCAAGTGTCACGGTGACAGCGGCGGCGGCGGCGGGGGGGTTGTGCCCGAGGGCAGGGGATCTCATGGATGATATTCCTGGCGCTGGGATTTGGGGTTCAGTGGGGGCAGAGCAGGTGGAAGGCACGAAGTGCTGGGTCTGAGCACGGAGAGAAGAGCGAGGCTGGTGGAGTGGGCAGGTGCTTGCCCAAATTCTTACACAGAATCCCAGACTGGTAGCTCCAAGTCCTGTCCCACCTGGCTGGGAATACTCCCAGCGATGGGGCATCCCCCTGCTCCAGCGCCTCATCCCTGTGTGAGAACTTTGGTCCCTTGTCACTGTGTGTTCCCCCGGGGAGATGCCCCTGCCCAACTCTCACATTCAGCTGTCCAGGGGTGTTGATGTGTCCAGTGTCACCTCAGTGATGCCCTTGACCTCACCCAGCCCTGGGGCAGGAGAACTATGAGACGGAATATCTCGAACCCAAATTTGGCAGCTCCTTTGGGGGGGATGTCACCTTCAGGCTCGTTGGGAATTCTGGGCTTTTCCTAGCTTTGTCTAAACCTTTTGGTGGAGATGCTGCGTAGGACTGGATCATCCTTAAGGAAAAAACCCAGCAAAACCAAAACCAAACCAAAGCCCAAACAAATAAACCCCCCATGATTACAATACCCTGTCTTTTTTTCTACCTCATCTTTTTGTCAGTTATGCCTCAAACAAGGTCAAAAACACCTGAGAGGGTTGTTTCCTGCTATTGTTTTGTTTTCCCCAGCAAAACCAAAACCAAACCAAAGCCCAAACAAATAAACCCTCCATGATTACAATACCCTGTCTTTTTTTCTACCTCATCTTTTTGTCAGTTATGCCTCAAACAAGGTCAAAAACACCAGGGAGGGTTGTTTCCTGCTATTGTTTTGTTTTCCTTCCTCACCTGTGGCAGCAGTTTCGTAAGAAAGCTCAGGCAAGAAGGGAAAACTTGGGTGAGAAAGGACAGTTTTGCAACACTTGCGTCTTGTGAAAACCCCACAGATAAAATTCTACCTTGTGGACACCCCCAAGCTGTGCACACATGCTGACTCAGCAGCTCAGCCTTCCGTGCTTGATCTCAGCTCTCCCCACAGTTCACCTTTTGGCTTTACAGATATTCTCAGTATTCTCTGACAATACCTTTTTCCCCTGTGTGCCACCTGCCGCAGCCGGTGTCCCTTGCAGTGTCCCTTGCAGGGGCTGCACTGGCACCTTTAGGACAGGCCACTCATTCTGCTCCAGAATATTCCCTCCTTCTCATGGTTCTTTTCCTGCTGCAGCTGCTCCGGACCCTGGTTTCGCCTGGCTGGAGGTCACTCTCCAGCAAACCTGCCCAAAACGTGCACCTGAGCAGACCTGGGAACGGGTTCAGCTTTGGTGAGTGCGGCAGGGCTGGGAAGGGAAGGAACAGGGAGGGAGAAATGGCAGTGCAGGGGGGAAAAAAGCAAACAAAAGACCAAAATAAACAGACCAGAAAAACCCCACCCCAAACCCCAACAAAACAACTGACCAAAAAACCCAAACAACAGCATTGCAGTTCAGGAGGAATTTCCAAGACAGGCATTTATTTGGAATAGATTTCTATTCTTTTTATAAAAAATATTTGAAAACCAAAAGCCCCTTTTCTCTCCAGCTCAGGACAGCCAGGGCCAGGGGTGATATTTGAGAGACTTTCTTCTTTTTTGTAACTGTCTTGAGCTTTTTTTATTGCCCAAATAACCTTAGCATTGAGCAGTGATCCCCCATTGGCTTTCAAATCATTAAAATAACCATGAGCAGCACCAGGGGAGCATGGTGGGTCTAGGGATGAGACACAAAAATTCCTCCACACCTGGGCTATTACAGCAAATTCTCTGGGGCAGCAGCAGATGCTTGACTGATGTTTTTGTTAAAAACATTTTGTTACCTGGCACTTTCTGCTCCATTTCCAGTACTTTTTTAATAATTTTGTAAGTAATGGTGTTGTGGGCATTGGTCAGAGCTCAGGGGGGGGTCAGAGGGAAGGAGGAAGTTGAGTTTCTTTATGTCTTTTTTGCCTTACTCTTTCAACAGAACTGACGGATGAACAGAAGGAATTCCAAGCCACTGCCCGAAAATTTGCTCTGGAGGAGATTATTCCTGTCGCTGCACAGTATGACAAGACTGGGGAGGTAAATCCACCCCTCAGGAGGGAAAAAACAGATTTTTCTCTTCACCTAAAGTTTGAAATGTTACCTGTGATAATCAACTGTGATTTTATCTGTGTCAGTATCCTGTGCCACTCATCAAACGGGCCTGGGAGCTTGGGCTGATGAATTCCCACATCCCAGAGAGCTGCGGTGAGTGCGATCCCTTTTAATCCCAAAAGTAAACCAAAGAAAAGGCCTTGGAGGAAACTGAGGTGTGAAATTGTGGATTACATATAAAATAACCTGTTGCACACTGGAGTAATCCCAAAGCAATCTGTGGGCAGGTTAGCACACATGGGTGTGACAAGGCTAGATGGGATCAGGTGAGGAATTAGATCCTGATGTAGTATCTTATGGCCAGATTTTCTCCCATGATCCCTATGTCAGGAATTCAAGGTTTTACTTTGATCCCGGCTCAGGCTGGAGGGATTTAAGGGTTCATGCCTGAGGACCATTTACTAATTTAGCCGAGGTGCAGCAGGTGCGTAACCATAGATAAAAATAACACGTTTCAGATTCCTTGTTTTACCTGAAAGTGGAATTTGGAAGTGTCCAGAGCAGGCCCTGTTGGGTCTTTTTGACTGATTTGGTGTACCAGGTATCAAAAATTGAGTTTCTGCAGCAGAGGCTGAGAGTCATGGAAAGGTTTGAATCAAGAGGGGCCTTTAAAGGTCCCCTTGTCCTACCCCCAGCAGCGAGAGCAAGGGGCAACGGGGGTGCAAGACACTCGAAATTCAGGAATGAATTTGAAAAACCATCAGGTTTCATAGTGGGAAATCATCAGCACAGTCTGGCTGGATATCCATAAAAAGCCTGGAAAAGGAGGTATTGGTGAGACTGACAGCAGGTATGGAAAAGTTGAGGCTGGTGTGAGGAGCTGTGGGAGAAGGTCATGGAACTGAGTGCTCAAACGAAGTTCAAAATGGGAAAAGAGATGGACACAGGAAAGGGAAGAAGTGATTCAAACTTCCCAGGTAAAATGGTGTCTGCTGTTCTAATCCCTGCCTCTGGAAAAAGGGATTTGAGGGTTATAATTTATAGTTTTGTGAGACATCAGAACCCATGTGGCCCTTTTCCACCTCCCAAGAGCTCCCCAGGGAATGCTCAGATGTAAAGCAGTGACAGATCCTGGTGGCACCTTCTGGCCATTTTATGCCACTTTTGTCCCACCTTGAGCACAAAATTAACCCCCCTGAGAATGGTGAAGTGGGATTTTTAAGTCATCCGATTGCAATGAAAAGAAATAAATAAAATACCAAGAATATAAATCTGGCAGCACGCTATTTCCCAAAGTGTTCCCAAAGGAGAACATCTGATGGAACATGGTGCCCATGGGGGACATTTGGGATAAAAAATGCTTGTAAATCATTAATATTCTGCACTTGAGACTTCCCTGAGTCCCCTCCTGTCCCTCCACAGGTGGGCTGGGGCTGGGCACCTTCGAGGCATGTCTGATCACAGAGGAGCTGGCGTACGGATGCACTGGGGTACAGACGGCCATCGAGGCCAATTCCCTGGGGGTGAGTCCTGCACCCATCTGGAACTGGGGCTGGGGCCCTCAAACTGGGCTCTGGGTCCTTCAGACTGGTCTCTGGGCCCTTGAGGTGATGGGTTAATGCTCTGAACATTCCCTTCCAGCAAATGCCTGTGATCATCGCTGGGAATGAGCAGCAGCAGAAAAAATACTTGGGCAGAATGACAGAAGAGCCCCTGATGTGTGTGAGTGTGATTAGGGAATCCCATAGATAAGTAATTAATTAATGAAAGAGGAGCCTCTGATGTTCGTGTGACTAGGGGTCGGTCATTGCCCACAATTCCACAATAATTTTGTGGTTTCCCAAACCCAGAATGTATATTCCTCAGGATTTGGGGGTTGTTCCTCCAGGCTTATTGTGTGACGGAGCCGGGCGCGGGCTCGGATGTGGCCGGGATCAGAACGCGGGCGGAGCGGAAAGGGGACGAGTATGTCATCAATGGGCAGAAGATGTGGATCACCAACGGTGGGAAGGCCAACTGGTGCGTTCCCTTTGCGGCCACGCTGCTCTGTGCTGGGGTTTGTTTAAGGGCCCATCGCCAACCTGAGTGCTCCCGTTCATCGTTCATCGGGAAGAGGCACCAGCAGCAGCCCCAGTGCTGTGGGTGCCCCAAGAGGGAACAGGCTAATGACATCCCAGCTCGATGATGTCACAGCTGTGGTCAGAATGCAGCTCATATGGGCTGAAAGCGGATACAATTCCCTCCCTTTCCCTTTGGGGCAGAGAGTTACTCAGGGTTAATTCCAAAATGCTCAAGTTACCAAGCACTGACCTGGCTCCCAGACAGGGATCAGCTGCTTCTGAGTCAGCCGGGAATGCCTCCCGCTCACAGGGAAAACAGAAAAACTCTGGGATTTAATTGTCTTAAGGTAATACATTTCCAAGGAGTCCCAGAGCCCAGGCTGTGCTGCAGGGTCAGGGAGGGCAGCACGGACCCTTCCTCTGGGCTTGCCTTCTCCCCACCCCAACACACAAACACTTCTCAGTCCAAGAGGAAAAACTTTATACATTTATCTATGAAAGTTGGGATTTCTCACTGTTTAATTTCTTGCCCGAGGCAGAACCATCACAGAGACTCTCCCAGCATGTTCCTGACCCCCCTAAATGGGATTTACAGCAATTGCTGACACAAAAACCTCATTTACAAATGATACCGGGAAGAGTAAAATGGAAATATTTGTAATCAAGAGGAAAAGGCTTTGCACACAATGCTGCATTCCCTGTACAATAATCCTTACAGATGTGCTGGGAATTGGCTTATTTTGGGCTATTTGGGAGGCTGGGCGGGATATTGAGACTTAGGACCCATGGAAAAGGTGGAGAAGTTTTGCAGGTTTACCTGAGGGAATTTCATTAAACCTTGGCTTTGTGGGAAGAGATGCCCAGACAACACTGACATTCCTTGCACTCCTTCCCCCTCATTTGGGGTTTTTTTGGAAGGGCCAATGAAAGGGTTGTTACTTTATCACTCTATTTCCTGTATGGTACAAATATGGACAAAACCACTCAGCATTTTTGGCATGAAGTGTCTGATTGTTGGGGATGAGCTGAGCCCCCATCTCTGTCCTCCCCAGGTACTTCCTGCTGGCCCGCACCAATCCTGACCCCCGGGCTCCGGCCAGCAAAGCCTTCACAGGATTCATCGTGGAGGCTGACAGCCCTGGGATCCAGATTGGCAGGAAGGTGATCATCAGGAATTATCGCTCCTTCCTGAACCTATAACATGACAAATTGCCATGAAAGGGAAATGGCTGAACCTTGTCAGGGCTCATAGAGAGGGATATTGGAATTCTCACAATGCCCAGAAGCTGTTCATAAGATACATTTAATAATTATATTCACGTATATATAGAAAAATTATGTATGTATATTAGATAGAAGATATATAATATCTAATTAGATACAATATATATAAAATTAGGTATAATAACAATAGAATTATAATTGTATGAATTCAGATAAATAATTACTCAGAAGGGCCTAAAGCAGATAACTTTGCACAGCTGCAAAAGAACCTTTGAGAACATGGAATTGCCAAGAACCTATTAATGTCCAGGGGGAGTGAAGGTGTTGGCAGAACTTTCCCCAAAACCCCCCGGTCTGCTGCAATTTCAGCTGCTCCAGCCCAAGTAAGGCACCATGGAGACCCTGGTTTTCTCTCTCTTCAGTTACACTTGGAACCTGAAAACCTGATTTATTTATGAATTTGGTTTTTGGTAGTACAGCTGGGTCTTGCAGCTGCTGCAAGTGGGTTCTTGACTGTTTCCCATGTGAGAGGACAGAATCAAATTATATGTAGAATTGAATCCTCCAGAGGATCAATTGAACCAGAAAAAGCCAAAGGAGGGATTCCAGTTCCAGAATTGATCTCCCACATGGAGGCAGTGACCTGCTCAGGTGTGACAAGTCAAGGGCTCACTGGCCTGGGGAGGCCAAACTAGTATTTCATGTCTCTCTGGTGGGTTTTAGCTAAAACAGAAGTGTTTTTTTAAGGGAAAAAAGCTTCATTTATTCTTTGAGTGAACTAAAGGATGGAATTGGTTGTACCTGGGAAGTATCTGTTGTATTGGTTGTATCTGATTCAGTGGCACCTCCATTTTGCAGGAGCTGAACATGGGCCAGCGCTGCTCGGACACGCGTGGGATCGTCTTCGAGGACGTGCGAGTCCCCAAGGAGAACGTGCTGATCGCGGAGGGTGCTGGCTTCAAGATCGCCATGGGCGCCTTTGACAAGACCAGGCCCCCGGTGAGTGCCGGGAATGGGCTGTTCACAAATCAAACAGGAATTTCCGCTGCTCATCACACACTGTGCTCACCCAGGTGGCAGCGGGGGCTGTGGGGCTGGCGAGGCGAGCACTCGACGAGGCCACAAGGTACGCGCTGGAGAGGAAAACCTTCGGGAAACCCATCGTGGAGGTGCGTCCAAGAGATTTAGAGTTACACATGGGAAAATCTGATCCAACACAGTTCCCAATTCCATAGAACTCCTTGAGCACAACTTGCCAAGTGCGCTGAATTTGCAAGTTAAAAAATTAAGATAAAATGATATATTAGGGAAGATTTATTCCCAGAAAGGCCTGCCTGTGGTGGAGTGCTCATCCTTGTGGCACTTGGGCACACAGTTTAGTGATGACCATGGCAGTGCCAGGGCAAGGCTTGGCCTTGATGATCTTAATGGTCTTGTCCGACCCAAACGATTACATGATCCCAAGGCTCCTTCCCCAGGGGTGTCGCAGCCCTCAGAGGCTCACCTGGTGGATCTTTGCTCTCCCAGCACCAGGCTGTGGCATTCCTGCTGGCAGAGATGGCCATGAAGGTGGAGCTGGCCCGGCTGGGGTACCAGCGCGCAGCCTGGGAGGTGGACGCTGGCCGCCGCAACACCTTCTACGCCTCCATCGCCAAGGCCTTCGCCGGGGATGTCGCCAACCAGGTGGCCACTGATGCCGTGCAGATCTTTGGGGGCAATGGCTTCAACACAGAATATCCCGTGGAGAAGCTCATGAGGGATGCCAAAATCTATCAGGTGAGTGGGACAGAGTGAGGGGTCTCCATGGCAATGCGGGTGCTCAATGCAAAGTAATTAATTGCTGATTAATTGCAATCGGGATGGACACAGGCTAAAAAGATTTGGAGGCTGAAAGGCATTAAATCAGGAAAGTTCTCAAGTTATCATTCGCTGGGTAGGTGCTTCAACTGTCACCAGCACTGAGGCCCATGGACTAACTAATTAGCATTAATTACCCTGCGTGTGCTGCAGAAACAGCCATGGGGCACAGCCCACAGTGATTCAGTTCTTCAGATATTTATTTATTGGTTTCTTCTCCAAAATAACAAAACACAGTCATATTTCCTAATTTTCAGCCCACAGACACCCCTAATCCCCAGTGCTCTTTCTGCAGTGTTACTGCCAAGAAATTATTCCATGCCAGAATTCCTCTGTTGGTTCCAGGTTGTTATTCAGCAGGAATGACTGAATTTCATCAGGAAACCCAGCGACCTTCACCTTTTCCCTCTTTCCAACATTAACCATAACTGGCTGGAACTGATCCAAACAGGTCTCAGGGAACACATGTGAGCCCTGACTTGTCACCGAGTGACCACAGTTGCTAAGGTTCCAGGTGGCTGACATTCCTTTCACAGCTGACTTTAGAATTCCAACTGTTCTCACCAATCAGGAATTTTTCCCTCTCCAAGGGCAGAAAGCAGATGTTTGGAATTGAAATGTTCTCAGTCCTGATTTCAGTCCTGCCAGGGAAGAACTGAACAAGCTATGAGACTTAGTCAGAATTGGGCTCTTTTCCTGTTCTGTTTTTCTTTTGTTTTCACCAAGATCCCAGTAATCCAATTCTCCATCACACAGCTCCATCATCAATGCATGGCCAGGCAGGTTTTGAATGAGGTTTTGAAATGTATGATTTAGTATGAAATTTTGGGTGTTTTTCCTGTTCCACTCCATCCCTGCAAGAACTTGGAAAAGGGGTGGACTGTACAATTCCAGCAGCTTTACTTGGAGAAGCTTTGTGCAGTTTGGGGAATATTAGCCTGATTTTGTGACGGCAAAGAAAGTGGATTTGGAGTTGTGGGAGTGATTTGCCAGAGCAACTTCAGGCAGAATTGGGAGCTGAAATGCTTAAATCCCCAAATTCTGCTGTCCTGGAGCTGCCCTGGGCTGTACCTGGGGGAACCCTGGATCCCTCCTGTGCTGAGCACACACAGGTGTTTGGATACTTGGGGGATTCCTGGATCCCTCCTGCACTGGACACACACATCTGGACATGCTTATTGCCTCTTATGGGTCATTGTCACACTAATTTTCCCAGTTTTCCCTCTTCCCGCCTGCTGGCTTGGTACTGGGAGGGGTCACATGTGAACAGACTCTGGTCAAACACCTTTCCCAGCTCCCGGCTCACGTGGCTCTGGTTTTCCCTGCAGATTTACGAGGGCACAGCGCAGATCCAGCGGGTGATCATCGCCCGTGAGCACCTGGGCAGGTACAAGGCCTGAGGGATGCAGCAGCTCCGGGCCCACTGTTCCAGGGAAAGGGATTGTGCTGCATTTCTTCATTAGAAAAACATGTGAAAAACCCTTTTCCATCAATCTCCTGTTCTTGTGCCTGATCCAGCACAGGCTCTGTGCCTATGAGCCTATTCCACTGACTGATCATCCCAAAAATCCCTAAATCCCACAGGGATCATATCGCTCTTCCCAAATCTCCCTTTGCCAAAGGAGACAGAACACTTCCCCAGCAAACCTGAATGAGCAAAGAGTGAATCAAATTCTCGGTTTTAAAAATTTCTTTTTGCCAGTGAAAGCAAAAATCCAGCATGTCCTAGGGGTCAGATTTAGGGCGTTTCTATGTTTATAACGGCACTGATCTGCTCCCCTTGTTTATTCCTGTGGCCTGGGTGATGGCAACTGGATCAATCTCAGGGAGCTTTAAAAACCTGACTTTTCATCCTGTGGAAGGGCCCAGCTGGCTCTGGCACTGGAGCTCCAGAGACCAGATTCCCAAGATCCATAGGAAACACTGTGGGTTTGGAGCATTTCAACAGCCAGATCTAAAGAAAAACTAAAGTGAAATGAAAACTAATGTTTCTCATGCCTTGAGCCAGAATTCCTTGTTATGGGTGAGTGGTAATGATGATGTGTGAGAGGGGCTGCATGTATCCTGGGAGGAAAGGAGTGGGATGGGGCAATGGGAACATGAAGTACCTGATCCCGTGGAAAAGTGTGCAGGAAATGGGCTGTGTTTCGGCATCACAGTGTGCACTGAGCTGGGCCTCGCCCTGACGCTCTGATACGGGCCAGGAACAAGCCTTGTGTAGCACAGGGGATTTCCCTGGCAAAGGGCCCTTCTGGAGTTGCTGCCATGTCCCAATAAGAGCTGTTGGTGTTGATGGGGTGAGGGTGGCTGATGCTGCACCCCTTGCACACTCTGGTGGGATCCACTGCCCTGTGCCAGTACCAGCATGGGATGACCTTGTGGGTGGGACTGGGGTGGGCTGGGAATGGTCAGAGGAGGATGGAATGGGGATGGAAGTGGATGGGGACTGTGCAGAAAAGCCACACTATGAAAAGCCAGCGTCCACAAAGAAGACAGAGGAGTCCTGCAAATTTATTCGAATAAAGGGATTGTCCACTGGGGCACACGCCCGTGGGTTTTTCTCTCACAAGGTTACAAAGGGCACAGCCACCTTTTATTCTAAACTCCCAATCGCATATTACCCTCTTCCTTTCCCCATCAGCTGAGGCACCAGGAAGGCACAGCCTTCCCGAACCACCTACCACATAATCCCCCTGAACATGTATCACCATTTTCCCATAAAGTTCAGAAGTTCAGGCTGTCTGGGTTCTGCGGGTCCACAAGAAGTTCAGAACATCTGCAATAGACTTTGGAGGACACATTTGTCCTATTTATTCTAAAGTTCAGGAGTTCAAACTGTCTGGGTCAAACCACCTCGGTTCTGTAACAAACTTTCCCGGCCTGATGTTCGTAGAGCCATTAATACCCATTTCGAAGACATTAACACCCATTTCTAAGACAACAGACAATTTCTAAGACCCCCACACCCATTCTTCCAGGCCGAGTTTTTAGTGAACTCTTTAGAACGCATTTTTCCTACCGGGATTGAACGCAATTGGGATGTGGATGGAGGCAGTGCGGACGGAACAGGCTGGGATGGAGGAGGTTGCGATGTGAATGGAGCCGGATAGGGATAGAGGCGCTTCACATGGGGCTGGAGGCGGATGGAGAGGGATGATACAGGGACGGAGACGGATAGTAGTGGGATAAAAAGACAAGGAGGGGGATGGGACAGGGCGGGATGACGATGCAGATGGATGGGGATGCAGACCAATGAGGGCGCATGGAGGCGGATGCCGCGAGCAGCTCCTCCCGGCCGGCGCGGCCGATGTCCTTTGCAGCGGAAGCGAGGGCGGGAGCGGCCGCGTGGTGCGGGACGGGCCCGGGAGCAGGTGGAGTCCCGGGGGTGTCGCGGGGCGTCTCGTTGTGGGCAGGGGCCGTGGGTGGGAGCGGCGGGAGGCGCGGGCACGGAGCCCCCCGGGCAGAGGCGGTGCAGGTGGCGGTGCCGGGGCTGTGGAAGGGCCGCTCGTTGGGCGCGGTGCCGCAGGCGCTGGGCCGAGCGCGGCGCTGGGGGAAGGGCGCGGCGCAGAGCGGAGCGTCCGGGCCGGGCGAGGCGGCGTTGGGAGCATGGTGAGGCCGATGGCGGCGGCGCCGAGCCGGGGCCGTGGCAAGGGCCGTGCCGGGCCAGGGGCAGGGGCAGCGGCTGCTGGGGGCGTTTCCCTTGCGGCCAGCGGCGCTGGTGCAGCACCGTGCCAAGGGCTGCGCTGCTGCGGGGGCAGCGCTGCAGGCGGAGGGAGCGTCCCGTGCTGGGAGCAGCGGCTGTGGCCGCGCCGGAGGAGGCACTTGCCGGGCCCGGGATGAGCGCTGGCATGTTTTATCTGAGCCGAGCTGATGTCTCTCACCGCTTTAGCTCTAGAATTACTCTGAGGCCCGGCAAGCTGCCGATCCGTCCGCCACTGGCGCTTTCCCCACTTGCGGGATCGAGTTCCCGTCCCAAACGCTGACGCAGCTTGAGGAGAGGGGGCCCGGGTTGGGATGTGGCCCATTGCTATGTGGGGCAGGTGCAGCTGTGGGCCGAGTGGTGGCTGTTGTGCCCGGGAGGGGCTCTGAGCTCGCCCGAATTCCCTGGTTGGGAGTTGGTGGCCACGTGCGTGTGGGAATGTTGGCTCGGGGTGTCGCTGAGCCCCCGTGTGCTGGCAGAGCTGTGCAGCTTCCGCATGTGCAGCTGGGCTGGTGCGAGTGCGGGTGGCAGTGTGCGGGAGGGAAGTGGCACCTCTGGTCAGCCTGGCCCTAAACCGGGAATGTTTTGTGCTTCTCGAAGGTCTCCAGTTGAGCCCGGGACGTTCTGGCCAGCCCAGAGCTATGATCCAGCATTTTGGAGAGTGCCCTGTGCTGCAGGTGCCAGTGGGATGTGACAGGTGAGGTTTGGGTGACCCGGCTGCTGGTGAGGTCCATGTTTTCGGGGCTTTGGATCTGCAGTCAGATCTGCTGCCCCTGGGAAGGTGTGACTGGGTGTGTCCTCAGGGCCACGTGGCTCCCTGTGGCTGTCCTGGATTCTGTCCGCTCCTGAGGCCTTGATGGATGGGCAGAGAAAGGAAAGGTGTTGCGGCACTTGTTAGTTTTGGTCCTTTTATGCCTGCAAAACCCGGCCTGTGCCTTTGTTGTCATTATTTTCCAAGGGAATGTGACCTTGGTTTTGCAGTTGGTTTTTTGTATTTTCATTCTTTTTTTGGTTTCTGCATCCTGGGAGACACAATGATCGTCCTTCCAGCTTGGGCTGGGAAAAGACCACGAGCCCCAGACCACTGCACGGAGGAGGTGGCCTGGAGCGGGAGGGTCACAGGGGTTTCACATGTGTGTCACAGGGTTGTATCCTGTGATGACAGTGAAGCCTGTAGTGATAGTGTTCCTTGTCTCTCCCCTTGTGGCACAGGTCCTGTGTCACACAGGAGGTGTTGGTCCCAGCCCCCACTGATGCGTGTCCCATGTCACACGGGAAGTGCTGGTCCCCAGCCCCTCGCTGGTGTGCTCTGAGGCCGTGTCCCTGTTTCCCACCCACCCCTTCTTTACAGTGAGTGAACAAACAGGCAGAGAGACCTGAGCAGCTTGGGGGACACTGGGGGGAAAACAAAGCTGACCCATGGATATTCCTAAACCAGAGGAGACAGCCTTCCCTCTCCCCACCCTGGAAAGGTCTGGAATTCCCTGTTCTTTGGGAAGCTGGCAAAGCCCTTTCCTGTCAGAGGTGCTGGGGAGGTCCCTCTGCACTTGGAGCAGCCTGAGGAAAGGGACCCAGTCTGGAGAAGTTAGTGGAGAATTGTCTGCTGTGGGTGGGATTCCAGGCTGGGGATGGGAAGGACTCCTAACTGCTCTTCCTGGCTGTGGCAAGAAGGGATGGTGTTTCGATCTGCTTATTAAAAGTTTTGGAGAGATGCCTCTGCCTGAATTAAGGTGCCAAAGGTTCCCTAAGCCAAGGTCAATAGTATGGATTTTATTTCCCAGTAAATGAGAGAGACAGAAATAGAAAAAGTGATGGGGAAGAGGAAGATGATGGTAGATTGTGTAGAAAATGTCATCACTCCATGGATCCCAAGGACATTCCTTTGTTCCTTTCCATATGAAAGGAACCTTGGTGGTGAGGTTTCCCCACATGAGTTCAATGAATTAATATACATTTGTGCCACGTGGGAATGAACGTCCAGATACCTCCCTGGGGGGAAGGGGCAAGGTTGCCACTGTCTCTCGCTACAGACTCTGCCTCTGTCACAGCACTTTGCATCACATGCAGTGCTCTGGTGGAAGGCCTGAGCGAATGAGTCTGAGGAGCTTCAGGGCTCTTGGATGGTTTCTGACCCCTCCTGAGCTGCCCTTCACATGAATGTATGGGGTGGGTGGCCTTCCCAGGGAGGGGATTTTACAGCGGAGCTGTTCTGTGTAAGGGAGGATGGGTGTTCACTGCCTGTGACCCAAAGCTGTGCCACACACAGAAAACCTGTCCTGCAGCCCCTTGGTTCAGGGGGAGTGCAAACCTCAGCTAATTGAATCTGTTGGCTATGGCCTCCCTCACCCCAAACCCAACCAGAGCTGATTTTGAGGACAGCTGCTGGGTTTGGCTTTCTGGGGGATACTTTCTTCTCCCTCAGCCTTGTGTGCTTCTGTCTAGACGTGAGATAACGGAACAACTGTGTCACCTTTACGTTATCTGTGGTTGCCTTAGGCACCTTAATTCTCAGTGCACAGTTCCCCTCAGGAGGCATCTTCCCGGAGGGCTGGGCTTCGGTGGTCACAGGGTCTTTATAATACAGTTTTGGCATGATGGGCTAAAAGTCTTCAATCTGCAAGTGGAAGCCTTTAAGCACACCATTTCGTGGTGTGCCAGGTGGGAATGGAGGCGGATGTGGGCGGATGCCGCGGGCAGCTCCTCCCGGCCGGTGCGGCCGATGTCCCTTGCAGCGGAAGCGAGGGCGGGAGCGGCCGCGTGGTGCGGGCCGGGCCCGGGGGCAGGTGGGGTCCCGGGGGTGTCGCGGGGCGTCTCGTTGTGGGCAGGGGCGGTAGGCGGGAGCGGCGAGAGGCGTGGGCACGGAGCCCCCTGGGCAGAGGCGGTGCAGGTGGCGGTGCCGGGGCTGTGGAAGGGCCGCTCGTTGGGCGCGGCGCCCCAGGCGCTGGGCCGAGTGCGGCGCTGGGGGAAGGACGCAGCGCAGAGCGGAGCGTCCGGGCCGGGCGAGGCGGCGTTGGGAGGATGGTGAGGCCGATGGTGGCGGCGCCGAGCCGGGGCCGCGGCAAGGGCCGTGCCGGGCCAGGGGCAGGAGCTGCTGGGGGCGTTTCCCTTGCGGCCAGCGGCGCTGGTGCAGCGCCGTGCCAAGGGCTGCGCTGCCGGGGGGGCAGCGCTGCAGGCGGAGGGAGCGTCCCGCGCTGGGAGCAGCGGCTGTGGCCGCGCCGGAGGAGGCACTTGCCGGGCCCGGGATGAGCGCTGGCATGTTTTATCTGAGCCGAGCTGATGTCTCTCACCACTTTAGCTCTAGAATTACTCTGAGGCCCGGCAAGCTGCTGATCCATCCGCCACTGGAGCTTTTCCCACTTGCGGGATCGAGTTCCCATCCCAAACGCTGACGCAGCTTGAGGAGAGGGGGCCCGGGTTGGGATGTGGCCCATTGCCAGGTGGGGCAGGTGCAGCTGTGGGCTGAGTGGTGGCTGTTGTGCCCGGGAGGGGCTCTGAGCTCGCCCGAATTCCCTGGTTTGGGAGTTGGTGGCCACGTGCATGTGGGAATATTGACTCGGGGTGTCGCTGAGCCCCCGTGTGCTGGCAGAGCTGTGCAGCTTCCGCGTGTGCAGCTGGGCTGGTGCAAGTGCGGGTGGCAGTGTGCGGGAGGGAAGTGGCACCTCTGGTCAGCCTGGCCCTAAACCGGGAATGTTTTGTGCTTCTCGCAGGTCTCTGGTTGAGCCCGGGATGTTCCGGCCAGCCCAGAGCTATGATCCAGCATTTTGGAGAGTCCCCTGTGCTGCAGGTGCCAGTGGGATGTGACAGGTGAGGTTTGGGGTGACCCGGGTGCTGGCGAAGTCCATGTTTTCGGGGCTTTGGATCTGTAGTCAGATCTGCTGCCCCTGGGAAGGTGTGACTGGGTGTGTGCTCAGGGCCACGCAGCTCCCTGTGGCTGTCCTGGATTCTGTCCGCTCCTGAGGCCTTGATGGATGGGCAGAGAAAGGAAAGGTGTTGGGGCACTTGTTAGTTGTGTCCTTTTGTGTCTATAAAACCCGGGTTTTCCTTTTGTTGTATTTTCTGTGGGAATGTGAACATTCCTTTGTTTTTATTAAAACTATGTTTTGTTTCATTTCTGCATCCTGGGAGACACAATGATCCTCATTCGGCCTTAGACTGGGAAAAGATCACGAGTCCCAGGGCACTGCAGGGAGGAGGTGGCTCAGAGCAGGAGGGTCACAGGGGTTTCACATGTGTGTCACAGGGTTGTGTCCTGTGATGACAGTGAAGCCTGTAGTGATAGTGTTCCTTGTCTCTCCCCTTGTGGCACAGGTCCCGTGTCACACAGGAGGTGTTGGTCCCAGCCCCCACTGATGCATGTCCCATGTCACACGGGAAGTGCTGGTCCCCAGCCCCTCGCTAGCGTCCTCTGAGGCCGTGTCCCTGTTTCCCACCCACCCTTTCCTTACAGTGAGTGAACAAACAGGCAGAGAGACCTGAGCAGGTTGGGGGACACTGGGAGGAAACCAAAGCTGACCCATGGATATTCCTAAACCAGAGGAGATAGCCTTTCCCCTTCGCACCCTGGAAAGGTCTGGAATTCCCTGTTCTTTGGGAAGCTGGCAAAGCCCTTTCGTGTCAGAGGTGCTGGGGAGGTCCCTCTGCACTTGGAGCAGCCTGAGGAAAGGGACCCAGTCTGGAGAAGTTAGTGGAGAATTGTCTGCTGTGGGAGGGATCCCAGGCTGGGGATGGGTAGGACTCCCAACTGCCCTTCCTGGCAGTGGCAGGAGGGGATGGTGTTACGGCCTGGTTATTAAACGTTTAGGAGAGATGTCTCTGCCTTAATTAAGGTGCAAAAGGGACCCTAAGCCAAGGTTACTAGTGTGGGTTTTATTTCCCAGTAAATGAGAGAGACAGAGATAGAAAAAGTGGTATAGAAGGGGAAGATGGAGGTAGATTGTGTAGAAAATGTCATCACTCCATGGATCCCAAGGACATTCCTTTGTTCCTTTCCATATGAAAGGAACCTTGGTGGTGAGGTTTCCCCACATGAGTTCAATGAATTAATATACATTTGTGCCACGTGGGAATGAAAGCCCCGGTACCTCTCTGGGGGGAAGGGGCAAGTTTGCCACTGTCTCTCGCAATAGACTCTGACTCTGTCACACCACATTGCATCACATGCAGTGCTCTGGTGGAAGGCCTGAGCAAATGAGTCTGAGGAGCTTCAGGGCTCTTGGATGGTTTCTGACCCCTCCTGAGCTGCCTTTCACATGAATGTATGGGGTGGGTGGCCTTCCCGGGGAGGGGATTTTACAGCAGAGCTGTTCTGTGTAAGGGAGGATGGGTGTTCACTGCCTGTGACCCAAAGCTGTGCCACACACAGAAAACCTGTCCTGCAGCCCCATGGTTGGGGGGGGGAGTGCAAACCTCAGCTAATTGGGTCTGTTGGCTATGGCCTCCACCACCCCAAATGCAAGCAGAGCTGATTTTCAGGACAGTTCCTGGGTTTGGCTTTCTGGGGGATACTTTCTTCTCCCTCAGCCTTGTGTACTTCTCTCTAGATGTGAGGCAGTGGAACAACAGTGTCACCTTTATGTTCACCTCGGGTTCCATTAGGCAACTTAATTCCCAGTGCAAAGTTCCCCTCAGGAGGCATCTTCAGGGCGGGCTGGGCTTCGGTGGTCGCAGCTTCTTTTGCATTTTTGGCATGATGGGCTAAAAGTCTTCAATCTGCAAGTGGAAGCCTTTAAGCACACCATTTCATGGTGTGCCAGGTGGGAATGGAGGCGGATGTGGGCGGATGCCGCGGGCAGCTCCTCCCGGCCGGCGCGGGTGATGTCCCTTGCAGTGGAAGCGAGGGCGGGAGTGGCCGCGTGGTGCGGGCCGGGCCCGGGGGCAGGTGGGGTCCCGGGGGGTTCGCGGGGTGTCTCGTTGTGGGCAGAGGCGGTGGGCAGGAGCGGCGGGAGGCGCGGGCACGGAGCCCCCCGGGCACGGAGCCCCAGGGCACGGAGCCCCCCGGGCAGAGGCGGTGCAGGTGGCGGTGCCGGGGCTGTGGAAGGGCCGCTCGTTGGGCGCGGTGTCGCAGGTGCTGGGCCGAGCGCAGCGCTGGGGGGAGGGCGCGGCGCGGAGCGTCCGGGCCGGGTGAGGCGGCGTTGGGAGGATGGTGAGGCCGATGGCGGCGGCACCGAGCCGGGGCCGTGGCAAGGGCCGTGCCGGGCCAGGGGCAGGGGCAGCGGCTGCTGGGGGCGTTTCCCTTGCGGCCAGCGGCGCTGGTGCAGCGCCGTGCCAAGGGCTGCGCTGCCGGGGGGGCAGCGCTGCAGGCGGAGGGAGCGTCCCGCGCTGGGAGCAGCAGCTGTGGCCGCGCCGGAGGAGGCACTTGCCGGGCCCGGGATGAGCGCTGGCATGTATTATCTGAGCCGAGCTGATGTCTCTCACCGCTTTAGCTCTAGAATTACTCTGAGGCCCGGCAAGCTGCCGATCCTTCCGCCACTGCAGCTTTTCCCACTTGCGGGATCGAGTTCCCGTCCCAAACGCTGACGCAGCTTGAGGAGAGGGGGCCCGGGTTGGGATGTGGCCCATTGCCAGGTGGGGCAGGTGCAGCTGTGGGCCGAGTGGTGGCTGTTGTGCCCGGGAGGGACTCTGAGCTTGCCCAAATTCCCTGGTTTGGGAGTTGGTGGCCACGTGCATGTGGGAATGTTGGCTCGGGGTGTCACTGAGCCCCCGTGTGCTGGCAGAGCTGTGCAGCTTCCGTGTGTGCAGCTGGGCTGGTGCGAGTGCGGGTGGCAGTGTGCGGGAGGGAACTGGCACCTCTGGTCAGCCTGGCCCTAAACCGGGAATGTTTTGTGCTTCTCGCAGGTCTCCAGTTGAGCCTGGGATGTTCTGG
Organism: Acanthornis magna; assembly: GCA_036785705.1. Lineage (NCBI taxonomy): Eukaryota > Metazoa > Chordata > Aves > Passeriformes > Acanthizidae > Acanthornis > Acanthornis magna. The sequence goes on along the minus strand of JAWUZG010000222.1, from coordinate 250,002 downwards.
CCAGCCCAGATTTGTGCTCCAGCATTTTGGAGAGTCCCCCGTGCTGCAGATGCCAGTGGGATGTGACAGGTGAGGTTTGGGGTGACCGGGTGCAGGTGCGATCTGTGTTCCCAGGGCTTTGGTTCTGCAGTCAGATATGCTGCCCCTGGGAAGGTGTCATTGGATTTGTGCTCAGGGCCACGTGGCTCCCTGTGGCTGTGCTGGCTTCTGTCAGCTCCTGAGGCCTTGATGGATGGGCAGGGAAAGGAAAGGTGTTGGGGCGCTTGTTAGTTGTGTCCTTTTCTGTCTATAAAACCCGGGTTTTGCTTGTGCTGTATTTTCTGCGGGGGTGTGAACATTCCTTTATTTTTATTAAAAGTATTTTTTGTTTCGTTTCTGCATCCTGGGAGACACAATGATCCTCATTCCACCTCCGACTGGGAAAAGATCACAAGTCCCAGGGCACTGCAGGGAGGAGGTGGCTCGGAGCAGGAGGGTCACAGGGGTTTCACATGTGTGTCACAGGGTTGTATCCTGTGATGATGGTGAAGCCTGTAGTGATAGTGTTCCTTGTCTCTCCCCTTGTGGCACAGGTCCCGTGTCACACAGGAGGTGTTGGTCCCAGCCCCCACTGATGCATGTCCCATGTCATACGGGAAGTGCTGGTCCCCAGCCCCTCGCTAGTGTCCTCTGAGGCTGTGTCCCTGTTTCCCACCCATCCCTTCCTTACAGTGAGTGAACAAACAGGCAGAGAGACCTGAGCAGCTTGGGGGACACTGGGGGGAAACCAAAGCTGACCCATGGATTATCCTAAACCAGAGGAGACAGCCTTCCCTCTCCCCACCCTGGAAAGGTCTGGAATTCCCTGTTCTTGGGGAAGCTGGCAAAGCCCTTTCCTGTCAGAGGTGCTGGGGAGGTCCCTCTGCACTTGGAGCAGCCTGAGGAAAGGGACCCAGTCTGGAGAAGTTAGTGGAGAATTGTCTGCTGTGGGTGGGATCCCAGGCTGGGGATGGGAAGGACTCCTAACTGTTCTTCCTGGCAGTGGCAAGAGGGGATGGTGTTTCGATCAGGTTATTAAAAGTTTTGGAGAGATGCCTCTGCCTGAATTAAGGTGCAAAAGGTTCCCTAAGCCAAGGTCAATAGTATGGATTTTGTTTCCCAGTAAATGAGAGAGACAAATAGAAAAAGTGATGGGGTAGAGGAAGATGATGGTAGATTGTGTAGAAAATGTCATCACTCCATGGATCCCAAGGACATTCCTTTGTTCCTTTCCATATGAAAGGAACCTTGGTGGTGAGGTTTCCCCACATGAGTTCAATGAATTAATATACATTTGTGCCACGTGGGAATGAACGCCCAGATACCTCCCTGGGGGGAAGGGGCAAGTTTGCCACTGTCTCTCGCTACAGACTCTGCCTCTGTCACAGCACTTTGCATCACATGCAGTGCTCTGGTGGAAGGCCTGAGCGAATGAGTCTGAGGAGCTTCAGGGCCCTTGGGATGGTTTCTGACCCCTCCTGAGCTGCCTTTCACATGAATGTATGGGGTGGGTGGCCTTCCCAGGGAGGGGATTTTACAGCGGAACCGTTCTGTGTAAGGGAGGATGGGTGTTCACTGCCTGTGACTCAAAGCTGTGCCACACACAGAAAACCTGTCCTGCAGCCCTTTGGTTGGGGGGGCAGTGCGAACCTCAGCTAATTGGGTCTGTTGGCTATGGCCTCCCTCACCCCAAACCCAACCAGAGCTGATTTTGAGGACAGCTGCTGGGTTTGGCTTTCTGGGGGATACTTTCTTCTCCCTCAGCCTTGTGTGCTTCTGTCTAGACGTGAGATAACGGAACAACTGTGTCACCTTTATGTTATCTCAGGTTGCCTTAGGCACCTTAATTATCAGTGCAAAGTTCCCCTCAGGAGGCATCTTCAGGGAGGGCTGGGCTTCGGTGGTCAGAGGGTCTTTATAAAGTTTTGGCATGGTGGGCTAAAAGTCTTCAATCTGCAAGTGGAAGCCTTTAAGCACACCATTTCATTGTGTGCCAGGCGGGAATGGAGGCGGATGTGGGCGGATGCCGCGGGCAGCTCCTCCCGGCGGGCGCGGCCGATGTCCCTTGCAGCGGAAGCGAGGGCGGGAGCAGCCGTGTGGTGCGGGCCGGGCCCGGGGGCAGGTGGGGCCCCGGGGGGGTCGCGGGGCGTCTCGTTGTGGGCAAGGGCGGTGGGCGGGAGCGGCGGGAGGCACGGGCACGGAGCCCCCCGAGCACGGAGCGCCCCGGGCAGAGGCGGTGCAGGTGGCGGTGCCGGGGCTGTGGAAGGGCCGCTCGTTGGGCGCGGCGCCGCAGGTGCTGGGCCGAGTGCGGCGCTGGGGGAAGGACGCAGCGCAGAGCGGAGCGTCCGGGCTGGGCGAGGCGGCGTTGGGAGGATGGTGAGGCCGATGGTGGCGGCGCCGAGCCGGGGCCGCGGCAAGGGCCGGGCCAGGGGCAGGGGTAGCGGCTGCTGGGGGCGTTTCCCTTGCGGCCAGCGGCGCTGGTGCAGCGCCGTGCCAAGGGCTGCGCTGCCGGGGGGGCAGCGCTGCAGGCGGAGGGAGCGTCCCGCGCTGGGAGCAACGGCTGTGGCCGCGCCGGAGGAGGCACTTGCCGGGCCCGGGATGAGCGCTGGCATGTTTTATCTGAGCCGAGCTGATGTCTCTCACCACTTTAGCTCTAGAATTACTCTGAGGCCCGGCAAGCTGCTGATCCATCCGCCACTGGAGCTTTTCCCACTTGCGGGATCGAGTTCCCATCCCAAACGCTGACGCAGCTTGAGGAGAGGGGGCCCAGGTTGGGATGTGGCCCATTGCCAGGTGGGGCAGGTGCAGCTGTGGGCTGAGTGGTGGCTGTTGTGCCCGGGAGGGGCTCTGAGCTCGCCCGAATTCCCTGGTTTGGGAGTTGGTGGCCACGTGCATGTGGGAATATTGACTCGGGGTGTCGCTGAGCCCCCGTGTGCTGGCAGAGCTGTGCAGCTTCCGCGTGTGCAGCTGGGCTGGTGCGAGTGCGGGTGCCAGTGTGTGGGAGGGAAGTGGCACCTCTGGTCAGCCTGGCCCTAAACCGGGAATGTTTTGTGCTTCTCGCAGGTCTCTGGTTGAGCCCGGGATGTTCCGGCCAGCCCAGAGTTCTGATCCAGCATTTTGGAGAGTCCCCTGTGCTGCAGGTGCCAGTGGGATGTGACAGGTGAGGTTTGGGGTGACCCGGGTGCTGGCGAAGTCCATGTTTTCGGGGCTTTGGATCTGCAGTCAGATCTGCTGCCCCTGGGAAGGTGTGACTGGGTGTGTGCTCAGGGCCACGCAGCTCCCTGTGGCTGTGCTGGCTTCTGTCAGCTCCTGAGGCCTTGATGGATGGGCAGAGAAAGGAAAGGTGTTGGGGCACTTGTTAGTTGTGTCCTTTTGTGTCTATAAAACCCGGGTTTTCCTTTTGTTGTATTTTCTGTGGGAATGTGAACATTCCTTTGTTTTTATTAAAACTATGTTTTGTTTCATTTCTGCATCCTGGGAGACACAATGATCCTCATTCAGCCTTAGACTGGGAAAAGATCACGAGTCCCAGGGCACTGCAGGGAGGAGGTGGCTCAGAGCAGGAGGGTCACAGGGGTTTCACATGTGTGTCACAGGGTTGTGTCCTGTGATGACAGTGAAGTCTGTAGTGATAGTGTTCCTTGTCTCTCCCCTTGTGGCACAGGTCCCGTGTCACACAGGAGGTGTTGGTCCCAGCCCCCACTGATGCATGTCCCATGTCACACGGGAAGTGCTGGTCCCCAGCCCCTCGCTAGCGTCCTCTGAGGCCGTGTCCCTGTTTCCCACCCACCCTTTCCTTACAGTGAGTGAACAAACAGGCAGAGAGACCTGAGCAGGTTGGGGGACACTGGGAGGAAACCAAAGCTGACCCATGGATATTCCTAAACCAGAGGAGATAGCCTTTCCCCTTCGCACCCTGGAAAGGTCTGGAATTCCCTGTTCTTTGGGAAGCTGGCAAAGCCCTTTCGTGTCAGAGGTGCTGGGGAGGTCCCTCTGCACTTGGAGCAGCCTGAGGAAAGGGACCCAGTCTGGAGAAGTTAGTGGAGAATTGTCTGCTGTGGGAGGGATCCCAGGCTGGGGATGGGTAGGACTCCCAACTGCTCTTCCTGGCAGTGGCAGGAGGGGATGGTGTTACGGCCTGGTTATTAAACGTTTAGGAGAGATGTCTCTGCCTTAATTAAGGTGCAAAAGGGACCCTAAGCCAAGGTCACTAGTGTGGGTTTTATTTCCCAGTAAATGAGAGAGACAGAGATAGAAAAAGTGGTATAGAAGGGGAAGATGGAGGTAGATTGTGTAGAAAATGTCATCACTCCATGGATCCCAAGGACATTCCTTTGTTCCTTTCCATATGAAAGGAACCTTGGTGGTGAGGTTTCCCCACATGAGTTCAATGAATTAATATACATTTGTGCCACGTGGGAATGAAAGGCCAGGTACCTCCCTGGGGGGAAGGGGCAAGTTTGCCACTGTCTCTCGCAATAGACTCTGACTCTGTCACACCACATTGCATCACATGCAGTACTCTGGTGGAAGGCCTGAGCAAATGAGTCTGAGGAGCTTCAGGGCTCTTGGATGGTTTCTGACCCCTCCTGAGCTGCCCTTCACATGAATGTATGGGGTGGGTGGCCTTCCCAGGGAGGAGATTTTACAGCAGAGCTGTTCTGTGTAAGGGAGGATGGGTGTTCACTGCCTGTGACCCAAAGCTGTGCCACACACAGAAAACCTGTCCTGCAGCCCCATGGTTGGGGGGGGGAGTGCAAACCTCAGCTAATTGGGTCTGTTGGCTATGGCCTCCACCACCCCAAATGCAAGCAGAGCTGATTTTGAGGACAGTTCCTGGGTTTGGCTTTCTGGGGGATACTTTCTTCTCCCTCAGCCTTGTGTACTTCTCTCTAGATGTGAGGCAGTGGAACAACAGTGTCACCTTTATGTTCACCTCGGGTTCCATTAGGCAACTTAATTCCCAGTGCAAAGTTCCCCTCAGGAGGCATCTTCAGGGCGGGCTGGGCTTCGGTGGTCGCAGCTTCTTTTGCATTTTTGGCATGATGGGCTAAAAGTCTTCAATCTGCAAGTGGAAGCCTTTAAGCACACCATTTCATGGTGTGCCAGGTGGGAATGGAGGCGGATGTGGGCAGATGCCGCGGGCAGCTCCTCCCGGCCGGCGCGGGTGATGTCCCTTGCAGTGGAAGCGAGGGCGGGAGTGGCCGCGTGGTGCGGGCCGGGCCCGGGGGCAGGTGGGGTCCCGGGGGTGTCGCGGGGTGTCTCGTTGTGGGCAGAGGCGGTGGGCAGGAGCGGCGGGAGGCGCAGGCACGGAGCCCCCCGGGCACGGAGCCCCAGGGCACGGAGCCCCCCGGGCAGAGGCGGTGCAGGTGGCGGTGCCGGGGCTGTGGAAGGGCCGCTCGTTGGGCGCGGTGCCGCAGGTGCTGGGCCGAGCGCGGCGCTGGGGGGAGGGCGCGGCGCGGAGCGTCCGTGCCGGGCAAGGCGGCATTGGGAGGATGGTGAGGCCGATGGCGGCACCGAGCCGGGGCCGTGGCAAGGGCCGGGCCGGGCCAGGGGCAGGGGCAGCGGCTGCTGGGGGCGTTTCCCTGGCGGCCAGCGGCGCTGGTGCAGCGCCGTGCCAAGGGCTGCGTTGCCGGGGGGGCAGCGCTGCAGGCGGAGGGAGCGTCCCGCGCTGGGAGCAGCGGCTGTGGCCGCGCCGGAGGAGGCACTTGCCGGGCCCGGGATGAGCGCTGGCATGTATTATCTGAGCCGAGCTGATGTCTCTCACCGCTTTAGCTCTAGAATTACTCTGAGGCCTGGCTAGCTGCCGATCCGTCCACCACTGGAGCTTTTCCCGCTCGCGGGATCGAGTTCCCGTCCCAAACGCTGACGCAGCTTGAGGAGAGGGGGCCCGGGTTGGGATGTGGCCCATTGCCAGGTGGGGCAGGTGCAGCTGTGGGCTGAGTGGTGGCTGTTGTGCCCGGGAGGGGCTCTGAGCTCGCCCGAATTCCCTGGTTTGGGAGTTGGTGGCCACGTGCATGTGGGAATGTTGGCTCGGGGTGTCGCTGAGCCCCCGTGTGCTGGCAGAGCTGTGCAGCTTCCGCGTGTGCAGCTGGGCTGGTGCGAGTGCGGGTGGCAGTGTGCGGGAGGGAAGTGGCACCTCTGGTCAGCCTGGCCCTAAACCGGGAATGTTTTGTGCTTCTCGCAGGTCTCCAGTTGAGCCCGGGACGTTCTGGTCAGCCCAGAGCTATGATCCAGCATTTTGGAGAGTGCCCTGTGCTGCAGGTGCCAGTGGGATGTGACAGGTGAGGTTTGGGGTGACCTGGGTGCTGGCAAGGTCCCTGTTTTCGGGGCTTTGGATCTGCAGTCAGTTCTGCTGCCCCTGGGAAGGTGTGACTGGGTGTGTGCTCAGGGCCACGCAGCTCCCTGTGGCTGTGCTGGCTTCTGTCAGTTCCTGAGGCCTTGATGGATGGGCAGGGAAAGGAAAGGGGCCAGAGGCACTTGTTAGTTCAGGTGCTTTTTTTGTCTGTAAAACCCTAGTTTTGCTTTTGTTGCTGTATTTTCTGTGTGGATTTGAGCATTCTTTTCTCTTCATTAAAGCTATTTTTTGTTTCATTTCTGCATCCTGGGAGATACTATTATCATCATGTGGGGAGGAGGGAGTGCTGGAGAAGTAGGGAGGGATGGGGTGAAGGTGCTTTTTAAGGCTTGTTTTACTTCTCAGTATCCTCTGATTTCTTCGGCAATAACTTCAGTTAATTTTCCCAAGTCACATCTGTTTTCCCAGTCATCAGTGAGGAATTTCCCCGGGCTTATCTCACGGCATGAGCCTTTTCTTACGCTTTCTCTCCATGTTCAGCTGAGAAAATCCGTAATAAAGCCGCTTTGGTGTGTACCTGGCATCCAGCCAGCGTCTCACCAGAGGGATCCTGTGACACTGTATGGCCTTGTGGTTTTGTATCTATTGTGACTGTTGTGTTCATCTACAGGGAGGCAAAATAGAGGCTCCTGAGCCTCTTGATCCAAAATATTCCCATCTCCCTATGGGCATGTCCCTGCTTACAGCGGTACCTTATGTTCCCTCTCTTCCCGGGGGCATGTGGATCCTTTCAGAGGCGTTGACATCACCAGGCAGGACCCCCAGGGACTCTTCCCAACATTCATCCAGCTTCCTGCATGGAGCAGCTTTCCCTAGAAGGGCTGAGGCTCTGGGCATGGCTGGGGTTGGGGAGACCAGCCCTGAGCACTGGGCAAGCTACACTGGTGAACCCACAGCTCCAACATGAAGCCACCCACCAAGAGCTCCCAGAGGCAGATCCCCCCATTTCCAGGGCCCCTCAGCTCCCAGCACAGCCTTCCCCTCCGGAATTCCCCTGGAGCTGACTCCAGTCTCAAACCTGGTGTCTCCAGGCATCCCCCTTGACTCCTGTCAAATCCCCTGGCTGAATGGGGGGCTGGACTGACCCTTCTTCTTGGGGCACCAGGACCCCGGGATCCAGGAAAACAGGGAGGTGGGAGGACAGCAGGGTCACGGGCAATGGGAACAGCCGGGTGACTGCGATCTCCGGTCTCTGGAGGCTCTGAGGAGCACCAGGCCCTGAGGGGATGATCCCCTGCCCAGGAGGGCTGTGCCTCCAGGCTGGGCTGGCACTGGGACACAGCTCCCACAGTGTCCCTGGCCCCAGGGATGCTCCTGTCCTGCCCTTGTCCCAGCACTGTCCCTGAGCAGGGTGTGACCCTCAGGCTGGGGCCAGGCTGGAGCCCAGTTCAGGATCCCTTGTGGAGCAGGAACCCCTCAGGATGTGGGGCCCCCATAAGGGTTGGGCATAGATGCAGCTGTGGCCACCTGTGACCTGTGCCAGCACATTTCTGTGCAGATCCCATCCCTGCCTCTGGAACAGTGCTGGTGGAACCCCAGGCTATGCACTCCAGTGAGATTTAGCTGCTCATGAAGCCCCAGCTGCTGGAGCTTTTCCTGATGCCACAAGAGTTGAGGGGATGTCTCTTCATCCTGGGATAAAGGACCCCAGGAATCCTGAGGTGCTGGAAGGGAGCAGTGACCCAGGGACAGAAAGTAGCTGTGCAGGGACAGAACCCCCACCCTGGATCAGGGACTGAACTCCCACGCCTGGGTCAGGGGTTGAATTCCCACCCCAGGTCAGGTGCAGAATGACCTTGAAATGACCATGAAATGACCATGAGCATGAAATGAGCATGACATGATAGTGATAAGGACATGACCATGACATGCCTGCAACAATGAGATGATCACAGCATGACCAGGAGATGACCATGATGTGATCACACAGGACCATGACTCGAATCCATCTCTGAGTCTTGGGAGGACACCCAGGGTGTTCCAGTTCCAGGGATTTGTTTTGCCTGACTCTGTGACCTCTATTTTTGGCTTCACTGGATGATTTGTCCCATCCCACCCCATCCCTGCCCACATGTTCATGTTGCCCAGGCCGGGACATCTCAGCATCTCCAGGGCCAGTGGGAGCATTGGGTCCAGCACTTCAGTGGACACTGGGATCAGAACCGCAAGGATCGCTTGGAGCCTTCCTGCCCCTACTCGCCTGGGGGATGACCTTGACCCTGGAATGATCTTGACCTCAGCCTGACTCCTGCCCCAGTTCCAGGTTCACCACAGGACAGGGGAATCACCATCAGCATTTATTACCCCCCAATAAAAGTTTCACCTTTGAGCCTCCCCAAGTGCCATCTGGGACCCCCCAACACCCAGGGGACCCCCCAGATCCTGGAACTCCCCAGCACTCGGGACCTTCCCAGCCCCCTCAGCCGCGCTGTGGCCGCAGCTTCATCTCGGTGAAGGGGATGGAGACGTTGAAGCCTTTCCAGGGGAACCAGTGGATGCCCTGTGGGGAGCGGGGGGGGTCAGGACCCCTGTAGACTCACAGAGACCCCTGTAAGTCCCCATAGACCCCCACAGACCTCTGCAGACCATAGAGACCCCCACAGACCCTATGGATCCCCATAGACCCTATAGAACTCCATAGACCCTACAGACCTCTATAAACCCCATAGGCCTCCACAGACTCCAGTGCACATTCGCAGACTCCTGCAGATCCCCAAAGACCCTACAGACCTTCATAGATTCCTATGGATACTCATGGACCATCACAGATCTTCATAGACCCCCAGGGACCATACAGAGCCCCACAGGCCCTGTAGAACCACACAGACCCCCATAGAGCCTTATGAAACCCTATAGACTCCCACAGACCCCTATGGACCCTTAGAGACCCCCACAGAAGCCCAATAGACCCCCTGTAGACAGATTCCCTTATATACTCCATAGCCCTATAGCCCACCCAAAGGCCTTCTAGACCTCCCTATCCACTCCCATAGCCCCCCAAGCCTCCTATAGCCCCCTAAAAGCCCCCCCAAACACACCTGTATGTCCCCAGTTCCCCCAAATTTCTCCATAGTCCCTCCATGCTCCCCCAATCCCTGGTACCTGGTGATCTCGGGGGGTCCCGTAGCGCCCGTTCAGGTTGGCATAGTGGCAGTTTCGGTACCACCAGGCCCCTCCGTAGGCCACGGCGCAGGGAGGGGGCCGGGGGTGCCCCGAGGGGTCCCGGCGGTCCCGAGGGTCCCGGGAGTCGCGGTCCCGTGTCGAGAAGGGGCTGCCCGAGTGGTAGGAGAGGGCGTCCCCTGCGGGGGGCGCTGTCAGCGCCTCCAGGGACCCTCAAACCCACCAGAAACCCTAACACCCCCAGGGACCCCAAAACGCACCAGGGGTTCCCAAAAACACCCCAGGGACCCAAGAACCCACCAGGGACTCCACAGACCCCTGTCAGCCAGTGGGCCCCAAAACCCCCAGGGATCCAAAATCCCACCAGAAACCCCCAACCTCCCAAGGACCCCCGAGCCCCGCGCCGCTCACCGGCGGTGCCGCTGAACGCCCCCACTCTGAGCCGATATCGTTCCTCGGCGCTGCCGACAGCGAAGTCGCGATAGAGCGCGAAGGCAGAGTCGCGGGCGGTCCGCAGGTCCACGCGCAGCTCCGTAGGGGTCGCGGCCGTCAGCTCGTGCAGCGCCTCGTTCCCTGCGCCCCAAAATCGTCCGGCACCCCCAGAACTCCTGCAGGGTCCCCGAGTCCCTCTACCCACCCTACCCCCAACTCCTGTATCTCCCCTGAAATAGTGGGGACTCCACAAACGCCTGGGGACCCCTCAAGTGCCCCCTGGACCCCCTCGAGCCTCCCCTCCCCAAACTCCTGGAGACCCTCCACGTCCTTCCCGGACCCCTGGGGCCCCAAAATCTCCTGGGACCCCCCTGAATGTCTGGGGACCCCCCCGAGTCCCTCCTGGCGAACCCCCCGGACTCCTGAGTCAGTGCCTCGTTCTCTTCCCCCAAAACCTTCTTCCCCACTGCCTGGACCTCCCCTGGATCCTACGAGTCTCCCGCGGACCCCCGGGAGCCCCAGGTTCTGGGGCCCCACCGAGTCCCCCCTGGTGCCCCCCCAGGAGCTGGCTCTCCTCCAAGTTCTCCCCGGCCCCCAAACCCCCGGAGTGCCTCCGTTGGCCCCACGCCCCTCGAATTTTTATGGGTCTCCCCCAAGCACCGAGTTCCCCCCAAACCCCCAGGACCCCCCAGGGCCCCTCCTCACCGAGCCAGAACTCGCCGCTGACGTTGCCGAAGCCGCGGGCATAGGACTCCCAGCCCCGCCAGAAGTCGGTGCCCCCGTCCTGGCGGCGCTGGAACACCTAGAGGGGAGTCAGGGGCACCCCAAAATGCCCCTGACCCCCGATTGTCCCCCCAACCCCAATTTCCCTCCCATAAACGCTATAGAAGGCCCCAGCCCCTCCCAGCGCCCCCCAGTTCCCCTTGCAGTGCCTCCCCATCATCTCTCAACCTCCCCAATGCCCCCCGACACCCCCTGGTTCTCCTGCAGGACCCCCTATTGCCCCCAAAGCCCCCCCGTTTCCCCCCCGAATTTCATAGAGCATCCTATACCCGCCCGTAAAAGTGCCCCCAGACCCACCAGCCAGCCGCCGCCGTCCGTCTCCATGTCACAGAAGACCCTGAGGGGCCGGGCCGGGTCCCCCCGGAGGAAGATGAGGGTCTCCCGCGAGGGGCCAGGCCCGTTCAGCTGCTCCTCGGCGCAGTCCCGGGGGTGCGGGTGCGGGAGGGGGGCTGGGGGGCACGGGAGGACCCCTCAGACACACCAGGGCCTTCTGGGGACTCAGGGGTTTAGGTGCCCCCTCCCCGAAAGGACCCAGAACCCCCAACTCAATAACAGCGCCACTCCTATCCAGAGACCCAGGGGGCCAGGTGCCCCCCCCCCAAAGACCCAGTGCCCCCCAAAAGGACCCAGGGGGCGGGTGCCCCACCCAATAACTGCCCCCCCAGGACCCACCCTGCACCCCAAATATTCACTCCCCACAAAAGACCCCGCCCTTCCAGAAGGACACAGGCACCCCCGCAGTGCTTCCCTTCGAAATTCAGGTGTCTTGTTGCCACTCCCCCCCAGGATCTCAGCTGCCCCCAGATGATCTAGGGGTCCAGCCGTCCCCTCAAATGACGCAGTTCCCCCCAGAAAAGGACCCAGGGGTACAGGTGTCCCCCCAGTGAGTTTCCCCCTCCCCAGGGACCCAGGTGTCCGTGTCCCAACCCCCCAAACGACACCCCCTTCTCCCAAGACCCAGACCCCCAGCCAGACGCAGGTAACCGGGTGCCTCTCTCAAGGACCCACCCCCGCCCATCAACCCAATTCCCCCCCCCAAAGGACCCGGACACCTCCCCAAATACCACCCCCCCCCAAAGGACCCAGATATCCAGGTGTCCCCTCACTCCAGGACACCAATCCCCAGACGTCTGGTTGTGTACCCCCCCCCCAAATAACCCCCCTCCTCCAAAAGGACTCAGGCACTTGGGTGCCCCCCCAACCATAACCCAACCCCTCCCCCGGGCGTCCCACTCCCACGGATCCACTCGCCCCCCCCAAAAGCACCCGTGGGTCCAGGTGGCCCCTAAAGTTCCAGCCCTCCCTCCGAGGCACACAGCTTCCCCTGCCAATAACCCCACCCCCCACAAAAGGACACGGGGGTCCAGGTGCAGCCCCCCACAGCCTTCACACAGCTGTCCCCACTCACGAGTGTCGAAGGTGGCCTCGAGGGGGGTGGTTTGGGGGTCTCCCCCTCTGCCCCACAGCCGCACTGCATAGTGTCCCGCTGGCTCTAGCCCCCATAGCTGCTGCGACGTAGCCTCGGGAGGCAGCTGCAGGGTCTGGGAGCACGAGGGGTGTTGGGATACTCCAGGGGGATATTGGAGTCCCCGGGGAGGTATTGACGTGCTCAAAGGTGCTGTTGGGGTCCTCCAGAGGTGTATTGGGGTGCCCAAAGGAGCGTAATGGGATCCCCTGAGGTGTTATTGGGGTCCCCAGGGGTGTTACTGGGTTACCTGAGGGAGTATTGGGGTTCCCAAGGGGGTAATGGGGTCCCCCAAGGAGATACTGGGGGGACACCCTGGGTGTTCCGGGGCTTTTTAGGCTTATTTAGGGGGGCATTACCTGCTGGGGCCCCCCGGGGGGGCCGTACTCCAGCTCATAGCCATCATGGGGGGTGCGCGGAGGATCCCAGTGCAGCTGAGCACTGCGGGGCCACACGGAGCCCACCCAAAGAGTCCCCGGGGTGCCTGGGGAAGGACACACTGCTGACACTCCAAACTCCCTGGCTGACACCCCAAAACCTCCACTGACACCCCAACCCCCCCCACTGACACCCCAACCCCTCCCACAGGCCCCCAGGCCCTGCCCACACACTGCACCCAATGGAGATGCCACAGTTCCCCTCCATTTTCCCCAGACCCCTAATACTCAGTCCCCACCAGTCACCCTCAGTCCCCAATTTCCTCTAGGCCCTCCCAGTCCCCAGATCCCCCCCAGTTTCCCCCAGTCCCCTGAGTTCTTCCCAGTGCCCAGTTTCCCCCCAGTCCTCACCAGTCCCCAGCTCCACCCTAGTCCTCAGTCCTCCTCGGATGCAGTTTTCCCCCATTCTCCAATTTCCCCGTCACCCCCACTCCCCAGTTCCCCCCAATCTCCCCCAGACCTGTTTCCCCCAGTCCCTTCAGTCCCCAGTTCCCTCCAGTTCCCCCCAGACCCAGCTCCCCCTGTGCCTCACAATCCCCTCCCAACTGCCCCCAGGCCTCTGAGTCCCCAGTTGCTCCCAGTTCCCCCCAGTCTCCTGTTTCCCCCAGTTCCCCACACACCCTGGTTGTCCCAAGTTGTCCCCAGTTCCTCCAGTTCCCCCAGTCCCCAGTTCTCCTGCCAGTTGCTCCCAGTGCTACATTGCCCCTAATCTCCAGTCCCCCACAGTCCAGGGATTACCCCCAGCTCCCAGTTTCCTCCAGTTTTCCCCAGTACCCTCAGCCCCCAGTTGCTCCCAATCCCCCTCTAGTTCCAGTTCCCCACTGTCCTCCCTGAGCCCCAGTGAGCTGTCCCAATCCCCCCAGCTCCCAAGTTGACCCCAGTCACCCCAATCACTACTCCCCCATGTTCCCCCAGTTCCCCCCCCATCCCTCCCAGTTTCCAGATCGCCACAGTTACCCCTCAAATTCTCCCCAGTGCCCAGTTTCTCCTAGTATTTGCCAGTCCTCAGATCCATCCCAGCCCCACTTCCCCCCATTCCCCAGTTCCGCCCAGTTTCACCCAGGCCCCAGATTACTCTAGGCCCCAGTTCTAGCCAGTCCCCCTAGCTGTTCCCAGTTCCTCCCAGTGCCCAGCAGATCACAGTCCCTTCAGGTGCGGCACTCCCCCTAATCTCTAGTCCCCTCCAATACCTCGTTGCCTCCAGCTGCCACTTTCCCCTAAATTCCCCAGTCCTCAGTGCACCCTGATCTCCTGACCTCCCTAGTCCCCCCCCACCCCAGTTCTCTGGCTCTCCCAGTACAGTCCAATTCCCCAGTTCCTCCCAGATCCCCCTGGGCCCCACTCCCAGCCCTGTCCCCACTCCAGCTCTGTTCCCTGAGGGGTCCTGGGGGGGTCCATGCAGCCCCTCACCAGTAGTGGCCTCAGTGGAGACGTGGTCAATCCTTCTCCCACTCCACAGCCCATAGAGGTGGAAGCGATACCGGTGGGATGGGGACAGCCCTGGCACCGTCACCGAGCGGGACCTGCCATCAATGGGCAGGGCCTGAGGCTGGCCCTGGGCATCCCGGTACTGCAGTGTGAAGGAGTCGAAGGAGCCCTTGGGGACAGTCCACTGCAGCCCCACAGAGCTGGGTGTGACACTGGAGACCCTCAACTCCCCCAACACTGCCCGTGCTGGAGTGGCCTCAGATGGGAGGGCCTCAGTTTGGTCTTTTGCTTTGGGGTCCACAGGTTGGAGCTCCTCTGAGGGCAGGGGCAGCTCCTCTGAGGGCAGGGCTAGCTCCTCTGGCTTGGCTGTGGCTGCAAGGGAGAGGGGATGATGATGAGTGTGAGAACCCATGTGTCCATCCAAATGTTAATCCCACCATTTATCCATCCATCCATCCATCCATCCATCCATCCATCCATCCATCCAATCATGTTTCTTTCCATGAACCTTTTACATCAACTGTTTCTTTAACCTCTCCCTCCATTGGATCATCCAATCACCCAACCACTGACCTGATCCTCCAAAACACCAACAAATTGCCCCAACATCCATCATGCATCACCCATCATTATCTATCCATTATCCATCATCCATCCATCATCCATCTTTTTACCTTCAGTTAGTCCTTGAATCCATTCCTCCATCTATTCCCTTCCCCCTCCACTTCCTCCCTGACCCAGGGCACAAACCAGCCATGGGCTCAGTTACTCATCCATCCATCCATCCATCCATCCATCCATCCATCCATCCATCCATCCATCCATCCCTTTAATCTGTCATCTCTATCCCCACATCCAGCCCTCCAACCATCTATGCATGCATGCATCCATCCATCCCTCCACCATCCACTGACCATCCAACCAACCAACTGGTTCAGGAGCCCTCCATCCATCATCCATCCATCAATCAATCCATCCTCCATCCACTCACTCCTGTACCTCTCTATACCTTCCTACATGTTCCTACATGTTCCTACATGTTCCTCCATCACTTGATGCCTCCATCTCTCTTTCCATCCATCATCCTTCATCCACTCCTCCACCCACCCTCACACCTCTGACCTTCCTTCACACCTGTGATCACGTCGGTGGAGACACGGTCAATCCTTTTCCCTCCCTGCAGCCCATAGAGGTGGAAGCGGTACCGTCGGGACGGGGACAACCCCGGCACTGTCACTGAGCGGGACCTGCCATCAATGGGCAGGACCTGGGGCTGGCCCTGGGCATCCCGGTACTGCAGCATGAAGGAGTCGAAGGAGCCCTCAGGGACACTCCACTGCAGCTGCACAGAGCTGGGTGTGACACTGGAGACTCTTAGATCCCCCAACACTGCCCGTGCCAAGGGGGCTTCAGTTGAGGGGGACTCAGCTAGGGGGTCCTTAGGTTTGGGGTCTTCAGGATGGAGCTCCTCTGAAACCATGGGTGGCTCATCCAAGCTGGCTGCAGCTGCAATGAAGAGGGGATGGAGATGGGCATCCATGTATCCTTCCAAATGTGCAGTCATCATCCACAAAACAAGCTGTCATTGATCATCCATCCATCCATCCATCCATCCATCCATCCATCCATCCATCCATCCCTCCATTTACCCATCCATCCATGTCTCCATCCATCTCATCACCCACCCAATACCCAACTCAATGCCCCACCCAATCCCACAATCATCTCTCCGACTCTTTCTCTCTATATCTACTCAAGCCTTCACCTCTCCCATCCCCCATTTCCCATGGACAATCTTGCATGTGCTTCAGGACATCCAACCTGCCACCAGGAGCCCAGTATTCATTTCTATTTCCCCAAATTCTATCCAACCACTCATCCACCTCTCCACTTTCTTCCATCAGCCTGGGAAGAAATCCACTCAAAATCCAGTCCAGAATCCATTCAACCATTCAGTTCTTCAACCACCATGGATGGATCATGATCATGATGAAAGAGGATAATAATGATGATGATGATGGATGACAGATAATGAGGATGATGACAGTGGTAACAGATGATGGCAGGTGCTGGTCAATATGTCAGGAGAAGGGTTGATGATTGATTGGATGGTGCTGGGGTCTGTGGGTAATCAGTGGCAGGTGGGGATGAGATGACCATGATCCCTCGATCCATTCATACCGTGATACATCTGTTCCTTTTACTATCTCACTCACCTGTAGTGGCTTCAGTGGCAGTATGGTCGACCCTCTTCCCGCGCCTTAGCCCATAGAGGTGGAAGCGGTACCGGCGGGATGGGGACAGCCCCGGCACTGTCACTGAGCGGGACCCACCATCGATGGGCAGGGCCTGGGGCTGGCCCTGGGCATCCCGGTACTGCAGCATGAAGGAGTCGAAGGGGCCCTCAGGGACACTCCACTGCAGTCCCACAGAGTTGGGGCTGACACTGGAGACCTTCAGCTCTCCCAACACTGCCCGTGCTGAGGGGGCCTCAGATGGGGGGTGCTCAGGTTGATGGTCCTCAGCTGGGGGGGCCTTAGTTGTGGGTGCCTCATTTGTGGGGTCCACTGAGGATGGGGGCAGATCCTCTGGGTCAGCTGCAGCAGTGAAAGAGAGGGGACAGTGATGGGTGTGGGCATCAGTATGTCCATCCGCATGTCCATCCATCATCCACCCAACTATCCGTTATCCATCATACACCATTTCCTCCCAGTCCCTTCTCACTATCCCCTCCTCACCCGTTCTTGAGCACCCATTGACCCCAGCCCCATCCAATCAACCATTGACTCTTCTATGGACTTACTGACCAGCATCTGCCATCATGCACCATCTTTATCATCATCATCATCATTCATCATCTTGATTCATGCAATATCCATCATCATCCATCCATCCATCCATCCATCCATCCATCCATCCATCCATCCATCCCTTCATCTCTTTATCCCTCTACCTCCCCATGGTCCCAGCCATCTTTCCATCTCCAAGCTCTTTCCAGTTTCCTTGCCCAATTCCACCCATCCCTCCTTCCCCTCCATAGCACCAGCCATCATCGGGCAGTCACAAATCCCAGAAAACATCTCCTCAATGATTAATACTTCCCACCTGCCTGGTGACCAACAACCCCCATCATCCATCACCCAGGTACCCAACCCTCCATCTATCCTTTCACTATCCATTTCTTCAGGCATCCAATGATATTCATGTCCATCATTCTACTCATGAATCCATCCTCCAGCTGTCCATCCATAATCCACCTTTTTGTCCGTCTTCCCATCAATCTCTCCAGCCCTAGTTCCATCTCCCCAACCCTTCCACCCTCTGACCTTCCTTCTCACCTGTGACAACATTGGTGGAGACATGGTCAATCCTCTTCCTGCCCTGCAACCCATAGAGGTGGAAGCGATACCGGCGGGATGGGGACAAGCCCGGCACAGTCACTGAGCGGGACCCGCCGTCAACAGCCAGGGCTTGGGGCTGGCCCTGGGCATCCCGGTACTGCAGTGTGAAGGAGTCAAAGGAGCCCTCAGGCACACTCCACTGCAGCTGCACAGAGTTGGGTGTGACACTGGAGACCCTCAACTCCCCCAGCGCCACCTGCCCCATGTCAGTCTCAGTTTGGGGCTGCTCAGTTTGTGGCTGCTCAGGTTTGTGGTCCTCAGGTTGGGGCTCCTCTGAGGGTAGGGGCAGCTCCTCTGGAATTGCTGCAGCTGTGATGGAGATGCGGTGATGGTGGGTGTGAAAATTCACATGTCCATCAAAACGTCCATCTCACCATCCATTGCACAATCCATCTTTCCATCCATCTACACTTTCATCTGGACCATTCATTCCAGCATCCGTCATCCACCCATCCATCAATCCAACCACGTGGCTTTCAGTGTACCTTTTCCTACAACTGATTCTTTAGCTTCTCCCTCCATTGGATCATTCAATAACCAAAGTATTGATCGGATATGTCAAACCACCAGCAAACTGCCCCAACATCCATCATCCTCATCATCCATCCATTATTCTTCCATCCTTCAGCCATCGGTTTTTCTTCAGTCAGTTCTTAAATCCATTCCTCCATCCCACTTAACCGCCCTCACCTCCCAACCCCCACCTCAACACCCCCACCCTTGCCCAGGGCACAAAGCAGTCACAGGGTCAACCACACACATGCCCATCCAGCCACCTGTGCATTCATCATTGATCCATCCAAGCCACCCAGGAGCCCCCCATCCACTGATCCATCACCCCTCCATCCTCATCATCCATCACCCATTTCCCAAAACTCCAACCCTGAGCTGTTTCCAGTTCCCCAACTCTGGGGATGGAGGATAGGTGGGAGCATGGGAGGGAAGAGAGATGGATGATGGATATTAGATGGACAACAGAGGAATGATGATGATGGTGGATGACAGAGGATGCTGGTCACTATGTCATTAGAACGGTCAATGGTTGATTTGATGGTGCCAGGGTCAGTGTTTACTCAATGGCAGCTGGGAATGGGATGGTGGGGAAAGGATGGGGGGAAGGAGCAATGGGTGCAACCATGCAGGGAAGGAAGGAAGGAAGGAAGGAAGGAAGGAAGGAAGGAAGGAAGGAAGGAAGGAAGGAAGGAAGGAAGGAAGGAAGGAGGGAAGGAAGGAAGGGAGGAAGGAGGGAAGGAAGGAGGGGAGGAAGGAAGGAAGGAAGGAAGGAAGGAAGGAAGGAAGGAAGGAAGGAAGGAAGGAAGGAAGGAAGGAAGGAAGGAAGGAAGGAAGGAAGGAAGGAAGGAAGGAAGGAAGGAAGGAAGGAAGGAAGGAAGGAAGGAAGGAAGGAAGGAAGGAAGGAAGGAAGGATGAGGAGAGGGGTGACCAAATATGTACCAGAAGGAGATGGTTGCTTTGGGTGATGGTTGAACACTTGAAATGGTGATGAATGGATGGAGAGAGGAATGTTTGGGTAGAAAAAATAAAAGGATGGATGGATGGATGGATGGATGGATGGATGGATGGATGGATGGATGAATGGATGGATCCCAGTGATCCCACAAGCATCTGTTCAATCACTGATCCTTCCACCAACCCATTGACCAAAACCCCACAATCATCGATCATCCATCATCCACCATCAACCACCATCCATCATCCCTCATCCATCCATGGGTCCACATATCCCTCTACCCTCCATCCCTCTGACCTCCACACTCCCACCCCCATCTTGAACCCCAGAAACACTTCCCAGATTCCCCAAGCTTGAAGGATCATCTGAGGGCTCAGATGCACCACAGGTGCAGATGGGGCCTGAGCCCCCTCTAACCTGTGATGACATTGGTGGACACATGGTCAATCCTTTTCCCACCCTGCAACCCGTAGAGGTGGAAGCGGTATTGGCGGGATGGGGACAGCCCTGGCACTGTCACTGAGCGGGATCTGCCATCGATAGGCAGGGCCTGGGGCTGGCCCTGAGCATCCCGGTACTGCAGCATGAAAGAGTTGAAGGGGCTCTCGGGGACACTCCATTGCAGCTGCACAGAGTCAGAAGTGACACTGGAGACCTTCAACTCCCCCAGCACCGCTTGTGCTGGCGGGGCATCAGATGAGGTGGCCTCCGTTTCGGGCTCCTCTGAGGGCAGGGGTAGCTCCTCCGGTTCTTCTGCAGCTGTAAGGGAGAGGGGATAATGATGGGCCTGGGCATCTGCTTGTCCATCAACAGGTTCATCCATCATCCACCCAACCACCCATCCATCCATCCATCCATCCATCCATCCATCCATCCATCCATCCATCATCCTCCATCCTCCATCCACTGTCCATTCATTGCCATTCCATTATCTGTCGATCATCCATTGTTCATCCATCTTCCATCACCCATCTTCATCAGCAGCAGCAGCAGCATCATCATCATCATTCATCTATCCATTCATCCCTCTACCTTGCCAACACTCCCACACATCCTCCACTACCAAGCTGGGAAACTGGGGGGGAAGTTGGGCTACCTGAAAACGGAGGTATTGGTGATGGGTGACAGATAATGGATAAAGATGATGAAATAATGATGATGATGATGGGTGTTGGCTAATAAGCCAGTGGTCAATGGTTGATTGGCTGGCGCTGGTGTCAGTGGCTATTTAATGGCAGGTAGGGATGGGATTGGGATGGATCTTTTGATTACTCCATCTCTCGATCCCTACAGCCATCTCTCCAACTCTTCCACCTCCTGACCTTCCCCCTCACCTGTGGCAATGTCGGTGGAGACATGGTCAATCCTCTTCCCATCTCGCAGCCCATAGAGGTGGAAGCGGTACCGGCGAGACGGGGACAGTCCCGGCACCATCACTGAGCGAGACCCACCATCGATGGGCAGGGCCTGGGGCTGGCCCTGGGCATCCCGGTACTGCAGCATGAAGGAGTCGAAGGGGCCCTTAGGGACACTCCACTGCAGTCCCACAGAGTTGGGGCTGACACTGGAGACTCTCAGCTCCTCCAGCACCACTTGTGCTGGGGGGACCTCAGTTTGGGGGTGCTCAGGTTGGTGGTCCTCAGCTGGGGGAGCTTCAGTACTGGGCTCCTTTGAGGGCGAGGGTGGCTCCTCTGGCTTGTCTGTGGCTGCCATGCAGAGGGGACAGGATGGCTGTCTTTATGTACATCCATCATCTACCCAACCATCCCCCACACACTGTCCATCATTGCCATCCATCTGTCCATCCATCCATCCATCATACATCCATCCCACCACCCACCTGCCACCCAACCCAATCCCCCAATACCACACCCAAATACCACATTCATCTCTCTGTCTCTCCCCCTACATTCCCCAGGCCTCCACCCCTCCCAGCCCCCATTTCCCAGGGACAATCTTCTGTCCATCAAGATATGCATCTGGACAGCAGGAACCCTCCATCCATCCATCCATCCATCCATCCATCCATCCATCCATCTGTCCGTCCATCCATCCATCCAACCATCCAGTCACACATGCACCTTCTTCCTTCAATTTGGACAGGAACCCACCCACCATCCAGACCGGAATCTGTAAAACCATTCAGTTGTTCATCCTTCATGGACAGACAATCATGATGATGATAGATGGTGATAATGGAAATTAATGATGGTCATGGATTGTTGGTGGTTGATAATGATGATGGATCATGATGATGATGGATGATGGCAGGTGTTGGTCAATAGGTCAGTAGGAGGGTGGATGGTTGATTGGATGGTGCCACAGTAGAAAAGGGCTTGATGTGGGACAGGGATGGCATGAGAATGGAAACCCTTGATTCATCTATCCCTTGACATCTCCACCTCCCCCTCTCTCCATCCACCTCTCATCCCTTCCTTCCTCTGACTTTCCCTCTCACCTGTGATGGTATCGATGGATACATGGTCAATCCTTTTCCGTCCGTGCATCCCGTAGAGGTGGAAGCGGTACCGGCGGGATGGGGACAGCCCCGGCACCACCACCGAGCGGGACCCGCCATCGATGGGCAGGGCCTGAGGCTGGCCCTGGGCATCCCGGTACTGCAGCATGAAGGAGTCGAAGGGGCCCTCAGGGACATTCCACTGCAGTCCCACAGAGTTGGGGCTGACACTGGAGACCTTCAGCTCTCCCAACACTGCCCGTGCTGAGGGGACCTCAGATGGGGGGTGCTCAGGTTGGTGGTCCTCAGCTGGGGGGGCCTTAGTTGTGGGTGCCTCATTTGTGGGGTCCACTGAGGATGGGGGCAGATCCTCTGGGTCAGCTGCAGCAGTGAAAGAGAGGGGACAGTGATGGGTGTGGGCATCAGTATGTCCATCCGCATGTCCATCCATCATCCACCCAACTATCTGTTATCCATCATACACCATTTCCTCCCAGTCCCTTCTCACTATCCCCTCCTCATCTGTTCTTGAGCACCCATTGACCCCAGCCCCATCCAATCAACCATTGACTCTTCTATGGACTTACTGACCAGCATCTGCCAACATGCACCATCTTTATCATCATCATCATCAACATCATTCATCATCTTGATTCATCCAATATCCACCATCATCCGTCCATCCATCCATCCATCCATCCATCCATCCATCCATCCCTTCATCCCTCCATCTTCCCATGGTCCCAGCCATCTTTCCATCTCCAAGCTCTCTCCGGTTTTCCTGCCCAATTCCACCCATCCCTCTTTCCCCTCCATAACACCAGCCACCATCAGGCAGTCACAAATCCCAGAAAACATCTCCTCAATGATTAATACTTCCCACCTGCCTGGTGACCAGCAACCCCCATCGCCCATATATCCATCCATGCATCCATGTATCCATGCATTCATCTCTCTGAAATCCAGTGTTCACACTGGAATCTCATGGTCCATCCATCCAGACTTTTTCACCCACCCATGGACTCACCCATTAATCACTGTGTTCATTCAGTCACCATGCATCCATCCACCCAACTCTCCATTCATCCCATCATTATCTAGTTCTTCAGGTATCCAATGACCCTCATGTTCATCTGTCTGTACTTCTACTCTTGATTCCACCCAACCCTACATAAATGCATCTATCATCCATCTCTCCATCCATCTCTGTGTCAATCTTTCCATCTCTCCAACCCTTCTCCCTTCTACAATCTCCACTCACCTGTCCTGATATCAGTGGAGATATGGTCAATCCTTCTCCCTCCCCACAGCCCATAAAGGCGGAAACGCTACCAGTGGGTTGGGTACAGCCCTTGCTCTGTCAGTACGTGGGAGCTGCAATTGACTCGCAGGGCCTGGGACTGGCCCAAGGGCATCCCGGTCTTGCAGTATAAAGGAGTCAAAGGGGCCTTTGGGGATGGTTCAATCGAGCTCCACAGAGCTAGGAGTGACATCGGAGACCCTCAGCTCTCCTAGCACTGCCCGTGCAAGTGGGGTTCCATATGACAAAGTCTCAGTATGGGGACCATTAAGTTGGAGCTCCACAGAGGGTAGGGGCAGCTCCTCTGGCCCTGATGCGGCTGCGATGGAACAGGGATGGTGACGGACATGGGAATGCCTGTCTCCATCCAAACATCCATCCCATGACCCATCAACCACACTATCCATGCATGCATCCATGCATCCATCCATGCATCCATCCATCCTTTCACCTTCAAGACAGTTCATTTTGGCAAACATCATCTACCCAGCCATCCAATCATCCATTTATTTATAGATCCATCCATCCATTCATCGATCCATCCCTCCACGACACCATCCTTTCCTCCACTCCAACATTCCTTCATAAATAATTTCTTTCATCTCCCCATATATCCATCATTATTTAACCATACATCCACCCACCCACCTTCCCTCTGACTTTCCCCCTTACCTGTCACAGCCTCGGTGGAGACGTGGTCAATCTTCTTCTTGCCCCTCAGCCCGTAGAGGTGGAAGCGGTACCGGCGGGCCGGGGACAGTCCCGGCACCACCACTGAGTGGGACCCACCATCGATGGGCAGGGCCTGGGGCTGGCCCTGAGCATCTCGGTACTGCAGTGTGAAGGAGTCAAAGGAGCCCTCAGGGACACTCCACTGCAGCTCCACAGAGTTGGGTGTGACACTGGAGACGGTCAGCTCCCCCAGCACTGCTCGCGCCGGGAGTGCCTCAGATGTGGGGGACTCAGTTCCAGGCTTCTCCTGTTGGGGCTCTTCTGAGGGCAAGGCATCTTCACTGGCTGCATTGGAGAGGAGATGGTGATGGGCATGGGCATCCATGTTTCCCTCCAAATGTCTATTCCATCACCCACCAAACTATCCATCAATTCATCCATCCATTCATCCACGCATCCATCCATCCATCCATCCCTCCATCCATCCATCCATCCATCCATTGTTCTACCTTTTGGACCATTCATTCTGGCACCCATCATACAATCTTCCACTCAACAACAAGTCATACCATGCATCTTTTCCTTCAACTCCTTCTTTAATCTCACCCTCCACTGGCTCATCCAGACACACAACCACTCATCTGTCAAACAACAAGCAAACTGCCCCAAACTGCATAATCCATCATCCATCTGTCCATCCATCCATCCATCCATCCATCCATCCATCCATCCATCCATCCATGTCTCTAACCATCCATCCACACATGTACATATATCCATTCTTCTCATCACACATACAACATCCAACACAACTCCCTGTACAATTCCACGTCCATCTCTCTGGTGCTTTCTTACCACATCTCTCCAGGCCTTCACCCCTCCCACCCCCATTGCCCATGGACAATCATCCATTCATCCATCATTCCATCCATCCTTGATGGATAAAGGATAAGGGAAGCATCAAAGGATAGATGAATGGATCATGACAGACGGATGATGATGACGATGATGGTGATAAATGGTAGCAAAAGATGAAGGATGACAATGGATAATTGATGCTTGGTGCTGATGATGGTAGATGATGGATGATGGAAAGAGCTGGTCAATAGGTTAGTGGAAGAGTTGATGGCGTATTGGATGGTGCCGAGTCAATGGGTGCTCGCTGGTGGGTGCATATGGGATGGGCATGGGATTCCTTGATGCCTCCATTCCTTGATCCTTCCATCCCGTTGACCTTCTGCCTCACCTGTGACAATGTCAGTGGAGACACGGTCAATCCTTTTGCCTCCCTGCAGCCCATAGAGGTGGAAGCGGTACCGGCGGGACGGAGACAGTCCCGACACCGTCACCGAGTGAGACCCGCCATCGATGGGCAGGGCCTGAGGCTGGCCCTGGGCATCCCGGTACTGCAGCATGAAGGAGTCGAAGGAGCCCTTGGGGACAGTCCACTGCAGCCCCACGGAGCTGGGGGTGATGCTGGAGACCCTCAGCTCCTCCAGCACTGCCCGTGCTGGAGTGGCCTCAGATGCAGGGGCCTCAGTTTGGGGTTTCTCTTGCTGCGGTTCTTCTGTGGGCAGGGGCAGCTCCTCTGGCTCTTCTGCAGCTGTGATGGAGAGGGGATGGTGATGGGTGTGTCCATCTTAATATCCATTCAACACCTACCATACAGCCCATCCATCCACACTTACATATTCTGGACCATTCATTCTGGCATCCATCCATCCATCCATCCATCCATCCATCCATCCATCCATCCATCCATCCTCCAATCATGTTTCTCCTCAAATACTTTTTGCTTCAACTCCTTCTTTAATATCACCCTCTATTTGATCATCCAACCACCCAACCATTGATCTGATCTGGTCTGCCAAACAACTATCAAAGTCCCCTGACAAACATCATATATCATCCATCTTCATCCATCCATCCATCCATCCATCCATCCATCCATCCATCCATCCATCCATCCATCCATTCTTCCACCTATCAAACTAACTAACACAGCCACCTGGGAGCCTCCATTCATTTTTGATGATCCACCCATCTCTTCCTCCAAAAATCCATTCATCCATCTCTCCCTTTAACCCTGCCTCTATCAACACAATGTCCAGCCATCCTATGACCCTCAACTATCCATCCATCCATCCATGTTTCCATGCATGCATCCATCCATTCATCTCCCAGACAATTAATTTTGGCACCCATCTTCTACCCATCCATCCATCCCTCCATTCATTTATGGATCCATTCATCCCTACAAACATACATACATATATGCATCTCTCCACCACAACATCCTTTACTTCACTCCCCCAATTCCTTCATCAACTGATCCCTCCATCTCCCCATATATCCATCATTCTTTAACCATACATCCACCCACCCACCTTCCCCCTAACCATCCCACTTACCTGTCACAGCCTCGGTGGAGATGTGGTCAATCTTCTTCCGGCCCCTCAACCCGTAGAGGTGGAAGCGGTACCGGCGGGAAGGGGACAACCCCGGCACCATCACTGAGCGGGAATCACCATCGATGGACAGGGCCTGGGGCTGGCCCTGAGCATCTCGATACTGCAGCGTGAAGGAGTCAAAGGAGCCCTCAGGGACACTCCACTGCAGCTCCACAGAGTTGGGTGTGACACTGGAGACGGTCAGCTCCCCCAGCACTGCTCGCGCTGGGAGTGCCTCAGATGTGGGGGACTCAGTTCCAGGCTTCTCCTGTTGGGGCTCCTCTGAGGGCAAGGCTTCTTCACTGGCTGCATTGGAGAGGAGAAGGTGATGCGCATGGGCATCTGTGTTTCCCTCCAAATATCTATTCCATCACTGACTAAACTATCTATATATCCATCCATCCATCCATCCATCCATCCATCCATCCATCCATCCATCATTTTAAATTTTGGACCATTCATTCTGGCACTCATCATACACCCTTCCACTCAACAAGTCACACCATGCATCTATTCCTTCAACTCCTTCTTCAATCTCACCCTCCATTGGATCATCCAGACACACAACGACTCATCTGATATGTCAAACAACCAGCAAAGAGTCCGAAAACACATCATCAATCTGACATTCATCATCCACCCGTCCATCCATCCATCCATCCATCCACCCGTCCTTGTCTCCAACCATCCATCCACACATGTACATATATCCATTCTTCTCATCACACATACAACATCCAACACAAATCCCGTACAATTCCACGTCCATCTCTCTGGTGCTTTCTTACCAAATCTCTCCAGGCCTTCACCCCTCCCAACCCCCATTTCTCATGGACAATCTTCCATTCATCCATCTTTCCATCCATCCTCGATGGATAAAGGATAAGGAAAGCATCAAAGAATAGATGGATGGATGATGACTGATGGATGATGATGATGGTTATAAGTGGTAGAAGAAGATGATGGATGACGATGCATAGTTGATGGTTGCTGCTGCTGATGGTGGATAGTGGATGATCGTGTGGTGCCGAGGCAATGGGTGCTCGCTGGTGGGTGCATATGGGATGGGCATGGGATTCCTTGATGCCTCCATTCCTTGATCCTTCCATCCCGTTGACCTTCTGCCTCACCTGTGACAATGTCAGTGGAGACACGGTCAATCCTTTTGCCTCCCTGCAGCCCATAGAGGTGGAAGCGGTACCGGCGGGACGGAGACAGTCCCGACACCGTCACCGAGTGAGACCCGCCATCGATGGGCAGGGCCTGAGGCTGGCCCTGGGCATCCCGGTACTGCAGCATGAAGGAGTCGAAGGAGCCCTTGGGGACAGTCCACTGCAGCCCCACGGAGCTGGGGGTGATGCTGGAGACCCTCAGCTCCTCCAGCACTGCCCGTGCTGGAGTGGCCTCAGATGGGGGCGCCTCAGTTTGGGGTTTCTCTTGCTGCGGTTCTTCTGTGGGCAGGGGCAGCTCCTCTGGCTCTTCTGCAGCTGTGATGGAGAGGGGATGGTGATGGGTGTGTCCATCTTAATATCCATTCAACGCCTACCATACAGCCCATCCATCCACACTTCCATATTCTGCACCATTCGTTCTGGCATCCATCCATCCATCCATCCATCCAAACATATTTCTCCTCAAATACTTTTTCCTTCAACTCCTTCTTTAATCTCACCTTCCATTCGATCATCCAGCCACCCAACCATTGATCTGATCTGGTCTGTCCAACAACTATCAAACTGCCTTAACAAATACTGTACATCATCCATCTTCATCCATCCACCCATGCACCATCCATCCTTTTTCCTGCAGTTAGTCCTTGAATTAAGTCCTCCATCCACATTCCCAGCACCAGGCCCCTACACTCAGCCCTCCCACATCCAGGACACAAAAAGCCACTTGCTCAGATACAAATGCAACTTCCATCCATCCATCCATCCACTGATCCACCCATCCATCCATCCATCCACCCTCCATCCATCCTTTCATCTCCAGGACAATTCATTTTGGCACCCATCATCTACCCATCCATCCATTCATCCATTTATTTATTGATCAAGTCATCCAGCCATCCATCCATCCATCCATCCATCCATCCATCCATCCATCCATCCCTACACCACTCCATCCTTTCCTCCACTTCCCCATTCCTTCATCTGTTGATCTCCCTATCTCCACAGATATCCATCATTATTTAACCATTCATCCACTCACCCACCTTCCCCCAAACCATACCCCTTACCTGTCACAGCCTCGGTGGAGACGTGGTCAATCTTCTTCTTGCCCCTCAGCCCGTAGAGGTGGAAGCGGTACCGGCGGGACGGGGACAGTCCCGGCACCACCACTGAGTGGGACCCACCATCGATGGACAGGGCCTGGGGCTGGCCCTGATCATCTCGATACTGCAGCGTGAAGGAGTCAAAGGAGCCCTCAGGGACACTCCACTGCAGCTCCACAGAGTTGGGTGTGACACTGGAGACGGTCAGCTCCCCCAGCACCGCTCGTGCTGGGAGTGCCTCAGATGTGGGGGACTCAGTTCCAGGCTTCTCCTGTTGGGGCTCCTCTGAGGGCAAGGCTTCTTCACTGGCTGCATTGGAGAGGAGATGGTGATGGGCATGGGCATCCATGTTTCCCTCCAAATGTCTATTCCATCACCCACCAAACTATCTATCCATCCATCCATCCACACATGTACATATATCCATTCTTCTCATCACACATACAACATCCAACACAACTCCCTGTACAATTCCACATCGAACTCTCTGGATCTTCTTACCACATCTCTCCAGGCCATCACCCCTCCCACCCCCATTTCCCATGGACAATCTTCCGTTCATCCATCGTTCCATCCATCCTCGATGGATAAAGGTAAGGGAAGCATCAAAGGATAGATAGATGGATGATGACTGATGGATGATGATGAAGATGATAGTAATTAATGGTAGAAGAAGATGAAGGATGACAATGGATTATTGATGCTTGGTGCTGATGATGGTGGATGATGGATGATGGAAAGAGCTGGTCAATAGGTTAGTGGAAGAGTTGATGGTGTATTGGATGGTGCCGAGTCAATGGGTGCTCGCTGGTGGGTGCATATGGGATGGGCATGGGATTCCTTGATGCCTCCATTCCTTGATCCTTCCATCCCGTTGACCTTCTGCCTCACCTGTGACAATGTCAGTGGAGACACGGTCAATCCTTTTGCCTCCCTGCAGCCCATAGAGGTGGAAGCGGTACCGGCGGGACGGAGACAGTCCCGACACCGTCACCGAGTGAGACCCGCCATCGATGGGCAGGGCCTGAGGCTGGCCCTGGGCATCCCGGTACTGCAGCATGAAGGAGTCAAAGGAGCCCTTGGGGACAGTCCACTGCAGCCCCACGGAGCTGGGGGTGATGCTGGAGACCCTCAGCTCCTCCAGCACTGCCCGTGCTGGAGTGGCCTCAGATGGGGGTGCCTCAGTTTGGGGTTTCTCTTGCTGTGGTTCTTCTGTGGGCAGGGGCAGCTCCTCTTGCTCTTCTGCAGCTGTGATGGAGAGGGGATGGTGATGGGTGAATCCATCCAAACATCCATCCACCACCTACCAAACAACCCATGCACCCACACTTCCATAATCTGGAGCATTCGTCTGGCACCCATCATCCATCCATCCATCCACCCATCCATACATCCATTCTCCAATCACGTTTCTTCCCAAATACATTTTCCTTCAACTCCTTTAATCTCGCCCTCTATTTGATCATCCAGCCACCCAGCCATGGATCTGATCTGGTCTTTCAAAGAACTATCCAACTGCCTTATCATATATTATATATCATCAGTCTTCATCCATCCACCCAAGCATCCATCCATCCATCCATCCACCCAAGCATCCATCCATCCATCCATCCACCTACCCAACTGACTAACCCACCTGGCTGCCTCCATCCATTTTTCATAATCCACCCATGTCTTCCTTAATCCATTCACCCAACTCTCCCTTTAACCCTGCATCGATCCACAAAATGTCCAGTGCTCCAGTGACCCTCAACCATCCATCCATCCTTCCATCCATCCATCCATCCATCCATCCATCCATCCATCCGTCCATCCATCCATCCCTCCACCCATCTATCTTTTCATCTCCAAGAAAATTCATTTTGGCACCCATCATATACCCATCCATCCATTCCTCTGCTAATTTATAGATCAAGTCATCCATCCATCCAGCCATCCATCCAGCCATCCATCCATCCATCCATCCATCCATCCATCCATCCATCCATCCATTCCTACACCACTCCATCCTTTCCTCCACTCCCCATTCCTTCATCTGTTGATCTCCCCATCTCCACAGATATCCATCACTCTTTAACCATACATCCACTCACCCACCTTCCCCCTAACCATCCCCCTTACCTGTCACAGCCTCGGTGGAGACGTGGTCAATCTTCTTCCTGCCCCTCAACCCGTAGAGGTGGAAGCGGTACCGGCGGGATGGGGACAACCCCGGCACCATCACCGAGTGGGAATCACCATCAACGGGCAGGGCCTGGGGCTGGCCTTGGGCATCTCGGTACTGCAGCGTGAAGGAATCAAAGGAGCCCTCCGGGACGCTCCACTGCAGCTCCACAGAGTTGGGTGTGACACTGGAGACGGTCAGCTCCCCCAGCACCGCTCGCGCTGGGAGTGCCTCAGATGTGGGGGACTCAGTTCCAGGCTTCTCCTGTTGGGGCTCCTCTGAGGGCAAGGCTTCTTCACTGGCTGCATTGGAGAGGAGATGGTTATGGGCAAGGGCATCCATGTTTCCCTCCAAATGTCTATTCCATCACCCACCAAACTATCCATCCATCCATCCATCCATCCATCCATCCATCCATCCATCCCTCCATCCATCCATCCTCCAATCATATTTCTCCTCAAATACTTTTTCCTTCAACTCCTTCTTTAATCTCACCCTCCATTCGGTCATCCAGCGTCCCAACCATTGATCTGATCTGGTCTGTCCAACAACTATCAAACTGCCTTAACAAATACTGTACATCATCCATCTTCATCCATCCACCCATGCATCATCCATCCTTTTTCCTGCAGTTAGTCCTTGAATTAAGTCCTCCATCCACATTCCCAGCACCAGGCCCCTACACTCAGCCCTCCCACATCCAGGACACAAAAAGCCACTGGCTCAGATACAAATGCGACTTCCATCCATCCATCCATCCACCCATCCATCCATCCATCCACCCTCCATCCATCCTTTCATCTCCAGAACAATTCATTTTGGCACCCATCATCTACCCATCCATCCATTCATCCATTTATTTATTGATCAAGTCATCCGTCCATCCATCCATCCATCCATCCATCCATCCATCCATCCATCCATCCATCCATTCCTACACCACTCCATCCTTTCCTCCACTTCCCCATTCCTTCATCTGTTGATCTCCCCATCTCCACAGATATCCATCATTATTTAACCATACATCCACTCACCCACCATCCCCCTAACCATCCCTCTTACCTGTCACAGCCTCGGTGGAGACGTGGTCAATCTTCTTCCGGCCCCTCAACCCGTAGAGGTGGAAGCGGTACCGGCGGGATGGGGACAACCCCGGCACCATCACCGAGTGGGAATCACCATCAACGGGCAGGGCCTGGGGCTGGCCTTGGGCATCTCGGTACTGTAGTGTGAAGGAATCAAAGGAGCCCTCCGGGATGCTCCACTGCAGCTCCACAGAGTTGGGTGTGACACTGGAGATGGTCAGCTCCCCCAGCACTGCTCGCGCTGGGAGTGCCTCAGATGTGGGGGACTCCGTTCCAGGCTTCTCCTGTTGGGGCTCCTCTGCGGGCAAGTCTTCTTCACTGGCTGCATTGGAGAGGAGATGGTGATGGGCATGGGCATCCATGTTTCCCTCCAAATGTCTATTCCATCACCCACCAAACTATCCATCCATCCATCCATCCATCCATCCATCCATCCATCCATCCATCCCTCCATCCCTCCATCCATCCATCCATCCATCCATCCATCCAAACATATTTCTCCTCAAATACTTTTTCCTTCAACTCCTTCTTTAATCTCACCCTCCATTCGATCATCCAGCCACCCAACCATTGATCTGATCTGGTCTGTCCAACAACTATCAAACTGCCTTAACAAATACTGTACATCATCCATCTTCATCCATCCACCCATGCACCATCCATCCTTTTTCCTGCAGTTAGTCCTTGAATTAAGTCCTCCATCCACATTCCCAGCGCCAGGCCCCTACACTCAGCCCTCCCACATCCAGGACACAAAAAGCCACTGGCTCAGGCGCAAATGTGACTTCCATCCATCCATCCATTGATCCATCCATCCATCCATCCATCCACCCTCCATCCATCCTTTCATCTCCAGGACAATTCATTTTGGCACCCATCATCTACCCATCCATCCATTCATCCATTTATTTATTGATCAAGTCATCCATCCATCCATCCATCCATCCATCCATCCATTCATCCATCCATCCATCCATTCATCCATTCCTACACCACTCCATCCTTTCCTCCACTCCCCCATTCCTTCATCTGTTGATCTCCCCATCTCCGCAGATATCCATCACTCTTTAACCATACATCCACTCACCCACCTTCCCCCAAACCATACCCCTTACCTGTCACAGCCTCAGTGGAGACGTGGTCAATCTTCTTCCTGCCCCTCAGCCCACAGAGGTGGAAGCGGTACCGGCGGGATGGGGACAGTCCCGGCACCATCACTGAGTGGGACCCACCATCGATGGACAGGGCCTGGGGCTGGCCCTGATCATCTCGATACTGCAGCGTGAAGGAGTCAAAGGAGCCCTCCGGGACGCTCCACTGCAGCTCCACAGAGTTGGGTGTGACACTGGAGACAGTCAGCTCCCCCAGCACTGCTCGTGCTGGGAGTGCCTCAGATGTGGGGGACTCAGTTCCAGGCTTCTCCTGTTGGGGCTCCTCTGAGGGCAAGGCTTCTTCACTGGCTGCATTGGAGAGGAGATGGTGATGGGCATGGGCATCCATGTTTCCCTCCAAATGTCTATTCCATCACCCACCACACTATCTATCCATCCATCCATCCACACATGTTCATATATCCATTCTTCTCATCACACATACAACATCCTACACAACTCCCTGTACACTTCCACATCGAACTCTCTGGATATTTCTTACCACATTTCTCCAGGCCTTCACCCCTCCCACCCCCATTTCCCATGGACAATCATCCATTCATCCATCATTCCATCCATCCTCGATGGATAAAGGTAAGGGAAGCATCAAAGGATAGATAGATGGATGATGACTGATGGATGATGATGAAGATGATAGTAATTAATGGTAGAAGAAGATGAAGGATGACAATGGATAATTGATGCTTGGTGCTGATGATGGTAGATGATGGATGATGGAAAGAGCTGGTCAATAGGTTAGTGGAAGAGTTGATGGCGTATTGGATGGTGCCGAGTCAATGGGTGCTCGCTGGTGGGTGCATATGGGATGGGCATGGGATTCCTTGATGCCTCCATTCCTTGATCCTTCCGTCCCGTTGACCTTCTGCCTCACCTGTGACAATGTCAGTGGAGACACGGTCAATCCTTTTGCCTCCCTGCAGCCCATAGAGGTGGAAGCGGTACCGGCGGGACGGAGACAGTCCCGACACCGTCACCGAGTGAGACCCGCCATCGATGGGCAGGGCCTGAGGCTGGCCCTGGGCATCCCGGTACTGCAGCATGAAGGAGTCAAAGGAGCCCTTGGGGACAGTCCACTGCAGCCCCACGGAGCTGGGGGTGATGCTGGAGACCCTCAGCTCCTCCAGCACTGCCCGTGCTGGAGTGGCCTCAGATGGGGGCGCCTCAGTTTGGGGTTTCTCTTGCTGTGGTTCTTCTGTGGGCAGGGGAAGCTCCTCTGGCTCTTCTGCAGCTGTGATGGAGAGGGCATGGTGATGGGTGAATCCATCCATACATCCATCCACCACCTACCAAACAGCCCATGCACCCACACTTCCATAATCTGGAGCATTCGTCTGGCACCCATCATCCATCCATCCATTCATCCATCCATTCCTTGACCACTCCATCCTTTCCTCCACTCCCCCATTCCTTCATCTGTTGATCTCCCCATCTCCGCAGATATCCATCACTCTTTAACCATACATCCACTCACCCACCTTCCCCCTAACCATCCCCCTTACCTGTCACAGCCTCGGTGGAGACGTGGTCAATCTTCTTCCTGCCCCTCAACCCGTAGAGGTGGAAGCGGTACCGGCGGGAAGGGGACAACCCCGGCACCATCACCGAGTGGGAATCACCATCAACGGGCAGGGCCTGGGGCTGGCCTTGGGCATCTCGGTACTGCAGCGTGAAGGAATCAAAGGAGCCCTCCGGGACGCTCCACTGCAGCTCCACAGAGTTGGGTGTGACACTGGAGACGGTCAGCTCCCCCAGCACCGCTCGCGCTGGGAGTGCCTCAGATGCGGGGGACTCAGTTCCAGGCTTCTCCTGTTGGGGCTCCTCTGAGGGCAAGTCTTCTTCACTGGCTGCATTGGAGAGGAGATGGTGATGGGCATGGGCATCCATGTTTCCCTCCAAATGTCTATTCCATCACCCACCAAACTATCCATCCATCCATCCATCGTTCTGCCTTTTGGACCATTCATTCTGGCATCCATCATACAATCTTCCACTCAACAACAAGTCATACCATGCATCTTTTCCTTCACCTCCTTCTTTAATCTCACCCTCCATTGGATCATCCAGACACACAACCACTCATCTGATATGTCAAACTACCAGCAAACTGCCCAACAACTCATAATCCATCATCCATCTGTCCATCCATTCACCCATCCATCCATCCACATATGTACATATATCAATTCTTCTCATCACACATCCAACATCCAACACAAATCCCGTACAATTCCACGTCCATCTCTCTGGCTCTTTCTTACCACATCTCTCCAGGCCTTCACCCCTACCACCCCCATTTCCCATGGATAATCTTCCATTCATCCATCATTCCATCCATCCTTGATGGATAAAGGATAAGGGACGCATCAAAGGATAGATGAATGGCTGATCACAGAAGGATGATGATGATGGTGATAGTAATAATTGGTAGAAGAAGATGAAGGATGACAATGGATAATTGATGCTTAGTGATGATGATGGTGGATGATGGATGATGGAAGGAGCTGGTCAATAGGTTAGTTGTTGATGGTGTATTGGATGGTGCCGAGTCAATGGGTGCTTGCTGGTGGGTGCATATGGGATGGGCATGGGATTCCTTGATGCCTCCATTCCTTGATCCTTCCATCCCGTTGACCTTCTGCCTCACCTGTGACAATGTCAGTGGAGACACGGTCAATCCTTTTGCCTCCCTGCAGCCCATAGAGGTGGAAGCGGTACCGGCGGGACGGAGACAGTCCCGACACCGTCACCGAGCGAGACCCGCCATCGATGGGCAGGGCCTGAGGCTGGCCCTGGGCATCCCGGTACTGCAGCATGAAGGAGTCGAAGGAGCCCTTGGGGACAGTCCACTGCAGCCCCACGGAGCTGGGGGTGATGCTGGAGACCCTCAGCTCCTCCAGCACTGCCCGTGCTGGAGTGGCCTCAGATGGGGGCGCCTCAGTTTGGGGTTTCTCTTGCTGCGGTTCTTCTGTGGGCAGGGGCAGCTCCTCTGGCTCTTCTGCAGCTGTGATGGAGAGGGAATGGTGATGGGTGTGTCCATCTTAATATCCATTCAACACCTACCATACAGCCCATCCATCCACACTTCCATATTCTGCACCATTCATTCTGGCATCCATCCATCCATCCATCCAAACATATTTCTTCTAAAATACATTTTCCTTCAACTCCTTCTTTAATCTCACCCTCCATTCAATCATCCAGCGTCCCAACCATTGATCTGATCTGGTCTGTCCAACAACTATCAAACTGCCTTAACAAATACTGTACATCATCCATCTTCATCCATCCACCCATGCATCATCCATCCTTTTTCCTGCAGTTAGTCCTTGAATTAAGTCCTCCATCCACATTCCCAGCGCCAGGCCCCCCCTACACTCAGCCCTCCCACATCCAGGACACAAAAAGCCACTTGCTCAGATACAAATTCACTTTCCATCCATCCATCCATCCATCCATCCATCCATCCATCCGTCCATCCATCCTTCCATCCACCCTCCATCCATCCTTTCATCTCCAGGACAATTAATTTTGGCACCCATCATCTACCCATCCATCCATTCATTCATTTATTTATTGATCAAGTCATCCATCCATCCATCCATCCATCCATCCATCCATCCATCCATCCACGACACAGTCATTTCCTCCACTCCCCCATTCCTTCATCCGTTGATCTGCTGGTCATCTGCACATATATCCATCATTATTTAACCATACATCCACTCACCCACCTTCCCCCTAACCATCCCCCATACCTGTTACGGCCTCAGTGGAGACGTGGTCAATCTTCTTCCTGCCCCTCAGCCCGTAGAGGTGGAAGCGGTACCGGCGGGACGGGGACAGTCCCGGCACCATCACCGAGTGGGAATCACCATCAACGGGCAGGGCCTGGGGCTGGCCTTGGGCATCTCGGTACTGTAGTGTGAAGGAATCAAAGGAGCCCTCCGGGATGCTCCACTGCAGCTCCACAGAGTTGGGTGTGACACTGGAGACAGTCAGCTCCCCCAGCACTGCTCGCGCTGGGAGTGCCTCAGATGTGGGGGACTCAGTTCCAGGCTTCTCCTGTTGGGGCTCCTCTGAGGGCAAGGCTTCTTCACTGGCTGCATTGGAGAGGAGATGGTGATGGGCATGGGCATCCATGTTTCCCTCCAAATATCTATCCTACCACCCACCAAACTATCCATCCATCCATGCATCCATGCATCCATGCATCCATCCATCCATCCATCCATTGTTCTACCTTTTGGACCATTCATTCTGGCACCCATCATACAATCTTCCACTCAACAAAAAGTCAGACCATGCATCTTTTCCTTCAAATCTTTCTTCAATCACATACTCCACTGGATCATCCAGACACACAACTACTCATCCGATATGTCAAACTACCAGCAAACTGCCCCACAATTCATAATCCATCATCCATCTGTCCATCCATCCATCCACACATGTACATATATTCATTCTTCTCATCACACATCCAACATCCAACACAACTCCCGTACAATTCCACATCGAACTCTCTGGATCTTTCTTACCACATCTCTCCAGGCCTTCACACCTCCCACCCCCGTTTTCCATGGACAAACTTCCATTCATCCATCATTCCATCCATCCTTGATGGATAAAGGATAAGGGAAGCAATAAAGGATAGATAGATGGATGATGACTGATGGATGATGATGACAACAATGGTGATATTTGGAAGAGGATGATGGATGACAATGAAAAATTGATGGTTGGTGCTGATGATGGTGGATGATGGATGATGGAAGGTGCTGGTCAATAGGTTAGTGGAAGAGTTGATGGTGCATTGGATGGTGCCGAGTCAATGGGTGCTCGCTGGTGGGTGCATATGGGATGGGCATGGGATTCCTTGATGCCTCCATTCCTTGATCCTTCCGTCCCGTTGACCTTCTGCCTCACCTGTGACAATGTCAGTGGAGACACGGTCAATCCTTTTGCCTCCCTGCAGCCCATAGAGGTGGAAGCGGTACCGGCGGGACGGAGACAGTCCCGGCACCACCACTGAACGAGACCCGCCATCAATGGGCAGGGCCTGAAGCTGGCCCTGGGCATCCCGGTACTGCAGCATGAAGGAGTCGAAGGAGCCCTTGGGGACAGTCCACTGCAGCCCCACGGAGCTGGGGGTGATGCTGGAGACCCTCAGCTCCTCCAGCACTGCCCGTGCTGGAGTGGCCTCAGATGGGGGCACCTCAGTTTGTGGTTTCTCTTGCTGTGGTTCTTCTGTGGGCAGGGGCAGCACCTCCGGCTCTTCAGCTGTGATGGAGAGGGGATGGTGATGGGTGTGTCCATCTTAATATCCATTCAACACCTACCAAACAGCCCATCCATCCACACTTCCATATTCTGCACCATTCATTCTGGCATCCATCCATCCATCTATCCATCCATCCATCCATCCATCCATCCATCATCCATCCTATTTCCTGCAGTCAATCTTTGAATTCAATCCTCCATCCACATTCCCAGCGCCATGCCCCTACACTCAGCCCTCCCTCATCCAGGACACAAACCCGCCACTGGCTTAGCCACAAATGCGCTTTCCATCCATCCATCCATCCATCCGTCCATCCGTCCGTCCGTCCGTCCATCCGTCCTTCTACCTACGCAACTAACTAAACCACCTGGGAGCCTCCATCCATTTTTTATATCCACCCATCACTTCCTCCAACAATCCATTCATCCATGTCTCCCTTTAACCCTGCATCTATCAGTACAATATCCATCCCTCCAATGACCATCAACCATCCATCCATCCATCCATGCATCCATGCATCCATCCATCCACCCTCCATCCATCCATCCATCCATCCATCCATCCATCCATCCATCCATCCTTTCATCTCCTGGACCATTCATTCCAGCACCCATTATCTACCCATCCATCTTACCACGGGTCATACCATGCACCTTTTCCTTCAACTCATTCTTTAATCTCACCCTGCATTGGGTCATCCAGCTACTCCACCACTGATCGGACATGTCAAACCACCAGCAAAACGCCCTCAACAACAATCATACGTCACCCATGTGTCATCCGTCCATCCATCCATCCATCCATCCATCCATCCATCCATTCATCCATGTCTCTAACTATCCATCCACACATGTACATCCATCTCTCCATCCAACACAACTGCAACCCAATTCCATATCCACCTCTGGTTCTTTTTTCCTGCCTCACTCCAGGCCTCCATCCCTCCCAACCCCACTTCCCATGGACAATCTTCCATTCATCCATCCATCTTTGATAGATGAAGGATGATGGATTGCTGGATGGAAGAATGGATGGATGGATGATGATTGATGAATGATGACGATGAGGATGGTGATACATGGTGGATGAAAATGATGGAGGATAATGATTGATAATGGATGATGGTGATGATAGTGGATGGCAGATGTTGGTCACTAGGTCAGTGGAAGTGTCAATTGTCGATTGGGTGGTGCCCCAGTCAGTGGGTTTTCACTGACGGATGGGGATGGAATGGGGGTGGAATCTCTTAATCCATCCACCCCTTGATCCATCCATCCCTCTGACCTTCCATCTCACCTGTGATAATGTCGATAGAGACATGGTCAGTCTTCTTCCTGCCCCGCAGCCCATAGAGGTGGAAGCGGTACCGGTGGGACGGAGACAGTCCCGAAACCGTCACCGAGTGAGACCCGCCATCAATGGGCAGGGCCTGAGGCTGACCCTGGGCATCCCGGTACTGCAGCATGAAGGAGTCAAAGGAGCCTTTGGGAACAGTCCACTGCAGCCCCACGGAGCTGGGGGTGATGCTGGAGACCCTCAGCTCCTCCAGCACTCCCTGTGCTGGAGCAGCCTCAGATGGGGGGGCCTCAATTTGGAGTTTCTCATGTTTTTGTTCCTCTGAAGGCAGGAGAAACTTCTCTGGCTCTTCTGTGCCTGCAATGGATGTTGGCATGGGTATCCCTGTGTCCATCCAATCATCTATCCCACCACCCACCAATCAATGCATACATCCTTCCATCTACACTTTCATCTGCAGGACTGTTCATTCCAGCACCTATCATCTACCCATCCATCTAACTACAGGTGATACCATGCACCTTTTCCTTCAACTCCTTCTTTAATCTCACCCTGTATTGGGTCATCCAACCACCCGTCCACTCACCTGACATGTCAAACCACTGACAAACTGCCCCAACAGCTGTCACCCATTATCCATCTTCGTGCATTCATCCATCATCCATTTTCTTTCATCCATCCATCCATCCATCCTGTTTTCTTCAGTCAGTCCTTGAATACAATCCTCCATCCACTCTCCCAACCCCATTTCCCTACACTCATCCCCTCGCTCATGCAGAGCAAAATCCAGTAATGGGCTGAGCCACGTGTGCCTGTCCAGCACGTGTCTATCCAGCATTCATCAATCCAACCCACCCAGGAGGCCCCCCTCCATTGATATTACATCCATGACCATCCATGCATTCCCCACCATCCCCCCATCCTTCAATCCACCCAACCAACTAACCCACCCAGGAGCCATCATCCATTTTCAATCATCCACCCATCCCTCATCTCCTCCTCTGTCTATCCATCGACCCTTCCATCAATGCATCCATCTCTCACCTAACTGCACATCTATCCATCCATTCATGTAACCTTCCAATCATCATCCATCCATCCATCCATCCATGCATCCATCCATCCATCCATCCTCCATCTTTCCACTCCTGCACCTCTCTATCACTTCCTTCACCACTCATTCCTTCATCCCTTAATCCCTTCCTCTCCCTCCATCCATGCACCCTCACCCCCCCTCCTTCCCTCTTACCTGTCACAGCCTCGGTGGAGATGTGGTCAGTCTTCTTCCTGCCCTGCAGTCCATAGAGGTGGAAGCGATACCGATGGGACGGGGACAGCCCTGGCACTGTCACCGAGCGGGACCTCCCATCAATGGGCAGGGCCTGGGCCTGGCCCTTGGCATCTCGGTACTGCAGCATGAAGGAGTCAAAGGAGCCCTCAGGGACACTCCACTGCAGCCCCACGGAGCTGGGTGTGACACTGGAGACCCTCAACTCCTGCAGCACTGCCTGCACCAGGGATGCCTCAGATGCGGAGAACTCAGTTCGGTGTTTTTCAAGTTTTTGCTCCTCTGAGGGCAGGGGCAGCTCCTCTGGCCCTGCTGCAGCTGTGATGGAGAGGGGATGGTGGTGGGCGTGGGAATGCCTGTGTCCATTCAAACATCCATCCTACCACCCACCAGTCCATCCATCCATCCGTCCATCCATCCATCCATCCATCCACCCATCCATCCATCCATCCATCCATCCACTCCTGCACCTCTCTACCCCTTCCTCAACCCACCCATTCCTCCATCCCTTGATCCTTCCATCTCTCAGTCCACCCATCATCCTTCCTTCCACCTAACCACCCATCGTCACTCCTCTGACCATCCCCCTTACCCTTACCTGTCATGGCCTCGGTGGAGACATGGTCAATCTTCTTTCTGCCCCGCAACCCATAGAGATGGAAGCGGTACTGGTGGGATGGGGACAGTCCCGGCACTGTCACTGAGCGAGATCCACCATCGATTGGCAGGGCCTGGGGCTGGCCCTGAGCATCCCGGTACTGCAGCATGAAGGAGTCGAAGGAGCCCTCAGGGACACTCCACTGCAGCTGCACGGAGCTGGGGCTGATGCTTGGGATCCTCAGCTCCCCCAGCACCGCTCGTGTTGGGGGGACATTAGATGGGGGCACCTCAGTTTGGGATTTCTCACGTTGGAGCTCCTCTGAGGGCAAGGGCAGCTCCTCTGGCTCTGTGGCTGTGATGGAGAGGGGATGGTGACGGGTGTGTTCATCTGAACAACCATCCACACTTTCATCTCCTGGACCATTCATTTCAGCTTTCATTGTCCCCACGTCCTTTCAACCACGGTTCTTTACATGTCCCTTTCCCTTCAACCAATTCTTTAACTTCTCCCTCCTTTGGATCATCCAACCACCTAACTACTAATTTGATCAGTCAAACAACCAACAAATTACCCCAACAGCTATCATCCATTCACCGTTCATCATCAGCATTATTATCGGCACCATCCTTCATTACTCATCACATTAACCGTCACCATCCATCCATCCATCCATCCACCCTCCCATGCTTTTACCCATCCTCCACCCCTGAGCTGGGGAACTTGTGACTGGGGGAAACTGGGGACAGCTTGGGTGGAAGGATGGGGAATGGGTGATGGATAATGATGGGTGATGATGATGGTGGATGACAGCAGGCAGATCAATAG
This sequence comes from Acanthornis magna, assembly GCA_036785705.1. Taxonomy (NCBI): domain Eukaryota; kingdom Metazoa; phylum Chordata; class Aves; order Passeriformes; family Acanthizidae; genus Acanthornis; species Acanthornis magna. Next base: position 208,225 of record JAWUZG010000222.1, on the reverse strand, counting down.
GTCAGTGGAAGGGTTGATGGTTGACCCGATGATGCCAGGGTCCGTGGGTGCTTGATAGCGGGTTGGGATGAGATGAGATGGGATACACTGATCCCTCCATCCATTATCCATTCATGCATGGATATCCATTCATGCATTCACTCTCACCTGTGATGACGTCAATGGAGACACGATCGATCCTCTTCCCGCCCTGCAGCCCATAGAGGTGAAAGCGGTACCGGCGGGATGGGGACAGCCCTGGTACCGTCACCGAGCGGGACCTGCCATCAATGGGCAGGGCCTGAGGCTGGCCCTGGGCATCTCGGTACTGCAGCATGAAGGAGTCAAAGGAGTCCTCAGGGACACTCCACTGCAGCTTCATGGAACTGGGGGTGATGCTGGTGACACTGAGGTCACCCAGGACTGGCTGGGATGGAGGCAGTTCCTCTGGCTCAGCTTCGACTGCAATGGAGTGGGAACAGTGTGGGCACAGGCATCTGTGTGTCCATTCACATGGCCATCCATCAATCATCTATTTCTCCAGCCCTCCCTCCATCTATCCCTCCCTCATGCCTCCATCTCTCCATCCATCCCCTCCTCCATTCATGTCTCCATTCATCAGTCTCTCCAGTCCTCCATCCATGTGCCATCCATCCATCCATGTGCCATCCATCCATCCATCCATCCATCCATCCATCCATCCATCCATCCCAGGTATCACAGAATCACAGAATCTTCTGAATTGGAAGGGACCCACAAGGTCATCAAGTCCAACACCTGAGATAATCCCGTCCCTCACCCCCCACGTTAATACCTGTTTTCCCCACGTCCCTCCATGGCTCCATCAGCTCCATCCCATGCAAGTCCCCCCATTCCAGCACCGGCTCCTGGTTTCCACTCTCCCCTGCCCCCAGAGCATGTGTTACAGGGCATCCCTTCCACCCCATCTCTCTCATTCCCCTCCCCAGGATGTCCCTCCCCCCTTCCCTGGTCATGCTCCTCCTTCTCGGGATATCCCTTCCACCCATCCACCCCATCCTCCCCGTTCCACTTCCCCCATTCCCCTCCATCCCACCCTCCCTGGAATGTCCCTTCACTGTCCTGTCCCATTCCCACCATCCCCCCACCCCCTCCCCGCATTCCCCCCTCTGGGATGTTCCTTTCTCCCCATCCCCCCCGTTCCACTCTCCAGGATGTCCCTCCCCTTGTACCCCCCCTCCCTGAGGCATCCTTTTCCCCATCCCCCTCCCCAATGTCCCCACCCCCTCTCAGTTCAGTCCCCACCATGACCTCCACCTGTGGGTTCCTGCCTCCTCCCCAGGGCCGGGTGCCGGCGCAGGATGTAGGCCAGGATGGCGCGGGCCACCCCCGGCACCGTCTGGTTGCCACGGAGTGGGAAGTTAGTGGCCCGGAGGTGGCTCTCGAGACGCTGGAGCAGGGATCCACTGTATGGGGACAGCCGGGCCACCAGGTCCTGCAGGGATGGGATGCCTGGGGACAGTGGGGGCCACGGGGACAGGGGAGACCACGGGGGTGGAGGGGATCCTGGGAACTGTGGGGTCGCCGGGGACTCTGGTGACACTGAGAAATCTGGTGACACTGATGACCCTGGGAATTCTGGTGATGCTGGTGACTCTGGGGATTCTGGTGACACTGATGACCTTGGGGGTGCTGGGGATCCCAGGGACCCTCGAGCTACTGGGGATGCTGGAATCTTGGGGGATGCTGGCGACCCCAAAGACCCAGGTGACCCCAAGGACATGTCTGGTGATAAGGGTGACACTGGTGACCCTGGGGAGCCCAGTGACCCCGGGGATCCTGGAGACTCTGGGGGCCCTCGGGCTGATGGTGCCACTGCTGGGGACCCCAGGGAGCCCTGAGGCGACCCTGGGGATCCCCCATGGTGAGGCACAGCCGGGATGAGCGCTGTGGAGCAAAGGGGACCCATGTCACTGATCCGTCCTAGAGAGTCCCTGGGGGACATCTCTGTCCCAGCCCTGTCCGCATCCCTTGGCCATCTCCACCCCTGTCCCCATGACCGCATCACCCCCTGTACCCATTCCCATGATACCCCATCCCTGTTCCCCTGGCATCCCTCTTCAGATCCCTGTCCCCACCCCCTTGGCCACGCCATTGTTGTCCACATCCCCATCCTTGTGCCATCCCATCTCTGTTCAATGCCACACTGTCCCCATGCTGTCCCCATCCCTGTCCCGTTCCCACCCCTGTAGCATTCCTGACAACATGTCTGGGCTGTCCCCTTGACTGTGACACTGCGCCATCATTGTCCCCATCCCTCTCATCCCTGTCCCCATGTCCATGCCACCCCCAACCCCATCCTTGTCCTCTTGCCATCCCTGTCCCCTGGTGACCCCATGTCATCACTGTCCCCATTTCTTTGTCAACCCTGTTGCCCTGCCTGTGTTGTCGCCATGCCTGGGCCATCCCCCATCCTTGTCTCCATCCCCCGATGATGCCACCTCTGCCCCTCTGCCATCTGATGAGACCTGATGGCCCCGTGCCATCCCCATCCCCATTCCCATGCCACCCTGTCCCTGCCCCCATGCCAGCCTCTGTCCCCACTCCTGCCCCTCCATCCCCACCCCCATTCCTGTCCCTGCTGTGTCCCCAGCTCCATCTCTGTGTCCCCCTGCCTTGTTCCCAGGTGTCCCCACCTGTGCACAGGTGCAAGACCCAAGGCCCTCTCCATCCTCATCCCCATGCCATTGCCGGCCCCACCCCTGTTCCTGTTGCCCTATCCCCTTCCCTGTTCCCACGGTGCTCCCAGGTGTCCCAGTGGTGTCCCCTGGTGTCCTCACCTGTGCGCAGACGCAGGACCCCGGGCGCCCCCAGATGTGGTCCCCGCCGGGCTTGGACCAGCAGCTCAAAAGGGCGGCCTGGGGACAGGCCTGTCACTGAGAAGGCGACAGCAGAGCTGGGCAGTTCATGTGTTGTCATGGCCACAGGGTCATCCTGGGGAAGGGGGCAGTGTGAGGGGGTGGGGGGGAAGCCATAGGGACACCAGAGGGAGACACTGGGGACACATGGAGGACACACTGGGGACACCTTAGGAACATGTTGGGAACTTCAGGGACACATTGGAGACATGTTGGGAACATATTGAGGACACAGTGTGGTGATTCATTGGGGACATGTTGGGGGACACATTGGGAACACAGTGAGGACACAGTAGGGGACACTGGGAACATACTGGAAACAGGTTGAGGACACCATGGGGACATACTGGGGCCATGTTGGGAACATGTTGGGGACATGCTGGGGGTATGCATTGGACACATGTTTGGGACACATTGGGGGACTCATGGAGGACACATATGGGATGTGTAGGGGATACCACTGAGGACACTATGGGGACACATGGGGATGATTTGGGAACATATTGGGGCTATCCCATTGTGGCCACACAGGTGGCACTGGGATCTTGCTCCTTCCATGTCCCTCTTCCCCTCTGTGTCTCCTCCCCATCACTGTCCCCTCCCCATGGCCCTACCTCCATGTCCCCTGTGTCCCCACTCACCAGGGGGACAAGTGTCACTCGGTAGCCATCAGGGGGAACGACGGGCTGGGGCCAGGTGATGCGCAGAGACGTTGGGGTGCGGGAGGCCAACCGTGGTGTTACCCAGGGCACCTCTGAGGGGACAGTGCAGGGACACCATGGGGACACCAGGGGACACCCATGGGATGGGGATGCCCTGGGAGGAGGACACTGGGGACACCACCTGGGATGGGGCAGATAGGGGATGGAGACACCCTGGGAACACAACAGGGACACCGTAGGACATGCTGGGGACATCATGGGATGGGGCCTCTCAGGGATGGGGCACTGGGAGGCACTGGGGGGCACCGGGGATGGCACATGGGGACACTTGGGGACAAACCGAGGTGGCATGAGAATTCCCCATGGATGGGGAGAGATGTGGGGGTGTACTGGGAGCACTGGGATGGGAGCACTGGGGGAACTCTGAAGGGCACTGGGGAACAGTTGGGTATGCACTGGTGTCACAGTAGGGTCCCCCAGGATGGGAGGGAAGGAGTGTGGGTATTAGGAGCACTGAGGTGGGGACACTGGGGAGCCACTGGGGGGCACTGGGAACACTTTGGAGCCACCAATGTCGCAGCAGATTCCCCTGCCATCCAGGGGTACACGCAGGGGTGCCGCAGTGAGAGCACTGGGGAGCACTGAGGTGGGCACGCTGGGAGGTCACTGGGGGGCACTGGGAGCACCGGGAGGCATTGGGACGCACCGATATCGCAGCGGGCGCCGCCCCAGCCCGGGGCGCAGGCAGGGGTGGCGCAGTCGGGGCCGCTGAAGCCCGGGAAGCAGCGGCAGCGCCCGCGCTCGCACCGGCCCTGGTCACTGCAGCCGCGCGGGCACGCGGGGGGCGGGGCCGGGGGCGGGGCCTCGGCCGAGGGGGCGGGGCAGGCGCAGCCGCCGCCGGCAGGGGGCGCACAGAGCTGCACCGACCGACCTGGGGGGACATAGGCGTGACTGACCCCCCCCACACCGACCTCCCTAGTGACCCCCCGGTGATCCCCCAATGCCCCCCCCATGGACTGCCAGTGACCCCCCACTGACCACCAACTGACCCCCCAGTGACCCCACCAGTGACCCCCCCAGTGACCCCTCACTGAACCCCCCAATGACCACAAAGACTATCATGACCCCACTGTCCCCACAAATGACCATCTCAGTGACCCCCCAATGACCCTCCAATGACTCCCCAGTGACCCCCTAATGGCTCTCTATGTCCCCCTGTCCTTCATTCTCCCCTCTCTCCTGTGTTCCCTCCATGTCCCCAATCTCTGTTACCTGTCCCAGCCTAGGGTTCCCCCATGTACCCTCACTGTCCCTATGAGTCCCATGTTCCCCCATGTCTCCCTACCCTCCCTGTGTTCCCCTATGCCAGCCTGGGGCTCTCCTGTGTCCCCCCTCCTTGTCCCCAGTTACCTGTCCCGGCCTGGGGTCCCCCCGTGTCCCCACAGTGTCCCCTCAGTGCCTGCACGTGTCCCTCGAGCTCCCGCAGCCGCCTCAGCACATCTGCCAGCGCTGCTCCGCACGTCTCAGAGGGGGAATCGGGAGGGGACATGGCGGGGGACACTGAGGGGGACACCGGGGGGGCCCCTGCTCCACCCCGCAGCGCCAGTGCCAGCAGCAGAAGCCGCAGCTCCAGGGTCACCGGCATCGTCCTGGGGGAAAACAGGGGGGCATGGGGACATCCAAAGACACTCACGGGGCACACGGACATTGTGGAGAGACACAGGGACAACCATGGGGACACCCATGGAGGGACACAGGCACACGTAGGGGGGACACTGGGGCACCCATGGGGACAGCTAGGGCACACAGACACATGGCCAGAGGATGCAGGAACATCCATGGGGACAAACAGGCACCAATAAAGGACACAGGGGCAGCTCTGGGGACATCAAAGGGAAACAACCCACGGGAGGGATGTGGAGACACCCTGGGGTCACACAAGGGACACACATGAAGCACAGGGAACACTCATAGGGGGATGCAGGGGGACAGGGGCATCGTGGGGGATGCCCTTGGTGACACAGATGGGGAAGAGGGACACCCATAGAGGCCACTCAGGGGACACCCAGACACACAGGGGATACCTCTGAGAACATCCCCAGGGACCCATGTGCACCAGTAGGGGACACAGGAACATCTCTGGGGACACCTGAGGGACACAGGGACACACACGGGAGGGGGGCACAGGGAGACATGGCGATACAGAGACAGTTGTGGAGACATGGGGGACACCTGGAGACACACAGACATCCCAAACCGCAGCACCTCCCAGTAACCCCCGTGACTCTCCAGTAACTGCCAGTAATCCTCAGTGACTCCCCCAGTAACCCCTCAGTGACAGCCAATAACCACCAGTAACCACCAGTAACCCCCTCCAGTGATCCCCTCAGTCCTCCAATCCCCCCTGTTCCCCCAGAGCTGCCAGTGCCCCCGTTCCCCCCAGTTCACCCCAATTCCTCCAGTCTCCCACAGTGCCCCCTAGTTCCCGCAGTACCTTCCAGTCCCCCCTACTTCCCCCAGTGACTCCCCGGTTCCCCGCAGTCCCCCCCCGTTCACACAACGCCTCCAGTTCCCCCCCATCCCTCCCAGTCCCTCTCAGTTCTCCCAATGCTTCCCAGTCCCTCCCAGTGCCCCCAATTCCCCCCCAGTTTCCCCCAATTCTCTCAGTGTCCCCCAGTCCTGCCCAGTTCTGCCAAGCCCCGCCCAGCCACCCCCCAGTGATCCCAGTTCCCCCAGTCCCTCCTGTGCCCCCCAGTGACCCTCCCAGTCCCCCCAGTTGCCCCAGTACCTCCGGCCGGTCCCGCTGCGTTCTCGCTCTGGGTCGGGCGGGGTGGCCCATCGGGGGCGGAGCCAGGGGCGGGGCCTGGGCCACACCCACCCCCCTACCCCCAGGGGAGCCGCCCCCGCCCGTGTTTGGGGCGTCGCCATGGAAACCAAACAACCGAGAGGGAAGGGCTCCCAGTGCTCCCAGTGGCACCAGTAACGTGCCTCAGACTGACCCCCAGCTCACAGGAACCCCAGTACAGTCCATCCCAGTGGCACCAGTAACACAGCACAGCACATCCCAGTGCTCCCAGTAGCACAGGACAGCTCACCCCAGTCCTGCCAGTAACATCAGCAACACAGGACACCTCATCCCAGTGCTCCCAGTGCTCCCAGTAACAGAGCACAGCACATCCCAGTGCTCCCAGTAGCACAGGACAGCTCACTCCAGTCCTGTCAGTAACATCAGCAACACAGGACACCTCATCCCAGTGCTCCCAGTAACACCAGTAACAGAGCACAGTTCATCCCAGTGCTCCCAATAGCAGCAGTAACCCCAGTGCCACCTGCCCTCCAGCCCCCAGCGCTCCCAGTAACACCAGCAATATGGAATAGCGTGACCCATGGCTCCCACTACCACCAGTGTGGCCCATCCCAGTGACACCAGTAACATGGGACAGCCCATCCCAGTGCTCCCAGGAACCCCAGTGTAGTCGGTCCCAGTGCTCCCAGTAACACCAGTATGGCCTGTCCTAATGCTCCCAGTAAAACCAGCAACACCATTATTGTTTGTCTCACTTCTCCCAGTAACACCAGTAATGCAGCACGGCCCATCCCAGTGCTTTCAGTAACACCAGCAACCCTAGCGCCACCTGCCTCGCGTCCCCTGGTGCTCCCAGTGACATCAGTACAGCCTGTCCCAGTGCTCCCAGTGACACCAGTATGGCCCATTCCAGTGACACCAGTAACCCCCAAAACCCCAGTAAGCCTAACCCACGACTCCCAGTAACACCAGTATGGCCCATCCTGATGCTCCCAGTGACACCAGTAACACGACCACCCCAGTCCTCTCAGTTACACCAGTATAGTCTGTCCAAATGCTCTCAATAACACCAAAAATGTGGCACAGCCCGATCCACGGCTCCCAGTAACACCAGTGTGGCTCATCCCAGTGCTCCCAGTGCTCCAGCACAACCCCTCCCAGTGCTCCCAGTCCGGGCGTGGCTGTGACTCACTGCCCCGGCAGCAACAACAACATCGGGGGGGGGCTCCTGGGACCCCCCCAAAGGCCGGGGGGGGGCGGACGTGGGCGGGAGCAGAGTGGGGGAGAGCACTCCGTGTCCACCCGATGTCCCCGCCGTGTCCTCCTCCTTTTCCCCCCCGTGTCCCCCCCAACCGCGTGTCCCTCCCGCCCCCGCCAAGGAATTTTCTCCATCAACACGATGAGCTCATGGTGGGGAGGAGGGGCGGCGGGGCCCCGCCGGGGGGGTCCCGGCCCCAGCCCCACTCCCGTCGCGTTTATTGTTTGATTTACTGATTTATTGATGTATAGATTTGTTGATCTATTGATTGATTTCACACTCGGTGGCTGTCACAGCCCTGGCCCCGAAGTCCCCCTCTCCCCCGCGGTGTCCCCATCCTTGTTCCCCATGTCTCCACGGTCCCCTCCCCCTCCCGTGTCCCCATCCCTGTTCCCAGTGTCTCCATCCCCCATGCCCCCTCCCAGCCCTAGTCGTCCCCCTCCCCATCCCCAGTGTCCCCCGCTGTCCCCCACGGGAGGGTCCTTAGTTCCCCGGGGGTCCCCAGCTCCCGCAGCCGCCCCCCCTCCAGCAGGGCCACCCGCGGTGCCTGTTGGGCTAGGGCCACCCGCCCTGTCACCAGCAGCACTGCCGGCCTCTCCCCTGCGCCGGGACTGCCGGGACACAGCAGCTCCTGCTCCACCTGCGGGGACAGGCGGGGACGTGGTGAAAATGGGGGACATGGGGGTGTCAGGGGACCCCAAGGTGGGGAGCACAAGTGAGGGACCGGAGGAGTGGGGACATGTGGACCGAGAGGATATAGGGCCCAAGGATACTCTGGGACTGGGGTCATGTGGGGCAGGGAGCCAGGTGATATGAGGACGTTGGGACCCAGGGGACACTGTTGCAGGGTCCCAGGGGATTTAGTGACCCAGGGGATCCCAGGGGACATGTGGGGCAGCAACCAAGGGGACACAGAGGGTGGGAACAGAGGGGACACAGGCCACATGGGGAGTGGGGACCCAGGGGACACAGGCCACATGGGAGATACAAGGATTGGGGACCCAAAGGACATGGGGAGTGGGAACCCAGAGGACAGGGGGACAAGGAAGGGACCCAGGGGATACATGGGGACCAGAGGGACACAGGGCAGGGGTCCATGGAATTTGGTGACCTAGGAGACCCCAGGGGACATGGGGGGCAGCAACCAAGGGAACATGGAGAGTGACCAGGGGACATGGTGACTCAGGTCAGGGGATGTTGTGACTCAGGGGACACACGGCACATGGGGCACATGAGGATTGGGGACCCAGAGGACATGGGCACCCAGGGGACCCAGGGGTTGGGGCCATGGGACACAGGGACAGGGCTGTGACCCACCTGGCGCCGGGTCACAGGATCGAGTGCCCGCGTGGGCTCATCCAGCACTAGCACTCGGGGGGTCCTGAGCAGGGCCCGGGCCAGCGCCACCCCCTGCGCCTGCCCCCCTGAAAGCTGCATCCCTCGTGGGCCCACCTCTGGGGACAGAGAGAACCTCATGGGGACACCACAAGGACACTATGGGGACACCACAGACACATCACGTGGACACATTGGGGAGCCGCTCCCACTGTGTACCCACCTCTTGGGGGCAGTGAGGGGACACAGAGGAGGCAGAGAGGGGATAGCAAGAGGACAGCAATGGCACACTGTTGGGGACACATTTGGGACACCACAGAGAGACATTGGGGACATGTTAGGAAGCTATAGCCCCTGCACCCCCAGCTCTGGGGTGCACAGGGAGAACGGAGAGGGGACAGTGAGGAAGCAGAGAGGGGACATGGAGGGGACAGCATTGGGAGACCATGGGGACACTGTGGGGACACCATGGAGATAGTCAAGGAACAGCGAGGGGACAGAAGGAACATGGTGGGGAGACCATGGGGACATTACAGACACCTTGGGGATGGTGAGGCAACATCATGGGAACAGCAGGGGACGCCATGGGGGCATTACGGGGTCATGATGGGGACACATTGGGGAAACTGGGAACACCTTGGACACATTATTGGGACACCTTTATGACACACTGGGGACACCACAGGGGGACCATGGGGACATGTGCTGTACCTGTGTCATAGCCATGTGGCAGCCGTGTGGCCCAAGTGTGGACCCCCACCCGCTGCGCCACTGCCATCACCTGTGTCGCCTGTGTCCCCTCCTTGTGTCCCCAGCCCAGTGTGATGTTGGCACTGAGGGAGCGAGACAGGAGGGACGGGCACTGAGGGACACCGGCCACCTGCAGGGACAGGGACAAGGGACATGGGTGGACATGGGGTAACATGGCACCACAGAGGGATTTGGCAGGGACAAGGAGGGGACAGCTGGGGACATGGGGCAGTGGCAGGGTCATGGTGATGCTGGTTCATGATATAGGGTTGGCTGTGGAGAACTGTTTGGGACACATGAGTGACCTGGGGATGGCAGTGGGGATGTTTTGGAGACATAGGGTGACATGGTGGTCATGCCTGTTGGGATCCACAGGGGACAACAGATGACCTAGGGGTAGCCATGGTAACCCAGTGGTGACACAGGGGTGGAACTGGGGACCCAGGTGACAAATGGTGGCACTGGGGCACCCACTGGTGACCTTGGGGTGGCAGTAGGGACACATTTGGGGCACAGGAGTGACCTGGAGATAGCAGAGGGGACCTGTTGAGGACCAGGCACAGACCCAGGGGTGGCTGTGGGGAACTGCTGGGGACAACGGGTTGCCCAGGGTAGCCAGGGGAACACACTGGAGAGATTTGGTGACAGGGGGATGGCAGCGGGGGATGGATGGTGAGGGGGTGTCCCTTGTGTGTCACCTGTTGCCGCAGAGCAGGGTCCGCACCGGGGGTCAGGGGGGTCCCATCCAGCAGCACCGCCCCGCCCACCAGGGGGCGCAGCCCCAGCGCCGCCGCCACCAGTGAGCTCTTCCCGCCGCCAGAGGGCGCCAGCACAGCCATAACCTCCCCGGGGCGCAGCGACAGTGACACCCCCTGGTGGCAGGAACAGGGATCGCACCTGACACCTCCCCCTGTCCCATTTGTCTCCCAGTGGCCCCAATATCCCCGTGTCCCCCCATGCCCCATGGGCCCCCATGTCCCCCCATCCCATGTCTCCCCATGACCCAATATCCCCACATCCTTCCCATGTGCTCCCCATCTCCCCAGGATCTTTGTCCCCCTGTGTCCCACATTTCCCCATGTCCCCAACGTCCCCTTGTTCCCCCCATGTCCCATGTTCCCCCATGTCCACAATATCCCCATGTCCCCCCATGCCCCTATGTCACCCATTACCTTGAGGACTGGCTCGGACCGCCCGGGGTACGTCATCCAGACATCCTTGAGGCACAGGCCTTGAGTCCGTGTGGTCTCATGGCCCTGGCGGGTGATAGGTGATGGTGGCCCTGCGGGTGCCACTGTCTTGGCCTGCTCCAGCAGCTCCAGGAGTGTCTCAGAGGTGCCAACAGCCTTGGCCAGGTTTGGGAGGTACAGGAGCATGATCTGGGGACATGGGTGGAATTGGGGACACAGGGATATGGGGAGGACACATGGAGACATGAGGTGACATGGGGGAGCTATGGCATGGCCTAGGGCCATAGGAGGACTTGGGGGACACAAGGGACATTGGAGACACAGGAGACAGTGGGACATGGGGGATGATGGGGACATGGGGGGACATTGGAGACAAGGCAGAATCTGGGGACATGGGAGCATGGGGGGACATGGGGACAGGGAGAGGCACAGCCACATGGGAATGGGGCTTGGGGACATGGAGGGGACACAGCAGGGGTATGTTGGAGACAGGGGGGAACATGGCTGGGACAGGCTGGGGACGTGGATGGGGATGTAGGGACCCGGTGGACACACGGCAGGTGCACACTGAGACGTAAGTGAGGGAACATGGGGATGTGGAGGGAACACAACAGGGAGAGGTTGGGGACACAGGGGACAGGGATGGGAACATGGCCACAAGGACATGGGGACATCCACCACTGGGAGTATGTGAGGAGATGGGGACATGGTGGGGGGACATGGGACGTGGTGACACAGGGAATGGGGTTGAGGACAGGTTGAGGACAGGAGAGGAGACACTGGGGACATGCAGAGGACACACTCATCACCTTCACGGCCTCGGTGAAGTGCAGCTGGCACATGAGGATGGTGACCAGTTCCCCAGGGGTGACAGTCCCCGCAGCCACCAAGTATCCCCCCAAGAGGAGCAGTGCCAGCTTCAAGGCCAGTGAAGGGAACTGGGGACACAGGGACACAGGGTGTCAGCCCAGCCCCATGTGACTGTGTCCCCCAGCCCCATGCCAGCATGTCCCCTTTCCCAGGCCACCCATCCCCATGCCCCTCAGCCCCAGGCTGCTGCTCCCCTGCCATGTGCCCCCCTGCCATGTTTCCATGTTTCCATGTCCCCTGCCCCCATGCTGCTGCTCCCAATGTCCTGCCATCCCCATGCCAGCATGTCTCCGTGTCCCCATGTCCTTTGCCAGTGTGCCCCCGTGTCCCCCAGCCCCTGTCACATCTCCCATCCCTGTGCCACCATCTCTGTATCCCCATGTCCCCTGCCCCCATGTCTTTGTCCCCCTGCCACCACATCCAATGTGGCCTCCTGCCGCCACATCCCCACGTCCCCTATTCCAGTGCCACCACATTCCCATGTCTCCCAGCCCCCCTGCCACCATGTGCCCTTGCCCCCCAGCCCTGTGTCAACACGTCCCCCATTCCCATGCCACTGTTCCTTATCCCCCTGTGCCCCCAACGTCCCCATGTCCCCATACCCCACTGGCCCAGCGTGCAACCGCGTAGACTAGCGCCTCCGTCCGCTCCAGCTGGTGTCCCTGGCCGAGGCGCCGCCGGATACGCGCAGTGACACCGGCCTCGTGCCCAAAGGCCCGGACGGTCCCTATGGCCCCCAGTGATTCCAGGGCCAGCGCGGTGGTGCTGGCCTGTGCCGCCTGCACTTGCCGTGCCAGGTCCTGGGGACACAGAGGACAGGGGATCACCCTGGAATCACGGGGGATCCACGGGGACACAGAGGGGCCACCACAAGGAAGGGGGACACAGGGTGGATGGAGTGGGACAGGGGGTCACCACAGGGTCACCGTGGAGTCACAGAGGGGTTACATCTGGGTCAGCGCACGATCACCATGGGGTCATGAGGGGACAGGGAAGTCACTTTGGGGTCACCATGAGGATGGGAGTGGGGGACAGGGAGAGAACAGGGGACAGGAGGAGGTGACAATGGGCATAGGGAGGTGACAACAGGCACAGGGAGGGGACAGAAAGGACTTGGAGAGAACTCAGGGTGCAGGGAGGTAATAAGGGGCACAGGGAGGTGACATTAGGGACAGGGAGGTGACAAGGAACACGGGGATGTGACAAGGGCCCCCCACAGCCCATGTCCCTCCAGTACCTGTTCGATACGCCCGACAGCATGTGGCAGCAGCAGGAAGAGGGGCAGTGCCAGGAGGGTGAGCAGGGCCAGCACCGGGGACAGCCAGGCCATCACGGCCAGCAGTGACCCAGCCCGTGTCAACGCCCACAGCGCCGGAACCAGCACGTCGGCCAGCGCCGAGTGTGCCGCCCCGGCGTCCCCTGTCACCCGCGCGGCCACTGCGCCCGGCGTGTCCCCCAGGCTGCCCCCCGGCCCGGGCACGTCCCCACGCAGCACTGCGGCCACTGCACCGCGCTGGAGTCGGTCCCGCGCCCGCGTCAGCGCCATGGCTGCCATGCTGTCACAGGCCAGCTCGGTGATGGCACTGCGGGGACAGCGTGGTCAGGGGGGCGCGGGGTCACTGGCACCTCGGGGTGTCTCCGTGGTGCTGGTGTCACCCACCTGCAGAGCCCCACCAGCACCAGGGGCCACACGGCAGCTCTCGCATCCTCCTGTGTCACCCGGTCGGTGACACGGCCCGTGAAGTACGGGGCAGCCACTTCACCTGTGAGGACACGGCATCAGGATGGGGGGCTCCAAACACCCCGAAACTGAGTGATGACCCCTTAACTGGGTGAGGGCTGAAGCCCGAAAATCTGATCCTGACCACTCCCAAAACTGTATGTTGAGTGCCAAAATTGGATCCTGATTCCCCAGACTGGGTGTACTACCCCTAAATTGGGTCCTGACCCACAAATTGGCTTCTGACCTCCCTCAAATCGGGTCCTGCCTCCCCCAAATTGGGTCCTGACCCTTCAAATTGGCCTTGCAACCTCCCATTGGGTCCTCCCCCCACCGCCCAGTCAGGTCCTGACCCCCCAAATCGGATTCCAAAGCCCCCCAGAGGGGTTCTGCCCCCCCCCCAAGCCGGGGTCCCCCCGTACCGAGGGCCGAGGCCGACATCAGCCCCCCCACCAGCGTCCAGCGCCCGCTCTCGGGGCCCAGCAGGGCCAGGAGCCGGCGTATGGGGGGAGACAACATCGCGGGCAGGGGGACCGGTGGGTCCTGCTGGGTCCTGCTGGGTCCTGCTGGGTCCTGCTGGATCCCTGTCCTGCTCTGGTGGGGTCCCCGTTCTTCTGCCGGTTGGTTCGGTGGGTCCCAGAGGGTCCGTGGGCGTCCCGGTTCCTCTCCCAGTGTGTCCTAGTCTGGTCCTTTTGGGTCTCTGAGGGTTCCGGTGTGACTGATGCCGCCTCGGTCCGGCCCGGTCCCTTCCCAGCAGCTGCCGCCTTTTCCCGGAAAGCCAAAAGCGTGCGCGGGGGGCGGGGCGGGGCCGGCGGGAATCCCCGGGAATCCCAACCTGACCCGCCCACGCCTCGGACGAGCTTCTCTGATTGGCCAAGATGAGGTGACATCATCGGTTGCCGGGCAGAGGGAGCCGGAGCAGGTTGTGAAGGGAAGGGGAAGGTGCCAGGAGGGGGCGGGGTCTGGGCGGGGCAGGGGCGGGGTCTGGGCGGGGAGATGGGCGGGGCAGGGCGGGGAGAGGGTGGGAGGGGCGTGGCCAGAGCGGGATGGGCGGGGGCTCAAAAGAGAAACCTTAACGAATCTTTTGGGAGCTACGGGGGGGGCTGGACTGGAAGCACTGGTGTGGACTGGTGAGTGCCCCAAGCTGGACTAGAAACACTGGTGTGGGCTGGAGAGCTGAGAGGGCTGGACTGGGAGCACTGGTGTGGACTGGGGAGTGCCCCAGGCTGGACTGGGAGCACTGGTGTGGGCTGGGGAGTGCCCCAGGCTGGACTGGGAGCACTGGTGTGGGCTGGGGAGTGCCCCAGGCTGGACTGGGAGCACTGGTGTGGACTGGGGAGTGCCCCAGGCTGGACTGGGAGTACTGGTGTGGACTGCTGAGCTCAGGGGGCTAGACTGGTAGCACCGTAGTCTAAACTGGGACCACTGGTGTGGACTGGAGAGCATCCCAGTCCTAACTGGTTTTGACTGGTGAGTTCACAGGCTGCCGATCCTTCCCCGGGAGCCACGCAGGGAGCACTGATCTGTACTGGTCCCGCCATGGCGCTGCCGTCCGCTGCCCTCCTACCCGGGCTTCTGCTGGTGGCCGATGCCCTGGCACTGGTGTTACTGGCGCCGCTGGTGCCGGTGCTGGCGCCGCTGGGCGTGGCGGGTGTGTGGCTCGAGGCTGCCCTGCGCTGGCCTGTCCTGGCCGTGGCCACGTGGCTGCTGCCCTCGCGCCGTCCCTCCGGAGCCACCGCGGCCGCCGTCACCGTCGCCGTCACCCCCGCGGCCTTCGGAACATTCCAGCACCTCCTGGGGACGCCTGGGTCTGGGCCGGGGCTGTTGGCGACCGCCGCGCCCGCCTGGCTCGGGCTCACCCATGCGGCTGCCGCGCTGGCCCTGCTGGCCTGGGCCACGCCCCCGGCCCCCGGCGGTGTCCCCAAGGCTCCTGGGACGCTCTGGCGCGTGCTGGCACTGACCTGGGAAGAGCGGAATGTCCTTGGAGCAGCCTTCCTCTGCCTCGTGCTGGCGGCCATTGGTGGGTGACATGTGGTGACAGGCACTGACGCCCCAAATTTGGGTTCTGCAGCCCCAAATTGGGACTCCCCCCAAAATGGGATGTTGGCCCCTAAAAAATTGGATGCTGAGCACCTAATTAGGTGGTGACCACCCTAAAATCACACCCTGTAAACTGGGAGTTGACCCCTTCAGTTGGGTGCTGACCCTGTAAAAATTGGGTGCTGACCCTAAAAACTCGAGTGTTGACCCCCCAAAACTGAGTGCTGACTCTCAAACTTAGGGTCTGATGCCCAAAAATGGATGGGTCCTGATTTATTTTTAGGTTCTGAACCCTAAAATTGTGTACTGAACCCCCAAAAATTGGTATTGACCCCCTAAATTCAGTCCTGACCCCTCTAAATTGCCTCCTGCCCAAGTTGTGCCCTGCCTCCCCAAAATTAGATCCTGACTCCCCAGATTGGGCCCTCCCCCTCCCAAATCAGGGTCCCCCTCTGTCAGTGGTCACACCCACAGTGACACAGTCTTGGTGACAACCAGGGGAGACGTTGGGACCGTACGTCACTGGGAAGGTGCTGGATGCCATTGGGAGTGGGAACGGACTCACTGCTGGAGCCATCGGGATGGTGGCGGCTGCCGAAGCCACCAGGTGGGTCACAGCATTCCTGGGGCCTGTGCCCATGTCCCCAACGTCCCCGATGTCACCACGTCCCCATGTCCCCCCAGTGTGCTGTTTTCTGGCTGCCGTGGGTGGCTCTTCCTGCTGTTGGAAGCGCGTCTCCGTCAGACGCTGAGCCTCCGGCTCTTCTCCCACCTGATGCACCAAGACCTGGACTTCTTCCAGGGAACGCCAGCAGGTAACAGGGCACAGTCCAACCCCAGCACACCTGACCCATCCCACCTGTCCCATCCCATCCCAACTATCCTGTCACCCCAGTTCCCATCCTCACGTTCCATCCTGTCCCCACCATCCCAGCCCCCATTCCTATCCCACCTGTCCGTTATCGCATCCCACCATTCCATCCCCATCATTCCTATTCCCAACATCCCATTCCATTCTAGCCAATCTTCCTGGCTTCATCCTGCTCTAATGTGCCATCCTGTCTCAATCCCACTTTCCCAGTCTACCCACTGTCCCATCCCCATTATTCTCATTCCCATGCCTCCATCCCGTTGCATCTCCCCAGTTCCCGTCATCCCGTCCCACCATCTCCATTCCCACCATTCCATCTCCACTGTCCCATCCCATTCCACCCTGACCATCTCCATACCCATTCCCATCATCCCATCCCCCTGGTCCCCATTACATTATTCCCATCCCATCCCCACCCACCATGATCCCAACTTCTTTTCCTGCCCTGCAGCTGAGCTCTTGGCTCAGTTTTCCATGGAAGTGCCACGGGTGTGCGTGGCAGTGCCAAGTGGAGCCAACCTGCTGTTCCGAAGCCTGGGAATGGCACTGGTGGTGGGTGCATTCATGGTGGGGCTGGCACCGGGACTGGCACTGCTGGCACTGCTGGAGCTGCCCCTTGAAATCGCCACCCGCCGCATCCAGAGTGCCCGGAAACAGGTCAGGAATACAGGAGGGAAAGAGTGGGAGGGGGACACAGAGGTGGGATAAGGGGGTGGGAATGGTTGAGTTGGGATGGAGGCCAGGGGAATGGGATAGTGGGGATGGGATGGAATGAGGTTGATGGGGAATGGAAAGGAAGACGATGGGGATGGAAATGGTGGGATGAGATGGGATGGAGACCAGGGGAATGGGATGGTGGGAATGCTGGCGTGGGGATAGAATGGAATGGCGGAGATGGGAACGATGTGGATGGGAACAGAAGGATGGGATAAAGTGGGATGGTGGGGAAGGGACAGGATGGGATTGGATGAGATGGAATGGTGGGAACAGGATGGAATGGGGAAAGGACAGGATGGGACTGGATGGTGGGATAAAACAGGGAGATGGGTCAGGATGTGGTGGTTGGATGGGGACCAGGGGGATGGGAGTGGGGATGAGGACCAGAGCAATGGGATGCTGGCAATGAGAATGGTGGGGATGGGGATGGTGGGATGAGGGCTGGGAGAATGGATGGCAATGGTGGCGATGGGAGAGAAGGGTGTGGGATGGTGGGAATGCAATAGTGGGGATGCAATGGGTGTGGTGGGATGGGAATGCTGGGGATGGGATGTGGATAGTGGGCCAGGAAGGAGACCTGGGAAAGTCAGAGACCCCCCTATGCTTCCACAGGCACTTCAGCGATCCATGCTGGAAGCATCCGCCCGGACGGCCTCAGGGGTGCAGGAATCGGTTGCTGCCATTGAGACAATCCGTATCTTTTCGGCGGAGGAGGAGGAGGAGGAGCAGCACAGCTGGAACCTGGCCAAGGAGCTGAAGCTCAAGGAGCAGATGGAGCTGGAGCTGGCGTTCTTCACCCTTGTCCAGAGGGTATGGGGGAATGGGAATGGGGCACCATGGAATGAATGGGGACACTAGAATTAGGAATGAGGACACTGGGAATGATGGATACTAGGAATGGGAACACTGGGACCAGGAATGGGAAACCAGCAGCTGAAATGGGAGCACTGAGAGCGGAATGGGGACACCAGGAATGGGGACAGCCAGAACAGGGACATTGGGATCAGGAATGGGCATGCCAGGAATGGGAATGGTGACATTAGAAGCAGGGTTGAGGATACTGGGAAAAAGGTTGGGAACATCAGGATCAGGATGGGGAAATCAAGAGTGGGATGGGGACACCAGGACTGGAATGAGAACACCAGGAACAGGGATGAAGACACCAGGAGCAGGATGGGGACAGCAGGAGTAGGATGGAGACACCAGTATCCCTGTTCCCACCCGCAGGTGCTCCAATTGGCCATCCAGGTCCTGGTGCTCTTCCAGAGCCACCAGCAGCTCCGTGATGGATCCATCACTCCTGGGGTCCTTGTCACCTTCCTGCTGTACCAGGACACAGTTGGCCGCCATGTCCAGGTGATCCCAGGGAATCCACATGTCTGTCCATCCATCCATGTTTCTGTCCATCCTGGTGCCACCCCCTTCGCTCTCCCCAGGTGCTGCTCCACGGTTTCAATGAATTCCTGACCAACGCAGCTGCTGGACAGAAGATCTGGGAATACCTGGATCGGGAACCCATGAGGGATGTTGGGGGGACACGGGAGCCCCCTGAGCTTCAGGGCCACATCACTTTTCAGAAGGTGTCCTTCACATATCCTGGGAATCCAGAGCACCCTGTGCTGAAGGTGGGTCTGGGGGAAGGTGGGGCTTCCCAGGGGTGGGAATTCTGGCGTCATTCCACAGGACTTGTTCTTTGAGGCAGATTCGGGGGAAGATTGCACATTCCCAGGGGTGGGAATTCCATCCTGTCCATCCCACAGGATGTGTCCTTCGAGGCGCATCCCAGGGAGGGAGAGATTCCCAGGGCTGGGAATTCAGGTATCACCTGTCCCCATCCCACAGGATGTGTCCTTCGAGGTGCGTTCCGGGGAGGTGACAGCGCTGGCAGGGCACAATGGAAGTGGGAAGAGCACAGCCGTGGCACTGCTGGAGCGGCTGCGGGATCCTGGGAGCGGGAAGGTGCTGCTGGATGGGATCCCACTACCAGAATATGAGCACCAGTACCTGCACCGGAAGGTGGGGACAGCTGAGACACCGGGAACACTGGGAATGGAATGGGGACAATGGGGACAGGGATGGGGACACTGAAATGGAATTGGGACCTGAGAGGCATGGGTGGGGATACCAGGAGCAGGAATGGGGACACTGGGAAGAGGGATGGGGACACCAGGAACAGGATGGGGACAACAGGAAATGGGATGGGGACACTGACAAATGGGATGACAGGGATGGGGATGGGGAAAGTGGGAAGTCAGGGATGGGGACACTGGGGACACGGATGGGGACAGTGGGATCAGGGATGGAGATTGTGGGGACACCAGGGTGGGATGGGGCCATGGAACAGGTATGGGGACACCAGGAGCTAAGATGGCATCACAAGGCTCGGGACTGGGGCAGGTGGTGCTGGTGGAGCAGGATCCTGTCCTGTTTTCTGGAACAATCCGTGAGAACATCATGCTGGGGCTGGAGCACTGTGAAGAGTCAGAGCTGCAGGAGGCCGCCACTGCTGCTGGAGCCATGGACTTCATCCAGGGGCTGAAAGAGGGCTGGGACACCGGTGAGAGCCGGGGGGATCCCAAGGGAATCCTGGGGCCTGGGGCTTCACCCTGGGGTTGGAGCGGGGCTGGGACACTGGTGAGAGCTGGGGGGATGGCGCACCCCTAGGACAGATCCCCCTGATCCCAGGATCCTCTGGCAGAGATGCGGGAGTGTGGTGGATGGCTGATGGTGGGGTGTGGGGGGAACCCCGAGGTCAGATCCCACTGATGGGATTGCTCCTGCAGTGATGAGTGAGTGTGGGGGGTAGGGGAAAGCGGGGAGACCTCTTGGGCTGGAATCCCACTGATCCCAGGATCCCCTGCCGAAGGAGGGGGAGCACAGAGGGTGGGGAAAGGAGGGGGAGCCCTGGGGCTAGATCCCACTGATCCCATGGGATTGCTCCCACAGAGGTCGGGGAGCGTGGGGGGCGGCTGGCGGCAGGGGAGCGGCGCTGTGTGGCCCTGGCTCGGGCTCTGCTCCGGCGTCCGGCCGTCCTCATCCTTGATGAGGCACTGGATGATGGAGATGAGGGGGCGGTAAGTGGGGTGAGATGGAGGGGGTTGGTTGGGACTGGGGTGCAATTAGTGGAAATGCGGTGTGATTGTATGGGAGTGGAGGGGTGGGATGGCTGGGAGGGGATGGGAGGATGGGGACTGGAGAGACAGGGTGGTGGGAATAAGGGAGAGTGGGATGGAGTGGGAATGATATGATGAAGACAGGGATTGGATGGGGCAGTGTGGGTCAACAAGGTGGGAAAATGGGACAGGATGGTAGGATGGGAATGGTGAAGATGGGATGGAGACCAGGGGTGTAGGATGGCAGGAAAGTAGAATGAAGGGATGAAGACAAAAAGATGTGATAGGGTGGGATGGGATGGGGTGGGAATGGAGGGGATGGGAATGCTGGGATGAGGACAGAGAGAGGGAATGTGATGGGAAGAGCTGGGGTGGTGGGAGTGGGATGGGATGGGATGGGATGGGATGGGATGGGATGGGATGGGATGGGATGGGATGGGATGGGATGGGATGGGATGAGACAGTGGGGATGGGGATAGTGTGGACAGGATGGCATAGTGGGCATGAGGGTGGGATGGAGAAAAGGAAGGTGGGATGGCAGGAATAGGATGATGGGGATAGAGTGGGACTGAGAGGAATGGGACAGTGGGGTGGGATTGTGTGGGATCAGGTGGGACTGGGTAGGACTGGGTTGAATGGGATGGGATCAGGGTTCTCTGGCCCCAGGCACAGCGCTGGGTGCGCACTGGGCTGGCCCAGACCGTGCTGGTCGTGTCCCACCGGCCGCGGGTGCTGGATGCTGCTGATCGCCTCGTGGTGCTGGAGCACGGAGCCGTGGTGGAGGTGGGAACGCCAGCGGAGCTGCGGGAACGCTGCGGGGCCTACAGCCGCCTGCTCCTTGGAGGAGGCAGGACCGGGCAGCCCGAGGCCGCCGAGATGGGCAGCAAGGAGGGGGCTGCGTCCAGCAGGGAATAAAGGGGAATCAGTCTCAGTGTCCCCATTCCTGGTGTTTGTGTCCCCAACCAACTCCTGGTGTCCCCAGTCACAGTGTCCAGTGAATCCCTCATCTCCACATCCTCTGGATCCCAGCTCCCTGTGTCAGCTTGGTCCCTGTGTCCCCACCATGTCGCCCAGGTCCCTACATTCCCTGGATCTCTGTGTCCCCTGGATCTTTCCCCGTATCCTCCATGTACAGATCACCTGTATCCAAGCCTCACCATGTTCCCATGATCCCTGGTCCCCATGTCCCTCATGTCTGCTCCTGAACACAGGACACAGTGGGAAATAAATCCCAAGGGATGGCTCTGGGTGTGGGTGTCATGTCCTCATCCCACTCCTGCTGTCCCCACTCCAAGTCCCTGATGTCCCCAGTCCTCTCCTAATGTCCCCATCCTTGTCTCCAGTGTCTTCATCCCAGTCCCCCATGTCCCCTTTTCCATTCCTGGTTCCCAGAGAGGAACTGCTGGACACTGGAGGAGGGAACTGGGATTTATTGCCCAAACCAGGGTATTTTCACACTGGAATTAAAACATTTGGAATAACTGTAATTCTTGTGTTTAAAACATGGGAGAATAGGAAGTCAATCTGTTGGGAAGGGCTGCTGTGGGAATGTGGGATGGGAGGGCGGGTGGCAGCAGCAGGGTGAACTCTGCCAGCAATTTGCAGCTTTGTGCAGGGAGAGGGAAGGGGCTGGATCTGGCACCATGGATCATTCAGGTGGTGATCCCTGCTAGGATGAAAGTGAAGGGTCAGTGTCACCCTGTCCCTGTCCCCATCCCACAGGCTCAATCTGGCTGAAGAGCCCACGGAGAGCAGGAACTACTCTGGAATCCCACCAGATCCTACTGTGTCCATTCTGCCCCAATTCTGCTCCATCAATACCATCTGATCTGCTTTGGAATCCCTCCCCCGATCCTGCTCTGGAGTCCCACTCTGATCTGGCTCCATCCATCCATCTCACCTGATCCTGCTCCGGAACCCAGCCCGAATTCTATCTGAATTCTACCTGAACCCAGCCCGAATTCTAGAATTCTACCTGATTCCAGTCTGGAATCAGGCCCTGATCAGGAATCCCGCCCTATATTCCTTCTGGAATCCCACACAGATCCCGTTCTGTACCTGTGGTCAAGCAATTGGTTTCTCTGCCTGTTTCTGCAGCATGAGAAGATCTGTGAGATTCCAGAATGGATCACACACCAGGATTCATCTGCATAGAGGGGATCCAGAGCTGGATCAGCAACTGGTACTCACTGGCCACTGCATTGTAACCATTCCTCTCCTTTTTCCCTGTGGAAAAAATGTGTGATCAGCACCCACCGTACAGGATTCCCAGAATGCTGTTGGTTGGATCGGTGCTCATCCCCAACCACCATCCCACATGCTACCAGACTGGACCTTCAGGATGCTGAATCCAATGAGGATCATGACACAGCAGTGATGGACACAGCGACCATCACTGGGATGAGATTCCAGCTTGATTCCAGCTCTGGGAAGTGCAAGATGGTGAGAAGGGGAAAGGGAACCCCCACCCGGTTGCTTTGCATTCCCAAATTCCACATTCCCAAATTCCCAATTCCCAGATTCTGCATTCCCAGCCTTACCCCAGATGAAGATCCCAGGCTCTGGCATTCTGGGATGCTCCACCAGGCACTGGTACTGCTCCCGCTCCCCTGGCAGTGCCTCAATCCTGGACCAGGTATGGAAGGTGCCATCGCTGTTGGGAATGATTCCACCCCACTCAATCTCCTGATCCTGGATTTTCTTCTCCTTCATCTAGCTGATCCTGATAGTCCTGGGACAGAATCCGTATGTGAGGCAGGACAACACCAGGATCCCGTGTTCCACTTTTTCCGTACACATGGATGTCAGGGGGTTCCGGGAATGGGATAAGGGAGAAATCCATCCATTAAATTCCCATGGGTGTGGGACAATGGTGAGACCCACCTATGGAATTTTGATGGGAATGGGGTGGAGATGAAATCCATTCACAGAATTCCCATAGGAATGGGATGACTGTGAAATCCATCCATGGGATTCCTGTGGGAATTCCTGCGTTCTTGATTTCCGCCCTCCCAAATCTCACATTCCCTGTGAATTCCACCCCCACACTTGCACCCCAGTACTGATGTGCTGCACAGTACCAATATTCAGTGTATTTCTAAAGCCATTCCACATAAGTGTGCTCCAGGTAATTCCTCCTATGGTCAGCCACAACCCCTTCGGATTCCCAGCACCCCCAGGTGATCCAAGTGGCACTGTCAGCCATCACCAAACTCCTGGATCCCAGCTGGAAGATGAAATTCCATCCATCATAGCCTTCCCCAGAGATTCCATGGATGCTCCCATTGAACAGGATGCCACAGCTGCAAACCTGCTGCAAACCCACTGCACTGTGTGGAGACCTGAACAGGTGGATTGGACCCATGGAGACCCATAGATTCGTGTCCCAGCCCCAGGGAGCCCCATCCCAGCCCTGTGGAGCTCCAGAGTTTGATGGAGACCCACAGAGCCTCATCC
Source organism: Acanthornis magna (assembly GCA_036785705.1). Taxonomy (NCBI): domain Eukaryota; kingdom Metazoa; phylum Chordata; class Aves; order Passeriformes; family Acanthizidae; genus Acanthornis; species Acanthornis magna. Next base: position 184,561 of record JAWUZG010000222.1, on the reverse strand, counting down.
AGCCCCACAGATTCCCCCAGCACCTAAATCCACCTTCCCATCCCCACTCTGATTATTCCAGCCCCACAGCATCTTCAGGCTGCTGGCAGCCATGCACTGGTTCCCCTTGGCAATCCAGGTCTGGGTATCCCCAGATTTCATCATCCACAACATCTTTGGCTCCATCCAGCCCTGCTCACTCAAAAGGGTTCCTGTGCAGGTACCCCACAGCCACATATTGGGAAACCCCAGGCCGGGCTCTGACACTGGACAGAAATCAGAGGGTGTGGAGAACTGGGGGGACACAAAGGTTGGGGGCAGGCCAGGGGGCCTCACGGATCGCGGAAAGGGGAGCGGGGTGATAAATAACATGGAGAACAGAAATTCTCAGTTCCCCTGAAGTTGCTGAATAGAACTTAAAGACTAACTGGCAAAAAAGACAAAAGGACGTAAATATGAGCACACACAATGATTAACACAGGGTGGTGGTGGGGTGAGATAGGTCCTCTGCATGTTCCGAGAGCATCTTTATTCCCAGATAGATCCTTCTGGCTGCTGCATTCGACAACGTGCAAGTAGACCTTTTCTATTGCCCGTGCTGGTGTATTGCACAGTCACACTCACACACCCCAGAGCCTTTGCTTGGCTCAATGCATTTACCAGAGACAAAGAACTTCAGAGAGCCCAGACGCTTGGATATTCCGAAGGTGTTTACTTCCGAAGGGATCCAGTAGCGAAAGAGAAAGAATCACTCTGCATGACCACGGATATAGGGATCTAGGTCCAATAGGGTTAGGGAGGAGGCAGGGAAATACAATGACAACCAGTGGGAAGAAGGGAGGGGTGGAGTGTGTGATACAATGAGAACCAATGAGGGGAAGGGAAGGGCAGAGTCAGGGACCAGGTGAAGGCAAATCAACGTAAGAAGACTAACATAACCTTAGGGAGAGACCATTCAACCAACACTCAGAGGGTATTTCACTCCTCAGAGTTGTCCCACCAGTTTGCTGCTGCTGTGGGAGCCTCTCAGCTTTTCCGAAATGGTTTCAGCCACCGCAACGGATGATAAATGTGGCTGGAACCAGTGGAGAAACAGATAAAAAGGACTATAGTGGGGTTTTTGGCAAGTTATGTAACAAGAAGTCACAGTGCATGCCCAGGGAAAATGTTCAAGGAAAGACTACCTTTACTCTCAAAGCATTTAGTGAATATGACCACCAGAGACCCCTTCAGACAACCCTTTGGGACCATGAAACAACTTCCCACAGGAGGTGGATGCATGCAAATGAGTTCTAGGAAAGTGATGTTTCTGTATTAGCTAGGAGATACATCATAATGAATGTGTATGATTATGATGCATAAATGTCTGGTTGTAAAGTCTCACCTCACACGCAGAATAAGGAGATACCCTCCATGTATCCTGCACAGACAATGCCTGCTTTCTAATGCTTCAAATTGTGTTAGAGAGTTTGTTTTCCAGCAGATTTCAGTATCAGGGAAAGGTGGGAAAGCCAGGAAGGGGATTTGGGGATCCCAGGGTCAAGGAAAGTTGGGTGCAGGGGTTCCCAGTGTCAAGGAAATTGGGGTCCCAGGCTGGGGAGAGCAGGGATGGCTGGCAGGGAGGCCCAGAGTGTCCCTGGTATTAAGGAAAGAGTGGCTATGGGGGCTGGGAAAAGCAGGAATGGGGGTCCAGGGGCTCCCAGGGTCAAGGAAAAAGGGGCGTAGGGGGCCTGAGAGGGCGGGGTGGCCGGGAAAAGGGGTGCAGGTGTTATTGGTACAAGATAAGGGGGTGCAGGTGGGTTCCCATTTTGAGGACCGCAGACTTCAGAAGGGTTCTGGTACCGGGAAAGGGAACGCAGAGAGGTCCCAATGCCCGGGAATGCAGTTCAGGAGGGCCCCTGTACCGGGGGTCCCACTCACCCCCTGCCACCCCAGCCCCCAGCAGCGCCCCCAGACCCAAGCCTGGAGCCACGGCGCTGCTCCGCCCCGGCCCCGCCCCCAGAGCGCTTCCGGCTCCGCGATTGGTGGCACTGTTTCCTTTCCGCCAATGGAAGGCCGTGACTTTGGTGACGCCACCGACCGCCCCCCAGGGTGGGCGTGACAGTGACCGAGAGGGTGCGGCGGGGAAGGGTCGGGGAGCCTTCCGAGCTAACGCTTGAGATCGCGAAAGAAATCACCAGCCGGGGGATCAGTGAAAAGCGGATTTAATATTAAGTGACAGCGTGCCATGGTTCGCTCTACTTAGAGACAGTTTAGGCAGACCGAGAGAAAAAGAAAAAAAAAACAACAACAAAATCCAGTCAATCAAAACAGAAATTAACTGACAACTGTCCGTGTGTGTGTGTGTGTGTGTGTGTGTGTGTTTAGGTGCGTGTGACAAAGGATAGAAAGGGCAAAGATAAAAAGGAATACTGCCTAAAAGCTTACCAGCACTCAAACTGAACAGTACTTACACCTTAACAATTTAGCAGAGGAATAAAAATGAACGTAATTTAACTTAACATGTAACTTTAAAAGAACTCACTTACAGGCCTAACTTAGGTATCTAAGGTACTAAAACACCTAAGACAGCACAATTCCTCCCAGATTTGCTAAGGCATATGCACATGTGAAAGCACACAAATACAAGGAATGAGTGCAAGGTACCCGTGAAAAATTCCCCTCCAAGCTACTGAAATACTCCTCTCACGTGCCTTGCCATCTTCTCAGCGGCCAAAGGCTGAGGCCTCCAGGAGCGGCAGCATCGGGGGCCCAGGAGCCATGCTCCTTCGCGGATCCCCCGAGTGCAGCAAACGGGACAGCTGCCGGCTGGCAGAGGCCCCACGCACAGGGACTTTGCTGCTCACCGCTGCTGCGGCCCAGCACAGCTGCCAGGGCCTCCTTTGGCACCCCTGCTTAGATGGCCCCAAGGCATGGCCTTTCGTCACAGCAGTGCTTCAACCTGGCCCCACTTTGGTCAGCAGCTTTCTTTCAAAGTGTGAGGACAAGGATGTTGTGCCATTCAGGCAAGAAAAATAGTTTCCAAGACTATTCATAAAGAAATCAAGAGCTCCTTACACAGCAGCACTGTCTGGAAGCACACAGTGTTTCTGACAAGCTCAAGAGGAGCTGGGCCCAGGTGTGGCTTGTCAAGGCCGAGGCCTAATAAACATTTCAGGTGTGGCCTGGAAAAGGCTGGAGGCAAATGCACCATCACAGGGAATCCCTGGGGATTTACCTGGATCCCCCTGGGAAACTCCCCAGGAATGCATGGAACCCCCCTGCATCTTCCTGAGGCTCTTCCCATGACCCCCAGTTACAGTGTTCCACATTCCTTGCGTCTTCCATTTCCAGTGCCCCCTTTCCCAGTGTCTCCCATGCTGCTATTTCCCATTCCCAGTGTTCTCTGTTCCCAGAGTTCCCCATTCTTGCCAGGGAAAGAGAAAAAAAACCTCTGCTGATCACGTGGTAAGAGAGAACAAAATGGTGTTCTGCCTTTGTATCAGGGAAGGAAGAAAGTTCACATAGCAGTTTGGGGGGAAGACAGATGCTTCTCCTCGCTTTAAAGTGCAAACAAGACAATATGCCAAAATTAACAGTATGGATTTTACAAAACAGTAAATGAGAGAGAGAGAGAGAGAGAAAGAGAAAGAAATAAAAAAAGAGGTGGGTGGAAAGAAAGAGAGTGACAGAAAAAAATATCATCACTCAGTGGATCCCAGCAGCATCCTGTTGGGCGTCTCCGTCTGGTTTTCCTGGTGGTGAACAAAAACATAGAGCCTAATGGATTAATATACATTTGGGCCAGGTGGGAATGCCCAGGTACCTCCCCTGGGGGGGTAAGTTTGACACCGTTTCTTGCAACAAACTCTGGATCTGTAGCACCGCATGCAAGGGCTCTTGTGCAAGGCCTTAGAAAATGAACTGTGTGTGGCTTTCCCGGGGTGGGGGGGTTTACAACTGAGCCATTTTGTGTAAGGGAGGATGGATGTTCACTGCCTCTGACCCGAAGTTATGCCACACACCCAAAATTCTCAACCTCCCCCCTTGGCTGGGGGGAGTGTGTGCAAACGTCGCCTCAGTAGATGAGCCTGTGGGCCTCCCCCACCCCAAACCCGACCAGAGCTGATTTTCAGGACAGCTGCTGGGTTTGGCTTTCTGGGGGATGCTTTCTCCTTCCTCAGCCTTGTTTACTTCTCTCTAGACCTGAGATAATTGAACAACATCATCACCTTGATGTTCACCCCAGGTTCCCTTAGGCTGCTTAAGTCACAGTCCGAAGTTCCCCTCAGGAAGCATCTTCAGGGGGGGCTGGGCTTCGGTGGTCACAGCTTCTTTAAACAGTTTTGCCAAAATGGGCAAAACTCCTTCACAACAATGTTGAAGCTATTAACCATAACATTTCAGTCTCTGACACACCAACACCATGAAGTATCTCGAGCCCTGTCCCTGATCCCAACAAGACGGGTAGGGAACAGGCTGCTTGGAGAGGTTGTGGCTGCCTCATCCTGGGAGCTGTTCCGGGCCAGGCGGGACGGAGTTTGGAACAATCCCGGGCCGTGCCTGCACTCAGCCACCGCCGCAGCCGCCATCGCCGGCACAGCGCGGGGGAGCACGGCCTGGGCGCCCCCCACCTCCTCCCGATCCCCAGGTTCCCCTCCCGGGGGGCGCTGAGGGCGAAGGGGGGACAGGGTGGACCGGAAGCTGTGGGTTTGCCTGGCAACTGATGAGTCAGCAGCAGAACGTACTCAGATTGGCTGAGGATTTTGGGGATTATTTCGGGCCTGCCTGGTAACTAGTGAGTCATCAGGGAAACGCTCTTTGATTGGCTGGTGGCTGTGGGGGCGTGGTGGGATGGATGGTGGGCTGATGGGTCTGGGGGCACGGGGGGGGGTGGAGCTGCTCAGACTCATCAAGACGCAGGTAACAGAAAGATTTCAACCCCCGCCGCAGCCCCACAGCCCCCTTCAGCATCCTCACAGCCCGCCCAGGATCATCCCCAAACCCCCTCAAACCCCGTTCTGCCCCGCCAGTGTCACCAGGGATGCAGAGGAACCGATGACAGATTTGGGTGTACCAGGACCCCTACAAACTCCTTTATTGCTGCTCCACAAGTCCCCCCAAAATCCGGCCAGCCAGATCCCCGGGCTGGGTGTGTGCGGGAGGTTCAGGGAGCACCGGAGGGGTGCGGTGGGGCTGGGGTGGGGATCTCGGGGACACAGCAGGACTGGGGAACGGAGTCTGGGCCAGAGCAGAGAATGAGGGGCTGAGGTTGCAGCAGGAGCACAGGAGCCCTGTGGGGAGCGACAAGGGGGTGACACCGGCATGCGTGGCTCCCACCTCCGCGGGAGAAATCCAACGAGGCTGTGGCCCCTCTGGCAACAGGGGGGACCCCAGCCCACGCAGGGCAGGGGGGCCACGGTCGTCACCTTCAGCCTGGGGAACGTGGCGCCCTGAAACACAGAGACCCCCATGAGTGCTGGGGACTCCGTGAGGACCCCCCACCCTAAATCCCCCCTCACCTTCTCCCACAGGTAGAAGGTGAGCCCCAGCGCCAGGAAGATGAACCCCAACACAAAGCCCCCGACCCCTCCAGCATCTTGCTGTGGGTGCTCTCCAGCAGTGTCTCTGGGGTGCAAGGGGGTCAGGGTGGGAGTTCAGCACCTTCACAAACTCCCTCACAAACCCTCCAGGATCCCCCAAACCACCTCGCAACCCACCTCAGCACCCTTAAAACCACCTCACAGCTCCACAAAAGCCCGCAAGGCTCCTAAACTCTCTCCCAGTTACCCCCAGGGCCCAACAGGACCCTCCAAACATTATCTCAGCCGCTGCCTAAAATCCCCCAAACCACTCCACAGGCCTCTGTAAGGACTCTCCAAACCCCACATATGTCACGCAGAATAGCTGTAAACCCCCTCACAGCTCCTCCAGGACCATCCCAGGACCCTCCTCATAGACAAACAGCCCTATGCAGTACCTCCCAACACCCATCTCAAGCCTCCCCAGGCCCCCAAAACCTTCTCACAGCCTCCATCAACACCCCTCAAATCCCTCACCGAGCGTCACAGCCCTCCCAGGACCACCCCAAACACCTTCCATCCAGGGGGGAAAGTCAGTATGGGGAGGGTCAGGGCAGGCATCCCCCCTCTCTCTCCCGCGGCACCATGGGGGCCAGGCTGAACCCCAGTGCTGGGTCACGGGCTGCTCCAGGCTGATGTGCTCCATCTGGCAGGTGGAGGTGATCCCTGGTTGGGAGAGGGGTTTCCAGCAGCACCGGGAGCTGGTGGGTCCAGTCCCCATTAGGGACCAGGTCGGTGGCCACCAAGTGCCCCGTGAGCTCCTGCTGGCCCTGGAACCACCTCAGCTGCATCTGCAGAGTGTAGAAATCCATCATGGAGCACAGCAGGCAACCGGGGCCCAGGTGGGAGTTGGACAGCACTGGAGAAATGGACACGCTGGGAGGCACAGAGAAAGCATGGGGACTGGGATGGACTGGGAGGGCACTAGGAGGGAAGGGAGTAGGATAGGGAGGCACTGGAAATGGCCTGGGAGGGAATGGGCTGGGAGGAACAGGGAATGCACTGAAGAGATGCTGGGAGCCTCCCTGACTGCAGGTGAGGAGCTCTGGAGTAAGGTGGGAACCTAAATTGAGAGGGGGAAGGGGGTTGTGGATTGTGGGAACAATGGGAAAGGGCTGGGAGAAGGGGGAAAAGAGGGAGCTGAGACCCCCTAAGAGAGAAGGAGGGGGAGTGGGACCCCCTAAACTGAGTTGGAAAGGGTGTGGGGATTGGGGGGATGATGGGAAAATTTTCAACACTAAACATCTCAGTTGTTCCCCCACGTCTTCCAGTTATCCACTGTTATGACATGATTATTAAGGCTCTCAGAAATACCTCTGCCCAAATTAAGGTGCAAACAAGACCATATGCCAGTCAATAGTATGGGTTTTATTTCACAGTAAATATGAGAGAGAGAAAAGTGAGAAAAGGAGAAGTAGGAAAAGAGGTAGGGGGACAGAAAGAGAGTGACAGAGACAGAATAAGGAAAATATCACCATCCATGGATCCCAATGATGTTGCGTTGATCTTCTCCAGCTTGGTCTTCTCGGTGGTGATGGTCCCCCTGGAAAGCACAGAATCCCAAGGGTTAATACACACTCAGGCCAGGTGGCAATGTCCAGGCATGTCCCCCCGGGGCAGGGGACAGTCCCTTGCAGCAGACTCTGGATCTGTTGCATCACATGCAATCCTGTGATTGCAATCCTGCAATCCTCCCCTCTGGGGAGCACTTTGGGGGGTCTTTGATGGATTACGACACCCCCTCAGCTGCCTCTCAAGTGAATGTCCTGTGGATGTGGCCTGCGGGGTTGGGGGTTCCACAGCTGAGCCAGTTCGTAAGGGAGATGGGTGTTTATTGCCTCATGCACCCAAAACCTCCTCCTCCCCCCTCGGCTGGGGGGAGTCTATGCAAACCTGGCTTTGTGAGCTGTGCTCTCCCCCACCCCAAACTCAGCCAGAGATGACTCTCAGCACAGCTGGTGGCTTTGGCCTTTGTGTATGCATTCCTTTCCTTCAGCCTGAGGTGACTGAACAATAGCTTTCCCTTTATCTAATCTCAGCAGTTTGACTTTCAGCCCAAAGTCCCACTCAGGTATCTTCAGGGAGGCTTCTTTGGTTGTAGCTTCTTTATGCAGTTTTTGTTATAATGAGCAAAACTTATATCAATGTTTGATGCACGAAATACCCCCCAGCCCTCCCACTGAGCCACACACCATTTCACGGAATCGTGGAATCACTGAGATTGGAAAATCCCTCCAAGACCATCAAGTTCAACCAGTTACTCACCCCCCATGTCACCAAGTGCCACATCCAGTTGCTCCTTGAACACCTGCAGGGATGGGGACACCAACACCTCCCTGGGCAGCCTCTTCCAATGTCTGATAATGCTTTCCATGGAAAAATTCCTCCTGATGTCAAGCCTGAACCTCCCTTGGCACAACTTGGGGCTGTTTCCTCTTGTCCTGTCCCTTGCTCTCTGGGAGCAGAGCCTGACCCCCTCTGGCTGCCCCCTCCTGTCAGGGAATTGTGGAGAGCCACAAGGTGCCCCCTGAGTGTCCTTTTCTCCAGGCTGAAGCCCCGCAGCTCCCTCAGCCACTCCTGCTGCTCCAGCCCCTTCCCCAGCTAGTTCTCAGCTCTGGACACATGTTGATCCCTGCTGAGTGAGTTTATTTAAAAGGTACATTATTTTAAAGGTACTACTTTTCCCTGAGGTGACACAAAGAACTTGACAGAAATTCCCAGGAAGCTAAAAAACCAACTTTACTGGCAAACTTTAGAAGATCAGAAATTTGGTAACATTGAAAACAAACATGCAATCCAAGTAACACATTTCACAGAGCACCAACTGGGCAAACTCTACCCATCCAACCTTAAATTGCCCAAACTTCAAGAATAAGAAATATGGACTAGAAAAGGAGAGAAAGAGAGAAAAATTAAAAGAGGAAACCAAGATACAGCTACTGCCTTGGATCCAGTATGGGCTCAGCTGCTGTAAAATCCAAGGACAACAGGGACACAACCACAGGTTTTCAGGGCAATGGGTTTTTTCCTGCTCTGGTGCCCTGTAGCCACCCTCCCCCCAGGTGGGGCTTCTGGTCATCTGGTCACTCTGGGGGTCGATTGGTGTCCACGGCTGGCTGTGGAGCAGTGCCCGTCCCACGCTCCAGCCCCTCCAGGTCTTTTTCAGCAGGGAGGTTAATTAGACTGAAGTGAAGGGCAGGTGCTTAATGAGCCCTGGCTGCAGGACCTCCCTAACAGGAGTTTTGGAGCATTCATCAAACCTGGAGGGGTTAACAAGCTTCCAACGGGGGTAACCCCACCTTGTTGGGGTTAATTAGCCTAGGGGCTTAATGAGCTTGGGGACGTTAACTAGCCCCAGTACGATTTAATTTGCCCCAGGAGAGTTAATTGTGTCCCTGCTGGGAGGGGGTGGGGGCCTGCATTGCACCCCGTACACCCTAGGCCCCTCCTCCCCGAGACCCACAAGAGAGGGCAAGAGGTTCCTTTCTCAAGCCCAGGAGCATTTTGGAAAGGGGGAGAGTCAGGTTCGTGACCCCTCTCTTTCCCCCACTTTTCTCAGGGTTTCCCAGTAAAACCAGCGAAGAAAAACAGGCAGTGCCGTTATGGTGGGGGGGGGGCTTTAGAACGTTTTATTGGGGTGGGGGATGGGCTTGAAACCCCTTTGGAGGGGAGGGGAGCGGCTCTGGACCCCCTTGGGGTGGGGAAGGGGCCCAGAACCGCTTTACGGGTTGGGGGAGGGAAGGGACAGGTCAGGAGGGAGGGTCTCCCCCTTCGGGGGCTTCCCCATTTGAGGGGCTCCCCTCCCCCTCTCCCTCTCCCTCCTCTTCCCCCCGCTCGCCCTCCTGCTCCATCCGCTCCCGGTAGTTCCTCCTGAAGAAGCCGCACTGTGGGGGAGGGAAGGGTAAGAATGGGGGAGGGATGGGCACCCCAAAAGTGGGGTTCAGCCCTCCTTCCATCGCAAAACTCCCCCCCCCCCACCTTGGCGAGGCCGAAGGAGATGAGGAGGAGGAGGAGGAGCCCCCCCAGCCCTCCTCCCATGTAGATGGGGAGGGGGTCGACTTCCCACAGCAGCTCCACCTTGGTGACTCCCTAAAACGGGTGGGGGGGGAGGGGGGAGAGGTGTCAGAGGAGGGGGAGGAGCTGCCCCGATTTCTAGGGCAGCCCCTCCCCACCAATTACCCGAACGCATCAGGACTGGGGCGTGGCCTCTATGCACGGCCCCCCCGCCGGAGCCCCTCCCCATCCCAGAGCCCCTCCCCATCCCAGAGCCCCTCCCCATTACCTGGGCTCGGAGGAGTTGGGGCGAGGCCTCCAGAAGGGGCAGGGACAGAGTGAGCCAGAGGGCGGAGCAAAATTGGGACTGGGCGGGTCCCTGCGGTGGGGGAGGGGTTAGAGGGGAATGGGGCTCTGGGAATGGGGGAAGGGCTCCAGGAGGACGGGCTGTGAGGGGTAGTGGTACCTGGCTGTGGGGGAGTGGCCGCAGGATAGCGCTGACCGTGACCCCTGCGGCGCCGGCTGGGGTCAGCAGGGCCGGGGGGCAGCGGAACAGCTGCAGGTGGGGCGTGGAGCAGGACTGGGGGAGGGAGGGGCGGGGCCAAGAGTCAGGGCCCAGCCCCTCCCCCACTATGGGGGTGGGGACCCTCCAGTGCCCCACAAGTGTGGGACCCCAGAGCACCTCCACTAGATCACCCTGCCCCTGAGCACCTCCCACTGCGCCCTGAGATCAGGGTCCCCATGCCTCCATCCCCTCACCTGGGCGATGCTCCTGTTCAGCTCCTGACCCACAGCGTCCCCCAGCTCCAGCCCCACAGCCACACAGGGGCCCCCTGGTTCCTATGGGGCAGCGAGTCACTTAAGAGGCAGGGGGTGAGTTTGGGGGTAGGGGTCACGGGGACAGGGGTCACTTGAGGGCAGGAGTGATTTAGGGGGCAGGAAGTCACTTAGGGGGCAGGGGGTCACGGGAAGCAGGTGGGGGAGTGGGGGTCAGGAGGGAGTTGAGGGGCAGAGGGTCCTGCCCCCTGTATTTGGAGGGAAGGGCTCAGTGGGGAGTGCTATGGGGCAGAGGCCCTCACTCACCACTCGCACTTGGAGGGCAGCCACGGCCACACCATGGGGCAACACATGGGGCAGGAGGACAAAGGGTGTCACCTGCGGTTTGGGGCTGCCCTGGGGGGGTGGCCGGAGAAGCTCCACCTGTGGGGCAGAGTTGGGGGTCAAGGCTGTGGGGCAGCAGGATGGGGGGGGTGTCACTTAGGGGGCTCACCTGATAATGGTGCTGCACTGTCTTGTTGTGGGGCTGGGGCGGTGTGAAGTTTAGGTGGTGGGTGGAGTCTTCTTGCCTGTGTATGGGGCAGGGGGGATCAGTGGGGCCAGCTGCCTGGGTCCCACTGAATCCATGGAGCAGGAATGTGTGGGGCTTACCAGGAGGCCACAAGGTCAAGGGCAAAGTGGACAGGGATGTTCCAGGAGTCCATGTTGTCCCCGAGGGTGACGTTGGGCTCGTTATTGCTATGGGGCAGGTGAGACCCACAGACATCACCTCCCTGCCCCACAGCACCCCTCAGGCCCCTCCCCACCCCACGGACCCCACCTGCTCACAGTCGCCATCAGCCCCACAGATTCTCCCCATGAGGCATTTTGCTGAAGGTCAAAGGTCACCTCCACCATCACCTGACGGGGAGCAGAGTTGAGGTGTCTCAGGGGGCTGTCCCATAGTGACACCTGCCCCCCCGCGCTGTCCCCCAGCTCTCACCTGCCAGCCGGAGCGGAGGATGGGACAGCTGAGGTTGCAGGTGAGGCCCCATGACTGCCCCTCCGTGCCCTGGGAATCCCAGCAGGCGATGGGCACCGGCACAAGGGCTGAGGCCTGGGGGAGATATGGGGTTGGGATCTGGGGGGCCCAGACACCCAGGTCCCTCCCTAACCCCATCGTCCCCCCCATATTTTGGGATCCCACATACCTGGCTGGCTCGGGCCCGCCGGAAGGAGACCCCCAGGGGGTGCTGCACTTGTAGGGCCACCCCATAGGCATCTTCCCCCCTGTTCTCCACAATCAGCTGAACCCCCAGTTCAGCACTGGGGATCCCCAAAACAGCTGTACCCCTTTGCAGCACCTTGACCCTCAAGTCGGCTTCGCACACCTCATCAGCCCCACAGTTCTGCTCAAAGGGGATCTATGGGGCAGGAAAGAAAGCGGACATGTTAATTTTAGGGGACGCTGCCACCCTCCCATTGCACCCCCCATCCCAGCCCCAATGCAGTGTTACCTCGGCCCAGGTGGGGGCGCTGCTGGGGGGCAGGATGTGGCCTGGTGGGTCCCTCTGGGGCAGGGCGATGGTGACAGTGACACGAATTGGGGCGATGAAGTCCTCGAGGCAGGGCTGGGGCATGAGGAGCAGAAGGTTGGGGGGCACCACAGAAGTGGGGGACAGCACCCTCAACCACACCCCAGAGGTGTGGGTTCCCCACCCCCAAGGCTACGTCCCACCCCCAAATGCTGGTTTCCCTCTGCCTCTCAAGTGTGGGTTCCGCCCCCTCCCCAAAGGTGGATGCCAAAGTGTGGGTCCTGCCCCCACCACAAAATTGGATCCCACCCCCCAAGTGTGGGTCCTGCCCCCTGTATGTGGGTCCCTACCAGCACCCGCAGCGCCTCCTGCTGGCAACTCTGCCCCGGCTGTATCTCCCCGGCCCAGCTCTGCTGCCCCTCCCCGAAATGCCCCCGACCTTGTGCCCGCTGGGGGTCAACATCTGCCTGGAATGTCACTGGGGTCACCAGGTCACCTAGAGGTCAAGATCGAGGTAGAAGGTCAGCGGCTGCCACAGTGCCTCCTGGAGGCCATCCCGTGCACCCCTTCCCCGACCTGGGGGGTGCAGGCAGAGGCGGAGGGTCACAGTGCTGACAGTGACATTGGAGCAGTCAACCCAACGGGTCGGGATCACAGGGGGTTCAAAGGTCAGGTGGGGGGTGACCCTCAGCACCGGGCGGGATCTGCAAGGGAGGACACGAGGGAGGGAACATATCAGGGGTGGCACTGGTTGTGTCACCACCTCCCTGCTCCCCATATCCCCTGGTGTCCCTCCCTCTGGACCCACCCCAGAGTTCTCATCCCCACCCCCATGTCCCCATTTCTGTCCCTGTCTGCCCATGTCCTTGTTCCCACACCATCTCCATGTCTCCATCCCTGCGTCCCCTCGTCCCCAACTCCACCCCTATTGTATCCATCCCCATGTTCCTATCCCCATCACCTTCCCTGTTTCCACCCCAATGTTCTCATCCTCAACTCTGCGTCCCCAACCCCATGTCCCTATTGCATCAACAAGTCCCCATGACTCGTCCCATGTCTCCACCCCCATATTCCCATCTCCATAACACCATCACCATCTGTGTCCCCACCCACAGTGTCCCTCCCTACTCCTCCTCACTCACATCCTCATCACTGTGTCCTTGCGTCTCCACCCATGTCCCCCTTTCCATTCCCATGTCCTTGTCCCCAAGCCTAGGTCCCCATAATTCTTCTCACTTCACCCTCATGTCCCCATCACCATCCCTGTCCCCACTCACATATCCCCATGCCCTCACCCTCACCCCTGTGTCCCCTATGACCCCCCATGTCACCTCATTACCACGACGTGTCCCTCCATCCCCACTGCCATGTCCGCCAGTCCATCCCCTGTCAGGTCCAGGCCACCGGCAACAGCCTGCCCAAAAAAACGCCCCAGGGCCATCTCTTTCCCCTGCAACCTCTGGGGGGGAGGGGACACTGTTAGCCACCTGATATCCCCTCCCCCCCAGGGGGGAGGTCCGCTCCCCCTCATTCCCCAGGTCCAACCTGTCGGGGGAGGGGCTCCACTCCTCCAGGGCGCCCCCAAAAGATGTAGACAGCCCCACATTCCTCATCCTCCAGGGGTGCTCCCACGGCCACCTCGGGCAGGTTGTCACCATCCAGGTCTCCCAGGGTGGCCAAAGATGCCCCAAAACGGCCCAAGGGGTGACCTGGGGCACCCCAAAGCTGCCCAGAGGGATGCAGGGCATCCTGGGGGAACAAGAACATCATCACCCCAGTCCCATGGAGCTCAGATTGGGGTAACCCTGATCCCCACATTGAGGTTATCTTGCACCACCCCAGTCCCATGGACCTTGGGTCAGGGTCACCCTATGACCTTGGGTTTGGGTCACGCTGGCCACCCCATGGTCCTCAAGACGATGGCACCATGTTGACCTCATGTTTTTGGTTTGGGGTCACCCTGGTCACCTCATGACCGTGGTCATCCTGGGCTGGTGTCACCCACTGGTCACTCCAGTCCCATGTTCCTCAGGTTGGGGCCACCCTGGTCACCCCCATCCCATGGTCCTTGGCTTGAGGTCACTATGGTCAGCCAATATTATCCCTGGGTTGGTGTCCCCCCATAGCAACATACCCCCCACCTTTGTGTCCCCAGGGTTGGTGGTGGTCCCAGCAGTGGTGTCCCCCTTACCTCCTTCCAGCTGTACATGTGCACCTGTCCTCCCCGCCGCCCATCGTAGTGGCTGGGGGCCCCCACCAGCAACGCCACTGTCACCCCACCCTGGTCCAGTGTGCAGAGGGTGGCCCCAAAATAGGACCCCACCTGTGGGGGACATCTGTGTCACTGGGTAGGAACACCCATGGGGACCTCCCTAAAGTAGGACCCCACCTGCAGGGTGAGGTGTGCCGCCTGGGAGAGGGTGGAGACACCCACGGGACCGTCCCCCATGGCACAGAGGGTTGCCTTGAATTAGGACCCCACCTGTAAGAGGACATCTGTGTCAGCTGGGGCAAGTGGGGACACTTAGGGGGACCCTGTCCCTGCCATACCTGCTCCCCAACGAGGGTCTGCAGCACTTGCCAGTCCCCAGTAGCTCTAGGCACCTCGAAGAGGACCACACCCCCAACGGAGAGGTGACGGGGTGCACCTGCAGCCACCAGCACCCGGCCAGGGACATGCAGCCCAGCCACCGAGTAGCCTGGAGGAGGGGGGCACCAGGGTCACCAGGGTCAACCTGGTTCCCAAGTTGGGGAGCACCTTGGCCACCCCATGTCCCTGGATTGGGGACACCAGGGTCAAGCTGGTCACCAAGGTGTGCTGACCAGGTCACTTGGAGCTTTGGGATGGAGTCAGCATGGTCACCCCGGGTTGTGGTCACCCGAGTCTCCCCACAGCCCTGAGATGGGGCCACCATGGTCAACCTGGTCCCTGGTTGGGTCCTGACCCAGCACCATGGTTCCACCTCCCACCCCTTCTGAACTCTCCCACCCAGATTGCCCACCCCCAAGACTGCCCCTCCCCCAAGATCTACCCCCCACCTCTCGGTGTCCCACCACATTCAAACCTCCCCCACTGCACCCCCCCCCAACTAACTCCTCCTCACCTCTCATCCCTCCCCCACCCATGTAATCCCTCCCCTACCCGCAATCAACCCCTTCCTCCTAATTAACGCTTCTCACCCAGGTACCCCTCAGGGCCGCTGTCCTTCAGGTGGGGGTTGGGCACGAAAGTCTCATTCTCTTGCATCTCCAGCAGCCCCCCTGCCCAGTTATCGGCCCCTACCGCCCCTGTCACTCGCCGGCCCTGGGGGAAGGTGAGGGTCACATGAGCACGAGGAACCCCCACCCCTACCCTGACACTTAACCCCCTCCCCCCTTCCCACCTGGATGACGTCAACACTGATCCCGCTAGAGCACATCTCCAGGTGAAAGCTGTGCAGCTGCGTGGTACCTGGGGCAGAGAGGTGAGAGAGGATTGGGGGTGTTGGGGATGGATGTGCGGGTGGGTATTAATTAGAGTGAAGGAGGGGTTAATTGGGGAAGAAAGGGGTTAATTGGGGTGGGAGGGTGGGATGCATACCCCAGCTGGTTTTGGGGTCCCCTCCATGTCACAGTTGTGCTCCAGGGGAGGGGGAGGTATTAATTTGGGGTGGAGGCAGGGTGGGGTGTCAGGTGCCCTGGATGCTGCAGGGGAAGTGTTGGTTGGGGTGGGGGCAGTATGGGGGAGGGGCGCTGTCGGGGTACCCTCGATGTCGTAGAGCCGCGCCTGCAGCTCCTGGAAGAGGCTGCGGAGCTGCTCAAAGGTCTGGAGCACCTGCACGAAGCCAGGTCCGGAGGCGAATTGCTGCAGGTACAGCCGCGTGTCGGGGCTGTTGAAGTTGTTCCCCACCTGGCCGGGAGGGACACTGGGCGTTACTGGGACAGCGGAACCATTGCACATTCCCTCCACCCTCCATTCCCGCCGCCAGCCATGGCCACGCCCACCATGGTGACACCCAACCATGAGTCATTCTGCCACACCCAAAGCCCCAAAATGGCCACGCCCATAACCCACACCTGCCTACGCCCACTCATGACCACACCCACATTGCAATCATCACGTGACCATGCCCCCTCCCAGCCACACCCATGCCCCTTGTGACCACCCCCGTGACCACGCCCACCCAACATCACACCTACTCAGTAATGCCCACTCGTGACCACACCCATACAACGGCCACGCCCACACCACTACCAGCCCCACCATGACCACGCCCACCATGCCCAGCTCTGCCACGCCTGGTCCACCACGACCACACCCTCATGACCACGCCCACTATGGCCACACCCATCCCACCCACCCCGATGACGTAGCGGTGGATGCCATTCTCCTCGGCCGCGCGCACGCTGCTGTTGGTGTCCTTGTCGGTGGCGTCGCCATCTGTGATCAGCACCAGCACCCGCCGCGCCCCCGGCCGTGCCCCCCGCTCCGCCGAGAACAGCGTCTGCCTGCACAGGCCACAGTGGGTGCTGCAGGTGGGTCTGGGGGGGCACTGGGGGGCACAGGGGTCGTTCTGGGGGGTGAAGGGGGTGCAGCAGGGGGACAGTGGGGTGCTGGGTGCTGGTGGGGAGCAGCTCAAGGGCAACAGTGGGGCACAGGTGGGTGCTGGGGGGTGGCAGTGGAGTGCAGGGGGGATACGGGTGGTTCTGGGGGGCAGAGTGGGGTGCTGTGAGTATGGTGCCCTGCTGTGGGGTGGGAGTGGGGCACAGGGGTGGGATTAGGAGGGCACTGGGGTGACAGTGGGGTGGCAGGGGACTCAGTGGGGCAGCTGGTGTGCCTGGAGGGTGGTGAGCAGGAGCAGAGGATGGTGTGGGGCAACTGTGGGGTGCAGGGGGGCAGGTCGCGTCTCACACAACGTAGCCGATGGCAGTGAAGGTGTCAGTGAGGCCCCCGCACTGTTTCAGCCCCTGCAGCAGCTCCCGAGGCCGCGGCTGGGCCACAAATTCCTCCAGCGTGAACACGGTCTGCACCTTGTCCGAGAACTGCACCGCCCCGAACTGCCCACACAGGGCACTGTCAGCACCTGCGCCACTGGGGTTGTGGGCCCAAAGCCCTCTATAGTCTCCTATTGTCCCTGACCCCCTACAGTGCCCCCTTTAGTGTTCCCCATAGCCCTCATCCCCCCCATAGTGTTCCCTATAGCCCCCATAGCCCCCATCCCCCACAGTGTTCCCTATAGCCCTCACCCCCATAGTGCCCCTATAGCCCTTGTTCTCCCCCCCTTTCCCTCTCCATAACATCCCCTAGAATTCCCAACCCCCCTGCACCCCCCACAGCCCTCCCAGGCGCACATGGATTGAGGTGTTCTCCAGCTTCTCCATCACGTCCACCATGAAGTCCCGGATGGCCCCAAACTGGGAGGGGCTCATGCTGCTGGAGCCATCGAACAGGAACACCAGGTCCACCGGGCCCCGCTGGCAGCCTGGGGTCATGGGGGGGGTCACTGGGGGGTCACTACTGGGGTGGGGGGCTCGGGGAATGGCTCAATGGCCCCAGGGGTCAGCCAGGGCCATGCTGGGTCCATGATGGCCTCTATGGGTCAACCCCAGAGATCAATCATCATGGCCACCACGGGTCAGCCATGGCTTGGGGGCCATCTCTGGGGTGGCCCCTCACCTTGGCGTCCGGGTGTCAGCTCCTGCCGCGGTCTCAAATGAGGGTCGAGCAGGAAGCACACCCCACTGGTGTAGATGTTGCGGTCACAGACGTGGGTGGAGCCCGGGCCACAGGCCTGGGGAGGGGAAAGAAAGGAGCAGGGAGTGGGGAAGAGGGTGGGGCTGACAGGGGAAGGGGTGGGAGGGCTGTTGGACTCACAATGGTGTCATCGCCGTCCCGGGCCAAAGCCATTCCTATGTGGGTCCGCGTGCTGTTTCCTGGGGACAGGTCTTAATCCTAATCCCAACCTAATCTTGCCTTGATCCTGCCCTGATCCCACCCCTCTCCATTTTAAATCATGCCCCATGCAATCCCAGCTCCACCACCCATTCTAATCCTGCTCTAATCTCACCCTAATCTTGCTTTCACTCTAATCCTGTTGTCATTCTAAACCGACCCCAAACCCACCCTACCCCACCCCCCCTCACCACAATTTCACCCTAATCCTGCCCCCATTCTAATCTCACCCCTAAAACCACCCTACCCCCACCCCCCCTCACCACAATTTCACCCTAATCCTGCCCCCATTCTAATCTCACCCCTAAAACCACCCTACCCCCATCCACAGCCACCTTTACCAATCTCACCCTAATCCCATCCCCAAATCCTTTCTACCCCCAACCCTGATTCCACCCCTAATCCCATCCTAATCCCACCCCACTCCCACTTCTCCTCCACCCCAATTCCAACCCAATCCTGCCCTACTCCCACCCCTAAAGACCCCTGCACCCCCACCCACCTCCACCCTAATCTCATCCAATCCACCCTAATTCCCCTTCAATCCTGCCTCTAATCCTGCTGCATCCCCACTTCTAATTCCACCCCATGCCCACCCCTACTTCCACCCCAATCCCTCCTAATCCTTCCATTCCCACCTTCCAGCTTCACCTCCTGGCACTCTCCACTCTGCACCACACACTGGAACAGCCGCCCCTCATCTCCCACCTCTGCTGGGGCCCCCACCAGCACCCTAGGGAGAGAGGCCTATTTCAGCCACCTGTCTGAAATATCCCAGGGCCCTGGGGGGGCCCACAATTGGGGTGACTCAGATGTCCAGGCCCCCCAACTCCTACCGCGCCCCGTCCAGTGGCAGCACTTGGTGCCCGAAGCTCCGGCTCCCACCAGGGGTCAGGACCTGATGTGGGGCTGGGTGGATGCTGAAGGCTCTGATGTGGGGCAGCTCTATGGGGCAGAGAGAGGGATGGGTGAGAGACAGCCTCCTGCCCCACACAGTTCCCCCAAACTGACACACCGAGGGGACTCAGGTGTCCAGGACCCATAAGGGGGGCACCCAAGTCTGGGATCCATAAATGAAGGGTCCCTGGTCTCTGAGCCCCACAAATGGGGGGGCACCCAGCATCCGGTTCTCACGGCGCCAATGTGAGGCCCTACTTCCTTCCTTGAGCGTGGGAAGGATCTGGGCATGCAAGCGCTCCCTCCCTCCCTGACCTGGGAAGTCAGGAACCCTCACCCCCCACCTGCTATGGGACAGGAACCCCCTTCCCCCCCCTCCATGAGTCAGGGCCCCAAGTTCCCCCATACCGGCCAGCAGAGCCCCGATGATGATGGCAATGATGTGCCCCAGGGCCGCCGCCATGCTGTCACCACCCTGGTGCCCTGGTGTCACTCCACCCCCCGGATTTCCTGTGACAAAAGGGTGAAAAACATCCCACACAGAACCCAGGGCCCTGGGCAGACAGAGCTGGGGGCGGGGGCAAAACTGAGGGGGAGACAGAAGTGGGAGATAGACAGCAACAGGGGGGCCCAGGCATCCGGGACCCAGAACTGGGAGTCCCCAGGCAGCCAGGACTTGTCTGTCACCACTAAGGGTGGTCAGCAAGGGGTGTCACTGGAGGGGGAGTTGGGTTGGGTTGTGCCAGGGGTTGTATTGGGTGTTGGGGTTGAGCTGGGAGTCGTGCTGAGGGATGTGATGGGTGTTGGGGGTCGTGCTGAGGGGTGTGATGGGTGTTGGGGGTTGTGGAAGGTGGCCCCAGCCAGATGCCAGGTGTTCCCAAAATCACTCTGTCGCTCCCCTCCTCACCTGGACAAGGGAGAGAAAATAGAACGTGCATTCCAGTGCTGGGATGGTGAGGGGGGATTTGAGCTTGGGGATGGGATATGTGGGGTGATAAAGGAGCATGAATTGGGCATTGAAAGAACGGCCAGGCTGTGGGGAAACTTCGAGGCATCAGCAAGTTCCAAGGAAACCACAGACTGGTGTTTGAAGCAGCAATCAGTGAGGGCAGGGAGACAACAGTAAATCTTGGCACATCCTGTGGTCAGAGAGAGTTTGGGAAGCAGGTGATGGTTAAAGTGTAGAGAGAAACAGCACAAGCATAGGGCAGTGTAGGATCGTCTGTGGCAGGTACAACCAAAGGCCTCGGTGGGGCTGGGCACCCCCACATTTTCCAGCTGTAACGAGTACCTCTGACTTCCTGCTTTACCAGAAGCCGGGAATGGTCTCCTTTCCAGATCATGGCCTCACTGGGCTCTTCAGTGATGACCCTCAGTGGGGCCAGTCAAACCCTCAGAGTCTTGGGGGGTGTTGCTGACTTTGACTTCTCAGGAGTTTCAGCTTCCCAAACGTGCTGTTCTGAGAACCAAGACAGCCTGAACTTCCAAACATTAAGGAAAAATGACAATACATTCTCAAGGGGGAATATGTGGTAGGCGATTCGGGAAGGCTGTACCCTCCTGGTACCTCAGCCGATGGGGAGAGAGCAACATGTGGTCAGGAGTTTAGGATAAAAGGAGGCTGCACCCTCTGAAACCTCGGGAGAGACCCCATGGGTGTGTGCCCCAGTGGACTGTCTCCCTTTATTCAAATAAAGTTGCAGGACTCCTCTGTCTTCTTTGCAGACATTGGCTTTTCACAGTGTGGCTTCTCAGCACAAGTCTCTGGCATTTATAGTTATAGCCTGCTTGAGCCTTTCCTCAGCTGGGCCTTTTCCCTTCCAGGTTATTCCTTGGTCCTAAACTACCACTGTTGAGCAGTGACAACCAAAATTTCCCCTTCAGGTGTCCTGGCACACCCTGCTGCAATGGTCAGGATGTGGCAGGAAGGCTCTCAGGGTTTCCTTACTGTGGAGAAGGACATGTTCCAGAGTAGGGCTTCTCTGTGGTACCATCACAGGGACAGGGCAGGACAGGATGGCTCCTCCTCCCAGGGACAGCTATGGGGTGTGAAGGTGGGGGTGCAGCCAGGGGTGCCCAGGGCTGTCCTTCAGAGCAGGATCCCTGTGCTCCAGGGCTCTGTGTGCCAGGGGAGGGGTTCTGCTTCATGCCAGGGGCAGCTCTCAGCTTCCCCAAGGAGGTCCCCACGGCACTGTGAGGGAGAGGCTGAGAGGTCCAGATCACCTCAGCACATTTCCAGAGGGGCTTTTCGAGTAGCACATCAAGGTCAGGGCTACCCATAAGGAAAGGTACTTTCGGAAAGGTCCTTTCTGGGGTCTGTGCTTTCATCTTCCTGCTGCGGTTGTGGGCTAAGAGTGGTTAGTGTGTCTGTCAGTGGGTGCAACCACCAGCAAATATCAAAGCAATAGCCAGAGAGTATAAAAAGAGGTCTGAAATCCAGTTAGTTTAGAGCTCATAGGTCTGGATCAGATGTTGGAGAGCCCCAAGAGCCTGTGAGTTGGTTACTGGGTGGACACTCTAGGAGAAACTGGACACCCTTGGAGGAACTGAGTCCTGTCACACAGGTAATGGGAATGTCTTAGGTCTGGATGCAGGGGTGAAGTTCCCTTTACACCTTTATTCCAGAGCAGCAGGAATGTGTGGGCACTGCTGGGGATGGGCAATGGGGCAGTCCACAGGAAACAGCAGGACAGGAGGGCTGGTGGGAGACAGGCACTGCTGACTTCTGAGCAGGAAGAAGTCGCTGGGGCCTTCTCTGACTACTGAAGAAACCTCATGTTTCCAGGTGCTCGTCCTCATGGGAAGCCTAAACTATCCCAGTATTTGATGAAGGGGTAACACAGCAAGCCAGCCAGGAGGTTTTTGGAGCTTATTAAGAGTTTTTCTGACAAGGGTGACTGAGGAGCCAGTGATGGAGAGTGTCCTGCAGGACATCACACTTAGAAACAAGGTCAGGACTGTAACAGTCAGGGGTGAGAGAGAGAATGGAAAAAGACAGAAAGCAGGACTTTAGGAGAATAGGCTTCAGCCTGCTTGGTGACCTGCTAAGAATTCCGTGGGATATTGTCCTGCAGAGAAGCGGGAAGAACTATCTCATGCTCAAAATCTTGTCTTCAAGCCCCAGAATACCTCACCGTGCCACACAGGAAGGCAAAAAACACTGTAGGAGTCTGGTATGGATGTGAAAGGAGCTCCTGACAAAAACCAAACATGAGGAGGAAGCACAGAGACAGTGGGAGCTGCCTGCCAGCCCCAGTGGTGCTGGAGAGAGCCATTTGTGTGTGTGTTTGTCTGTGCAGAGGGAACTGGAGGGGAGAGGGGACGCCAGGGACAGCTCCTGGATAGATTGATAGCCCCACATCAGCTCCTGGAGGGATTCACACTCCCTGTGTGTCTGTCTAGGCCTATATTTTCCACCAACACAAACAGTCCAACCCTCATTTCTCCTTCCTCCACTGACAGTGGTTTTCCTTGGCCTACAGACCTGCTGAGGTCGCTTCCAGGTGGGATACTGGAGAACTGCCCTGCAGAGAGATCTGGGGCTTTGGGCTGATGGCAATACATGGCACCAGTGTGTCCTGGCAGCCCAAAGGGCCACCGTGTCCTGGGAGGTTCAGGCCCAGCACCACCAGCCAGGCCAGGGAGGGGATTGTCCTGCTCTGCTCTGCACTGGGGCAGACCCATCTCCAGTCCTGGGGGCAGTTCTGGGTGACACAAGAAAAGAAGGACATCAAATATTAGCTTGCAGCCAGAGGAAAGTGACCAAGATTGTGAAGGGCCTCACAGGCAAAACTGAGGAGGTGCAGCTGAGGTCACTTGGTTTTGTTCTGCTTGGAGAAGGGAAGGACAAGGGGTGACCCCACTGCAGTGAAAAGGGGCAGTCCATGGGGTGTGGTCTCCTCTGGTCACCAGTGACAGGACACAAGGAAATGAGATGGGGTCAGGGGAAGTTCAGAATGGGCATTAGGAAAAGGCTCTTCACCCAGAGGCTGGTCAGGCACTAGAACAGGCTCCCCAGAGAAGTGGTTGGGCATCAAGCCCTCCAAGGCTCAAGCAGTGCACAGACAAGGCTGTTAGTTATATGATTTCAGATTGTCCTGGAAGCAGCAGGGACTCAAGGATCTTCCTGAGTCCATTCCAAGTTCAGAGAGTCTATGATCCTGTGATACTGGGTGCTGGTGAAAGGACCAAGAAGGACAAAGTAAACATCAGGCACAGTCAGCAGGGGTTCACAAAGGGAAACTGCTGTTTAACCAACTTGAGATATTCTATAATCCCCTGATTCGTTCCTTCACACACCTCTCTGTTTGCCAGCTGTAGCAGGATGCTCTGCCCTGGAATGTGGTCAAGTAATTCGGATAATGCTCTATTTACAAGGCTCTCAGTGGTGGACTGAGAGGGGGTGCCATGCTGATTTTGGTGTTGAATTATGCTAAATCCAGTCATCAACCCCCAAATTAACATCCTGATAATGAGGCAAAGATTTGGCAGATAAGCTGCTAAACTGACCCAGACACATATGACTGTCAGCCAATCCTTTACATCTTAGAAGTCCAGTCCTCTTTCAAAGGCTAGGTTCTTCTGGAGTGCATGGAGGTTCCTCCTTAGGGTGGGGACACCCCTCAAAGTCTGAGTGAATGAGATTTTGTCCACAGTCATTGGTCTGGGTGAGCTACATCAATCTCTGCTTTAATAATTATTTCTTTTTGCTAGCTGTAATACAATTATTTTGACTGCTTTGATATAGTACACTATCCTATCCTATCCTATCCTATCCTATCCTATCCTATCCTAGTAGTTTTAGCTTTTTTATTACTTATGTGTAGTAAATAATTCTCATTAATATATTTTTTCTAATCATTTATCATAATAACTCATTTTAATATAAATTAATCTGATTTGCCATCCTTAATCCCACAGGACAAAGTTGTACACAAGTTCAGTCACACCTCTATAATTCCTTAGATTTAAGGCATTGACAGTCTGGGGCTCAGATTGGATCTGGGAGGGCAACCCCCATCCTGCTGTTCTGCATTTCCAAAATCCTTGTTCCCTGTTTCCACTGTCCCTGACCACCAGATCTGCTCTGGGATCGGTTTCCCTGTGGACACTTCCCTGCCCTCTCCCTGTGTTACTGGCACTGGAAATTTGGAATTCGGATCCTCATCCCATTTTTCCCTCCTTCTCTTCCCTATTATTATCAGGATCCCCTTGCATCCTCTTTTCCCAGGCACTGGGACCCCCTTTCCTGGCCATCCCTGGTTTTCCAGCTCCTGGATCCCCCTTTCTTTGACTCCAAGACCCTCCTGCCCTGCCTTTCCCAGTCATCTCACCTCTCCCAGCCCCTGGATCCCCCCTTCCTTGATGCTGGGACCACCCTGAACCCCCTTTCCTGGGATTTGAGACACCTTTGCATGTGACTCTGCACTCCAAGCACCCCCCCCTCAGGACTGAGGGCTACCCCAAAACCCCCTCAGAAACTGGGTTGTCCCTGACTTCATTATACCCAACCTTCAGCTCTCATTCCAGGCCACATACCACCCCTCCTGGGCATGAAGATCCCCTTCCCAAGCCCTGTTTACCCCATCCCATCCTCCCACTCCTCCCTATCCCCGTCCCACCCCTCACAATCTGCATCCCAACCCTCCTTGGAGTTTTGGGGGTTGTGAGATCAAGTAATTTTCTGGTGAGATTGAGTCATTTTGAGGTGGGATTGAGCCACTTTGGAGTGGGATTGGGTTGTTTTGAAGTGATGGGTCAATCCCTCTTTGGCTTTGGAGTGCAAAGTGATGGAGAAAACTCCCCCAAATCCCCACAGAACACCCAAATCCTCTTGAGTATACCCCTGAACCCCCAATTCTCCCCCAATCCAAGTGAAATGGTGAAGCTTTACATGTCTTTGTTCAATCTCTTCATTTTTACCCTAATTTTGTGTGGTTTTAAGGGACAAAGATGAATCAAAAGAAAATAATGGCCAAAATAAAGGGATTTATTTGTCAGCATACTGTGAGTATCCATGGGGTTGGGTGGGTCGAAAAGCTTTTTTGGAGGGGTTTCCACCCCATTGGCTCCAAAATCTTGGTCTTTGCCCTAATCCATCACCATTTGGCTGTGGAAGATGCCTGTGGGCCAGAGAGAATTAGAATCATGGAACTATTATGTTGGAAAAGACCTCGAAGATCATCCAGAGTTGCTTGATGTCACCAGAAGAAATGATCAGACAGAGCAGGTGAGATTTTTGGGGTCTTGTCTCAGATTAGAGACAAATATCTTAGGTGGAAAGCACTCTGAACAGGTGCCTCCCCCCCACAACAAGGTTTCTGGCACCCCTTCCCCCACAACAACAGAATATCCCGGCCTAAAGTGGAAAAAACTGTTTAATTAACAGACCACACAGTGGAAGGGGAAAGGGAAAAAGGGTCATTAAACCTGAATAAACAGCTGATGAACTTTAGTGTCCTTTTCCTCAGGCATAGCTTCCCCTTTCCGGGGTCCCCGGAGGGGGCCGGGTGGTGTTCCTCCCTGGACGATTCTCGTCCGCTGTCCTCCGGGGCTCCTCAGGTTCTCGGATGAGAAAGCAAGTCGAAGAAAAGGATCCAAAAACGATGAGAGGGAAAAAAAAAAAATCCCGGGGGAAAAGAAAGAAAAAAGGAAAACCCAAGCAGCAGCCACACCAGTAGCACCAGCAACCAGCAGCAGCAACTGACTGAGGGAAAAAAAAACAGAAAACAGTGTCCCTTCCTCCTTCTCACTCCCCCGTAGGAGAGCCGGGGAAAAAGTTTCAAAACATCCCGCGCGGGCAGAGCTTTCTCCCAGCTGCGTGACACAGTTAAAGCTACAGGACCATATTTCTGCTCAAGTATACAAACGATAGGGAATACAAAATATCATTATGCCACCCCAGGACAGGTCTAAAGTCAACAACTAAGTTTTGGGGTATTTCCCATTCCTGAAAGGATTTTGGGGTATCCCCGTTTCTGAGGTGGTTTTGGGGTAACTCCCAAATCTGAAGGGGGGTATTGGGAGTGGGGAGACACTTGGGCATGCTTTGCTAGTGGAGGTGGTCTACAGGAGTGGTTTCAGTGAGAAGCTGCCATAATCTTCCTCCAAGTCCAGCAGAGCCAATCCCTAGCAGCTCCAAAGATGGGCACACTGCTGGTCAAGGCTGGGCCAGTTAGAAATGGGGGTAACGCCTCTGTGATAACAGATTTAAGAAGAAAGGAAAAATAGTTGTTGCGCAGTTGTAATTGCAGCCATAGAAGAGTGGGGTGAAAACACGTGAGAGGAACAGCTCTCTAGACACCAAGAGGGCTGTGGAGAAGGAGGGGCAGGAGCTGCTCCAGGTGCTGGAACTGAGATTCCCTGAGCCTGTGGTGAAGCCCATGGTGAGGCAGCTGTGCCCCTGCAGCCCATGGAGGGCATGGGGGTGCAGGGATGCGCCTGCAGCCCCTGAAGGAGCTCATGCCAGAGCAGGGGGATGCTTGAGAGGAGGCTGTGACCACGTGGGAAGCTGTGCTGGAGCAGGGTACTGGTTGGACTGGTGACCCTGTGGGGGACACACAGAGGAGCAGGCTGTGCCTGTAGGACTGACCTTGTGGAAGAGTGACCCACCTTACTGCAGTTTCCGGAGAACTGTTGCCCATGTGATGGGCTCCTGCTGGAGAAGTTCATGGGGAACTGTCTCCGGTGGGATGGACACTATGCTGGAGCAGAGGGCCAGCAGCAGGAACAATATGTGAGGAACTGACCGTAACCCCCATTCCCCATTTCCCTGCTTTGGAAGAAGGGAAGGATGGGAAGAAGGTATTTTTAAGATTTATTTTACTTCTCATTATCCTGTTCTGATTTTGTTAGTAATAAATTCAATTCATATCCCTAATTTGAGTCTGTTTTTCCTGTGACGGTAATTGATGAGGGATCTCTCCTGATTCTTATCTCAACTCATGAACCTTCCACTGTATTTTTTCTGCCCTGTCCAGTTATGGAGGGCAGTGACAGAGCAGCCTCGGTGGGTGCCTGGTGTACTGGCAGGGCCAACCCACTACACACCCAGATCTTGTCCCCCAGCGCTGAGCAGCTCCCCAGGCTGGCTGAGAGCTGCCCCTGGCAGGCAGCAGTCCCTGCCCTGGCACACAGAGCCACGAAGCACAGGGATCCTGCTCTGCAGAACAGTCCTGGGAACCCCTGGCTGCACCTTGAACCCCCAGCAGCACAGCTATTCCAAACCGCCCCCCAACAGCCCCGTTCCTCACACATCCCATCAGCTGGGGCCATCTTTAGGAGATGTCTCCAGGACTTGTCCCTGCATTGCCCTGCACCCACGGACTCACCGTGTTCCGCACTGCAAAGGTTTGTCCTCCCTTGAGCTCTCTCGGCTTTGACTTTCTCTGCTCGGTCTCCTTCCAGAGCTCTCAACGTTCCAGTGCCCGACACACAACGTTCCATCCACCGACACTTTTGAGGAAGCGATTTACAACACGGGGGGGTCACAGGAGGACGGGGCTCCCCCATTTATTCACTGTCCAAGCGGGGTCCCCCTTCCCCGCCGCACCCCCGCTCCCCCCCGACCTCTCCCGCTTTCCCCGCGGCCGCGAAGGCCCCGCTGTGCCCCCCTGGCCAGCGACCACGCCGGCATCCCCAACCCGCCCGACTTCTCGGGCAGCTCCGAGACCTCTTTGGTGGCCACGGGCGAGAAGGAAGCCCGAGCCCTCGGTCACCCCGCGGTCGCCCCGCGGCCGCCGCTGCTCCCGGCCGGGCCCTCCGTGAGGGGGGACAGCGCCCCCCGAGCTCCGCTAGGCGGCGCCCCCGCCCGGCGCGCGCGGCGCTGAGGGGCCGCCGCAGCTTCCCGCCCTTCGCGCCAGCCCTCAGCGGCCGCCGAGCGGGGCCGGGGCTGCGAGCCGCTCGGCCGCCCTTTTGTCGGGGCCATGGAGAAAGAAAACCGGTTTAAATTGTTCGTGCCGCCGCGCCTGAGCGCTGGGCAGGTGTCTGCGGGTAGATCCCAGGTGAGCGTTTGGCAGTAAAATGCACACACACCCCCCTCGCCCCGGGCCAACCTCTGGGGCTGTGCTGCTGTGGAGGTTGTGGCTGAGGAGGGGGCGGGGGGAAAGCGCAGGGGCCCTTCCCTGGGGACACGGGGACAGTGCTGGGCCTAGGAAGTGCCCTGGCAGGGCCCTGAGCTGCAGCACACCCACACACATGGGTGGGAGCGGCTCCTCCGCTGGACTCATTTCTGTACAAATATCGAGACTGGTGCCGAGGGAACATCTTTAGTTTCAAAGACTTTTGGTGTTATTTTCTATCAAAACTGAAGGGAATCATCTTCTCCAATATCTGCTCTGTATTGTAACTGTGCATAACTGATAATAAATCCGTGTTTGATATGGGTAATTCAGAACAGAGAGTGAGCAGTGCTCCACTCAGATACTCGCACTGGCATTGATGTCTTGCTCTCACCAGATCAAGTGTGCAGTGAAAATATTCCCTCCCCACACTGAGTTATGGGAATTCAACAAGTTATATTTTCATGTCGAGGCTCCTTATGAAATAGGTTGAGATTCAAACGGGATATTCTGGCAGCAGATGAGTTACACTGTTTACAGGATGAACTTCTGTGACTTAAAAACCTTGAAAAATGGTATTTTCATGCTGAAACATAATCAGATATGGTTTAGAACTGCCTTTGGAAGTAAAGCAAAATTGAAATATCAACTACTGGTCTTCAAAAAAGTAATTTGGCTTCCTGAGTCCTTTACCATGCACCAGTGCAGAGATAGGCAGGAGCTGCTGAGTTCCCTGCTTTGAAACCTTCCCCTTTGGCCACAGTCTATAAAGCAAACTGCAAAAGACCAACAGTTCAATAAACCACTGTGAAGGAAGAAGCGAGCAAGTTCCAAAGCCATTACCAATACCTTGGGCTTTGAAAATTGTAGGCAGCTGCTTTATTAATGAAAAATTGCATTTTCACATCATCTATAGGGGTTTTTTCTGGACTTTATAATCCTTCTTTGCAAATCTACCCATAAGAAACTAATTTTTAAATTTGTGCAGGGTTTTAACAAATGCTCAGATGATGATTTTAAGTTGCCATTCGATATGTCGAACCGTGGTGAAATCACTGATTCAGGTAAGACTAAAATAAGCATTTGCCATGCACATTCTTTAAATTTTTAAAATATTGTTAAGTTTTAATTTTCATGAGTAGTCTCACAGTTTCATATCTGTAACACTTAAATACAGTTTCACTGTTACTGCTTTTAGAAGTACATTGATCAAAATCTCTTCATGTTTCAGATACAATTTCACAGCAAGTAAAACTTTGCTCTGAAGTAGATGAAGAGGTCAGCTAAGTATCAACTCTGCATATCTAATTTCTTGGGGCCTTTTAAATTTGTTCCCAAACAGTGCCTAAAGCATTATTCTAGTAGATATTTCAGAGCTAAAGGAAGTAGTCAAAAGGGAATAATGTTTTCTGTCTCCTGTTTAAAGCTGAATAACTTAGAGGAGATACTTGTGATTTAGTGAACATGCCTGGAGACAAATCTCTAAAAATTAAGGTGATTGCAAGGTTGTTTGTTGTTTTTGTTGTTTTTTCTTTTTTCTCGAAGTGCCTGTGAAGTCTGCGAGTTTTAATCAGAGTAAGATTTAAACACTTAAATGTCCCTGTGGAACTGGTTCTGAATAGTCTCTTGAAGGGCAGAAGGATTGAAGTCAGAGTATTCTTTGAAAAACTGAAGTAGATTATCCCTATTGCCTTGACTGGCTTTATTTTATCTATAAAACAATGAATTTAGTGGTTTCCTCAAGCATTGGATTCTTTTCACAATATCTTTACCAGCATATTTCTGCTTTAACCCAACTCAGTAAAGCTTATTTTTTTGCAATAACTTCTGTACTTTGCAGCTACAGAACGCTGTTTGCTGTCACAAAATAAAACACATTTCTTGCACTCCTCCTGCTGATTTTCATATCCCTGACGGCTAGACTGCTTTTAATTGTAGCAGCTATTAATGTGCCATCAGGACTGCAACAATATTGTGATGCAGCCAAAACAAGGATGGTGTTAGAGGGCATCATAGGTAAACCAAACTGCCCTGTGGGGCTGTGTGCTTATAAAATGCTCTTACCTGCCTCGACTGCTGGTCCAGCGCTGCTCGTACAATGCTTTCAAGGTGTTCTAACATCACAAGGGTTGATGGTTTTTCTTCCTGCTCCATGTGGGTGTTAACGGCAATATCACAGATACTCTTGGACAAAGTCTGTGAAGCTGCTTTTAACTCAGCAGTGTCTGTCAGAAAGAAAGAAGTGGTATGAAGAACCTACTAGAAGGAATTTTGGCTCCACTGATAATTCTAGCAAAATTTGTATTGATTTTGGTGGACTGCAGATGTCCATATCTTTCAGACCATCTATTTGCTGATGTCTGAAGGCAGTTTGGGATATTTCATTGTGTTTGTGTCTCCAATGTGCTCTGTAATGCCTTTTGATACATACATAGTGGATGCACAAAGATTTAAACTTTGGTTCCTTATCATATATAAGCTTATATCACCATGTGTGGAAAAATATTACTCCTGTGATGTTTCTAAGATAAATATGTTATCTACAACAGTATTAATTAAACAGTATTTGAGATGAAATTGTGGAACCTGTTTTAATAGAATACAGAAACAATGAATGAGTTGTTCTCAAAACTCTACAAAGAGGCTGAGAAGATCAAGCAGTGGAAACTGACTGTGGAATCAGAACTAAACCAGAAAGAAAGAAAACTCCAAGAAAAGAAAAAGATTATTGAAGCACAGAATAAAACCATTCAAGAACTGCAGGCCAGTATTGTATAATATACATTGAACAGATGAAGTTAAGTGGTTCCTGATTTAGTATAACAATATTATTCATACAATTAAATATTAAAGGATGTTGCAGTTTGGTTTGTGCCTTGAGAAAATTATTATTTTGAGAAGGTGTGTGCACCTGTCCTGTGTGAATGTATGAAGAATACACCTCTAAGTGTCTCAGTTGTCAGTAAATTATTGTTTGTTATTATGTCTTTAATGCAAAAGATGACTCAGCATGTAATACCAGATAAAATAGACTTCTGTCTACTGATGCACGAAATTACTTTTTCATGTGGGATTTGAGAAGTCAAAGTGTATTTCTAATATATTTTTCAATAACAATGTCTTTTTGCATTTGTTCCTTATGCAATTAGTTTGAAAATGAGAAACTCCGTTTAAAACTGGAAGATGAGATATGTGAAAATGAAGATCTCTTGAAAGAGTAAGTATTACAACTAATTTTTTTTTTTTGTGAAAATAGTCAGTTTTCATGTGGGCAGTTTCATATAGCTGTTAAATTGTGAAGGTCTTTTACATTGTTGCTCCTTAGATACATAAAGTACTGTGCACTCCTATGAAAACATATGGTGTTTTTCCCTCCTTTAGAAGCGCTGCCTCGAAGCATCTGTGTAATCTGCTCAGGGAAACCTGCACTCACTTCACAGAGAAGACCAGCAAATGTAAATGCTTTTTTATTTTTTATTTATGCGAGTAAATGTACTTCTGGCTTGCTCTAAATTCATGAAGGGAAAAAAGTTCTCATGCTGTTCCAGATATGTTCTCCAGTTGAGATCAGCTGGATGTGGCTCTTAAATCCAGAGGATTTTTGAAGGCAGTGTAATTGTTTGCTGAAAAGTTCCAAGCCTGGGAGCTGTTCGGGTGCCTAAACACTGATGCAGGTTTGAGGCAGTGTCAGCACCCCGATTAGCCACTGGTAGCCACTCCAGAGCAGTGCAGGTCTCCTCAAGTCTGGTCAGCCCATTGAAGGTTTTCAGTCTCATCCAGACACTGTGAATATGTTAAGACATATGAAGTGGCATTTCATGCCTGTTTTTAGGCAGTAGAATCTGCTCTAAATTCCCAGCACTCTTTAACAAATTTCCAGAGCTGGCATTTCCTGCTTGGAGCAGTTACACATTTGTGGGGAAGAAAGGTCTCAGCCCCAAGGCACAATGAGTAACTAGAGTTCTTCTCACGAAACTGACCAAGCCAAGGCAGCTGGATAAGTTAATGAAGTTGAAATTCTTGAGATTTTAAAACATGCTCTTGGTTGGGAAATTTACTTTATATGTAATTTAGGATTGTTATTATAATCTTTAATATTTTACTAACTTGATCCTGGATACTTAAGAAGTGCCTGTTTCTTTTTAGCCTTAATTCTAGAAACATGTGTGTATAGATGTACTGTTATTTTTGGATAGCTGTGTTTCTTACTGTTCTCTTCTATAATTGTTTTCTTAGGGAAAAATTGTATCAGTTACAAAAGTGAAAGGAAAGAAGGAAAATTTGGACATGGAGTGTTGTTGCAATTTTATAATGACAGTTCTGTGGTCATAGGTATCTCTGCTCATAGGAAGAAATTCTGTGCTAAACCATATATTACAGTTTATAAAATATTAACAGTTTTGATACATTATTATTCAACAACATTCGTACTAGAATTACACTACACTAGAACTACACATTCATACCAGAATTACACTTTTCACAGAAAAACTTATATTGTGGAGGAAATGTAAAAGCTGGGCTTGCTTAATGTTTCAATGAAATATACATTTTCCCTAGATTATATAAATCCTGGCACCCTGTTTCATAGTGACTTATTTTAATAAGAAAAGAGCTGACAATTCCTTTTTTAATTCTTTATGCTGGTTAAGTGTAATGACTTGGACAGCTGGCATTCTTTTTCAAAAGAAACTTTCTTGTACATTCTTGCTTTGATAGATGAACAGGAAAAAGAAGAAACAAGACAATTCTGTGAGCAACTTCATAGCAACATAGAAGTAAGTGACATAGCTTGATAAAAGGAATATAAGTTACGTGGATATGCTGAGCTGAGTTACGTGTTTATGTTGGGACACTATTTGTATCCATCATGTGTGTGTATCATGTCATGTGTGATGCAGGAAGTCAGGTTTTCAGTCCCTCTTCAAGAATTATTTTTGTATTATATAAAGCATATTCACTGGAGAAAGCGCAGCAGCGTGTGACGAAAATCGATGTGGTCTGTGTGATATGTAGTTAGTGCTGGGTCACTGCCAGAACTTCTGTCTTCTTTTTGGACTCTGTTTCACCTACCTGATGATTTCTCAGAATGGCTGAGGTTGTCAGCAGCCCCTGGAGAACTTCCAGGGTTTCCAATATTGAACTTCAAATATTAAATTTTGTTTTTAGAGAATGACAGTGGCATTTGAAGAGCTTCGCGTGCAAGCAGAGAACGACAGATTGGAAATGAGTTTCAAATGTGAGAATTCTGTTTATTGTGCTTTTGCTGCTGCCTCAACAGTTTTGTACTTGATAGCTTTTATTACACGTGCAGTGTGTCAGGGCAGACAGATGTGAAGTGCTCAAATGGTGAGCAGGTCACACTGCGACACTGGGACTGTCTTTTATTCATGCTACCTGTATTCACTGCCTCGCCCCTTCTATTGTTGTTCCACTGGGCCAAATTTGGAACTTCATTTTTCAAATAGTCACTCAAAGTCCAAGCTTTGTTTGTGAAGTACAGTCTAGAGATCAATACTTACTTGATATAGTTAGTTTATTTAAATGACAATGCACTAGTGTGTAGCTACAGAAACTTTAACTAAATGCTCTCTCTATATATAAGTTACTATGTTCCTGTTTCATTTTCACATGTTCTTTTCTGTTAGTTTCTTATAACAAACATGGAGTAATGGGCTAATTCTGTGGAAAGCTGGCAAAAAAAAAGATATTTTCATTATAAAATCAAACATTGCCTCAACAATTACTCTTAGGAAACAAATTGTACAGCTGTACTATTGCAAGCAGTCTTAAACTGGAAGTTGTATTGAACTTGGAGTATATTTCAGCTAGAATGTTAACTATGGATATTACTGTATCTCAAAAGTAAAAGAAGAAGCAGAAAAAGTGGACAAGTTTGAAAAAGAATGCAAACTGGAAGTCAGTCAGAAGGAAAAGCAGGTTTGCTCAGTTTTACCATCTAATATGTACAGCTTTATTTGTGACTAAAGGGGCAGTGCAAGAGCCAATGGGTGTTTCTGGGCATTAGTAAAAAAGACAAAAATAACAGCTGAAGATGCATTTAAGTCAGATTCTGCTAAGTTTAGTGACATTTCAGTATCTTTAGTCTATTGGAATTCATGTTTTGATTTTGAACTGGAGAACTTTTTTATTCCAAGTAATGTGACTTGATCAATAGTTAGCTAGGATCAACAACCTTATCTAACTTGAATGACAACTGTATGTCTGCTTATACCTGGGGTACAAATGAAAATGAGCATTTGTACCTTTTCCTGATTTCATTATGATCTTTTTTAAATTTTGCTAGATTTCAGCTCTTACCATCCAGAGAGATGAAAAAGATGGTGTAATAAAAGACATCAAGGCTCAGCTGCAGGAATCACAAAATAAGATTGCTGACTTAATAGAAGCAAAATGTAAGAGTTCTGTCTGCTGTGTTTAAATGTAATTATTTATAGAAGCATAGGAAACAGGATCATGATAATTTTACTCTGTTACTGCAGAATTTTGGGGCCTTGAAGGCCTTATTTTTGTTTGGAACAGAAGGTACTCATGTGGGATCAGGACTGGCAGGGTAGTTTTTAGGGCAAGTCAAGCAGTGAGAGCTCTTGAAGATTGCAAGGGGAAAATACATTGCTTGAGTTTTGCAAATTTACAGTCAGGAAGGTGCCACTGAGGAAACTTACTTTTCAGAACTTTATTTTCAATATTTTTAAGCCATCTATATTCAAAGTATTTATAGTATATTATGTCAGTACCTTTGGTCTTTGTTATGTTCTATAAATCATTTTACATTTTTAGCAGCACTTTTTAGTAAATACCCTGTTTTTAAAAATATAAATAAACATCTTTTTTGCTTAGTATGTAAAGAAGAAATGTTAAAGGAATCCCAGGTCAGTCACGAAAATTTGAGGGCAGAGCTGGAAGAGGCTAAAATTTCATTGCAAAAGGCAGAGGTACACCTTCTTATAGTTTTACAGCATAAACAGACTAGATGAGTATTTGCATAAATAATTATGGATACTTTAGATGTGAAACAACTGTAGCTGTTTGTTGCAAAACATGTTTAGAAATTATGTATTTTTTGAAGGTTACTCAAAAGAACTTAGAAACTGAATTCCAGACTACAGTGAAAACATTAATTCAGGTCACTGGAGAAAAGGAAGCACAGGAGGAAGAATGTAAAAAAACAAAGGCTTTGCTTGCAGCCCTGACAGAGGAGTTTGAGACTTCTATTGCCAATTTGAAAAGCTTGCTGCAAAAAGAGCAAAATAGGTAAATTAAAGAGTTTAAATTCAAAGAGTTGTCTTACAGGTTGCACTTTATGACAAAATCAAGAACAATTGGAAATGAAGCTGAAATTCGGAGGTTTTTTGACACAGTGGTTAAAATGCAGAGACTTTAATGTATTTTTTTTATTTTTGCTGGTTGATACTGGTCTATAAAAAAGTAAA
This sequence comes from Acanthornis magna, assembly GCA_036785705.1. NCBI lineage: Eukaryota > Metazoa > Chordata > Aves > Passeriformes > Acanthizidae > Acanthornis > Acanthornis magna. The sequence goes on along the minus strand of JAWUZG010000222.1, from coordinate 149,395 downwards.
TTTTTGCCCCCTCCAACTTTCATAACTCTGTCTTTAAGAAATACAGATTTCTTTAGGTATATATTTGTTTACTTTTATGTCTATTGTTCTGAAGTTGTAAAAGTGAGATTTGATACGTGCTGCAGGCAGCTATGTCATCTGCCCGTTGAAAGGCAAATGTTCTTAAAGTACTTGTGGTAAGACTTTGTCCTATTGTCCTTTATGTTTCAAATGCAGTGCTTTGTACTATACATTCAGGAGTTTTTTTAATTACCGTTTTCTTAGATCAGAAAAATACAAAGACGAGTCAAAGCTGCTTACCTTGGAGCTCCAAAATAAGTCTGCTGAACTGGGTAAGGCTTGTAGAAAGGCAGAAAATGAGCTAGGCAGTAATAAAAATGTTTTCTGCTGTTTTCTGGAAATGTACTGTCTCTAGCAATTGGAGAAATTATTTTACAGCAGCTGTACCTGTCAGGAATTGCTTAAATTTATTTTTACTCATCTGACTCCCTTTTCTCTGGTGGTCATTGGTACTGGCAACAGCCAGAGGGCAGTGCTCTGCAGAGCTCCAATAGTAAGACCATCCATGCATGAATTCTCATGGAAGTAATTTTGGTTTCCAGCTAAGGCAGTAGCACTGCAGGTGCCAGGAGTGACTTCTATATCTTGTAGCAGAGGTTAAACCCTCCCATTAAGGTTTCTGTAGACCTTCCCCATGCTGGATGTGGAATGACGCTGGCAGAGGTTATCTTTAAATACTGCTTTGATATCCTGTGGTTTCTAGGGCTGTGCTCCTTAGCCCCCAGAGTAAGAGATCTGCCTTCAGGACTGTTTCCTGCTGCGCAGCACATGGCCCTGGACCTCATCTGACAGATGAGAAATGTAGTTGGATGTCCCTGTATACATTGTGGGCATCTACAGAGAAGTGCTCAAAAGTGAACTGCTAATGCTTGTCTAGAACAAGGCAAGAGGAGACCTGTGAGAATTCCACACCAAATACAACCTTGGTGTTGAGTACTTGCAAAAAATACCAGTATTGTGAATGTGCACATAGAAAACATTTGGAAGTTAGTAATAACTGGTTTCCTTTTTCACCATACCCATGTGAGTACCTTCACCAGTTCAGATTTTTTTTCTGGAAGCATGCAGATGCATCAATACTCGGAGAATACTCTGGTCTTACAGTCCATGGTTTATTTGAAGCCATAATTGTGGAGCACATAATAGGCTCTGAATTTTATTTAAGATAAATTATTAGTTTCTCTTCAGATACAGATTTGTTAATGTATTTCTTAGTAATTTTTTTCAAGTCTACATTTATCATAACTTAGCTTTACAGTTTCTGAACTTAATCCAACAAGTTTTGAGAACTGGGTATTACAAAAGGGTAAATGTTTTATACTGCCTGCTAAATATGAAAAGTTATTTCTGTTCCATTAATTTTACATTTCATGTGCTGTAGAAGAGATGACTAAACTGAAATGTGACAAAGAAATGCAACTTGAAGCGCTGTCAGAAACTCTGGTAAATGTTAATTTTTTTAGTCTCATGGCATTTGCTTTTCATATGAAATTCCTCTTGCTTTTCAAGTATCTTAAATGCCATAAATAAACACAGTCTAGTCTACCGTAACATTTCTACTAAGCTTTCTCACGATTTTAGTGTTTTCTCTGAAGAACTTGTTTATTGCCACTGTTTTTCTTGTCTCCTGTGTTTGGGTTTTCCTTGTCGAGATTTTCAGTTATTTCCTTCTTCATTTATGCCTATTCAAATGCCACTCCCCCTGGATGTACAGTTTTCCCATTTTTTTGTACTTGGAGGATGGTAATTAGCTCTGGCCTCTATGAACCCTACTTGACTGTGACACAGTCCCATTTTCTGTCGCACAAGTCGAAGCTATATGAGTTGCACTCTTAATAGAGGTTTGTTTTCATTATGATTTTATATTTACAAGTCTAACAAGAAACTGTACCAACTAAAGTAAGATAGTGTGAAACCAGGTGTGCATTTTACTATGTCTACTTGTTTCTTATAATCTGTGCATTGAGTGTTCTGAACTGAGTTTTGCTAATTTTCCAAAATGGGAAAATTGGAGTACTTTTACTGAAGAAGGATCTTGAGGCTACTGTAGAAAATTTTCAGAGAGAGAAAAGTTTGGAGAGAGAAAAAGAAATGAAAATGCTCTCCAAGTCAGAGAGGTCTGAAAAAGGGCAATAGTAATATGTTTTTATAAATAGTGAAGTTATACATCATAACTTGTATAGGAGTACATAAGAAATAGCACAGGGAGCAGTGTCCCACTCTGAGCTGCTCTGCTCATGACAGTGACAGCAGGAGATCCTCTATCCTCCTGTAGGGAGGAGCCTGACTGTTGCCCCTTGCATTCCTACAGTAGCTGTACTAAGGATGAGGACATAGCCCTGTCAGCCTTTCTATTCTATCATATAGTACTGGAATTCTCTGATATTTATTTAGTCTTTTTTGTTTAGATGAATGCAAAAGCTTACATAGTCTGAAGCAAAAGTCTTTATTTAAAATTATGTCCAAGGAATCTAATTTAGTAAATTTGCAGACTAGTTAATTAGACTCCCAGTAGGGACATATACAGAACTGGTGTCAGAGTTTACTGTCTCACCCCACTTCCATATCCCACCAGAGATAAGTAAAGACACAGTCTGATAATCCATGGCATGGATGTTGTTTGGTTCTTCTGAAAGCCTTTTGCTGTCAGTTCATGTCTGATAACTTTCATGTGTTGTAGTTTACACATGTATACTCAAAACTCTTCCTTTTCCTTTTGCAGAAAGAAATCCATGATTTGAAAGTACAACTGACTAGTACAGCTGAAAAGGAACAAGATCATTTAAACCAGCTTTTGACTCTGAAAGCAGATCTTGAACAAGAGGCGTATGACCATTTTGAAAATATAGTATTTAATTTTTTGGGTGTTATATAGAAGTTATTTTAATACACAGTGAAATGAACTATGATTGTTTTCTACTGAAAATTTTGAACCATGCAATATGACATTAATTATATACTTATATTTGTAAATTACATTTTCTCTATTTCTGTGTATTCTATGGAACATGTAGTTGTTCCATATCTCTCTGACTTAGTTAACAAGAAGAGAAAGTTTCTGAATTCGTTGTTAATCCTGCTTTGAACTACATCATCTTCAGTAACCATTGTATTTATGTAAAAGTTGACTCTGGTTTTCTTTCCTTCTTCTGTCATCTCTTTGTATCACTGTGACTTTGGTGCAAAGCTTATATTTGCAGATAAAGGCCCAGACTTCTATCAGCATGGAGTAACTCTTGATAATAGGTATATTTAACTTAAAAGGAGATTCCAAAATGCATGTTCTTATTCCTCTTGGTAATTTGTTTTAAATTAGGTTAAAGAACGAACAACTAACAGTGCACCTCAATAAGCTTTCACTAGAGAAAGAGCAAATAACACAAGAGAAAAATGGTGTGGCTGCAGAACTCAAGAAACTGCAAGAAAGACAGGAGGCAAGTTGTAAACTTCCAGCTGTTTTTAAAGGACAATATTCAATTTAAACTACAAATCAGATGGTAAACTGCAACATGACATGGTTCTCTAGAGTATTTGAACTATTTTTTGTGTTTGAATTGGAAAGGAAGTTTAGTTACACTTGTGAAGAAGGCAGGTCAGTGTGCTTTGGATGCCTTTGAATTTTTTAAGTAGTCACTTAGAATTGTATTTCTTTGCTGACACGGGTCTTTATTTAGGATAGTGAGAAAAAAGAAGAAAATACAAAGCAGTTAGTTGAAAACCTAGAAGAGGCAAATGGTCAGCTAAGGCAAGTAAAACCAAATATTAATATCCAATATTATTAAGGGAAGTAGACTCAAATAGTTAGGTGTGTTCATATGCTGCTTTCTGTGATTTTTTGATTCATGTTTTTCTAGATTATACAGCTAAACAGAATCTATTCAGTATTGCTGTTGGCCAAGTAGAAATTTTCTCAGATTAGAAACACCTATTGCTACAGGAACAATTTTTGCCATAATTTTATATTACATAGAAAGAGCTGTCCTGTTTTTTATTAGACATCTTAGGTGTGAAGGAAATTAAAATAGAAGATCAAGGTTATGGATTAAATGTGAAAAGGTGAAACGGGTTAAGTGTTACTCTCTGCAGAAGTCTCTGTACCATCAGTTCAATAGACAGGCAATCTCCCATGTTTCATAGCTGCATTATGATATTCCAGGTTAGGATGTATTTTCCTTAGGTTAGTTGGAACTTCTTTTCATACTTAAAAAAAGTATAGACTGTTCACATATTGACTTACCAGGCACGTTGCTTCATTTTAACAACATTTTCATTGAACACCTTATGAAGTTCCCATCAACATGAGGAGCTCTTTTTCCAAAATAAAAAATACTGCTTATTAGCAGTACTGAAAAAAGTTAAAGGCAATAAGTAAATATTTACTAATTCTTGTTAATTTGGCCCTTAGAAATGAACTGGAGTCTTTGAAGGAGAAAATGACAAAGACAGATGAAGAGATTAAAAGTAAACTGGATGAAAGAGAAGAAAATGTACGTCATGTCATGTGCTTTGTCGTGAAAATATGTTACATAACTTGTAGGACAGAATCTAAATGTAAAATGTTTGTTGGGGTTTTTCCTACAAAGCTCTGCCTGTGGATGTGATCTCTGCCAGAGACTTTCTTTTTTCAGGGCTCCTGCCAATTGTGTTGTGTGTCCACATGATGAGGCCTATTATTTTAAAAAACAAGGATGATCACTGGGATGTTTACTCTTTACTTCGAAGTTTAATATTAAAGATTTGTTTGATTCCAATTTCAGGCAAACAGAGAACCTGCTTTTCTTTTTTTTCATGTACCCACTGAGTGATGGATAGGCTCTGGATTAGCTTTTTATATGTAATGTGAGTTTTAGCTTAAATAGTTTTAAAATATTTTTACTTTCTTACTATAGTTTCAAAGCAACCTGGGTTTTTTAGCATTAGAATGGATTTCAAAATTTCATTGTAAAAGTCAAAGATTTACAGTTGTAATTCCAGGTTAAGAGTATTGAAAATGAAATTTCACGAAAGGAAAAGCGGTTGAAGGTTCTAGAAAATAATTGGGAAAATGAATTTTTTTGTGGATTGTAGGCAACTTACTGCAAGTCTATTTTTTAAATTGTGAAGATACTGGGGTTTTTTTTCTTCTTTCTTAACTCTACAACCGCTAAGGAAGTAGTTCACTGCTATTAATTAACATCTTGTAGTACTTTATGGCTAAAACTCTGATCATTGTAACATGTCAGCTTGTGTTTAGTTCCACTGGAATAAACCAGTCTGGTGCAAGTGCACATTTGAGAATGTTGACGGGAATCACTAACACAGGGAGTCATTTTTAGGACTTATTAATTAATGTTCAAACTATATCTTTCAGATGAATAATTTAAAGAAACAGGTGGAAAATAAAACCAAATGCATTGAAGAGTTGCAGCAGGAGGTGTGTACAGATTTTAAAAGTCACCAATACATAAACACGTGGTATTTTGGGGTGACCTGTTTTTGTCTGCTGTGATATCTTTACATACACCTATGTGATTTAAAGTTTTCCTTTCTTATGCTAGCTCTGAGTAAATTAAGGAGTCATTTTGGATTACTTGATTTATTAAACTATCCTTAATTTCAAAAAAGCAATTACAAAAATAATATATTTAATAAACTTCCACTTTTTTCATTTAGTACGTAGTATTATTTATGTACTTCTAGTAAGGACCTATTTCAGTTATCACTAGTAGAAAAGAATTCTGCACTAGCACAAATTGTAGTAAGTTCACTGTAAAAATATGCAACTTGTATTTTTTGCCATGACATCTTCACACATTCTGTCAGCAGCATCTTAGTTTTAATTCCTATTCTGCACCTTATTTGTTACTTCTGTTGTTGCTCAGGAGGAGCCTTTCTTAAGGTCATGAAGGAACAATATTATCACAGTAATTAGTTGAGCATTCTTTTGTTTGGTGAATTGTTCTAGAACCTGAACTGCACAACAGAGAGTTATTTGCTAGATGAAAGCTGGAATTTCAAAGATTCTGACATCCTTGACGCCGTTAAACCATTATGTAATTCTATAAACTTACTGCGGTGCTTGTTTTGTTTTATTTCAACAGAATAAGGTGCTGAAAAAGAAAATTACTGCAGAAAGCAAGAAAAGCAGTACTTATGAAGGGAAGGTAGGTTTAAATAACATCATGTAGAAGATGAGGTGAATGTTTTAAGTCCCAGTGTAACTAATGATAAAACTTGTTAAATACATTCTGAACTGGTTTATGGATCTGGGATACAGATTTTGCGGGAGTGAGCCTATAGTTTTAGGAAATGCTTCCATTTTTAATCATTGGGCACAGACTGGACTATTGGACATTTAAAAGAGATGGACTTCACATCCCAAGGAATTGTTTCTAATCAGTTTCTTTTTTTTCTTTTGTTGATAGTGGACTGAGCAGGGTTCAGTAACCCCATTGTAACAGAAAAGCATTTCAAAGACATACATGTATTATTCACTTTATGCTGTTCTTTAAATGTGTTCTGCAGTGGTAATCCCAGTGATGGGCATATTGTGTCCAGCTTTGGGCACCACACTTGAAGAAAGAAGTGGACTTTTTTGAGGATATTCCTATGAGAAACTTATAAGAAAAAATTGTAATCAAAATGCACATCTGGGGGGAAAATGTACCGTAAAACCTGTGAAAATCTTATATAGATTTACAAGAGGGAATAATATCTCCATCTGTATTTGTTTTTTCCGAGAAATTCACAGCATTTAGGGTGGCTGCTTAGGGCTGTCTTCAGCATTGTGCTGTTGCCATTTTTTTTTTTTAGTATTTTCTAACTCACTTCAGGCCAAAGTTCAATTCTTTATAAAAAAAAGGTGAACTTTAAATAGGAAACAGTTTAATCATATACCTGAAAAGTAATAGAGTGTTTCTGGTCAAAAATAAGGGGTTAAAAAACATCATTAGCATATTAATTCCTAAACAAATAACAGCAGCAATTCTGCATTCTCAAAAGGTGAATAAATTGCAGTTAGAGATGGAAAATATGAACAAGCAACATAAGGAAGCACTTGACATCTATCAAAGAGACATGGAAACAAAAAAAGTGAATGAAAACAGACTTCAGGAACAGGTGAGAGGTGTTAATTTTTACTGCAATTTAATTTTTTATACTGTTTTTATGAAGCTTTATTGGCCAGAGTCCTTGCTCTTACATTTTAGTCTTATCAACATAAATGGAACTTCTTGTGTATGCCTGTGGGCAAAGCTTTAATATGTTAGGTGCTTAAATTTAAGTATTTGAATATGTCTTTAAAAATAAGGATCCAGTTTAAAATTCCTTTTTTTGAGATGCAGTTCAAAGAAATTCTACTCTTGGTATAGTCAGCATAGGTAAATTAGATTAACTTCTCCCGTATTAGTATTTTTCTGCCCACACATTTCTTGATGGTAATGCTAAGAAATGTTAGGGTAGAGTGCTTGAAATGGCCTTTTCTTCAAAGTGAACCTGTCTGCCATGGATGTACTTTTAATCTGTGTATATTTGTCCATTTTAACAATCTGCGTAAAAGATGTCAGATTTGAAAAGGATCTTAAAAGCAAGTGAAGACTAAGTGAGACTGTACATACTTTGCACCCACAGGGGGAAGAAGAAATGAAACTAAGATTTTTTTAAAAAACATTGTTTATGACTTAAATGAAATTTATTACTAACAGGTAGAAAAGATGAGGTTGCTTTATGATGAAGCAACAATGATACAGAGAGAAACTGATATCCGATGTCAGCATAAGATAACTGAAATGGTGGCACTTATGGAAAAGCACAAGGTAGGAGATTCTATTGATTGCTCTGATTTGTAATGTGTGATACCATGTTAAGAACATTTCAAAACCAGAAAAAGGCCTGAATCTGGGAAAAGGAAGCTGAACACATGCATGATTTCTCATCAACTAAAATTAAATTAATTTTCAGATTTTGAAAACCTGTCTATGGGCAGATAAATTCAGTTAATCTAAATTTCTAGGATTTTTAAATTTTTGCTCGGGCTTCCTTTGACACCATCTGAATGCAGTATTTTTCAGTATCAGTTTGGCCTCTTTCTCTGAGGGGATTCCTTAGTGACTGTCAGCAGTTTAGCTTGACACATTTTAGTTTACATTTCTGTTACTCTCTTTTGTAGTATATTTAGCAGATACCATTAATAAAAATAGCACAGCTGGCTCTTATGTGCTGAACATGTGCTGCTGCATAGAGATAAAGCACTCTCTGCCAGCCCACAAAATAATATTGCATTGAGCATTTTCTGTTTTACAGTTTCTGCAGAAGCATCAGTGTTTGTTCGTGGTGCTTTCTGAATCTTTTGAAGAGCCTGGTTTGAAAAAATGACTGATGTTTTAAGACTGAGTAGATCTATAATTGTAACATTCAGTCACATGTTTTGAGTTTGTTTTTGGTTTGTTTCTTTTAACACAGCTTGAATATGATAAAATGGTTGAAGAAAAAGATGCAGAGTTAAAAACATATAAAATTAAACAGCAAAAGCAGTTATCATCAGAAAGAGCACTGGTAAGGAGTACTTTCCGATGTTAAATAATTCAAGGGAGGGGCTTATATCCTTGAAGTGTAATATAATTAAAAATGTAATATTTTACTTCTTCCTAATTAATACTTGAGGAGGGGTTAACTGTCTGTTTTAGTGGGACTGAATGGTAAAAATCACCACTAATTTGTCTGATTTTATTTTCTTACAGATCTTATTCTGAGCACTAAAAACTCCAAATGTTTCTAAAAAAAATTAGAGTAGCATTGTGTTTGTGTCTACGCTTCCAGATAGTGTGTCATGATCTGACTTTACAGTCTGAATAGGAAACTTTTATTTTAAATAGTTAGATTCTGCCCTCCCACCTCTGTTCTCCCAAGTGTTTTAAGGTCTTACATTGAACATTTCTGGTCAAGTATCTGTTTTTTATAGTACGCAAGTCTTTTTTAAAACAAGCTAAAACAAAGCTTCAACTAAAGGGTTGAAAAACAAATAGAATTATCTTTTTTTTCTGATGAGTATCCGTATTAATTACTGCCTCACTTTGGACTGTTTTCTTTCTTCCAGGTTGTGCATAGTTAACCCTATTCTTTATTTAATTGTTTTTAGGAAAATGAGCTGTCGTGTTTGAAAAGTCAACTGTCGTCCCTTAAGGAAAAACTGAAAGCTGAAACTGAAGAAAAGGTGGAGTTTCTTACTAACAGTAGCAGTATGGGTGAGAGGTGCAGCCTGGGCTTATGCTCTGGGAGAAGTTGTAGAAGGAATGAAACTGAATGGAAAATAATGACTTTTGAATGTTGCAGTTGTACTAAACCCGGTCCTATATTTGTGTGAACTTTGTAACAGTGTATGATTGTAGACTGTCTTCTGTAATTACACCAAGAAGATTTTTCACAACTGAATTCAAATAGAATATTTACTTCCTATCACATAACTCTTTTTTAGGAGAATCTTGTAAAAGAGCACTCTCGAAATAGGATTCCTGAAAGTGAAAAGAAACACAAGGTAACTTTAACTTTTTAATTAGTTTTAGATTTTGGTAATATTTATATGGGTAGAATATAATTAGAGTGCCATGATAATTTATTTGCATTCAACAATAGAATTGGAATGCTTTTAACTTAAACCTTTTTTAATTTTAGAAAATACAAACTTATGCTTCTGAGACTCCAAAACCTCATTTAGATCTAGACAGAGAATCTACTAATGTAAAAAATAAAAAGTCTCCGAATTATATTCCTATGGAAGTCAACATGGTGGAGAAGAAAAAAATGCCTCCTTCGGCCGAAAGCCTCTTGGGCGGTCCAGCACTGAAGGTTTGTAGCTCCTAACAGTGAATTCTTCTTGTTGCATTTTTCTGACTGTATTTCTTACTTCTCTGTGGATGCTTTTTTACTTTTTTTGCTGGGATAAGCTGTGATTTTAAGGGGTGATCCCATTCCATCATGATATTAGACAGCAGTTTGTGGAAAGGCTCCCAATATGTGTAATTTTTCTTGCTCAGTTACTAAATTTGTCAGTTATCACAGATCAGTAACAATTCTTGTCCCAGAGAGATTGTGAATTTTATGTCTCTAGAATTGTTTCACTTAGTCTTAGAAGTGTCCATTTGTAAAGGCATTTTTTTTCTCTCTGGATGAGAAAAAAGCTTATATAGCTGTAAAAATTGTCAAAGTATCAAAGTATTCCTGACTGCAGAATTTACCCTTCTTCCCTGTCAGGAGTTCACTTGTGATGTTCATATTGTAACAATAGAATCCACTACCATTTTGATGTTATCTTTCTAAAAAAGGACTGCACTGGACCATTGCAATGTTTCTCAGAAGTTTAGTGTCTAGTGAAAAGACTATTTTAAGTAAAACCAATCTTGATATTGCTATCAATCTTTGAAAGCCTTTTCCTGCAGTTTTGTTTGTCTCCATTTTCTTTGATGCTTGATGTAGTCCACATGTAGTGGCTACAGTTCAGAATAACCTGAATTTCTGCACATAAGCATGAAGAACTTAGATACAATGTGGCATGAAACTCAGTTCTTCCACAGATTCCTGTTCATTCTCCTTGTTTGGCAACCAAAAAAGCATATTTCCACCCCACCCCACTTTGTTTGGGTCTAAGCTTCACGTTTGGATGGAAAGATAATAGTTCCACCACATCTTTCAGGTGTCTTCTTGGACGCTCAGACCATAAACTGGGTCATGAGTTTGGGTTTAGAATCTATACTTGCACCATAAAATATAATAAAAAAATTTTAAAATTTTCTTTCCCAGACGTATGTTATAAAGACTCCTCCAACAGATAAACTGCAAAGTGGAAGAAGCACAAACCTGCCCTCAGAGCAGAACATAAGGAAAAAGCAAAAAGTGCTTCTCCAGCTGGATACTCAGTCAGACAGCTCCGAGCACAGCGACCTCCTGGTAAGAGTCACGGAACAAGTTCTTTGTGCTCACTGCTGTGTCTAAGAATGAAGATAAAGCATTTGGGCTTCCACATTCAAGACAGTTAAGATGTCATTAAGTGTATATTTTTACTTAATTGGTTCTTTCTGGAATAGTAGTTGTATGTACATAATTTACGTTCTTTTTATTGAACTCTTATACCTCATAATGACATCTTAACCTTTTTTCTTCTCCGTAGTTTAATATCCCTAGGGGAAAGAAAAAGTATTTTCAATATAGTGTGACTAAGTAACTTTTTAATTTATTAGAGCATAGTCTCGGAAGAAGAAATGTTTAAAAAATTGTACCAAGATTATCCTCAGGCGTCACAATTACATTCCACAGCACCAAAAAAGGTATGTTAGCCTTTCATAAGATTAAACCAAACAGTTAGTCACATTGTTCACAGAAGCTAATGGATGGCTTTATTTTCCTTCCTAGACACCAACTCCATCCAATGTGAAATCTCCAGGCTCTGCACTGAAACTCAAAACCATGAGGAGAATGCGCCAGGCGGGATGGACTGCGGTTTCCAAAATGGACAGGAAAAGAAAAATGAAAGAAGCTGTAAAGTTCTTTGCTTAAAATGCAGAAATACCCAGTGCCCTGGCATTGCTTCCTAGTGCCACCACAGGGTTGTTATTCTCTCAGGGTTAGCACTTTGTTGCATTTTTCTGTCATACTCAGTGTGTTTAATACTATGTTCATTTCCTTTGCCCTCATAAACTTTATAGATCTATAACTACATCCCCCTGCAGAGCATTTCCCACCTTTCCTCCCTTGTGCTGCAAAATGTTGGGAAACAAATTAGCCAATTTTAAATTCTACAATAAGTATAACTACATAGAAAGTTGTTTCAAAGCTGTTTCTGGCATTAGAAATTCTCGTTTCAAAGAACTTCGGGTTTTATAAAATTTACTCTGTTTTTCTTAATATGTAATACTTAGTGAAAGAAATGTAGCTGTTAAATGTGTTCACTTTTACCTGAAGTCTTCTTGCTTTTTCTGCTTTTTTACTTGCATTCTAACTGCTTGCATTTTAACTTGCATTAAACCTTGCATTTTGACTGCTGTTACACCTGTCTTTTTAGACTGTTTTGTTTTCAGTATGTTACAATGGTTTTGAAACTTCTAAAATTGAAGTTTCAATAGAATTACTTGTATTTAAAAGGATTTAATCTTCATAAGGAGTAAAGTATGCATGTTATAAACCGTGAAAACAATGTTAAGATGTCATTAAATTGTTTATCTGAAATATAAAGTGTGAGACTAAATGTGTTGCTTTAAATATTTGAGCACAGACAGAAATCTGTCTGTTCAGGCAGCCTTCCTAGGTACCAGCAGCTTCTGCTACAGGAGTGTAAGGATAAATTACAACATTTGTTTCTGTGTCAATCCTTGATTAATCTTGGTTTCACAACAATGACAAACCCTACTCCAGAGCCTAGAGATAACAAGAAAACTACAAGCGCATCTTAAAATATAATGAAAAATCAAAATCCCACGCCCATCTGAAGTGGGCAGCAAAACATACAGGTTGCATTCTTTTTGTGTAGTCTCGTGGATAGGCCATTAGTTTGGGTTCCTTATGTTGAGCTGTTGAGCAGCGATGTGAATAACATTTGTTACTGTACATAACTAACAAATATTGTGCAAAGATCTGGAAGAATATACTGTGCTTTCCCCATGAGCACTTGAAAGCTAAAAATGGAAGTCTGTACTGCCCACATCAAGACTCAAACAAGTAAATAATCAATTAGAACCTTGTTATTTTCCGGGGACATGAATCCATGGTATATCACATAATTGTCCTGATACCATGAGTGTGTCCTGTGAGGTGTTGTGTAAATCACCTGAAAAATTACAAATATATTGCCAGCAACACTCTAGAAAGCTTGCAGGAAATGCAAACAGCTGGGAAGGGTGTAAAATCATATCTACCCTTTTCTGTGCCTGATTCTGTCAATGGAATGAGGGTCCCCATGCTTGTTGCCATGGCAACAGTCCCCAGCTACATCTCTCAGTGTCTTTTTCTCTGGCACCTGCCCCTCATGGCCAGTTCCACTGCTGGTCGTGGTGATGCCGGAGCACCCATGGGACTGGGGAGAATCTGGAGAGCAAAAGGGACTGAACTCCTAGGCTCAGGCACAGACAGGTCCATGTGGGAAGGAAAAGCTGTGCAGGGAAGCATAACCAGGAATTCATTCCCTGCTTCCCACAGGCAGGTGGGTGTTCATCCATCCCCAGGTGAGCAGGGCTCCATCCCAGGAAATGGTGACTTGGGGACACAAATGCCATCACTTTTGGCATCCCCCCATTCCTCCTTCTCCCCCCTCTTTCCAGACTGATTCTCACTCCACATGGTGTGGGAAACCCCTGGGGTCACCTGTCCCAGCTGTGTCTTTCCCCCTTTGTGGTGCTCCCCCAGCCCCCTCACTGGTGGGGCAGGATGAGGAACAGGAAAGGCCTTGGCTCTGGGCAGGAACAAAAACCTCCAGGAATTTTCCCCCCGTTTCCAGACCAAATCCAAGCCCGGCCCCAGAGAAGCCCCGGGAAGGAAATTAACTCCCCCCAGCCCAAACCAGCGCACATCCCACAGCACTGGGACCAACACTGTCACTGCTGTGTACTCAGCCCTGGCGATGAGGCGTTGGGATGGGCAACCAACTGCAGCAACAGGGCTTTATTGTGGCTGTCATGGCACTGACCTTTCAATAATATTATGGGATCGTTTCCATGACAAATGATTCATGCAAATGTCTTACAAGGTCCCTGGCAACTGGTTTATTGATGGTTGCCATCAATATTGCAGCAACGAGATCTCTGTGTGGGTTGTCATGGCAACTGCTATAGCAACTACCCCTCAGATGGTTGTCATGGCAACCAGCCTTAGCAACAGGACCTGACATGGTTACAGTGGCAGCCAACCATAGCAACAGGTCCTGGTGAAGTGTCCATGGCAACAGTCCCTGGCAACATGTTTCCATGACGGCTGGCACATCACCCACCCCAAGCACTGGTTACCATGGAAACAGTCACCAGCAAAGTGGGGTTGCCCTGGCACTGGGTACCAGCAGTGCGTTTGGCTGATGCTTGCCATGGTAACATCACAGCTCTGGAATTCCATGGCAGAAGCCCATATGGGTCCTAGTGCTGGTTTCCATGGCAACTGAGCATCACAACTGGTTCAAGCCTTGCTTGCCGAGGTACCACGCTTAGGAAGGAGCCCTAAGTTCATAGTTGCTGTGGTGGTTGCTGTGGTAACAACTTCCCAGGGAGGTGGACGATGTCCCATTCCTGCAAGTATTGAAGGCCAGGTGGGACAGGGCTCTCATTTTTCATGATGTGAGAAATGCTGAGTGAGGCCAAGGTGAGGCCTTGGCCGTTGCGAAGAGAGTTGGGCTGAGGTGCTGTGGAGCTTCTGAGAAACGCTGTGTGCTGCCAGGAACTGCTGTGTTCTAATGTGCTCCTGCTTTTATTGCTTATTGAACAGACTTTGAAATTTGTTTTTGCCTGGATGGCATCACATTGGTGTTGTCCCACGTTCAGGGAAAGCTGCCGATGGGAAGTGGGGCCAGGCCTTGGGGCCCTGTAAGCAGGGGTGCCAAAGGAGGCCCTGGCAGCTGTGCTGGGCCGCAGCAGCGGTGAGCAGCAAAGTGCCTGTGCGTGGGGCCTCTGCCAGCCGGCACCTGTCCCGTTTGCTGCACTCGGGGGATCTGCGAAGGAGCACGGCTCCTGGGCCCCCGATCCTGCCGCTCCTGGAGGCCTCAGCCTTTGGCCACTGAGAAGATGGCAAGGTATGTGAATGGAGTATTTCAGTAGCTTGGAGGGGAATTTTCCCTCCTAGACCTTCTTTGTGTTCTTGCGGGAGTGCAGGTGTGCATGCGCTCTCTGCAATGTGGGAGAGGGGCTGCTCTGGTAGATTCAGAAGTGCTTTAGGTTTGTCCCTAAGTTAGGTCTCGAAGTTCCTGCAGTGCTATGGTAAGGGCTGTGTGGATCCTTTGCTGAGGTCTTGGGTTTCAGCTCAGTTCTAAGTGAAGTGTTGTGTAGTTGAAGTCCAGTTCAGTTGAAACGCTCTTAAGTGCTGTTCCCGTGCTAAGTTGTTGATTTGAATTTGGGTTATCAAGTGAAATGTTGCTCAAGTTGAAGTGCTCCTAAGGGAAGTGCTCTTGAGCCTTTGGGCCATGTTCTTTTTATCCTGACCCTTACTCTTCTTCAGAGACACAGCTTCACACACACGGACAGACAGGCATAGATAATTTGGGTTTGATTTCATTTTGGATTGATTGACTCTGGATTTTTGTTTGTTGCTTTTCCTCGCTGTGCCTTAAGCATGGTGTAAGTAGTAGAGTGAAGCTTGGCAAGGAAGCTCGTCCTGCTGTGGCTTTGCTATGAAATCTTTCTTTCCTGATAGCTTTCCTATGATTCTCTGAGTGATGTGCAAGTGCCTGTGCCATCACATCTCTTTAGCAGCATGGAGCCACCTGGGATGTCAGCACCGAGGTGCTGTGAGTGAGTGCCTGTGACACCAGGGCTTCTGGGCAGCATGCGGACTCCTGGCGTGTGCCTATGGCTGTCCTGGGACGGCCTGTGAGCTCAGTGTTCTTTTGAAAGCTGGATAGCTCTGGCGTGTCCCCAGGGAGTTCCTGTGACAAGATGGGACCTCCTGGCTCTTTGGCAGCCTGGAGATGGCTGGAGTGTGCCCAGGGGACAAGTGTGAGTGTCAGGGACTTGCCAGCTCTTGAGGAGGATGGAGGGTGCAGGGATGTCCCCATGGAGCCCCGGTGAGTGCCTGTGAGCTCGTGGCAGCTTAGCCATGTGGAGACATGTGGGCTGTCAGCCCTGAGAGCCTGTTGTAGGCCGTGATCTCCGTGCAGAGAGGTTTGTCAAATGGGAGAGTCGTGGCATGTCCCTATGGAGCCGCTGGGGTTGTGTGTGCCCTCAGTGTTCTTTAGGAGCCTCGAGAGCCCTGGGATGGCCCCGTGGAAGCGCAGGGAGTGCCTGTGACATAGCAGCGGTGCCTGATGAGATCAAAGGGCCCTGGGATGTCAGCTTGGAATGGCTGTGAGTGCCTGAGAGCACACGTCTGTCTCTCATGGCCGGAGAGCTGTGGCAGGTGCCCATGGTAGGTGTGTGAGTGCAGGTGAGCTCAGGGCTCTGCAGAAGGCTGTAGGCCCGTGGGCTGTGAGGCTGGCAGGCCTGGGAGTGCTTTTGAGCTGAGTGCTCCGTAGCAGTTGGAAGCCCCCTGGGAGGTTGTAGCAGGATGCTTTGGGCCGGCTGCTTTGCCTTGGAACATGGTCCAGGCACTTGGACAATGTGCTATTTGCAAAAGTCTCCAGGTGTCTTTCAGAGGGCCAGCGTGTGTTGTTTTGGCCTTGAATTCTGCTGCAAGTCCTTCTGGCAAGGAAGCCTGCATGAAGGTGCTGCTAGTGAGGCAAAGATTGGGCAGATGAGCTGCTGCCGGGAGTTGCAGGCGTCTGCCTGCCAGTCAGTCCCTTGAGAGTGTCAGTGTGCAGTCAGTCCCAGTTTCCTAGGGGAGGTTTTTCTAGCGTGTTCCTCCTTGGAGTGTGTGAGGGCTCCTGCTTTGGAAGTGGACACCAAGCAAGGGTACTCTTGGGAGGTGAAGGGAAAGAGAGCTGCCCATGAGTGTTGGTGTGGTGAGTTCCATCGAGCTCTACTTGGGAATTGCATTTTTTTGGCTTGCTGTAATATATGACTGCTTTGCTATTGCTTTCACAGAGTGCACCCCATTGTACTCTATGCACACCCGCAGGAGTAGGTTTAGCTTTTCTATGGAGTGGTCAGTAATTGGGATTGAGTTGTTTGTGTCAAATCATTTGTCTTAGGGAAGAACTGCTTTTCTAGGAATAGATCAGATGGGCCATTTGTAAGTGCTGCGGGACAGAGTTACTTAAAGCACGGACAGTGTGAGGCTGGGATTGGATGCAGCCGCTGCCAAGGCTCCTATCTCTGAGAAGGAGTTGAGAAAGCCAAGAGCTGCTCTCTGGCCCTCGTGACTCAGTGGCCAGGCTGCTCTGGGAGCCTTTGTGTGAAGCTGTCAGCGCAGCAGCGACAGATGTCCCCGAGGAGCTTGTGTCAGTGCTGGTGAGATCAGAGCTCTTGTGCAGCCTGGAGAGCCTGGGGATGTGGCCATGGAGCTGCCAGGATATCTGGTGACCTCGGGGTTCCTATGAGCAGAGGGAGCACTAAGATGTGCCCATGGCACCTGTGTAAGTGCCTGTGGCTAAAGGGCTCTTTTGCAGCCTGGAGAGCCTTGGCATGTGGCCATGAAGCCACAGTGCGTGTCTGTGACATCAGAGCGCTTTGGCAGCATGGAAAGCCCTGGAATGCCTGCAGGGGCCAAGGGTGAGTGCCTGTGACATCACGGCTCTCCGGCAGCAGGGAGACGGAGGGAATGTCGCAGCAGATGCCCTGAGTTCCTGTGACAGCGTGGTTCCTTAGCAGCGTGCAGATTGCCGGGATGTTACCCTGCAGGCCCTGGCATTGCCCTTGTACTGGCTGTTCTTTAGGAACATGTCACCAAAACTGTGGGAAAACCAAAAACTCTCCAACAACATTTATAATGTTAGAGAGTCAAGGCATTACTTTCTTATCTGGCCAGGATGTTGTTCTGGCCAGGGTGTACCACAGAAATCATCTCATCCACACATAGTCCGGGTGCAGCGAGAATCATTCCGTGATGCACCACTTTTACAGGATTTCCCCCCAAATTTTATGCAGTCAAAACCCATAGAGATGCATTGTTTCAAAGTTCATTGGTGCAGAGTTGAGCAACCCCCAGTGTTCAGTTTCCCATTGGATCCAAATCGCCCTCGCCTCCCATGCAAATTCGATCTTCATTTTTCAATTTTCTTATCAGGCCTTTTCAGGCGAGATGTCTTCAACTCTGTCAGGGGTGGCATCTGGGGCGGATGTTTGTAGATTGCCACTGATGTTATGTTAATGTTCCATTGATGGCCTTTATCTTTCTGGCTATCTTTGGGCTCCTCCCAGGCTGTAGATATGTTGAGTTCATCAGACCTCACCTGGCAGAACAATGTCCTGAAAAGAAACTTAAAATTCCTTTTCCTGGAGTACAGACAAACCAAGCCTTTGGCTAAAGTTATATCAAATTTTTAAACTGGTCTATTTTCCAAGAAACAGAGAGAGAGCCGTGGCATGTCCCCCTGGAAGCCCAGTGAGTGCCAGTTCCAAAAGAGCTCCTTAGCACTTAGAGACACGTGGGATGTCCCCGTGGAGCCAACTGTTAGAGCCCATGACCTCAGAAATATTTGGAAGCTGAGAGTTCCCCGGGATGACATGGGATGTGAGCATGGGTATTGGGGAGGATGAAATAGGAAAGCCTTATAAATATTCTTACCTGGCAAAAGATGCTGAGAATATAGAAACTGTAAGCGAGATTGAAATGAAGACAAGCTTTGAGATACCAAACCCCAGTTACTAAATAACTGGAAAAACAATGGTATGGCCACTGAAGGTAATCTCCCTCTTTGATTAAACAATACCCCTCCTTCATTAGGCAATACCCTCTGCTGGCAGGCAAGTCCAAGGGTCAGAGTAAACCCTACTAACTTAGCAGAGGGTCCAGAAAGCAGTTTTTAGGGTTTAAAATATAACGTCATATGGTAATGCAATGACTCTCATAGGCTGTATGTAAATGTTGTAGTATTTGTAGCTTGTTCTTGATTGGTTAGTGAAAATTAGAATATTCAGCACAGAAGATGATTTATTGTATTGTAAGCCACAACCACGGGATTCGTGATTCCATATTCTGTATTCTGTACTTCTCTCCCTCTCTCTCTTACTTCTCTGGCCTGCTCGGAGCTGCGTCTGGCGGCCCCCAGCAGATCTCCTTCACCCAGGCCTTTTTACAATAAACCTCACGTTCTAAGACCAAACTCCAGAGGTCTCTCGTCTCCGTCCCGACCATCTGAAACAAACTGCACCAACACCTCAGACAGCAATCCTACACATGGGGAGCCTGTGGGCAGGTGTGATCTCCCTGCTTGTGCTGGTGCTTTCCCCCCTCCCCTTTTTCAGGCCGCAGCATGGTGTGAGAAATGCTGCTGAGGCCTTGGCTCTGATGAACACAGCGGGGCTGAGGTGCTGTGGAGTTTCTGGGAAACGCTGTGTGCTGCCAGGAACTGCTGTGTTCTAATGTGCTCCCCACTCCTGGAGGCTTCAGCCTTTGGCCACTGAGAAGATGGCAAGGCATGTCAAGGGAGTATTTCAGTAGCTTGGAGGGGAATTATTCCCAGGTCCCTTGTAGACCCTCTTTGTGTCTATGTCTGTGCAGGTGTGCATGTGCTCTCTGCAGTGTGGGAGGAGGGATGCTCTGGTGGATTCACAAGTGCTTTAGGTTTGTCCCAAGTTCAGCCTGTAAGTTTATGTAGTGCTGTGGTAAAGCCTGTGTGGCTCCTTTGCAGAGGTGTTGGGTTTCAGTTCAGTTCTAAGTTAGGGGTTGTGTAGTTGAAGTCTAGTTAAGTACAGTTAAGTGCAAATTCTCCCTTATTTGTGACTTACTAAATCCAGATCCATAACATGTGGTCATTGATATGCATATTCCAGCTAAAGACTAGCACCCAAATCAGCCCTTTGACCTGGGTTCAGCTGGGGTCTAAAAATGTAGGGATAGACCCCTTGTCTCATAATTTGGTAGATCTATTGTTTATAAATTTACCATCTGCCCCCCCCAATTTGAAGGAAAATGAAGTTGTTCTTCGAACATTGGAGGTTTATAACTCGGGAATATTTGACACTAATGAAAGTGTTCATTTTACCATGCAGTGGGAGGATTTGACCAGTCTGCCAGAGGTGGATGAAAATCTTACCCCTGAACCGAACACGGGGGGGAACAGCTGCCTCCCAGGGACCGGTAGAGTGTTTAAGAGCAAGAAAAGTGGCAAGGACATGAGGGACAGCACACTGGGAACATCCTCACCTGAGCCAGACGACAACATGCCAGTAACATCCCCTTCCTGAGGCAGGAAATGGTGCGGATTCCATACCAGAGTACATCCCAAGGGTGATGATTCCCAACACAAATCCAGCCTGTCCATGCTGTGTGACTCAGACGGACCATGTGTTGGGCTTGAGTGAACACCTGAGGAAAGCCTACGGGAAAAGTAGGATTTGGTTTTGGTGTGCTGAGTGTGGTAAGCAAAACACTCACTTTCACGGTATTGCTTGTCACTATCCCAAGTGCAGAGGAACAGCAGAAGCAGCTCTAGCTGGTGAGTGGTCACGTGATGTATGAACCAAAGGTTGGCACAGCCCCTGATTAGAAATCTGGAAAGCATTGCTGCTTCCTGCCCCAAGGAGTCTTCCACCCGAGGAGCCCACAAGAGATATTGCACCAAAGAAGAGGAACTGAATTATTAAAATGAAGGTATAGATCTAATATCGATGCCCACCTGAGACGGACAGAGACTCTCTAACTTGTTAAGGTTAGAAAGTGTATGTTTATTTCAGTGCCGGTGAGCTGCAGGGATGGCTCCCAAATGTACAGCTCTGAAGTAACAATGCAACACAGAACTTATTTATCTATAACAAAAATGCATATTTAAAATACAGATACATATTCATAGCATAAGCGCCTCCCATTCCTTGCTTCATATTGAAATTAGCAAAAAGTCATGGAGCATGCACAGTTCCTGCAATGGAATTGGGTTGGGGGTCTTTAATTGAGTCTGAGGGCTGCTTTGGATGAAGTAATATGAGTCTTCCTCAGTGTGACCTTCTTACTTCGTTGGTTTTTGACAATACATTTGACCCTGGGAAACTCCCAATGCTCTCTTCTATTGCTTCTGAGTAGGTTGCATCTGGGCAAAATTTGTAACTGTCTAGGCTCTCCTTTGAACCTCTTTTCTTAAGATTATTTAATTGTCTATTCTAAGCACAGCTGAGTAAATATCAAATAATCAAAGGCTACTCTGCATTTAATCATTAATTTCTTTCTAACTGAGTTCTGCGTCTTTTCCTATTCTAGTTAATTTTAACAAAACTAACATTTGTCTAAAATCTCTACATTTCAGTGTCTAAAAGAAAACTCTATGTTTCAGAACCACTGCTGATGAGACTGCAGGTACAGTTCAGTGGCAACAAAAATATCAATAAACTCATTGAAGTACACATTCCATCCAAAACTGCCAAACAAACCAGTGATGAAAGGAGATTGCTGCCCAGGGGTCCAGCTGTTGGTGTGGGAAAGGAACCTGGGATGTGTCTTCAATGAGGTGAGGATGAGGAACAGCTGCGATACCTGGAGCTGCCTGAGGGAAGGGCAATACAGGCCCATTATCAGAGGATTTTATGGGGAGTGTCTCTCAGCAGAGAAACTTAACACCTTTCTGCAGGCATTCAGGAAATTGGTTGATGGACAGGACATCACAACAATGGTGAATGAGTCAGAGCAGGACTGATGCTGATGCCTGGACATGATGAGCTAGATAAGAACAACGACTTGAGATAACAACAGAGCAGGGACCCGGAAAGGTAGCTCAAGAAGACCTCCCCAGAAATGGATGAAAAAGAGAGCCATCAAGAAAGGTAAATATCTGCACTTCCAGCAATTTTTCTATTGAGATAGGGGGAAACTCATCAAGATTAAGATGAGAGCTTAATTACGAACTGGGCATCTCTCTTAGGTTACATGGAAGGTGTAGCCAAAAAGTAAGTATCCTATTAGCATCTTCATGAGCTGTTAAAAACAGGTGGGGCAGTGTTCTTTATCTTCAGCATGACTCAGTCCTGATACCACCCTCGGGGGGGCTATCTCGGCTCATGGACCGTCAAGGTCTCCCAGGATGGCTCATGAAATTACATCATCCCATTGTGAGATACTCCGCCCCGAGGGGAGGAACTGAACATTCCCACCTGCATAT
Organism: Acanthornis magna; assembly: GCA_036785705.1. Taxonomy (NCBI): domain Eukaryota; kingdom Metazoa; phylum Chordata; class Aves; order Passeriformes; family Acanthizidae; genus Acanthornis; species Acanthornis magna. Next base: position 127,491 of record JAWUZG010000222.1, on the reverse strand, counting down.
AAGATGAAGTAGGAACACTATGACACACTACTTCCACTGGGTTCCCCAGAGGAGCAGAGCTCAGGAACCACCACTGGACTTCCTGAGATGGACCAGACCTTTCTTCAGGATCACCGCTTCAACAAGACCACATCCATCACTCCAAGGGGACTGCAGCCACCATTTAACTGGACTGCTACCACCACCCGGACCAACAGGGTGGCAGGTTGTATTCTGACTTTGTCAGTTTAAGCTGGTGTTTCTGTATTAGTGCCTTTATTTTAATTTTCCCTGTTAAATTGTAGGTCTGACTTGGAATCTCTCGCAACCTATTTGTGTGGGGGTAATTCCTTTGCTGGTTTGCTTCCGAAATAGCACAGCGTCGCTGCAGAGCTCACACCTCTTTGCCATCCTGCTGGATACCTTGCAGAGGGTAATAAAGCCAACCTCTGCTCCAGTAAAATACCCTTGGATTCCCCAGCCAACAGTATCATTCAAATGGTGAAATAAGCTTAAGGTAAGAGCTCTGTAGCTTTTTATTCTAAACCTAGGCCAGGGGTTTGTGCTGAGCAAGATCAGCATGCAGTCGGGGAGTACACTACTGACTGAATCCTCTTTCCTATTTAATCTTGCCTAAAATTTTCTGGAGCCATAAAATGGGGCAGTCTATACATTTATTCCAGGGATTGACTGCTACCCAGACCAGTCCTTTGGACTGTGTTGATCTGGTGTCAAAAAGGGCAGGGGTAGACCACCCTGACCGATAAATTTATAGACCTGATTTCCAAAAATTCACAATCTGCCCTGCCATGATTTTGTGGAAAAGGAATCAGAGCTGGTGAGACTGGAATTTTATAATTTGGGATTGTTTTGTTTGACTAATGAGAATGTTCATTTTACCCATGCCGTGGAAGGGTTTGGCCAGGCTGCTGGAGCTATTACAGAGATCTTTCACCTAAACACAACATGGGGGAGAACTGCTGCCTCCCAAGAGCTAGAGAGAACAGCGGCAGAAAAAACAGCAAGGAATTGAAGGACAGCACACCAAGAACATCCCCCCTTGGACCAGCAAACAGCACAGATTCAGCACCGGAGGACATCCCAACAGTGACGATTCCCAACAAAAATCCTGCCTGTCCATGCTGTGGGACCCAGACGGACTGTGTGTTGGCCTTGACTGAACACATGAAAAGAGCCCACGGGAAAAGCAGGATTTGGTTTCAGTGTGCTAAGTGTGGTAAGCAAAACACTGACTTTCATAGTATTGCTTGTCACTATCCCAAGTGCAGGGGAGCACCAAAAAGGGCTCCAGCTGGGGAGTGGATCTGTCACGTCTGTGGAAGGGATTTTTTGACAAATATTGGCCTGGGCCAACACAAGAGACATGTTCATCCTGCTGTCAGGAAGCTGGAAAGGATGGCTGCATCCCGCCCCAAAGAGATCTCTGCCCGAGGAGCCCACAAAAGAGTGTGGACAAAAGAGGAGGAACAGCTTCTGATTAAACTGGAGGTAGAGTTTGAGGGAGAAAGAAACATCAATAAATTAATTGCAGGCCACATTCCTTCCAAAACACCTAAGCAAGCCCGTGACAAAAGGAGCCTGTTACGCAAGGGACCAGCTGTGGGCATGGGCAAAGAGGCAGAGATGACTCCTCAGTCAGAGGATGATGAGGAGCAGCTGGGGAACATTGGCCCCAGGAGGGGCAATTAATACCGGAGAGTGTGACATGCAGCATCATTCAGAGTCACCATTTGTAGATGCCACCCATGAAATCTTTACACGTAAAGATTTTAAGGTCCCAGTATTTCATTTTAGAGGAATCTCCTTCTGTTTCACAGCCATGACAAAATGCTAACATACGCAAATACATCACATGTTGTCTCTTGAATTTCCAAGCAGGACAGACTTGACTTCCCCACACTGATGCTAAAGCTTTCACAGTGGTTTGTAGAACCAGAGAATCATAAAATTGTGGAATGCTTTGGGTTGGGAGGGACCTTAAAGCCCATCAGTGCCACCCCCTGCCTGCCACGGGCAGGGACATCTTCCACTAGCCCAGGTTGCTCCAAACCCCATCCAACCTGGCCTTGGACATTTCCAGGGATCCTGGAACAGTTTCTCTGGGCCCCCTGTGCCAGGGCCTCTCCACCCTCACAGGGAACAATTCCTTCCCAAGAGCCCATCCAAACCCTCCCACATTGGAATATTCACCATCATTTCCTCTTGTAATTTCCCAGGTTCAATTGGAGCTATGTGAGCATTTCAGACACTTTTGAAATTGTATTCCAGCAGCTCATCTCTGGAGTTTTTTCCTTTGCTTTCTGAACCGTGTGAGTTCTCCTGTGTTTTACTCTGCATTCTAAAGGGGCAAATTATGGGATTCTTAGGTATGGTGGAAGGAATACCTTTTTCCCAATGAGCCCAGCCTTTTCACATCACAAATCTTGATCCCAAACTTAGTGTTGCACACGTCACACGTGCAAGAACCTCTGCATTTTTCAGTGGGCCCTCTCTCCTGATTGTAGAAGAGAATTCTCTGGTGGTTGTGCAATCATCTCACTGTTAATAGACACCAATAAAATGATGTTCTTGGGTTTGTTTGGAACATTTGCCACAATTCTTTATAACTTGTAATTATTAAAAAATAAATTTCTACCTGCAGCGATGCCTTCTACAAGTTAACAGCTGTGCAGGATGTGAAAAGATACTTTCTTAAAGGTCAGATACCACTGAGCTTTCCCCATGGCACCTAAGTGCCTGTGGCAGAAGCTCTCTTTTGCATCCTGGACATCCCTGGCATGTCCCCATGGACTTCGTGTGCCAACGGGAGTCCTCAAGGTTCTTCTGCAGCCTTTGAGACCCCTGGCAGTTTTATGGTTTCACTGCTGGAGTTATTGCCTTGTTTGGGATGGAGTCCCTGGCTCTCCCCATGTGAAGCAGCTGTGCAGAGCAGGACCCTGGTGCTCTGGGAGGGCACAGTGGCTTCAGGTGTGACAGGGCAAGGGTCAGGGCAGGGCATATTCCCCTCTGAGCTCTGCTCTGTGGCTGGAGATGGGAACAGTTTGTGGTCGGCAGTGCTGGGAAAGAGGCTGTCCTGGATGTGCGAAGTTTCACACCTGAGCAATTCCTCAAGCCTCAGCCTTGCCTGCAGGTGATCAGCGTTGCCCAGTGCTCCCCAGAGTCACCAGTGACTGGAGCTCACCATCACCCTGGTGACGTGGGATTGGAGGACATCCCCTCTGGGAATGGGGTGGCAGTTTATTCCCCTCATCCCTTGCTGGAATTGTTGACATCCCAGTGTCCAGCGAGGTCTCCTGGTGTCTCTGCAGATGGATTTAGACAATGTCAAGATGCTGAAGATGCCTCTGGTGGGTACCAGGAGTACTGTCAGTGTCACATCCTCCCCTTTGCAGGGCCACCACACTCCAGGCCTGCCCAGTGCACCCCTGCTGACACCCCAGAACACACCCCAGCCCCCAGACTTTTCCCCGGGAAGCCTCTTTCCCTGGGCGCCCACTGCATTCTCATCCCTGTCCCCCCAGCATCCCCCAGACCCAGGACACAGCCCCTCCCCAGCTGTGCCTCTTGGCCAGGACCCCACTGCTCCTGGGCAGGAGCACAGCAGCTCCTGCAGCCCATTGCTCCCTGCAGGCCCCTTCCCCAAGGACCCCCTTGCTTTTTCCCCTTTCGTCCCAGTCCAACCCAGTGTCCCCCAGTGTGTCTCTAATGCTGCCTTTGTCCCCAGCCCCTGGGGCTGAAAAGCTGCTGGGTCTTGCATGACAGAAGCGCCTGGCTCCTGTCTGGGTGGTTAAGTGAGCAGTGCGTGCAGAGAAAGGTGTGGGAACAAGGGGAAACAAGGTCCCTGTCCTGTGTGCACACCTTGGGGTCACATTCTGGGCTCTGTCTTCTACAATTGAAAGTGGTGGGGACACCCGTGTCCTGTCCCTCTCCAGCAGCATGAGGAGAAGATCATCCCTGGAGGACCCCCTGATCCCCTGTGAGCCCAGGCTCGTTTCCCTTGAGTGATTAATAAACCCCTTCCTTCAGCAAAGGTACTCTCTGGGTGTCCGTGTGTTTCTGTGTGTATTGTCTGTGTCTGGATTTCCATTCTCCTGGCAGGTGAGGGAATTCGGGCTGGGCTCTGGTCACTTCGTCCAGGCTCTGTCACCTCCACGCAATCCTGCCCCATCCAGGTTGTTTGTTGCCGGTTTTGTGGGGTCTGGTGGAGGCAGCTTGAGTGGGTGAGTGGGTGCGCAGGCAGAGCAAAGAGCAGATGCTGGCTGTGATTGCAACGCAAGTGGTGTGGGTCCAAACTGAAAAAATTGTTTGCAAAAATATTCTTCTGAAACATTTTCTTTCTTCAACCAAATAAACACACTTCTTTTTAAGGAAACATTTATTTTTGTCAAAAATATTTACTGACCTTGATGTCTTTGAATATTTCTAGTTTTTTTTCCTCTTCATGCATCTGCAACTTGCTGCAGTTTAGTGCTTCTTACAAGTGCTAAAATGCTCTGTTCCCAGCACCTTTAGCCAAAAAAAGGCTCTCTGAATACAAATTCAAGGACATATTCATTGCCTTAGGTGCTGAAAATATGTAAACAACTGTAAGATTTAGGGGGGCAGGCCTGAGGTGGTGAACATCATCACCGGAGGGTGTGATTAGAGAATTAGGGGCAATATGCTAATGGAACAGAACTTGTAAAAGGTGAAGGGCTCGTGACCTAGCGTCCATTTTGGGTGTAGTCCCTGGGGGGGGACTTTTGCTTGCCCGAATGTACCTTGAAGGCCTCGAATAAATTTGACTGAATTTTATACTCCTAATTTGTTTTTGCCTCTCTTTCAGGCATCAACCTCGACATCTGTTTCCCCGGTTGGACGGGGCTGCCCGGTCTACCTGGCTGTGGGGCACTTTGTGGCTGTGGGGTTTCTCCAGGTTCGGGATGGAAGGATTTCTGGTCAACCTGGCTCCAGGGGTTTGCTCAGCGCTCAGGTCTGCCGCGCTCCAGGGCGGTGGTCAGTCACCAGGTCTGCCCTGCTACAGGGCATCACAAGGCGGTCAGGTCTATCTGGCTCCGAGGCTGGGCTCGGCCACTAGCCAACCCCAGAGATGGCATGGTGACAACACCGCGGCATCCGGGCACAGGGAGAACTGCTCTGCCCAGCTCCAGCGGGACTGAGGCCAATTCTGGCATGGCCTGGCTAGACCAGCTGTCCCTGGCCATCCTGCAAGTTCACCAGGGGCTTGCTGGTTTTCACTGCCTCCCATTACTCCATCCAAGGAGCCGCTGGCACCGGCACCACCCCGGGGAAGCCTCACAGCAGAACTGGTGCAGGGCATTGCCCTATCAGAGGGGCAGAGAAAATGTCTTGGCCGTGAGCAGCACAGCAGAGAGAAAATAACTAGGCCAGGCAGCTCTGCCTTGTGGGCACAAGCTCTGCTGCCCAGAAGGCTCCCAGAGTGACCACAGGGCTTTGCACTTGGACACAGAGTGGTAGAAGGGCATGATGAGGAGAAGGGATTACTCTGCTCCAAGGAAAATTAAGAGAAAAATTACCTGTGCAGCTCATTCCCCATAACAATTGGTCCTGCTGTCCCAGAGGGAATTGGCCATGGCTTTAGGGACCATGGTACAGATGGAGCCCAGGCCAGAAAGGGAGAGGCTGAGGAGGAAGAAGAATATGGGGGTGTGCAGGTGGTGGTTGCAGACTCCAGCAGGGTTAATGAGTCCCTTGCTCATGAGGGTAGCCAGGGAGATGCCCAGGAAGCTCCTCAAGTGCAGGAGCTGCAGCTCTGGGAGGTCTGCAAAGGCCAGGAGGAGGAACTGGGTGCCAGAGCTGCTGTTGGACATCTGGTGCCACTCGTCACAAGGATGTGTGAAAAAGATAGTGAGACATGAGTTGGATTTTTGAGGAAAACCTGTTTCGTTCTTTGTAGAAATGTCCCAGCCTGCCTCTGTCCCCTTCAGTCCTGCCTGTGTGGAGCTCCCTTTGCCTGGAGCTGAGGCTGCCAGGAAAGCTGGGCATTTGCTGCGGGCTCCGCAGAAGTCACTTCTGTCCTGCACAAACTGGGAAACAGTAGCACGGGGGAATTTGGGGTGAAATGTGCTTCTGACAGAACCAAGCTTTTCATCCTTGGCCCTCCCAATTCCCCCCACAAGCACAGAACTCCAGAGGGTTTGGATTGCTCCTTTTCTTTGAGTTCCCCACCACAGCAGAGGGGTGGTTTGAAGGCAGATTTGGGTTTCATTCCTGCTGTGCTGGCAGTGAAATTCTGTGCAGAGGACAGGGAGGTGCCTTCTCCATGAGGCACGCGGCTAACACCAAGATGCTGTGGGAGAGCTGGGCCCTGCTTGAGGGCAGACTCAGCCCAGCAAGACCCCCAGGAAAAGGAAGGAATGTCCCAAAGATGGGATGTTGTGCTCAGTGACAGCTCAGCAGCAGCCAGAGTCCTCAGACTGGCTGGGAACAAAGGCAGCACAGCCTGATGGGGAAACACCTCCAAATGCCTCCGTGTTTGTGCAGAGGGAAGCACAGCACACACAGGGGTTCACTCAGCAGCTCCTCCTCTGCAGGATTTAGCGTGGAATGAGGAGATTCCCACAGAAAACTCTCGGTGTTGAGGGCAGAAGCTGTGCTGGGTGAGATAGGAGAGCAGGGGAATTGTCCGGGGAAGGCTTGTCCAGGGCAGAGGATGGCAGGGAGGTGTGTGAGTCGCTGATCCCTCAGCATTTCTGCTCACAGCCCCCTCCCTCCCTGGGGCTTCTGCCCTGCAGCTGCCCTTGCTGGGAGCTGCTTCCCTGTCCCTCTTTCCGTGCCATGTCACCTCTCACAGACCCCACCCCACCCTCTGCGTGCTCAGCTCTTCTTTGCAGACCCCTGCCAAAGGCCGGGCACTGCCGGCGAGCAGCTCCCTGTGGGCAGGAGCAGACAGGACGAGACACAGAGCCTGAGGCAGCTGCTGAGGGGATGCTGCTGCTGTCTGCAGACTGATGCCTACGCAAGGCACTTGCTGAGTTACTCCTAAACCTCACCGTGGTGCATTAGGATCCTCAGCTCTTTACTCACACACCCAGCCTTGTTCCCATCTCCACCGAGGCAAACAGGTTAAACTTCCCAGCAGAGATTGAGGAAAGAAGGGAGTTAAGCAGGACAGGGCTGTCCTGATCCTGCTCGTGTCAAGTCCCCTCCAGAGATGTCTAGACTGTGAGCAGGAGCTCTGAGCTGCCCCAAGCCTCACAGCAATGCCTGGCCAGGCAGAAGGACCCTGCCCTCCCCTAGGTCCCTCCATCTCTGCAGGGATACTTCCCCAATTGTCCTGGGAACCTCCTCGGGCAGGCTGAGGGCTGATCAGTGCACTCAGTGCCCAGGGCAGCAGGGACATGGTTCTGGGGACAGCTCTGGGCACCAGGGGGACACTCCCTGCCTTCCCTCACAGTGCCCTCCTTGGGAGCACGGAGGTGTCCTGCTGCTGCTTCTGCCAGGGATTCCTGCTCCAGAAAACATTGCTTTCCCCTGCAGCTGGGAACCAGCAGAGCCTCTGAGATACATCCCAGCAGCCATGGGCTGTGCCTGCTCTCAGGAGCCCTCTGAGATTCTCCCCAGGGTTAGGGCCACTTTGGGGATTCCTGCCACAGTCAGGTTTCAGGTGTCTTCCCACTTCCAAGAGCTGTTCAATGGTGCCTTTGTCTCCTTTGCCCTTGTCCCCTGCAGGCCGTGCCCGGGCCCTGCTGTCTCTGCAGAGGAACTGGTTTGTCCCTCGCTGGTTGTCTGAAATGTCAGACATTTCCCCTGTGGAAAATGGCCTTCCTGTCCCGAAAAATGAAAGCTGCTAACACGCAGCTCACTGCCTCCTAGAAGGTGAAAAGTGATGCAAGTTCCAGGAGGACCAGGAGAGAAACGATAGTGTTGGAAATGGGAAAAGCAACCTTTTATCTATAGAGGCAGTGCTCAGACCCACTCTGTGTCCTGCAGCTTCACCATCTCAGGTGCTGCTCCACAGCAGCAATGCCTGTGCCACCGCTGTTCCATGGCTCTTCCACCACTGTTCCACCTCTTCCATGGCTACTCCACTGCTGCTCCAACCTGCTCCGGTGATGTTCCAGAGCTGTTCCTCTGCTCCTCCACCACTGTTCCACCACAGCTCCACTGCTGCTCCAACACCGCTCATCCCTCACTGTTCCACTGCTCCTTCTCCGCTCCTCCCCTGCTCCCTTGTTGCTCCACAGCCCCTGCTCCTGTTCCAGCGCTGCTGGCAAACCTCCCCTGGTGCTGAGCCCACTCCAATGCTGCTTATCTGTGACACTGTGGGGCCTCCTGGGGACATTGTGACACTGCAGGGACTCAGGGGACCATGGGGGCCCTGTGACACTCCGGGGTCTTGTAGAATCCAGAGGCCTCTTTGGGTCCATGGGCCCTCCTGGGACTAAGAGGAGACTGTGACTTTGTGGGGCCTCATGGAACCAAGGATTCAGTGTGATGCTTCAGGGCCTCATGATTCCCAGTGATCATTTTGACACTGTGAAGCTTCATGCAACTGAGGGGACCATGGGACATTGTGGGACCTCATGTTGCTGAGGAGCAATTGTGACGCTTGGGGCCAAATAATGACAATGGGCCATTGTGCCACTGTGGATTCATGGAACTGAGGGGCCATTGTGACATTGGGGCCACATGGAACCATCCATTGCGATACCTCAGGGCCTCACGGCTCCCAGGAATCACTGTGACACTGCAAGACTAAATGAAACCAAGGGGATGCTATGACACTCTGGTGCCTAAAGAGGCTCAGGGGCCATTGTTACACTGCATTTTATGGAAACAAGGAGACTCTGTGACACTGTGGGGTCTCGTGGAATGCAGAGGCCCTTGTGACACAGCATTGGAACCAAGGATCCATTGTGATACCTCAGGGCCTTGTGATGTGCAGAGATCCTTGTGACATTGTGGGGCCTCATGGAACCAAAGGAAACCTGGGACACTGTGGGACCTCATGGAACCAAGGGGACCCTGTAACAGTCTGGGACAGCAGGGGACCAAGGGGACTCAGAGACATTGTGGTGCCTCCTGGTTCTCTGTCTCTTCTGACACTTGTGTCCACATACAAAGAGGCAAAAGTGTGCAGCCTGGGCCTGTTGATCCAGAATGCTCCCTTCTCCATGGGAGGATGTTCCTGCCAACTGTGGTGCTGTGTGTTCCCTCTGCTCTCTGGGGGAATTGCATCCTGCAAGAGACACCGACTGCTCTGGTAGCTGACACCACAGGGCCTCCTGTGGGGTGGGAGCAGAGACATCTTTCACTCCATCATGTTGCATGGAGCCTGTCAAACCAGGCCAGGAATGTTTCCTGGGATAGAGCATCCCCCAGGCCTCTGGGAAACCTGTGCCAGTGTTTCACCACCCTCAGAATCAAACATTTCTTCCTTATCTCCAGTCTGTTAAGGTTAGGGTTAGGGTAACCATCCTCTTATGGTTTGAAACCATTTCCCCTTCTCCAGCTGTGACAGGCTCTACTAAAGTATTTCTCCCCACGTTTCCTGAGTGTTGCCTTTTTTAGGCGTGGCGACCTGGTTCAGGAACGGCACGGCAGCCACCCCCTGGCCGCTCGGGCCATCAGCTCACAGACACCAATGTGGTGGATGGCAAATGGCGTTTATTGGTGATTAACACTGCATAATATAACTTTGGTTTACAACGTCATGTCCGTCTGCTTACATCATAAACTAAACGTTATTGGCTATCTGGGGAGGGGTCCCATCTTTCCGTACAGCACGATATCTTCCAACCGCCAGACCCTACCTACCCACATTTCCCCCCTCCCTATGCTAATCTAAGAGGGCTAACAAACGTGTAAAAGGTATTAATGAGGTAGAGCATAAGGCACTTTGAAGAAGTGGTAACTGGGGGGGGTAAGGGGACGGGATACAAATTGGGGTAACTAGGGAGAACCGGGGATAGTACTGCATAAGGAATTGGGGATAACTGGGGATAACACTACAAAATTACATTCTTAGCACAGTTGTTTGTTTTCTACTAACAGAATGTTAACCTTGTCTAGCCGGCTCTTGACAAATGACACGAGCCTGTTTAATATGCAAGGCCTGAAGACAAATGTCAGTATGATCATTGCAATCGGTCCCATCAAAGTAGATACCAGGGTGGTTAGCCATGGCGAATGGTCAAACCAGGATTCGAACCAACTTTGCTGTATCTCCCACTCTCTTTTGCGCTTTTCTAATTCCTCTCGCAATTTGGCCATTGTCACTCTCGCTATGCTGGTGTGGTCTGATGTTACTTGGGTTGCGATAACATGTTGATTCCTAAATCGAAGGAGGGACCATTTGAATGGCTTTGGAACTGATCCTCCAAGTCACCTCATTGCAGATGCATTTTGGTTGGTTTTGCTAAGAGAGGACAAGAATATCAGCATAAGGGGGAGGGATGAGGAAGAGGGAAGGAACAATTCCTTTCTTTTGTCTTCCTTATGGAAAGTCCCCTGCAGAGGTTGTGCTGCAGCCAGAGACTGCCCAGGCCAGGGCTGAGGGAAGCGATTCAGCTGAGGCTCTGGAGGCATCTTCTCCCCAGGCTCTGTAGCCCTGGGGTGGGAGGGGACTCAGCTCTCCCCCTGTACCCCACAACCCCTGGAATGGGGGATTCCTCCTGCCTCTGCCAGGTGCTCCTTATCCAGCCCTGGCCTGGGAGCTCCTGCTCTGAGCTGCCCTGCTGCTTCCCAGTGGGGACCAGGAGGGAGGAGTTCAGTGCAAACCTGGGCAGTGCCAGAGGGGTCAGAGCTGTGTGGAGGTGACGGTGACAGAGTGACGGGATGTGCAGATGGAAAACTTTCCATCGGGGGAAACTTCTTGGAGATTAGGGTGATTTTTCCTTGGAACACACACACGGACACAGACACATGGACAGAGAGCGTCGTTTGCTGAAGGGGTTTATTGATTATTCAAAGGAAATGGCCCTGGGCTCAGAGTGATCATGGGTGTCCTCCAGGGATGATCATCACCTCATGCCGCTGGAGGGGGACAGGACACGGAGGTCACCTCCACCTCCACTCCTAAAACAGAGAACCCAGAATGTGACCTCCTGTGTGCAGTGGGACAGGACAGGGTCCTTGTGCCCAGCCCTCTCTGCAGGCTCTGCTCACCTAGGCATCCAGAGAGGCAGCCAGGCGCTTCTGCCGCAAAAGACCCGACAGCTTTTCAACCAGAGGCGGCTGGGGACAAAGGCAACATTAGAGACACACTGGGGGGCACTGGGCTGGACTGGGAAAAAAGGGGAAAGCAAGGGGGTCCTTGGGGAAGGGGCCTGCAGGGAGCAATGGGCTGCAGGAGCTGCTGTGCTCATGCCCAGGAGCAGTGGGGTCCTGGCCAAGAGGCACAGCTGGGGCAGGGGCTGTGTCCTGGGCCACCCTGGGGAGTGCTGGGGTGACAGGGATGGGAATGCAATGGGGGTCGTGGGCAAGGGGCTTCCCTGGGAAAACTGTGTGGGGCAGGGGTGTTGTCTGGGGTGTCCGTGAGGGTGCACTGGGCTGTGCTGGGGCAGACTGGGATGGCCTGGAGTGTGCTGGCCATGCTTGGGGAGGGTCTGAGGCCGGCAGAACTCCTGGTACCCACCACAGGTGTCTTCAGGATGGCGACATTGTCTAAATCCATCTGCAGAGAGACCAGGAGACCTCGCTGGTCACTGGGATGTCCCCAGTGCCAGCAGGGGATGGGGGGACTGAACTGCCACCCCCATTCCCACAGGGGATGCCCTCCAATCCCAGCACCCCACTCACCTCCCGAAGATCATTTTCAGTTCCTTCCAGGAGTGCCTGGGAAAGGAGAACAAAGGGTTGGTCTGGATTGGACCTTGTGGGGCTATGGGGGGACATGGGTGCAGGGAGCAGGGTGGGGGTGGAGGCAGAGGGATGGGAATTCAGGGCCTCCAAGGAGGTTGGGTAAGGCGGGGGGTGACCCAAAGACACTGAACTGGGGTGACTTGAGGAGACAAAGGGATTTGGCTTGAGGTGTGTAAGGTGCCCTGTGTGGGATGCAGGGGAGTAGAAAGGAATTCCAGTGCAGGGAAATGGAGCGCAAGTGATGGGCTTGGTGGGGACAGAAGAAAGAGGAGGCATGGGGACAAAAGCAATGGGACTGGGAGAGTGTTTTGGAGTGGGGGTGAGTCAGGGAATTGTGTCAGGAGGCAGCACTGCAGATGGCAGGGAGAAAGGCAAAGGACTGAGGGGAGAGATGGAAGGACTGGCCTTGGAATGATCAATGGGAGGACATCTGGGTACCCTGGACAGGAAAAAGAGGAGATGCTGGGGAAATGATATCTGAATAGACCAAAAGGATGGGATGGGAGGGTACAAAGTAAAGGATATGGGGACACCGTGGCACCGGGGCCTCACCTTGGCCTGTGCCGGGGGGCACAGCAGGATGGAGAAGAGCAAGGCCACACTGAGCACAGCCACCTTCATCTTCCTCTCGCACTGGGCAGCACTGGCTGAGGCTGCCCCAGGCCAGGAGCACCTTTATCCCTGCCGGGACTCCTCCCTGCCCCCTCCCTGACAGCCCCCAGGCCAAAGCCCGGCTTGGCACAGCCCCCAGCCCTGGCCACGAGCCCAGCCCTGGCACACAGTCCATCCCCCCTGTGGCACAGATCCAGCCCCCTTGCCAGGTATCTGTCCAGCTTCCTGCACGGGGCAGCTGCCCCTGGAAGGGCCCAGGCCCCTCTGGGGGCTGAGGGGTTCTGGCAGAGTGCCCAAAGCAGCTGGGGACCCTGTGGGGACAATCCCCAATCCAACACATAATTCATCCTCCAGCAGCTCCCCAAATCAGATCCCCCCCTGCTCACCATATCCCCCTGCCCTTCTCTCTCAGAGCATTCCCTGCAGGACACCCCAGAGCTGACCCCAGACACAATCCTGGCATGTGGGAGAGCAACAGGGTCTTGGGCAATGGGATCAGCTGCATAATTGGGATCTCCATTCACTGGAGGCTCTGGGGAGCATTGGGCAATGTTGATCACCTGAAGACAAGTGTGAGGCTTGGGGAATTGCTCAGCTGTGGCACTTCCCATACCCACAAGACCCCATTTCCCAGTTCTGCAGACCACAAAGTGGTCTTGTCTCCAGCCCCAGAGCAGAGTCCAGAGTGGAATATCCCTTGCCCTGACCCTCACCCTGCCACACCTGTAGCCTCCATGTTATCGCAGAGCACCTGGGTCCTGCTCTGCAGATTTGCCCCCCATGGGGGGTCCCAGGGACCCCACCCCCAACAAGGCTCCAACTCCAACACTGACCCTGCCTGGGATTTGGCCACACCACCCCAAGGCCCTTGTCCCCACACAGTATCCCTGCAATGCCCTGGCCCTGAGCCCAGGCCAGCGCTGGCCCTGAGCAGGATGTGCCCATGCCAAGGGATGTGGGGGAGCGGGGCTTGTCCCCAGGCAGACACTCAGAGCTAACTGGGGAAACAGAGTGTGGAGGAGGAGGGATGTAGGTCCTGTGCCAGCATCTCTGAGAAGCCCTGTTTATTCAGGGCCCGAGGCAGCAGGAACATATTCAGCAATCTTGGACTTCCCGGGCATGCCTGACGGAAGGTCACACGTGGGACAAAGAGTACCCCTGCAGGGTACTCTGTGCATGGGGGAGCTGAAGGCATCCACATCCCCAGTGGGGATCACCCCACTCCAACACATTCCATCCTCCAACAACCCCCAGAGCCAGATCCGCCCATCTCCCGGTGCCCATCCCCTCACAGAGCTTTCCCTGCAGGAGAGCACAGAGACGGCCGCATCCCCAAAATGCATTGTGCCCGCGCAAAATTGTCCCTATTCCCACTCCAACACTTTGAGGAAACAGGGATGGGCACTGACCCCTGTTCCTGGGGCACTGCGACTCCAGAATCAGAGAAAGCAGGAAAGTAGGAGGACTTTTAGTCAATGGCCAGGCGTGTGATTGGGATCTTCTGACACTGGAGACACTGGGGAGCACTGGGCAATGTCGATCACCTGAAGACAAGGCTGAGGCTTGGGGAATGGCTCACATGTGGTACTTCCCACCTCCCTTTCCCTGCACTCCTCCAAACCACTCCATTCCCCAGAGGGCAATATGCCCTGCCCTGCCCCTCATCCTATCACACCTGCAGCCTCTGTGCCCTCCTAGAGCACCTGGGCCCCACTTTGCAGATATGCTCCACAAAAAGGAGGTCCCAGGGACCCCATCCCCAACAAGGCTCTGACTCCAGCACTGTCCCTGGCTGCCAGTGGCTACAGCTCCCCAAGGTCATGGTCCCCACGCAGTGTCTCTGCAATGCCCTGGCCCTGGGCCCAGGCCAGCACTGGCCCTGAGCAGGATGTGCCCATCCTGAGGGACGTGGGGACGCAGGGCTTGTCCCCAGGCAGCCACTCAGAGCTAATTGGGCAAACTGAGGTGCCCTGTGAGGAGGAAGGATGTTGGTTCCCTGCCTGTATTTCTGATAAGCCCTGTTTATCCAGGACCCAAAGCACCAGGAAGACATTCAGCAATCTTGGGCTTCCAAGAAGTGAAAATGCACTGAGAAGTGGTTCCCGAGAGGTGTCCGTGCCTGTGATTCCTGTTTGACACTCCAAGGCATTAGTGAAGGGTTCTGCTTCTCTCTTTCTACAGGGACACTGTGTATCCAGCAGAGATCTGCTGTGGGCCGGCTGCGAAAACATTTCAAGCCACTGCCTTGATTCTTTGCTCTGGATCCTGCCCAAGGAGCCTCAGGGCCTGGGAAGATTTTCCTGTGGAGTGTTGCTGCTTTGTGCCCCATGGATGAGAGAGCAGAGTGTCCCCGTGGGGGATTCGTGACCAGATGGACAAGTGCTGTGGCGTCATTGGTGTGCTGACATGGGATTGGAATGGAATTGAGGACGTGGCCGCAGGGAACTAATTGTGGAACATTGGCTGAGCAGAGGTCCAGGCAGCCTTGAAGATCAGTGCCAGTTAGGGGAATGCATTGGACAGCCACTGAGCACATGGCAACAGCCCGGGGAGAACGGAGCTGGAAACACACAGCAGTTCCCAGTGCAGCTGGATTGGCCCCCAACTGCAGGGCTGCCATGGGAATGTCCCTACCTGTCTTGGGACTGTGTCTCAGCCCTGCAGAAACTGTCCCTACAGTTGTGCCAGCATTTCAGGAAGAATGAGTTTCCCCTCTTTGATCAACTGTTGCTTTTGAATAAACAATTTTCCACAGGGTCCTCAGCACAGGAAAGACTTGGACCTCGTGGAGCAGATGCAGAGGAGGCCACCAAGATCCACGAAGGCTGGTGAACGTCTGTAGCTGAGAGAAGCTGAGAGACTCAGGACTGTTCAGCCTGGAGAAGAAATTGCCATGGAGACACCCCATTGTCAAGTTTCAGGACTTCAAGGCACCTCACAGGAAACATGTGGAGAAAAGCATTAGTAAGGCCTGTCACAATTGGAGAAGGGCAGATGGTTTCAAACTGAGAGGATCAGTTCAGACTGGAGATAAGGAGGAAACGGTCACATGCTGAGGGTGGTGACACTGAGCACCAGGAGGCCCCACGGTGTCACAGGGTCCCTTTGGTTCCATAAGGCCCCACAATACCAGAAGAATGCCTGGACACCACAAGTCCCTGATGTATCACCAGGGGTTCTTGCTTCCAATAGGCCCTGAGGTCACAGGGGCCTCTGGATCCCATGATCCACCCCAGAGTGTCACAGTGTCCCCTGGATCCCATGATCCACCCCACGGTGTCACAGTGTCCCTTGTTTCCATGAGGCCCCACAGTGTCACAAGGGCCCCTTGTGCATCTTTAGACTCCAGAGTGGCACAGCATCCCCTCAGTTCCATGAACTCCACAGTGTCACAATGGCCCTTTGTCATCGTGAGGCCCTACAGTGTCACTATTGCTCCCCAGCATCATGAGGCCCCACAAGGTCACATGGCCCCTCAGTTCCATGAGGCCCCACTGTGTCACAATGAGTCCTGGGAGCCACAAGACTGTGGAGTACCACACTGGATCCTTGGTTTCATGAGGCCCCACAGTGTCACAGTGTCCTCTTGCTTCCAGGTGCCACAGGGGGCTGTGGATTCCACAAGACCCCATAGTGTCACATGGCCCCATTGTTCCATGTGTCCCCACAGTGTCACAATGGCCCAACTGTTCCAGGAAGCCCCGCAGTGACAAAGATGAGCAGCATTAGAGAGGACAGAGCACCAAGAGAGGTTTGGCAGCAGTGCTGGAAAGGCAGCAGCAGCTGTGGAGCAGGAGTGAAGCAGTGGAGGAGCAGCGATGGAGCAGCCATGGAGAAGCAGTGGAATAGCAGTGGAGAAGCGATGGAACAATGGTGGAACAGGCTCTGCAGCTGTGGAACATTGGTGGCACATTGGTGGCACATTGGTTTCACATTGGTGTCAGATTGGTGCCACATTGGTGCCACATTGGTGCCACATTGGTAGAGCAGGCACCGCAGCTGTGGAGCGGTGCCTGAGATGCTGAAGCTGCAGGACACAGAGCAGGTCCGAGCACTGTGTCCAGGAGCCAGCCCCGCACACCAGAGCGATGCCCACCAGGCTGACCCAGAGCAGGGCAGCAGTGGCAGCCCTGGCCAGCTGGGCCATGGCAGGCACGGATCCAGCAGGTTTGGTGGTGGCTCGGGTTGGATCCTGGTCACTGCGACCAGGTTTGGTGGTGCCAGGACCTTTCCAGATCATCTGAAGTCATTAATGCAGGACAAACTCGGGACAAAAGGAATCAAACTGCCTTCTCTACTGCAGGGAAACCCATCTTGGTAGAGGTTTAATGATTTCTGATGTAGGAACCAAAGTAGATAAATTATTGGCCTGTGCTTTTGTTCTCATCCAGGAATGATTTCCAAATTGCTGCAATTTGGTGCAAAAAATGAGGAACACACCTCACCATTGGGATATTGCAAACTGAGTGAAGAGCTGTTTGTGGTCATTATGCTTTTCCCCACTTCATTCCTTCTTCCTCTCTCTAGGGCCTCTTCCTCTCTCTGAGGCCCCAAAACTCCTTGCAGGGCTGCTTTCCATAATTTGCTCCTCACAGTTGGAAAGTGCCAATTGAGCAGTGGGAAGAAGGAGGATAAGTAAAATTTCAAACTGTTTTTGCAGCCTCTGAAATTAGAGGATTTAGAAAGGGCTGATTTCTAAACTATTCAACCAAATCTCGGTTTTGTCCCTTTTGCCTTGGCAGAAAACCCTCTTGTGACCCTACTTTGGAACTGATCCTCCAAGTCACCTCATTGCAGATGCATTTTGGTTGGTTTTGCTAAGAGAGGACAAGAATATCAGCATAAGGGGGAGGGATGAGGAAGAGGGAAGGAACAATTCCTTTCTTTTGTCTTCCTTATGGAAAGTCCCCTGCAGAGGTTGTGCTGCAGCCAGAGACTGCCCAGGCCAGGGCTGAGAGAAGCGATTCAGCTGAGGCTCTGGAGGCATCTTCTCCCCAGGCTCTGTAGCCCTGGGGTGGGAGGGGACTCAGCTCTCCCCCTGCACCCCACAACCCCTGGAATGGGGGATTCCTCCTGCCTCTGCCAGGTGCTCCTTATCCAGCCCTGGCCTGGGAGCTCCTGCTCTGAGCTGCCCTGCTGCTTCCCAGTGGGGACCAGGAGGGAGGAGTTCAGTGCAAACCTGGGCAGTGCCAGAGGGGTCAGAGCTGTGTGGAGGTGACAGTGACTGAGCGACGGAATGTGCAGATGGAAAACTTTCCATCGGGGGAAACTTCTTGGAGATTAGGGTGATTTTTCCTTGGAACGCACACACAGACACAGACACACGGACAGAGAGCGTCGTTTGCTGAAGGGGTTTATTAATTATTCAAAGGAAATGGCCCTGGGCTCAGAGTGATCATGGGTGTCCTCCAGGGATGATCATCACCTCATGCCGCTGGAGGGGGACAGGACACGGAGGTCACCTCCACCTCCACTCCTAAAACAGAGAACCCAGAATGTGACCTCCTGTGTGCAGTGGGACAGGACAGGGTCCTTGTGCCCAGCCCTCTCTGCAGGCTCTGCTCACCTAGGCATCCAGAGAGGCAGCCAGGCGCTTCTGCCGCAAAAGACCCGACAGCTTTTCAACCAGAGGCGGCTGGGGACAAAGGCAGCATTAGAGACACACTGGGGGGAACTGGGCTGGACTGGGACGGAAGGGGAGAGCAAGGGGGTCCTTGAGGAAGGGGCCTGCAGGGAGCAATGGGCTGCAGGAGCTGCTGTGCTCATGCCCAGGAGCAGTGGGGTCCTGGCCAAGAGGCACAGCTGGGGCAGGGGCTGTGTCCTGGGCCACCCTGGGGAGTGCTGGGGTGACAGGGATGGGAATGCAATGGGGGCCGTGGGCAAGGGGCTTCCCTGGGAAAACTGTGTGGGGCAGGGGTGTTGTCTGGGGTGTCCGTGGGGGTGCACTGGGCTGTGCTGGGGCAGACTGGGATGGCCTGGAGTGTGCTGGCCATGCTTGGGGAGAGTCTGAGGCCGGCAGAACTCCTGGTACCCACCACAGGCGTCTTTTTGGATGGCGACATTGTCTAAATCCATCTGCAGAGAGACCAGGAGACCTCGCTGGTCACTGGGATGTCCCCAGTGCCAGCAGGGGGTGGGGGGACTGAACTGCCACCCCCATTCCCACAGGGGATGCCCTCCAATCGCAGCACCGCACTCACCTCCCGGAGATCATTTTCAGTTCCTTCCAGGAGGGCCTGGGAAAGGAGAACAAAGGGTTGGTCTGGATTGGAGCTTGTGGGGCTGTGGGGGGACACGGGTGCAGGGAGCAGGGTGGGGGTGGAGGCAGAGGGATGGGAATTCAGGGCCTCCAAGGAGGATGTGGGTGAGGTGGGGGAGACTCAAAGACACTGAAATGGGATAAATTCAGGAGCTCAAGGGATGGGGCTGGGAGTGTGTAAGGGGTCCTGTGTGGGATGCAGGGGAGTAGAAATGAATTCCATTGTAAGGACGTGGGAGTGCAAGAGAGGAGCTTGGTGGTGGCAGAAGAAAGAGGAGGCATGGGGGCAAATGTGACACAATTATGACATGGTTTGGGAGTGGGGGATGAATCCAGGAATGGTATCAGGAGAAAGCACTGCTGTAGGCAGAGAGAAAGGAAAAGGATGGAGGGGAGAGATGGAAGGAAAGACCTTGGGAATGATCAGTGGGAGGGTGTTTGGGGAACCTGGATAGGACAAAGAGGAGATCCCAGGGAAAAGATGTCTATATAGATGGAAAGGATGGGATGGGAGGGTACAAAGCAAAGGATGTGGGGACACCGTAGCACCGCGGCCTCACCTTGGCCTGTGCCGGGGGGCACAGCAGGATGGAGAAGAGCAGGGCCACACTGAGCACAGCCACCTTCATCTTCCTCTCGCACTGGGCAGCGCTGGTTGAGGCTGCCCCAGGCCAGGAGCACCTTTATCCCTGCTGGGACTCCTCCCTGCCCTCTCCCTGACAGCCCCCAGGCCAAAGCCCGGCTTGGCACAGCCCCCAGCCCTGGCCACAAGCCCAGCCCTGGCACACAGTCCATCCCTCCTGTGGCACAGATCCAGCCCCCTTGCCCAGTATCTGTCCAGATTCCTGCACGGGGCAGCTGCCCCTGGAAGGGTCAAGACACCTCTGGGGGCTGAGGTGTTCTGGCAGAGTGCCCAAGGCAGCTGGGGACCCTGTGGGGACAATCCCCAACCCAACACAACTCATCCTCCAGCAGCTCCCGAAACTAGATCCCCCCCTGCCCGCCATATCCTGCTGCCCTTCCCTCTCAGAGCATTCCCTGCAGGACACCCCAGAGCTGACCCCAGACATAATCCTGGCATTTGGGAGAGCAACAGCGTCTTGGGCAATGGGATCAGCTGCATAATTGGGATCTCCATTCACTGGAGGCACTGGGGAGCGTTGGGCAGTGTTGATCACCTGAAGACAAGTGTGAGGCTTGGGGAATTGCTCAGCTGTGGCACTTCCCATACCCACAAGACCCCATTTCCCAGTTCTGCAGACCACAAAGTGGTCTTGTCTCCAGCCCCAGAGCAGAGTCCAGAGTGGAATATCCCTTGCCCTGACCCTCACCCTGCCACACCTGCGGCCTCCATGCTATAGCAGAGCACCTGGGTCCTGCTCTGCAGATCTGCCCCCCATGGGGGGTCCCAGGGACGCCACCCCCAACAAGGCTCCAACTCCAACACTGTCCCTGCCTGGGATTTGGCCACACCTCCCCAAGGCCCTTGTCCCCACACAGTATCCCTGCAATGCCCTGGCCCTGGGCCCAGGCCAGCACTGGCCCTGAGCAGGATGTGCCCATCCCAAGGGATGTGGGGGAGCAGGGCTTGTCCCCAGGCAGACACTCAGAGCTAACTGGGGAAACAGAGTGTGGAGGAGGAGGGATGTAGGTCCTGTGCCAGCATCTCTGAGAAGCCCTGTTTATTCAGGGCCCGAGGCAGCAGGAACATATTCAGCAATCTTGGACTTCCCGGGCATGCCTGACGGAAGGTCACACGTGGGACAAAGAGTACCCCTGCAGGGTACTCTGTGCATGGGGGAGCTGAAGGCATCCACATCCCCAGTGGGGATCACCCCACTCCAACACAATCCATCCTCCAACAGCCCCAGAGCCAGATCCGCCCATCTCCCGCTGCCCATCCCCTCGCAGAGCTTTCCCTGCAGGAGAGCGCAGAGCTGGCTGCATCCCCAAAATGCATTGTGTCTGTGCAAAATTGTCCTTATTCCCACTCCAACACTTTGAGGAAACGGGGATGGGCACTGACCCCTGTTCCTGGGGCACTGGGACTCCAGAATCAGAGAAAGCAGGAAAGTAGGAGGACTTCTAGTCAATGGCCAGGCGTGTGATTGGGATCTTCAGACACTGGAGACACTGGGGATTACTGGGCAATGTCGATCACCTGAAGACAAGGCTGAGGCTTGGAGAATGGCTCCCATGTGGTACTTCCCACCTCCAGAAAACCCCATTATTTCCCTTTCCCTGCACTCCTCCAAACCACTCCATTCCCCAGAGGGCAATATGCCCTGCCCTGCCCCTCATCCTATCACACCTGCAGCCTCTGTGCCCTCCTAGAGCACCTGGGCCCCACTTTGCAGAGCTGCTCCACAAAAAGGGGGTCCCAGGAACCCCATCCCCAACAAGGCTCCGACTCCAGCACTGTCCCTGGCTGCCAGTGGCTACAGCTCCCCAAGGTCATTGTCCCCACGCAGTGTCTCTGCAATGCCCTGGCCCTGGGCCCAGGCCAGCACCGGCCCTGAGCAGGATGTGCCCATCCTGAGGGACGTGGGGACGCAGGGCTTGTCCCCAGGCAGCCACTCAGAGCTAATTGGGCAAACTGAGGTGCCCTGTGAGGAGGAAGGATGTTGGTTCCCTGCCTGTATTTCTGATAAGCCCTGTTTATCCAGGACCCAAAGCACCAGGAAGACATTCAGCAATCTTGGGCTTCCAAGAAGTGAAAATGCACTGAGAAGTGGTTCCCGAGAGGTGTCCGTGCCTGTGATTCCTGTTTGACACTCCAAGGCATTAGTGAAGGGTTCTGCTTCTCTCTTTCTACAGGGACACTGTGTATCCAGCAGAGATCTGCTGTGGGCCGGCTGCGAAAACATTTCAAGGCACTGCCTTGATTCTTTGCTCTGGATCCTGCCCAAGGAGCCTCAGGGCCTGGGAAGATTTTCCTCTGGAGTGTTGCTGCTTTGTGCCCCATGGATGAGAGAGCAGAGTGTCCCCGTGGGGGATTTGTGACCAGATGGACAAGTGCAGTGGCGTCATTGGTGTGCTGACATGGGATTGGAATGGAATTGAGGACGTGGCCGCAGGGAACTAATTGTGGAACATTGGCTGAGCAGAGGTCCAGGCAGCCTTGAAGATCAGTGCCAGTTAGGGGAATGCATTGGACAGCCACTGAGCACATGCCAACAGCCTGGGGAGAACAAGCTGGAAACACACAGCAGTTCCCAGTGCGGCTGGATTGGCCCCCCAACTGCAGGGCTGCCATGGGAATGTCCCTACCTGTCTTGGGACTGTGTCTCAGCCCTGCAGAAACTGTCCCTACAGTTGTGCCAGCATTTCAGGAAGAATGAGTTTCCCCTCTTTGATCAACTGTTGCTTTTGAATAAACAATTTTCCACAGGGTCCTCAGCACAGGAAAGACTTGGACCTCGTGGAGCAGATGCAGAGGAGGCCACCAAGATCCACGAAGGCTGGTGAACGTCTGTAGCTGAGAGAAGCTGAGAGACTCAGGACTGTTCAGCCTGGAGAAGAAATTGCCATGGAGACACCCCATTGTCAAGTTTCAGGACTTCAAGGCACCTCACAGGAAACATGTGGAGAAAAGCATTAGTAAGTCCTGTCACAATTGGAGAAGGGCAGATGGTTTCAAACTAAGAGGATCAGTTCAGACTGGAGATAAGGAGGAAACGGTCACATGCTGAGGGTGGTGACACTGAGCACCAGGACGCCCCACGGTGTCACAGGGTCCCTTTGGTTCCATAAGGCCCCACAATACCAGAAGAATGCCTGGACACCACAAGTCCGTGATGTATCACCAGGGGTTCTTGCTTCCAATAGGCCCTGAGGTCACAGGGGCCTCTGGATCCCATCATCCACCCCACGGTGTCACAGTGTCCCTTGTTTCCATGAGGCCCCACAGTGTCACAAGGGCTCCTTGTGCATCTTTAGGCTCCAGAGTGGCACAGTATCCCCTCAGTTCCATGAACTCCACAGCGCCACAATGTTCCCTCATTTCTATGAAGTCCTGCACTTTCACAATGATTCCTGGGAACCACAAGGCCCTGAGGCATTACCATGGATCTTCAGTTCCATGAGGCGCCAGTGCCACAATGCCCCCTCAGTTCCATGAACTCCACAGTGTCACAATGGCCCTTTGTCATCGTGAGGCCCTACAGTGTCACAAGTGCTCCCCAGCATCATGAGGCCCCACAAGGTCACATGGCCCCTCAGTTCCATGTGTCCCCACTGTGTCACAATGAGTCCTGGGAGCCACAAGGCCGTGGAATACCACACTGGATCCTTGGTTCCATGAGGCCCCACAGTGTCACAGTGTCCTCTTGCTTCCATGAGGGCCCACGGTGCCACAGGGGGCTGTGGATTCCACAAGACCCCATAGCGTCACATGGCCCCATTGTTCCATGTATCCCCACAGTGTCACAATGGCCGAGCTGTTCCAGGAAGCCCCACAGTGACAAAGATGAGCAGCATTAGAGAGGACAGAGCACCGAGGGAGGTTTGGCAGCAGTGCTGGAAAGGCAGCAGCAGCTGTGGAGCAGGAGTGAAGCAGTGGAGGAGCAGCGATGGAGCAGCCATGGAGAAACAGTGGAATAGCAGTGGAGAAGCGATGGAGCAATGGTGGAACAGGCTCTGAGGCCATGGAACATCGATGGCACATTGGTGGCACATTGGTGTCACATTGGTGCCACATTGGTGGCACACTGGTAGAGCAGGCACTGCAGCTGTGGAGCAGTGCCTTAGATGCTGAAGCTGCAGGACACAGAGCAGGTCCGAGCACTGTGTCCAGGAGCCAGCCCCGCACACCAGAGCAATGCCCACCAGGCTGACACAGAGCAGGGTGGCAGTGGCAGCCCTGGCCAGCTGGGCCATGGCAGGCACGGATCCAGCGCGTTTGGTGGTGGCTGGGGTTGGATCCTGGTCACTGCGACCAGGTTTGGTGGTGCCAGGACCTTTCCAGATCATCTGAAGTCATTAATGCAGGACAAACTCGGGACAAAAGGAATCAAACTGCCTTCTCTACTGCAGGGAAACCCATCTTGGTAGAGGTTTAATGATTTCTGATGTAGGAACCAAAGTGGATAAATTATTGGCCTGTGCTTTTGTTCTCATCCAGGAATGATTTCCAAATTGCTGCAATTTGGTGCAAAAAATGAGGAACACACCTCACCATTGGGATATTGCAAACTGAGTGAAGAGCTGTTTGTGGTCATTATGCTTTTCCCCACTTCATTCCTTCTTCCTCTCTCTAGGGCATCTTCCTCTCTCTGAGGCCCCAAAACTCCCTGCAGGGCTGCTTTCCATAATTTGCTCTTCACAGTTGGAAAGTGCCAATTGAGCAGTGGGAAGAAGGAGGATAAGTAAAATTTCAAACTTTGTTTTTGTAGCCTCTGAAATTAGAGGATTTAGAAAGGGCTGATTTCTAAACTATTCAACCAAATCTCAGTTTTGTCCCTTTTGCCTTGGCAGAAAACCCTCTTGTGACCCTACTTTGGAACTGATCCTCCAAGTCACCTCATTGCAGATGCATTTTGGTTGGTTTTGCTAAGAGAGGACAAGAATATCAGCATAAGGGGGAGGGATGAGGAAGAGGGAAGAAACAATTCCTTTCTTTTGTCTTCCTTATGGAAAGTCCCCTGCAGAGGTTGTGCTGCAGCCAGAGACTGCCCAGGCCAAGGGCTGAGAGAAGCGATTCAGCTGAGGCTCTGGAGGCATCTTCTCCCCAGGCTCTGTAGCCCTGGGGTGGGAGGGGACTCAGCTCTCCCCCTGCACCCCACAACCCCTGGAATGGGGGATTCCTCCTGCCTCTGCCAGGTGCTCCTTATCCAGCCCTGGCCTGGGAGCTCCTGCTCTGAGCTGCCCTGCTGCTTCCCAGTGGGGAGCAGGAGGGAGGAGTTCAGTGCAAACCTGGGCAGTGCCAGAGGGGTCAGAGCTGTGTGGAGGTGACAGTGACAGAGTGACGGGATGTGCAGATGGAAAACTTTCCATCGGGGGAAACTTCTTGGAGATTAGGGTGATTTTTCCTTGGAACACACACACGGACACAGACACATGGACAGAGAGCGTCGTTTGCTGAAGGGGTTTATTGATTATTCAAAGGAAATGGCCCTGGGCTCAGAGTGATCATGGGTGTCCTCCAGGGATGATCATCACCTCATGCCGCTGGAGGGGGACAGGACACAGAGGTCACCTCCACCTCCAATCCTAAAACAGAGAACCCAGAATGTGACCTCCTGTGTGCAGTGGGACAGGACAGGGTCCTTGTGCCCAGCCCTCTCTGCAGGCTCTGCTCACCTAGGCATCCAGAGAGGCAGCCAGGCGCTTCTGCCGCAAAAGGCCCGACAGCTTTTCAACCAGAGGCGGCTGGGGACAAAGGCAACATTAGAGACACACTGGGGGGCACTGGGCTGGACTGGGACGGAAGGGGAAAGCAAGGGGGTCCTTGGGGAAGGGGCCTGCAGGGAGCAATGGACTGCAGGAGCTGCTGTGCTCCTGCCCAGGAGCAGTGGGGTCCTGGCCAAGAGGCACAGCTGGGGCAGGGGCTGTGTCCTGGGCCACCCTGGGGGGTGCAGGGGTGACAGGGATGGGAATGCAATGGGGGCCGTGGGCAAGGGGCTTCTCTGGGAAAACTGTGTGGGGCAGGGGTGTTGTCTGGGGTGTCAGTGGGGGTGCACTGGGCTGTGCTGGGGCAGACTGGGATGGCCTGGAGTGTGCTGGCCATGCCTGGGGAGAGTCTGAGGCTGGCAGAAGTCCTGGTACCCACCACAGGCGTCTTCAGGATGGCGACATTGTCTAAATCCATCTGCAGAGAGACCAGGAGACCTCGCTGGTCACTGGGATGTCCCCAGTGCCAGCAGGGGATGGGGGGACTGAAGTACCACCCCCATTCCCACAGGGGATGCCCTCCAATCCCAGCCCTTCACTCACCTCCCGGAGATCATTTTCAGTTCCTTCCAGGAGTGCCTGGGAAAGGAGAACAAAGGGTTGGTCTGGATTGGAGCTTGTGGGGCTGTGGGGGGACATGGGTGCAGGGAGCAGGGTGGGGGTGGAGGCAAAGGGATGGGAATTCAGGGCCTCCAAGGAGATCTGTTTTTGGGTACGGGGGAGACCAAAAGACAGTGCACTGGGGTAAATTGAGGGTCCAAGGGTTGGGGCTGGGGATGTGGAAGTGGTGCGGTGTAAGGTACACGGGAGGAGAAAGGAATTCCAGTGTAGGGACATGGGAGTGCAATGGAGAGACTTGGTGGGGACAGAAGGAAGAGGACAGATGAGGACAAAAGTGATGGGACTGGGAGATGGTTTGGGAGTGGGGGGTGTGTAAGGGAATTGTATCAGGAGACAGCGCTGCAGTGGTCAGGGAGAAAGGCAAAAGACTGAGGGGAGAGATGGAAAGAAAAGCATTGGGAATGATCACTAGGAGGACATTTGGGGGCCCTGGATAGAACAAAGGGGAGAACCTGGGGAGGAGATATCTGAATAGACCAAAAGGGTGGGATGGGAGGGTACAGAGCAAAGGATGTGGGGACACCGTAGCACCGGGGCCTCACCTTGGCCTGTGCCGGGGGGCACAGCAGGATGGAGAAGAGCAGGGCCACACTGAGCACAGCCACCTTCATCTTCCTCTGGCACTGGGCAGCGCTGGCTGAGGCTGCCCCAGGCCAGGAGCACCTTTATCCCTGCCGGGACTCCTCCCTGCCCCCTCCCTGACAGTCCCCAGGCCAAAGCCCGGCTTGGCACAGCCCCCAGCCCTGGCCACAAGCCCAGCCGTGGCACACAGTCCATCCCATCTGTGGCAGATCCAGCCCCCTTGCCCTGTGTTTTTCCTGCTGCCTCTGGAAGAGCCCAGGCACCCCTTGGGGCCCTGTGGGGTGGGCAGGGAGCTGAGGGCAGTTGGATCCCATGTGGGGACAATCCCCGCTCCAACACAATCCATCCTCCAACAGCCCCAGAGCCAGATCCCTCCATCTCCCCATGCACCTTCCCTCCCAGAGCTTTCCCTGCAGGACACCCCAGAGCTGAGTCCAGCCCCAAACCCAATGTGTGGGAGAACAACAGTCTCATGGGCAATGGGATCAGCAGGGTGATTGGGATCTCCTGTCAGTGGAGGCCCTGGGGAGCATTGGGCAGTGTCGATCACCTGCACACAAGGCTGAGATTCGGGGAATTGCTCAGGTGTGGCACTTTCCAAATTCACACCACCACATTTCGCAGCATTGCAGGCCTCAAACCGGTCCCATCCCTGCCCAGGAGCAGTCTCCAGAGAGGATTGTCCCTGCCCTGCCTCTCACCCTGTCACACCCACAGCCACTGGGCCCTCCCAGACCATCTGGTCCCCACTATGCAGGGCTGCCCCACATGGGTGGTCCCAGGGACATCATGCCCAACAGAGTTCTGACTCCAGCACTGTTCCTGCCTGGGCCTTGTCCCCACACAGTGTTCCTGCAAAGCCCTGGCTCTGGGCCCAGGCCAGTGCTGGCCCTGAGCAGGATGTGCACATCCCAAGGGACATGGGGAAGTGGGGCTTGTCCCCAGGCAGTCACTCGGAGCTAATTGGGCAAACAGAGGTGCCCTGTGAGGAGGTGGAGGGATGTTGTTCCCGTGCCAGCATCTCTGATAAGCCCTGTTTACCCAGGGCCTGAGGCACCAGGACAATATTCAGATATCTCTTTTTCCCGAGAGTGCCTGAGGCAGGGCAGTGTGGGCATGGGGGAGGTTCAGGCAGCCTGCAGGCCTGGCAGTGGGGAGAGGCTGCACAGGAGGGCAGAGCTGGGGGCAGCAGCAGGGGGAGCAGGAGCAGCTCCTGGGGCACCCACCACCCTCGGGACTCCCTTGCTGCCCTCAGCCAAGGGTGGAACCCCAGTCTGGGGACAGTGTCCAAAGCCTGGCTGAACTCCAGGCACACAAAATCCACTGCCCTCATCCATCCAGGGTGTTGTATGATGGGGGATGAAATTCCTGTTGGCCAAGCATGATTCCCTTTGGTCAATGCATGCTGACCACTCCTGGTCACCTCCCTAGCATCGCTGTGCTGAGATGAGCCGTTCCATGCCCAGTGCAGGGATGGAGGGGAGGCTGCCTGGCCTGCGCTTCCTTGGCTCCTTCCTGCTCTTCTTTTGGGAAGAGTGGGATGACATTGGCTTCCTTCCAGCCCTCAGGCCCCTCTCCTGACTGCCACAGCCTGGCAAAGACGGTCGTGAGAGACCTGGCTCTGGCGTGCCCTGGCTCCCTCAGCGCTCCCAAATGCCCCCGTCAGGGCCTTGGCACTTTGGGATGCCAAGTTTGCCCAGCGCATCTCTGACCAAACCTCCAAGGCCCATGGGAAAGTCTTTCTTCCACCATTGCCTTTCCCTGCTCTCCTGGCTCACAGATTCCTGAGGGCTGCTCTTATCTCACAGAAAGGGCAACTCCACCACTCCCTTTCCTGGCCTGCTTTTCTAAATTCCCTGGAGCCATTCCCGACAGTGCTCTGACCATGGAGCCATCCCTCCATCTCTCTGGGACATCCAAGTCTCACAATTGCACAAGATCTCTAAATTCTCTGTGTTTTCCTCCCATCCCTGGTGATTTGGGACCCAGGCCCTTCAGTGAGGTATTGGAGAGGGTCTGTTTCCCTGGAGGGATGCAAGAGGACACCCCCTTGTCCTGTCTCGTGACCATTTCCTGGCTTGCCTTTCTTTCCTGGAATTATCCCTGCAGAAGCCTTGTCTTGCTGTCCGGGTGCTCTCTGGAACTCTGCCCTTCCCATGTCGTTCCCAATTTCAAGCCCTCCTTCCCAGGCTGGCCAGGACATGGGTGTCCCATTTCTTGAGGGGGATCCTGTCTCTCCCAACCAGCCCCTGAGCTTCCAACAGGGTCCCACGGTTCCTCTGCAAAACCTTCCTGTCTCAGATGTTCCATACTCATTGCAGCTCTGCTTCTCGATCACCATCCACTTCCAAATCCATCCAGCAGCCCCTGGGACAGGGAAGAAGTGCTCAGGTTTAGTGCTCTGCCTACGAGGGTGTGAGCAGAAGTCTTTGGAGGAGACCCAAGCTGAGGATCAAAGGCTGGTCTGTGAAAACCTGGTTTGGGTTCTGAAGCCCATGGGAGGTTTGCCTGAGCTACAGGGAATGCCAGGTGGATGTCCCTGGTTGTGTTCAAGGGTGGATCCAGATGCCTGTGCCAGGTTCCAAGATGGAAAAATCCACTGAGAAGCAGTTCCTGAGACCTGTCCATGGCTGTTATTCCTGTTTGGCATTCCAGGGTATTATTGAAGGGTTCTGCTTCTCTCGTTCCAGGACCCTGAGGATGCAGCAGAGATCAGTTGTGGGCCAGCTGGGAGAATATTTCAGCCGATTGACTTGACTGTTTTCCCAGGAACTTGCCAAAGTAGCTTCAGTCCCTGGGAAGGCCAAGATTGGTGAGTGTCTTTCTGGTGCCTCAGGCCCTGGGTAAACAGGGCTTATCAGAGATGCTGGCACGGGATCAACATCCCTCCTCCTCCTCTTCACAGGGCACCTCTGTTTGCCCAATTAGCTCTGAGCGGCTGCCTGGGGACAAATGCCCACTCCCCCACAACCATTGGGATGGGCACATCCTGCTCAGGGCCAGCGCTGGCCTGGGCTCAGGGCCATGGCATTGCAGAGACACTGCATGGGGACAAGGCCCTTGGGGAGTCATGGGCAAGTTCCAGGCAGGGGCAGTGCTGGTGTTGGGGCCTTGTTGGGAATGGAGTCCCTGGGACCCCACGTTTGGGGCAGCTGTACAGGGCAGGAGCCAGGTGCTCTGGGAGGGCCCAGTGGCTGCAGGTGTGACAGGGTGAGGGGCAGAGCAGGGCATATTCCCCTCTGGATACTGCTGTAGTGCTGGAAATAGAACCAGTTTGGGACCTGCAGGGAAAGGGAGATAAGGTTGTCTGGTTGAGGGAATTGTCACTGCTGAGCAATTCCCCAGGCCTCAGCCTTGTGTGCAGCTGATTATCATTGCCTAGTGCTCCCCAGGGTCTCCAGTGTTTGGAGATCCTCATGACCCAGCTGATCCCTCTGCTCATGACCCCCTTGCTCTCCAGCATGCCAGGTTTGGGCCTGGGGTCAACTCTGGGGTGTCCTGCACAAAAAGCTCCAGGACAGGGGGGAAATGGATGTAGGAGCTGTTGGGGGATGGATTATGTTGGAATGCGGATTGTCCCCACAGGGTCCCCAGCTGCCTTTGGCTCCCTGCCCGATCCCCTCAGGCCCGCAGGTGCCTGGGCCCTTCCAGGGGCAGCTGCCCTGTGCAGGAAGCTGGACAGATACCGGGCAAGGGAGCTGGATCTGTGCCACAGGTGGGATGGACTGTGTGCCAGGGCTGGGCTTGTGGCCAGGGCTGGGGGCTGTGCCAAGCTGGGCTTTGGCCTGGGGGCTGTCAGGGAGGGGGCAGGGAGGAGTCCCGGCAGGGATAAAGGTGCTCCTGGCCTGGGGCAGCCTCAGCCAGCGCTGCCCAGTGCCAGAGGAAGATGAAGGTGGCTGTGCTCAGTGTGGCCCTGCTCTTCTCCATCCTGCTGTGCCCCCCGGCACAGGCCAAGGTGAGGCCCCAGTGCCACGGTGTCCCCACATCCTCTGCTCTGTACCCTCCCATCCCACCCTTTCCATCTATATAGACATCTTTTCCCTGGGATCTCTTCTTTGTCCTATCCAGGTTCCCCAAACACCCTCCCACTGATCATTCCCAAGGTCTTTCCTTCCATCTCTCCCCTCAACCCTTTTCCTTTCTCCCTGCCTACTGCACTGCTTTCTCCTGATACCATTCCTGGATTCACCCCCCACTCCCAAACCATGTCATAGTTGTGTCACTTTTGCCCCCATGCCTCCTCTTTCTTCTGCCACCACCAAGCTCCTCTCTTGCACTCCCACATCCTTACAATGGAATTCCTTTCTCCTCCCCTGCATCCCACACAGGACCCCTTACACACTCCCAGCCCCATCCCTTGAGCTCCTGAATTTATCCCATTTCAGTGTCTTTGAGTCTCCCCCACCTTACCCACATCCTCCTTGGAGGCCCTGAATTCCCATCCCTCTGCCTCCACCCCCACCCTGCTCCCTGCACCCGTGTCCCCCCACAGCCCCACAAGCTCCAATCCAGACCAACCCTTTGTTCTCCTTTCCCAGGCCCTCCTGGAAGGAACTGAAAATGATGTCCGGGAGGTGAGTGCGGTGCTGGGACAGGAGGGCATCCCCTGTGGGAATGGGGGTGGCACTTCAGTCCCCCCATCCCCTGCTGGCACTGGGGACATCCCAGTGACCAGCAAGGTCTCCTGGTCTCTCTGCAGATGGATTTAGACAATGTCGCCATCCTGAAGACGCCTGTGGTGGGTACCAGGAGTTCTGCCGGCCTCAGACTCTCCCCAGGCATGGCCAGAACACTCCAGGCCATCCCAGTCTGCCCCAGCACAGCCCAGTGCACCCCCACGGACACCCCAGACAACACCCCTGCCCCACACAGTTTTCCCAGGGAAGCCCCTTGCCCACGGCCCCCATTGCATTCCCATCCCTGTCACCCCTGCACTCCCCAGGGTGGCCCAGGACACAGCCCCTGCCCCAGCTGTGCCTCTTGGCCAGGACCCCACTGCTCCTGGGCAGGAGCACAGCAGCTCCTGCAGCCCATTGCTCCCTGCAGGCCCCTTCCCCAAGGACCCCCTTGCTTTCCCCTTTTGTCCCAGTCCAGCCCAGTGCCCCCCAGTGTGTCTCTAATGCTGCCTTTGTCCCCAGCCGCCTCTGGTTGAAAAGCTGTCGGGCCTTTTGCGGCAGAAGCGCCTGGCTGCCTCTCTGGATGCCTAGGTGAGCAGAGCCTGCAGAGAGGGCTGGGCACAAGGACCCTGTCCTGTCCCACTGCACACAGGAGGTCACATTCTGGGTTCTCTGTTTTAGGAGTGGAGGTGGAGGTGACCTCCGTGTCCTGTCCCCCTCCAGCAGCATGAGGTGATGATCATCCCTGGAGGACACCCATGATCACTCTGAGCCCAGGGCCATTTCCTTTGAATAATCAATAAACCCCTTCAGCAAACGATGCTCTCTGTCCATGTGTCTGTGTCCGTGTGTGTGTTCCAAGGAAAAATCACCCTAATCTCCAAGAAGTTTCCCCTGGTGGAAAGTTTTCCATCTGCACATCCTGTCACTCTGTCACTGTCTCATCCACACAGCTCTGACCCCTCTGGCACTGCCCAGGTTTGCACTGAACTCCTCCCTCCTGGTCCCCACTGGGAAGCAGCAGGGCAGCTCAGAGCAGGAGCTCCCAGGCCAGGGCTGGATAAGGAGCACCTGGCAGAGGCAGGAGGAATCCCCCATTCCAGGGGTTGTGGGGTGCAGGGGGAGAGCTGAGTCCCCTCCCACCCCAGGGCTACAGAGCCTGGGGAGAAGATGCCTCCAGAGCCTCAGCTGAATCGCTTCTCTCAGCCCTTGGCCTGGGCAGTCTCTGGCTGCAGCACAACCTCTGCAGAGGACTTTCCATAAGGAAGACAAAAGAAAGGAATTGTTTCTTCCCTCTTCCTCATCCCTCCCCCTTATGCTGATATTCTTGTCCTCTCTTAGCAAAACCAACCAAAATGCATCTGCAATGAGGTGACTTGGAGGATCAGTTCCAAAGTAGGGTCACAAGAGGGTTTTCTGCCAAGGCAAAAGGGACAAAACTGAGATTTGGTTGAATAGTTTAAAAATCAGCCCTTTCTAAATCCTCTCATTTCAGAGGCTACAAAAAGAAAGTTTGAAATTTTACTTATCCTCCTTCTTCCCACTGCTCAATTGGCACTTTCCAACTGTGAGGAGCAAATTATGGAAAGCAGCCCTGCAGGGAGTTTTGGGGCCTCAGGGAGAGGAAGAGGCCCTAGAGAGAGGAAGAAGGAATGAAGTGGGGAAAAGCATAATGACCACAAACAGCTCTTCACTCAGTTTGCAATATCTCAATGGTGAGGTGTGTTCCTCATTTTTTGCACCAAATTGCAGCAATTTGGAAATCATTCCTGGATGAGAACAAAACCACAGGCCAATAATTTATCCACTTTGGTTCCTACATCAGAAATCATTAAACCTCTACCAAGATGGGTTTCCCTGCAGTAGAGATGGCAGTTTGATTCCTTTTGTCCAGAGTTTGTCCTGCATTAATGACTTCAGATGATCTGGAAAGGTCCTGGCATCAACAAACCTGGTCGCAGTGACCAGGATCCAACCCGAGCCACCACCAAACCTGCTGGATCCGTGCCTGCCATGGCCCAGTTGGCCAGGGCTGCCACTGCCACCCTGCTCTGGGTCAGCCTGGTGGGCATCGCTCTGGTGTGCGGGGCTGGCTCCTGGACACAGTGCTCGGACCTGCTCTGTGTCCTGCAGCTTCAGCATCTCAGGCACCGCTCCACAGCTGCGGTGCCTGCTCTACCAATGTGGCACCAATGTGGCACCAATGTTCCACGGCTGCAGAGCCTGTTCCACCGTTGTTCCATTGCTTCTCCACTGCTATTCCACTGCTTCTCCATGGCTGCTCCGTCACTGCTCCTCCACTGCTTCACTCCTGCTCCACAGCTGCTGCTGTCTTTCCAGTACTGCTGCCAAACCTCCCTCGGTGCTCTGTCCTCTCTAATGCTGCTCATCTTTGTCACTGTGGGGCTTCCTGGAACAGCTGGGCCATTGTGACACTGTGGGGACACATGGAACAATGGGGCCATGTGACACTATGGGGTCTTGTGGAATCCACAGCCCCCTGTTGTCGCCGGTGGCGTGGGCTGGACCAGCTGACCACCAGGGTTTGGTCAGCAGCCTGGCGGCAGCGTCTACAAGTGTCCCTGAATTTCAGGTTCACAGCAGTCAGGGATAGTGTCCTCTGGCCACGGGCCGTGCCTTCCTTAGGGCAGCCATGCTGTCCACAAAGCTGGAGTGCTGCAGGGAGTGTTCCCCCGCCCGGAGCAATACAGACACGCAGTCACAGTCATCAGCTGCTTGGTCTCATGGGCGAGAGACCCTGGCTCTCAGCAGGGCATCAGACTTTATTCTGAGGGTAACAACCAATCTTGGAACAGCATGGCGGAGGAACCAGGGAGGGACAAAGGGACAGGGACCAACCGGGAAGGAGGAAGGGAGGAAAGAGGGAGATACGAAATACCATCATGGACTGAGGGACAGGGGGAACTCGACCCCTCCCTGGGACAATCCACCCTTGACTCCACCCATGGGGTGTTTTAGTCCCTGGGTCTCCACAGGGGGATTTCTCGGGGGGGAAGGAACTCTCTGGGCTTGAACCAATGCTACATCTCCTCCTTCTCTATTATAAAAAGAGAAAGTTTTACTAGCAAGGGACATAATGAAACTCTTAAGACAACTGAGGGAACATAACGCAATAAAAATTGTAAACAAAGTCCAAAGTAAAGTTCTTAAAGTTTGAGCCACCCAACCGGAGATCTCCCATCCATGAAAAAGGTCCTGCAGCCAGTCGTTGTCTTCTGTGCGTAGTTGATGAATCTGGTCTTGCATTTGCTTGATTATCTGGTGGATGCTTTGGGCGTGCGAAGATAAATTCAAACAGCAAAGTCCTTCAAATTCTTCACACCCATGGCCGTGCGCAAGCAACAAGAAGGCGATGGCCGCCCGATTTTGTAGGGTGGCCTGCCTGGTTGTTTCCTAATCCACAAGGAGGTCCGACAACGCCTTAGATGTTAAATTGGTGTGCTTTCCCAGCCAACACTCTAGGTGAGAAAGCTCACCGAGGGCTTTTGCAGCTGCCACCCAAGGTAAAAATACTGATGCTGCAACTCTCTTTGAGAAAGACCAGGACACCACATTACTATCACAATTTGGATCTAAATGGAGGGTGGGTCTTTTTTGACGGGTTCATTGGGTGTGGTTTCTCCAAGCTAGAAGTTGGGTCTTTCCTGGTGTTAACATGGAGAGTTTGCCTAGCGTACATGGGCCTCCGTGCAGCTGAGAGGGGATTCCTGCCCAAGCCCAATCCCCCTAGATAAGGAACACCCCCTTGGGGAGCACCCTCAGGTACAGAATGGACGCGGACTGAGTGTTTTCTGCAAAACTGCACCATAAGCCTTTCACATATGATTTTTTGTCAGTCGGGGATATGTCATTTTTTGGCCTCCCACCTTTTATGGAGGGGACTAGTCAATTGTATTCCGAGTTGAATTTTGTACAAAATTGAGGCTGGGCTGACCCCACAAGGTCTAATTCTTGGGGTTCAGCTTGGGTATGCAGGAGAATCCTTATCCATCTGTCCCAGCTGTGGGCTGGGTGGGCATCAGCAAAGGTGGCACAAAAGTCGAGGGGCTCCCAAGGAATCCCCACCAGGCAAGTCGACATTGGGTTTTCTGTGGTGTGGGTGTTAAGGCAGAATTCTGGTTGGCTGAGTGACTTTGCCAAAATTACCCAGATGTTCTCCTTTGACTGTTGCATGAGCCACGGGTTCGCTCTTGGGACCAGCAGGACCAGGTGCAGGACGATGAGGAGTTGTGGCTGCATCTTCTGGGGTTTTTCTAGTGGGATTTTTACTGAAATGAGATAATCTAAGATTAAAGACAAACCCTCTCTCCCTTTACCTCCTTAGGGGTATGGGGTGGGAACAAAGTGGGTAAGGGAAAACACACGAGGGGAGGCAGGAGGGGAAGACAGGAGGGGAAAGGGGGTTCTTCTTTTTCTTTGGTTAGGTCAGGTCTTTCACAGGTTTCCTGGAGGAGGCTTTCACAGTCTTTTCCTCCGTCTTGTCTGAGGGTCCTTCTTTCTTCTTCTTTTCCAGGCCAGCTGGGCTTGTTCTTGTTCTCTACTTTCTGCTCTAGCCGTGCCTGGAAGTACACTCTCAGATACTTGACTAGAGGGCCAGTATGGCCTTATGTTTCCGGCTGCGAGATAACAGATGAACACAACACAGTTCTTTGGGCATTCAAGGTCAGGTTAGCATGCTTTCTGAGCCAGCACTTAAGGTGAGTTCTGTTAAACAATGACCAATTAATAATTTGGCTCTAACAATTTGGGTCTAATTGTTGTATTTTTCTCTTTTGGTGGGCCAATTGAGTTTCTCTAATACAGAATTTGGATTGTTTGGTGCTAATACAGAAAGCCTGCCTAGTGCACAGTCCTCCCCTTTTCTCTTATAACACACATGTAATGGGGCTGTAGGTTAGGGAAATACCTGAGGTAACAGGTAAGGGATTTTTTGGGGTTTGGGGAACTGCTTGAAGAAAGCACAATTTGATGTTTACGTGTTGATATCTTGCGCTGAAACTTTCTCCAAGCGGCACTGGTTTCTTGGTGGTGATGGCTCCCCCAAAAAGTACAGGATCCCATGGGTTAATACACATTCAGGCTAGGTGACAATGTCCAGGCATGTTCCTCCAGGGGAGGGACAGTCTCTTGCAGTAGGCTTGCTAGCTTCTTACATGAAGGTCCCATGGGTGTGGCTTGTGGGAATTTCTTAGGAGGACTTACAGTTTTTGTTTCCCCCAAGTGTTCAGTGGGGCTACCTCCATTTGCTGTTTAGCGGAGGGAGTAAGACTGCTTTTAAAAGGTTCTACAAGAGTTACAAGAGTTGCAGTCTGCGAATTCGGCATTTTAGTTAACTTTTCCCTTCTTTTTTTTCTTTTTCTTTTATTTCTTTTTTTTTCTTTTTTTTCTTTTTTTTTCTTTCTTTTTTCTTTTTCTTTTTTTTTTCCTAAAACCAGCCCAGGGTTAGAGAGGAAACAAGGAAGGCTCCTGGCATAGGGGCACAAGGACATGGGATTATAGGGGGACTGTCCTCACAATGTAGCAGCTGTATTATTGGCCTCAGACTTAGGACCTGCCAATTAATAGTTTTGCCGATTATGTGGGAACTTACAGAATTTGTTTCCGGAGTTTAACCTGCTAATTCTGCCTTTTGGGGGACAAGAACTGGGGAAGTACGGCAAGGGGTGTGTAATGCGGCATAGCCAGCTCCTGTGGCGGAATGGGCTGGCATACCGGTGAGCGGGAGATGCGTGGGGCAGGGGCCTGCGCCCGGGAGGGAAGACCCGGAGGAGGATGGCGGGGGACCGGAAAAAGGAACACGCGATACGCAGGGGGTGGGCCAGGAGCCGCAGACCCTGCCAGGCTGGGAGCCCAGGGGGAGTGGAGGGGGGGAACCAACCCGGCCCACGGAGTCACACATGGCACCACGGGAGGCGGGGCTGAAGCAGAGACACGCGATGACAAAGGGGGTGGTGCCGTACGCAGGGAAGCGCGATGACGCAAGGGGGCGGGGCCGTGGCTATCTCGGGAAAATTTGAGGAGTAGGGAAAATGCTGCACTGCGTGGCCTAACACGTGGCTGGTGCCATCTTGTAAGCACCGCATGGCTGGCCACGTGGCAGGCGCCATCTTGTACACACGTGGTCGGGCTGGCTGAGGTTTTGCGGATAAGAAGGAGGGTGAGGGAAAGGCTCGAATCAGCAGGAGACTAATTGCCATCGGTTAAAGTCTCATTTTCTTAAAACTAGGGTGGCTTTAACTTGGGAATAAAACTCCCTCTGCCAGCTAGAGGCACTATTTCCCATCCTAGTACCACAGCCGCAGGCAGATGTTTTAACCCTGAGGAATGGGGCAGGAAACAAAAAAGGGGGGAGGGGTTGCAAGGGGACCTCTGCACTCACCAAACCACGTGGACTTATTACAAGTGCGGCACCTCAGGTTTCTAAACCACTCCTCGCTTCCTCGGACGAAAAGTTCCTCGGGTTAACTCTGGCGTACCAAGTTTCTTTCTCTTTTTCGGAAGAGGATTTGCTTGGTCTCCCTTCTGGACGAGTCCCGTAAAACTGGGACACATTTGTCAGGGCGGTGGCTGTGCGAAGGTGCACCTGAATTCAGGGTCACCCATCTGGGATCCCTAGCAACGTCTGGGGTCCGTGTTTGGGCGCCACATGTCGCCGGTAGCGTGGGCTGGACCAGCTGACCACCAGGGTTTGGTCAGCAGCCCGGCAGTGGCGTCTGCAAGTGTCCCTGAATTTCAGGTTCACAGCAGTCAGGGGTAAGGTCCCCTGGCCACGGGCCGTGCCTTCCTTAGGGCAGCCATGCCGTCCACAAAGCCGGAGTGCTGCAGGGAGTGTTCCCTCGCCGGAGCAATACAGACACGCAGTCACGGTCATCAGCCGCTCGAGCTCAGGGGCGAGAGACCCTGGCTCTCAGCAGGGCATCAGACTTTATTCTGAGGGTAACAACCAATCTTGGAACGGCACGGGGGAGGAACCCGGGAGGGCCAAAGGGACAGGGACCAATCGGGAAGGAGGAAGGGAGGAAAGAGGGAGATACAAAATACCATAATGGACTGAGGGACAGGAGGAACTCAACCCCTCCCTGGGGCAATCCACCCTCGACTCCACCCATGGGGTGTTTTAGTCCCTGGGTCTCCACAGGGGGATTTCTCAGGGGGGAAGGAACTCTCTGGGCTTGAACCACTGCTACACCCTGTGGCACCGTGGGCCCTCATGGAAGCAAGAGGACACTGTGACACTGTGGGGCCTCATGAAACCAAGGATCCAGTGTGGTACTCCACGGCCTTGTGGCTCCCAGGACTCATTGTGACACAGTGGGGACACATGGAACTGAGGGGCCATGTGACCTTGTGGGGCCTCATGATGCTGGGGAGCACTAGTGACACTGTAGGGCCTCACAATGACAAAGGGCCATTGTGACACTGTGGGGCTTCATGGAACTGAGGGGGCATTGTGACACTGGCGCCTCATGGAATTGAAGATCCATGGTAATGCCTCAGGGCCTTGTGGTTCCCAGGAATCATTGTGAAAGTGCAGGACTTCATAGAAATGAAGGAACATTGTGACACTGTGGAGTTCATGGAACTGAGGGGATGCTGTGCCACTCTGGAGCCTAACGATGCACAAGGAGCCCTTGTGACACTGTGGGGCCTCATGGAAACAAGGGACACTGTGACACCGTGGGGTGGATCATGGGATCCAGAGGCCCCTGTGACCTCAGGGCCTATTGGAAGCAAGAACCCCTGGTGATACATCACGGACTTGTGGTGTCCAGGCATTCTTCTGGTATTGTGGGGCCTTATGGAACCAAAGGGACCCTGTGACACCGTGGGGACTCCTAATGCTCAGTGTCACCACCCTCAGCATGTGACCATTTCCTCCTTATCTCCAGTCTGAACTGATCCTCTTAGTTTGAAACCATCTTCCCTTCTCCAGTTGTGACAGGCCCTACTAATGCATTTCTCCACATGTTTCCTATGCGGTGCCATGAAGTCCTAAA
Source organism: Acanthornis magna (assembly GCA_036785705.1). Lineage (NCBI taxonomy): Eukaryota > Metazoa > Chordata > Aves > Passeriformes > Acanthizidae > Acanthornis > Acanthornis magna. The sequence goes on along the minus strand of JAWUZG010000222.1, from coordinate 88,567 downwards.
AGTTGACAATGGGGTGTCTCCATGGCAATTTCTTCTCCAGGCTGAACAGTCCTGAGTCTCTCAGCTGCTCTCAGCTACAGACATTCACCAGCCTTCGTGGATCTTGGTGGCCTCCTCTGCATCTGCTCCACAATGTCCAAGTCTTTCCTGTGCTGAGGACCCTGCTGAAAATTGTTTATTCAAAAGCAACAGTTGATCAAAGAGAGGAAACTCATTCTTCTTGAAATGCTGGCACAACTGTAGGGACAGTTTCTGCAGGGCTGAGACACAGTCCCAAAACAGGTAGGGACATTCCCATGGCAGCCCTGCAGTTGGGGGCCAATCCAGCCGCACTGGGAACTGCTGTGTGTTTCCAGCTCATTTTCCCCGGGCTGGTGGCATGTGCTCAGTGGCTGTCCAATGCATTCCCCTAACTGGCACTGATCTTCAAGGCTGCCTGGACCTCTGCTCAGCCAATGTTCCACAATTAGTTCCCTGCGGCCACGTCCTCAATTCCATTCCAATCCCATGTCAGCACACCAATGACGCCACAGCGCTTGTCCATCTGGTCACAAATCCCCCACGGGGACACTCTGCTCTCTCATCCATGGGGCACAAAGCAGCAACACTCCAGAGGAAAATCTTCCCAGGCCCTGAGGCTCCTTGGGCTCCTTGAGGATCCAGAGCAAAGAATCAAGGCAGTGTCTTGAAATGTTTTCGCAGCCGGCCCACAAGAGATGTCTGCTGGATCTGCAGTGTCCCTGTAGAAAGAGAGAAGCAGAACCCTTCACTAATGCCTTGGAATGTCAAACAGGAATCACAGGCACGGACACCTCTCGGGAACCACTTCTCAGTGCATTTTCACTTCTTGGAAGCCCAAGATTGCTGAATGTCTTCCTGATGCTTCAGATCCTGGGTAAACAGGGCTTATCAGAAATATGGGTGGGGAACCAACATCCTTCCTCCTCACAGGGCACCTCTGTTTGCCCAATTAGCTCTGAGTGGCTGCCTGGGGACAAGCCCTGCTTCCCCACGTCCCTCAGGATGGGCACATCCTGCTCAGGGCCAGTGCTGGCCTGGGCCCAGGGCCAGGGCATTGCAGAGACACTGTGTGGGGACAAGGGCCTTGGGGAGGTGTGGCCAAATACCAGGCAGGGTCAGTGTTGGAGTTGGAGCCTTGTTGGGGATGGGGTCCCTGGGACCCCCCATGGGGGGCAGATCTGCAGAGCAGGACCCAGGTGCTCTGCGATAGCACGGAGGTTGCAGGTGTGGCAGGGTGAGGGTCAGGGCAAGGGATATTCCACTCTGGACTCTGCTCTGGGGCTGGAGACAAGACCACTTTGTGGTCAGCAGAACTGGGAAATGTGGTCTTGTGGGTATGGGAAGTGCCACAGCTGAGCAATTCCCCAAGCCTCACACTTGTCTTCAGGTGATCGACACTGCCCAATGCTCCCCAGTGCCTCCAGTGAATGGAGATCCCAATTATGCAGCTGATCCCATTGCCCAAGACCCTGTTGCTCTCCCACATGCCAGGATTGTGTCTGGGGTCAGCTCTGGGGTGTCCTGCAGGGAATGCTCTGAGAGGGAAGGGCAGCAGGATATGGGGGGCAGGGGGGGATCTGGTTTGGGGAGCTGCTGGAGGATGAGTTGTGTTGGCTTGGGGATTGTCCCCACAGGGTCCCCAGCTGCCTTGGGCACTCTGCCAGAACCCCTCAGCCCCCAGAGATGTCTTGACCCTTCCAGGGGCAGCTGCCCCGTGCAGGAAACTGGACAGATACCGGGCAAGGGGGCTGGATCTGTGCCACAGGTGGGATGGACTGTGTGCCAGGGCTGGGCTTGTGGCCAGGGCTGGGGGCTGTGCCAAGCTGGGCTTTGGCCTGGGGGCTGTCGGGGAGGGGGCAGGGAGGAGTCCCGGCAGGGATAAAGGTGCTCCTGGCCTGGGGCAGCCTCAGCCAGCGCTGCCCAGTGCGAGAGGAAGATGAAGGTGGCTGTGCTCAGTGTGGCCCTGCTCTTCTCCATCCTGCTGTGCCCCCCGGCACAGGCCAAGGTGAGGCCCCGGTGCCACGGTGTCCCCACATCCTCTGCTCTGTACCCTCCCATCCCACCCTTTCCATCTATATAGACATCTTTTCCCTGGGATCTCCTCTTTGTCCTATCCAGGTTCCCCAAACACCCTCCCACTGATCATTCCCAAGCTCTTTCCTTCCATCTCTCCCCTCAATCATTTTCCTTTCTCCCTGCCTACTGCACTGCTTTCTCCTGATACCATTCCTGGATTCACCCCCCACTCCCAACCCATGTCATAGTTGTGTCACTTTTGCCCCCATGCCTCCTCTTTCTTCTGCCACCACCAAGCTCCTCTCTTGCACTCCCACGTCCTTCCAATGGAATTCCTTTCTACTCCCCTGCATCCCACACAGGACCCCTTACACACTCCCAGCCCCATCCCTTGAGCTCCTGAATTTATCCCATTTCAGTGTCTTTGAGTCTCCCCCACCTTACCCACATCCTCCTTGGAGGCCCTGAATTCCCATCCCTCTGCCTCCACCCCCACCCTGCTCCCTGCACCCGTGTCCCCCCACAGCCCCACAAGCTCCAATCCAGACCAACCCTTTGTTCTCCTTTCCCAGGCCCTCCTGGAAGGAACTGAAAATGATGTCCGGGAGGTGAGTGCGGTGCTGGGACAGGAGGGCATCCCCTGTGGGAATGGGGGTGGCACTTCAGTCCCCCCATCCCCTGCTGGCACTGGGGACATCCCAGTGACCAGCGAGGTCTCCTGGTCTCTCTGCAGGTGGATTTAGACAATGTCGCCATCCTGAAGACGCCTGTGGTGGGTACCAGGAGTTCTGCCAGCCTCAGACCCTCCCCAAGCATGGCCAGCACACTCCAGGCCATCCCAGTCTGCCCCAGCACAGCCCAGTGCACCCCCACGGACACCCCAGACAACACCCCTGCCCCACACAGTTCTCCCAGGGAAGCCGCTTGCCCATGGCCCCCATTGCATTCCCATCCCTGTCACCCCAGCACTCCCCAGGGTGGCCAAGGACACAGCCCCTGCCCCAGCTGTGCCTCTTGGCCAGGACCCCAGTGCTCCTGGGCAGGAGCACAGCAGCTCCTGCAGCCCATTGCTCCCTGCAGGCCCCTTCCCCAAGGACCCCCTTGCTTTCCCCTTCCATCCCAGTCCAGCCCAGTGTCCCCCAGTGTGTCTCTAATGCTGCCTTTGTCCCCAGCCGCCTCTGGTTGAAAAGCTGTCGGGTCTTTTGCGGCAGAAGCGCCTGGCTGCCTCTCTGGATGCCTAGGTGAGCAGAGCCTGCAGAGAGAGCTGGGCACAAGGACCCTGTCCTGTCCCACTGCACACAGGAGGTCACATTCTGGGTTCTCTGTTTTAGGATTGGAGGTGGAGGTGACCTCCGTGTCCTGTCCCACTCCAGCGGCATGAGGTGATGATCATCCCTGGAGGACACCCATGATCACTCTGAGCCCAGGGCCATTTCCTTTGAATAATCAATAAACCCCTTCAGCAAACGACGCTCTCTGTCCATGTGTCTGTGTCTGTGTGTGTGTTCCAAGGAAAAATCACCCTAATCTCCAAGAAGTTTCCCCCGATGGAAAGTTTTCCATCTGCACATCCTGTCACTCTGTCACCGTCACCTCCACACAGCTCTGACCCCTCTGGCACTGCCCAGGTTTGCACTGAACTCCTCCCTCCTGGTCCCCACTGGGAAGCAGCAGGGCAGCTCAGAGCAGGAGCTCCCAGGCCAGGGCTGGATAAGGAGCACCTGGCAGAGGCAGGAGGAATCCCCCATTCCAGGGGTTGTGGGGTGCAGGGGGAGAGCTGAGTCCCCTCCCACCCCAGGGCTACAGAGCCTGGGGAGAAGATGCCTCCAGAGCCTCAGCTGAATCGCTTCTCTCAGCCCTGGCCTGGGCAGTCTCTGGCTGCAGCACAACCTCTGCAAGGGACTTTCCATAAGGAAGACAAAAGAAAGGAATTGTTCCTTCCCTCTTCCTCATCCCTCCCCCTTATGCTGATATTCTTGTCCTCTCTTAGCAAAACCAACCAAAATGCATCTGCAATGAGGTGACTTGGAGGATCAGTTCCAAAGTAGGGTCACAAGAGGGTTTTCTGCTAAGGCAAAAGAGACAAAACTGAGATTTGGTTGAATAGTTTAGAAATCAGCCCTTTCTAAATCCTCTAATTTCAGAGGCTACAAAAACAAAGTTTGAAATTTTACTTATCCTCCTTCTTCCCACTGCTCAATTGGCACTTTCCAACTGTGAAGAGCAAATTATGGAAAGCAGCCCTGCAGGGAGTTTTGGGGCCTCAGAGAGAGGAAGAGGCCCTAGAGAGAGGAAGAAGGAATGAAGTGGGGAAAAGCATAATGACCACAAACAGCTCTTCACTCAGTTTGCAATATCCCAATGGTGAGGTGTGTTCCTCATTTTTTGCACCAAATTGCAGCAATTTGGAAACCATTCCTGGATGAGAACAAAACCACAGGCCAATAATTTATCCACTTTGGTTCCTACATCAGAAATCATTAAACCTCTACCAAGATGGGTGTCCCTGCAGTAGAGAAGGCAGTTTGATTCCTTTTGTCCCGAGTTTGTCCTGCATTAATGACTTCAGATGATCTGGAAAGGTCCTGGCACCACCAAACCTGGTCGCAGTGACCAGGATCCAACCCGAGCCATCACCAAGCACGCTGGATCTGTGCCTGCCATGGCCCAGTTGGCCAGGGCTGCCACTGCTGCCCTGCTCTGGGTCAGCCTGGTGGGCATCGCTCTGGTGTGCGGGGCTGGCTCCTGGACACAGTGCTCGGACCTGCTCTGTGTCCTGCAGCTTCAGCATCTCAGGCACCGCTCCACAGCTGCGGTGCCTGCTCTACCAATGTGACACCAATGTGGCACTAATGTGACACCAATGTGACACCAATGTGCCACCAATGTGACACGAATGTGACACCAATGTGCCACCAATGTGGCACTAATGTGGCACCAATGTGAAACCAATGTGCCACCAATGTGCCATCGATGTGCCACCAATGTTCCACAGCTGCAGAGCCTGTTCCACCATTGTTCCATCGCTTCTCCACTGCTATTCCACTGTTTCTCCATGGCTGCTCCATCGCTGCTCCTCCACTGCTTCACTCCTGCTCCACAGCTGCTACTGCCTTTCCAGCACTGCTGCCAAACCTCCCTTGCTGCTCTGTCCTCTCTAATGCTGCTCATCTTTGTCACTGTGGGGCTTCCTGGAACAGCTCGGCCATTGTGACACTGTGGGGACACATGGAACAATGGGGCCATGTGACACTATGGGGTCTTGTGGAATCCACAGCCCCCTGTTGTCGCCGGTGGCGTGGGCTGGACCAGCTGACCACCAGGGTTTGGTCAGCAGCCTGGCGGCAGCGTCTACAAGTGTCCCTGAATTTCAGGTTCACAGCAGTCAGGGGTAAGGTCCCCTGGCCGCGGCTGCACCTTCCTTAGGGCAGCCATGCTGTCCACAAAGCCGGAGTGCTGCAGGGAGTGCTCCCTCACCCGGAGCAATACAGACACGCAGTCACGGTCATCAGCTGCTTGAGCTCATGGGCGAGAGACCCTGGCTCTCAGCAGGGCATCAGACTTTATTCTGAGGGTAACAACCAATCTCAGAACGGCACGGGGTAGGAACCAGGGAGGGACAAAGGGACAGGGACCAATCGGGAAGGAGGATGGGAGGAAAGAGGGAGATACGAAATACCATCATGGACTGAGGGACAGGAGGAACTCGACCCCTCCCTGGGGAAATCCACCCTTGACTCCACCCCAGGGGGGTTTTAGTCCCTGGGTCGCCAGAGGGGGATTTCTCAGGGGGGAAGGAACTCTCTGGGCTTGAACCAATGCTACATCTCCCCCTTCTCTATTATAAAAGGAGAAAGTTTTACTAGCAAGGGACATAATGAAACTCTTAAGACAACTGAGGGAACATAACACAATAAAAATTGCAAACAAAGCTCAAAGTAAAGTTCTTAAAGTTTGAGCCACCCAACCGGAGATCTCCCATCCATGAAAATGGTCCTGCAGCCAGTCTTTGTCTTCGGTGCATAGTTGATGAATCTGGTCTTGCATTTGCTTGATTATCTGGTGGATGCTTTGGGCGTGCGAAGATAAATTAAAACAGCAAAGTCCTTCAAATTCTTCACGCCCATGGCCGTGCGCAAGCAACAAGAAGTCGATGGCCGCCCGATTTTGTAGGGTGGCTTGCCTGGTTGTTTCCTCATCCGCAAGGTGGTCCAACAATGCATTAGATGTTAAATTGGTGTGCTTTCCCAGCCAACACTCTAGGTGAGAAAGCTCACCGAGGGCTTTTGCAGCTGCCACCCAAGGTAAAAATACTGATGCTGCAACTCTCTTCGAGAAAGACCAGGACACCACATTACTATCACAATTTGGATCTAAATGGAGGGTGGGTCTTTTTTGGCGGGCTCATTGGGTGTGGTTTCTCCAAGCTAGAAGTTGGGTCTTTCCTGGTGTTAACATGGATAGTTTGCCCAGCGTACATGGGCCTCCGTGCAGCTGAGAGGGGATTCCTGCCCAAGCCCAATCCCCACAGATAAGGAACACCCCCTTGGGGAGCACCCTCAGGTACAGAATGGACGCGGACTGAGTGTTTTCTGCAAAACTGCACCATAAGCCTTTCACATATGATTTTTTGTCAGTCGGGGATATGTCATTTTTTGGCCTCCCACCTTTTATGGAGGGGTCTAGCCAATTGTATTCTGAGTTGAATTTTGTACAGAAATGAGGCTGGGCTGACCCCACAAGGTCTAATTCTTGGGGTTCAGCTTGGGTATGCAGGAGAGTCCTTATCCATCTGTCCCAGCTGTGGGCTGGGTGGGCATCAGCAAAGGTGGCACGAAAGTTGAGGGGTTCCCAAGGAATCCCCAACAGGCAAGTCGACATAGGGTTTTCTGTGGCGGGGGTGTTAAGGCAGAATTCTGGTTGGCTGAGTGACTTTGCCAAAGTTACCCAGATGTTCTCCTTTGACTGTTGCACGAGCCACGGGTTCGCTCTTGGGACCAGCAGGACCAGGTGCAGGACAATGAGGAGTTGTGGCTGCATCTTCTGGGGTTTTTCTAGTGGGATTTTTACTGAAATGAGATAATCTAGGATTAAAGACAAACCCTCTCTCCCTTTATCTCCTTAGGGGTATGGGGTGGGAACAAAAGGGGTAAGGGAAAACACACAAGGGGAGGCAGGAGGGGAAGACAGGAAAGGGGGTTCTTCTTTTTCTTTGGTTAGGTCAGGTCTTTCACAGGTTTCCTGGAGGAGGCTTTCACAGTCTTTTCCTCCGTCTTGTCTGAGGGTCCTTCTTTCTTCTTCTTTTCCAGGCCAGCTGGGCTTGTTCTTGTTCTCTACTTTCTGCTCTAGCTGTGCCTGGAAGTACACTCTCAGATACTTGATTAGAGGGCCAGTATGGCCTTATGTTTCCGGCTGCGAGATAACAGATGGACACAACACAGTTCTTTGGGCATTCAAGGTCAGGTTAGCATGCTTTCTGAGCCAGCACTTAAGGTGAGTTCTGTTAAACAATGACCAATTAATAATTTGGCTCTAACAATTTGGGTCTAATTGCTGTATTTTTCTCTTTTGGTGGGCCAATTGAGTTTCTCTAATACAGAATTTGGATTGTTTGGTGCTAATACAGAAAGCCTGCCTAGTGCACAGTCCTCCCCTTTTCTCTTATAACACACATGTAATGGGGCTGTAGGTTAGGGAAACACCTGAGGTAACAGGTAAGGGATTTTTTGGGGTTTGGGGAACTGCTTGAAGAAAGCACAATTTGATGTTTACGTGTTGATATCTTGCGCTGAAACTTTCTCCAAGCAGCACTGGTTTCTTGGTGGTGATGACTCCCCCAAAAAGTACAGGATCCCACGGGTTAATACACATTCAGGCGAGGTGACAATGTCCAGGCATGTTCCTCCAGGGGAGGGACAGTCTCTTGCAGTAGGCTTGCTAGCTTCTTACATGAAGGTCCCATGGGTGTGGCTTGTGGGAATTTCTTAGGAGGACTTACAGTTTTTGTTTCCCCCAAGTGTTCAGTGGGGCTACCTCCATTTGCTGTTTAGCGGAGGGAGTAAGACTGCTTTTAAAAGGTTCTACAAGAGTTACAAGAGTTGCAGTCTGCGAATTCGGCATTTTAGTTAACTTTTCCCTTCTTTTTTTTCTTTTTCTTTTATTTCTTTTTTTTTCTTTTTTTTCTTTTTTTTTCTTTCTTTTTTCTTTTTCTTTTTTTTTTCCTAAAACCAGCCCAGGGTTAGAGAGGAAACAAGGAAGGCTCCTGGCATAGGGGCACAAGGACATGGGATTATAGGGGGACTGTCCTCACAATGTAGCAGCTGTATTATTGGCCTCAGACTTAGGACCTGCCAATTAATAGTTTTGCCGATTATGTGGGAACTTACAGAATTTGTTTCCGGAGTTTAACCTGCTAATTCTGCCTTTTGGGGGACAAGAACTGGGGAAGTACGGCAAGGGGTGTGTAATGCGGCATAGCCAGCTCCTGTGGCGGAATGGGCTGGCATACCGGTGAGCGGGAGATGCGTGGGGCAGGGGCCTGCGCCCGGGAGGGAAGACCCGGAGGAGGATGGGGGGGGCAGGACGGAGGAACACGCGATACGCAGGGGGTGGGCCAGGAGCCGCAGACCCTGCCAGGCTGGGAGCCCAGGGGGAGTGGAGGGGGGGAACCAACCCGGCCCACGGAGACACACACAGCACCGCGGGAGGCGGGGCCGACGCAGAGACACGCGATGACAAAGGGGGTGGTGCCGTACGCAGGGAAGCGCGATGACGCAAGGGGGCGGGGCCGTGGCTATCTCGGGAAAATTTGAGGAGTAGGGAAAATGCTGCACTGCGTGGCCTAACACGTGGCTGGTGCCATCTTGTAAGCACCGCATGGCTGGCCACGTGGCCATCTTGTACACACGTGGTCGGGCTGGCTGAGGTTTTGCGGATAAGAAGGAGGGTGAGGGAAAGGCTCGAATCAGCAGGAGACTAATTGCCGTTGGTTAAAGTCTCATTTTCTTAAAACTAGGGTGGCTTTAACTTGGGAATAAAACTTCCTCTGTGAGCTAGAGGCACTATTTCCCATCCTAGTACCACAGCCGCAGGCAGACGTTTTAACCCTGAGGAATGGGGCAGGAAACAAAAAAGGGGGGGAGGGGTTGCAAGGGGAGCTCTGCACTCACCAAACCACGTGGACTTATTACAAGTGCGGCACCTCAGGTTTCTAAACCGCTCCTCGCTTGCTCGGACGAAAAATTCCTCGGGTTAACTCCGGCATACCAAGTTTCTTTCTCTTTTTCGAAAGAGGATTTGTTTGGTCTCCCTTCTGGACGAGTCCCGTAAAACTGGGACGCATTTGTCAGGGCGGTGGCTGTGCGAAGGTGCACCTGAATTCAGGGTCACTCAGCTGGGATCCCTAGCAACGTCTGGGGTCCGTGTTTGGGTGCCACGTGTCGCCGGTAGCGTGGGCTGGACCAGCTGACCACCAGGGTTTGGTCAGCAGCCCGGCAGCAGCGTCTGCAAGTGTCCCTGAATTTCAGGTTCACAGCAGTCAGGGGTAGGGTCCCCTGGCCATGGGCCGCGCCTTCCTTAGGGCAGCCATGCTGTCCACAAAGCTGGAGTGCTGCAGGGAGTGTTCCCTCGCCCGGAGCAATACAGACACGCAGTCACAGTCATCAGCCGCTCGAGCTCAGGGGCGAGAGACCCCGGCTCTCAGCAGGGCATCAGACTTTATTCTGAGGGTAACAACCAATCTCGGAACAGCACAGGGGAGGAACCTGGGAGGGACAAAGGGACAGGGACCAATCGGGAAGGAGGAAGGGAGGAAAGAGGGAGATATGAAATACCATCATGGACTGAGGGACAGGAGGAACTCGACCCCTCCCTGGGGCAATCCACCCTCGACTCCACCCCAGGGGGGTTTTAGTCCCTGGGTCTCAACAGATTTCTCAGGATGGAAGGAACTCTCTGGGCTTGAACCACTGCTGCACTCTGTGGCACTGTGGCCCTCATGGAAGCAAGAGGACGCTGTGACACTGTGGGGCCTCATGAAACCAAGGATCCAGTGTGGTACTCCACGGCCTTGTGGCTCCCAGGACTCATTGTGACACAGTGGGGACACATGGAACTGAGGGGCCATGTGACCTTGTGGGGCCTCATGATGCTGGGGAGCAATTGTGACACTGTAGGGCCTCACGATGACAAAGGGCCATTGTGACACTGTGGGGCTTCATGGAACTGAGGGGGCATTGTGACACTGGCGCCTCATGGAACTGAAGATCCATGGTAATGCCTCAGGGCCTTGTGGTTCCCAGGAATCATTGTCAAAGTGCAGGACTTCATAGAAATGAGGGAACATTGTGACACTGTGGAGTTCATGGAACTGAGGGGATGCTGTGCCACTCTGGAGCCTAAAGATGCACAAGGGGCCCTTGTGACACTGTGGGGCCTCATGGAAACAAGGGACACTGTGACACCGTGGGGTGGATCATGGGATCCAGAGGCCCCTGTGACCTCAGGGCCTATTGGAAGCAAGAACCCCTGGTGATACATCAGGGACTTGTGGTGTCCAGGCATTCTTCTGGTATTGTGGGGCCTTATGGAACCAAAGGGACCCTGTGACACCGTGGGGCGTCCTGGTGCTCAGTGTCACCACCCTCAGCATGTGACCATTTCCTCCTTATCCCCAGTCTGAACTGATCCTCTCAGTTTGAAACCATCTGCCCTTCTCTGTGGGTAGGTAGGGTCTGGCGGTCGGAAGATATCGTGCTGTACGGAAAGATAGGACCCCTCCCCAGATAGCCAATAGTGTTTAGTTTATGATGTAAGCAGACGGATGTGACGTTGTGAACCAAAGTTATATTATGCGGTGCTAATCACCAATAAATGCCATTTGCCATCCACCACAGTGGTGTCTGTGAGCTGATGGCCTGAGCGGCCGGGGGGTGCCGCCGTGCCATTTCCGAACCATGTCGCCACACCTAAGAAAGGCAACAAGTGGTGCCGAAACCCGGGAGATCGCCTGAGATCGGACGAGTGGCGGCCGAAGTGGCGGGACCAACTTCAGCGGGGAGGACGCTCCCGGACCAACAAGGAGGATGGAAGCCCTTGTGAAGGTCGTATGCCAGTTACACAAACAGTGGGGTATTGATTGTAAACCCAAAGATTTTACTCTCGCTGTTGCGAGGCTTTTGCAGATTGGGGTCATAGACCAACTGGTAGATATTCTCCACCCTGAGGTGTGGGATAAATGTACTAAGGCTTTAGCTGAGGAAACAATGTCCTCAGGTAGTGGAAAACACCTTAAGTCCTGGGGTAAAGTCGTACAGGCCCTGCAAAAGGCTATCCAAGAGCAGGAGACCTGGAAGGCGGCAAAGAACTGTTTATTGGCCATCCCGAAATTGGGAGTTGGGGCGGCTACGCAGACACTGTACCCCCCAGGCGATGGCGATTCGGCTGAACCTGGGGATTAGCGAGGAGGTACTGCACCCCCCCAATCCCCAGATCCAGGCTCGCTTGCAGAGGAGTCAAAGCAGGCAAAATCTTTTTCGGACGAGTTGGCCGAGGAGGCCAGGAGTGCTGCGGGGAGAGTGGGGTCTGAGGAAGCCTGGGCCAGACCACCGCCCTATGCGCCTCAGAATGGCGCCAAGAACAAAGAAAGTGGGCGGGACGAAGATGCGCCCGGCGGGAACAGGGAGGCAGCGATTAACCTAACATGCATGTGTAAAGGAGTGGGGGAGGAAAATGATAAGGAATGCGATAAGGATGGTGGGAGTGACCGAAAGAGAGAGAGGAGCCTGCGCGAGGGGCGGAGAGTTGACCAGAGCACCTATTTTAAACAATGCCCCTATAAGGCAAACACCTCGCCGAGTAGAAGGCGGGGCGAGGCAAGAGGGAGGGAACGGCCTGCCCGCAAGGGAAGTGGGCGGGGCCGGAGGCCTACCAAAAGGCGCTGGAACCCGGAAGTGGCTGGTCAGTCGACTTTCGGCTCTGAATCAGACACGAGCTGGAGCGAGTGGCTCGCAACTGATTCGGACTCCGAGTGGGAGGAGACGGGAGCAAACAGAATTAAAAGCCAGAATAAGGAGAGGCCGTTAGAGAGTCAAATCCCTTTTACGGATTGGAGGAAAATAAAGATTGCGTGTGCCGACTGGGCCCCGTAGGCCGCACTGGCGTTCCCGGTCCGGGTGACAGAAGGGGGACAGAGGGTCCATTCACCAGTTAACCCTAAGGATGTACAAGCGATTGTTAAAGCAATTGCGGACAAAGGGCTCAATTCTGCTATGGTCTCCACCCTTATAGACGGTATCTTTGGGGGGGATGACATGGTTCCGTTCCATATAAAACAAACTTGTAGCTTAATCTTGGACGGAGCAGGGATGATTGTTTTTAAGCAAGAATGGGAAGACAATTGTACAAGACAACTGGCCCAAGTAACTGGGGCGGACCACCCACTGCATGGCTCCAGCCTGCAGCGGTTAATGGGTACAGACCCCACAATGATCACTCCCCAGGCTCAAGCCCAGGGCCTGCGGGCTCATGAAATTATGGCAACTACCCGTGCTGCTAGAGAAGCTATTCGCACAGCTTCTAGAATAATTGCTAAACCGTCACCATGGTCCATAATAAAACTAATGAAAACTGTGAGTTTTTGTTCACAAGACCAGTTCATCGGACACCCCCGTAACGCATACGCCCCGATGGTGAGCAGAGACGACAGGCCGCCAAACATCCCATCCACGCCTGTGAGCTCAGCACCAACAGACCCTGACCGACAGCAGAAAAACCACCGAAGGAAAGGACTACGATGCCTTTGCGTGCTTTTAGTGTTCGGGTTTGTTACTATGGGGCGAGTAGAATCACATAGTCATCACCACCAGCCTTTTAAATGGTCCCTCCTTCAATTTGGGGACCAAAAGGTTATCGCAACCCAAATAACATCAGGTGCACCGAGTTTTAATGCCTCCCTATGTCAGCTTGTCCCAAGACAGCATTGTTGGGAGTATCTGGGCTTTTATATGTGTCCCAGCTCTAATCCTGGGAAAGGGTATTGCAACTATCCTAATCAATATTATTGCAGCCACTGGGGCTGTGAGATCATAGCCCCTGATTGGATACCTGGTGCCAGCAGGGACAGATATTTAAAAGTCCAGTGGGGCCCACACGGCTGCACATCACCAAAAGGATGGCGGGGACACGGAAATTGCCGATACCTCTATTTAGATGTTACCGAGCCCCACGAACACAGTTGGTTACTTGGAAAGATTTGGGGAATAAGGTACACAGAACCAGGGACAGACAAAGGTGGCTTAATCCTCATAAAAAAGGAGGTTGTCCCAAATGATCCACCGCCAGTAGCTCCCAGCCAACCATTTGTTAATAAAGTAGTCCGGACTACTCCCGGTCATGACTACGCAACTACAGAGACCAACAACCAGGAAACTTTGACAAATACCTATCCCACTACGCCCGCAGTAACACACACCACCAATGCCCCTTATCGAAATTCATTTTGGAAAATGATGCAAACCAGCTATCAGATATTGAACAAAACTAATCCAAATCTTACGGAGCATTGCTGGTTGTGCTACGGAATAACTCCCCCGTTTTATGAGGCAGTGGGAGTAAGTGACACACCTATACAGGCAAATGACACAAACCCGGCCCAGTGCAACTGGGACACAGAAAAGCGAGGCGTCACATTGACACAGGTGATGGGCAGTGGTGTGTGCATAGGCAAAGTCCCAGAGCATAAGAAACATCTGTGTACTAACAAGTCACAATACAAACCCTCCGCAAAGTGGTTAGTACCAGCCGAAAATGCCAAGTGGGTTTGTTCTACTATTGGAGTTACACCTTGTTTGTCGTTAGAAATATTTAGTGAGTCCTCGGAATATTGTGTTCAGGTATCCATCATTCCTAAAATATTTTACCATCCTGAAGACTTTGTTTATGACGCACAGGTTACCCCAGAACATCATCTGTCAAAACGAGAACCTTTTACAGCGTTGACAGTAGCCACCCTAATGCTTCTAGGAGGCGCAGGAGTCGGTACCGGGGTAGCATCCCAGGTGCAACAGAGTAAAGAATTTAGTGCCTTGAGAGTGGCAGTAGATGAAGACCTGGCTAGAATTGAGCAGTCAATAACTGCACTGGAACAGTCCATTAGATCATTATCTGAAGTGGTGCTACAAAACCGAAGAGCTCTAGACTTGGTGTTCTCACAGCAAGGGGGTATGTGCGTTGCACTTAATGAAGAGTGTTGTGTATATGCAGACCACACCGGCGTAGCAAGGATGACAATGGCCAAATTGCGAGAGGGATTGGAAAAGCGAAAAAGGGAACGAGAGGCACAGCCAAATTGGTTCGAATCCTGGTTCAACCATTCGCCATGGCTAACCACCCTGATATCTACTTTAATAGGGCCGATTGCAATGATCATACTGGCTTTGGTCTTCGGGCCGTGCATGTTAAACAGGCTCGTGTCATTTGTCAAGAGCCGGCTGGACAAAGTTAACATTCTGTTAGTAGAAAACAAACAACTGCGCTAAGAATGTACCTTTGTAGTGTTATCCCTAGTTATCCCCAATTCCTTATGCAGTATTATCCCCAGTTATCCCTAGTTACCCCAAGCTATATCCCACCCCCTTACCCCCCTAGTTACCACTTATTCAAAGTGCCTTATGTTCTACCTCCTTAATACCTTTTTATACGTTTGTTAGCCCTCTTAGATTAGCATGGGGAGGGGGGAAATGCGGGTAGGTAGGGTCTGGCGGTCGGAAGATATCGTGCTGTACGGAAAGATAGGACCCCTCCCCAGATAGCCAATAGTGTTTAGTTTATGATGTAAGCAGACGGATGTGACGTTGTAAACCAAAGTTATATTATGCTGTGCTAATCACCCATAAACGCCATTTGCCATCCACCACAGTGGTGTCTGTGAGCTGATGGCCCGAGCGGCCGGGGGGTGCCGCCGTGCCGTTTCCGAACCATGTCGCCACGCCTAAGAAAGGCAACACTTCTCCAGTTGCGACAGGCCCTACTAATGCATTTCTCCACATGTTTCCTATGAGGTGCCTTGAAGTCCTGAAAGCTGACAATGGGGTGTCTCCATGGCAATTTCCTCTCCAGGCTGAACAGCCCTGAGTCTCTCGGCTTCTCTCAGCTACAGACATTCACCAGCCTTCGTGGATCTTGGTGGCCTCCTCTGCATCTGCTCCACGAGGTCCAAGTCTTTTCTGTGCTGAGGACCCTGCTGAAAATTTTTTATTCAAAAGCAACAGTTGATCAAAGAGGGGAAACTCATTCTTCCTGAAATGCTGGCACAACTGTAGGGACACTTTCTGCATTGCTGAGACACAGTCCCAAGACAGGCAGGGACATTCCCATGGCAGCCCTGCAGTTGGGGGGCCAATCCAGCCGCACTGGGAACTGCTGTGTGTTTCCAGCTCGTTCTCCCCGGGCTGTTGGCATGTGCTCAGTGGCTGTCCAATGCATTCCCCTAACTGGCACTGATCTTCAAGGCTGCCTGGACCTCTGCTCAGCCAATGTTCCACAATTAGTTCCCGGCGGCCACATCCTCAATTCCATTCCAATCCCATGTCAGCACACCAATGACGCCACAGCACTTGTCCATCTGGTCACGAATCCCCCACGGGGACACTCTGCTCTCTCATCCATGGGGCACAAAGCAGCAACACTCCAGAGGAAAATCTTCCCAGGCCCTGAGGCTCCTTGGGCAGGATCCAGAGCAAAGAATCAAGGCAGTGCCTTGAAATGTTTTCGCAGCTGGCCCACAGCAGATCTCTGCTGGATACACAGTGTCCCTGTAGAAAGAGAGAAGCAGAACCCTTCACTAATGCCTTGGAATGTCAAACAGGAATCACAGGCACAGACACCTCTCGGGAACCACTTCTCCGTGCATTTTCACTTCTTGGAAGCCCAAGATTGCTGAATGTCTTCCTGGTGCTTTGCGTCCTGGATAAACAGGGCTTATCAGAAATACAGGCAGGGAACCAACATCCTTCCTCCTCACAGGGCACCTCTGTTTGCCCAATTAGCTCTGAGTGGCTGCCTGGGGAAGAGCCCTGCTTCCCCACGTCCCTCAGGATGGGCACATCCTGCTCAAGGCCAGTGCTGGCCTGGGCCCAGAGCCAGGGCATTGCAGAGACACTGCATGGGGACCATGACCTTGGGGAGCTGTAGCCACTGGCAGCCAGGGACAGTGCTGGAGTCAGAGCCTTGTTGGGGATGGGGTCCCTGGGACCCCCTTTTTGTGGAGCAGCTCTGCAAAGTGGGGCCCAGGTGCTCTAGGAGGGCACAGAGGCTGCAGGTGTGATAGGATGAGAGGCAGGGCAGGGCATATTGCCCTCTGGGGAATGGAGTGGTTTGGAGGAGTGCAGGGAAAGGGAAATAATGGTGTTTTCTGGAGGTGGGAAGTACCACATGTGAGCCATTCCCCAAGCCTCAGCCTTGTCTTCAGGTGATCGACATTGCCCAGTGGTTCCCAATGTCTCCAGTGTCTGAAGATCCCAATCACACGCCTGGCCATTGACTAAAAGTCCTCCTACTTTCCTGTTTTCTCTGATTCTGGAGTCCCAGTGCCCCAGGAACAGGGGTCAGTGCCCATCCCTGTTTCCTCAAAGTGTTGGAGTGGGAATAGGGACAATTTTGCATGGACGCAATGCATTTTGGGGATGCGGCCAGCTCTGCGCTCTCCTGCAGGGAAAGCCCTGTGAGGGGATGGGCACCGGGAGATGGGCGGATCTGCCTCTGTGGGCTGTTGAAGGATGGATTGTGTTGGAGTGGGGTGATCCCCACTGGGGATGTGGATGCCTTCAGCTCCCCCATGCACAGAGTACCCTGCAGGGGTACTCTTTGTCCCACGTGTGACCTTCCGTCAGGCATGCCCAGGAAGTCCAAGACTGCTGAATATGTTCCTGCTGCCTGGGGCCCTGAATAAACAGAGCTTCTCAGAGATTCTGGCACGGGACCAACCTCCCTCCTCCTCTGCACTCTGTTTCCCCAGTTAGCTCTGAGTGTCTGCCTGGGGACAAGCCCCACTCCCCCACATCCCTTGGGATGGGCACATCCTGCTCAGGGCCAGCGCTGGCCTGGGCCCAGGGCCAGGGCATTGCAGAGACACTGTGTGGGGACAAGGGCCTTGGGGAGGTGTGGCCAAATCCCAGGCAGGGACAGTGTTGGAGTTGGAGCCTTGTTGGGGGTGCGGCCCCTGGGACCCCCCATGGGGGGCAGATCTGCAGAGCAGGACCCAGGTGCTCTGCGATAGCACGGAGGTCGCAGGTGTGGCAGGGTGAGGGTCAGGGCAAGGGATATTCCACTCTGGACTCTGCTCTGGGGCTGGAGACAAGACCACTTTGTGGTCTGCAGAACTGGGAAATGTGGTCTTGTGGGTATGGGAAGTGCCACACCTGAGCAATTCCCCAAGCCTCACACTTGTCTTCAGGTGATCAACACTGCCCAATGCTCCCCAGAGCCTCCAGTGAATGGAGATCCCAATTATGCAGCTGATCCCATTGCCCAAGACCCTGTTGCTCTCCCACATGCCAGGATTGTGTCTGGGGTCAGCTCTGGGGTGTCCTGCAGGGAATGCTCTGAGAGGGAAGGGCAGCAGGATATGGTGGGCAGGGGGGGATCTGATTTGGGGAGCTGCTGGAGAATGAATTGTGTTGGATTGGGGATTGTCCCCACAGGGTCCCCAGCTGCCTTGGGCACTCTGCCAGAACCCCTCAGCCCCCAGAGGTGCCTGGGCCCTTCCAGGGGCAGCTGCCCCGTGCAGGAATCTGGACAGATACCGGGCAAGGGGGCTGGATCTGTACTGCAGGTGGGATGGACTGTGTGCCAGGGCTGGGCTTGTGGCCAGGGCTGGGGGCTGTGCCAAGCTGGGCTTTGGCCTGGGGACTGTCAGGGAGAGGGCAGGGAGGAGTCCCGGCAGGGATAAAGGCGCTCCTGGCCTGGGGCAGCCTCAGCCAGCGCTGCCCAGTGCCAGAGGAAGATGAAGGTGGCTGTGCTCAGTGTGGCCCTGCTCTTCTCCATCCTGCTGTGCCCCCCGGCACAGGCCAAGGTGAGGCCCCGGTGCCACGGTGTCCCCACATCCTTTACTTTGTAGCCTCCCATCCGATCCTTTTGGTCTATTTAGATATCATTTCCCTGGCATCTCCTCTTTTTCCTGTCCAGGGTACCCAGATGTCCTCCCATTGATCATTCCAAGGCCAGTCCTTCCATCTCTCCCCTCAGTCCTTTGCCTTTCTCCCTGCCATCTGCAGTGCTGCCTCCTGATACAATTCCCTGACTCATCCCCTACCCTAAACCCTCTCCCAGTCCCATCACTTTTGTCCCCATGCCTCTTCTTTCTTCTGTCCCCACCAAGCCCATCACTTGCACTCCATTTCCCTACACTGGAATTCCTTTCTCTTCCCCTGCCTCCCACACAGGGCACCTTACACACCTCAATCCAAATCCCTTTGGCTCCCCAAGTCACCCCAGTTCAGTGTCTTTGGGTCACTCCCCGCCTTACCCAACCTCCTTGGAGGCCCTGAATTCCCATCCCTCTGCCTCCACCCCCACCCTGCTCCCTGCACCCGTGTCCCCCCACAGCCCCACAAGCTCCAATCCAGACCAACCCTTTGTTCTCCTTTCCCAGGCACTCCTGGAAGGAACTGAAAATGATCTCCAGGAGGTGAGTGCGGTGCTGGGATTGGAGGGCATCCCCTGTGGGAATGGGGGTGGCAGTTCAGTCCCCCCATCCCCTGCTGGCACTGGGGACATCCCAGTGACCAGCGAGGTCTCCTGGTCTCTCTGCAGATGGATTTAGACAATGTCGCCATCCTGAAGACGCCTGTGGTGGGTACCAGGAGTTCTGCCGGCCTCAGACCCTCCCCAAGCATGGCCAGCACACTCCAGGCCATCCCAGTCTGCCCCAGCACAGCCCAGTGCACCCCCACGGACACCCCAGACAACACCCCTGCCCCACACAGTTTTCCCAGGGAAGCCCCTTGCCCATGGCCCCCATTGCATTCCCATCCCTGTCACCCCAGCACCCGCCAGGGTGGCCAAGGACACAGCCCCTGCCCCAGCTGTGCCTCTTGGCCAGGACCCCAGTGCTCCTGGGCAGGAGCACAGCAGCTCCTGCAGCCCATTGCTCCCTGCAGGCCCCTTCCCCAAGGACCCCCTTGCTTTCCCCTTTCGTCCCAGTCCAGCCCAGTGCCCCCCAGTGTGTCTCTACTGTGTCTTTGTTTCTTCTTCAGCCCCCTGTGGTTGAAAAGCTGTCGGGTCTTTTGCGGCAGAAGCGCCTGGCTCTTGCCCTCCTTCGGTAAGTCAGCAGTGCCTGCAGAGGGAGGGGTGGGAAGCAGGCCCCTCTCCTGTCCCATTGGGCTCTGGTGGGTCACGTTCCTGGCTCTGTGTTTTAGGCTTGCAAGTGCTGCTGGCATCCGTGTCCAGTCTGCTCCAGAGGCATCAGGGGATGATCATCCCTAAATGACTGTCCTGTTTCCCCTTTAGCCCAGAGACATTTATCTTGAATGATCAATAAACATCTTCAGCAAACTATACCCTGTGTCTGTGGGGTTGTGTCTGTGGGTCTGGATTTCTGCTGTCCTGACATTCCACTGGCCAGAGCTTTGCAGAGAACCTCTGTGGGGACAAGGCCATTTGGGGTTCTGTGGCCAAGTCCCAGCGTGGGCCACTGGTGGAGTCAGAGTCTTGTTAAGAATTGTTGAGTGCTCCTAATAGTCAGAGCATGGAAAGGTGCACAATCCAGCCTTAGCTTAGCTGAGCAGGATAAGCAAGAAGGTAAATGTGTCCTTGAAATGCAGCTGCGGCTAATTAGCTACCGAGTGTGGATAATTCCAAGAATGTAAACAATGGAGTGTGTGAACAGTAAGTTGTAGAACCTTAAAGGAGCAGAGCAGCAAAAGCAGCGTTTGTATAACAGCTCACCATCCCTCTAAGTGATTTGTTTAGATGTGTAAACAAGTAGCTAGTAACCAATCTACTGCTTGGATGTAGAGAAGTAGAAAATGTCTATAAGTAGCCTTCTGATCTGGAATAAACGGCTTCACCTGATCATATTGGTCTGTGTGTGATGACCCGTGCCTCCGCGACATAATGGTGACCCCGACTTGCCTGAATCAGCTCATAACAAACTGCTCATGGGTGGCGGGTGCAGAGAAGACGGCCGAATATCCCTGCGAGCCCCGGCAGGATGAATGGCCTAAATTTCCCTGCAGGATGAATGGATGAATGGCCTACAGTATCCCTGTAGTCCCGTGCAGGATGAACAAGACAGAGCTCTGCAACACATCAAGAAGAGGTAAAATCTCACCAAAAACAGGCGAGTGGCCGTGCGAGGAGATGGGGCAGGATGAACCGGACTTAGTCCAAAACCTCCTCCAACTTATTGTCTCTAAGAGAGCACAGAAATATGATGCCTCGGCTTTGAAAAGCCTTTTTAGCTGGGCGTGGGAGCACAGACTGATATCGGGTGCCTCTGTAGCTTTTGAAATCTGCACCTGGGGGGTGATCGGGAAAGCGCTCTGGGACAATGTAGCTGCAGGCGGCAAGGAAGCAAAGGAGGCAGCAAAGTACGCCCCTTTATAGAAGACCACAGTAGATGCTTTACATGCTATGAAATCAGAGAGCCCCTGCAAGCCTTTCCTACCAACAACCTTTTTTCCACTACGCTGGACATTCCGTCGTGAGTGCCGACCCCTCCCCCCTCCTCGCCACCCCCAAAATCGGTGGAAATTGAAGCTCCCCCCCGCCACCCCCACCACCAGAGGCGGCCAAGGCCGAGGACGCAGCCTCGTAGAGGCTGATCCCCAATCCCCCTCACAAGGGGAGGTCGAGGCTGGTCCATTGACCTCTACTGATTTTTCAATTGCCATCCAAGATTTTGCAAAAACCTTGCAAGCGCTACCTCTTAATCTACCTGCTAGAGCTGCTTCACCCGTAAACAAATCGTACGCCTTCTCTGACCCTCCCCCCTACTTGAAGATTGTGCTCTTCCCCTGAAACTGTCCTGAAAAGTTGGTGCAGTTTAGGAGTGTTGCAAAATATTCTCCACATTGGATCACCTTTTATTATTCCTTATGGGACTCTGTGGCTGCTTTCTACATGAGGCAAGCCTTGATATTAACATCTCTCTTCCCGGGAGCTACACAGTGGCTCACAGCCCGGATCCCCAGTCCCACATCATCCTGCTGTCACCAGTGCTCACACCTCGGCCGGAGAGCTGACTCAGCTGCGACCCACTGGCAGAGCAACTGATCGTGCAACGTGTCCAGTGACCCTGGCAGAGCCATCTCGGGATGTCTTCAAGGGAGGCAAGAAAGCCGCACAGAGGAAGCAGCAATTGCTTGCCACTTCCCACCCCCCCACCCTTAGCTGCCCCCGCCTGGCAAACCCCCCCTGCCCCGGCGGCAGGGAGAGGGCGGGTGCCACAGAGGCCTCTCCTGCCCTGCATAATTCAATTTGCAAATGTATCTTCAAAGTGCCTTTTTAATTAGTGCAACTGAGTTGTATTTTGAATTTGTTTCCAGCTTTCTGAAACGAGACAGCAATGATGATAACAGCTTGGTTAAATGAGAGGGTTGGCCTGAAAGTTCGTTTGTTGCTGAGTACTTTAGAAAGTGTTTTATGTGTACCTCTGGTGCTCTGAAAGTCTTGTAGATTGTTAAGTTACTTGACATCTTATCTCACGTCTACAGAATTGATCTTCCTGGGACAGAGAAAACACACTACTTCAGGATTCTAAACTTTGCTGTGTGGGTGCTAAGAAGCCAGTTTTCAACTGACAGGTTTTAATAGATGAACCTGAAGTATTTCATTTGAACAAATAATTTTATGTTCTGTTCAGTTATTTATATATTACCTCAGTTTTATTGTGATCCACAATTTGAAGTTCTAATATTATCCAATTCTGATAAAACTTGGGAGTGTAAAATTTGCTTTTACCCACAGGATAAATTTTATTTTGTTTTTCTATCTAACCTCAAAGTTTGTGAAGCTAACTTGGCACCCCTCCACCGTTTAGCCTGGAGATTCCTTGAGCTGCCTGAGAAAAACCAAAGAGTAAAACATAATTAAACACAGCACAGTAAGATCCCACACAAAATTAGCAAAGTTGAATTTTCAAGTTGTCTCCTCAAAGCATCATTTACCCTTATGCGTCTAATATCTTGGTCTATGCATACACTCGGTGTCTTAGTCTTACTCAGCATACATTCAAACCCCTATTTGAAATGTGTAGCATGGATGTTAACTGGACAAGATGTAAAGCTACAGCAATTAACTTTAAATCCTGATGTCAAAACATTGAACGATTTACAAAGTTCCTAGCAGCAATGCTAGGCCTGACTCCATGTTTGTTATCTGCAGAAGCTTTTGAGAATCAACCATAATTAGCTCATGGTTCTCTACTGTAAAAACAGACAGCGTAGTGTCAGCTTTACCTGTTTGCATATACAGCTTTCATAACACAGGTTAAATGTGACTGTTTTGCCATAAAGACACATGTGACAGCATTTCCACCTAGTACAGCTGTTCACAGATTCAAAAGTGCTTGTTCTTCCTTGTCACCTCTAGTTTGCACATGAACTTAACGTCAATATAGTTTAAGTACATTAATTGCTCAGAAAAGTTACTCAGTGTGATCTTATCTCATAAAATGCACTCGCTCAGTTGTCTGCTCAGTACCTGAGTTCTTGATGTTCTTTGCCCTTCTGGCAGAGAGGCCACAGTGTAACATACACAAGCACACTCCTTCACAATCAGTTAAAACCATCACTACAGCTGCTTCTGTACATGTGTCAGTTTTATGCATCCACAACACTGAGTAGGATGCGTGTCCAGAGTCATGGCAGTATTATATGATTATGTCTTTGATGTCTTCTTTACATCTCAAACCTATTGTAATTATTTTTACAGAAAGCTGTCTTACCATCTGCGGATTAAGCAGGTTTTAGATGCAATTTGCCAAGATATACAGTGCTATCCTTCCTGTGAGTAAAGCTGCACCTCGAAAACATCTTAGTAAACTTACACTTATCTCAAAGGAGTACTGGCTGTGAAACAGGCATCTTCATTAATGTTTATAGTTGCCATAGGTCAGTCCCAAAACTGATTTATGCAGAATCACAACGTATCTGCCACACCTTTATGATCTTTCCAGTTAATCCTATGAAAATCCTACCCTCTAAAGTTCTACGTCGCTGCTATTTCATTTACAACTCAGTTATTTTTCTTGATATTGTTCGCTGATGTTTACCTGCTGTATGATGAATTTTCAGTAGGTTCTTATATGGAAGAGGTCAAAACAGGTTGAATTCTGTTATATCTGAAACTCTTAAAGTATACCCTTGACCTTGTATCTAGTTTTGGTAGACTTAAACGCTTGCAGAGCCATCCAGAGTGACTAATTCACTGAGTTCAAAAGATTTGCTTTTTCTTTCCATAGGTATACCTTAACCAGTATCTGTGTGCGTGTGCATACAAGTGTGAAAGTGCTGCAGCAAATGTACTAAGGATGTTGTTTGAGTCTTTTATGTATTCTGAGTTTGTAGCTCAGACCTGTCAACTTTAAGTTGATCAAAATTTATGTAAAGTCTATTGATTTTAAGTTCTATTAAGAAGTTAAATTTTAGTAACCTCTGAAAGAAAGAAAAGAGAGAGAGCAAGTGCACATGTTAAAAGTGAAAGAGAAAAAAAAAGAAAAAAGAAAAAGGCAAAATGGAGGCTTGTGGTTGAGTGAAGAGTTTCCATGTTCGTGAGTGGTGGTGTTGTTCAGTGAATTTGTAACAGCTGGCAGAGGGGTAGAACTTGCTGCCCCAGGGAGTTTCAGCCCTCTCTGCATGGTTTGTTCTTAAGGAATGTCAAAACTGACAGGGTAACGTCCTGAGGCTGATTCTGTAAAGTATTTTGTGGCCTAAGAGTCAGTTAGCCCCCAGTACCTTTAGCAAAAGCAAGTCTGATACCTGCGGTAAATCTTGCAGCTGCTATAAAGTTTGTTTCCTTGTGTGTGTGTGTGAATTACCTGTGTTAATTTGTATGTTGCCGGCATGTAAATCTATGTAGAGGCGCCTGTGAGATAAAAGTTACTTCTTCAGTGCTGAAGATTAATTTCTCTTCCGTTTCAATTACGTTAACTTTAAGCTCTGTCAAATTTATCTTAGTTTTAAGCGAAGTTAAAGTTCTGTCGAAACATGCAAAACAAAACAAAACAAAGCAAAAAAAAAAAAAAAAGACGGAGGAAAAGGGAAAAGAGTTCTTTACAGATCCTTTGCTATAGAGATAAGATAAAGTCAACTGAAATGTTCATGATAAAGAATTAGTAAGACAAGTAAGTGAAGATGCAATTTGTCAAATCCTTAATTTCATCACAAATCCTATAGTTCTAAATGTTTTACATTAGTCAATCAAAGTGATTATTCATAACAACCTTTGCAGCTTTACCTTCTATAGGTAACACAGAAGAATGAACATCAATTTCAAATCATGAATATTATTAATTGTAAGATGTCGCGGAGGCACGGGCAACTCACACACAGACCAATATGATCAGGTGAAAGCCGTTTATTCCAGATCAGAGGGCTACTAATATACATCTTCTGCTTCTCTATATCTAAGCAGTAGATTGGCTACTAGCTACTTGTTTACACATCTAAACGAATCACTTAGAGCGATGGTGAGCTGTCATACAAACGCTGCTTCTGCTGGCTCTGCTAAGCTAATGCTGGATTGTGCACATCTCACTGCCCTGCCTATTAAGAACACCCAACATATTCCCCTTTTTCTTTCTGCACAAGCCAGGCCTGATTGATGTATTTTTCCATCATTCTGTGAATTAGCATAGAGCAGCATTGCAAAGCACAGCAAAACAACATTCTGAAAGTTATTCTTATCAAAAGCAACAACAACACTGTCTTACACAAATTCTTGAGCCACTCAGTGATTCTTCAGCTTTAAGCAACCTTTCTACTTTAACTTCTTATTATACGGTTACTTAAAATAATTCTTCTAGCAAGTACTACTTTAGCTCACTGAAACTGTGGAAACAATACACACCATTGCTCTGAAGACTCTCCCAAGCTCAAATCTTGATTAAAGAGTCCATGGTTTCATCTGAACTCTGGTTCTTGATTTTGATCAGGTGAGCAGGTAATTGCTTTGAACCTGTTGGTGATAGAACAGATGCATACTCTTTTCTCCAGGTTAATAGGTTACTTGAGCTTTGTTATTGCGTGTTATTACACACTCAATTGTGGGTATTGCATTATGAGCAAAGGTGATCAAGGCAACAGGTGCAACTACTAATATACATAAGAGAAAGAGAACAGTACCTCAAAAGTACACAGATTATTAACCATTTAGCTATTAGCTACTACCCGGAGTCTACAATCACTGGAAAGTCCCATTTTTCAGGCGAGACCTGAAGACCTTTCCCGGGCAAGGCTTTCAAGTTTACCTGAAAGGGGTTCCAGTTCTTATCAAGCCGAATTGGTGAGCCAAAATGACTCAATTGCATTTTTAGAGCAGAAACATCTGGGATTAAAGATTCAGTACCCAATCAGCTTACGGCCAGGGCTTGGCCAGAGCCCAGGCCTTGCCTGAGACGGTCTCCCTAAATCATCTTACAAACAAGCCTCTATTAATAGCAATTCTTTAAAACAATACACTTCTTACAGATAACCACACAGGGTTATGTCAAAACTTCTAAAGCAGCTGGCGTTGTCATTTAGTTTTAACTGAGTAATCAATGGTACCATAAACAAACTGCAAATAACTGTGAACACACATCTAGAATTGTTAATACAGTAACAGTAACTGTTCTGAAAAAGTGAGATTATGTTTTCTACACATCTATGCATATATGACAGTAAAGCAAAATGAGAACAAGAAAGAGAAGCACTAAGCATCTTACAATTAATAATATTCATGATTTGAAATTGATGTTCATTCTTCTGTATTACCCATAGAAGGTAAAGCTGCAAAGGTTGTTATGAATAGTCATCTTGATTGACTAATGTAGAACATTTAGAACTGTAGGATTTGTGATGAAATTAAGAATTTGACAAATTGCATTTTCACTTACTTGTCTTACTAATTCTTTATCATGAACATTTCAGTTGACTTTATCTTATCTCTATAGCAAAGGAACTGTAAAGAAAAGAACTGTAAAGAACTCTTTTCCCTGTTTCCCCCTTTTTTTTTCTTTGTTTTGTTTTGTCTTGTTTTGCATGTTTCGACAGAACTTTAACTTCGCTTAAAACTAAGATAAATTTAACAGAGCTTAAAGTTAACATAATTGAAACTGAAGAGAAATTAATCTTCAGCACTTAAAAAATAAGTTTTATCTCATAGGAGCCTCTACCTAGATTTACATGCCGGCAAAATACAAATTAACACAGGCGATTCACACACACACACACAAACACACAAGGAAACAAACTTTATAGCAGCTGCAAGATTTACCGCAGGTATCAGACTTGCTTTTGCTAAAGGTACTGGGGGCTAACTGACTCTTAGGCCACAAAATACTTTACAGAATCAGCCTCAGGACGTTACCCTGTCAGTTTTGACATTCCTTAAGAACAAACCATGCAGAGAGGGCTGAAACTCCCTGGGGCAGCAAGTTCTACCCCTCTGCCAGCTGTTACAAATTCACTGAACAACACCACCACTCACGAACATGGAAACTCTTCACTCAACCACAAGCCTCCATTTTGCCTTTTTCTTTTTTTCTTTTTTTCTTTTTCTTTCACTTTTAACATGTGCACTTGCTCTCTCTCTTTTCTTTCTTTCAGAGGTTACTAAAATTTAACTTCTTAATAGAACTTAAAATCAATAGACTTTACATAAATTTTGATCAACTTAAAGTTGACAGGTCTGAGCTACAAACTCAGAATACATAAAAGACTCAAACAACATCCTTAGTACATTTGCTGCAGCACTTTCACACTTGTATGCACACGCACACAGATACTGGTTAAGGTATACCTATGGAAAGAAAAAGCAAATCTTTTGAACTCAGTGAATTAGTCACTCTGGATGGCTCTGCAAGCATTTAAATCTACCAAAACTAGATACAAGGTCAAGGGTATACTTTAAGAGTTTCAGATATAGCAGAATTCAACCTGTTTTGACCTCTTCCATATAAGAACCTACTGAAAATTCATCATACAGCAGGTAAACATCAGCGAACAATATCAAGAAAAATAACTGAGTTGTAAATGAAATAGCAGCGACGTAGAACTTTAGAGGGTAGGATTTTCGTAGGATCAACTGCAAAGATCATAAAGGTGTGGCAGATACGTTGTGATTCTGCATAAATCAGTTTTGGGACTGACCTATGGCAACTATAAACATTAATGAAGATGCCTGTTTCACAGCCAGTACTCCTCTGAGATAAGTGTAAGTTTACTAAGATGTTTTTGAGGTGCAGCTTTACTCACAGGAAGGATAGCACTGTATATCTTGGCAAATTGCATCTAAAACCTGCTTAATCCGCAGATGGTAAGACAGCTTTCTGTAAAAATAATTACAATAGGTTTGAGATGTAAAGAAGACATCAAAGACATAATCATATAATACTGCCATGACTCTGGACACGCATCCTACTCAGTGTTGTGGATGCATAAAACTGACACATGTACAGAAGCAGCTGCAGTTATGGTTTTAACTGATTGCGAAGCAGTGTACTAGTGTATGTTTCACTGTGGCCTCTCTGCCAGAAGGGCAAAGAACATCAAGAACTCAGGTACTGAGCAGACAACTGAGCGAGTGTATTTTATGGGATAAGATCACACTAAATTACTTTTCTGGGCAATTAATGTACTTAAAGTATACTGATGTTAAGTTCATGTGCAAGCTAAAGGTGACAAGGAAGAACAAGTACTCTTCAATGTCTGAACAGCTGTACTAGGTGGAAATGCTGTCACATGTGTCTTTATGGCGAAACAGTCACATTTAAATTGTCTTATTAAAGCTGTATAGGCAAACCAGTAAAGCTGACACTACGCTGTCTGTTTTTACAATAGAGAACCATGAGCTAATTATGGTTGATTCTCAAAAGCTTCTGCAGATAACAAATATGGAGTCAGGCCTAGCATGGGCCTCACACAGTTAATTGCTCCTAGGAGCTTTGTAAATCATTCAATGTTTTGACATCAGGATTTAAAGTCAATTGCTGTAGCTATACATCTTGTCCAGTTAACATCCATGCTACACATTTCAAATAGGGGTTTGAATGTATGCTGAGTAAGACTAAGACACCGAGTGTATGCATAGACCAAGATATTAGACGCATAAGGGTAAATGATGCTTTGAGGAGACAACTTGAAAATTCAACTTTGCTAATTTCATATGGGATCTTACTGTGCTGTGTTTAATTATGTTTTACTCTTTGGTTTTTCTCAGGCAGCTCAAGGAATCTCCAGGCTAAACGGTGGAGGGGTGCCAAGTTAGCTTCACAAACTTTGAGGCTAGATAGAAAAACAAAATAAAATTTATCCTGTGGGTAAAAGCAAATTTTACACTCCCAAGTTTTATCAGAATTGGATAATATTAGAACTTCAAATTGTGGATCACAATAAAACTGAGGTAATATATAAATAACTGAACAGAACATAAAATTATTTGTTCAAATGAAATACTTCAGGTTCATCTATTAAAACCTGTCAGTTGAAAACTGGCTTCTTAGCACCCACACAGCAAAGTTTAGAATCCTGAAGTAGTGTGTTTTCTCTGTCCCAGGAAGATCAATTCTGTAGACGTGAGATAAG
The DNA here is from genome assembly GCA_036785705.1 of Acanthornis magna. NCBI lineage: Eukaryota > Metazoa > Chordata > Aves > Passeriformes > Acanthizidae > Acanthornis > Acanthornis magna. Next base: position 59,747 of record JAWUZG010000222.1, on the reverse strand, counting down.
ATGTCAAGTAACTTAACAATCTACAAGACTTTCAGAGCACAAGAGGTACACATAAAACACTTTCTAAAGTACTCAGCAACAAACGAACTTTCAGGCCAACCCTCTCATTTAACCAAGCTGTTATCATCATTGCTTTCTGGTTTTAAAAAGCTGGAAACAAATTCAAAATACAACTCAGTTGCACTAATTAAAAAGGCACTTTGAAGATACATTTGCAAATTGAATTATGCAGGGCAGGAGAGGCCTCTGTGGCACCCGCCCTCTCCCTGCCGCCAGGGCAGGGGCAGGGTTTGCCAGGCGGGGGAAAGCTAAGGGTGGGGGGGTGGGAAGTGGCAAGCAATTGCTGCTTCCTCTGTGCGGCTTTCTTGCCTCCCTTGAAGACATCCCGAGATGGCTCTGCCAGGGTCACTGGACACGTTGCACGGTCAGTTGCTCTGCCAGTGGGTCGCAGCTGATTCAGCTCTCCAGCCGAGGTGTGCTCTCCGACATCATCTCAGCAGGACAATGTGGGACTGGGGATCCGGGCTGTGAGCCACCGTGTAGCTCCCGGGGGGAGAGATGTTAATATCAAGGCTTGCCTCATGTAGAAAGCAGCCACAGAGTCCCATAAGGAATAATAAAAGGTGATCCAATGTGGAGTATATTTTGCAACACTCCTAAACTGCACCAACTTTTCGGGACAGTTTCAGGGGAAGAGCATGATCTTCAAGTAGAGGGGAGGGTCAGAGAAGGCGTACGATTTGTTTACGGGTGAAGCAGCTCTAGCAGGTAGATTAAGAGGTAGCGCTTGCAAGGTTTTTGCAAAATCTTGGATGGCAATTGAAAAATCAGTAGAGGTCAATGGACCAGCCTCGACCTCCCCTTGAGAGGGGGATTGGGGATCAGCCTCTACGAGGCTGCGTCCTCGACCTTGGCCGCCTCCGGTGGTGGGAGTGGCAGGGGGGGAGCTTCAATTTCCGCCGATTTCGGGGGTGGCGAGGAGGGGGGAGGGGTCGGCACTCACGACGGAATGTCCAGCGTAGTGGAAAAAAGGTTGTTGGTAGGAAAGGCTTGCAGGGGCTCTCTGATTTCATAGCATGTAAAACATCTACTGTGGTCTTCTATAAAGGGGCGTACTTTGTTGCCTCCTTTGCTTCCCTGCCGCCTGCAGCTACATTGTCCCAGAGCGCTTTCCCGATCACCCCCCAGGTGCAGATTTCAAAAGCTACAGAGGCACCTGATATCAGTCTGTGCTCCCACGCCCAGCTAAAAAGGCTTTTCAAAGCCGAGGCATCATATTTCTGTGCTCTCTTAGAGAGAATAAGTTGGAGGAGATTTTGGACCACGTCCCGTTCGTCCTGCCCCATCTCCTCGCACGGCCGCTCACCTGTTTTCGGTGAGATTTTACCTCTTCTTGATATGTTGCAGAGCTCTGTCTTGTTCATCCTGCACGGGACTACAGGGAGACTGTAGGCCATTCATCCACTCATCCTGCAGGGAAACTTAGGCCATTCATCCTGCCGGGGCTCGCAGGGATATTCGGCTGTCTTCTCCGCACCCGCCACCCATGAGCAGTTCGTTATGAGCTGATTCAGGCAAGTCGGGGTCACCATTATGTCGCGGAGGCACGGGTCATCACACACAGACCAATATGATCAGGTGAAGCCGTTTATTACAGATCAGAAGGCTACTTACAGACATTTTCTACTTCTCTACATCCAAGCAGTAGATTGGTTACTAGCTACTTGTTTACACATCTAAACAAATCACTTAGAGGGATGGTGAGCTGTTATACAAACGCTGCTTTTGCTGCTCTGCTCCTTTAAGGTTCTACAACTTACTATTCACACACTCCATTGTTTACATTCTTGGAATTATCCACACTCGGTAGCTAATTAGCCGCAGCTGCATTTCAAGGACACATTTACCTTCTTGCTTATCCTGCTCAGCTAAGCTAAGGCTGGATTGTGCACCTTTCCATGCTCTGACTATTAGGAGCACTCAACAATTCCTAACAAGACTCTGACTCCACCACTGGCCCATGCTAGGACTTGGCCACAGATCCCTAAATGGTCTTGTCCCCACAGAGGTTCTCTGCAAAGCCCTGGCCAGTGGAATGCTAGGACAGCAGAAATCCAGACACAGACACAACCCCAGAGACACAGGGTATAGTTTGCTGAAGATGTTTATTGATCATTCAAGATAAATGTCTCTGGGCTAAAGGGGAAACAGGACAGTCATTTAGGGATGATCATCCCCTGATGCCTCTGGAGCAGACTGGACACGGATGCCAGCAGCACTTGCAAGCCTAAAACACAGAGCCAGGAACGTGACCCACCAGAGCCCAATGGGACAGGAGAGGGGCCTGCTTCCCACCCCTCCCTCTGCAGGCACTGCTGACTTACCGATGGAGAGCAAGAGCCAGGCGCTTCTGCCGCAAGGGAGCCACCAGCTTTTCAACCACAGGGGGCTAAGGAAAAAACAAAGACACAGTAGAGACACACTGGGGGGCACTGGGCTGGACTGGGATGGAAGGGGAAAGCAAGGGGGTCCTTGGGGAAGGGGCCTGCAGGGAGCAATGGGCTGCAGGAGCTGCTGTGCTCCTGCCCAGGAGCAGTGGGGTCCTGGCCAAGAGGCACAGCTGGGGCAGGGGCTGTGTCCTGGGCCACCCTGGGGAGTGCTGGGGTGACAGGAATGGGAATGCAATGGGGGCCGTGGGCAAGGGGCTTCCCTGGGAAAACTGTGTGGGGCAGGGGTGTTGTCTGGGGTGTCTGTGGGGGTGCACTGGGCTGTGCTGGGGCAGACTGGGATGGCCTGGAGTGTGCTGGCCATGCTTGGGGAGGGTCTGAGACTGGCAGAACTCCTGGTACCCACCACAGGCGTCTTCAGGATGGCGACATTGTTTAAATCCATCTGCAGAGAGACCAGGAGACCTTGCTGGTCACTGGGATGTCCCCAGTGCCAGCACGGGATGGGGGACTGAACTGCCACCCCCATTCCCACAGGGGATGCCCTCCAATCCCAGCACCGCACTCACCTCCCGGAGATCATTTTCAGTTCCCTCCAGGAGTGCCTGGGAAAGGAGAACCAAGGGTTGGTCTGGATTGGAGCTTGTGGGGCTGTGGGGGGACACGGGTGCAGGGAGCAGGGTGGGGGTGGAGGCAGAGGGATGGGAATTCAGGGCCTCCAAGGAGGATGCGGGTAAGGTGGGGGAGACTCAAAGACACTGAAATGGGATAAATTCAGGAGCTCAAGGGATGGGGCTGGGAGTGTGTAAGGGGTCCTGTGTGGGATGCAGGGGAATAGAACGGAATTCCATTGGAAGAACGTGGATGTGCAAGAGAGGAGCTTGGTGGAGGCAGAAGAAAGAGGAGGCATGGGGGCAAGAGTGACACAACTATGACACGGTTTGGGAGTGGGGGGTGAATCCCGGAATGGTATCAGGAGAAAGCACTGCAGTAGGCAGGGAGAAAGGAAAAGGATGGAGGGGAGAGATGGAAGGAAAGACCTTGGGAATGATCAGTGGGAGGGTGTTTGGGGAACCTGAATAGGACAAAGAGGAGATCCCAGGGAAAAGATGTCTATATAGATGGAAAGGGTGGGATGGGAGGGTACAGAGCAGAGGATGTGGGGACACCGTGGCACCGGGGCCTCACCTTGGCCTGTGCCGGGGGGCACAGCAGGATGGAGAAGAGCAGGGCCACACTGAGCACAGCTACCTTCATCATCCTCTCACACTGGGCAGCGCTGGCTGAGGCTGCCCCAGGCCAGGAGCACCTTTATCCCTGCCGGGACTCCTCCCTGCCCCCTTCCTGACAGCCCCCAGGCCAAAGCCCAGCTTGGCACAGCCCCCAGCCCTGGCCACAAGCCCAGCCCTGGCACACAGTCCATCCCACCTGTGGCACGGATCCAGCCCCCTTGCCCGGTATCTGTCCAGCTTCCTGCACGGGGCAGCTGCCCCTGGAAGGGCCCAGGCACCTGCGGGGGCTGAGGAGATTGGGCAGGGAGCCAGAGGCAGCTGGGAAACCTGTGGGGACAATCCCCAACACAATTCATCTTCCAGCAGCTCCTATAGCCATTTCCCCCCCGTCCTGGAGCTTTTTGTGCAGGACACCCCAGAGCTGACCCCAGGCCCAAACCTGGCATGCTGGAGAGCAAGGGGGTCATGAGCAGAAGGATCAGCTGAGTGATGAGGATCTCCAAACACTGGAGACCCTGGGGAGCACTAGGCAATGATAATCAGCTGCACACAAGGCTGAGGCCTGGGGAATTGCTCAGCAGTGACAATTCCCTCAACCAGACAACCTCATATCCCTTTCCCTGCAGGTCCCAAACTGCTTCTATTTCCAGCACTACAGCAGTATCCAGAGGGGAATATGCCCTGCTCTGCCCCTCACCCTGTCACACCTGCAGCCACTGGGCCCTCCCAGAGCACCTGGCTCCTGCCCTGTACAGCTGCCTCATATGTGGGGCCCCAGGGACTCCATTCCCAACAAGGCCCCAACACCAGCACTGCCCCTGCCTGGAACTTGCCCATGACTCCCCAAAGGCCTTGTCCCCATGCAGTGTCTCTGCAATACCCTGGTCCTGAGCCCAGGCCAGCGCTGGCCCTGAGCAGGATGTGCCCATCCTGATGGTTGTGGGAGAGTGGGCATTTGTCCCCACGCAACCGCTCAGAGCTAATTGGGGAAATAGAGGTGCCCTGTGAGGAGGAGGAGGAGGGATGTTGATCCCGTGCCAGCATCTCTGATAAGCCCTGTTTACCCAGGGCCTGAGGCACCAGAAAGACACTCACCAATCTTGGCCTTCCCAGGGACTGAAGCTACTTTGGCAAGTTCCTGGGAAAACAATCAAGTCAATCAGCTGAAATATTTTCCCAGCTGGCCCACAGCTGATCTCTGCTGCATCCTCAGGGTCCTGGAACAAGAGAAGCAGAACCCTTCAATAATACCCCGGAATGTCAAACAGGAATAACAGCCATGGACAGGTCTCAGGAACTGCTTCTCAGTGGATTTTTCCATCTTGGAACCTGGCACAGGCATCTGGATCCACCCTTGAACACAACCAGGTACATCCACCTGGCATTCCCTGTAACTCAGGCAAACCTCCCATGGGCTTCAGAACCCAAACCAGGTTTTCACAGACCAGCCTTTGATCCCCAGCTTGGGTCTCCTCCAAAGACTTCTGCTCACACCCTCGTAGGCAGAGCACTAAACCTGAGCACTTCTTCCCTGTCCCAGGGGCTGCTGGATGGATTTGGAAGTGGATGGTGATCGAGAAGCAGAGCTGCAATGAGTATGGAATATCTGAGACAGGAAGGTTTTGCAGAGGAACCGTGGGACCCTGTTGGAAGCTCCGGGGCTGGTTGGGAGAGACGGGATCCCCCTCAAGAAATGGGACACCCATGTCCTGGCCAGCCTGGGAAGGAGGGCTTGAAATTGGGAATGACACGGGAAGGGCAGAGCTCCAGAGAGCACCCGGACAGCAAGACAAGGCTTCTGCAGGGATAATTCCAGGAAAGAAAGGCAAGCCAGGAAATGGCCACGAGACAGGACAAGGGGGTGTCCTCTTGCATCCCTCCAGGGAAACAGACCCTCTCCAATACCTCACTGAAGGGCCTGGGTCCCAAATCACGAGGGATGGGAGGAACACACAGAGAATTTAGAGATCTTGTGCAATTGTGAGACTTGGATGTCCCAGAGAGATGGAGGGATGGCTCCATGGTCAGAGCGCTGTCGGGAATGGCTCCAAGGAATTTAGAAAAGCAGGCCAGGAAAGGGAGTGGTGGAGTTGCCCTTTCTGTGAGATAAGAGCAGCCCTCAGCAATCTGTGAGCCAGGAGAGCAAGGAAAGGGAATGGTGGAAGAAAGACTTTCCCATGGGCCTTGGAGATTTGGTCAGAGATGCGCTGGGCAAACTTGGCATCCCAAAGTGCCAAGGCCCTGATGGAGGCATTTGGGAGTGCTGAGGGAGCTGGGGCACACCACAGCCATTCCTCTCACGAATGTCTTTGCCAGGCTGTGGCAGCCAGGAGAGGGGCCTGAGGGCTGGAAGGAAGCCAATGTCATCCCACTCTTCCCAAAAGAAGAGCAGGAAGAAGCCAAGGAAGCGCAGGCCAGGCAGCCTCCCCTCCATCCCTGCACTGGGCATGGAACGGCTCATCTCAGCACAGGGATGCTAGGGAGGTGACCAGGAGTGGTCAGCATGCATTGACCAAAGGGAATCATGCTTGGCCAACAGGAATTTCTTCCCCCATCATACAACGCCATGGATGGATGAGGGCAGTGGATTTTGTGTGCCTGGAGTTCAGCCAGGCTTTGGACATTGTCCCCAGATTGAGGTTCCAGCCTTTGCTGAAGGCAGCAAGGGAGTCCTGAGGGTGGTGGGTGCCCCAGGAGCTGCTCCTGCTCCCCCTGCTGCTGCCCCCAGCTCTGCCCTCCTGTGCAGCCTCTCCCCACTGCCAGGCCTGCAGGCTGCCTGAACCTCCCCCATGCCCACACTGTGCCACCTCAGGCACTCTCCAGAAGAACGACATTTCTGAATATCCTCCTGGTGCCTCAGGCCCTGGGTAAACAGGGCTTATCAGAGATGCTGGCACAGGACCAACATCCCTCCTCCTCCTCACAGGGCACCTCTGTTTCCCAATTAGCTCCAAGTGACTGCCTGGGGACAAGCCCCACTTCCCCATGTCCCTTGGGATGTGCACATCCTGCTCAGAGCCAGAGCTGGCCTGGGCCCAGAGCCAGGGCTTTGCAGGGACATTGTATGGGGACAAGGCCCAGGCAGGAACAGGGCTGGAGTCACAACTCTGTTGGGCATGATGTCCCTGGGACCACCCATGTGGGGCAGCCCTGCATAGTGGGGACCAGGTGGTCTGGGAGGGCCCAGTGGCTGTGGGTGTGACAGGGTGAGAGGACAGGGCAGGGACAATCCTCTCTGGAGACTGCTCCTGGGCAGGAGATGGGACCGGTTTGAGGCCTGCAATGCTGCGAAATGTGGTGGTGTGAATTTGGAAAGGGCCACACCTGAGCAATTCCCCAAGTCTCAGCCTTGTGTGCAGGTGATCGACACTGCCCAATGCTCCCCAGGGCCTCCACTGACTGGAGACCCCCATCACCCACCTGATCCCATTGCCCATGAGACTGTTGTTCTCCCACCTCTTCAGTTTGGGGCTGGGCTCAGCTCTGGGGTGTCCTGCAGGGAAAGCTCTGGGAGGGAAGTTGCATGGGGAGATGGAGGGATCTGGCTCTGGGGCTGTTGGAGGATGGATTGTGTTGGAGTGGGGATTGTCCCCTCAAGGGGATCCAACTGCCCTCAGCTCCCTGCCCACCCCACAGGGCCCCAAGTGGTGCCTGGGGTCTTCCAGAGGCAGCAGGAAAAATACAGGGCAAGGGGGCTGGATCTGTGCGACAGATGGGATGGACTCTGTGCCAGGGCTGGGCTTGTGGCCAGGGCTGGGGGCTGTGCCAAGCCGGGCTTTGGCCTGGGGACTTTCAGGGAGGGGGCAGGGAGGAGTCCCGGCAGGGATAAAGGTGCTCCTGGCCTGGGGCAGCCTCAGCCAGCGCTGCCCAGTGCAAGAGGAAGATGAAGGTGGCTGTGCTCAGTGTGGCCCTGCTCTTCTCCATCCTGCTGTGCCCCCCGGCACAGGCCAAGGTGAGGCCCCAGTGCTACGGTGTCCCCACATCCTTTGCTCTGTACCTTCCCATCCCATCCTTTTGGTCTATTCAGATATCTCCTCCCCAGGTTCTCCCCTTTGTTCTATCCAGGGTCCCCAAATGTCCTCCTAGTGATCATTCCCAATGCTTTTCTTTCCATCTCTCCCCTCAGTCTTTTGCCTTTCTCCCTGACCACTGCAGCGCTGTCTCCTGATCCAATTCCCTTACTCACCCCCCACTCCCAAACCATCTCCCAGTCCCATCACTTTTGTCCTCATCTGTCCTCTTTGTTCTGTCCCCACCAAGTCCCTCCCGTACATTCCCATGTCCCTACACTGGAATTCCTTTCTCCTCCCCTGTACCTTACACTGCACCACTCCCACATCCGCAGCCCAATCCCTTGGACCCTCAATTTACCCCAGTGCACTGTCTTTTGGTCTCCCCCGTACCCAAAAACAGATCACCTTGGAGGCCCTGAATTCCCATCCCTCTGCCTCCACCCCCACCCTGCTCCCTGCACCCGTGTCCCCCCACAGCCCCACAAGCTCCAATCCAGACCAACCCTTGGTTCTCCTTCCCCAGGCACTCCTGGAGGGAACTGAAAATGATCTCCGGGAGGTGAGTGTGGTGCTGGGATAGGAGGGCATCCCCTGTGGGAATGGGGGTGGCAGTTCAGTCCCCCATCCCCTGCTGGCACTGGGGACATCCCAGTGACCAGCAAGGTCTCCTGGTCTCTCTGCAGATGGATTTAAACAATGTCGCCATCCTGAAGACGCCTGTGGTGGGTACCAGGAGTTCTGCTGGCCTCAGACTCTCCCCAAGCATGGCCAGCACACTCCAGGCCATCCCAGTCTGCCCCAGCACAGCCCAGTGCACCCCCACGGACACCCCAGACAACACCCCTGCCCCACACAGTTTTCCCAGGGAAGCCCCTTGCCCACGGCCCCCATTGCATTCCCATCCCTGTCACCCCAGCACCCCCCAGGGTGGCCCAGGACACAGCCCCTGCCCCAGCTGTGCCTCTTGGCCAGGACCCCACTGCTCCTGGGCAGGAGCACAGCAGCTCCTGCAGCCCATTGCTCCCTGCAGGCCCCTTCCCCAAGGACCCCCTTGCTTTCCCCTTCCGTCCCAGTCCAGCCCAGTGCCCCCCAGTGTGTCTCTAATGCTGCCTTTGTCCCCAGCCCCCTGTGGCTGAAAAGCTGTCGGGCCTTTTGCGGCAGAAGCGCCTGGCTGCCTCTCTGGATGCCTAGGTGAGCAGAGCCTGCAGAGAGGGCTGGGCACAAGGACCCTGTCCTGTCCCACTGCACACAGGAGGTCACATTCTGGGTTCTCTGTTTTAGGAGTGGAGGTGGAGGTGACCTCTGTGTCCTGTCCCCCTCCAGCAGCATGAGGTGATGATCATCCCTGGAGGACACCCATGATCACTCTGAGCCCAGGGCCATTTCCTTTGAATAATCAATAAACCCCTTCAGCAAACGACGCTCTCTGTCCGTGTGTCTGTGTCCGTGTGTGTGTTCCAAGGAAAAATCACCCTAATCTGCAAGAAGTTTCCCCCGATGGAAAGTTTTCCATCTGCACATCCCGTCACTCTGTCACCGTCACCTCCACACAGCTCTGACCCCTCTGGCACTGCCCAGGTTTGCACTGAACTCCTCCCTCCTGGTCCCCACTGGGAAACAGCAGGGCAGCTCAGAGCAGGAGCTCCCAGGGCAGGGCTGGATAAGGAGCACCTGGCAGAGGCAGGAGGAATCCCCCATTCCAGGGGTTGTGGGGTGCAGGGGGAGAGCTGAGTCCCCTCCCACCCCAGGGCTACAGAGCCTGGGGAGAAGATGCCTCCAGAGCCTCAGCTGAATCGCTTCCCTCAGCCCTTGGCCTGGGCAGTCTCTGGCTGCAGCACAGCCTCTGCAGGGGACTTTCCATAAGGAAGACAAAAGAAAGGAATTGTTTCTTCCCTCTTCCTCATCCCTCCCCCTTATGCTGATATTCTTGTCCTCTCTTAGCAAAACCAACCAAAATGCATCTGCAATGAGGTGACTTGGAGGATCAGTTCCAAAGTAGGGTCACAAGAGGGTTTTCTGCCAAGGCAAAAGGGACAAAACTGAGATTTGGTTGAATAGTTTAAAAATCAGCCCTTTCTAAATCCTCTCATTTCAGAGGCTACAAAAACAAAGTTTGAAATTTTACTTATCCTCCTTCTTCCCACTGCTCAATTGGCACTTTCCAACTGTGAGGAGCAAATTATGGAAAGCAGCCCTGCAGGGAGTTTTGGGGCCTCAGGGAGAGGAAGAGGCCCTAGAGAGAGGAAGAAGGAATGAAGTGGGGAAAAGCATAATGACCACAAACAGCGCTTCACTCAGTTTGCAATATCTCAATGGTGAGGTGTGTTCCTCATTTTTTGCACCAAATTGCAGCAATTTGGAAATCATTCCTGGATGAGAACAAAACCACAGGCCAATAATTTATCCACTTTGGTTCCTACATCAGAAATCATTAAACCTCTACCAAGATGGGTTTCCCTGCAGTAGAGATGGCAGTTTGATTCCTTTTGTCCAGAGTTTGTCCTGCATTAATGACTTCAGATGATCTGGAAAGGTCCTGGCACCACCAAACCTGGTCGCAGTGACCAGGATCCAACCCCAGCCACCACCAAACCTGCTGGATCCGTGCCTGCCATGGCCCAGTTGGCCAGGGCTGCCACTGCCACCCTGCTCTGGGTCAGCCTGGTGGGCATCGCTCTGGTGTGCGGGGCTGGCTCCTGGACACAGTGCTCGGACCTGCTCTGTGTCCTGCAGCTTCAGCATCTCAGGCACCGCTCCACAGCTGCGGTGCCTGCTCTACCAATGTGCCACCAATGTGGCACCAATGTGGCACCAATGTTCCACGGCTGCAGAGCCTGTTCCACCGTTGTTCCATTGCTTCTCCACTGCTATTCCACTGCTTCTCCATGGCTGCTCCGTCACTGCTCCTCCACTGCTTCACTCCTGCTCCACAGCTGCTGCTGTCTTTCCAGTACTGCTGCCAAACCTCCCTCAGTGCTCTGTCCTCTCTAATGCTGCTCATCTTTGTCACTGTGGGGCTTCCTGGAACAGTTGGGCCATTGTGACACTGTGGGGATACATGGAACAATGGGGCCATGTGACACTATGGGGTCTTGTGGAATCCACAGCCCCCTGTTGTCGCCGGTGGCGTGGGCTGGACCAGCTGACCACCAGGGTTTGGTCAGCAGCCTGGCGGCAGCGTCTACAAGTGTCCCTGAATTTCGGGTTCACAGCAGTCAGGGATAGTGTCCTCTGGCCACGGGCCGCGCCTTCCTTAGGGCAGCCATGCTGTCCACAAAGCTGGAGTGCTGCAGGGAGTGTTCCCTCGCCCGGAGCAATACAGACACGCAGTCACGGTCATCAGCTGCTTGAGCTCATGGGCGAGAGACCCTGGCTCTCAGCAGGGCATCAGACTTTATTCTGAGGGTAACAACCAATCTTGGAACAGCACGGCGGAGGAACCAGGGAGGGACAAAGGGACAGGGACCAATCGGGAAGGAGGAAGGGAGGAAAGAGGGAGATACGAAATACCATCATGGACTGAGGGACAGGAGGAACTCGACCCCTCCCTGGGGCAATCCACCCTCAACTCCACCCCAGGGGGGTTTTAGTCCCTGGGTCTCCACAGGGGGATTTCTCGGGGGGGAAGGAACTCTCTGGGCTTGAACCAATGCTACATCTCCTCCTTCTCTATCATAAAAAGAGAAAGTTTTACTAGCAAGGGACATAATGAAACTCTTAAGACAACTGAGGGAACATAACACAATGAAAATTGTAAACAATGTCCAAAGTAAAGTTCTGAAAGTTTGAGCCACCCAACTGGAGATCTCCCATCCATGAAAATGGTCCTGCAGCCAGTCTTTGTCTTTGGTGTGTAGTTGATGAATCTGGTCTTGCATTTGCTTGATTATCTGGTGGATGCTTTGGGCATGCGAAGATAAATTAAAACAGCCATGTCCTTCAAATTCTTCACACCCATGGCCGTGTGCAAGCAACAAGAAGTCAATGGCCGCCCGATTTTGTAGGGTGGCCTGCCTGGTTGTTTCCTCATCCGCAAGGAGGTCCGACAATGCCTTAGATGTTAAATTGGTGTGCTTTCCCAGCCAACACTCTAGGTGAGAAAGCTCACCAAGGGCTTTTGCAGCTGCCACCCAAGGTAAAAATACTGATGCTGCAACTCTCTTCGAGAAAGACCAGGACACCACATTACTATCACAATTTGGATCTAAATGGAGGGTGGGTCTTTTTTGGCGGGCTCATTGGGTGTGGTTTCTCCAAGCTAGAAGTTGGGTCTTTCCTGGTGTTAACATGGAGAGTTTGCCTAGCGGACATGGGCCTCCGTGCAGCTGAGAGCGGATTCCTGCCCAAGCCCAATCCCCACAGATAAGGAACACCCCCTTGGGGAGCACCCTCAGGTACAGAATGGACGCGGACTGAGTGTTTTCTGCAAAACTGCACCATAAGCCTTTCACATATGATTTTTTGTCAGTCGGGGATATGTCACTTTTTAGCCTCCCACCTTTTATGGAGGGGTCTAGCCAATTGTATTCGGAGTTGAATTTTGTACAGAAATGAGGCTGGGCTGACCCCACAAGGTCTAATTCTTGGGGTTCAGCTTGGGTATGCAGGAGAATCCTTATCCATCTGTCCCAGCTGTGGGCTGGGTGGGCATCAGCAAAGGTGGCACAAAAGTCGAGGGGCTCCCAAGGAATCCCCACCAGGCAAGTCGACATTGGGTTTTCTGTGGTGTGGGTGTTAAGGCAGAATTCTGGTTGGCTGAGTGACTTTGCCAAAATTACCCAGACGTTCTCCTTTGACTGTTACATGAGCCACGGGTTCGCTCTTGGGACCAGCAGGACCAGGTGCAGGACGATGAGGAGTTGTGGCTGCATCTTCTGGGGTTTTTCTAGTGGGATTTTTACTGAAATGAGATAATCTAGGATTAAAGACAAACCCTCTCTCCCTTTACCTCCTTAGGGGTATGGGGTGGGAACAAAGGGGGTAAGGGAAAACACACGAGGGGAGGCAGGAGGGGAAGACAGGAAAGGGGGTTCTTCTTTTTCTTCGGTTAGGTCAGGTCTTTCACAGGTTTCCTGGAGGAGGCTTTCACAGTCTTTTCCTCCGTCTTGGCTGAGGGTCCCTCTTTCTTCTTCTTTTCCAGGCCAGCTGGGCTTGTTCTTGTTCTCTACTTTCTGCTCTAGCTGTGCCTGGAAGTACACTCTCAGATACTTGACTAGAGAGCCAGTATGGCCTTATGTTTCTGGCTGCGAGATAACAGATGAACACAACACAGTTCTTTGGGCATTCAAGGTCAGGTTAGCATGCTTTCTGAGCCAGCACTTAAGGTGAGTTCTGTTAAACAATGACAATTAATAATTTGGTTCTAACAATTTGGGTCTAATTGCTGTATTTCTCTCTTTTGGTGGGCAAATTGAGTTTCTCTAATACAGAATTTGGATTGTTTGGTGCTAATACAGAAAGCCTGCCTAGTGCACAGTCCTCCCCTTTTCTCTTATAACACACATGTAATGGGGCTGTAGGTTAGGGAAACTCCTGAGGTAACAGGTAAGGGATTTTTTGGGGTTTGGGGAACTGCTTGAAGAAAGCACAATTTGATGTTTACATGTTGATATCTTGCGCTGAAACTTTCTCCAAGCAGCACTGGTTTCTTGGTGGTGATGGCTCCCCCAAAAAGTACAGGATCCCATGGGTTAATACACATTCAGGCGAGGTGACAATGTCCAGGCATGTTCCTCCAGGGGAGGGACAGTCTCTTGCAGTAGGCTTGCTTGCTTCTTACGTGAAGGTCCCATGGGTGTGGCTTGTGGGAATTTCTTAGGTGGAGTTACAGTTTTTGTTTCCCCCAAGTGTTCAGTGGGGCTACCTCCATTTGTTGTTTAGCGGAGGGAGTAAGACTGCTTTTAAAAGGTTCTACAAGAGTTACAAGAGTTGCAGTCTGCAAATTCGGCATTTTAGTTAACTTTTCCCTTCTTTTTTTTCTTTTTTTTTCTTTTTTTTCTTTTTTTTTTCTTTTTTTTTCTTTTTTTTTATTTTTCTTTTTTTTTTCCTAAAACCAGGCAAGGGTTAGAGAGGAAACAAGGAAGGCTCCTGGCATAGGGGCACAAGGACATGGGATTATAGGGGGACTGTCCTCACAATATAGCAGCTGTATTATTGGCCTCAGACTTAGGACCTGCCAATTAATAGTTTTGCCGATTATGTGGGAACTTACAGAATTTGCTTCCGGAGTTTAACCTGCTAATTCTGCCTTTTGGAGGACAAGAACTGGGGAAGTACGGCAAGGGGTGTGTAATGCGGCATAGCCAGCTCCTGTGGCAGAGTGGGCTGGCATACCGGTGAGCGGGAGATGCGTGGGGCAGGGGCCTGCGCCCGGGAGGGAAGACCCGGAGGAGGATGGGGGGGGCAGGACGGAGGAACACGCGATACGCAGGGGGTGGGCCAGGAGCCGCAGACCCTGCCAGGCCGGGAGCCCAGGGGGAGCGGAGGGGGGGGACTGACCCGGCCCACGGAGACACACATGGCACCATGTGAGGCGGGGCCGACGCAGAGACACGCGATGACAAAGGGGGTGGTGCCATACGCAGGGAAGCGCGATGACGCAAGGGGGCGGGGCTGTTGCTGGCCCGGGAAAATTTGAGGAGTAGGGAAAATGCTGCACTGCGTGGCTTAACACGTGGCTGGCGCCATCTTGTAAGCACCGCATGGCTGGCCACGTGGCTAGTGCCATCTTGTAAGCACCACATGGCTGGCCACGTGGCTGGCGCCATCTTGTACACACGTGGTTGGGCTGGCTGAGGTTTTGCGGATAAGAAGGAGGGTGAGGGAAAGGCTCGAATCAGCAGGAGACTAATTGCCATCGGTTAAAGTCTCATTTTCTTAAAACTAGGGTGGCTTTAACTTGGGAATAAAACTCCCTCTGCCAGCTAGAGGCACTATTTCCCATCCTAGTACCACAGCCGCAGGCAGACGTTTTAACCCTGAGGAATGGGGCAGGAAACAAAAAAGGGGGGGAGGGGTTGCAAGGGGAGCTCTGCACTCACCAAACCACGTGGACTTATTACAAGTGCGGCACCTCAGGTTTCTAAACCGCTCCTCGCTTGCTCAGACGAAAAATTCCTCGAGTTAACTCCGGCATACCAAGTTTCTTTCTCTTTTTCAAAAGAGGATTTGCTTGGTCTCCCTTCTTGGACGAGTCCCATAAAACTGGGACGCATTTGTCAGGGCGGTGGCTGTGCGAAGATGCACCTGAATTCAGGGTCACTCAGCTGGGATCCCTAGCAACGTCTGGGGTCCGTGTTTGGGCACCACGTGTCGCCGGTAGCGTGGGCTGGACCAGCTGACCACCAGGGTTTGGTCAGCAGCCCGGCAGCAGCGTCTGCAAGTGTCCCTGAATTTCAGGTTCACAGCAGTCAGGGGTAGGGTCCCCTGGCCACGGGCCGCGCCTTCCTTAGGGCAGCCATGCTGTCCACAAAGCCGGAGTGCTGCAGGGAGTGTTCCCCCGCCCGGAGCAATACAGACACGCAGTCACGGTCATCAGCTGCTTGAGCTCATGGGCGAGAGACCCTGGCTCTCAGCAGGGCATCAGACTTTATTCTGAGGGTAACAACCAATCTTGGAACGGCACGGGGGAGGAACCCGGGAGGGACAAAGGGACAGGGACCAATCGGGAAGGAGGAAGGGAGGAAAGAGGGAGATACGAAATACCATCATGGACTGAGGGACAGGAGGAACTCGACCCCTCCCTGGGACAATCCACACTCGACTCCACCCCAGGGGGGTTTTAGTCCCTGGGTCGCCAGAGGGGGATTTCTCAGGGGGGAAGGAACTCTCTGGGCTTGAACCACTGCTACACCCTGTGGCACTGTGGGCAGTCATGGAAGCAAGAGGACACTGTGACACTGTGGGGCCTCATGAAACCAAGGATCCAGTGTGGTGCTCCACGGCCTTGTGGCTCCCAGGACTCATTGTGACACAGTGGGGACACATGGAACTGAGGGGCCATGTGACCTTGTGGGGCCTCATGATGCTGGGGAGCAATTGTGACACTGTAGGGCCTCACGATGACAAAGGGCCATTGTGACACTGTGGAGTTCATGGAACTGAGGGGGCATTGTGACACTGGCGCCTCATGGAACTGAAGATCCATGGTAATGCCTCAGGGCCTTGTGGTTCCCAGGAATCATTGTGAAAGTGCAAGACTTCATAGAAATGAGGGAACATTGTGACACTGTGGAGTTCATGGAACTGAGGGGATGCTGTGCCACTCTGGAGCCTAAAGATGCACAAGGGGCCCTTGTGACACTGTGGGGCCTCATGGAAACAAGGGACACTGTGTCACCGTGGGGTGGATCATGGGATCCAGAGGCCCCTGTGACCTCAGGGCCTATTGGAAGCAAGAACCCCTGGTGATACATCAGGGACTTGTGGTGTCCAGGCATTCTTCTGGTATTGTGGGGCCTTATGGAACCAAAGGGACCCTGTGACACCGTGGGGCCTCCTGGTGCTCAGTGTCACCACCCTCAGCATGTGACCATTTCCTCCTTATCTCCAGTCTGAACTGATCCTCTTAGTTTGAAACCATCTGCCCTTCTCCAATTGTGACAGGCCTTACTAATGCATTTCTCCACATGTTTCCTATGAGGTGCCTTGAAGTCCTGAAACTTGACAATGGGGTGTCTCCATGGCAATTTCCTCTCCAGGCTGAGCAGCCCTGAGTCTCTCGGCTTCTCTCAGCTACAGATGTTCACCAGCCTTCGTGGATCTTGGTGGCCTCCTCTGCATCTGCTCCACGAGGTCCAAGTCTTTTCTGTGCTGAGGACCCTGCTGAAAATTGTTTATTCAAAAGCAACAGTTGATCAAAGAGGGGAAACTCATTCTTCCTGAAATGCTGGCACAACAGTAGGGACGCTTTCTGCAGGGCTGAGACACAGTCCCAAGACAGGCAGGGACATTCCCATGGCAGCCCTGCAGTTGGGGAGCCAATCAAGCTGCACTGGGAACTGCTGTGTGTTTCCAGCTCATTCTCCCCGGGCTGTTGCCATGTGCTCAGTCGCAGTCCAATGCATTCCCCTAACTGGCACTGATCTTCAAGGCTGCCTGGACCTCTGCTCAGCCAATGTTCCACAATTAATTCCCTGCGGCCACATCCTCAATTCCATTCCAATCCCATGTCAGCACACCAATGATGTCACAGCGCTTGTCCATCTGGTCACGAATCCCCCACGGGGACACTCTGCCCTCTCATCCATGGGGCACAAAGCAGCAACACTCCAGAGGAAAATCTTCCCAGGCCCTGAGGCTCCTTGGGCAGGATCCAGAGCAAAGAATCAAGGCAGTGCCTTGAAATGTTTTCGCAGCTGGCCCACAAGAGATGTCTGCTGGATCTGCAGTGTCCCTGTAGAAAGAGAGAAGCAGAACCCTGCACTAATGCCTTGGAATGTCAAACAGGAATCACAGGCAGGGACACCTCTCGGGAACCTCTTATCAGCACATTTTCACTTCTTGGAAGCCCAAGATTGCTGAATGTCTTCCTGATGCTTCGGGTCCTGGGTAAACAGGGCTTATCAGAAATATGGGTGGGGAACCAACATCCTTCCTCCTCACAGGGCACCTCTGTTTGCCCAATTAGCTCTGAGTGGCTGCCTGGGGACAAGCCCTGCTTCCCCATGTCCCTCAAGATGGGCACATCCTGCTCAGGGCCAGTGCTGGCCTGGGCCCAGGGCCAGAGCATTGCAGAGACACTGCGTGGGGACAATGACCTTGGGGAGCTGTAGCCACTGGCAGCCAGGGACAGTGCTGGAGTCGGAGCCTTGTTGGGGATGGGGTCCCTGGGACCCCCTTTTTGTGGAGCAGCTCTGCAAAGTGGGGCCCAGGTGCTCTAGGAGGGAACAGAGGCTGCAGGTGTGATAGGATGAGGGGCAGGGCAGGGCATATTGCCCTCTGGGGAATGGAGTGGTTTGGAGGAGTGCAGGGAAAGGGAAATAATGAGGTTTTCTGGAGGTGGGAAGTACCACATGTGAGCCATTCCCCAAGCCTCAGCCTTGTCTTCAGGTGATCGACATTGCCCAGTGCTCCCCAGTGTCTCCAGTGTCAGAAGATCCCAATCACACGCCTGGCCATTGACTAAAAGTCCTCCTACTTTCCTGCTTTCTCTGATTCTGGAGTCGCAGTGCCCCAGGAACAGGGGTCAGTGCCCATCCCTGTTTCCTCAAAGTGTTGGAGTGGGAATAGGGACAATTTTGCATGGGCACAATGCATTTTGGGGATGCAGCCAGCTCTGCGCTCTCCTGCAGGGAAAGCTCTGTGAGGGGATGGGCACCGGGAGATGGGCGGATCTGGCTCTGGGGGCTGTTGGAGGATGGATTGTGTTGGAGTGGGGTGATCCCCACTGGGGATGTGGATGCCTTCAGCTCCCCCATGCACAGAGTACCCTGCAGGGGTACTCTTTGTCCCACGTGTGACCTTCCGTCAGGCATGCCCGGGAAGTCCAAGATTGCTGAATATGTTCCTGCTGCCTCGGGCCCTGAATAAACAGGGCTTCTCAGAGATGCTGGCACAGGACCTACATCCCTCCTCCTCCACACTCTGTTTCCCCAGTTAGCTCTGAGTGTCTGCCTGGGGACAAGCCCCTCTCCCCCACATCCCTTGGGATGGGCACATCCTGCTCAGGGCCAGCGCTGGCCTGGGCCCAGGGCCAGGGCATTGCAGAGACACTGTGTGGGGACAAGGGCCTTGGGGAGGTGTGGCCAAATCCCAGGCAGGGACAGTGTTGGAGTTGGAGCCTTGTTGGGGGTGGGGTCCCTGGAACCCCCCATGGGGGGCAGATCTGCTGAGCAGGACCCAGGTGCTCTGCGATAGCACGGAGGTTGCAGGTGTGGCAGGGTGAGGGTCAGGGCAAGGGATATTCCACTCTGGACTCTGCTCTGGGGCTGGAGACAAGACCACTTTGTGGTCTGCAGAACTGGGAAATGTGGTCTTGTGGGTATGGGAGGTGCCACAGCTGAGCAATTCCCCAAGCCTCACACTTGTCTTCAGGTGATCAACACTGCCCAATGCTCCCCAATGCCTCCAGTGAATGGAGATCCCAATTATGCAGCTGATCCCATTGCCCAAGACGCTGTTGCTCTCCCACATGCCAGGATTGTGTCTGGGGTCAGCTCTGGGGTGTCCTGCAGGGAATGCTCTGAGAGGGAAGGGCAGTGGGATATGGGGGGCAGGGGGGGATCTGGTTTGGGGAGCTGCTGGAGGATGAGTTGTGTTGGCTTGGGGATTGTCCCCACAGGGTCCCCAGCTGCCTTGGGCACTCTGCCAGAACCCCTCAGCCCCCAGAGATGTCTTGACCCTTCCAGGGGCAGCTGCCCCGTGCAGGAAGCTGGACGGATACCGGGCAAGGGGGCTGGATCTGTGCCACAGGTGGGATGGACTGTGTGCCAGGGCTGGGCTTGTGGCCAGGGCTGGGGGCTGTGCCAAGCCGGGCTTTGGCCTGGGGGCTGTCAGGGAGAGGGCAGGGAGGAGTCCCGGCAGGGATAAAGGTGCTCCTGGCCTGGGGCAGCCTCAGCCAGCACTGCCCAGTGCCAGAGGAAGATGAAGGTGGCTGTGCTCAGTGTGGCCCTGCTCTTCTCCATCCTGCTGTGCCCCCCGGCACAGGCCAAGGTGAGGCCCCGGTGCCACAGTGTCCCCACATCCTCTGCTCTGTACCCTCCCATCCCACCCTTTCCATCTATATAGACATCTTTTCCCTGGGATATCCTCTTTGTCCTATCCAGGTTCCCCAAACACCCTCCCACTGATCATTCCCAAGGTCTTTCCTTCCATCTCTTCCCTCAATCCTTTTCCTTTCTCCCTGCCAACTGCAGTGCTTTCTCCTGATACCATTCCTGGATTCACCCCCCACTCCCAAACCATGTCATAGTTGTGTCACTTTTGCCCCCATGCCTCCTCTTTCTTCTGCCACCACCAAGCTCCTCTCTTGCACTCCCACGTCCTTCCAATGGAATTCCTTTCTACTCCCCTGCATCCCACACAGGACCCCTTACACACTCCCAGCCCCATCCCTTGAGCTCCTGAATTTATCCCATTTCAGTGTCTTTGAGTCTCCCCCACCTTACCCACATCTTCCTTGGAGGCCCTGAATTCCCATCCCTCTGCCTCCACCCTCACCCTGCTCCCTGCACCCGTGTCCCCCCACAGCCCCACAAGCTCCAATCCAGACCAACCCTTTGTTCTCCTTTCCCAGGCACTCCTGGAAGGAACTGAAAATGATCTCCGGGAGGTGAGTGCGGTGCTGGGATAGGAGGGCATCCCCTGTGGGAATGGGGATGGTAGTTCAGTCCCCCCATCCCGTGCTGGCACTGGGGACATCCCAGTGACCAGCAAGGTCTCCTGGTCTCTCTGCAGATGGATTTAGACAATGTCGCCATCCTGAAGACGCCTGTGGTGGGTACCAGGAGTTCTGCCGGTCTCAGACTCTCCCCAGGCATGGCCAGCACACTTCAGGCCATCCCAGTCTGCCCCAGCACAGCCCAGTGCACCCCCATGGACACCCCAGACAACACCCCTGCCCCAAACAGTTTTCCCAGGGAAGCCCCTTGCCCACGGCCCCCATTGTGTTCCCATCCCTGTCACCCCAGCACTCCCCAGGGTGGCCCAGGACACAGCCCCTGCCCCAGCTGTGCCTCTTGGCCAGGACCCCACTGCTCCTGGGCAGGAGCACAGCAGCTCCTGCAGCCCATTGCTCCCTGCAGGCCCCTTCCCCAAGGACCCCCTTGCTTTCCCCTTCCATCCCAGTCCAGCCCAGTGCCCCCCAGTGTGTCTCTACTGTGTCTTTGTTTTTTCTTCAGCCCCCTGTGGTTGAAAAGCTGGTGGCTCCCTTGCGGCAGAAGCGCCTGGCTCTTGCCCTCCTTCGGTAAGTCAGCAGTGCCTGCAGAGGGAGGGGTGGGAAGCAGGCCCCTCTCCTGTCCCATTGGGCTCTGGTGGGTCACGTTCCTGGCTCTGTGTTTTAGGCTTGCAAGTGCTGCTGGCATCCGTGTCCAGTCCGCTCCAGAGGCATCAGGGGATGATCATCCCTAAATGACTGTCCTGTTTCCCCTTTAGCCCAGGGACATTTATCTTGAATGATCAATAAACATCTTCAGCGAACTATACCCTGTGTCTGTGGGGTTGTGTCTGTGTCTGGATTTCTGCTGTCCTGACATTCCACTGGCCAGAGCTTTGCAGAGAACCTCTGTGGGGACAAGGCCATTTAGGGATCTGTGGCCAAGTCCCAACCTGGGGCAGTGGTGGAGTCAGAGTCTTGTTAGGGATGGGGTCCCTGGGACCACCCATGTGTGGGGCATCTCTGCAGAGCAGGGCGCAGGTGCTCTGAGAGGGCCCCATGGCTGCAGGTGTGACAGGATGAGAGAGAGGGCTGAGGATATTCCCCGTTGGACTCTGCAATGGTCCTGGAGACTGGAGGAGTTTGGGATCTTAAGTGCAGGGAAACAGGGTGTTCTGGATCTGGGAACTGCCACAACTGAGCAATACCCAAGCCTCAGCCCTACCTGCAGGTGATCAACATTCCCCAGTGCTCCTCAGCGTCTCCAGCGACTGCAGATCCCAATTGCCTGCCTGATCCCATTGCCAGTGACCGCACCATTTTCCCACATGCTGGGTTTTTTGTCTGGGATCAGCTCTGGACTTCCCCGTAGGGAAAGCTCTGGGAGGAGAGGGGCACTGGGAGATGGGGGGATCTGGCTCTGGGGGGGCTGTTGGAGGATGGATTGGGTTGGAGTGGGGATTGTCCCCACAGGGAGATCCTTAAGCTCCCTGCCCACCTCCCCTTGGCCCCCAGAGGTGCCTGGGCCCTTCCAGGGGCAGCTGCCCCATGCAGGAAGCTGGACAGATACCGGGCAAGGGGGCTGGATCTGTGCCACAGGTGGGATGGACTGTGTGCCAGGGCTGGGCTTGTGGCCACGGCTGGGGGCTGTGCCAAGCCGGGCTTTGGCCTGGGGGCTGTCGGGGAGGGGGCAGGGAGGAGTCCCGGCAGGGATAAAGGTGCTCCTGGCCTGGGGCAGCCTCAGCCAGCGCTGCCCAGTGCCAGAGGAAGATGAAGGTGGCTGTGCTCAGCGTGGCCTTGCTCTTCTCCATCCCATTCAGATATCTTTTCCCCGGCATCTCCTGTTTTTCCTATCCCAATGTGGGAACTGCACGTATGTAGTAAGAACTACATTCCCGTGAGAGAGGCCTGTTTGTTCAGTTCACGCTATTCCTCTCTAGCTCAAAACAAGTAGGAATCCATAAACAACGATAATAAGAGACTTGCAGATGGTGTTATTGCAAGATGTTGTTCTAACTGTAGGTAGCCAATGACATTGTGGGGTGGTGAATTGAGAGCCAATGGATGTGCGACATGAATGTTAGAAAATAGTATAAAAAGGCGTTGGAAAATAAAGAATTACTTCTTCCTTTCCTCTGACCCAAGATGCTGTTGTGAACTCTTTACTTGTCGTGACCGTCTCGATGCGACATACAGGGTCTGCAAATATCCTCTAATAATCATTCCCAATGCCTTTCTTTCCATCTCTCCCTTCAATCCTTTGCCTTTCTCCCTTGCCTCTGCAATGCTCTCTCCTGATACAACTCCTTGACTCACCCTCCACTCCCAAACCATCTCCAAGTTCTGCTGTTTTGCTCCTCATCCGTCCACCTTCTTCTGCGACCACCAAATCCCTCCCTTGCTCTCCCATGTCCCTACACTGGAATTCCTTTCTCCTCCCCTGCATCTCAGAGAGGGCCCCTTCCACATCCCCAGCCCTGACCCTTTGGCTCCCCAGTTTATCTCATTTCAGTGTCTTTGGGTCCCCCCTGCCTCACCCCCATTGTCCTTGGATGTTGTAGTCGCCTAACCCGGTGCGCATCCCCTTCCTGGGTCGCCCCAGCTCAGGCGCAGCTGCCTACCACGAAGGCAAATCGGGCGGTTATTTCGCCTAGAGACGGCGCTGCCCCTGCCAGTGGTCGATCTCGCAGGGAGCCGATGGTAAAGGGACGCTGAGAGGCAAAGAGTGGGGAGGAGACGGCACACTTTAGACCCGTTTATTGGAGGAACTGAAACGGGGAACAAACCCGGATCGTATCGGCGCGCCAATCCGACAGGAACTGGTGGTGCACAGCATGACCATCCAATCCAAATGCAGGAGGGGGGCAGAGACAATGCCTCGGAGCCAACAGGAAGAAACATGGGGAGGGGTCAACTCAAACCAACCAACCAGGGAAGTAAGGGTTCCGAGAATTCTAGAAGGGGGGGCAGGGTTTATCCTGCAGCCCTTCCCAGAACCAACCTCCAGGGGCATGCCCTAGCCGTCTGTTCCTGGGTCAGACACTGCACCTCCCCGGAGGGAGGCCGAGCTAGCCCTGGAAAGGGCAGGGACAAGGTTTTGGCCTGCCACACCTCTCCCTTTTTTCTTTACTAACTTAGATACCAAGCGTCTCACAAACAGGAAGAAAATCACACAAACAAAAAGAAAAATGGCTATCAGTGCCATGTCTCTAATCAGCGAAGCGGCCCAGTCCGAAAGTCCCAATTCTGAGCAAAGTTGTTTTAGCCAGTTGCCAGTTGTTCTGGCCACTGTGCTGATTCCCTGGTTCAGTTGTTGTATAGTCTTGTTTATTGTAGCCTGAACCCAGTCTTTGGTTTCATACTGGATATCCTGGATGAGTTGGTGCATGCGGCCCAGGGAGGCATGGATGCTCTCTGACTTAGCCGATAGATTGAAGCAACACATACCGTCAAAATCTTCGCACCCGTGCCCGTGCGCCAGGAGGAGGAAATCAATTGCTGCCCGATTTTGCAGGGTGACGTGCCTGGTCACTTGTTCCTCAGCCAGAAGGTCACTTAAGGCTTGTGATGTAAGCTCCGCTTGGCGAGTGACCCAGCACTCGAGATGGCCCAATTCCCCGAGTGCTTTTGCGGCTGCCACCCAGGGCAGAAACACAGATACCGCAACCTGTTTTGATTTAGACCAGTGATAAACTTCCGTACTGCAATATGGATCTGGATTATATGCAACCCTTTTAGAATGAATTTTTTCTCTGCCAATTCGAATTCTTTTCATATTGGGTGTCACCAGCGTCACTTGCCCCAGGGTGCATGGGCCTCCTATGAGGAATGAAGGAATTCCTTGCCAAGCCCGATCCCCACAGACGAGGAAGATGCCCTTAGGAAGCGCCCGAGGAGCTGGGTTATACTCATTGATTGTGGAGGGAATAGGATGATGCACAAGATCCCCACATGGCTGCCGTCAAAGCCAATTTTCCTTGCTTTACGTGTTGGTAAGATTGAATAAAGCATGCTGTGGGACTATACTGGAACTGGACACAAAAGGGTGCCCGCATAGAGCCCAGTAACTCTGTTTCTTTTGGTTCAATATCCAATCCTGGCAGCTCTTGAATATATTCCCCCCACAAGAAGAGTGGATTTCTGACTGGCAGCTTTTGGCAGTCCCGCTTATAATTATACTCGTGACAGTATTCAGTCCTGGATTGGGTATTCGCTCCTCTCATGATTTTGATGAGCCTCCTGGGGTACTTGGCAAGTGGCAAGGGGACTCCCACGATGCTGGTAGACAGCAGGTCATCAGTTGCCACTGTAGACAGGCACAGCTCCTCCTGACGCATCGCCTGGGCCAGCGTGACCCAGACGTTTTTTCAAGGCTGTGGCACCACCCAAGCAGATGCCGCTGGCATCAGCACCCAAAGTATCCAGCTGAAGCTCAACATGGTGGGTAGCCTTTTCTAAATGAAAACAGATAAAAACAATTAATACGTATGAAAAACAAGATAAAGGGAGAGAAGGGGTCCCGAGGACATTCGGGGAAGGTGGGGGAGGGAGACCGGAGGTGTGAGTGGGTGGACGATCACTGGACAGGGCTGTCTGTGATGCTGTTGTCTGAGCCTGATTCTTCGGAGGCTTGGTCTTCCATGGCGATGACTTCCTTCGCAGGTGTGTGAGTCTCTGGTTTCTTCTTCTTTCGACGCCAGGTGATGTCTTTAGCACCGTTGACTGGTAGAGGCTTTGGGTCTCCTGGGTCTCTGCAGTAAGGCTTAATAAACTTCCCAGGGACCCACTTCGGACCCACTGGTGTAGACACACATCCGTATTCCCTCCCCCAGGTGAGGAGAGGATAGGGACCCGTGACCTTGAGGGAATCCGGCTCCTTCATGAGCACAAGGGGGTGTTCCTTCAGGTGAGCACGGGTGCTGCTATAAAAGTGCCTGAGCACCAGGGGGATCTGGCTCCTTTTCGGAGCGGTTTAGAAAATTTAGAGTGAAAAGAGCTCTCGCCAGCCGGACTGCGGGAGTCTCTACTTCCAACCCACCCTTCTGCTGAAGAAGCATCCTCTTGATACTCTGGTGAGCCCTTTCCACCAGGGCCTGACCCGTTGCGGAATGGGGTATCCCGGTGACGTGGGATATTCCCCATTCCTGGAAGAACTTCCAGACAGCCTCGGAGACGTACGCCGGGCCATTGTGCGTTTTGATCTGTCTAGGAATTCCTAGGACCGAGAAGGCCTGGATGAGGTGTGTAATTACATCCTTAGCCCTCTCTCCCGAGTGCGCGGAGGCGTATATGGCACCAGAGAAGGTGTCGATGTTTACATGGACATATTTTAGCCTGCCAAATTCTGCAAAGTGGGTCACATCCACCTGCCACAACTCCCCACTACCTAGCCCCCTCGGGTTAACCCCCGTGCCCATCGAAGGTACCTGTAATGGTTGGCAATTGGGGCAGGTAGCAACAATGGCTGTTGTCGGGTCCTTCTTCCAATCAAACATATTGACAAGAGCAGGGACATTTTGGTGGAACAGCGCATGACTCAACTTGGCCTGCTGGAATTTATCAGGCAAGTTGGCGACATGCACTGGCCCGGCAAGCGCATCCACCATCCTATTCCCTTCCACGATGAACACAGGAAGGTCAGTGTGAGACCTCACATGCATTACATAGAAAGGTTGTTCTCGGTGGGAAATCTGCTGTACTAGCCTCGAGAGCAACTTTGGAATTGCCGAATTAGGGGAACCTGAGAGCCAAGCGCCCTCTGCCCTGGACACTACACCAGCCACATAGGCTGAATCTGTTACCAAATTAAACGATTCCTTAAACCTGTCAAAAGCCCTGACGACAGCTGCCAGCTCTGCCACCTGTGGGGATCCATGGACTACCTCCACGTCTGATCCCCACTTCAGCGTGATAGGATCCTGCCACGTGATGACAGACTTTGCTGTAGCACCGGAGCCATCTGTAAAAAGGGCCAAAGCTTGGAGAGGTTTAGGACTTAAGATTGATTTTGGAGCCAATTTCCAATCCAAATTGAATAATCGATGTTTAGGATAATGACTAGAGAGCTGACCAGTGTACAAGTCCAGAACATATTGGAGTTCCTCATTCTCTTGATAACTGAAATCCAATCTCTCCTTCGGTATAGGGAGGTAGATGCATGTAAAGTCACACCCTGCCAGGACAGCAAGACGCGCCCTCACTTTTCCAATAATCTGCGCCATCTGTTCCTGTGGCGTTGTAATGACTTTAGTGGTCTGGGCAGACAGGAAAACCCACTCTACCATCAGAAGAGGATCCCCCTGCTTCCCATCCCACTGGTGGATGAGCCCATATGGGTGGGACATTTTTCTGAGGATTGCCAATTGGAAGGACAATTGAGGGTCAAATCTATGCATTTGTCTATTTGCCAAGGCGTTGGCGACCTTGGTTATTGCGTCACACGCCTCCGGGGTTAAAGCCCTAGGAGCTGTCAGATCCCGATCCCCTCTAAGGAGACTAAACAATGGTGCCAGATCCTCTGTTGAAATCCCCCGATAGGGCCGAATCCAATTTATAGCGCCGCATAATTGGTATATTTCTCTTAAATTTTTTGGATGGTCAATGATTTTTATTGGCTGGGGTACTATAGTCCTTTCTCTAATCCGCATGCCAAGGTAGTCCCATGGGGCCGCGCGCTGGACCTTGGACGACTGGATTTTAAACCCATAGCTCTCCAAAGCCCCCACAACCCTAGAGAGGGTCCAGTCGAGATAACGTTGATCACGGGCACAGACCAGAACATCATCCATGTAATGGACGGTGATAGAATCAGCCGCTAAACTCCGAACAGGGGACAGAATGTGAGCGACATACCATTGACAGATGGTGGGGGAGCTTTTCATGCCCGTAGGCAACACCCACCAATGGTAGCGCCGTATTGGTTCATGCCGATTAATGGACGGCACTGAGAAAGCAAATCTGGGAGCGTCATTCGGGTGCAACGGGATATGGAAGAAGCAGTCCTTGATGTCTATGATCACTAACTTCCACCCTCGCGGGATCATAGAGGGCGACGGTAACCCTGGTTGCAGGGACCCCATGTCCTCAATGACTTCATTAATTTTTCGGAGGTCGTGAAGAAGCCACCACCCTTTTCCCCCCGCCTTCCTTATAACGAAGACGGGAGAGTTCCAGAGGCTATTGGAGGGGACAATATGTCCTTGCTCCAATTGCTCATCCACGAGCTCATTGAGCGCCTTCAATTTGTGTATTGGTAGGGGCCATTGATCAACCCACACTGGGGTGTCCATTAGCCAATTGAGTGCTTGAGTTGGGCATTCCACGGTGACCCCAACTAAAAATCCTGAACCTCAAAAGTGCCATTGTTGAGGCTGGTTCCCCATTGGGACATGACGTCTCTGCCCCACAAGGTTACACCTGAGTTGGTGATATATGGCCAGACCGTAGCGATCTGGCCCTCAGGCCCCTCTATCTTTATCAGATTTTTGCTCCTTGACGCGTGGATGTGTCCCATAACACCATAGATGGCGCGTTCCACAGACTGCTCCTCCCACGATGACGGCCAATCAGTCTTGGAGATGACCATCACGTCTGCCCCTGTATCCAACATGCCCAGTCTGGACACGGTCGAGCCATTGTTCGACAGCCTGCAACCAACCACCGGTCTGCCCTCGTTGATCTCCTCAGACCAGCGCACTAATGGCTGATCCATGAGTACAACCGGCATCGATAGAGGTTTTACTCTGGCCCAGATCTGATTCTTAGTCAGACAAAACAGCTGGTTAACACACGTCAACTGCAGTGGAAAGAGACCGTCTCCACTTACCCAAACGAGTGCGGGGATGATCTGCAATTCCCTGGGTCCTCCGGTGTCGGGGATGACAAGTGCATTAGTGTTTTGTAGCGATGTTTGCAAACGACACATACAGGAGTCCAGTCTGGTAAACAGGAAACTCTCTGCCGAGGTCGCCTCAAGAAAGTTCAGTGGATTATTGATGGCGGTGATCGTCCAGCTGAGCAGAAAATCGGCGCAACGTGGGGCCGCCTCTCCACGCTGCTGGCTCAGTTTCCCGCTTGGCTCACCGGGGAAGGGGTAGGGAAAGAGGGAGAGGACGCGTTAGAGGGTTGGGTAGGGGTGTTTTGCTTTCGAAGGCTCCCACTCCGCTGAGAATAATGAGGGTCCCGCCGACCCACATTCCGACATTCACTAGCAAAGTGACCTCTCTGATTACAATTATAGCACACTACCTCCTGCCGGTTGATGGCTTGAACAGCTGGCGTTGCCAGCTCATCATCAGCGGACCAGTTCAGGCTCAGCCTAGTCCAGCACGCCTTAACCATTTGATCAATGGAAGGTGGGGGGGTCATGGGGAAGGGCAAGGATGATTTCACGACAGGCCCTGTTGGCCCTATTCTTTGCGAGCTCCTGTAACACTGACTGCTGGACCTTAGAATCTGGAACCTGCTTATCGATGGCGTTACGGAGCCGATGTACAAAGATAACAAAAGGCTCCTCTAGGCCCTGTCAAATATCTAGGTAAAATTGCATAGGGGTAGTAATAGGGGGCACCCCCAAATAAACACGTTCCACAATCCCCGCTAGATTCCTCAGGATGTCTGGTGCTATCTGTTGGGCCTGCACTTGGGGTTTTTGGAAATCTCCCTCACCGACCAGCAGTTCAAAAGGAGACTCCCTCATTCCCCGAAGCACTGGCACGGCCTCAATTAATTCCTTGACCTGAGTCTTCCAGTCCCTAAGCCACACATCATACTTGGTAGCGGAAAGCAAGCATTCCATAATCATTTTAATATCATGAGGGACTAACAGATTGGCTGATAGGGTGACATGCAATTGTGATTTAAAATATTTGCTCTCACGACCGAATTCTTTCTCCCCCTTACACAGTTCTTTAAGGTCGGCGCGGCTTAGGGGCTCCCAGTTGGGATTGTGGTTGGGGTCTCCAACCCTAACCAGACCACCCAGGGGAGAGGACTCCGGTTCCTCCTCTCGTGCCGCCGCATCCCCCACCCCCCCCGCTTCAGAACTGGAGGCGTGGGAAACCAGAGGTCGGTCGTGGGAACCGGAAGGGCGAGCGTGGGAATCCGGAAACCCCTTTGAGGAGGCGGGGCTAGGGGCGGAAGGGGCTGGGTCAGCATAGGAAGTGGGAGGGTCCATAAACAAGGAGGGGTTTGAAGAGCGGGAGGAGTCAAAGGGACCTCCCACCCCCTTGCATCCCACCTCTTGGGAGGAGATAGGGAAATAAGTAGGTGGAGTTGGGGGAGTGGCGTAGGGAGGAAGGAAAGTGTTGGAAGGGTCGTCGTGAAAGGGATTCTGGGGACAAGAAGGGGGAAGAAAGGTGGCCATGCGGTCTCTGCCATTTTGTCCCACAAGATGGCCTTGACGGCCATCTTGTGAGCTTCCACAATGGACAACAACCAGGGACGAAACCGGGGAAAACCGTTTATGCGACTCAACTGGGGATGGAAGGGAGAAGGACACACGCTCAAGGGTGCCCGAGGGGGTTGCGACTTCCCTGCGGGCTGGGGAAGGGGGAGCTGCGAGAGGTGCCCGAGAGCTGATGGCAACCTGGGGTCTCCTGACTAGCTGCACCGGTCACAGCTCTCCTAGCAGGAGGGTCCTGAGGATTAGAGGGGACAGGGGTGGGTTCACGTGAGGGCTGAACTGAGGAAAAAGGCTTAGTGAGCTTTGAGACACTCCGGCAGATAGGCAGGAGGACAAAATGTCTCTCGACTGACCTATCACCCAAGCTCCTCAAAGCCACCATTCGAGCCTCAACATGCCTCCAGAAGCCGGTCGAGAGAGCTTCATCACAGTGAGTCTGGGGAAACTCGTGAAAAACCCATCTGACAAGGTCCCTCAATCGCAACTTCGAGAAGGGCAAGTTGTGAAAATAAAAAGAGGATTTAAGGGTAATATAAAACTCCCTCTTTTCGGAAGAGAGCTTAGCCCCCATCTCAACCGAAAAGTAAACACTCACCCGGATGCCTGACGAATGAAAAACAAAACAATAAGGTGGGGTGAAGCAAGTGATCCCTTACCCCAAGCTCGCTGTCCACAATGAAGGCTTCAGCACCTGGTCCTCTCAGACCAGGAACAGGATCCCCGTGCTGCGAGTATCTGTCGAGCTGCGATGAGGGCTGTTCCAAGGCGTCCTTGGGAGCACCACCCTGCAAAAGAGAGTGTGCTACACATGAGGCAATCGATGGCAACACCGGTGGCGAGTCCTCACGAGGAAAAGCCTCCACGTGTGGGTGCCAGTTGTTGTAGTCGCCTAACCCGGTGCGCGTCCCCTTCCTGGGTCGCCCCAGCTCGGGCGCAGCTGCCTACCAC
Organism: Acanthornis magna; assembly: GCA_036785705.1. NCBI lineage: Eukaryota > Metazoa > Chordata > Aves > Passeriformes > Acanthizidae > Acanthornis > Acanthornis magna. The sequence goes on along the minus strand of JAWUZG010000222.1, from coordinate 29,391 downwards.
GAAGGCAAATCGGGCAGTTGTTTCGCCTAGAGACGGCGCTGCCCCTGCCAGTGGTCGATCTCACAGGGAGCCGATGGTGAAGGGACACTGAGAGGCAAAGAGTGGGGAGGAGACGGCACGCTTTAGACCCGTTTATTGGAGGAACTGAAACGGGGAACAAACCCGGATCGTATCGGCGCGCCAATCCGACGGGAACTGGTGGTGCACAGCATGACCATCCAATCCAAATGCAGGAGGGGGGCAGAGACAATGCCTCGGAGCCAACAGGAAGAAACATGGGGAGGGATCAACTCAAACCAACCAACCAGGGAAGTAAGGGTTCCGAGAATTCTAGAAGGGGGGGCCGGGTTTATCCTGCAGCCCTTCCCAGAACCAACCTCCAGGGGCATGCCCTAGCCGTCTGTTCCTGGGTCAGACACTGCACCTCCCCGGAGGGAGGCCGAGCTAGCCCTGGAAAGGGCAGGGACAAGGTTTTGGCCTTCCACACTTAGAGGCCCTGAATTCCCATCCCTCTGCCTCCACCCCCACCCTGCTCCCTGCACCCATGTCCCCCCATAGCCCCACAAGCTCCAATCCAGACCAACCCTTTGTTCTCCTTTCCCAGGCCCTCCTGGAAGGAACTGAAAATGATCTCCGGGAGGTGAGTGGGGTGCTGGGATTGGAGGGCATCTCCTCTGGGAATTGAGGTGTGTTGTGATTTGACCCTGGCCAAACGCCAGGCACCCACAACAGCTGCTCGCTCGCTCTCCCGTGCCACAACTAGGCAGAGAAGAGAAAAAAAATCCCAGGCCAGGGATTGGTTCTTCAAGAGCCTCGGGGTACATCAGGGACATCTGGGGTCACCATGAGGGTGGGGCACACAGTGGGACGTGGACAAGGGATGGAGCGTGGGGGAGGGGCATGGGTCAGCATGGGGGAGGACATGGGGGGACCGATTGAGGGGACACGGGGGCATCATGGAGGTGGTGGTAGTGATGGTGATGCTGATGGTGGTTGTGGTCATGTGATAATGAAGGTGATGGAGTTGGGTGATGGAGATGGTAGTAGTGATGTTGTTAAGTGATGAAGATGGTGATGGTGTTGATGATGAGAGTGATGGTGTCAATGTTGAGCATGATGATAATGGAGGTGCTGGAATTCACTGTGGCACTGATGGTGTTGGTGATGAAAATGAAAGTTTGGGTGATGATGATGATGATGATGATGATGATGATGTGGATGGTTTGATCATAGTGTCGATGGTGGTGTGTAATGATGACAGTGTTTGTTGGTGTTGATTGGGGTTGCTGGTGAAGATGGTGTGGGTGTCTTGGTTTGAAAGACAGGTGTCTTGCTAAGGAAGGTGAGAGCCTCCCTTAGAATGGATAATGTGACCTCTTTCCCCTCCAAATTATTATAACTTTGGAATCAAGGGCTTTCAGACAAAGATATGGGAGAAGGAATAACAGTTTTTACACTAAAATTTAGAACAAGGCAATAATACAGAAACAACAGTTCAGATAGATAAAGTTAGAATACAACCTGTCACCCTGTTAGGGTGGTGCTAGCAGTCCAGTTAACGATGGTGGCTGCAGTCCTGTCGGAGTGATGGATGTAGTCTTGTTGAAGTGGTGATCCTGTGGAAAAATCTCATCGGTCTCTGGAGGCCCAGCGGAGGCTCTTGAGCTCTTCCCCTCTGGGAATCAGTGGAAAAGGTAGCCCAATGTTCCAGAGTCTCTCTCTTACATGCACTCGTTGCCAGAGGAATGGAGAAAAATGCATTTGCAATGTCAATAGTGGCATACCACTTTGCTGCCTTGGACTCCAGTTCATACTGGAGCTCCAGCATGTCTGGCACGGCAGCGCTCAGTGGTGGAGTCACCTCGTTCAAGGCACGATAGTCCACAGTCAATCTCCATTCTCTGTCAGATTTGCGCACAGGCCAGATGGGGCTGTTGAAGGGTGAGTGGGCCTTGCTGACCACCCCTTGGCTCTCCAGCTCACGGATCAGCTTGTGGATGGGAATCACAGCATCTTGACTCGTTCGGTACTGCCGGCGGTGCACTGTCGAGGTGGCAATCGGCACTCGCTGCTCTTCTCTCTTCAGAAGCCCAACTGCAGAAGGATTTTCAGACAGTCCAGGCAAGGTGTTCAATTGCTTAACGCCCTCTGCCTCGACAGCAGCTGTTCCAAAGGCCCAGCTGAGTCCTTTGGGGTCTTTGAAATACTCTCTCCGGAGGAAGTCTATACCCAGGATACACGGGGCTTCTGGACCAGTCACAACAGGATGTTTCTTCCACTCGTTTCCAGTCAGGCTCACCTCAGCTTCCAGCAGGGTCAACTGCTGAGATCCCCCCGTCACTCCAGAAACAGAAACTGGTTCTGCCCCCATGTTCTGCCCCCATGTGTCCTGATGGGATCAAGGTGCACTGCACGCCTGTGTCAACCAAAACTCTGTATTTTTGTAGTTCTGATGTGCCAGGCCATTGAACCCCCACTGTCCAAAAGACGCCATTTTCCCTGGCCTCTACCTGGCTAGAGGCAGGGCTCCTCTGATTCTGGTTGTTAGTTGAAACTCTAGCTACTTCTCCTCTGGTGGAACTCCCTCTCTGAGCATTAGCAACTTTCAGTTCACCACCCATGCTCTGAGGACAGAGGTTGGTTTTCCAGCCCACCTCCTCATGTCTTCCCCATGGTCACACAGAAAGAACCATAGCTCAGCTCTTGGGGTGTATCCTCTCTCCCTAGCTGCAGGACGTCTGCTTCTAGTAACAGGACCTCTGGTCTGTACTGATGTCACTTGGAGAGCTCTTCTCTTCTTGGAGCTCTTCTCCAACTCCTTCCTGAGTTTCTGGTGAGTCTTCTCCATCCTATCTTCCATCCTCTGTATGGTTTCTGACAGATTCTTGCCCACAGCTGCGATTCTGGCCTGTGTTGGGCCGCGCACAGCGTCTGCATACACCCGGAGCCTCCTCACCATGGTGCTCACTGTCTCTTCCCCATAATTCCATGTCATCATCGCTAAAGCAGGAGCGTGCTCTGGTGGTGCATGTCTCACGAGTTTCAGCCACATTACTGGTGCACATTTCACCATGTCAGGGCTCCTAACTGTCTGGTCTTCTGAGAACACAATATCTATCACCGCCAGTTCTCTCAGGCACTGAATCCCTTGCTCCACGGTCTTCCAGGGGTTTAGCTGCAGCTGGAGATCTTCTCGGCACAGGTATCTTTCCTTCACGCTTCTCAAGAGCCTTGTCCAGACGCTGAGAGCTTCGGGCCCCCTTGTCATCGCTTGATCAATGCTTGAATCGCGTGACAGGGATCCCAAATGCCTCGCGTCAGTGCCATCCAGAATCATACCATCACCTGCAGCACCCCAGATTCGCACCAGCCAACTCAGCATCGTCTCATCAAGCCTCCGGGTGTAATCTTTTCTAAGGGTACGCAGGCTTTCTGTAGACAGGGACTCGGTGATGACTTCTGGCTCAGATTCTGGTGTTGGATGTGAAGGTCCTTCCGAACGGCGGGGGGAGCAAGACACATATTACTCAATATGAGTCATAAGCAAGCTCCGAGTTTATTTAGTTGTTTACTGCTTAAATACTGTTACAGTTAATTATGCCTACTAGTCATAAGGTCATTGGTCGGCCACAAAGGGCTTCATTTACATATCTCTCCCAAACAGGGCCTCAACTATCACTACTCTTCTTCATTCCTTTAACTATAAGTAACTCTTGGCATAATCTGAAGGTACTTCCCATAGCGTTTGAGGGCACGGTGACCCTCAGCCTGAGTCACGTATACCCCTCGGCCTAAGCCTTGCCTTGCTCGCACAAGGCCTCAAGCCATCTTGCAACAATTTTGCAACAGGTCCTGGCTTCCCCTCATCATCCGCTGAGCGAATGGATTTGCTCTTATACTTTCTTCTCTGGACAGGGGCGACTGTTGTTGGTTTAGGCTCCCCACCTGTCTTCGCTCCAGCTGGAGTGATTGGGGTGTCAGCAGACTTGTTCTCCTGCCCTACGGTATCGAGCAGCATACGATACGCATTAGGCAGGGCCCAGCACAGTGCAATGAGCCTCTTCTTTTCATCACTGTTGTTAATGCAATTTTCCTTTAAATACTTCCCCTCCTCGGCTGGATTCTTAATCTGGTCAACAGGGAAGTCCCAAGCTACCGGCTCTGAAATCTGCTTCAAGGTCTGGCCTATTTCCTCCCATACCCCACACCACTTAAGATTTTCCGTAACTGGGGCAGGTACCTGTGCAACCTCTCTGGAAATCTCAGCCCTTGGTTTACAGAATCACAGAATCACAGAATCACCAGGTTGGAAGAGACCTTCAAGATCACCGAGTCCAACCCATGTCCCAACCCTCAACTAAACTAAACCATGGCACCGAGTGCCACATCCAATCTCCTTTTAAACACGTCCAGGGATGGTGATTCCACCACCTTCCCGGGTAGACCATTCCAATATTTTATCACTCTTTCTGTAAAAAACTTTTTTCTAATATCTAACTTATATTTTCCTTGGCGCAACTTAAGACTGTGTCCTCTTGTTCTGTCAGTTGTTGCCTGGATAAAGAGACCAACCCCCACCTCACTACAACCACCTTTCAAGAAGTTGTAGAGAGTGATAAGGTCGCCTCTGAGTCTCCTTTTCTCCAGGCTAAACAACCCCAGTTCCCTCAGCGTTCCTCATAGGGCTTGTGTTCCAAGCCCCTCACCAGCCTTGTCGCCCACCTTTGGACACGTTCAAGTGTCTCCACATCCTTCCTAAACTGAGGGGCCCAGAACTGGACACGGTTTAGACACGCTAGAAACTACATTCAGGAACCCTCCTAGGCAGGATAACAAAGGATGGTGTCTTTGATATCCAGAGGGAATTGGACATTTTTAAAGCGTGATGGGCCAGACCTGAAGGGGAAGAAGGAGATGAAGGGCTGGGAATTCTCATCCCCTGCTTTTCCCCTAACAAACCGGGTGTGATTGCTGATGCATTCCAAAAGGAAGTTACCCAGGCCAGAATGGGAAAACGATATAACATTTGCATTCTCAATTGTTTCCATTACTTCCATCACACTCCAAAAAACAAGTAACATCAGGCATAACAAGATGGTGGTCCTGGTTCTTATTCCTGACTTATAAAACGTATAAGCCAGGGACCCAACTGCCAATAGCTGGGGACATAAACCTATAACCAAGTTACAGAAAACAATTACTGAATCCAACAGCATGGTGAATTCCTATTGCTGTTTCTCAATACAGGGTGAGGTTTTGGTTTTGTTTTGTTTGTTTTTTCTCAGTTTCACGTGCCCCTTACGTTGGGCACCAAATTCTTTGTCCTGGTTTTAGAGACGAAGTCTTCAGGAGGAGGCAGGCCGGGATAGGCACCTCCCCCTGAAAGGAAAGAAAGGTCTCCCCTCTTCCCTCCGCAACGAAACAAATCAACGGCAGTGAGTGACAGTGACAAAAAAGCCTGAACTATTTATTAACACAACAAACCAAACCACTGGTTAGCACAAAGAACAACCGGGGAAAAAAAAAGCAAAGAGGGGAAAAGGGAAAGGGCGCCCGCAAGGAGCCACAGATCTCCCCCGAGATGGCACCGGGGCCACACCCCAGGCCCCGCCGGGGCCACTCCGCAGGCTCCCCGGGCTGGAGGGGAGGGGAGGGGATAGCGAGACCAGGGGGAGAAAAAAACAAACCAGCAGTACCCTTTTTTCAAGCACTCGAGGGAGAGCAGGGCAGAAGAGCAGCGCTGCAGGGTCTTCTCCTCAGGCTCCCTCTGTAATGCATAACCTTGTGTTTGTTAATCAAATCTTGCTCAAGTAAGGGAATAGAGAGTTGAAGCAGTGTCAGGAAGCTCACAAATCTTGTTTAAGTAAGGGAACAGATAGCTGAAGCAAGGTCAGGAAGCTTAAGAAAAACCTCATATGTCCGGTAAAATAAACAACGTATGAGTCTCCCCCCCGACTGTGTAAGAGTACTAAGAAAGTCACAAACAGGACGTCAGAGGAAGACCACGGCCTTCAGCCCCACGACCACCAGGAGGCCGAAAACGACCCCCCAGCAACAGCCCGCGCAGGGGCAGAGTGCCTCCAGAAGATATACGTGTACCAGAACAAGAAGGGTATAAAAGCAGAGACTTTAGGGGGGTGGAGCGCGTGCCGTTGGCGGAGCGGAGATTTCCCCTGCCGCCCAGCATTGTTTTGCTTGCTGCCGCTTGCTCAATAAACTAAATTATTTTAATTGGCCTGGCCCCTGTCAATCTATTTTGACTCTAATTTACAGCACCTCCGGCCATTGGAGCCAGCCATTTTTACCGCTGCTGCATGTGCCCGCTCCGTTCAATGGACACTGGCTCCGGCCCTGCCCCCCGGGCTCAGCTTAAAGGCGTAGCCACCCTGGGCGTTAAGCAAACAGTTAAGGAATAAAGTGGTACCATATTGTCACTCCAGGACACAAAGAAAGGTTTAAAAGGCTTGAATTGAAGCTCTAACAAAGGAGAAAGTACAAAGTCTAAATTTTGACCCAAGCTTCATTCAGCCCTGAGAATGTTTGCAAACGTGGTTCTTCCTAGTCTTGACCCATTTTTCACCAAGCTGCTTACTGTGAAAAAGGGAGAAGTCCTGTCTATTAAGACTGTATCAGAGCCTGAAAATACAGCCCTAAAATGAGCTAGTACATGAGCTCTGCACAGGCTGAGATGACACTCATGCAGCCCCGAGTAGTCAGACCAAAAGAAGAGATTCTCTCAAGTTTTTGGATCAAATCCTGCAGCGTGCACACATCCTGCTCCTACAGTCATGCACTCCAAAACAAATTTCACCCTCACCATCAAAGGTATGGTGGCATCTCTGTGGCAACAGCCGCTGGGAGCCGGAGGAATGGCATTAGTGCTTGGAGGGAGATGAGCTCGGGAGCAACGCAGCTCAGCAGGACCCAGGTGGCCGCCAGCCTCCAGCCAGAGATTCCTGCTGAAGTCCTGCCTCCAAAACAAAGCCGAAGCACACCAAGCCCTGAACAAGCAGCAAGATAAGGAAAGGGGGAGAAAACTCACAGGCTGCTGTGCTCTAGTTACTCTATGCTCCAAAAACCAACATTGAGCTAAAAAAATCAAAAAACAAACAAAAAACCCCACCACCACCACCACCACCACCAGCACATCACCAAACAAATAAAACCCAAACCGCAATGTATGCAGAGATTTTTTCCAAGAAGCAGAGAATTTGTTGGCAGGGCTGAGCCCTTGCCAGGACATTCCATTTCCCTTTCTGCCGCTCTTGGTTTCTGCACTGCATCATTTCCTGTATTACTTCCGCACAAAGTGGTCTTATCAGCCGGAAGTGCAAACTAAAGATTAAACCGTGAGTCAGCAGATGATACAGCACGCATCTTTCTTCCCCAAATACACGTGCCCTTCTGGGAAAGCAGGAGTTAGCATTTCCAATAGTTGAGTGAGCAGCCCTTGAAGGGTCTGTTTGCTCACGAGGCAGAGACGAAACAGAAACCTGCGCCAGCACGACACTCTCCAAAAGGCAGTCTGGCATTGTAGTAGTGTAGAAAGCTGGGCGCCGGTTGGATTGCCTCTGAGGTGTAGGGATGCAGTTTGGACGGAGACAGAGATCTCTGGAGTCTGGTTTTAGAGCATGAGGTTTATTGTAATAAAGAGCATGGGGGTAAGAGACCTGCTATGAACCGCCAGGCGCGGCCCAGAGCAGGTGAGAGAGGTGAGAGAGAGAGAGAGAGAAGTACAGGATACAGGATACGGGAATGGGGAAAGGGAGTAAGGGATGTGAAAACAGAATACAGAAGGGTAAGGGTGTAAGGGTAGGGGTGTAAGGGTCTCGTGGTCGCTGCTTACAATACAATAAATCACGTTCTGTGTTGAATATTCTAATTTTCACTAACCAATCTAGGACATGATACAAATTCTATAGCATTTACATACAGCCTATGAGCATCCTTGTATTACCATATGGCGTTACATTTTAAACCCTAAAAACTGCTTTTTGTACTCTCTGCTGGAGTTGGTAGGGTCTGCTCTGACCCTTGGACCTGGAGCAAGCAGGGAGCATTGTCTAATCAAGGAGTGGATTACCTTCAGTTGGCCATACCATTGTTTTCCTGTTAATTAGTAACTGGGGTTTGGTATCTCAAAGCTTGTCTTCATTTCAATCTCTCTTATGGTTTCTATATTCTCAGCATCTTTTGCCAGGTAATAATATTTGTAAGACTTTCCTATTTCATCTTCCCCAGCATAGTAGGTGTGAGCCTGACTTCCCCGGCTGCCCTCGCCCAAGGCACGAGCTCCGGCCCGCCACAGGCTGCTGGGTGGATGGCTCACCCCGAGGTGGAGCTGTCCCTGGCAAGAAGGTCAGCTGCGGGGCGCCGCTGAGAAAAGAGGCTCCGAGGAGATCGAGGGTTTGGGAGGGGATTCCCTCCCTCCTTCAACTCCTTTATTCAGGGAGACAGGAACAGGGGATCTGGGAGGGAGTTCCATCGGAGGACGAATCCGATGTCCTGCCCTCGGGCGAGCAGTTTTATGGGAAAGGAGACAACCAATAGGAGAGGGGGTAAGGGGAGGATACATAGGTCCAGGGCCCAACCAAAAACAAAGAGGGGAGGGTACAACACATAGGACCCAATAACATCATGAAGGTAACGGAAGATTCTGGAGGAGGGGGCGGGGCCAGAGCCCTGACCACTCCCTTGCCAGCCCACAGGGTGGGTCTCAGGCCCCTGGGCTCTGCCCCAGCAGGGCTCCTCCTTCCGAGGAGGCGGAGCTGTCTCAGGAAATGGCAAATGCCTGGGGTTGACGCACCGCATGGCATCAGTTTAAACAAAATTTGGTGTGGTGGTTGAAACCATCTTGGAGAAGCTGAGAGGCTCCCGCAGCAGCAGCAAACTGGTGGGACAACTCTGAGGTGTGAAATACCCCCTGAGTGTTGGCTAAATGGTCCCTCCCTCAGGTTATGTAAATCTCCCTATGTTGATTGTTCGTTGTTGTATCCCTGACTCCGCCCTTCCCTTCCCCTCATTGGTTCTCATTGTACCCCGCACTCCACCCCTCCCTTCTTCCCATTGGTTGTCATTGTATTTCCCCGCCTCCACACAGCCCTGTTGGCCCTTCACCCTATATCCGTGGTCATGCAGCGTGGCCCTTCCTCTTCCATCCCTGGATCCCTTCAGAGAATAAACGCCTTCGAAACTGTCTCGGGTTAGAGACAATTTTCCTGGGTTAAAGTGCTCTGAACAGAACTCCTCCCCCCACAGCAAAGGCCTCCGGCACCCCCTCCCCCACGACAGCAGAGGCTCGGGAATGAAAGTGGAAAAAGCTGTTTATTCATCCCCCCACAGGCACAGGGGAAGGGTGTAGTTGCGCTGTTTTAGAAATCTTTCTGTTCTTTCTCAGGGAGAATAGAGATAAGCTGCATTCTTGTACTTTCCTAATCTCTGTGTGTGGTATTAGGTGTTGTATAGCTGTGACCAATGGTTTTAGGAGGTGGATTCCCTGCTGACCAATAGTTGCTAGATTATTAATGGATACAGAAAGAGGTTTTTGTAAATAAAGTTCCCTTTTCGCCATCTTGGGTTTGTCTGCCTGCTTTCTCTGCCAGCTCCTGCGAACCTCAGGAAATCTCTAGCCACAGAAGGGGAAAGGGGAAAAGGAATCACCAAACCCCAATGAGCAGTTGATGAACTTTAGTGTCCTTGTCCTTAGGCATAGCAACCCCACCCCGGGGGTTTCCCCCCCAGGGATTTCCTGCCCACCGTCCTCCGGGGCTCCCAGGGTTTTCCGACAAAAAGTCGAGGAAAAAGGGTCCAAAAAAAGACAATGAAGAAGCAATCCCAGGGGAGGAGGGAAGAAAAGCAGCAGTCACAGCAGCAGCAGCAGCAGCCCGATTAAACAACGTCCCTTCCTCCCAGAACAGCGAGCGGGGGAGAATTTCAAAACATCCTGCGTAGGCAGAGCTTCTCCTGCTGCTGAGCACAGTTAGAGCTACAGGACATTTTAAGCAGGCATGCAAATGATATGGGACACAGGATTATCATTACATCCCATAGGATTGTCATTACATCACCCCAGGACAGAAACGTACCCACACGACTGAGCCCTCGGAGTTCTGTATCTCTGGTAAACGCATTGAACTTATGATAAGCTCTGGGGTATCGCAGCGCGCGGGGGCTTAGCTCCGAGCCTCTCACCACGGTCTCTCGCCGTGGCTGCACGGCTAGCTCAGGCGTCGTTCGGCGGCGATAAAACACCGAGCGCGCTTTAGCCCAGGGTTCACGGAGCAGCACTGTAGAGACTCCAGGAGGTAGGACGAGATGGGAACCGGAATGGTAAAGAGCAGGCAGACTTCGAGGCTGGGTCTTTGGAGAGGAACGTTTGTTGAAGGAAACGCAGACGAGACAGGAACACGAGGACCGGGGTGAAGACCGAGATTCTAAGCCCAGCACACCGGTCGGCAAGGGGTTAAGAGGAAGCAGGGAATGGGAGTGGCCAGCATCGGGAACCAATCAGGGAGAGGGGACGGGGCGGTACCAAGGGGATACAACGAATAGGGGTTTTTACAGGGGGAGTGACCGAGACCCGGGGGCTTAGTAAACATTACAGTAAGGAGAACTTTCCTGAACCTTTCACCAAATAAGGAGAAAAGAGGATAGAGGCTGCAGGGAATCATGGTTTCTCCCCATGCCCAGGAGGGGTGGTGCCTCAAACCTTATTGCCACCAGTCGCCCCCCTGGCTCTGTCCCCTCTGCGGTTGCTCCTCCAGGTCCCCCCAGACCTGTGCCACCGCAACGCTGGGGTGTGAGAGTGTGTCAGTGCTCCCCAACAGCACGAGTGATAGAATCGCTCTCCCTGCACGCTGTGGAATGGCCAGGAGGGTCTGGCTGGGAATCGTGACGCTCTTGGGTCACGCAGCAGATCACATCTCACTCCCCCACCACCCGCGCGTTAACCGAGGGCTCCGGGAGTGACTCCTAGTGTTGCCTAAAGGACAGGCTACCTGAAACAGAGGCCAAGACAAATTAGGAGTATAAAAAGCAGACAATTTATTTAAGGCCTGCAGAGGCCTTGAAGATCCATCCGGGCAAGCAACGCTCCCCGTCGGGGACGACACCCAAAATGGACGCTAGGTCACGAGCCCTTCACCTTTTACAAGTTCTGTCCCATTAGCACATTGGCCCTTAATTCTCCAATCACACCCTCAGGTGATGATGTTAACCACCCCAGGCCTGCTCCCCTCCATCTTACAGTAGTTTACATATTTTCAGGCCCTAGGGCAATGAACATGTCCTTGAATCTGCATCCAGAGAGCCTTGTTTTGGCCAAAGGTGCTGGGAACAGAGGATTTTAGCACTTTGTAAGAAGAACAGAACTACAGCAAGTTACAGATACATCAAGAGTAAAAAACTAGAAATACCTGAAGGCATCACTAGGATTCCGTCAGCCCGTTCTGAGATGCCCCACTGTGGAAGAATTTTTCATAGGACAAGGCCATGGGTTGATACAAATGAGCAACCCAGCGCTGGTGGACGTGACCAAGAAAAAGCATCAATCAGCCTTGACCTAAAATTAAAGATCGACTTCATGGAGGTGGAGATGGTTGTGAGACAGGCGGTACCGGAGAGGAGAAACCGCAGACAGGCAGTGCCAGAGAAGAGAAACCGCAACGGAAACAGCTTTGTAAGAATGGAATAACGCTCGCCGCTAAGCAAGCAGTTAATAATTGCTCACACAGCCGAACACGCTTTGGCAAGAGCTTTTGTAACACGATAAAAGCAAGATTGAGATATGAATAAACTGCCTTCACTTGATCACAATGGTCGAGTGTGAAGACCCTCATTGATCCTCCGTGTCAAAAACGAGGCAACTCTCTTTGTTTTATAAAAAAAAGAAAAACTCAAATTTATTAAAAACACAACACCAGGAGGAATAAAATAATAACAGAAATCCGGGTCCCAGTGATCAGAGACACTTAATGCCAACAAAAAAAAAAGGCAAAATGACCCAACACAAGGAGCTCAACAGTGCTGGAGCTTGTCTGGGGTCAATTCCAAGCAAGAGCAAGATTGGAAAGCTGGCCTAGTTCTGCCAGCACCAGGCTATGCCTGGGCTAGTCCCGAGCAGAGAGTCCCAGAAGCTGACTCTGTCACATCTGCAGGCAAAAAGCAGGGTCCGGAGGCTGTGTGACATTTTTATACCTCCCTTGGCCCCTCTCAGCACCGCCCATTGTCCCGCCTCCCAGGTAGGAACTGATTGGTGGAGTTCCTCTAAGGTTCAGTTCATTGGATGGAGTCCTGGGGTGATGTAAGGTCCTTTTGACCAATGGCTCGTTGTCTCCGGGCAGGGGTGTTCCTCAGAGTTTTAGGCGGGAAAACTTTCTCATTAAAATTCACGTTTCCATGGAGTCAAGTGTCACAGGAGCTAAATTTAGCCTCTCAGAGCGGGGTGAGGGGTTTTGTCTCTTTTCAAGCACAGCCTGATCTGCAAAAAGAACTCAGATGATTTTATAAAGTTTTCTCTTTTATATGACCCCTGAGTCTTCAAACTTAAGTTTTTACCTTACAAACTCCTTGTTTTGAACTGCGTTAACAACTTCAACTGGTTCAGCTTACACTAGTTTTAATTTAATTCCTTGTCACCTTTCATGCGAAAGCCAAAATTCTCCCATTTCATGTATAACACTCGGCGACGCCCCGCCCGGAGGGGAGGAGCTGAACATCCCGACCTGCGTGTGCGATGAGACTCTGGAACGCTGGAGTGCATTTTCCACTGCAGCCCCAGAGGAGAAGAGCGCAGGAGCTGAAACGTGGGTTTTTTCTTTTAGACACTTCAATGTAGAGATTTTAGTTAAAAGTTAGTTCTGTTGAAATCAACTAGGATAGAAAAAGACGCAGAACTCAGCTAGAAAGAAATTAATGATTAAATGCAGAGTAGCCTTTGATTATTTGATATTTACTCAGCTGTGCTTAGAATAAACAATTAAATAATCTTAAGGAAAGAGGTTCAAAGGAGAGCCTAGACAGTTACAAATTTTGCCCAGATGCAACCTACTTAGAAGCAATAGAAGAGAACATTGGGAGTTTCCCACGGTCAGATGTATTGTCAAAAACCAACGAAGTAAGAAGGTCACACTGAGGAAGACTCATATTACTTCATCAAAAGCAGCCCTCAGACTCAATTAAAGACCCCCGACCCTATTCCATTGCAGGAACTGCGCATGCTTAATGACTTTTTGCTGATTTCCATATGAAGCAATGAATGGGAGGCGCTTATGCTATGAATATGTATCTGTATTTTAAATATACATTTTTGTGATAGATAACTAAGTTCTGTGTTGTATTGCTCTTAATGACTTTTTGCTTAATGACTTTTTGCTAATTTCAATATGAAGCAAGGAATGGGAGGCGCTTATGCTATGAATATGTATCTGTATTTTAAATATGCATTTTTGTGATAAATAAATAAGTTCTGTGTTGTATTGTTCTTAATGACTTCTTGCTTAATGACTTTTTGCTAATTTCAATATGAAGCCAGGAATGGGAGGTGCTTATGCCATGAATATGTATCTGTATTTTAAATATGCATTTTTGTGATAGATAACTAAGTTCTGTGTTGCATTATTCTTAATGACTTTTTGCTTAATGACTTTTTGCTAATTTCCGTACGAAGTCAGGAATGGGAGGCGCTTATGCCATGAATATGTATCTCTATTTTAAATATGCATTTTTGTGATAAATAAATTCTGTGTTGTATTGTTCTTAATGACTTTTTGCTTAATGACTTTTTGCTAATTTCAATATGAAGCAAGGAATGGGAGGCGCTTATGCTATGAATATGTATCTGTATTTTAAATATGCATTTTTGTGATAGATAAATAAGTTCTGTGTTGTATTGTTCTTAATGACTTCTTGCTTAATGACTTTTTGCTAATTTCCATATGAAGCGGGGAATGGGAGGCGCTTATGCTATGAATATGTATCTGTATTTTAAATATGCATTTTTGTGATAGATAAATAAGTTCTGTGTTGCATTGTTATTTCGGAGCTGTACATTTGGGAGCTATCCCTGCAGCTCAAATAAACACACACTTTGTAACCTTAACAAGTTAGAGAGTCTTTGTCCATCTCAGGTGGGTATCGATATTAGATTTATATCTGCGTTTTAATAATTCAATGGGACACAGGATTATCATTTCATCACCCCAGGACACTTTGGAATCAAAATCTTTCAGGCAAAGAAAAGGGAGAAGGAATAACCGTTCTTTACGATTATTTAGGACGAGGCAGCAACGCAGAAACGACAATTTAAACAGAAAAAGTCAGAATAGAACCTGAGCCCTGTCCGGGCAGTGCAGTCGATGGTGGCTGCAGTCCCGTTGGAGTGATGGATGAGCTCTGTTCAAATGGAGATCTTGCGGAACGGTCTCGTTGGTCTCTGGAGGTCTAGCGGTGGCTCCGAATTATAATTTGGGGGAAATTTGGGGAATTTGGGGAGATTTGAGGAGATTTGAGGAGATTTGGGGAATAGGACGGAATTTGGGGGAATTTGGGGAATTTGGGGAGATTTGAGGAGATTTGAGGAGATTTGGGGAGATTCGAGAAGATTTGAGAAGATTTGGGGAATAGGACAGAATTTGGGGGAATTTGGGGGAACTTGAGAGAATTCTGGGAAAATTTTGGAGGAATTTCAGGGAATTTGGGGGAAATTGAGGAAATTTGGGGGAATTTTGGAGAAAATTGGCAGAATTTGGGGTATTTGGGGGAATTTGGGAAAAATTGGGTGGAATTTGGGGCAATTTGGGGGAACTTGAGAGAATTCTGGGAAAATTTTGGAGGAATTTCAGGGAATTTGGGGGAAATTGAGGAAATTTGGGGGAATTTTGGAGAAAATTGGCAGAATTTGGGGTATTTGGGGGAATTTGAGGGGATTTGGGAAAAATTGGGTGGAATTTGGGGCAATTTGGGGGAACTTGAGAGAATTCTGGGAAAATTTTGGAGGAATTTGGGGGAATTTGGAGAAATTGGGGGGAAATTGAGGCTGTTTGGGGGAAATTGAGGAAATTTGGGGGAATTTGGCAGAATTTGGGGGAATTTGAGTGAATTTGAGGGAATTTGGGGGGATTTGGGGAAAACCGGGGGAATTCGAGGGAATTTGGGGGAAATTTGAGGAAATTGGGGAAATTTGTGGGGATTTTGGGGGCATTTGGGGGAATTTGGGAAAATTCGTGGGAATTTGAAGTGAATTTGGGGAAACTTGGGGGAATTTGTGAAAACTTGGGGGATTTGAGGGAATTTGGGAAAATTCATGGAGACTTTGAGGGAATTTGAGGGAATTTGGGAAAATTTTGGAGGAATTCGGGGGAATTTGGGGAGAGTTGGGGGAATATGACAGAATTCAGGGAGAAATTGGGGGAATTTGGGAGTATTTTGGGGGAATTGGGGGGAATTTTGGGGAATTTTGGGGATTTTGGGGGAAGTCCAGGGATTCCGGGGGGGTTGGGGTCTCAGGAATTCCTCCGGGGGGGACCCCAGAGACCCCAACCCCATAGGGACCCCCGGAGACCCCATGGGGACCCTCACCCCTTTAGGGACCCCCACCCATTATAGAGACCCCACCCCAAAAGAACCCTCCTCGACCCCATAGGGACCCCCACCCCTTATAAGGACCCCCCGCCCTTTATGGGGACCCCGCACAGGGACCCCCACCCATTAGAGGGACCCCCACCCCATAGGGACCCCCAGCCCTATAGGGACCCCCCGATCCCATGTAAGGACCCCCCACCCTTTCTAGGGACCCCACAAAGGGATCCCCCGCCCTATAGGGACCCCCCACCCTTTATAGGGACCCCTATCCCATAAAGACCCCCCTCAACCCCACAGGGACCCCCACTCACTATAGGGACCCCACCCCTTCTAAGGACCCCTGCCCCATAGGGACCCCACCCCATAAGGACCCCCCCCACCACATAGGGACCCCCCACAGGGACCCCAACCCGTTATAAGGACCCCCACCCTAAAAGAACCCCCCTGCCCTATAGGGACCCCCCACCCTTTATAGGGACCCCCACAGGGACCCCCACCCATTAGAGGGATCCTCACCCATTATAGGGACCCCCACAGAGACCCCCACCCCATATAAGGACCCCCCACCCTTTATGGGGACCCTCAACCCCACAGGGACCCCCACCCATTAGAGGGACCCCCCACCCTTTATAGGAACCCTCAAAGGGACCCCCACCCCTTATAAGGACCCCTGCCCCATAGGGACCCCGCCCCATAAGGACCCCCTCAACCTCATTATAGGGACCCCCACAGGGACCCCCACCTTTTATAGGGACCCTCACCCCAAAAGAACCCCCCTCAAACCCACGGGGACCCTCCACGGGGACCCCCAACCCTTTATGGGGACTCCCCCATAAGGACCCCCCCATTAGAGGGACCCCCACAGGGACCCCCACCCATTATAGGGACCCCCCATGGGGACCCCTCCCACCCCAAAAAAAGACCCAAATTCCAGCCGGGAATTCCCTTTTTTAAAAATTTTTTTTTTCTTAATTGGGGATTTTTTTCCCCGAAAATCAGAAATTTCAGGAGAAAGGGGAGGGGGGAGGGGAGGGACCCCAAATCGGGGCCGGAAAAGGAAAAAAGCAAAGGTTTTGACAAAAAATTGGGAATTTGGGCCCTGCCCGGAACTCCCGCCCCGAATGCCTCATTTCCCCAAAATCTGGGAACGGAAGGACCCCAATTTCCCAAAATTTCACCCCAAAATCAGCGCCAGGAGCCTCAGAGCCTCCCCAGAGCTGTTCTCAGTCCATCCCAGTTTGTCCCAGTCCATCCCAGTTTGTCCCAGTCCATCCCAGTTCCCTCCCAGTCCATCCCAGTCCCCCCCAGTTCCCTCCCAGTCCCTCCCAGTCCATCCCAGTTCAATCCCAGTCCATCCCACTCCCTCCCAGTCCCTCCCAGCCCATCCCAGTCCCTCCCAGTCCCTCTCAGTCCATCCCAGTCCATTCCCAGTCCCTCCCAGCCCATCCCAGTCCATCCCAGTCCATCCCAGTCCCTTCCAGTCTCAGGGCCAAGGTCTCCAGACGCTCTGGACATCGATGGGGACAGCGCCAGGACCTCGATGGTCATTGTGGTCACCCCTGGGGGCGGGGCCAGCACCTTGACCTTCACCTTGACCCTGGCCATGCCGGGGGTGACCACTGGGGCCTCGATGGTCATTGTGGTCACCACCGGGGACAGGACCAAGAGCTTGACCACGACTGTGGTCACCACCGAGACCTTGACCGAGACCTTGACCAAGGCCATGAATGGACACATGACCTTGACCAAGACCTTGACCGAGAACAAGGCCACGCCTGTGGTCACCATCGAGGTTGTGAGTGGACACCTGACCATGGCCATGACCATGAATGGACACCTGACCCTGACCATGGCCATGAGTGGACACCTGACCCTGACCATGGCCATGAGTGGACACCTGACCTTGACCCTGACCATGAGTGGACACCTGACCATGGCCATGACCATGAGTGGACACCTGACCCTGACCATGGCCATGAGTGGACACCTGACCCTGACCATGAGTGGACACCTGACCATGACCATGAGTGGACACCTGACCCTGACCCTGACCGTGACCATGAGTGGACACATGACCAAGGCCTTGACCATGACTGGACAAATGACCAAGACCATGACCATGGCCATGAGTGGACACATGACCAAGGCCAAGGCCATGCCCGGGGTCACCATTGAGGACAAGACCAAGACCTTGACTGAGGCCATGACCAAGGCCATGGGTCACCACCAAGGCCTCAAGTGGACACTTGACCAGGGCCATCGCTGGGGTCACCACTGTGGCCTCGAGTGGACACTTGACCAGGGCCATCGCGGGGGACACCACCGAGGCCTCGAGTGGACACTTGACCAGGGCCATCGCTGGGGACACCACCGAGGCCACCCTTGGGGACACCACCGAGGCCACAAATGGACACTTGACCAGGGCCATCATGGCTGAAATGACCGAGAGCATGGTCAAGGTCATGAGTGGACACTTGACTGAGGCCACCAATGGGGACATGACCCAGGCCACCATCAGTGTCACCACCGAGGCCACAAGTGGACACTTGACCAAGGCCACCATCAGTGTCACCACCGAGGCCACCACCATCACCATCCCTCCTCCCCCATCCACCCTGGTGGCCGCAGTGCCCGGAACCCCCGGGACTGTCCCCACGGTGCCCCTGGGGACACCCGGCGGTGACATTGGTGACATAGGTGACATTGGTGGCATTGATGGCATTGATGGCATTGCTGACATTGGTGACATTGGTGGCATTGGTGACATTGGTGGCATTGGTGGCATTGGTGACATTGGTGACATTGGTGACATTGATGATGACATTGGTGGCATTGATGGCATTGGTGGCATTGGTGACATTGATGGCATTGGTGGCATTGGTGACATTGATAACATTGGTGACATTGATGACATTGGTGGCATCGGTGGCATTGGTGACATTGGTGACATTGATGGCATTGGTGGCATTGGTGACATTGGTGGCATTGGTGGCATTGGCGACATTGGTGACATTGGTGACATTGGTGACATTGATGGCATTGGTGGCATTGGTGACATTGGTGGCATTGGTGGCATTGGTGGCATTGATAACATTGGTGACATTGATGACATTGGTGGCATTGGTGGCACTGGTGACATCAGCGGTGACACTGGCGACATTGGTGACATCGGCGGTGCCATCGGTGGCACTGAGGGTGACACTGGTGCCATCAGCAGTGACACCGATGACACCGGCAGTGCCATGGGTGGCCCTGAGTGTGACACTGGTGCCATTGGCAGTGCCATGGGTGGCCCCGAGGGTGACGCTGGTGACAGCGGTGGCACCGGCGGTGACACGGCGCAGGAAGTGCCACAGCCACTGCGGAAAGAGCTCCGGAGCAGCTCCTGCCACCAGCGCTCGTCCTGAGGGGACCCTGGGGACACGGGGACACTGCTGGGACACTCGGGGACACTGCTGGGACACTTGGGGACACACGGGGACACTGCTGGGGACACTCGGGGACACTCGGGGACACACGGGGACACTCGGGGACACTCGGGGACAGTCGGGGACACACGGGGACACACGGGGACACTGCTGGGGACACTGCTGGGGACACTCGGGGACACTCGGGGACACTCGGGGACACACGGGGACACTCGGGGACACTTGGGGACACGCGGGGACACTCGGGGACAGCCCCGCGGCTCGGGGCGCTCGGGGCGCGCAGGGAAACTGAGGCACAGAGCTGGGGGGGGCGGGGCAGCAGCAAGAGCAGCGCCCCCTGCAGGATCTCAGCCTTCGGCAGCTGCTGGGGGAGGGGCGGCACCGAGGGGCGGGGCCTCGCCATGGAGGGGGCGGGGCCTCGCCATAGAGGGGGCGGGGCCTCGTCATAGAGGGGGCGGGGGCTCGCCGTAGAGGGGGCGGGGCCTCGCCGTAGTGGGTGTGGTGTCACCATGGGGGCGGGGCGTCAGCAAGGGGCGGGGCCTCGCCATGGGGGCGGGGCCTCATCATAGAGGGTGTGGTGTCACCATGGGGGGCGGGGCCTCGCATGGGAAGTGTGATGTCACCACAGGGGGCGGGGCCTCACCGTGGGGGGGTGTGATGTCACCACAGGGGGCGGGGCCTCACGATGGGGGCAGGGCCTCATAGGGGGCGGGGCCTCGCCACGGGGGGCGGGACTGTGCCATAAAGGCTCCCAGTTTGTTCCAGTGCCCTCCCACTCCCTCCCAGTCCCTCCCAGTCCATCCCAGCCCATCCCTGCCCATCCCAGTCCATCCCAGTTCCCTCCCAGTCCCTCCCAGTTCCCTCCCAGTCCATTCCCAGTCCCCCCCAGTCCCTCCCAGTCCCTCCCAGTTCCCTCCCAGTCCATCCCAGTTCAATCCCAGTCCATCCCAGTTCATCCCAGTTCCCTCCCAGTCCATCCCAGTCCCCCCAGTCCCTCCCAGTCCCCCCAGTCGCTCACCTCCTCCCCAGTAGCCTCCAGCAGGAGGCGCTGCAGCCTCTCCAGGCTTTGGTTCAGCCGCGCCCGACGGAGCTGCTCCCGGAGCTACTGGGGAAACTGGGAGGGACTGGGAGCCACTGGGAGGGGGTTGGGGGGGACTGGGATGGACTGGGATGGACTGGGATGGACTGGGATGGACTGGGAGCAACTGGGAGGGACTGGGAATGGATTGGGGGGGACTGGGAGGGGGTTGGGGGGGCTGGGATGGACTGGGATGGACTGGGAGCAACTGGGAGCAACTGGGAGGGACTGGGAATGGATTGGGGGGGACTGGGAGGGGATTGGGATGGGACTGGGGGGTCACTGGGACAAACTGGGATGGACTGGGAGGGACTGGGGGGGGATTGGGAATGAACTGGGAATGGACTGGGAGCCACTGGGATGGACTGGGAGTGATGGGAGTGAGTGGAAGGGAACTGGGATGGACTGGGAGAGACTGGGGGAGAACGGGGATGGGACTGGGATGAACTGGGATGGACTGGGAGAGACTGGGATGGACTGGGAGGGACTAGGATGGGACTGGGGGGGAACTAGGAGGAACTGGGACAAACTGGGATGGACTGGGGGGGAATTGGGATGGACTGGGATGGACTGGGATGAACTGGGATGGACTGGGATGGACTGGGATGAACTGGGATGGACTGGGACTCGGTTACCTTCCTGGGGGGAGGAGCGGTGTCGCTGCTCATGGCCGCACTGGGAGCACTGGGAGTGGGGGAGGGGCGGGACTGGGAGCACTGGGGGGGGTGGGGGAGGGGCGGCCCTTTCCCCTCCCCCCATCTTTTCCCGGTCCCTTTTGGGCTCAGATCTCGCGAATTTGGGGCTGGGGGGAGGGGCTGTCCCCAGCGGCCCCTCCCCCACTCCAAGGGGTCCCTGGGTGTCCCCTCCCCCACTTTGCCCCTCCCCCACCCCTTTGCCCCTCCCCCCACCCCGCTGTCCCAATGACGTCATCTATTCATTAATCGATCACTCCTGAATGAATTAATTAATTAAGAGCACTTTATTAATAATTACAGGCCACGCCCCCTCCGCGGTGGGGGGTCAGTGGGGGTCAGGGGTGGTCAGTTGGTCATTTGGAGGCTCAAGGGCTCACTGGGGGGGTCAGTGTCCCCTGGGGTGGCCAGTGTCACACTGAGGTGGTCACTCATTGGTCAGTGTCACACTGAGGTGACTGAGTGACTCAGTGGTCACTCAGCGGTCACTCATTGGTCACTCAGTGGTCACTCAGCGGTCACTCAGTGGTCACTCAGTGGTCACTCAGTGGTCACTCAGCGGTCACTCATTGGTCACTCAGCGGTCACTCATTGGTCACTCAGTGGTCACTCAGCGGTCACTCAGCGGTCACTCATTGGTCACTCAGTGGTCACTTCTCCCCCTGCGGCCACCTCAGGCACCACTCCAGAGCATTGGGAGGTCAGTGTCTCAGAGGGGTGGTCAGTGAGTGGTCAGTGTCACAGTTGGGTGGTCAGTGTCACAGGGGACTGGTCAACGTCACAACGAGGTATCCAAGGGATGGTCAGTCGGTCACTCAGCGGTCACTCATTGGTCACTCGGCGGTCACTTCTCCCCCTGCGGCCACCGCAGACACCACTCCAGACATTGGGGGTCAGTGGAGGGTGGTCAGTGAGTGGTCAGTGAGTGGTCAGTGTCACAGGGAGGTGTCCCTGGGATGGTCAGTGGGTGGTCAGTGTCACAACGAGGTATCCAAGGGATGGTCAGTCGGTCACTCAGCGGTCACTCATTGGTCACTTGGCGGTCACTTCTCCCCCTGCGGCCACCTCAGGCACCACTCCAGACATTGGGGGTCAGTGGGGGGTGGTCAGTGAGTGGTCAGTGTCACAGTTGAGTGGTCAGTGTCACAGTTGGGTGGTCAGTGGGTGGTCAGTGTCACAGTTGGGTGGTCAGTGTCACAGTTGGGTGGTCAGTGGGTGGTCAGTGTCACAGTTGGGTGGTCAGTGGGTGGTCAGTGTCACATGGGCTGTCCAAGGGATGGTCAGTGGGTGGTCACTATCACAGTAGGGTGTCCATGGGGTGGTCACTGTCACAGTTGGGTGGTCAGTGTCACAGCTGGGTGGTCAGTCAGTGGTCAGTGTCACAGTTGGGTGGTCAGTGTCACAGTTGGGTGGTCAGTGTCACAACGAGGTATCCCTAGCGTGGTCAGTTGGTCAGTTGGTCACCCAGCGGTCACTTCTCCCCCTGCGGCCAGCGCAGGCACCACTCCAGCGCGTTCTGGAACATTCTCCCCCAGGGTCCGGCGCTGTCCTTGCCGTGTCTGCGGCCGCGTCCGGCCCAGGGGCACTGCCAGCCGCGCACTGCCCCTCGGACACCGCTCCGGCCATCGGGGGGTCAGCGGGGGGTCAGTGTCACAGAGATGGGGTCAGTTGGGTGCTCAGTGTGTCCAGGAGGGGTCAGTTGGGTGGTCAGTGTCACAGGGGGTGTCCATGGGATGGTCACTGAGTGGTCAGTGGGTGGTCAGTGTCATGGGGGGGGTGTCCATGGGGTGGTCAGTGTCACAGAGATGGGGTCAGTGTGTGGTCAGTGTGTCCAGGAGGGGTCCCTGGGGTGGTCAGTGTCACAGAGATGGGGTCAGTGTGTGGTCAGTGTGTCCAGGAGGGGTCCCTGGCGTGGTCAGTGTCCATGGGGTGGTCAGTGTCACAGGGGATGTCCAAGGCACGGTCAGTGGGTGGTCACTATCACAGTAGGGTGTCCATGGGGTGGTCACTATCACAGTTGGGTGGTCAGTGTCACAGCGAGGTATCCATAGGGTGGTCAGTTGGTCAGTCGGTCACTCAGCGGTCACTCAGCGGTCACTTCTCCCACTGTGGCCACCTCAGGCACCACTCCAGCGCATTGGGGGGTCAGTGGGGGGCGGTCAGTGAGTGGTCAGTGAGTGTCACTATCACAGTTGGGTGGTCAGTGCCACAGTTGGGTGGTCAGTGGGTGGTCAGTGTCACAGTTGGGTGGTCAGTGTCACAGAGGGTATCCAAGGGATGGTCAGTCAGTCACTCAGCGGTCATTCAGTGGTCACTCAGTGGTCACTCAGTGGTCACTTCTCCCCCTGCGGCCACCGCAGGCACCACTCCAGACACTGGGGGTCAGTGGGGGGTGGTCAGTGAGTGGTCAGTGTCCCAGTTGGGTGGTCAGTGTCACAGTATCCAAGGGATGGTCAGCTGCTCACTCAGCAGTTACTCATTGGTCACTCAGTGGTCACTCAGCGGTCACTCAGCGGTCACTCAGCGGTCACTCATTGGTCACTCAGCAGTCACTCATTGGTCACTCATTGGTCACTCAGCGGTCACTTCTCCCCCTGCGGCCACCGCAGACACCACTCCAGGGAATTGGGGGGTCAGTGGGGGGTGGTCAGTGAGGGGTCAGTGTCACAGTTGGGTCGTCAGTGTCACAGTTGGGTGGTCAGTGTCACAACGAGGTATCCCTAGGCTGGTCACTTGGTCAGTTGGTCACTCAGCGGTCACTTCTCCCCCTGCGGCCAGCACAGGCACCACTCCAGCGCGTTCCGGAACATTCTCCCCCAGGGTCCGGCGCTGTCCTTGCTGTGTCTGCGGCCGCGTCCGGCCCAGGGGCACTGCCAGCCGCGCACTGCCCCTCGGACACCGCTCCGGCCATCGGGGGGTCAGCGGGGGGTCAGTGTCACAGAGATGGGGTCAGCTGGGTGGTCAGTGTGTCCAGGAGGGGTCAGCTGGGTGGTCAGTGTGTCCAGGAGGGGTCAGCTGGGTGGTCAGTGTGTCCGGGAGGGGTCAGTTGGGTGGTCAGTGAAACCAGTTAGGGACCAGGCCGGACTGGACACTGCGCTCCAGCCCCGAGGGCGGGCGGAACTGGAACCGGCCTGCAAAAACCAGTGAAACCAGTTAGGGACCAGTGAAACCAGTTAGGGACTGGTTAAACCAGTTAGGGACCAGTTAAATCAGTTAGAGACCAGTGAAACCAGTTAGGGACTGGTTAGGGACTCAACATAGATTGGTTATACCAGCGACTGACCAGTTACCGGCCAGTTATGGACCAGTTATCCCAGTCAGAAACCAGTTAGAGACCAGTTACAGACTGGCTAGGCACCAGTTAGAGACTGGTTATACCAGTGAGAGACCAGTTACGGACCAGTTATGGACCAGTTATGGACCAGTAACACAACAGTTATAAACCAGTTACACCACTAACACACCAGTTACCAACCTCTCACACCAGTAACACCCCAGTTACACACCAGTTACACACCAGTTACACCAGTAACACAATAGTTACACACCAGTTACTGACCTCTTATACCAGTAACACACCAGTTACACACCAGTAACACTCCAGTTACACACCAGTTTCACCAGTTACACAACAGTTACAAACCAGTTACTGACCTCTTATACCAGTAATGCACCAGTTACACACCAGTTACACACCAGTAGCACCCCAGTTACACCAGTAATACACCAGTAACACACTAGTTACACACCAGTAGCACACTAGTAACCCACCAGTTACACCAGTAACACACCAGTTACAGACCAGTTATACCAGTAACACACCAGTTACAGACCAGTTACACCAGTAACACACCAGTTACACACCAGTTACACCAGTAAAACACCAGTCAGACACCAGTTACACCGATAACAAACCAGTAACACACCAGTCACTGACCTTTTAAACCAGTAACGCACCAGTAAAAACCAGTTTGACCAACACAAAATGAAAGGACAATCAAACACACTCAATATCCGCACTCAGTCACCCGCGCACCCGAATGACGCAAGCATTACGTCATCACGGCGCGCACACCGCCTTGGCCAAACACCGACCGCAATGGCGGAACACCGGAAACCGAAAAAGTCGCGGACCGGCGACCGGGACACGCGACAGTACCATGGAGGTCACGGTGACAGCTCGCGATGGGTCTGGTGACATTTTTCTAACTCCTACTCAAATTCCTCACCGACCGCACCGACTCCCACCCCGAAGTTCCGCCTCTGCGGCGACCCCCGACCCAAATTAGGCCACTTCTTACTCCCAGAGTGCACCGCGGCGCTAATTTGCATGAAGGCGCGGTTCCGGTTGTTTTCGTGCCGAAAATAGAATTTATTTAACAATTTGCGGGGTTTGGGGACCCCCCGGGTGGGTTTGGGGGAGGATCGAGAGGGTGTAGGACCCCGGGGGGGTCCCGGGGGGGTCCCCAAACCCTCAGAGCGCCCCCCGGTGGCAGAGCAGGACCCGAGCCAGCAGCAGGACCTCTGTCACAGCCGAGGGGACACTGGGGGGGGGCAGGGGGGTCAGGGGGGCTCGGGGTGTCCCCAAAGCCCCCCCAGGACCCCCCCCGGACTCACCTGAGGGCCAGGGTGGCCCAAAGGGCAGGGCCATCGCAGGCCTCGAGCCAGCCCAGGGTGAGCCCCAGAGCGGCCGCGACGTGAGCCCCCAGAGCTGGACGGAAATATGGGAAAATCACCCCAAAAATTCCAGAGAGAACCCCCAAAAATCACAGAGAAACCTCCACCCTGTGAGCCCCCAGAGCTGGACCGAAATATGGGAAAATCACCCCAAAAACCCAAGAGAAATACCCAAAAATAACATAGAGACCCCCCACCATGAGCCCCCAGAGCCGGGCCGAAATATGGGAAAATCACCCCAAAAATCCAAAAGAAATACACAAAAATTCCCGAGAGAAACCCCAAAATATCACAGAGAAACCCCCACCCCCATGAGCCCCCAGAGCTGGGCCGAAATATGGGAAAATGACCCCAAAAATCAGAGAGAAATACCCAAAAATCCCATAGAGACCCCTCCCTGTGAGCCCCCAGAGCTGGGCCGAAATACAGGAAAATGACCCCAAAAATCAGAGAGAAATACCCAAAAATTCCAGAGAGAAACCCCAAAAATCACAGAGAAACC
Organism: Acanthornis magna; assembly: GCA_036785705.1. Lineage (NCBI taxonomy): Eukaryota > Metazoa > Chordata > Aves > Passeriformes > Acanthizidae > Acanthornis > Acanthornis magna. The sequence goes on along the minus strand of JAWUZG010000222.1, from coordinate 3,435 downwards.
CCCACCCCCATGAGCCCCCAGAGCTGGGCCGAAATATGGGAAAATGACCCCAAAAATTCCAGAGAAACCCCCAAATATCACAGATCCCCCCCAGAAATCCCACAGAGACCCCCCCAAATCCCCTCAAATCCCCCCATATTTCCTCCCTAAATCCCCCCAAATCCCTTCTCAAATTCCTGCCCAAATCCCCCCAAGTCTGCCCTAAATTCCATCTCAAATCCCCCAAAAATTCCGCCCCAAATCCCCCCAAAATTCCCCCCAAATTCCATCTCAAATCCCCCAAAGTCCCCCCAAAGTCCATCTCAATTCCCCCCCAAATTCCTCCCCAAAACTCTCCCCCAAATCCGCCCCAATCCCTCCCCAAATTCTCCCCAAATCCCCCCAAATTCCCCCGCAAATTCCACCAAATCCCACCTCAATTCCGCCACAAATGCCCCAAAAATTGCCCCTCAAGCTGCCCAAATCCCCCCCAAAATTCCTCCCCAAATCCCCCAAAAATTCCCCCTCAAACCTTCCAAATTCCCCCCAAATTTCCTTCCCAAATTCCCTCAAATTTCCCTCCCAAATTCCCCAAATTCCTCCTCAAATCCCCCAAAATCCCTCCCAAAGTTCCTCCCCAAATTTCCCCCCAAATCCCCCCAAAATTCCTTCCCAAATCCCCCAAATTCCCCCCAAAATTCCTTCCCAAATCCCAAAAATTCCCCCCAAAATTCTCCCCAAATCCCTCCCAAAATTCCCCCTCAAATCCCCCAAATTCCCCCCAAAATTCCTTCCCAAATTTCCCTCCCAAATTCCTCCTCAAATCCCCAATTCCCCCAAATCCCCCAAATTTCAGGATCACGCCCCCTCCCCCCAATTTGGCCACTCCCCATTTTGGGGTTCCCCCCCCATTTTTAGAGCCCAGTGCCCTCCCAGTGCTCCCAGTATCCTCCCAGTCAGGCCCAGTGTCCTCCCAGTGCCCTCCCAGTTCCTCCCAGTATCCTCCCAGTCACATCCCAGTCCCTCCCAGTGCCCTCCCAGTGCCCTCCCAGTCACACCCCAGTATCCCACAGTAACTTTCCAGTGCTCCCGGTGCCCTCCCAGTGCTCCAGTACCCTCCCAGTACCCTCCTCGTGACCCCCGGTCCCTCCCAGTGCCCTCCCAGTGCCTCCCAGTATCCTCTCAGTCACACCCCAGTATCCTCCCAGTGCTCCCAGTGCCCCCCAGTGCCCTCCCAGTGCCATCCCAGTCCCTCCCAGTCCCTCCCAGTCACATCCCAGTCCCTCCCAGTGCCCTCCCAGTGCTCTCCCAGTGCCCCCCCAGTGCTCCCAGTACCCTCCCAGTGTTCCCAGTCAGGCCCAGTGCCCCCCAGTCGCCTCCCAATGTTCCCAGTACCTTTCCAGTGCCCTCCCAGTACCTTTCCAGTGCCCTCCCAGTGCCCTCCCAGTGCCCCCAGTGCCCTCCCAGTATCCCACAGTAACTTCCCAGTGGCCCTGGTGCCCTCCCAGTGCTCCCAGTATCCTCCAAGTGCGCCCCAGTGCTCCCAGTGCCATCCCAGTCCCTCCCAGTATCCTCCCAGTGCCCTCCCAGTTACACCCCAGTATCCCACAGTAACTTTCCAGTGCCTCCCGGTGCCCTCCCAGTATCCTCCCAGTATCCTCCCAGTGCTCCCAGTATGCCTCAAATGCATCCCAGTAACTTCCCAGTGCTCCCAGTACCCTCCCCGCGCCCCCCAGTGCCTCCCAGTGCCATCCCAGTCCCTCCCAGTACTCCCAGTGCCCCTGCAGTCCCTCCCAGTAACACCCCAGAATCCTCCCAGTGACCTCCCAGTGACCTCCCAGTACTCTCCCACTGCCTCCCAGTACCCTCCCAGTCAGGCCCAGTGCCCCCCCAGTGCTCCCAGTGCCTCCTGGTGCCCTCCCAGTGCTCCCAGTATCCCTCAAATGCATCCCAGTAACTTCCCAGTGCTCCCAGTACCCTCCCAGTGTTCTCCAATGCTCTCCCAGTGCTCTCCCAGTACCCTCGCAGTATCCCACAGTAACTTCCCAGTGGTCCTGGTGCCCTCCCAGTGCCTCCCAGTATCCTCCCAGTGCGCCCCAGTGCTCCCAGTGCCATCCCAATCCCTCCCAGTCCCTCCCAGTGCCTCCCAGTATCCTCCCAGTGCGCCCCAGTGCTCCCAGTGCCATCCCAATCCCTCCCAGTCCCTCCCAGTCCCTCCCAGTATCCTCCCAGTGCCTCCCAGTATCCTCCCAGTCACACCCCAGTATCCCACAGTAACTTTCCAGTGCTCCCGGTGCCCTCCCAGTGCTCCCAGTACCCTCCCAGTACCCTCCTCGTGACCCCAGTCCCTCCCAGTGCCCTCCCAGTGCCTCCCAGTGTCCTCCCAGTGCCTCCCAGTGCCTCCCAGTATCCTCCCAGTATCCTCCCAGTGCTCCCAGTATCCCTCAAATGCATCCCAGTAACTTCCCAGTGCTCCCAGTACCCTCCCCGTGCCCCCCAGTACCTCCCAGTGCCCTCCCAGTGCCTCCCAGTCACATCCCAGTGCCCTCCCAGTGCTCCCAGTGCCCCAGGATACAGCCCAGGCTCTGTCCCGGGTGGAACATGGAGACTCCCGAGAAGAATCCCAGGAATTCGACCCCGAGCAGCGCCAGGGACCCCCCGAGAGCCCCCCAAAACCTGCGGGGGGAAAGGGGGGGGTCAGGGTGGTGGGGACCCCAAAAATCCCCAAAAAACCCTCAAAAAAAACCCAAAAACCCCCCCAAAAAACCCCAAAAAACCTAAAAAAACCCCAAAAACCAAAAAAAACTCCCCAGGGACCCCCCGAGAGCCCCCCAAAACCTGCGGGGGGAAATGGGGGGGGTCAGGATGGGGGGGGACCAAAAAAATCCCCCAGGGACCCCCTGGGAACACTGGGAAGTTACTGGGAACAGTGGGGAGGATACTGGGAGGATACTGGGAGGATACTGGGAGCACTGGGAAGGGCACTGGATCCATGCTGGGCTGTACTGGTCCATACTGGGAGCACTGGGGAGGCACTGAGGGGACAGTGGGGGGATACTGGGCCATTCTGGTCCCATACTGGGCTGTACTGGTCCATACTGGGAGCACTGGGGGGGGCACTGGGGGACCCTGGTCTCTACTGGTCCCATACTGGTCCCATACTGGGTCCATACTGGGTCCATACTGGTCCATACTGGTCCTGTACTCACCCTGGCTCCAGATCCCCCGAGGGGCTCTTGGGGGGGTCCTGGGGGAGGGGCAAAGGGGCGGGGTCAGACTTGGCCACGCCCACCCGGGGGTCTCATTCCCCCACAGCCCCTCCCCCCCTACTGTGCCCCTCCCCCTCCCGCGGGCCCCGCCCTTTCCCTTCTTGCCCCTCCCCCTTCCGGTTGCCCCTCCCCATGTTCCCTTCCCTCACCCTTTGCCCCTCCCCTCCCCCAACTTCTCCTGCCCTCT